>OX243925.1:6355000-8855000 GCA_945859725.1 Drepana falcataria
TTCGAGGTCCTCTATGATTTCGGCAATGCGCGTCTTGGCGGCCTCGATGCAGTCCTTGGGCCCCTTGAGCACGACGCGGTCGCTGCTCACGCCCTGGCGCGGGAAGGAGATCTGCACTCCTCCGCAGTCGTCGGCGATGCGGCGCAGCACCTCGCCGCGGCGGGCCACGAAGTGCCGATGGTGGCGCGGCGCCACGGACATCTCGCCCTCCGCAACGTTGCTAATCTCCGCCACCGCAGCCTCTAACTGCTGGCGAGCTGCCTCCACTTGCTCCTCACGACCTTAACCAGTTTTTATTAACTCAAATCAAAATTGTGCACATTTGATATTCCACTTTATCACGCGCGAAGATACTACCCGACCCGGGAGGTAGTTGTGTTGGTGAGCGTATAGCACTAAATATTATTCACACAATATATAATTACATGTAATTATAATACCAGATCTCAGACAATTGCATTGGGTATTAGCGATCAAATAGTATACAGCGAGTGCTACAAACCCATTATGAAGATGGCCTCCTTGTCCTCGTCCTTGTCTGTAGGGAAGATGATCCGCGCACCGGTGAGGTCGCGGATCTTGCGGATGTTGGCGCCGCTCTTGCCGATGAGGAACTTGTGGTGCTCGGGGCGCGCGCGTACTGTGGCCGAGTGCGAGGTGAGCTCGCGCTCAGAGGCGTGCGCCAGCAGCTGCTGCCGCGCCTTGGCCACGTCCTCGCCCGGGCCCTTGATCACCACCTTGTCGCTATCGCTCTCAGCTGCCGGGAACTTGATCAGCACGCCGCCGCACTCCTCCATGATGGAGTGGATCAGCTTGCCGCCGGCGCCGATGAGCGAGTTGTAGTACTTGGGCGGGATGGTAACTTCCTCGGTGACAACATTGGCCTTCTCGTTGTGGATCTGCTGGATGCGTTTGACGGCTTCCTCCACGTGCTCGCGTTTCCCGCGCACAGTGATCACGTCGCTGTCGTCGCCCTCAGCCGGCAGGTCGATCACGGTCTGAGTCTCGTCCCGGATCTTCCTCAAGTTGGCGCCGCCCTTGCCGATTATGAACTTGTGGAACTGCTTGAATATGGGGACCTCTTGCACGAATGATGACTCTGCTATTTCCTTGATAATCTTATGAAGGTATTTTTCACACTTTTCGATGTCGTCCTGGGGCCCTCTCAGTTTGATTGGGCTGCGCTTCTGGCCCTGGTCGGGCAGGGAAATAAGAACATGATCAAACTTCTCACGAATTTCCTTTATCTTCTCGCCTCTTACGCCGATAAGAGACTTAATATACCTGTGGTCAACATAGACCTCTTTTGTCCTTTCATTTTCAAGTTTCATGACCATCTCGCGCAACTCTCTCTCAGCGTCGACGACGCCCTGTTGGCTACCTTCGATGCGAATAATATTGTTGCCTTCGCTTTCAATTATGTTAATAACTACGCCAGTCTCATCCTTCAGTCTATTAACTGGAAAAAATAATAAAAGTTTATGAAAACCACTCCAGCAAGTAAAGAGGATTTATTGCATTGGAATGTTACATACTGTTAGATCCACTTTTGCCAATGATGTGTTTGAAGAACTTGGGATCCACAGAAAGCTCGACATAGGTGAGTGTTGCGAGCAGGTTCTTCACAAAGCTATCCAGTTCCATTTGAGCACGTTCCACCTCTTCAGGGGGTCCGTCGATTTTTACCTTGTCTTCAGAGTGCGTTATGTCAACATGTACCTATAACACAATAACACATCATTGAGAATATCAGCACAAACACATAGGCTCATAAATGTAAATACCATTGATGTTTATATTACCTTAGAGAAGTCCTGGGTTATCTTTTTAATGTTAGAGCCGTTCTTTCCGATTATGTATTTATGAATCCATGTTGGCGCGTCCACCGTTGCGGTTTTCACAGAGTTTGCTTTTTCACATACCTTTGAGAGAGCTATAAAGAAAAACAATCAGTTTTTTTTAATCTATTCCAGTCTTTAATTCGTATTATTTAAAGTACAGTCTGCAATGTAAATACAAACCTAAGCCAATCTTGTTGTGGGGCCCGTGGAGAGTGATGGTGCCGGTCGTGGAGTCAGGTGGAGGCATTTCTACAGAAACTCCAGTCTCCTTCAAAATCTCCTGGATGGTAGTACCGCGAGCACCGATCACGTATTTGTGCTGAGACTTGGGGACCTCTACACGCACCGTCGAGCATTTCTTTACCTAATGGATATTCATATGTTCAGTTCAATGAACTAATGATGTAGTTTATAATAAAAACTTTATGTCGTGTGCCTCAAGGGTAAGTAAAGGGGATAGAACGCCATTCCCCTTTAGATTACCAGTACATACCTCTTTGGACTCGACTTCATTCAGAAATCTTTCCTTCCATACACACTTTCATTACTTATTAGTTAGTAAGAGTGATGACAATGATACTGTAGTTGATAACTTGGAACCAACAAAGATATTTTTGGTTTGTTAAACACTCATTCTATATGTCCAAATCAATATATAATATTATGGAAATAAAGATATTTTTTTCCAACAGAGAGATTTTATCTCAGTTGACTATTAAAAATGCTTGTCACAAAATAATTACTACATGCATAAACAAGAGCCTACCATGTCTTCGTAGATCTGCTCGATCTGCGCCTTGGCGGCGAGTACGCCGTTCTTCTCGCCGGCAACGACGATCTCGTCGCTTTGCGTGGACGCGGGCGGGATGTGGATGCGTGCGCCGGTCTCAGCGCTAAGCGCCGCGGCTCGCTCGCCGTACGGGCCCTGGATGAACGGGTGGTACGTCTTCGGCACCGTGATGCGCTCCAACGCCTTGCGCGACTACACACAACAACACATACCTCACATTATTATACACTAGCCGCGCCCACCGGTATCACCCGCGTAAATTTTTATTCCTTTGGCACATTTTTTTTTATTCTTTTTCTGTAATAAAACATGAAAACATGCAGATTATTGGCAGATCATAAAGATTTTTTCAAAAGCGCTTTATGCAAACATTTTAATTTCATATGCGCTTCGCACAACATCCTAAAAAGGGCTTATTTATCTATATCGCACGATTCATTAACACGCTTCTATATTTAATAAATCTGTTATATATTCCATAGAATTATAATAGTTCTAGTTTTTCCTCGCGGTTTCACCCACTTAATTGGTTTCGTTAGTTAATTGATGTGGTTAATAATCTATCTCTGTGCCACATTTCATTCAATTCCGTTCAATAGTTTTTACATGAAAGAGGAACACCCTTATAATCTTTCGGATTTATCATTATCGGTAGGTTCAGTACTAATATACGCAGTAAATCATATATCTGGTAAAGCGAGTAGCACCTGTTCCTCGGAGCAAACTCGGATCTCATGTTCAGCCTTTTCGATGCCCTCCTTGGTGCCGGTGATGGTGAGGGTCTCGCTGTTGCCGGCGATGCCAGGCACGCTGATCTTGGTGGCTGTCACCTTCTCCAGCTCCTTTAGCTTCTGCCCTTGCTTGCCCAGGATCCATCGGTGGTGCTCCTTGGGGATCGTCACCTGCTTGCTCGCCTACACAACACACATTTGTCAATATCATGAAAAACTCAAACAAGACAGCTCTCAGGCGAGAGCTTCAATCGAAAACAATGCCATTGATGAGATTCCATTGAAAGCAATGACAAAAACTTCTTAAGTAGTAGATAGGTTATACTTTAAAAGGTTACAAGGGACAAAAAATCTTACTGAAAGGTCAAAAAGCTTCTAGAGATTGGTGCGCCACGTTTCTAGTGAGGGCTAATTGTTTTATTATGATGAACCGCATACTTACTTGTTGTTGGAAATGCGTCAGAATTTGACGCCGTGCGTCGAGTACGGAGCTGTGCTTCCCGGTGATGAGGAAGGTAAGGCTGCCGTCCTTGCTGGTGGATATCTCAATGTGCGCGCCGGTGTCCTTGGTGATGGCCTGGCACGTCCGCAGCGACTCACCCTCGCCGAACGTGTTCGCGTTATCCAATTTTCTCTCTTCGTATGGCACGTGGAACACCTGCATTTGGAATGTTAAATCATTAAGAGTTTGCTATAGTTTATTTTCGTATAAAAAAGTATACATGATTGTGACCTTGAAGGAACTGGAAACACGTTCCTATTATAATATAATAGCACGAGAATAGTTCGCATGAACTATGACACCGTCAAAGAATTTAATAGATATAATGCTACAACCATGAGACTTTTGAGTTAACTACTCAATTGTTACGGAATTTATTCGTGTGACGGGTTCCTTATTAAGGGATCACAAAGGGTGAACTTGAATTAATTTTAAATAGAATTGTGTTTAAGTGCCATAGTTGCCATAACACTACAAATTTTCGCAAACTTAGCGTCCGACTTACGTCATCGAGTAAAAACTTTTCCATATAAAAAAAAATTATTGTCCTGGCAGCAGCCAACCTTGGGCACTAACTGCCTTTAAAAACCAGAGCCCTGGTTACTGAGGTACTGTTGTTTTCCTGCAGTCATTGAGATTTCCAAGAAAGCTCTTCCAGAACACTACAGATAAGCCATATTCATTTACCATTACCCAAATTCCAAACATACGGTCGACATCGCGCGAGCTATATATCGCATACAGGATGCGTCTATATGGCTTGCTAGCATTAACGAATTGTATAGTCTTTAAAAATTACTTTTTAAAACCTCGATAGAAACGTAAATTTATCTCTGTTACTTACTTTAGCCAGATAAAAGTTACAATACTAGTTTTATCAGAAAGTGGATATCCTCTTAAATATTCGGTTAGATAATAGACAACCGTGATCCGGTGATGGAAAAGTGATTGGAGTGCTGGCTATTACAATTATGTAGTTACAATTATTTATTTATTTGTTACAAAAATATTGTAAAAATAAAATTTCGTGTAACTATCTAGATATCTGCCTATGACTCACGAGTAAATTATCAACTGCGTAATAATGGCCAATTCGGCTGAAAGTATTTAAAAAAACTAAAAATGCTCTACAGAGTATCTGCAGTTTTTAAAAGTTACTACTGCATATAAATCTCAATATATTATATTGAATCACATAGTGTTGCCCTTAAGGATAAAATTCCAGGATTTACTCTATACCTATCTGTTTAAATATATCGTTTCGGCTTAATATTCACAATCTCTACGTTTATTTTAAAATTCTCACATTAACACACATTCTTAAACATTATCGCGCGTAATCACATGTAGGTATATTCATTATCAATGTCGTTAAGTGAGTTGGCGAGTGATTATGCAACAAGCTATCGATCCGAATTTATTCCACGTGTTCAATACACGTATTCATCTTTTAAAATTAAAAATATAAATGCCGTGTTGTTCATCTTTATTACATACATGGAATTAACAAATAATTCATAAAAGCATAAATATAACATATTCTGGGTACTAATTGTTTTATAAATGCGAAAGTTTGCGAGTATGCATGTTTGTTACGCCAGTACGGCTAAACGAAAAATTAATAAAATTTGGAACAGAGGTAGGTAATGATATTCCGTAAATAGATTACTTATGAAATCGATTTTACACACACAGCTAGTAAATAATAATTAGAACGGTATGTAGGAGACGGATAGTGTAGGTACCTGAGTATGCAGCGAGGAACCAACACGCAGCTTGTTGGACATGGGCTGCATGTTGCGCTGCACAGGGGGCTGCGAGTGGGGCAGCGCAGGGAATAGGTCATCATAAGCGAACGCGCCGCTGTTGTCATATCCCACATTGTTCATCGGGTCTTCCACGTGCACGGGCATGTCAGAATGTACGGGTAGCATATCTCCAACCATCATGGATTGTTGATGCATCATGTTCGTCTCCTCCAGCAGTCCTTGTCCGCGCCAAGTCGTTACAGTACTATACAATACACAATATTTTATTCAATTATACTTGATATTACAAAAGATTTTGAAGAAAGAGAATTTTGTGTGCTCTACTACTTGCATCATCATATTTGTACAATTGGTCAGAAGCTATTATTACACATATTTTTTTGTAAATTGTGTCACATATATAAACCTACCTACATATCTAATGAAGGTGAGGCATCAAACAATTTGTCATGAATATTATTCAACATTTAATTATTTGGGAAGAGGTAATGTTAAAATACAACAGAAGGAAAGCTTTTTTAGCAGCAAGATATTGTAATATATAGTGTGGAAATATAATACTTTCACTTATTAATTACTCCACTTGCAGTAACAGGTCTAATTGTGGAATTCAACCAACCTTCATATCTGGGTCTGGCTAACATGTATGCCCACACACTGGATGTTTTAATACATCACATACAAATATGTCACGAAAACTACATTAAACAAAATACCAGTGTTCTTCATTTTAAGTAAATCTGAATGAAAAACCTACATTCTAACTTCAGAGGATTTATCATGATTTATTAAAATGTTAATGTTTGAAAGGAGAGGTCAATTAATAAGTGAATAGACATATGTAGTAAGCCAACTGAGATTGAGGTATTTGAGTATTAGTGGTAAGATTATCAGTTTTCTGCTTTCGTTTCTGCCATTCAGCTATTTGTTTAAATATTGAAAGAGCTCCACTATTTTAAAGAGAACTGGGCACTACTCTCAATACCTACTCCATCAGGGACTGTCTGCATGATGGTATATACAGTCAAACCTGGATAAGAGAGAGTTCAAGGCAGCACAATCTCCTTCTCGCTTATAGAGGTTTCTCACTAACCCGAGTTTCTTGCTAATGCAGGTACATGGGTAGCGTTTCTCTCTTATAGAGGTACGCAGCAATAACAAGTCACAGCAAGTACAAATGTAGTAATATATGTTATATGATAAAATTATGTGCATAATATGCACAACATATATTATACAACAATTCAAGCACTATATAATTTTATTTTATATAAAACTCATTTAAAAAAATCTGTCAATTTCGTTTGGGTTTCTGTTGTATTTTGAATGTTTTTCTCTAATTCATAAACTTTCCGGATGTCCGGATACAAAAGTATTCACTATTTTAAGTTTACCACTTAATGACAGTACTACAATTTTCCATTTTGACATGATGCAGAACAGAACTTTCCTTCGCAATTGATTAACTATAACTGAGTAATTCTGACAAACTGGAAAACAGAATGGTACACAGGCACACATGTCCATTCGAAAAGAATGCGATAAAATAAATTGTACCTTATGCGAAATTGTATGTATGCGAAATAATATTGTTTTAGTGGAACTAAATAAAATAGGTACAATATTGATGAGAAAACAATACAATAACAATGGTAGGAAGTTCCATGAAAGTTAAGAATGAGTCATAAAATAGCAGATTATATAGAGGTATAGGTAAGTAGCAGTCTCACTTACAGAGGTCCATGAGAGAAAAAATGACTCTCTCTTACAGAGGTTTCTGTTTCTCGCTAATAGAGGTTTTGGGAGCTTAAAATGACGGGTCTTGACTATTACTCTCACTTATCCAGGTTTGACTGTATATGAATGTATATAGTTTTCACACAATGTTCACAATAAAGTTAGAAGATTGCTGTTCAGTTCAGACAAGCTTGTTGGTGACTACTAGCATACGGGTTGGTGCCTACTAAAAAGGCTACAGGGCTTAGATTTTGAAAATAAACCAATTATTGTGGATCAGCTTTAATGGGTGTACCTAAGATGTATGTTGGGCCTGTTTCCTATATGTGTCAATCATATAAAAAATATTATTATTATAACTGGCTCTTATTAGTTAAAAAAAAAATTATCAGTATGATGTCAACCTATGATAAAAGTATACATCTCAGGCATGGCTTTATATTGATATATTTTCATGAAAATATATGTATTTCACGGTCCATTGAAGTGTCTAGGTTAAATCAAAATAAAAAAAATGCACCAGCTAAACAATGTGTAGCGGTGCACGTATTCTATCCTCTTTAATCGAAATCTGTCATTATTGAATACCTCGAAGTGATTTTAAGTCACTCGTTTCCATTTTATAACACTAGTGACTGTTTACAATATTTAATAACTCAGATTGAAAAATACATATATGTGTTCGGTGGAACCCCGAATTTTACTGTGATAATACAATACGTGTCACCTTCCAGCACATTTGACGTGGAACTCGTCCTAACAAAATACAATATCACTCACCAATAATGTACCGTAGCTAATCGATCTGGAAGATTATCCTTTAGACGCCAGGATCGAATATTTCTTCCCCTGTGCAGAAATATAAAATTATTAGATTTAAATCGCAAATTTCAACATTAATAATATTAAATTCGAAGCAGACACACACGTACCCAGCTGCAGTAGCGAGAGAAAGATGCACAGATTATACGAACTTAGGAAACGTACAAAAAATGCAGTGTATATACGAATTTTGGCAACGAGTTAAAACAATCGTGAACAATCTGTTAATTTATTGTTCTGATAGAAAATAACAGAAAAATGTCATCATATAATCCTTTTTCAGTATGGATAAACATGTTGGATTGAAAATGAAATGAGTTCGTTTGGAATTTTTGCGTTTGCATAAAGGTGCTTGCGTCGAGTTTGACAGGTAAAGAGGGACTTTGTAATAATTGTTTTTGTTAGGTTTTATATGTGAAGGGGTATACAATTTTATAACAAATATTACCGCTGCTTTGTTAGGTTGCTACTAGCTGGGGCTTTTAAAAACCCTATACTGAAATCAAATAATGAGTCGGTAACTTTGTTCAAAATTAAATACTTGTGATGAATGCCGTAGGTATTGAGTTGGTTAAGTAATAATACCTCGTTTATAAAAACACCTTCCGCAAATAATGCTTTATTCTCTAGCGCGTTGCTACTCTGTGCTCGGAGAGACTGTGCTGCCAACATAATATAACAATCCTCCCCCTCCCCAAGGAGCTCATTATTGGAAAACTTTTTCATCGCGAAGGAACACAACACAAAACAAAAACTTGTGTTATTTGGCTACGGATTTCTAAAATGTGGAGATCCTGCCCCAGTCGGGCAGCGCCTTATTCGAACGGGAAATCCGTTATGCCCTACCTCTTTAAACTTAGAGACTTCTTAGATATATTCCTATCATATCATAGATATATCTGACACCAAAAACATTTTAATCTGAATATTCTTGCAGGGACAGCACAAGCGATACCCCTGGTGTTGCAAGCGTCCATAGGTGGCGGTAACCGCTTACCATCAGACGGAACGCATGCTTGTTTGCCACCTTTGTGTTAGAAAAAATAATTCTTTTCGAATCTATAATTCCTGCGATAAAACCAACATGATTCAATGATGATGAGTTCAATGAAACAAAAACAAATACTTTTAATAGTATAGATACATGGTAGTACCTCATAAGTACAAATTATTTCCAGAATACTTCCAATGCGGGCAGTATAAAAATACGGACCATGTTCTTACATATAAACATATTATAGAACCGAGTCCCTCACGAGATAGGCACTAGGCAGTGAAAGTAGAGCGCTAAACGAATAATAATGAACAGAAAACATAAACAAACAAACAAAAGCAAAACAAGTAGTTGAAAACATTATTGGCTATATTATTTCTTAATAATAATTACTACATATGGTTGAAATTAGGTTTCAAATTCCAATCTCAAAAGTATACAAAGGCTTAAAGCAACAAAGTTACCGTCAGAGGTAGCGGTAGTAGTAGCTTTTGATAGACATTTATTCATCTGTCTCAATATTCTGTCTGTGTCTGTGAAATGGTAGTCTTTGTCTGTGAATGCGATAGTCGCAAGATTGACTACCTGTGGTCAGGTCAGGCAGGGTAATTAATTTGTTACTGTTCTGTGGAGGCTGCAATTAAACGAGGTATCGATTATATTGCAGTTTATGACAATTTGTGCTACAATTTGAGAATTTACAGTAGAAAGTCTGTGTAGTGCTCATGTTAACTCAAGATAATGGACAAAATCGCAAGAACACATGAAGGTAAATCATAATTCACCAACATTGCATGCATGTTAACAACACGCTAACCAGCCATTTTAGGTCGTACCTAACTACGCTCTTTATTTTCTCAAGCTTATTGATTTCTGCAGTCGGATTGTGTAAGCTATATACTTTGTTACCCAATAATTACAGAGTAATTTTAAATCTTATTTAAGTTCCCACAATTTACGTTCTCGTAAAATTTTCATTTTCACTAGTAAGTTGTGAAAAACACAAAATGTGACACATGCCAAACGTATGTAATAAAACATTTTTGTATACACCTAACGTCGATAACGTTTACCTATCTCTGGACAAATTTGGTGTGTATATAATAATATCCACACCAGTAGGAAAATAATTGGCGCGCATTTGCTCGCTGTAACTGCAATCAAATATGACTTGTCTGCGTTGACTTGATGAAGAGGGTAAATGTCGTCATCAGAGAGAGTAGTGAGCCAGTATAAATATTAAAGCCCTATTATGTACTACTAAAGAGGTAAGCATACAATGGATGCCCAAATCTTGTTAGGTGATACACTCATTCCTTTACTCAAAGGGTGACTGAACAACTATAGGTGTAGTCTTCTTTAACTAATTCCTTTTTTATTTATTGATGTCTTTCCCTTCCAGCTATTGAAGCTCAGATACGGGAAATACAATCTAAAAAGAGTGAACTACCTGAAAATGGGTCTAACAAGGGGGTATCCCTCGGTGAAACATACTATGACAGTGACATATATGACAATGCCGGACAAGGAAAAAAGTCCAGATATGATGGCTATGTAACATCAATTGCTGCTAATGATGAGGTAGAAGATGATGATGTGGAGAATGTTCCAGTTGCTCAGAAACGATCGGGCTATACAGCTCCTGCATCCTTACTCAATGATATTGCCCAGGTAAAGTGTTATAAATTTTATGCTTAGGTTCGACTTTTAAGTTTTATTTTATTTATTTATTTTATTTATAATATTATAACAGGGATTCCCAAATTCAAAAATGAACTGATAACCTATCTGTAGTTTTTTCTTATTGAAACAAGTATGCTGCAAGTCAAAATGTGTCTAAAAGACTTGTATAGATATGGAACACATCCTGAAAGTTTCAAATATAAATTTGGAAACATGCATTAATTAAAGGGATACATTTTTTTTTTGTCTGTAAAAATAATATAATAATATTATTTATATTATTATATTATTTTTACAGACATCATAAACCCCCAAATATGTTTTTGTTTAAGTTGACCCCTGGGACCAATTTGGGATTTCCTGATCTAATGATTATATACTTATTTTGTTAATATCATTTTTTTTAAATATTATTGAGATATAATTAATGCCTTTTTTCATAGTCATTAATAAATGTATATTTTTATAGAGTGACAAAGATTATGACCCATTTGCTGATAAACGGAGACCAACCATTGCTGATAGGGAAGACGAATACAGACAGAAAAGGAGAAGGATGATTATTTCTCCTGAACGCATGGATCCCTTTGCTGAAGGTAATGGTTAAACAAATGTTTTATCAAGATTTAAATTCTATTATTATTACTATTATAGACACTAAAATTTTATTAATTAGTATAGTAGATGTATGCTCACATATTGTTTGTTTTGCAGGGGGCAAAACACCAGATGTTGGATCCAGAACATATACAGAAATCATGAAAGAGCAGTACCTGCGTGCTGAAGAAACTGAGGTTATAACATATTCATAATTTGTAATACTTTTACCAGCTACATTTTTACCAACTAATATTAAAAAGTGTGCTGCCTAGAATATTATACTAAAAAAATTATTTATGTTCCAGTTGCGAAAAAAATTAATGGAGAGAGCACGAGAAGGCACACTAAAGCCTGTAGCTCAATCTAATGGAGATGGATCAAAATCCTCTGCAACCAAACGTAAGGGGCGTTGGGATCAGAGCTCTGAAGAGACACCAGTTGTAAAAAAAACTGTCTCTGCAACACCCAGCTCTCAAGCTACGCCATCTTGGGATGCGGAGGTAATGTTGTGTTCATAAATACTATGATAAATTTAATAATATAATGATACATTATTATTACAGATGTGATTTTCTTACACTATTGTTTCAGAGAGGTACTTGGGAGGAAACACCGGGTGCAGGTGGGCGCGGAGGTGAAACACCGGGTGCCACACCTTCGGCGCGCGTATGGGACGCAACGCCCGGCCACGCCACGCCTGGACACGCCACACCCGGTCGCGACACGCCCGCGCACCACGCTTCCCGTCGTAATCGTTGGGATGAGACACCTAAAACTGATAGAGGTTCCTATACTTTGTAAACAGGATTCTCTTCTCGATTACTTGAAAATGTACTAATAAAATGTTAAATTTGTTGCTTAGAAACACCTGGGCACAATAGCGGATGGGCCGAAACGCCGCGGACGGATCGAGGATCTGGCGTGGACACTATTCAAGAGACTCCAACGCCAGGCACCAAACGGCGCTCCCGCTGGGACGAGACGCCGGGAGCCACACCGGCTGCAGCCACTCCCACGCCTTCGCACGCCACTCCGTCCCACGCAACGCCCTCACACGCTACGCCCTCTCATGCCACGCCTACACCACACACTCCTGTGTTTACACCTGGTGGAGTGAGTATTATCATATATAGATTGTATGCTAGCAAAAATTTCGTCCGAAGTTTGAAAGGTATCTAACTTGCTTAAATACTATAAGCATATACAGTATAAGCAATCCCCGTTCAGATTAATGAATTAATAACAATTCTACACCCAACTTTTTTTAATTGTACATTTATCCGATTTTTTCAGTCTACTCCAGTGGGACTGAAGGCGATGGCCATGGCGACCCCTACGCCAGGTCACGTGGCGGCGATGACACCTGAACAGTTGCAGGCCTACCGCTGGGAGAAAGAAATAGATGAACGCAACAGGCCTTACACTGACGAGGAACTGGATGCGATGTTCCCACCTGGGTACAAAGTTTTACCCCCACCTGCCGGTAAGTAAACTTTTTATCGTAACTGTATGAGTACTTACTATTTTTTCTTTACTTTAATATGAATTTTCTTGAGGTACTTAAAATATAAGTGATAGTTGCAAGGTGACATCTTAGTTATTAATAAACGCTTTAGTTTCAGGACACATGTATTAAACAAAGCAACATCATGCGGATTATATTATCGTCGTACTGAATTGTTGACAGATACATGTGTTTTTGAATTTAAAACGATAGAAACATACATTTAATATTCAATTTTTCTTTCAGATGAAAGATGACAATAATGGCTTTACAGTCTCATGCCGTTGGATAAACTTCCAGATAGTGCTTAATCAATTGATTGCTGATTTGTGATCCTAATATTATACTGTGCATGGTTTAAACATGTATTAGATTTGGCGGCACGCGACTAGTTTGTTAACTTGTTATGTTGTTGGCCAGGTTATGTCCCGATTCGGACTCCGGCTCGTAAGCTGACGGCAACCCCCACACCCCTGGGCGGTACCCCAATCGGCTTTTTCATGCAGACGGAGGAACTGGGCGGGTCCGCCGCCGCCGCCGCGCGACTGCTCGATCCGCAGCCCAAAGGTAGTCAGCAACTGCCTTTCATGAAGCCTGAGGACGCCCAGTACTTTGATAAACTGCTAATTGATGTTGACGAGGATACCCTGTCCCCTGACGAGCTTAAAGAAAGGAAGATCATGAAGCTCCTTTTGAAGATTAAGGTAAGTTCTCGACTAATAGGGGGGAAATTAATCCCAATAGGTGGTAAACTTGTCATGGAAAACTATAAAAAATTTTAGAGCAATCCATTCCATTTGTCTCACTGCACAATCTCTTTGTCCTCCTTATATGCTATGACAAATACTTGTTACACAAACATATGCCTCTGATGGGAATCGAGCCAATCTCTTTTGCTTACTGACTACTCAGGCAGTTACTCATAATGTCTATTAATTATTATTTTTATCTACAGAATGGAACGCCGCCCATGTGTAAAGCCGCATTGCGTCAAATAACTGATAAAGCTCGTGAATTTGGTGCTGGTCCATTGTTCAATCAGATTCTGCCATTGTTGATGAGCCCCACGCTTGAAGATCAGGAACGTCACTTACTTGTGAAAGTCATTGACCGAATCCTGTACAAACTGGATGATTTGGTCCGTCCATATGTACACAAAGTAAGTTACGAGCATTACATACTTCATGGTAGATGCCACAAATCTGATCCCTCATAATTTGAATAAGGTACCGCTGCTCGTCTGCTGGTTATAGGCTAAGCGACGTCACATTTAGAAAACATCATCATCATCATCATCATATCATCACACCGAGTCCGTAACGGGGTAGGAAGAGAGTATAGAGCGCCAGTCTGGCGCTCATCGAAATTGGTCTAAGCTAGGAGTGAAGCTATGTTGTATATGCATTTATAATAATGTTCGTAAATACAAAATAATATTATTGGAACAATTTTTAGATCCTGGTCGTAATAGAACCTCTGCTTATCGATGAAGACTACTACGCGCGTGTCGAGGGTCGTGAGATCATCTCTAACTTGGCCAAGGCTGCGGGGCTCGCTACCATGATTTCTACTATGAGGCCCGATATCGACAACATTGACGAATATGTCCGTAACACTACTGCGAGGGCCTTCGCCGTTGTCGCCTCTGCTCTCGGTAAATAACATTGTCTTCATTTGTGTTGTGATGAACTATGAATATGAATGCTATATTAGATAATAATTTATTAGATACATTAGCATCTGGCTGGAGGTATCATTCCCGCCATTGTTCGCTTAAGTACCCGGAATTCAGAATAAAAGAGACAATATCTAAAAAAAATTGTCTTTTGACAAACAAATTGGATTCGTATCAAATTGTGGATGCCTAGTAGTCCACCTTCCAGATGATCATAGCTATATGGCCTTGTTTCTAGGTTGTGTTAGGTTATTCAACATAAGGTGACAATGAACATTTATTTACGGTCATATATATATACCATATTAATTAACATTACCTTTATTATCAATTCTAAGTTAAAACCTGTTGTACCCAACAAATGTGCGAGTGTTTTACCTCTATTACTGCCAGCGCTTCGGTTTCTATGGTACCTGCATTCTATTAGGAGAACCAACTACCTTTGTTGATTAGAAAATTACGTAAAATTTATTAATGTTATTTTCAGGTATACCATCACTTTTGCCGTTTTTGAAGGCGGTGTGCCGCTCTAAAAAGTCGTGGCAAGCGCGCCACACTGGTATAAAGATTGTCCAGCAAATTGCTATTTTGATGGGATGTGCTATATTGCCTCATCTCAAATCACTTGTGGAGATTATTGAGCATGGTATGTACCAATCTATTAATTTTTTTATAGTTTCCTATATTATCATCATGCCTGAAGGGGTTTTGGGCACGAAAGTGGGAAAGGGAAAGGCACAAGTGTATAAACCCTCTTTCCACCAGAGGAATACTTGGGTTCCAATGTGACGGATGACGGACGAGTCCACTGCAGACAATTTATTTATTAAATGTTTCTGTTGCGTTCAGGATTGGTAGACGAACAGCAGAAAGTGCGTACGATCACGGCTCTTGCGAGCGCAGCACTTGCCGAGGCTGCCACACCCTATGGTATTGAGTCATTCGACTCTGTTCTGAAGCCCTTATGGAAAGGTATCCGAACTCACAGAGGCAAAGGGTTGGCCGCTTTCTTGAAGGCCATTGGCTACCTTATCCCGCTCATGGACGCCGAATATGCGAACTACTACACTAGGGAAGTGATGCTTATCCTGATTCGTGAGTTCCAATCGCCCGACGAGGAGATGAAGAAGATCGTACTCAAAGTAAGTATATACACTTGTTGTGTCCTTTATAGACAAACGCGCGTTTTTATAGTATTCTAAAAGAAGTGGTTATTGAGTCCATAGATGTGCTGTGTAATCAGATCATTAGTATAATAATAGAAATTCACTAGTTCTATCAATTCAAAACTCTTTATAAGTATACCACCATATAATGTATAAGTAGTGTAGGCTCACTTGCGTTTGTTCTTGATACTTCACAAAATAAGTGCCGTATGTAATTAGCTTGCAATCTCTTAACCGGTATTAATCTGGTTTTTTACTTGATTGCAGGTCGTGAAACAATGCTGTGGCACAGATGGTGTGGAACCGCAATACATAATGGATGAAATCTTGCCGCACTTCTTCAAACACTTCTGGAACCACCGCATGGCGCTCGATAGACGCAACTACCGACAGCTCGTTGACACCACCGTGGAAATAGCTAATAAGGTCTGCATAAAGCAAGTTGCGTTTTTAGCGCTCTATTTCACTGTACCGGGCTTTTTTATGACAGCCTGTCGCTATTGATGATATATATTCATGCAATTTCTTTTAGCTTTTGACCCTTCCCTTCTATGTTTTCCTTCACCGTAACGCTCGTGGTAAGATAAATAACTATACATAAGTTATGAATACTCATTGGTACCGGAATTCGAACTTGCAATTTCTCTATTGCCGTCGATTATTCTAATCACTCGGCCACCACGGCTCTTGTTACGTATGTTTTTACAGATGTGTATGATGTCCTTCATATACTTCATTTGTTCCATCCGCACTCAACGATAATGAGGGTGATAGAATTTTATGGTAAAGCCTTCAGGTCACACTTAATAATATTATTCCAATGTAACTATTTATAGGTCGGGGCATCAGAAATCATAAACAGAATAGTTGATGACCTCAAAGACGACAACGAGCAGTACAGGAAAATGGTAATGGAGTCTATAGAGAAGATCCTCGCTAATTTGGGTGCTGCAGATATTGACTCCAAATTGGAAGAAGCACTCATTGACGGCATATTGTATGCATTCCAAGAACAGACCACCGAGGTAAGAATTGAAAAAGATTGGTTGGGGATTTGTGCTGTTCGCATGTGTAGGAGACTTAACTCTTGATTCCTTACACTTATCCTGGAACTCGTGGAATGCCTGTCCAGGCAGAAGTGGTTCGTCCCTAAAGCTAGCACGGCAGCTCAACACAGCATATTCATCATCATCGTCGCGCACGTGATACCACACGTATTACTTATCCCTATAGGCAACGATAAACGCGTATCATCAGGTTGGTTGTATGCTTGTTTACGACTTTTGTGGCATTCAGTTTGATCGGGACCGTGTAATATTTTTTTAGGATGTGGTGATGTTGAACGGCTTCGGAACCATCGTGAACCAGTTAGGCAAGCGTGTGAAGCCGTACTTGCCCCAGATCTGCGGTATCATCTTGTGGCGTATGAACAACAAGTCGGCGAAGGTGCGCCAACAGGCCGCTGACCTCATATCGCGCATTGCTGTCGTTATGAAGACTTGTCAAGAGGTCAGTATCATCACATCACGATTCTTACGAAATTTGTTTGTTAACAAATAATCTATATCTATACATATAATAAAATTGGAGTGTCTGTTTGTAATATTGAAATAACCGGATACTAAATGCATATACAAGTTTACATACACAAAAATATAATTACATAAAATATAATTTTTGTCTATCTGTCGGTTCCGGCAAATCTCTGAAACGGCTGGACCGATTTTGACGGGACTTTCACTGGCAGACAGCTGATATAAAAAGGAGTAACTTAGGCTACTTTTATTTTAGAAACCGAACAATATTTTTTGTTAAATTCTACGCGGACGAAGCCGCGGGCATAGGCTAGTATAACTTATAATTAATCACACCATGAGCTTTACGGTGAAGGAGAACATCTTTGGAATCTGTATACATATATCCGATACGAAATTTCAAAGACATTTTATACTTAGCCTATTTACGCTCACGATACCGAAGTATCACTTGCGCGTTGGCACTCTGTGTTCGGGGAACTGGGTTGTGGCTGGTTGTGGGTTGGCAGCATAATGGGACTAATCCCTCTGCTGCCAACACGATATAACGTACCTCCCCCTCTCCAAGGAGCTCATTATTGGAAACCTTATGCATCGCGCAGGAACACAACACAAATAAGTTGTGTTATTTGGCTACGGAATTCTATAAGGTCCTGCCCCGTGGCCACCACCAAAACCGGTTATGCACTACTTCTCTTAAAATACATAAATATTAACAAAATATATCGCTAATGTAAATTACTACTATAATCGCAATCTCTATTATTTTAGGAAAAATTAATGGGCCATCTTGGAGTTGTTTTGTATGAGTATTTGGGTGAAGAATACCCTGAAGTGCTGGGTTCAATTCTCGGTGCGCTCAAGGCTATAGTCAACGTTATCGGTATGACAAAGATGACTCCGCCTATTAAAGATCTACTGCCTAGACTTACACCAATTTTGAAGAACAGGTATGTCCAAAATGTTGCATTGATACACTGTGATATAATTTGATATAAATGTTAATTATGTAGTTATTTTGTTTAACTAACTTAACAATGTGATTTACAGACATGAGAAAGTGCAAGAGAACTGCATTGATTTAGTGGGCCGTATCGCGGACAGAGGGCCAGAGTTCGTGTCAGCGAGGGAGTGGATGAGGATCTGCTTTGAGCTACTGGAGCTGCTTAAAGCGCACAAGAAGGCCATCCGAAGAGCCACCGTCAACACGTTTGGCTACATTGCTAAGGCCATCGGCCCCCACGACGTGCTCGCCACCTTGCTCAACAACTTGAAAGTACAGGAGAGACAAAACCGGTACAGGAATATTACTAACACTTACATACATACATAATATACACAAAATTATGATCATTCCTTTGCTACCAATGTAATAAATAAAACTGACGCTTTGCCACGACGTTCCATTTTCGTTGGGAGGCTAAGTCTATCACTTGTCCATCAGAGCAGATACGATAACTGTCAGCTAGGTATAAATATAAACCCTCAGTGTCGTTTTTTTATTCGGAAAATGTTATTGTTATAATCTAATTGGCCATGGTGGCCGAGTGTTTTGAGCAGTTGCCTGCGACGCAAAGGTCGCAAGTTCGAATCCCGACTGTACCAATGAGTTTTTCTGAACTTAAGTACAGTGATTAATCACACCACGAGCTCTACGGTGAAGGAAAACATCGAGAGGAAACCTGCATACGTCTGAGAAGAAATTCAAAGGCGTATGTATAGTCGTGCTGGAGTAACGGCGATGGACTCGCCATCTGTCACGTTGGCACCTAATATACCTCTGGCGGAAAGTGGGTGTGTGGGTATTACCTATACACCTCTGCCTACCCCTTCGTGGACCCTTGTGGGAAGGCGTGAGAATATATATATATATAATCTAACCATACCATTTACCACAAGCTTTAATTCAAGCATTCTACCACAAGCTTTATTATAAATTTCGTCTGCAACCCTACTATCTGTTCTGCTGTATTGCGTTAGACACATGCTTGCTTGCGTGCTAACGAGTTTTCGCATTTATAACATTAATAGACAAAGCATGTATTGAAGGCCCGATCTAGGAGCTAAGCGTTGGGAGATCAATACACTCTGAATTTATGACTTTTGTTGTGCTTTCAAATAGATTGAAATACCCAAATATCACTACTAAGCATATATTAAATAATTTGTATATGCTTTTAAATAGATATAAGTACTGAAAATGCAATAGAAATACCCTTAAAATTGAGTGATGTGTTACTTACAATGAACTGGTTAGTGGTTCTGATAAGGATATGTATTAATAAAAAAAATTATTTTCAGAGTGTGTACGACAGTGGCCATAGCTATAGTTGCTGAGACCTGTTCCCCATTCACAGTATTACCAGCACTCATGAATGAGTACAGAGTGCCAGAACTGAATGTACAGAATGGTGTTCTGAAGTCATTGTCATTCCTCTTTGAGTACATTGGGGAAATGGGAAAAGATTACATTTACGCCGTCTGTCCATTACTTGAAGACGCACTTATGGACAGGTAATTTTAGATTTTATACAAACAGTGTATATTATTCTCACAATCTCTCTCACCCTATTATGGACCCTTGGGAAGGCGTGAGGATATATTATATTATTTCTCTCCATTGTTATTTTTTAGGGATTTGGTCCATCGGCAAACTGCGTGCGCTGCTATTAAACACATGGCACTGGGTGTGTATGGATTTGGGTGTGAGGACGCACTCGTACATCTACTAAATCACGTGTGGCCAAACATCTTTGAGACGTCACCGCATCTCGTGCAGGCCTTCATGGATGCAGTGGAAGGCATGAGGGTCGCTCTGGGTCCAGTCAAAATACTTCAATATGCTTTGCAGGTAACCATTAATACTTTTTGCCGAAAGAGTTGATCATTCAGGCTATTCAGATTTAATGCAATCGATACCTATTATTCTTAGGATGTAATCTTTATGACACGTTTTTGCTATGAGTACTTTCAATATAGGCCCAAAAAGTACGTGGCTCATCAATGGTGATTTTATTTGTTTTAGGGATTATTCCACCCAGCACGAAAAGTCCGCGACGTTTATTGGAAGATCTACAACACATTGTACATCGGAGGGCAGGACGCCCTCGTGGTTGGGTACCCGCGGATACAAAACGACCCAAACAATCATTTTACTAGATATGAATTAGATTATTTGTTGTAAAAGGATAAAAATTATTGATAATTTATGATTACGTCGAGAAAAAAAAAGTGTTTCATTTCATGTAATAGAAATATAAAGATAATTTAAAAGTAATACATGTAATTTTAATTTTTTGTTGGTATATTGTGTTATGATCCTGAACCAGAATGGACTACCAACGACATATATATATTACCCCAATAGTGTTTAATATATATTATGTGCATACGCTACAGGTACGTACAGTCTAGAGATTAGCGCTCAACTCTGTTTACCCCGGGAGGCACTGTCGGATGATGATTATGTATGTATTACATATAGCTACACAAACTTTTTTCTCTGGAAAATTTTATGCGATAAATTGATTAAAAATTTCATAATAATAAAAGTATATGCTCACGCCTTCCCACAAGGGTCCCTGAAGGGGTAGGCAGAGGTGTATAGGTAATACCCAAACACCAACTTTCCGCCAGAGGTATATTAGGTGCCAACGTGACAGATGGCGAGTCCATCGCCGTTACTCAAGCACGCCTTTGAATTTCTTCTCAGACGTATGCAGGTTTCCTCTCGATGTTTTCCTTCACCGTAAAGCCCCTGGTGTGACTAATCACTGTACTTAAGTTGAGAAAAACTCATTGGTACAGTCTGGATTCGAACTTGCGACCTTTGCGTCGCAGGCAACTGACTGAACGTACTGCACGGCTTCTTGAAAATATATATTCGTTTGTTTCGTTACTATTACAAGTAATGTACTCGTATCAGACGAGGGCTATGGCGGGTGAATGGATTTGAGTCATAAAAGAGTAACTGTAATAATTTTATTTGCATATCTAAGGAGTATGTAGGGATAAGTGGTATAATAAAAAAACGCTCTGATGGATTCCTCTTGATAAAATCCTTCCAAATCTAGTAGTAGTCATGCTCTGCCCCGTAGTTAACAGCGAGTAGAGTGCCAGGTCTCTCGAGATTTGCTTACCTCTCGCAAACGTAGGTGTACTCTCTGCCTACCACGCGAGGGAGTACGTGGCGGTATATATTTACTAAGTAATCAAATCTAAACAAAGATTGTATAAATAAAAAGAAATCTGTTCGCATTATATTGAATTGTATTTTATATGCCTTCACTGGTATTTTATTTTCTAAACGTAAGCCCAAGCTTATACATTTTTGGTATTAATTGATTAAAAATAAATATAAAACTGCCTCAATACTTGTAAAAGGAATGTATGTTAATTATGACTAGAAATAATATCTTTTTCCTTAAGACTAATATACATACTGATCACGTGCAACATGAGCATAAGATAGTACATAATCCATTTTTATTTTTATCTAATGATTAATATATCGAGATATGAGATCGTATCAAAAAGCTGTAGCGTTTTAAGAGATATAAATAAGCAACTTTGTTGATAGCATTACAAAGGATTGCCCCTAACGGAGGCATGCACCAGAGTGCCGACGAGCAAACTCTGCCAAGCTGTTCCGACGGGATTGACTCTTGTCACACCGAGTCGCCGCAGCAGAGTCCCTTCTGAGGTTACCGCCCAAACTTCTTGGCCGACACTTGACACCTGTTTAAACCTCGTTTCACATTCTGAAAAATATAGAAATTTATTAAAAACAACATGCGCCCTGCGGTTTCATCCGCGTCAAATTTGAGTGCACATTATGATTATTGCTCCGATTTCTTAAGGAGAGCAAGACAGCAACAAACTGCCGGCTTATAATATTAGTCAAAATTTTCAGTTTTTATATAAGATAAGGTATATAAGGTTTCCAGTAATGAGCTCCTTGGGGAGGGGGAGGATTGTTATGTTGTGATTGCAGCAGAGGGATTAGTCCCATTATGCTGCCAACACAGTATAACTCTCCGAACACAGAGTGGTAACGCGCAAGCGATACTTTGGTATTGTAAGCGTAAATAGGCTGCGATAACCGTTTTCCATCGGGTGGGCCGTATGCTTGTTTGCCATTCTTGATGTATAAAAAAAACAGTTAAACAAAGTTATAAAATTACCAGTTAGATATTTCCATTCTTTCCCGCTCGGTTGTTTGTTCGATACTTCAGTCCTCACAGCTAGTACTCCGTTCGCTAATATCACCCACGCTGCAGTCTTAGACAGTGTGACAGTTTTAGCGCCGATACTACTTTTGTTACTATAGGAGGGGTGGTTGCTCTTTGGGGGTTCGATCAATTTCCAGTTTTTGCCGCCAGGGTTATCTTTGGATATATCCTCCCTGTAATACAATTCTCCTTTTCGTCCCGCTACCCACACGACACCGCTGCACGTGCTAATTGCAATTAGGGATTGTGAACTGTTCACGTGTTCCCAGTGGGCTCCCTGAAATAATGTTTTGCGAGATATGTAAGGTGAGAGAGAACAGGCGCTATACTATCTCTGCTCTCGGCGTGATGATATTACGTATGAATGATTTTTTTAGTAGCCGTGGTGGCCGAGTGTTTCGAGCAGTTGCCTGCGACGCAAAGGTCGCAAGTTCGAATCCCGACTGTACCAATGAGTTTTTCTGAACTTAAGTACAGTGATTAGTCACACCACGAGCTTAACAGTGAAGGAAAACATCGAGAGGAAACCTGCATACGTCTGAGAAGAAATTCAAAGGCGTATGTATAGTCGTGCTGGAGTAACGGCGATGGACTCGCCATCTGTCACGTTGGCACCTAATATACCTCTGGCGGAAAGTGGGTGTGTGGGTTATTACCTGTACACCTCTGCCTACCCCTTCGGGGACCCTTGTGGGAAGGCGTGAGGATATATAAACAATGAATGGATTGTTATTCCAAGGAACTAGAATGTAATTTTTTTTAAAGTAGCTATATTTTATGTATGTATTATCGTAAATTTGTATCTAGGCGATTATATAATTACCGTAGGGGTTGCAGTCGTCACTCCTGTTCGATAAATCGCGTCACCACCAAGAGTTATAGCCCACACGAAACACTCACTGTCTTTAGCCTACAAAATAGAACATCACATTCATTTATACTCTCAGGAAATACTAACAAAATATGAAATATACAGTTACTGCGGTGAGCTTCATGTTACTCCATGCGGAAGCAGTTAGATATATACGCCTGATGAACATATTTGTACGTGTTGGATTCCCTATGTATTTAAGTACCATCTATCTATATGTATATATCGATGCTTTGTTTATAGTACAAGCTTTACATATAATTGTCCCAAGGTTATTAAAAGTTTAATGCGCCAGTAATGATATCGCAATATCATCATCGTCCTTAACCATCGTCGAAGTGGGCACTAAATCCAGACTGGATTACAGCGACCAAAAGTTTACACAATGCGACTATCAATACCCTTTCTTCGTGACGATCGATAGTCGGTAGTATTCATTTACAAATACTTTTTTGTTTGTCTTGCCTTCTCAATAGTTAGCTAAGCTGAGGTATCCATGTAAAGCACATTTCGTCAGACATAATACACTAAGTGCAAGACGACAAGCGTGTCTCTATCTTCACACTCGTCTTCTCGCAATTTCTTCTCAGAAGCATGTTGGTTTCCCAAAAATAATTCTCTCCACCAACAGAACTCAACAACTTACCACTGCACTAGAGCAATAAAACTCATTGATACCACCGGTATTTGAAAAAACCTTTGCGATTTTTTGCGATTCGTATTTGCGATTATACGGCCGCCAAGATTTATCAAAAAAACTCGAGAGATGTCAAGGGACACCCGGATGGAACGAAGTTCAAGAAGCACACGTCACTCACACGGGGGTTATAAATATACAGCAAATAAGCAATAAAAAATATGGGAGTAAGGATGTATGTATGGATGTATGTATGCCATACATACATCCATACATACATCCATACATACATCCATAGATACATCCTTACTCCCATACATTGTGTGTTTGGACGTATGGATGTATGTATGGATGTATGGATGCATGTATGGATGTATGGATGTAGGTATGGATGTATGGATGGATGTATGGACGTATGTATGGATGTATGGATGGATGTATGGGTGTATGGATGGAGCAAAGCCGCAGTTAAAACTTGAGAGGTGTCAAGGGACACCCGGATGGAATGAAGTTCAAGAAGCACACGTCACTCACACGGGGGTTATAAATTAAATATACAGCAAAAAAAAGTGTCGTGACAAAAAGTTTCGTGACAACTTTTCGTAAGAATTTTTTCCGTCTAGCCCCCTTTCACAACGCGCGATAAGGAACTTCGTTCCAATAAAATATTTGCTAATATCTACCCATAGCGACAAATCCAACAAAGCCGTATTCCCAGCTCGCAACCACGGGCCTTCAGTAGTAAACTGCGCTTTTCTATACCATCTCCGACGACGTACACAGTCTGTAAAGAGCTTCTTCCCGTGATATGGGGCTGGGAAGTCGGTAGCATACTGCCAGCCGTCGTTATCCACCCCACCTGGCGTGTTGTAGTCAATCATCCACTCAGAGACCTATATATACATACAAATATTAAGTTTACTTAATGTAGTACCTACTAACATTATAAATGTTCGTTCCTCTTCCACACAAAAACTACTAAAAGGAATTGCATGAAATCTGGCAAAGAGATTCATTCACATACGATTTTTTTATTCAGGAAATTTAATTTTTAGAAAATCTACGAGTTAAATTTTATGCGGTACACATCCCAGCTAGTTCCTAAATATGTTCCACTGAAAAGTATATAGGTATATTGCTATATACCTTTCAATGGATATTGGCACAGTGAACTTATTTCATAGATTTTAGGAATTCTAAATGAAGATATTTACCCAGTGCCAATGACGACTTAGGAGTTTAGTGTGCTCTCTAGTCCTTTTATGTTTTCCGGTAATATCACTCCACATGTAGCGGTCTGTGGGCAGTCCAGTGGATGTATAGCCAGACAAAGGATTCCAACGTTGGTTTTCATACACACAATATGTCTGGGTGTCTGTCATTGAATGAATATTATCCTTGGAGCCAATGCCTGTAATATAAAATGTTGCTTTATAAATACTGAATATATGAAGTTCTTACTTTACTTTGGCTGTTTGTACAAATTATAAAAAATTTGAAAGGGCAGAAATATGAATTGAGAGTAATAAAAAAAATTGTATTCAGTGGATTTGGTTACCTATACAAAAAAAAAGTTAAGTTAAAAGGTAATTTTAACAAAAAGTGGCACATAAATTTTTAGGTTTACATACATCAATATCATCACGCCGAGTCCCTAACGGTGGGCAGAGAGTATAGAGCGCCAGTTCTCTCTAGCTAGACTTACATACCTCTTGCGCTTCATTTACATTCATTTTAAATTTATATACATTTTAAGCTTACAAGTTTAGCAAAAGTCCATTGACGGATATGGATTATGAATTGATTATTTTGAGTGGGTGAGATTAATCTATAAGGAATACTTGTAAATAAATAAGTACCTTTTAACATGCCACCTCCCCATCCTCCAGTGTAAACGAAAGCTCTGTGATCATGTGATATTCCCCAAACAATACCTGATTCACAAGTTTCGATTCTGCGCAGATACCCACCCATCATGCGCCAAAACATCTCATCTGCACCAATTATCACACTTGTTGTACAGTATTCCATTGTGTACAGTTTTAAAGGCCCATGGACTAACACAGATGTTATACTTTCAGGAGTTAATCTATGTTCAAATTGGCAATAATATTTGTCATTTACAAAAACGTTAAAGTTATCAGGGTTGCAAACAAATTTCATAGAAAATTCCTGGCCTGGATATATCGGTGGTTCATGACGCTCTTCTTCACCCCAGGTTCCAAATATTTTGGAATTGCAAACAACTGCACTTTCGTCAAATCTAACATTAAAATGAAAGGGAATATCTGTTACTTCTGTTTCAATTTTATGTCTTTGTTTTTTTAGCTCAGGTCCTTGTAAATTTACAGTAAATCTTTTTATTTCATCAAATAAGCTTCCTGATATCTTCAATACACTTCCAGGTGGAAAGTTGTTGTGCAATGGTGCTGAGAAACCACAAGCAATGTCTTTTCCAAATACCTGAAATTCTTTCATATAAGTACCATTATTGGCTGTATTCAGTTTAGCTGGCATAGGATCCCAATTGATAACATCTCCTGATGTAGTAATTGCCCAAACAGAATTTGCTGATGGCTTACCAAGGAGTCCATTAATTTGTGAAGTTATGTCAACTAAAACATTAAGCCATTCTTCTTGTTCCATTTCTGACATAAACTGTATTTTAATGCTGGCTTTACTCTGTCTGGGAATAGACAACATTATTCTGGGGCTTCCTGGTTCTGATAGAGAATAGACACAATTTACTTCACTTAGATTTAAGATGAATTTTATAGTACCGTCAGGTTGAAATACTGACAGGGTACCAGTTTTTTCCATATCATGCCAGTAAAGGGACAGAATACAATCTTCAGAGGAGTTACTTCCATTCATTACTAACCGTGCTTCACTACTGCGTGTCCAACCTTTTTCTTCAACTGCCATAGCATAGATTGATAAGTCCAGAGATTTATTGTTATTTCTATTCTTCAGATTATCTAGAATATCAACACGCCATTTAGCTGTGAGATCAGTGTTATGGACATTTTGGGAGTCAGTGAACCAATGAGGTGCTTGCATTACATCTATGGAACATGCACCTGCTTCTACAAAAGCCCAGGTAGTTTCACAAGTTCCCCATGCTGTTTGGCTTATTTCATCATCAAAAAACATTCCTGAATCAACATCGAACACGCTGCTATCACTATCGGGTTGTGCTTCCATCCCAACAACTGATCCAACACTACGAACTGGGCTCCATGCTCGTGGGTTCTTTAATGTTGTTTCATAACTTTTTCCTGTTAAGTCTATATTTTCAGTATTAATACAAACTTTTGGTCTTGCTTCTTTGGGTTTCATGGGTAAAGTGTGCTCAATAGGAGCAGAATGTGATTCTTCCCAGGAATTACGCAAGTGAATATTTGTTTTAAGTTCTGGTGTTGCTTCATTGAGCAGACTAAGACTATGGTGTTTTACATTTGATGCAGAAGAAACCACACTTGCCGAGCTAGATGTCCGACTGAGTTGCATATTAGCTTGGACCATTCTCCATCTCTTCCCTGTTAGCTCTGCAGGATTAATTCCACTACGCCAATAAATGCATTTATCAGATTCCCCTATGGCAAACACCTGATCGTTTATTCCAAGGGAGATGTGTACCATATTCCCTGTAATCTCCAGCCAACCACTTCCCATAGCTGCAATTTCCGAAGTGCCAGCAGAGTTACCATCAATACCCTTTCGAAACCATACTCTTGAATCAGAGCCAATTGCCCAGGCTACATTGTACCCCAAAGAAATAGACAAGAGTTTTGTTTCAACAGGTGATTTAACCTCTAACCAACTTTCACCTGTAAGGCAATCTTTTGTAACACCTTTTCGTATAATGACTCTTCCTGTCCAAAGCAATGCCCACACTAATCCTGTAGGACTCACAGAGATTTGTTTAATATCACAATTTGGTGGAATGCTTATGTTTATCCATTTCAAGCCTTCAGGTGCTGTAGCACTCACTCCAGCTCTGTACATTACTCTCCCATGAGCAGTTATAGCCCAAACTGCCAAAGTTCCAGGTGAAGCATATGGCACTTGGTTTCCTCCTATGCTCACATCTATAAAAGGCTCCTGAGTGGGATCCTTATGCAATGGAGCTATAGCACACCATGAATTCATAGCACTGAACTTTCTATATCTGAACCACCTCCTTCTTCTTACACATGACTTCCACTGCTTAGTTGGTCCAAACTGAGCCGGAAAATCTATAGCATAGCTCCAGCCATCATGATCTAGGGGCTGCCCATCTAATGTACGCTCCAGTTGCCAATCACCTTCCCATTGCCAAGCCATAGAAGGCAATCTTATGCGATCAATAGACCTGTCTTTAGTACCATCTTGGGAGGAAAAGTGATATCTGTCTGTAGGCAAAAGTCGTCCACTGAACCCCTCTAGAGGCAGCCATCTCTCATTCTCGTAAGATTCTTCTTTGACGCGAATTGGTATCTCCAAACCATGGACATGAAGATATATTTGTCGGTCTCCACCAACCGCCCATAAATAATGGGGTACTGCCGATAATGTCTTGAACTCCAACCCCAGATACATAAATTCTCTCCAGCAAGACCCACTTGTCGATAAAGCGTAAACTTTGCCTTCATTATTAATTGAAAATAACAAAGAATTACTTGACATCTTTCAAGTTTTGGTGTGCTTCTATCATTGACAGTTGATCATAGCAGTAAGAAGTACTACACGAGATTCTCCATTCAATAGAACGATAGCAATAATTATTGATCCATTTCATGCGTTACTTTGAGGATGGGTGGATGTAGTTGCAGGAGTAACTGAGATCGCAGCACGTACTACATTACTTTGTTGCTACTATAGATTATCGGTGGTATCCGGAAACCGGTGACTTGTTTGGCTGCGAGGTAGAGGACGGCCAAAATAATATGACAGAATCTTAACAAATCAAATAAAAGTGACTTTTCTTACGAACTTTGACACTAAAACATAATACAGAATACATATTACTATAACCACTGAATATTATAACTATTAAATAGTTACTTACTCGAACTACTCGAAACCGACGAGCATGTATGAAGAGACTGATGAATGTGGATGAAGCGAAAGAGGTATGTAAGTCTAGAGAGAACTGGCGCTCTATACTCTCTGCCTACCCCGTTAGGGACTTGGCGTGATGATATGTATGTATGTATGTAAATAGTTACTTCCTTTTTGATTTATGAATTGTATAAATTGTATAATATATCCTCACGCCTTCCCACAAGGGTCCCCGAAGGGGTAGGCAGAGGTGGTTCGAGCAGTTGCCTGCGACGCAAAGGTCGCAAGTTCGAACCCCGACTGTACCAATGAGTTTTTCTGAACTTAAGTACAGTGATTAGTCACACCACGAGCTTTACGGTGAAGGAAAACATCGAGAGGAAACCTGCATACGTCTGAGAAGAAATTCAAAGGCGTATGTATAATCGTGCTGGAGTAACGGCGATGGACTCGCCATCTGTCATGTTGGCACCTAATATACCTCTGGCGGAAAGTGGGTGTGTGGGTATTACCTATACACCTCTGCCTACCCCTTCGGGGACCCTTGTGGGAAGGCGTGAGGATATATATTTTTTTTATATAAATCAAAATGAAAGGACGAGTCAAGAATGTACTACTTTTTTTTTTTTTTTTTTTTTTGTATTGTCTCTCGTAGCGTGAGTTCCGGGAACTTTTGCTACTTAACCGGTCAATGGCGAGACCTAGGCCTCCAGCCAGGCACTTTATTTTTTAAGCAACACAGCTAAGGGCACCCCCTGTGGGGTACGAACCTCGGCTTAGGGCGTTGCTGGATCGCGAGCAAGGGAGCTGGGCTGGACTGGTAATTTTATTTAAATATTGTTTGGGGGCGGGATTTGCGCGTCTGGCTCGGCGCGGGCCGGCGTTTGCGGCGGAGGTCGGGGGGAAACATTACGGCTTATTCGCGTCGAGCCTCGCCGGCGAGGACGGAACAGTGGTCGGTTGTGTGTAGTGTTGGTATGTTTTTGTCGGGCGACCTGGAGGACCGTGATGTCGTCATCCGGTTCGATGACGGCATGTCTTGGACGCCTTATTTTCGAGATAAGGGAAGGAGTGTATCGGGCGGCCGATACGACGAGGGGGTTGGGGTGATTTACAGCAGAATCGAAATGACGTTTGGACAGTTTTTTCAAAAACTGTTTTATAGTGGGGACTTTGAGGTCAACGTGGAGTTGACTATTACGCATGTACCACGGGGCACCTGTGGCTCTCCGGAGAAACCGGCTTTGGAGCACTTGCAGGGGGTTAAGTGTTGACTTGCTAGTGTGTGCGAACACTACACCCGCATATGTCATGATTGGTCGAATGCACGTCGTGTAAATCCTCACCTTGGATTTCAATGAGAGTTTACTTCGTGCATTCAACATGCTGTGAAGTCTACCGAGCGCGAAGGCGGCTCGCGCGCGTACCGCCTTTACGTGGTGACGGAAAGAAAGGCGTTGATCGAGGATCACACCCAGGTATTTGGCTTTTTCTTCCCATGGAATGGGTTTGCCGAAGAGGGTGATGGGGGCTACCCGTGGGCGTTCGAGGCCTTTCCAGAATAGAATGGCTGCGCTTTTGGTGGGGTTCACTTCAATTCTCCACTTCCGGAACCACCGCCCTAGGGCTGTGACTGCGGATTGGAGGTTGTCGTGAATTCCCTCGGGAGTTCTACCCTTGTAGTAGATGGCCGTATCATCGGCGAATAGAGCGCTTTTAACTCGTCTATGGAGGGGAATGTCGCTAGTGTAAAGCGTGAATAGGAGTGGCGAGAGCACTGAGCCTTGCGGGACTCCTGCTCGTATGGGATGGGGGGAGGAGAGTGTGCCCTCGACTCTGTAGCGGAAGGAGCGGTTCGACAAAAAGTCCCGTACTATGCGTACTAGACGGTCCGGCACGCCCAACTGGTACAGCTTGTATATTAAGCCGTTGTGCCAGACCTTGTCGAATGCCTTCGCCACGTCGAAGAGGAGCATACCCGTGGTATAACCGAGTTGAAAGCCGCTACTGACGTCTTCCACTATACGGTGGACTTGTTGGATACAGGAGTGTTTGGTTCGAAAACCGAACTGCTGGTCAGGTATGACTTTCTTAGAGTCTGCAAAACTCTTTAGTCTATTGTAGATAAGTCTCTCGTAAATCTTGCCAAGGACATTGAGGAGACTAATAGGGCGATAACTGGAGGCTTCGGTCTTGGGTTTCCCTGGCTTGGGAATACCTATGACTGTTGCACTTTTCCAGGATTGGGGGAAAAAGTTGTTGCTCAGTGCGGCATTGAAGATGGCAGTGAGCAAAACTATGAGATAAGGTGAGAAGAGTTTGATAACTCTATTAGCGATCCCGTCGGGACCTGGGGCTTTCCTGGGGTGGAGATCCTTGATCACTTTCCGGACTTCGTCGACCGTGATTGGGGCGATGGCGTGGTCTGGGTCTTCGGAGGGTGGGAGAGATAGTTTGCTTTCGACCTCAGCATCCACCTTATCGAGATGGCGCGGATCTACCGGCAAGGTGCTGGGCGTACATTGAGCCTCGAGACTGTCGGCCAGGCACTCGGACTTCTCGTCGTCGTCAAAGGCGGGCCCTTGATTTGGACGAGAGAGTGGAGGCATGGACGAGATTTTGTCTGATTTAAGTTTTCGTTGGAGATGCCAAAAGGCCAAGTGACTCGGTTCAAGTTCCCCTAGGAACTTGTTCCAGCGAGCGTCTCGCAGGTCTTTCATGCGGTATCTCAGCTTGCGCTGGAGTGACCTCAGAAAGGTGCGGTTCGCTTCAGTCGGGTGAGCTCTATGCGCTCGGAGGGCGGCGTTCTTTTCCGTCACCAGTTCACGCACGTCGTCGGGAAGTTTCCAGCGATGGTCTTCCATCACCGGAACTTGTCGAGAACAGGCGTCCACGGCTGACTGTACGTGAGCTGTGAGGGAATCGACCGCCTTTTGAGTGTCGGCTGCCGACTCTATGAGGGGCGGGATACTATCTAAGTGAACAGATGAAGAGGACTTGAGGAGTTCCTCCAGTTTTCTCCAGTCTGTTATCTTTTTCTGAGGTGGGGACTGACCTGAGTTCGGGGGGCCTAGTCGGGGGGAGAGCGCTAAGGTCACAGGTCGGTGGTCGGAATCTAACTCGTCGTGCGACCTCAACGAGTGCAAACGGAGGTTTACATTCTTGAGGATCGCAATGTCTAGTACGTCCGGTCGGTGGTTGATATTCTCGGGATAGTGGGTGGGGTGCATAGGCGCAATGACGTCGAATTGGAGGAGCCCGCTGAGGTCCTCCAATTGGCGTCCTCTGTTATTTCGTGAGTGGCTGTTCCAAGCATCGCTCTTGGCATTCAAGTCACCCGCGATAATAACTGAGCTACTGAGATTGATGAGAGCTTTGATATCAGCTTTGATATCGGCCGTCGAGTTAACAGGGGAACAGTATGCAGAGACTATCGTGATCGGCTGATGGCCGGTCATTCCTAATCGACAGATCGAGGTCTCTATGTGGGAGAGGGTTGGTGGTTGGATTGGGATACAGTGCAGGGACCTCTTGTAATAGATCAAAGTACCGCCGAGGGCGGATCGAGATCTATCATTGCGAACTACGCAGTAGTTCGCAATTCTAGGGTCTCGGTGTGATGGTTTCAGGAAGGTTTCCTGCACTAAGAAAACGTCGATATTATTGTCGCGGAGGAACGCGGCGATCTCTTCCTTTTGGCTGTGAATGCCGTTGGCATTAAAGTAGCCAATTGAAAGCGATCGGGGTTTGACTCTGCTGTTTACGTTTGAGTCCATTATTGGTTGGACGAGAAGGTAGCCAGGGACTCTGATACATCGGCGTAGTCGCCGAGCACCTTGAGGAGGGCCAGAGGGTCCTTTCGGACGGCCCTGAGGCTTCGTGCCATCTCGTTAACCCTTGTGAGGTTGACGGTGGAGAAAAGGTCCGCCAGGAATGCCATGTTGGCGGAGGTTTCGGAAGGGGAGGAAGTGGGCTGGACCACCTGGGGTCTGCGCGGGGGAGTAGCAGCCTGGGGCTGTTGAGGTTTGGCGGTGGAGAGCGACGGCAGAGGTGTAATCTGCGGGCTCGGGGCCGCTGAGGGGACAGGTGGGGACGCTTGTGGGAGGGGTGGAAAGTCCCTCGGAGGGAGGACCCTCCACGGGGAAGGTCGAGGTGGGGCGGGTTGCGCGGGGGGGGCGTTACGCCATTCGCGGGCCGCTGCCCTCTTTACCACGACTGGTCTGGGTTTGGGGGCTTTAGGGCAGCCCCTGTAATTGGCCGGGTGGCCTTCCTGGCGGCATAGCACGCAGCTCGGAGGTGAGTCGGCGAGAGTGCGGTCCTTAGGGCGAGAGCAATCGCTCGTCCCATGATCACCCAGGCACTTGACGCACCTGGGTTTTGCGTTACAGTTACGCGATGCATGACCGTATAGTTGGCAGTTGTGACACTGCCCTATAGGGCCACCCTTGTGGGGGGTTTCAACCCTTATGCCAGACAGGTGGCATATGGTTTTTATTTTGAAGACGGCTTTACCGTCGGCGGAGTTCTCGCAGATGGCGAGGACCATGTTAAATGCCTCTCCGGCATTTTGTCGGTGCATGCGGTGCACTTCCTTCACTGCGACATTCTGAGCCTTGAGGTCTTCTTTGATCGACTCTGTGTCGATTTCGCAAGGGACGCCGCGGATGACGACCCGGAGTAATCGGTCCTCCGGCAGATCATAAGTGTGGTATTCCACACTTCTGGCCTGCAGGAGCTTCGTGAAGGCTCGGAACTCGGTCGAGTTTGGGAGATGCACCTTAATGCCTTCGGCTGTGGCAGTAGCGCGAGTGAAATTTATGCGGTTGGTTTGGCACCAACCGGAGATTTCCGTCCACTTGGCCTTTGTGTGGACGAAAATAGGGGGACACGAGCGCTCCTTCGTCGAGGAGGGCCGCGTGGGTCGCGGGACGGGGGAAAGCCGGCTAGCCTGAGTGGCTTCGGCTTCCGGAGAGGCCTGGGGGGTGGGAGAGGGGGGTGCCGGGGAGGGGGCTACCGTGGAGGACTGTGCGGAGGGCACAGGCACGGTCTTGGGGGCTTTAGTGGGGGGAGAAGGTGAGGTTGAAGCCTCCTTCTTTTTTGCGCGTCTGGCGCGCTTCTTGGAGCCCGTGACGGGCGTAAATTCGTCCGAGGAGCCCTCGGACGACTCGGATTGTAATGACTCCATTTCGGAGTCCACAATGACAGATTCGGGGGACAAGGGGGAGTCTTGAGACTTATTGGCCTCGTTAGTGACGGCTATGATTGCGCTCTTGTCCAGCGCTGCAGTCGCCTCGGCGGTAGGGGTACCCGCGTTTATATCGCGGGTGTACTCGTCATATTGACGTCGGAGGGTGGGCACGGCGTCTAAGAGCCGCGCGAGAAAAGCCAGTGAGGCTTGGGGGTCAACACTTGTGGACATGGTGGATGCAGACGTGGGAGGGCAAGGCGGTAAGGGAAACGTGTTTCGGGGCGCGGTCGCCCAGGGGAAGAAACACGTAAAGAAACCCCTGGTGACTTAAACGTTAGGGACCCGATCCCCGGGGGGTTGACCCGGGGGTGTGTACTGAACCCTCCCTGTCGGGTGTAGACAGGGAGGTGAGTGTGCCTATGGTGTGAGCCCTAAGCTTGTATTCCCGCTGCCAGTCTTATTGTGCAGCGGGTCCCTGACAGTTCCGGTGTAGAGAGCACTAGTCCGTGGACAGTGCCCAAACTAACACCGGAGGGTAGGAGGTAAGGGATAGGTAGGGTGGGTGGTGGGTGATAACCAGGCGCGACTAGGGTAGACCCCAAGGCCGGTGAACCTGGTCCCGTCCGTTTGTAGCCTTACCCTGAAGGGGCAAGGCTAAGAGCGCAACGGGGCAGCGCCCCACTCGGTTTCGTTGGCACCGTTTGGTTTCCACCGAGTGACCACGAAACTGTGGATTTTCCCAGAAGGGGACAAATATTATTGTCGAGAAACAAGAATTGTGATTGTTGTTGCCTTGAAAAAGGCGACCAACAATCACCACGTGCGGTGCGTAGCGGCTAGCTAACGCGTGGCGATTTGCGTAGCGGCGGGTGTGGCTTCTGCCGGTCGTAACGGGCGCAGAGCGCGGGAGCGGTGGGAGCACACGTCTGCTCGGTACGGCGGCCGGAGCGAGAATCCAAGAATGTACTACATATATAGTTATTCTATTATAGTGGTCTTAAGGTATATCAAGCACTCTATGACCTAGTACATAAAGTAAAGTACAATATTATTATAATTTTGACTTTTATGTCCAAAGACTACTATTTAACTTTATGTCAGACTAAGTTTGATGTAGATCTGTGAAATTTTTCCTTTAGTATTTTGAAAGACCTAGTTTTCCGCGTGTTTTATAATTTAAAAATAGGTGAGCTGTACTTGTTGGTTGGCCTTGTAGTTCTTGTTTGCTAGTTCCTTCAATATGAAAATTCAATTACATTTCAGTATGATTCAACTGTCTTGTTTTACATTGGCAATTTACCAAAGCAAACATCTTCCGCGTTTGTCTAAACTCACGAATTCATGAGTTACCTAAGAAGTAAGAATTAGTCGTGCTTATCTTGAACATGACCGTATATAGTAAATTTATTAATGCTTTTAAAAAGTATCCTCTGCTCCGAGGCATGGCCTCTTATGGTGTTATTTGGCCCGCCTCTAGTCTGATCCAGCAAACCTTTGAAGGCAGAAGAGTCGGTAAGGAATGGTAACGATTAACTACTACAGAGTGTATGCCCTAGGCCTGTGTAGGTAGACATAATATATTCTCAAATTCTAACAATATTAATTTTTATCAGATAATTATGACTGGTGGCGAAGTGCGCGCTACGGATTGTATGGGTCATGTTACGTAGCCCCTACCCTTTACAGTTGGTTAACTATTGCAAATATTATGTGGCCAGGAAATTCTATACATGCTGGACTTATTAAGGTAAAACTGCAGAATCCAATATGTATTGTGTAAATCCCTTTGAGCTGGTAAAATCACATGGTATATGTAATCATGGTGTAACCACATTTTATCCTCAAATCTCCACCTCGTCCATTAAGTATCACCATGTTCTCATACAATATTAAGTATTTTATATAAGTAAATAAATTAGCATGGTGGTGACCGAATTTGGTGATATTGTGCGTGCATATACTTAACAATTATATAATTTTCTGTATGGATTTATATGTATAAGTCATAATTTATTTTTTCTAGACATTAGTGGAAACAATCACATATACACCTCTGGCTATGTGCAGCTTTTATTTTGGCATGAGCTTATTGGAATCAAAGCCCTTTAATGAGGCTGTTGCGGAGGTGAAAGCAAAATTATGGCCCACATACAAGGTACTTCATCTATAATTATGCTAAAACTAACTTTGGTGCCTTCAAATGGTCTGCTTCAATCGTAAATATGTCCTTTTGGTGAATTTCAGATTGGCGTGTCCGTGTGGCCTGCCATAGCAATGTTCAACTTTTGTGTGGTCCCTCCTCGTAACAGGGTTATATTTATTAGTATTTGTAGCTTGGTCTGGACTTGTTTTCTAGCATACATGAAACACATAGATAAAGACAAAGTACTTGCAAAGTCAATGCACAGTCCTGTTAAACTAATTCAGGCAGGTTTACGAAAAGAATTATAGATAAGATATTATTTATATACAGCATATGTACATTATCAAATAACTTATTTTGACCTTCTAGAAAAAAGTTGTGATATTAAGTAGATCTTAACTTAATTAAATTATTAAACTGAGCTTAGCTCAATAACACTAAATAGTTATTATATACAGGTATCTTAGAATAGTTTATACAAAGATAAGCTTATAAGATTCAAAACTTAATATGTTTACTTCACAAGATGCTATATACTTGATCAAAATGAAAATGCTTAAATGACATTGCATAGCTAATCTACAACTTGAAAGGTCATTGCGTGAGTGCTAATAGCTATTTGCACATGAAAAGGATTACTTGTCACAAGGTTATTTTCTATGTTATCTGTACTTTATTTGTACATTACATTCATCATAGGTTCCATCTGCAAATATCTATATGACTGATTATTTCAATATATGGCTAAGCTAATAAATAATGTGAAGTAAAAAAAAATCACTACAATTTTTCTTTTATTCTTAATTAACTTCTGGCTTATCAATTCAAATCAGTCAAAGTACATAGATTTCTTTGTGATCTTAAATAATGTGTCCATGAATATTTCTAATATTTAATCTATCATATCATATATTTAAATAATATGAATTTTCTTTTGTCCATTGTTGTACATTAAATGGTGGTTCAGTCCTGTTTCTCACGATATTATGCAATAGATAAATAATTATGTCTCTTACAATCCTAGTTCACTGAAATGTATAACTAAACTAAATACATTGTTTGATCCGAAAGACGCAAGTTATTTAATCAATTTGGCATTGTTCCATCTTCAGCTACTAGACTAGCTGTCTATGCTTATAAAGCAAAGGGATTAGTCTAGCTGGTATTCATTACATTGTCAAACAATTGTCTTAGAATGCTGTGTAAAATATTTGAGTGTATATTGTAGATGAGTAAGTGAAATTGAAATTTGTGATATAGATATATAGTTATTTATTTCAATATGAGTCTGGTTCGTCTAGCTTAAATGATTTGGTGCGCAATCACGTCACAAGAGTTGTTTTATAAATGATAACTGAGCAAACTGTCTGGAAAGAATCTCAGGAAGCACAGCAGCACAACATCTGCTAACCAAACGATTTGTATTATATTTATGATATATGGCTGTTTATAAAATACATGTCCTGTCTTGTTAGTGATTTGAATGTATAATTTAATAATTGTTTAATTTAAATAATATAAAGTTATGAAAACTGTTCAATTATAATTTAATTTCACATATCTTCATGCCGCCCCAAATGGGCCTCCGAAGGGGTAGGCAGAGAATTGTTTTATCTACTTTTCGCAAGAGATATTTTTTGATGACAACGTGACAGATGGCGAGTCTTTTTTTTATACCACTCCAGTGGCAAACAAGCATGAAAGGAAGTATGAAAATAGCTTGAATGCAGTTGAGATGCGATCTCTTCGAAAAATGTGCGGAGTAACGATATTAGATCGAATCCGCAATGAAGAGATTCGCAAATCAACTGGCGTGAATGAGGGCGTGATTGTAAAGATGAAGAAAGACATGTTACGTTGGTTTGGACACATAGAAAGGATGAGTGAAGAAAGATTGACGAAACAGATATACAAAGCAAAAGTGTATGCAAGAAGAGGCAGAGGAAGGCCACGTTCCAACTAACGGAACTAACTAACTAACGGAACGTTAAGAGTACTCGAAACCGACGAGCATGTATGAAGAGACTGATGAATGTGGACGAAGCGAAAGAGGTATGTAAGTCTAGAGAGAACTGGCGCTCTATACTCTCTGCCTACCCCGTTAGGGACTTGGCGTGATGATATGTATGTGTGATATTTGTATCTTTGTGTGATTATTGATTCTAAACTGATATAGATTCTTTCTCATTTCTGGTATGGTTATGTTCCGATATTGTTTTATTTTGCCTCCAGAATACGTAAATGTATTGAATGAGTGACATTAACCATTTACAGTTGTGTTTTAAAAATGCTTGTGACTGAGAAACTCGTATCCATACCATAAATATATAAAAAAAAACAAGTGACATATTATGATCAGTGCTTGTCAGTTTTATCATTAGGTGGATAAAATAACAATAATAGTTTTCCAGCGAGTTTCATTTCGGTCAAACAAACGCAAATAAAAAAAGACGTTTTTGATGAATGTGCTTAAGCTGCTTTGTTGTTTTCCTGTTCATTACATATAGTCCATAGACCTTATAAACAGTTATACCTACATAAAGTTTCACTCACAATGCCAGCTTATTATGAATGGTTGGTACTCAGAAAGTTTAATAAAAACTGTTCTACTCTGCTACTGTTCCCTTATCAACCCACTATTTTGTCCTACTAGTGAATCCAAATCGAGGAAACTTAAAGATATATCTTTTCATGTATCCGTAAGAACAAAATATAGCATCTGTGATATTCTTGATACAATATTCAAAAAAATATACCTTTTCAGGTTTATACTGAGGTTTCATATTTTTTCAGGACATCTGCAAAGATACAGAAATCTTGTCGTAGTTCCCCGAGATTTGAAGTCTCCAGTCATCCCTTGAAAATAAATGTGTTAAACATGGTAAGTGTTAACAAATTACCGGACACCTTTAGAAGAAGGAGAAAAGTGACACAAAATAGTTTACATAAAGTAATACAGAGCAGTCAAATATATATCATAAGGATTTATGTTCATTGAGTTGTTTTCAATAATTATTTAATTGGTGACATTCATAATTACTTGTATCAATTGCAGAAGGAAAGTCCTTCAAAAAGTTTTATTGATCACCTTACTAAATGGAGCTCTGGTTTTGAAGAAGTGAAAGATCCTCTTTTGAGGTTTGAACAAATGAATCTTGGTGATGTAAGTATTGTCAAGTACTATTACTTTATCTAGTCATATCTTATGTTATCCAGCAACTGGGTGATCAACTTATATGTAAAATACTTATTTACTTTTAATATATCTCTGGTGAAAAGAGAGAAGATTTATATTTCCGCATACCTATTTAGGTATCTTGTGGAATTTATTTTACTTGTTTATTTACTTATGTATGCATTGTACATTATTGTAATTTAGAAGTTTGATTTGTGTTAATAAATTTATGGTCTAAGGCCCAAGTTGATAATTTATTTTGTCCTGGGTTTAGGAATAGTTATGATACTTTTCCACGTAAAAGACAGTACAAAGTGATATCATTATAATATATTTGAATTCTGCCGAACTTTGATCTTGCTTAACAGATGCCTTTCTGCATTTTTAATGAGGGACCATTCGTCAATTATATATGTATTCTTAAAGGACATCTCACTTGTGGAAGAAATCAACAGTGCTGTAAATTATTCAGCTACATGGAATACAAGACGCACAGGTATTCTCAGCAAGTACACCACTGGGGAGAAACTCACTATCATCAGTAGCTTTTTGCCTGGTGGAGAAAAAGGTATGTTACTTATTAAGGAATTAATTACGATAGACTTTTCATAATCTCAATGTATTTTACTTTATTTTAAAATTCAACCAATGCTAATAATGTTATTTTTTGTTTTTTTTTTTGTTTTAAGTTAGTTCATTTTCAGCTCTTATTAGGCAAGTGTCAAATCTAAATGAAAAAGTAAAGCATAGGTTGGAGCAATTGGATGACTTTGCTGAGGGTTCTGTGAGAACGACTATGGGACTAAGTCAACAAGAGTTTGTAATAAAAATTAATATGTTGAGTGATGAAATTAAAAAGGTAAAATTGTGAAATTATAAATTGAGACTAGCATCTATGATTTTATTTTTATTACCTTCTTTAAAACACCTTGCTTTAGCCAAATTACTTTGTAAATACAGAAATTTCTTTAATTAAATTCAACTTTTCAGGCCTGGGACTCTGAACAAAGGGTGAAAGCATTCAAGATAGGGATACAGTGTTCCAAGCTACTTTCAGATGTCAATGTCATGCAGTTTTATCCCAGCAAATTTATTTTGATCACAGATATTTTGGATACATTTGGGAATTTGGTATTTGAACGTCTAAAAGAAAAGAGTTTTGGGTGAGTCCTATATATTTAAAAGCTTACTTTTGTCCTAATAGTGAGTGTGGTGGATGATGGCGCTGACTGAAAACCATACCTGACCACCAGCCTCTATTCTACTATACCATACTATAAATGAGGAAGAATGTATGGAGGGACTGATGAATATATATGAAGGGAAGGCACTCTAATGCTGCTGTGCTGCCCTAAATGATCTGAGATGATGATGATGATAAAATTAGTCTTACCACTTTTGTCCTGTTAAAAGTATATATATGTTCTAAACGTATTCCCTCTTTACTAACCTCTTCATAATTTCTATTTATATTGCTTTCAGGCAAAGGGCAATAACATCAATTGATGACATTGATTCCACACTGGTTCCAGAGGCTGCCAAGGAAACATGTCAAAATTGGATGTACAAGATGGCATCAATACGGGAGCTTATGCCTCGTTTGTACATGGAGATAACTCTGTTGAAGTGTTACGCATTTATTTCTAAAGATGAAATTAAGCCAGCCATTGCGAGGATAACAGCTATGATAAGAGGAATTGCCAACCCCCTAGTGGCTGTGTACTTGCGCATGTATTTGTGCCGAGTTGCTTCAAAGTTACTGGGCAAAGACAGTGAACAGTACTTTTACAGCAATTTAAAAGAATTTCTTGATGATTATCATAGGGTATGTATAATTTCATAAAAAACAAAATTTTTAATCCAACGTCATTCTGGCTATTCAGGGACTTGCAGCCACAGATATATTTTTTAAGAATAAAAACTTGAATTATATCATTTCAGATTTTTCTGCTAAAAATGAGAAACAAGCATGAAACTCAATTATTGAGTCATGACAAATACCTTAATTTGTATATGCCTGCAATAAACTGGCTTCTCTATGGGACTATAAACACTGACAAATGCAAAGAGTCCCTTCTAGCAGAACTTCTTGCTCAGTGTGGCCAAATGGAGAATAAGTATGTTATATTACTATCGTGACGACAAGGGTCCCCGAAGGGAATTATAGGTGCCAACGTGACAGATGGCGAGTCCATCGCAGTTACTGAAGCACGACTATACATACGCCTTTGAATTGCTTCTCAGATAATGTGCAGGTTTCTTCTCGATGTTTTCCTTCACCGTAATGCTCGTAGTGTGACTTATCACTGTATTTAAGTTCAGAAAAACTCATTGGTACAGTCGGGCTTCAAACTTGCAATCTTTATGTCGCAGGCAACTACACGAACCACTCGGCCACCACGACTGATTTTTTTTTATTAAACAAAATAAAACAATAATTTACGATCGTATGCTTATAATATGCGTTATATTTCCTTTACACCTCTGAATGTTCTTTTACCTTTCTCAAACGTATGCAGGCTTACTCTCGATGTTTTTCTTCCCCGTAAAGCTCATGGTGTGGCTGTATTTAAGTTCAGAAAAACTCATTGGCACGGTCGAGATTCGAACTTGCAATATTTGAGCTGCAGGCAACTATCTTTAATTACTTGATCACCACGACTGCTATGATATATTATAAGTCCGTTATTGATAGCATATAAATATAACTGTGTATGTAATGCATTATCAAATTTCAGCGAACTATTCCTCTGCTGTATTGTGGCAGCCTTTGATTCTGGAAGTATTATAAAGAGGAGTACTGAAATATTGGAAATGGTTCAGACCTCTGCCGATAAAATGGGTGGGTATGCAATAGGTAATGCACCAACCTTACCTTCTTACTTAAGGTTCAGTATAGGTGTTTGTGTCATCTATATCTTTTCACGCCTCAACACAAAAGTCCACAAAGGGGTGGGCAGAGGTGATACACCTCTGTCTACTCAACCTCTGGGACTGCTCCAGTCAGTACCTCTTTCAAATGATAATAATATCAACTTAACCTTGCGTTATTAATAATATCGTTATGTTATTAACAGTAATGATACATGAAGTATTGACCTCACTGGGCGAGCACCTGTGCACTGCTGACCACTACCGCCAAATCGCATCAGAAACATTGATTCAGTCGTGGTGGAAAATCGCCAGTACCCTCAAGTCGACCAACCAGTTCCTTCAAGTTTTAGAACCTTGGATAGAGTTCGCGTGTACTCATTTATCGGTAAGCCTTGCTCGTTACAATAACAAAAACCTTTTAAATATCATTTGACGCTGTTACCCTATGGACTATTGAACGGGTAGGCAGCATGGTAACTGACGCCACTTGGTGCCAGACATTGTCTAACACATATGTACGTCTTTGAATGTCTTTGAATGGTGTTTGCTCCACTTTCATTGACCTTATTAATAATATTAACATATTATCATATTAACTTATTCAGAAACTATTTGATGAATTGAATTTGATGTTATTTGACACAGATATTATTAGCACGATTAACACACGCTTCCAGAAATCCATTTTTCGTGTCTTATCTGATTAACACGAAAGCGGACAGTTATTCTTAAATATCTCATGACTGATGTATGTTTTAGTCAATAGGCCAAACTCAGTATACTATGCTAGTTTAAGATGTACCTATGTATGTAGATTCGGTTACTTTTTAAAGTTACGCGTGTAAAACATATTTGCATCTTTAGTAGTCACCTGCAAATATATGAGGAGATTTATAGGTAGGTAGGTACATTAAATTGATGAAGTTTAGAAGTAAATCTTCTATAATTAATATTTGGAAGGTGTTGATACTTACGTTATCATGAAAATCAAATTTTAATGCTAATTTCACTTAATTAGTACATGAAGCAATTATTTACTGAATGTCAAATTTTTGTATAGTGCAACCTTAAAATGACTACCGACGAGCATGTATGAAGACTGATGAATGTGGACGAAGCGAAAGAGTTATGTAAGTCTAGAGAGAACTGGCGCTTATTATTATATATATTAGCTGCTATTAGGGCCTCGGGGTGATGATATATATACATATATATAAAATTACTAAATAACAGTGCCAACTGTTGCTAAGAAAAAAGTCTGCCAGGAGTGGAATCCTCAAACAGTAGGCATCAGTGACAGCTAAGAGTTGTGTTTGTTTCAGTCACAGCACGTGAATATCGTACTGCGCGGTACAATCCGCTACATGGTCAAGTGCGGTAGGCCAGCGGACGAATTCTCCGGCAATTTCCAGTTCGTCATCAAGAGGATGCTCAGGTCTATACCTGACGTGGAAGAGCTATTCCTTATGGTATGTTGGTAGTTATAGTGCCTTCAGTTTATTTATAACTAGCTGCGCCGGCGAACATCGTACCACCCAAAATCTCTAGAATTTTTTTGTTTTTACTTATTCCCTTAAAAAGCCGTGGTGGCCGAGTGGTTCGAGCAGTTGCCTGCGACGCAAAGGTCGCAAGTTCGAATCCCGATTGTATCAATGAGTTTTTCTGAACTTAAGTACAGTGATTAGTCACACCACGAGCTTTACGGTGAAGGAAAACATCGAGAGGAAACCTGCATACGTCTGAGAAGAAATTCAAAGGCGTATGTATAATCGTGCTGGAGTAACGGCGATGGACTCGCCATCTGTCACGTTGGCACCTAATATACCTCTGGCGGAAAGTGGGTGTGTGGGTATTACCTATACACCTCTGCCTACCCCTTCGGGGACCCTTGTGGGAAGGCGTGAGGATATATATATTATTCCCTCGTATTTTTTACGTTTTTTTGCTCAATAAGAACCTTCCTCAGACTTCATCAAACACAATAAAAATAAATCATCCAAATCGGCTCAGCAGCTTTCGAGTTTTGCGCTTAGCTACACATCTAGGTATTCATTTTTATTTACATAGATAAGCAAATATAAAATATGAGTTTGATGTCGTGAGCGTCACGTGTCATCAACCCAAGAAGAGTTAAGAGTGAAGGCACAGTTACTTGTCTCAGCATTAATACGCAAACATTTACTTTAGGGCTATTTTACATAATACAATTACGTATATTTTTCTGGTACCAGGATGCATTCATGCCCTTGGTGGAGCTGGTACAGACTTCCAACGCCCGCACTCTGATGGCGAAGACTGTTCTCACCATGTTTTTCTCGAGGTATAGTTCGGTGCGTATCGAAGACCACATCGTCATCGCTGGATTGATGAGGCTCAGCTGCATACTACACGACTCGATCAAGTATGTTGTTCAAGTTACCTTACCAATCGTATTGTAAATACTCATTGACCAATTTGCATAATTTCATGTATGCATTTGCATTTTGTACCCAGGCTATGTATGTTTTTTGATACGTAATGATAAGTGCCAAAATAGACAAGATATTATTAATTTTTAAATGGAATTTCTTACGTAAATGCACTAGAGTAGTCTTACGTAGTACGATTGTCTTCTATAGGGAGCCTTAACCTTGGATTGAACTTGGGTGACGTTATTCCTCCCTCTATAGTTACACTGGCATCAAGCCATAGTTACTATTCAGCCACAGTCTTTATACGTTTACCTATAGCTCAATGACTATTGGCCGCCCTTGCTATGGTCTCAAAGGATGTCCGTATATAGTGCGGTGAGTGTGGAGGATGAGAGCAAGGCGTGCGGCGAGCTGGTGAACAAGTTCGTGCAAGCTGTGTTCTACCACGACCTGGAGCAGCAACTCAACTTTTACGTCGATTGTCGCTCCTCCTTCATCAAACTCGATGCGGTGCTTGTCACTCTTGTACACGTGAGTGTCTTATAACTATCTATTTCATTATCTTACTTCTTACTAATATTATCAATGTGAAAGTTTGTAAGTTTGGATGTTTGGATGTTTGCGGTTCTTTCACGGCCAAACGGCTGAACCGATTTGGCTGAAAGTTGAAATCGTGATGGCTTATACCTAGGAATAGGACATAGGCTACTCTTTTTTTTTAATTCCCAAAATTCAATGTTCTAACATTATGAAGTTTGATGCTCTATCACGGCATAGCGGCTGAACCGTTTCTAGCAGGAATATACATAAGCTACTTTTTCGAACTCCACTAGGGCGAAGCCGCGGCTAGTCTATTATATCCATCAAACGGCTTTTTGTTTTCCTTGTGAACTATATCCTAAGTAATGTGCTTACTCCACTAAAAACTTACAATAAACTGTACACCTACAACCACGTCTGGCACCATGGAATATCTGCGCTTGGGTGCCTTAATATGCCTTGGGGTATTCGAAGAAGTGGAAGGGAACAGTAAGCATATTTATATTTAGCGTAGGTATCAATGAGCTCAAAATAGTTATAGTAATTAATTAATAGTAATTACTCTTGTGATTCTTCGGTATTCGTTCCAAACGGCTATGATATCTATAGTAGAATTAACATGTCTTGAAACTTTACAAACAAAGTTTAATGCAAGAAAATGGACATCCTATGTGGGTATGTGTATCCATCCTGGTGTAATATAATTATTTATACAGTGCTGGATTAAGGATTAATAATTATATCAAGGGTTTTGGACTGCTTCAAGTAATATATTATGGTAGTAAATTACCAAATAAAATTGGACATAAATACATATTTTTATGGTTTGATATGGGGCTCTAGATGAGCATTTGTCACGCGTTGCTAATCCGCCACTGTGTGTGTATATATTAGGCTGTGAACGCATTGGCGACCCGTACTGCGGATGGTGCAGGGCGTTGGCTGCAGCGCGCATGCGCCGCGTACTGCTTTGTCACCGTGCCCTCCTTGCACTGCGCCCTCACGCGCGCGCATCTCTACCTGCTCTCCGGGCAGGTTGCGCTGCTCAACAACTGCGTAGGGCAAGGTATTGTATACCTTGATCTCGCATCCAAGACCTTCTACCACGCCTATCGCCGTTGACTGTGACTTCATCTGTTTACCTTGGAACCAAAGAGGTCTCGTACAGCGCGATTTCAAAAGAGTTTTCTTTTGTCTAGCTCAGGCTGTGAAATGAGCACCCCGTTGAGCTTTTACCTAAAAAGAGCACGAAGTTCTTTAAGAACTAGCCTCGGCGGGAGTTCATTCCACAACATGAGAGGTCGCAGTGGACATAAAAAATGTCTCGTTTCTCTTAAGCTTGCCGTATGTTTTGTGAAGTTATATGAAGGAAATATAATCAAATGTGTAAATTTTCCCATGTCCGTAATGTGATGCTACAGCGATTCAAACACTCTCAATATGCTCTACGACAATGTAACAAACAACAGGTTGTAATTTTTTTTCACTATTTTCAGCCGAAGCAAACTTCAAGGCCCTTATAGGCTTAATACCTGACATTCCAGAATATATTTTAGTCGATGCACAAAAGAAACCGACCAGCGTCAAAGTGGGTGGAATAATTAGCGATTTTTTGTCAACATTGTTACTTCTACCCGTAAGTTCAAACCTAGTATCAATATATATGTCAAGTATATGTTTATACTGTCATGTATAATTTACACTACTAAAACACTCTAATTTTGATAAAAGCTAATCCTAAACTCGTACAATATTTTAGGACAACGTTGATAGTAATTGCAAAGCATATATTCTAAGTGGTTTTATAAAAACCATGGAGAGGATACATTGGAAGAAAACGGATCCCCTCTACTACACGTCGCTGTTGCGCACCTTGGACTTGCTGTGTGAAATGACCCAAGACACCTATGCGCACCACATAGACTCAGGTGCGTGGTTTGCAAAGATTGCTTGTTGACATGTCTATAAAACTAACCACGTGAAAGACAAACACAGACAACCTCTGACGCTGAAAAAAAAAATTTTTGCCTTAATAATATCAATATAGCATACTGCTACATATCAAGTGGTGGCCGAGTGGTTCGAGCAGTTGCCCGCGACACAAAGATCGCCAGTTCGAATCCCGACTGTACCAATGACTTTTCTGAACATAAGTACAGTGATTAGTCATACCACGAGCTTTACGGTGAAGGAAAGCTGCATACGTCTGAGAAGAAATTCAAAGGCGTATGTATAGTCGTGCTTGAGTAACGGCGATGGACTCGCCATCGGTCACGTTGGCACCTAATATACCTCTTGCGGACAGTGGGTGTGTGGGTATTACCTATACACCTCTGCCTACCCCTTCGGGGACCCTTGTGGGAAGCCGTGAGGATATATACATATCAAGGGAGCGGGCAGTAATCATACTGCTGCATTCGCATCATCCACACTCATCAGTGATGAGTGTTTGATCTTACAGATCTCTATTAATCTATAGAGAACAGGCGCTCTACTTTCTCTGTCCATTCCGTGATTTATATTAATTAAGTATAATATAATATCTACTGATGATATGTATGTTTATATAATAAATTCCACAAGATTATACAGTTCAAACTAATATGTAGGAGTGTACGTTATCTCTCCTAGTGTACTATTGTAGATCTGTTGGTGTATTTCATTGTAATATATACCCACGATAATATATAAATCGTTAAAGCACGCTCTGCCTGCATGCCTCACGCCCACGCATCATAAAGTTGCAATGTTTGCCAGAAATTGGCACGCGATCACTATTTTCATCGCGAAGCCTGCTCCCATTCATCGTATAACGATCTTTAACGACCTAATAAATCACTAAAAGGAAATCGGATTATGTGGCCCATGTTTCCTGTGATTAGTCTAGACACGAATCAAAAATAATGTTAGAACATGCCACGAGTTAAGAGTAAAAAAAAAGCATTGATATACGCTATATAGTACTTTTATAATATTATACTAGCTAATATTCAACCGCGGTTACAATAGCGTAAAATGTCATTGCTCCTTTTTTTTGTAATACAATATGTCCTATGTGTTTATTCATCTAATAATTTATTTCTGTGCCAAATTTCATGGAATTCCGATCAGCGTGATTGAGTAACAAACTTTCACGATGAAATATGGCGCCTTCCTCATTTAACTATCAAATGCAATTATAATTTATCAACACCCATCAGTGGTGCCTGATATTAGACCGTTCGAAGAAACAATCAAACCAACTCCTCTTTTTAATATTAGTATAGGTTGTTCATGATGTCTTTGTCAAGGGTTAACATTATCAACAGTTCTCTCGAACGACAAGCTATATGGCAGCGACGTGGAGTTTATAGATGTCTTAGAGAAATACGCGTCTAATATATGCCAAGAGCTGCTAGTGGTGCTGAAAGCCTTGGGCGATGGCAAGGAGACGAAGAAGCAGTACAGCTTAGCACTCGAGGTGTTGTGGCGAGTTATCCGTCGTGGCGACCTGACCCACGGGCCCATGTTCAGCCTGGCGGCGAATCTCTGGATGTTGATGCTCAAGGTGCAGGAGCCCAACAATAGACTCTCTGTAAGTACCCTACACGCGATCATGTTTTGTATTGCAGTAAATATATTATTTTATTTTCTATGTGAAGTGTTTTTCTTGTTGGAAACCCTATAAATACTTTAATTAATAAATAGAACTGCTCTATGTGGAACTGTAATTTTTAAGACACCTTCTTATAGTCTTAACGTTGGTTGGGGGGGAAATATTCGCACATTCAGTCAAATATCAAAATTATCAAATTTCTAATTACTGATTGTGGTAATATTTGTATCTTTTCCGTAGTTAGCTTTTAAGCAAGACAATTGTATATTTGTGGTTTGTGATAAAAACCTTCCAGAAATTAGTTTATGTAACAGCGTCAATCGTCATTATAGCTGGTCGTAACTCGTTGTGCGACATAGGACTTTCCACTTGCCATATCTTATTGTTTTATTTTAAACTTTCTCGCTCCGAGTATTTAATAACATTACAATGTCCATTTGTTACAGAAATCCGTGTTAACAGCCTTACTGACGGACAGCAGACCGACCAGCCAACAGCTGCTGCACAAATTCCAAGAAGTCGTGGGACAGTAAATTTAAGCTCTTCATTATATTGTATATTCCTATGTCGTGACTGTTGTGACATGAGACTGACGAGAATCTACCTATTTTGACATATACATTTTATGTATACCTGCTAGTCGAATATTTTACACGGATTTAGATACGGTTTCTAGATAATATGCCCTGAATTCATTATGGTACATTCCGTTCGAAGTGTTACCATGAAAGCCTAATGAAAGAAATGGCAAAGCAGCTCAACTATTCCTTGTCATACACAATGCTTGGCATAATTATGTTAACATGCTTTTCATAGGCTATACATCGCCATATTTGTTAAGCAATTCAACAGTGTTACCCAAACATCGATGTGTAATGGTTTTCGACGTTGCGATAGCCAAGGGTAATAATGGCGGCGCTGTTGCCGAAACGCAACTTTTTTGCTATATTGCTGAGGATTTTGAACTAGCGCGGAAAAGGAATTCACGAATAACTATTATCTAGTTACAAAATACAGACAGTAAAAACAGAAAACAAAAGGTGGTCGAGTGCTTCCAGTAGTTGCCTGCAACACAACGCTAGCAAGTTCAAATCCCAACTATACCAACGAGTTCTTATGAACTGAAGTACGGTAATTAGTCACACAACGAGTGAAGGAAAATATCTTGTAAAAATATTTGAGAAGAAATTCGTTTACGCTACGTTACGTTTGAGAAGGAATTGAACAGCGTATGTATAGTTGAGCTTGAGAAACGCCGATGGATTCGCAATCTGTCCCGTTGGTACTCACAATATATATCCGGCGAATACTGGGAATTGCACACCTTTGCCTCACTCTTCGGGGAGATAAATGTGATGAGTAGTATATTCACGTTTAAATTTTTACTAGATACTCTAATGGTTCCAGATTATTAATACATATTAAGCTATTAGGTCGTTGTACAGTTCCTTACCTTATACTAATACTAAGTTACCTTATAATAATTCTTTCTAAAAAAAATTAAGTGTATTCTTTATGTTGTATCCACATATGTCGTGTACTTTATAATATACGATTGAGAACGTTAAAGTTTTTTATTTCGGACCTTTACAATGATTCTTAATGAAAAACACTAGTGTTATTAAAACTTTATTGATAAATCTTAACAAAGAATGTTTAATAGTAATACGTAATTTTCTTCATAGTGAATTAAATTAATTACAGTACCAAAAGACAGTAAAATTTTAAATCGTTTTTAAACAGCTGCATATTTCATCCCCAGCCAGCAATAAGCAATTCATGCTATGCAGCTTATCTCTCGTTATACTTATTTACTTTTTTCGGTAAATCGAATGACGCAACGATCCATCAATATTTTTTCCACTTCTACCTATATCTTCTGTGACTGTCGTCGCGTCGTACAGCGACTCAAGGTTGTTGTCGACGCCTTTGCTCAGCACACGCACGTGCAAACGTATGAAGAAGATGAAATCCTCATCAAATCCTATGCGTACTAAAAATGCATAGGTGCGGCCTTCAGTTCGCGAAAGTTCAGTAGGTATGTTTATTTTTGAGATTTCTGTAGTTCCCACTAGGCTAAGTCGATCGTTAGCCCACTGCATCGGTCATGTTGACTAAACTTAAAAACTGGTAAAAACCTAGCTATTGATATAAACATATTTAAAAACGTCAGCAAGCTAGTCGTGCCAATTAGTGATTTAAAGTTTTCGATCAATAGTATAAACATTATTGATCACAATTAAAATAAAACGAAATTGTGAGTCAATTGGCGGATGACGTCTTCAGCGACTGCGCTAGTGCGGTCAGGTCTTTGCTCCGGTGGATAAATTGCTGCAGGCAGTGACCCCAGCGGCCGCCCGCCGGATGGAGTAACCGGACATTGTCCGGCAAGATACGCTTGAGTGGTCCGCGCGCTCTATTGCGCCGATCTTTCACCTTCGCAATGTTGACGCCTATAAAACCTTGTCATTTCAATATTGTCACGTTACTTTCATCCCAACACAAACGAAGAATACAACTCGACTTGGCGAGGAAAAGTGGTCGTTAAGAATATTTTCTGGGTTTATACCCATTTAGAAAAATGACCAAACTTGGATGTTTGGTAGGGTTCTCAACTCAAGCCATTATATTTTAGTTTCATTGTAGTACCTCTTTAACTTATATTAATTGTTGCAGTTGTTAATTTTGGCGGTGTGTGAGGGAGGTGCTTTTTCGAAAGAAGAACAAAAAGGATTCGTCCAACCGTTGGATTTTGGGCCTATATTTAAATCCGGAGATTCAGGTATCTATTTGACACATTTACAATATTCATCATCACAATATTTGCTTTTTGCTTGCACGCAGTCATTTACATAACACCCGTGTTTCAAATCATAATTATCATCTTTTCAGGCATCACTTCGCTGGCTTCCAATCCTATTGCCGCTGCTGTCCTAAAAGTAGATAAGAGCCAATATCCTAAATTATTCGACACAGTTGTCAGTAGTTCGATAGATTCTCTGCAACGTCGAGTAGCACCCAGTGAAAATGCATTTTCTCCTGAACGTTTTGGTTTTAATCCCATTGCAAGTCAAAGCTTTTATCCGCCGCCGGCCCCGGCGCCGGTGAAATCAGCTAAACTAGTCGCAAACCATCAGCAGCAACAGCAATCCTATGCACAGCCTATACCGATCGGCCAACAGCTTGGTCCTTTACGATATGATATTCGTACTGTACACGATGCCGATTACAAAGTATACAAGCCTGAAGAAGATGAACAAGGAGAGGAGATATTAGCAGCTTTGAAAAAAAATCCATCTGTCTCTGCTTATTTTAAGCCTGCAGTGACAAACGTCGAAGTTGCTCATCCTATAAATTACCGCACGGAAGAAATAGAAGTTAATCCCGAAATTGAACAGAACTACAAGACGAATGCTTATATTGCAGGACCAGCACGTATCCGACGATATACGAGTGGGAGACAGCGAGAGAACCTAAGGAAAAGCAGTGCAGAGGAAGACGATGACCCTTACAACTATAAAGCAGAATACCTTCACAAGCCTAAGGCTTTTGATAGCTCACTTTATAGTAGCGCTTACAAACAGGAGAAGGATCCCAAAAAAGACTATGAATACCCTTATAGCTACGATTCCGGGTATGATCATAAAGAATACGAAAGAATAAAGGAACTTTCCGAAAAACAAGCTGCAGAAATAAAACAAAATAAAGGAAATTGTAAAGATGTTACCAAAGATGGTATGACATGCACCACATGCAAAGATCCCAAAACGGGAGGAAATTATGAGTCGTGCTCATATGTCGCAGAGCCTAAAAATAACAAATATGCTTATTCTAAGGAAAGGAAGTTCAATAGTAATGATCAACCTGACGAACCGGAGAGTGATCAAAAATCTGAACAACCAAAAAATGCTGCAAAATACGAGGAGGAACCAAAAAGTGAAGCAAAATATGCAAAACTATCTTCGGCGCCGGGGAAACCCTATGGTAATTACAAGCAAGAAAACAAAGGCCATGATGATTCCGATGACAAATACAAATCATATTACATTCACTCCTCCAAGCCAAGTCCCAGCGAAGCTTTGAGAGCTGCTGAAGAAGCCGAAAATCCTAATGAACAGACAGAATCAGTAGAAAAGCCTTACGATTATAACAAAGCTTTACCTGGATTTTATACTAATAACGAGCCTAAAAAAGACGTAGAACATGTTTTGGCTGAATTTAAAAAGAAGGATCGGTCTTCTTGTAAAAAAGTTCAGAAGAATGGAATGACATGTTTCCAATGTACGGACAAAACTGGTTTAAAGAATGAGGAATGTATGTTTGTATCAGAATCAGCACCAAAACGTAGTCATGTAGCCTACCAAGAATTAAAGGAATTCACTTCCAAGCCTGCAACGGTAGAAAAAGGAAACGAAGCAGCCGAAAGTCAAACAGTAACAACAAGCTCACCGCCTGCCCAAAAATCAGCTGCATATGTAGTCGACAACAATAACTATGGTAAAAAGCTAAAACGTAAGAAGGCTTCTCAGGTTGAAGCCTCCGCTAACAGTCCCAGTTTAACTGCAGCACCTTCTCTGCGAGCCCATTCTTCAAATGCCCGCAAAGTTAAGAGAAACGCGGAGTCCGAAGCAGAATCTAGAGCAAGAATATCGGACGAAACAAATATTGCTCCACCTGAAGAATTTGCAGGTGATAGTTCTAAGGGTGCTTTTTGGGCCGAAACTATGCCACGTTACAGCGCATCTCTAGGTGTAACACTACCGGAATTCATGTTGTCAAGGTCGGAGCATGAAGTTTCTTTTGACGAAACTGTCGCGGGCGCGTAAGAGACAGCGGGGCTCAAATTATTAGCCAACAGATACAGTGTTATTAGAGCGTGTCTATTGGACAACGCCTTAGATAAAGCCTGAACAGAAGGTAACGGGTATTGTTAATTATTGCGTAATAAAATAAGATTTCACAGATTGGCGCGCTCTATAAGTCAGACATGAAAATTACAAAACAAGTCAGCTGCCAAACCAAGTAAAAACAAATTGAATACAAAATAAGCACTTACCTACTTATTTTAATGTTGTTATTTTGTTGTAACGGGCAAATTTTGTACTGCGTAGGTACGCTCGTACACCGGAGGTAAATAACGTAGTTTAGATATGTTTTGTTATAATGGCTATTGACTGTCCTTTTTTCTGATATTCGTTGTTAACTAGTTTTAGAATGTGTAATGAAATAAAAAAATTTATGTTGTTGTTTATATTTCCGAGTTTCAATACCAATAACAAACCTCAAAACAAACAACAGAAACGAGATTTTTCAGTATATGCTACAATCTCAGCAGATTTAAGTTACGTAGTAGCACATGCATGTCATCACGCCGAGTCCCCGCGGGGTAGGCAGATATAAATTTCGTCGCCAGAACTCTGTAGAAGGTTAACACGAGCGAACACTGCAAAATCAAGTGGGTATGTGTTAAGATGCGTGGTGGTAAAATAGCTTTAATAAATATCAAGGGTTCGAACTCCCATTTGTACCAATTAGAGTGGTTTCTTCCTACTCCTTCGTGAAGCAGGTGCTATTATTTCCAGTGAAACCATGGTATGATTGTATCGCGGGTGGTTTGTCCAATAATGAAGCAGTGCTCTACAAAATCTAAGCCACTGCGATTAAACCGTTGGCATAGTATTCGGTCAGCGTCCTAGATGTCAATACTGTTTTAAATGTGCCCATTTCTACTGGTTATTGTCCAAGATACATTACCTACGTCACGAAGAAACAGTCCCGCACTGGGATGGATATCTGTGCTGAATTCAGGAGTCGCATTCTAAACTTCCGACAGTATACTGCTACGATTCATAGTTCTGCGAATATAAATAAAGTTGTATGCAATTAGGAGCCAATAATACATTGGTCGGATATCTATCGGACGGCCGGCGAGTAAGCTGTGTATTGTATATTTTTGCTCAGTGAGTTAAACGCGTTTGAACATACCACAAGGAAGTGATATAAATATTCGTTTATTGCAGTTACTTTTGACTGGTACATAACCCACGTAAGTGTATATTTTTTTCCAAATGGAAATTAGTTTTATCGTAGGTACTTAAGTTAAAAAGTGACTCGAGTATTCTATGTATATAATATCACAAAAACATACTGGCCTGGTAAACAAACAGTCCGTGTGTACCGTAACATAAGTAAGATAATATGTATTATGGAATAAAATAGTATTTCGGGTGGAGCAGAATAATAATAAATATCTACCTTGGGACAATTCCACACATACCTACTGACCCGGGCCCAAACTAAGCATAACTTGCACTATGGAATCTAGACAACGACATACATAACATACGCAGGTGTGTATTTGCACTTAAGCATAATTTCGGCGAAAGTGGTTAAAAAGGCTTAAAAGTGGCACTACTTTTAAGCTTATTTTACTATATTAATAAATTAAATACCAGCCATGTCGGCGTTGATGGGCAGTAAAAGTCTGAGCAAGAATGCTCGAGTTGCTGTCCACAACGCGATATTGGTACCTACCTTATTGTATGGCAGCGAATCCTGGGTATGTCAGAGGAAGTATGAAAATAGCTTGAATGCAGTCGAGATGCGATCTCTTCGAAAAATGTGCGGCGTAACGATATTAGATCGAATCCGCAATGAAGAGATTCGCAAATCAACTGGCGTGAATGAGGGCGTGATTGTAAAGATGAAGAAAGGCATGTTACGTTGGTTTGGACACATAGAAAGGATGAGTGAAGAAAGATTGACGAAACAGATATACAAAGCAAAAGTGTGTGCAAGAAGAGGCAGAGGAAGGCCACGTTCCAACTACCTGGATCAAATAGATCGGACTCTCAAGGACGGGAACGTTAAGAGTACTCGAAACCGACGAGCATGTATGAAGAGACTGATGAATGTGGACGAAGCGAAAGAGGTATGTAAGTCTAGAGAGAACTGGCGCTCTATACTCTCTGCCTACCCCGTTAGGGACTTGGCGTGATGATATGTATGTATGTAAATACCAGACCAGTGGTTCAATTGTGAACAGTGGTGGTTAATATAATTCGTTACACCGAGATATGAAAATAATTTTGTTGTAGGCACACTCGTACAAATAATGGAAAGTATTTATTACTACTATACTCTCTGCCTACCCCGTTAGCGACTGGGCGTGATTATATGTACATTTATTATTAATATATAATATAGGATAAAACTGGTGACCTCTCAGACAAAAATAATTATAGGCCCATTTCCTTATCCACAATAATGGCGAAAGTATTTGACGGTCTGCTTAATGTACAGTTAGAGACATTAATAAACTTACACGATAATCAGTTTGGTTTTCGACGAAAGTTATCGACGGAAAGTGCAATCTTGTGTCTTAAGCACACCGTCAGGTACTATATACGGATCGAAGCACCCCGGTATACGCATGTTTTCTCGACCTGTCGAAGGCTTTCGATTTGGTTGCGTATGATATTCTATGGACAAAGCTAGAAGATACGAACGTACCTCGAGAATTTGTCGTACAGAGCCGTATCGTCTGGACTGTGGCGTTAGGCAAGGTGGATTAACCTCACCCACATTGTTCAACCTCTATATAAATGAACTGATCGTCTCGCTCAGCAACCAACACATCGGCTGTCACGTTGATGACGTTTGCGTCAATAACTTAAGTTATGCTGATGACATGGTTCTGATGAGCGCGTCGGTCTGTGGTATGAGGACCCTAATCAAAATTTGTGAGGATTATGTAAGTAGACACGGCCTTAAATACAATGTGACCAAGAGCAAATGTATGGTCTTTGAGGCTGCCGGCGCTAGATGCCCTCCAAGCATTCCACCTGTTTGTCTGAACGGAGTCTCACTAGACAGGGTGGACCAGTTTAAGTATCTCGGGCATGTAGTTACGACTGACCTCAGGGATCATGAAGATATGGAACGGGAACGGAGGGCCTTGTCGAGAAGGGCAAACATGTTGGCTCGCAGGTTTGCGCGCTGCTCGGTTGGAGTGAAAGTGACGCTCTTTCGAGCATACTGCACGTCACTGTACACATGCAGCCTGTGGGCTAACTATACCCAGAAGAGCTACAATGTCCTCCGTGTCCAGTTCAATAACGCATTCAGGGCGATGGTGGGGCTGCCCCGCTTCTGCAGTGCCTCGAGCATGTTCGCAGCGGCGCGGACCGATTGTTTCCATGCGACTATGCGCAAAAGGTGTGCCTCTCTGGTGCACAGGGTGCGGGCCAGCTCCAACATTGTCCTGACTATGATAGCCAGCAGGATAGATTGCCATTACATCAGGCATTGCTGTGACAGACATGTCACAAAGGGTGTCGGGTGAGGTGGTAGTCTGTTCTGTAATTATTTGTTTTATTGTGTGTATTTGTAATTTATTTGTACTAACCTAGTAGATAAGCCTATGTTTACTAACAAGAAATGGATTTAGATATCTGATAAATAAATAAATTATTATTATTATAAGTATTTATTATATTAAGCAGTGGATATTTCTGCATTTCTGGGTGTTTTGAGTAGGTACTTAAGACTTAAAACTTTTAAAACTTAAGACCGAGTTTTGAGACTCAAAGTTCTGTTCAAGATATTTTTTATGCTGTGTATCTACAAAGCCTACGAAAAAATTATGCCCGTCTAAAGGCAAGTGTATAATAAGTACTTAGACAAGGCAAGTTAGTAGTATAAGAGTTAAATGGTTCCCCTTTTTGCCAGCTTCCTTACTCACCCAGGACTACACCACTTACCAGGCATTTGGCTGCAATTTTGTTGTAGGTATCTGTACGCTGATTTGCCCTAGTATAGCCACTATAATTCTGAACGGATATCCTGTATGCTTTAACTCCCTTCAGCTGCTCGGTTAATAATAATACGCGGGAATGACGTGCGATGCGAGGTATCGAAGGATGAGACTTGAACGCGCGCAACATGTTTTCCCCGTAGTTGTTAATAACTTCAGGTATAGAGGTGCCTACTATGTAGGTTCTACAATTACTTGGAGTAATTACCAGATGTAGAGGAAGGGTAAATTAGGGATATAAGTTAAATGTAATGTGAAGGAACGTTTAATTATTCAACAAATAACCTGTGACAATTATTATATTTGCGTATTTTAGGGTCAACAGCTTCACGGTAAGGTCGGGCGAATTACGAAAATAGTTCAGTTATAGTGTGCCCAAGCCAAGTTAAGGATCTCGGGACCGGACGACCACATAAGCTCTTCACGTTTCTTTTTCTCTTTCTTCTACCACATTTACTTCATACTAAAATTAGTTGATTTCTGTTTTCATTGGCAGACTTTACGTTACCGATACGTGCGGTACCAGTTCAAATAAATATACACTAGAATGTTATCCTATAACCTCTGCCTACTCCGTTGTGTCTTAAGCTAATCTTAGGTATATTGCTATTCATACCAAGTTATAGTTACTGCGGGTGTAATATACAAGACAAAACAACGTTAGTAGGTACCACATACATAACACACATTGACCTACTTGCTAGAAGTGAAACGAAATTTTATTGCATTAATTTAACGCTTGGATGGATATCGATAATAAAGCTTGTTTTGAATTCGGAATCCATACCTAGATAATGAAAATATACCTACTGATACATAGCTTACTATTCCTGAAAATACCTTGGATTTTAGCATGCCCGGCATATTAACAGGATTTAAGCAACTTGTGTGCACTTACTGTTTTTCATTGTCCTCGAACAGACGAATTTCCATTACCTACATGCAATGAAACGATATCTGGCTAGGTACCAGCTAAAAAATGATTTCTTGTCTTCGTGCCAAGAAGTATATAGAAAAAAATTGAGCTATTTTATTGCGCAGTGATTAGTTGAGGCTCGCATCACTGGTTTTAAACTGTTTATTTCGGTCCTGCTATGCGTACAAGGGTCGCGTACATACATTATGCGCTACACACTGGCAGCACGTTTCCTTACAAAATACAAATACCATACCTACCATTAGGTCTTTATCACATATAAATCGTATATCGACAATCAAGAAACAAGAGGCAGACAATTTTGTAATAACATTCAGATTTTGCCGCAGATATATTAAGGTGCCAACAAGACAGGCGGCGAGTTTCCTACTGTCTCGAGGCTCGTTTTTTGAGTATCTTAAAGACACTCAAGATGTTTTCCATGTTCAAAATATGTAAAAAACTATTACTAATCGGAGTCGAATGAATGTGTACGGAACCCAGGGAGCATGATAGCTTCATCTAACTAGCATCAACAAGAATCAGAGAGATGTAAATTAATATTCTTGAGTAATTAGTTCGCAATTCACTCATATAGGTAAACCATGTCTAGTCACAACTGTTTCAGAGCGTGTGCCATGAGTGCGCCAATGTTAGAATACGACGACGAGGAGTATGTGGACGTGCGCTCGTTGCCGTTGAAGCCTCCCCAGCGAGCGATCCCGCCCGAGCGGCCGGCGCGCCGCCCGTGGCACCCCGTCATGTGGGACAGCTCCATCATCGGCGTCCCTCCACCGGACCACTCGCAGGATGATGAGGTAATCATCCTGACACAATATATCTTATACCTACACTTAACGTCTTTGATCATCCGCGTAGTATGCAAATCATCGAACTAGTAATTTTTTGTTCTCTAAGTTACATAGAATTTTTGCTACTTAACCGGTTAACGGCGTGACCAAGAGGCCCCCAGCCATGCCATGTCAGCCATGTTATAAGACAAGCGACACAGCTGAGGGTACTCCTGTGATGGTAGTTCAAGAGCTTGGGGTAAAAGAATAGCAGTTGAATTTTAATGATTATCGGGGCGTGGCCAGTAGTGTACCTATATGTATTAACTGAACCTTACATAGTGTGTTAAGTGTAAGATATCGATTTTAGGTCTCAGCTTTTTAAATTCTCCGGTAAGCTTCCGGTTAGCGAAAGTCACTGTCAATGTCATTTGTTTCTTTGTCAAAAAAGCACATGAAAAGCCAGTATGTGACAATTAGACACGGCTTCAGTACTATTTTACACCAACACCCAAAATATTTTATTGATTTGGTATGTTACACCTATGTACATACATGTGATTTGACAGAAGTGTCAGATCAGTTCACAAACTTGTCTATGGTTCAACAGGTTATTAAGGTAGTCAAAATGATACCGAAATTTCGTTAGGTAATAAATATTTGTCTATTTATTTTCTCATGTTATGCTCACTGTACATGTTGCAAACGTTGTTCGTAGTTCGTAACAAAGTTGTATACATTCCAGCCGCAGCAGGCGGGGCGCGAGTACCCGCACAAGCAGCGTATACGCAACCTGCGGCGACTCATCGCCGAGGGAAAAGTCAAACCCACTCCTGAAACACTGATATTTTTCCTCTGCAATAAATTTGCTGTTTCTGATGAGCGCCAGAGTAAAATTGCTGCGTAAACTAGTACAATAATTCCAGTACATCAAATATTTTGTATGGTGTGATAGTAACTTATATTATGTATAATTATGTGTCTAAATTACTTCTAATATTTTAAGCGGGGTTGTAAATATAAAAATAATGTATTTAAAATCTAGCGTTGTAATTTCAATGATTCCTTAATTACAAGAAATGCAGTTTATTGCAGTACCCTTTGTATGAACATAAACTTTCTTTTATCATTACATATTTACTCAGTATGTATAAAACATGCGCGCACATCATTCGCGCTGCCGCGGTCCCGTCGCGGGCTGAGGCACGCTCCCCAAGAACTTAACTCATTGTAGGTACATATACTTTATATTCTTCATAAAAAATATCTACACACAAGACTTTAATATAAAAACAAAATCATGTTTCTCAAATATAAGTTATCGTAAGTATGCGGGGGCGGCGGGCGAGTGCGGGGCGAGGCGCGCCGGGCTCGCCCGCCGCCGGTCGCTGCAATAAATTAGTCGCGTGAGCGGCGCTGGCTTGCCGGCCGTGCCGCTCCGGCAGCCGGGGGCCTAGCGCGCGCGGCGCTACGTGGCGGCCGGCGGGGGCCCGGAGGCCTAGTGCGAGCGGCGCTAGGTGGCGGCCGACGGGGGGGCCGCGCCCGCGCCGCTGGGGGCCGCCGGAGGCCCGGGGGCCGATGCGCCTCCGGACCCTACTGGGCCCGCGCTCGCTTCTTCCTCCTCTTCCTCCTCGGGATCGAATTTCAGCATCAGTTGTTTAAACTGGAAAATTTTATACATATTATCATCACCCCGCGTTAAGGCACATAGCGCGATTGTATTCTGAGCTTAGAATACAATAAATGGATACCAGTCTACATGCTATATACTTATGAAGTTATAGTAAAAAAACATAGATCAACATATGTTATGGGAACTTTGCAAAGTATTTACGTAAATTTGGACTGGCTAAACTTAACAGCTCACGCCAGTTCCATGAACACAGAAGACGCCGACCCAAGCTAAAAAGGCTGGATAGTAATCAAAAGTGCAAAAGGGCTCAACGAAGGTGAATGCTCCGAACAGACTGAGTCATGTCCTCGGTCGATAGACCTGAGATGGTTCTGGTATAGGCTGGCAGTGGGTGTACCTCGAGGTAGTCGTCGACCAGGCGGCGGCGGCCGGCGTCGTCCAGCTCGTCGTCGCCGCCGAGGTCGAGCAGCTGCGCCATGGTGGCCTTGGGCTCGAACACGGGCGCGTGCCGCCGCGACACCGCCTTCTCATACACCTTCACGTTCTCCGACGGCGAGTATTGCGTAATTTTTCTACAAGACACGATGTTCATATATTGATAAGAAAAACCCATTGTAATATTATAAAATGTGAAAGATAGTTACTCAATAAATCAATTGGCTAACAGTCATGTGGGGGAGCGTAAATCTACCAATGAAATAAAATTTTACGCGGACGAAACGGAAGGGAACAGCTTTTAGGCTTTATAACATCATACAGCCCAGTTGAGCTCAAATTCAAGTTTTCAAATTCATACTGAACACACATGAAATTCAATTGTACACGGAGGAAGCCGTGGGTGGCAGCTAGTGTTTAGTACATAGTGTATAATGCTCACGCGTCGGTGAAGCCGTAGAGCTGCTTGAGGTGGTGCTTGAGCACGAGCAGCAGCAGGCAGCCGCGCGCCTGCAGCATGGCGGTGCGCAGCGGCCGCGTGGCGCCCGGCAGCCGCGCCAGCAGCGCCTCCGCCTCCTCCTCCTCGTCCTCCTCCTCCTCCGGCTTGCCCTCCGCGCCCTCGGCGCCCTCCGCGCTCGAGCTCCGAGTCAAACCCTGTACACACGCACCGGAATCAACATATAACCAAATAATTATATTTATTTTATATTACAAGTTACAGTGACTAGTCATACCACGAGATGTACAGTACAGAAAAACATCGAGAAGATAGCTTTTTCTCAAACATATTTTAAATTTTTTTTATACCACATGGGTGGCCAACAAGCATGCGGTCCGCCTGATGGTAAGGTGCGAAACGTTAACGTGTGGTTGGTGGGAAACGTATGCACGTTTGCAAGTTTGAGAAAAAATGTAATACATATGTATGTATAGTAGTTACGTTGGAACATTAAATATATCTCCGGCGAAAACTAAGTGCGTGGGTACTATACGTACACTATACAGTACTACTTTAAGTATTACAACCAAATCGTAAAGAAGTTTATATTTACCTCACGAAAAAGCTGCAGCAAATTTGAGCCCGATGTTGAAATGATAATATCTATATGGTGAATTATAAATAGTGGTTCGTCTTGGACTTGATATGGGAAGTAGCTTAAATTATCTGCCAGATACAACATCTGATCCAAGGGAGCAGTCTGAAAACACACAATGATATTCGGATTGAAATAGTACCTATTTAAGGTGTTATGTACAAGTAGAAGTATGAGCAAGGTTTTAAGAAGTTAAGAAGGATAAAGATATTTAGCTATCGTCAATGCATTTTAACTTCTACAATTGGCTACTTGATTGATTCATGACGAAAGATGTTCGGAGTTCAGTTTGGAAGGTATTTTTAATAAAAGTAACTGGATTGTAGCGGTTTTGCTACTTTCTAGTTAAACAGTAGAAAATATATTTTATTATGTATAGTTCCAATTAAAACCTGTACTTGCTTTGTTTAGCTAGTGATTGGGTGAATTAGTGTGGAATCTTCGCAAAGTACTGTGTAATAGTGAAAGTAGATACTTACAGAAACATCGTCAAACTGCTTGAGCAGTGACAAGACCAGCGCACGCCGCTGTGGCCGCGTGTTACGCAAGAGAGAGTACAAGAAACCGTTCAGTGCTGTCGGTAGATCGTCTTGTTCCTTTTTCCTGCAAAATAAATTACTTTTTAAATTGCTCCAATAAGAACAGAATAGTATGCATACATCAGGTTTTCTTAGGATTTTAAATAGCTTATACAAAATACATTTAGACGATTCAGTATTGAGATTTATTTATTACCTGAACCCGCGTATGACACCTTTCTTCGCCTTCGCCTGCAATATTTTCTGCAGTTGATAGGACAGCTTGATGCCGAGCTGCGCCTTCATGTGTATGAACCCGGGGTACTTCTTGTCTATCTCCTGGAGGTGCTTGTCGGCCGTGTGAGACACTGTCACCTCCAAGTCAGTACTCATACTTATTAAATATGGTACAATCTGGAATATATAAAAATAAATAAATAAATAAAACTGGAAATTCATGGGACTATCAATAGTTGCCACTTCTTAAATTTATCTCGTAAAATCTTCCTCTTTAGATTACCATTATTATAAGGTGAGAAGTAGGTACTGTTTTCTGAATCGATATTTTATGAAAAAATCCTCTATTAGCGTAGACAAAGGACACAGAACGCTTCTGACCATTGCAACAATTTAATATAACATTTATCAGTTTACGAGCACTTCTTAAGCTGTTCTTTCACTGTTCAAGCTCGGAAGCGTGAGTGCCTACCTGTACGGGGTGCACGAGCCCCTGCGCGAGCACTAGCTGCACCACCTTCATGGCACTGGAGCGCACCACTGTGCTAGGATGCAGGAACGACCCTAGGATTTCCTTGAGGTACAGCTGGATCACGGTCGAAGCCATACCCGACGAAACGTCACCCATTTCCTTCAGATTCTCGTGTTTCGACCGCTTCGACCCTGCAATTGCATGAAGTTTTAATACTATTTTTTTTACTGTAATTCTAATAGCCACTTTAAGTGTACATACTCTCATGCATATATCCCATACGGGTAAGCTGAGATGGCTTTTTGATATCATCATTTACATCAAAGTTCCAATGTCTAGTTTTGTTACGTTGTACGTAAAACTGGTAAGTAGAGATTATGTCTTGCATGCTACGATCCCTACACACCATTCCACACCTATGACCAATATTTTGATTATTTATCATGAAAGTTTTACTGATACCACCTGCGTGGATGTGTCTATTGGAACGAACAAGATTTCCTTTGGGCGCCCTATAAACTTCTACATACATTTTTTTTATGAACTGAATGTCACAGAGTGATTCCACATAACCAAACCCACTCAAAATATATTTGTCACACAACAACATCTTTTTCACTACCTATAATGTCTACCAGTATTGATTTTAATGGTATTGATTCAATGGTAGGTATATTTCTTAAGTATCTAAATGTTTCATATGAAAACACTGAAAAGGGTCGCTATGTGTATAGAAATATAGAACAAAAGAAATCTAGATGCATAATAAGCCTTCATACATTCTTTATCTTGTCTGATCATCCTCTGCTCCTCCTCCTGTAGGTACATCTCGATGTTCCTGAGGACGTCAGCCTTCATCTCGATGGGCGCCAGGTCGGACGTGAGTAGTTGATGGTAGAACTCTTTCAGTTCTGGCCGCAGCATAAACTCGTAGTGCCGCACGCACACTGATCCCAGTGCTTTCAGAGTGTGAGACACAAAATCCTCGTCCTCGAGACCAACGAAGAACATCAACGTCGTATATACTTGTTCCTTTATATCACCCTAGAACATTATAAATGCTGAAATTATACTTCGTAGAGTAATCGTCATTATGATGACTAAACAGATATCGTCCAACAATTTCAATCCTTCAATATCAATATTTGCAAGAAAAGCTGGATCCTCTAGACAAAATTATTTATGCAAATGACATTAGCAGAGGAAGCTTACTTCAAATACAGACATTGCCATGCAAAGGATAGCATGAACGCTAAAAGATATAATTTTTGTCCAGGTGTGATGATCTTAATAAATAAAAAAATGGTAATAAAAGCGCGAAAATGCAGTATATAATTAATACAATGAACACTTACTGGAAGACCTTCTATAACTTTAGCTTCAGTAAAGTCGAAATACCGCAAGAGGAGGCCGACGATAAAGAGCGCCCGTCTAAAATGTGGCCTCGAGTGTAACCCTCGCGTCATTTCGGGGTTACGTTGCCAACTGGACTTCCATTGCAGAAGAACACCTGCCACAACCAGATTACATATTTAATTAGCGGATGGAAACGTGGCGTATCGCATTCGGAACTGGCGTACAACAATAACAATAAGGAAGATATTTTCCTCCAAGCAATATGCCAAACATTGTTATTGAACTAAGCTATAATTTTTTATTAACGCTTGGCTACATTGTTTCTCCGGAGGGGTAGACAGAGGTGTACTAGGACCCTGTTTTCGCCAGAGATAAATTTAGGTGGCAACGTTCCAGATAGTGAGTCCATCACCGTTACCAAAAGCAAGCATATACATACATACGTCTTTGAATATCCAAAAAAAATATTGAAAGAAAAGTTAACCGACCTCAAAAAAGTAGGAGGTTTTAGTGAACCAATGTCCTGAAGTCAATATACATAATAAAGGGAGTAGGGTCACCGTGGTACTTGTTGAACACGTCGCGAATAAGCTTGTAGTTGTGCGTGAGGTTGTTGACGAGGGCGGCGAGGCATGCGATGCAGGCGGCGATGACGAGCTGCCCGCGCTGCAGGATCAGCTTCACGGCGTCCTCCTCCAGCTGCGCCAGGAACACCTCGCTCGGGTGCTCCATCAGCGGGACCACCAGCTCCAATGTCGACGCCACCGTGGACATTATCTGCTGCTCGTATTGATTCTACACCAAAATATACAAACTATTAACCTTCCATCGACGCATCTTTAATGATCTGATATTGCTTTTGAAGTCATTGACCCCAAACAGATATGAATTATTGATAATATTCTTATATACTTCCAATATTCTTATATACTTCCAATATTCTTATATATATATATATATATAACCTTCACCCCTTCCCACAAGGGTCGACCCCTTCCCGAAAGGGTAGGCAGAGGTGGAAGCTCGTGGTGTGTCTAATCGCTGTACTTAACTTCAGAAAAGCTGATTGGTTCAGTCGGGATTCGAAATTGCAATATATGTGCAGGCAACTACTCGAACCACCACGGCTCTAGTTACATAACATTAAGAATAAGTAATATACTTATTCGTACTGTTATGTAGAATTTCTAACATATATGATAATATATAATATATCCTCACGCCTTCCCACAAGGGTCCCCGAAGGGGTAGGCAGAGGTGTATAGGTAATACCCACACACCCACTTTCCGCCAGAGGTATATTAGGTGCCAACGTGACAGATGGCGAGTCCATCGCCGTTACTCAAGCACGACTATACATACGGCTTTGAATTTCTTCTCAGACGTATGCTGGTTTCCTCTCGATGTTTTCCTTCACCGTATAGCTCGTGGTGTGACTAATCACTTTAAGTTCAGAAAAACTCATTGGTACAGTTTGGATTCGAACTTGCGATCTTTGTGTCGCAGGCAGCTGCTCGAACCCCTCGGCCACCACGGCTCTTAATATAAATATTATAATAATTATATACAATAAATATTATACATACCTGACATTTTAAACTCAGGTACGGTTGGAGCGTCAACGCGTGATTAACGAGTAATTGAGGCCTAATTTTTGCAAATAAATGCAATGTAGAAAGGCATGCTAAGATGCGCTGTGATGAGCCAGTTCCTGATGACAAAAATATACGCCAAAATGTAACAATGTCACTAAGTGCGTGTTGATATATTTTTGGTTAAATTTATTTACCATCAGCACTTGTTTCCTCTAGTTGCAGTAAACTTTCAATGAGACAGTCTACTATCTGCTGACAGGCGAGCAGTAGTGATTTAGGTGGTTGATAGATAATTTTCGTGGAGTCATCCTTGTCTTCCTTTGGCTTGAACAACTGGAAATATAAAATGGAATAAAGTCACAGCTCACTTTGGATATACGTATACAAGGAGTGTGTATGCCAGACTTGGTATAAATACGCACACACACGCACACACGCACACACACAATATAATTTGTTGGCATTTCACTTAAAGTAATATGTTTATTTGTATGTTTGTGCGTGCCACGCGTGCGTGGGTGTACATATGTTTATACCTACATTATGGTATGTGGCGACTTACACTGATAAGCAGCTGGTGGAACCAGTCCAGGCCGATGTCGCGCGAGGAGATGACCACGTCGGTGATGTTGAGCACCTTGCGCGACAGCGGGTGCGCGGCGGCGGCGGCCGAGTGCAGCGCCGGCCGAGCCGCGCCACCACACGGGCTGAACCACATGTTCTGGAACACCTCCATCACCAGCTTGCGGATGCCTTCCTCGTCGTTCACGCGACGAATCATCTTCACACATATTTCCGGGATCTTGGGAAACTCCGGGCATTCTATACATATATCCTTTAATATTTTTATCACGCGCTTCCGCACTGACACACCCGTGTCCTGGAACAAACAAATGCCGTTAGTAATGTTATTTCATGCAGTCATCGATAGCATAGTAAAAAAATAACTAAGCTAGTCCATATCCGACAAGGAACAGTTTGGACATTGCTAATTCACAAACACCATAAATCAGCATAAGATTTTTGTGATATTGACTCTAATATAAATGTTAGCTAATATGTAATCAAATCTGGTGTACTTACTAATATTCTATTGGAGAGCATTCCATAATACTTGTCTATGAGATCTGGGCGGCTGAGCACAAACTTGCCAACGAGATCAACGGCAGCCTCACGCACGGCAGTGGACTGATCGAGGAAGGAGCGATTAACGCCGATCTGCATATCAGGCCTCGCCAGCACTGAGGGGTCCGCCTCCACGATCATCGCCAGGCACTTCATCGCCTTGGTGCGAATGGCGATTGTGTTCTCGCACAATATAACCAGGATTTTCCTCAGATATCTGTCGAAGCTTTGCGAGAACGACCGCTTGGAGGCTAGATACTGGGATATCAGTTCAGCGCCACTGTAGTCGATATACGACTGCATCACTTGCACCTGAGTGCCGCCCTGGTACCTGAACGGCCTAATTTTATCTAGAAGAAAATTTTTTCGCCTTTCTATTGTTTTAAACTTTTCCGCTGACATAAGCGCCGTCATGGCGTTCTTTCTATCCGCTTTCGACTCTTTAAGGCCACCATCGCTGTCGTCGTCGGGTTCGGACTCCTCCTCGCTGGACTCGTCCTTGTACCGCTTCTTCGACTTGTGCTTCGGCCTCTTCGTGGGCGAGGTACTTTTAGGTTGCACCACCATGTCTCGGAACCACTGTGTGATGTAGAAATGCCGCGAGCAATTCCACGCCTGATCTTTTTGTCCGTTGATAGCGAGGTAATCAAGAAGAACTCGCTGTAAGAACTCAGTTCTCTCTTCGTCCTCATCCAGTCCAGAGGTCACACCCTGTAGATACATTATTTTAGTGTCAAAGTATTACTAAGAAAGACCAGCTTGAGCTAAAGCAGTGGTGGTTTCAGGTTCGCACCAAGCAGTGAAAAAAGATTTTTGTTAATAAAAATAAGTACAGTGCTTTATTACACCGCAAGCTTGCCCGTGAATGAAAACCGAAAATATTGAGGAGACCAGGTAAGAGCCAGAGCAAGAGATTGAAAGACGTAGTCGTACATGAAAAATTTTGACGAACACCCCATCTGGCACGATGACACCTAAATAGATATCTTATGGGGCCCTTGTGTCTATCATCATGCGTTAATGCAGCCAATAATCTGCTTGTATGCCAATTTTTTACCAATTCCGTTCAGTCGTGCTGGTGTGATTGAATAAGAAACATGCTGACCAACGATCGCATTTATAATAATGTGGCTGTAAGGCGCCTTACCTGTGCCTGGTTGCCGTCTTTCTCCTCCTCGGCGCGGATGTCACGTACGACGGCGTCCATGGTAGCGAGATTGGCGCGCGAATGCACAGAGTCTCGCCGCAGCCGCGCCGCCACCAGCCCCAGGTACTCCAGCGACGCGACGCGCACTGACATCTCCATCGACTTGTCCGACATGTACTTTACCTACAAATCAAGACGTATATGAGTGGAGTTCTCCAACGAGGGAGTGAAAAGATTATTGTAGGTACACGCGCGAGCGCCGCATTTGCGTGTTTTAACCGCCCAAAGGCGGTAGTTACCGCTTAAAATGAGAAAGCATAAGAAGGCGCATGCTTTCTTTGAAAATATGGAACTCACAGACCAATTTCACTACAATCCCAGGCCCATTGACAACACGAAGGATTATGGGGCCATTTATAAGATACCGGTTTTAGAATGAAAAAGTAGCTGCATATTAACACAAGCCTTTTACGAATTATTAGCTCAAATATCTATCCAGACGCTTTAACGTAAACATACATAATAACTGCGTATCCTACTGCTGTAAAAATGCATAAGTTCACATTGCACCAACCAGAATGAGACAACGAGATAGATATATGGATGGAATTTTTATACTATTAGGTCCACGCAAATTCTGTAAATACCTTTGTAAATGTACATGCTTTAAAAGTAGTAAATTTGCTCACCAGCATTGTCCCAAGTAGGCTGAGGAGCAGTTCCGTCGCGGGCCACTCGGGCTTATTGACGGTGGTAAGTAGATCATGAACGAAATTTTCAAACAGCGGCCTAAAGTCCACCTCCTCGGAGCGACTCCGGCACTTGTTCAGGAATGACGTAAGGAATGTCCCGCCCACACTGATTGCTGCCTCGTACTTTGATATTATTAACAGATCTTTATCTAGATGCTGGAAGAAAGAGGACAAATTATTAGCATAGACTAATAAAAAAAATATATATTTATATAAATAAATTCTCCTTCATATTTAAAACGTTATCGGTATCGTTAAGAAAATAAACGAACTTTTTTACTATCGGAGGTTTCCGAATTGTCTTTGCCCTTGTCCTTGTCCTGCGACTTGCAAAGCGTCTCTGGCAAAGTGACGACACACTGCACGAGCTGCAGAACAAGGGCGGTGAGCATCTGGATGTGTTGGTCCGAGCTCAGCTGGAAGGAGCGCAGGTTGTGCTTGGAGCTAGGGATGCGCGCTATCGACGCCAGGATATCCTCCAGCAGCAACCGCCGATGTTGGTCGTACTTCGTGAATATCTGCACCAATACAACACTTTATAAGTAACAATACACGTTGGTACGTACGGACTGGTACGTACATACCTTTCAAAGTATTTTAACCTTAAACACTAATACAAAATAAGTACCTAATCATGAAAAGCTGTTAACTTCGTGTCTATGTGACAAGTCATATATACAATCTTCATTGGCTTGTATGGTCGAGAGCTTAAGCAATTGCAAATGTACAAACCGTGGTGACGAGCTTCAGGGCGGAAAGCTGGAGCTCGCTGACGTTCTCGACGAAGAATGGCGAGACGCCGACAGTGGAGGCGTGCAGCACCGTGGTGTCGGTGAGGTGGTGCGCGGCTAGCAGCTCGGCCAGCAGCGTGACGCTCTCGTGCGCATGCGTGTACAGCTCGCGCACGGCACGGGTCGAGCCGCCGCCGCCACCCCCGCCCCCGCCTCGCCGCTGCCCGCCGCCTCCTGCCCCGCCGCCGCGCCGCTTGCGACCGTCCACTAAGCATACAAACCCTCAATACCTCTACTTCTTTCACCTACTAATACTACAAATGCGAATGTTTGTGAGGACATTTGTTCTTCTTTTACGTAAAAACTATGGAACACAAACGCGGCTGAAAACCGCGGGCACAGATAGTATAATATTACAGGCCTATATATATATTGCAGGCCTCCAGGAACGTCAAGAGTACTCGTAAGCGGCGAGAATGTGTGAAAAGACTGATGAACGTGGATGAAGCAAGAGTCCGTGAGTCTAGAGAGCTCTCGAGGCACTCTATTCTCTCTGGCTACCATGTGAGGGACTAGGCGTGATGAATAAGAATACACTCAGCAATTCCATACATGTACGAGAAAGAATCGTTGACCTTACATTAACTCTATAATAATACGAACTTTATAGAAATAAATGAATATATAAAATTTTGAACATTTGTACACTCATACATACCTTTCTTTTTGGATGTGGTCTGGATACTATATACAGGATCATATACACAGTAAATTGTGTTATTCAGTTGGAATTTGATAAACATAATTATTCTATCTATGACATCTTCTAGAAATATGCGTTTAGGCATGCTCGGGGACGTCATCACGTAAAGCGCTGTCAGGCATGAGTCGGATGCGCACATCACTCGTTCTAAGGCTGACTCTATCCATATCTGACGCATTTCCTCGCTATCCTCCTGTTGAAACGCAAACAAAAGTGTTATAAGTCATTAACCCTACTATTTATATTTATATGTTATAGTCTGTTAGAAAAACACACATACATATATATATATATATATATATATATATATATATATATGTATAATAAGACCTATTTTACGAACAAGGTTATTAGGCTATATAACATGACGCTACGGCCCTTAGAAGCTGAGTGAATAGCAATTTTTTTCAATGTTTTTGTAGTATTTGAAAACAGCAAGTAATAAAGAGCAGAATGATATTCTTCAACTTACCGGATCACCTACTAATGACATCTTTTCAGCTGCTCTAATATTTTTCTCGAGTATATTAAGCAATCGAACCAATCGGTCCGAAGGTATAGCTTCCATAGCACCAAGATTCTTTAGTTTGGCCGCCTCTGAACATAGCTCTTGAAGTTGATAGCGCGGCAGAAGTAATTCCTCCGGTATGTCGGTACCCTCTAAAAATATTTAGGCTAATAATATTCATGTCATCCTATAACAATATTCGTGTAATCCTATTCGACCTTAGTCTGGGAAGGCAATGGTTACATGTGATTGGCAATAATATGATTAGCAAAACTCTCTGTATCACTTGTTATTGATTATGATACTCCTGACAATTAATTAAGTGGTGCAACTTCAACTATTAATATCATAAAGTCATGAAGTCTGTTAATTTGTGTGTTGAAATGTTTGAAACATGAGTAGTACATTCTTTATAAAATATTTTTGATGTTCTATAAGGATACACTTAGTTTGTTGTGCAAATTATGAATAAAAATTTGTCATGTAAAATTTTTGTTGTAAATTTTTGCTCATACATTCTTTAATTCTATGTCATGTGTCACACTTCATCATGTGAACATAAAAAAAAGCCTACATACCCATTTCGTCTGTTATTATAACATCATCATCAATCGTTTCGAATACTGATTCAATCAATTTATTAAATCGTTGATACGTGTTTGTTTCCATAAGTTCGTCTACCGATAACATTTCCAGGACGGGTACCAATCTCCGCTCGACCTTCCGTAACTTCGGCCGAACTGAAATTTATAAATACATATTAAACCATTATTTCACCAATAACAAATTTTTAAGCCTTTCCACTAGGGTGTCAGAAAGGGTGCATATTTGTAAATACCTATGGCGGCCTCTGCCTCTTCTTTCTTACTGGCTTCTTCGTGTTTCCTCTTTACAGCTTCCCAATTTTTCTCCCTAGCTATGTCTATGGCCTCTCTTTCTTTATCTACCGTTGGCGTATTACTCGATTTAGCTTTGAGGGGTGTATTGTCATCAGAATCAGATTCTAAGGTACTATTCTTTCTAGTTCTGTCTTCACCAGAGAATTCGTGTTTCTTCAACAGACCCTCCTAAGATAAAGATATTCATGTTATTTGTATTAATGTATATTTTAAGAACTCCTTGGATATATTAACACAATGAATATACTTATTCAACTCACCGAAAGACGACCTAGTTTTACAATAGGGTATCTATTGGTAGGGACGCCTTTATTTGGCTCTTGTTTATCTTGCGCGGGCGCATAGGGCGCTCCCATTGATGGCTGAGGCACTTGTGGCTCCTGCCTCAGCGGCGACGGCGCTACACTTGCTTGCGCCGGGGATTGGCCGGTCATTGCATTACCGCCTAAAATATATACACAGTTAATTATATTTATTTATAATTTGATTATTGCTGGTCCCATCAATATTGAAATTTTATTGGCATACATACCTTGCTCAAATACTTTGTCCTGGGATAGCATATGTAATCCTTGTTGATCAGATTGATTTCCCGGCGACATGGATAGTGGATCCTTTTCATCACTTAAACTAGTACCAAAATTTCTATTGTCTTGAAGTAGACTATTATAAAAACCACCATTTTGAGGAGTGGAGCATGAACTGTTAGACAATGGACTGGTGTACACATTTGATGAGTTTCCACTGTTCCAAATGGGTGAAACATTGTTCTGGGCGGTGATGTTAACCTGGCTTCCAGGACGAGCTTGTGAAGGTGGCGAACCGATGTTGACATGGGGCGACGACTGGCATGGAGGGGCTAGCAGTTGTTGGTGTGGAATAGAGCCCACCACTCCAGAGTGCACTGCTGTTCCATGCGAAGATGGACTTGATGGCACAGCTGTGTGTGATGCATAATTATAGGATCCAGTTGGTGACATTCCATTAAACTTTGACGAATGATTACTCCAGTTATTCCTTTGATGCTGATCAAACACATTGGGATTGACATGTAATATAGCTTTCAGCAGTTCAGGTGTAGATTGTTGAGGAGCCGGACTTACGGCATTTGGTATACTCTCATCTTTTAGGTCTCTGAAATAAGTATAACAAGGTGAATAGCTTGCATGACAATACTTTCTAGATGCTCATAATAATATTATTGGGACAAATTGACCCTGTCTAAATGTAAGCTAAGTTTACACTTAAGCCATAGCAACTAGACATGACACATGTACTTATATGCCAACATACATATGACATGCTAGACTAGAGCTAGTAAATTTTATGTTCATTGGATTCAGCTTTGGGCAGCTACACACTAGATATACAGAACAATATTTTTCTGTACAAACTCTTGCAGTAAACATTACTAAGTACAAATTGTATTTCAGTTAAATATGTATATGTAACTCATATAAATAAATCTTACATATGTTGGACAGATGTTTGCATAAGGGACTGAAGCAACAACGTCACTAAGTTATCATCACGAGTGGCCAGCAGGATTGCTGCCTCTTCAGCAACTCGGGGATGAAACAGTTGTGATTTGTTGTTTAATGTAGATGGTAAGGGCGTTGGTAGCGGTAACACTGGTAATACTAAAACATAAATAAATGCATGGTCAGTTATTTTAAAACAAGGGTTTTTCTCCTATTTGCATACTACATACTACATGTGTTATTTTAGAGAGAATTGGTGCTCTATTATCTCTGTCTACCCTGTAATATGATATACTATAATGAGTTCTTCAAGAAGGGTGTGAAAAGATTCCTGCAGGGTCGGCAATGCGCGAGTGATACCCCTGGTGTTGCAAGTGTCCATATGCGGCGGTAACCGCTTACCATCAGACGGACCGCAAGCTTGTTTGCCACCCAAGTGGTATATAAAAAAAAGAAATGATACAAGAAACATTAAATAACCATCTTATTACATGATTAAGTTTGCTTATCGGGATGGCTTCTAGCATGCTTGACTTGTTAAATGGGAATGTATTTTGGAATCAGACATTTTAAATTGGTTAGTAGTTCCTTGATTTTAGTAAGCAATCTTTAATTTCAGTAACTTAATTTGTATTTATTACTAGATACTTGGAAGTTATATTGCTTATTTGGTCAATGTCTGAGTATTAAGTCAGTGCTAAGCCTGTAGCGAATTCTATCAAGGGGCCCTCGGAATACTTAGTAGTTATAAAGTTTATGGTTCAAAATAAAAAGAATATATGCATAGATCCTTTTTACAGTCAGAAAGGATTGGGACCCTCAAATGCACAGAGCCCATAGCATCTGCTACTCTTGCTACATGGCTAGTCCACCATTATAAATGGTGGGTGAAATTGTAGACAGAGCTAGTGCATTACTAATATATATATATATTGCATATCAATTCTTCAGATTGGTTGTATTCAGTATGGGCAATTTTTTGAGCTCCAGAAAGTGTTTGTCCCGCATAGCAGTCTTGAGGTAAATAAAATTACGAGCTATTGATTTTAAAAATGAAAACAGCATAAAACTGGAGCTCTGAAAGGCGTATCTATCAAGATACAACTTTCGATGCTCCAGTTTTTCGGTGGCTAGATGTTTATTAGCGTTAAAGATGTATTACATTTTAGATATCATTCAATTTTCTATGCAGAAGAACCTGAGATAAATCTCCCAAATATTGGCTATTACTTAAAAATGAAATATTGAAACCTCATGATATTTATCTCGACTAAATATAAAATAAAGTCAGAATATTCCAATTATTTTGTTTATTTTATGGGTTATTTTTTTATATTATAACATAATAATAAAAAAATACTGATATATATATGCCCAATATTTTGCCCATTGCTTTCTAACCAAGTTTCCCTCAGAAATATCTGTAATATAAGACCCTACTGATATCTAGAGCATCAATCATCCCACACCTATGTGGACAGACATTCATTTGAGTGATTTTAGACAATTAAATAAAATTTATCTGTTAATGTAAATAACCTCAGGATTCTTTTCATATAAATAAAACCCCATTCACATATTAGATCTTTACAATTTTCCATTCAATTAATGCTTAAAACTGATAGTGGCAATATCTATCTTAGGAGTTATATATCTTAATATATATAGAGTTTACCATTTTATTAAATCAATACATATTTATTTTAACTACTTTCATATATACTTGTGTAATTTAATATTTTGGGACTTAACTAGATAGTAAAAACATTGAAAAAATTATTAAAAAAAAATGTAAGTACTACTAAGTAATTATTTTTATTAAACAAAGCTGTTGTTACTGGTTTCTTAAAGGATCATAAATCTCATAAATGTCAACAAAATCAGTTGTAAATAATCGAAATATAACACTAATAGTGTAAAATCATATTATTTAGCAAGCAAGCTATCACAGTTGGTTGCAAAGAGTACTCACAGTCTGTCAAACTGGCTACACCAGCCAATGTTGTAATGGGGACACTAGGAATATCCCTCTCATTCATCTTGTGGCAATTTATTTTCTCTGGTTCGCTAATTCTTGCCTAAAAGTTAAAAAGAAAGTCTTTTCTGTTGTTGTAAAACACACACCACGGTAAAATGTTTGCGTAGTCGCCGTTTCCATTATCGTTTTACTTTCCACTCACGTAACACTTGGCACATTAAAATTACAAGTATTTATTATGAATAGTAATTTAGAAGATTGCGAGCCGTAAATAATGAACTAAAAACAAGTCTAAATATTATGGTGAAAATGGGGCAGCCTTCAATTTGATGCTTTGTTGTGCGTTGTGCTTGTGCATCAAAACGAAGGTCAACGCATCTATTCGACACTCCCATTAATCATGAAGAAATGTAGTCTTGATGAGCGGAACCTACATTCTGGTTTGATACATTTCAAATACTCACTGAAACATTTTGTTAACTAATTTTAATTTATTTAGCCAGGACATAGATATCAAACATAATCCCAACATTAGAAATCAAGGAATATTGTAGTAATATAGTTTAGATAATCAGGGTTGCCAAGCAGTGTAGTTCCACAGATAGAGTACCATGTTGTTGTACACTCAATAGTTAGTCTTTGTGTACACTATTTTCTTCTATGTTAGCAATGTGTCATCTTTGTACTACTATCCTAATCTATGGTGTTGATAAAGAAAAAAGGGTTTCTATGTCTTATAATGTACTAATCAGCTAATATAGTTATTATAGAATAACATAACATTAATTTTCTTATATGTCGAAGACATTTAACAATCTTCGACATTCTATTACTATGGACAATATGCCATTGAAATACTATTATGTTCTTTAAAAGCTGAACTTGCTATGCAGCATGCACAGGTTTAATTAGTGCTGTCCATGAAGACGCGCCCCACCATATTCTAGTCGAGGGGGTCGCCAGAAAAGTGAGTTTTTGGTATTTAAAACAACGATGTGAAGAAATAACACTCGATATATGATTTAAAATAGCTGATCGTCAGTTACTTTTAAATACATATCTATATATTATAATCATTTGTTGTTGTCTGTAAAAGAATAAAAAATACCAATGTACGTGACTAAAAGACTAGTAGCCATTTTCAGGGAGTCCCTCAGGGTTATGTTACTTATGTAGATCTTAGATCTATCTATACATAAAAAAAAATAGCAGTCTGTTAGTTGTAACTCGAGAATTTCTCGACCAATTTTGTCTGTTTTTCTGTGTGTTTTCATGACAGCGTCCCGCACTAGTCACGATTACATCAGACTACTATTTAATACATGAAATACAATACACCATAATATATAGATAGAGCGCTGCGAATTGCGATCCTTCGTTTCACTATTTGCTTTCATGTTTCACCCAAGCAAACCAGGACGGCACGGCTAGTTTGATTAAAGTATACTTGCTTCCTAGCCAATCTATTTCTTTCATCGTTCGTCCGTCACTGACAAGATAAGTAGGTGCAAGATAGTCATCATTCCTCACCTCGCTTGCTTGCATTTGGATTTTGGACTTGTGAATCTGTTTGCGTTGACTGGCTATTTATGAAAGCCGATGATGAAGCCGGAACTTAATCTGAGTTATTTTACTTGGTATATTAAATATATTGGCATACCCCTAACTGTAGGGGTTTCTATGTATAAATATATTTGCAATGAAATGTGTAGAAAAAAGCGAAGGGCGTCACTAGAAGGAAAAGTAAGTATGAATGAAATATTTTTTTTCAGTTTCAGGTTGAATATAATACTTGTTCTAATAAAAAAAAAAATTTATGTTATATTAAGGTAGTCGTTATAACTGGCGCAAGTTCGGGCATTGGCGAGGCTTTGGCACATGCATTTTATGAGCAAGGGAGTAAGGTGATACTAGCATCACGTCGCTTATCCGAGCTGAACAGGGTCAAAGGAGATCTATCGTCAAAAAAATTGGTTTGTTTCTGGAACTATTTATTGTTTATATAAACAATTCTAGGGTCATTGGTAGGTCAAGCTTATGTTATGTATAAAAGGTCATAAGTCTGCCGGATGATAACATTGTTATTTATATTATATCCCATTTAAACTCCAGAAGAGGAATGTATTATTTGAATTGTGTGTAAGTAAAGAAACTAAATTAGTGCATTTAAGGACTTAAAAACAGTAGACCAAGTAAATATTTTGTATTTAATAATATCTGCATTATTTACTCATTGAGCCGTGGTGGCCGAGTGGTTCGAGCAGTGGCCTGCGACGCAAAGGTCGCAAGTTCGAATCCCGACTGTACCAATGAGTTTTTCTAAAACTTAAGTACAGTGATTAGTCACACCACGAGCTTTACGGTGAAGGAAAACATCGTGAGGAAACCCGGCATACGTCTGAGAAGAAATTCAAAGGCGTATGTATGTATAGTCGTGCTTGAGTAACGGCGATGGACTCGCCATCTGTCACGTTGGCACCTAATATACCTCTGGCGGAAAGTGGGTGTGTGGGTATTACCTATACACCTCTGCCTACCCCTTCGGGGACCCTTGTGGGAAGGCGTGAGGATATATTATTTTATACAGTGCCATTTTTATTATTATGATTACAGCCATTATCTACTCAGGAACCTGAAGTATTGGAATTAGATTTGGCAGATACAGATCACTTGGATTCTTTTGTACAAAAAGTGTATGCCGTATGTGGTCACATTGATATACTTATTAATAATGGAGGAGTATCCCACCGTGGTTCTATCCTACAAACAAAATTGGAAGTGGATAAACGGATCATGACAATCAACTATTTAGGTTCTGTAGCCTTAACTAAAGGTTAGTTAAATATATAGAATTAGAATTAAATAAATTTTGGAGAAATCAAATTTTATAATAGTATACAGTTATATAGCAACACTATTTAGTAGTGTGAAGCATCACAAACAATGCAAAATATATAAATCCATTTACATGTTTGACACTGGATGTCTCCAACTCTCCATGCCGTTGATGTTGGTGTGCATGGTTTGTGACAACAGAGTGGTACTTAACATGGTATCCTGATGATCATCATTAATATTATTATGATTATAGCTAGTTGTAATACACAATCAATTACAATAACATATTTATATTTTATAATACACAGAGAAATTGGGTGTAATTCCTTTAATAAAATTATTTCTTTCAGCTGTTTTGCCTAAAATGGTTCAAAATAAGAGTGGTCATATTGTGTTTGTTAGCTCTGTACAAGGATTAATAGCTATACCAGATCGGTCAGCTTATGCTGCTTCGAAACATGCCATGCAAGCTTTTGGAGACTGTTTAAGAGCTGAGATGAAACAGCATAATATTAATGTTTCTGTTGTCAGCCCTGGATATGTTAGAACTGCAATCTCATTGAATGCTTTCACTGGATCTGGTGAACAAAATGGGGGTATGTAGTGTATATACATAAACTTTTATCTTTCTGGATCATAATGCCAATAAGCTCAGAATGTATTGGCACAATGACACACCATTAAGACAATTAGACTAGTACATAATGATATGATAGCAATTTGCATTAGCAAACACCATTTGTAGTATTCTTACCATTAATGAAATTTTTTTTTACATTTTATTAAACCCTATGGTGTTATTATGTGTTCATTATTTTATGTTACAGTGATGGAAAAGGATACTTATCGTGGGTTTACTGCAGAGAATGTTGCTGACAAGATCTTGGATATGGTGGTCTTTAAACAAAATGAGCTTGTGTACAGTCAATTCATACCAAAACTAGCAATAACGTTGCGGCATTCTGTGCCATCTCTTTACTTTTGGTTTATGTATAGAAGAGCAAACAAAACTGAGCTTTGATATGGCATTCCATTACTATAAAAACAGTCTTAATATTGTATGGACTTTAATTAAATTGCGTTTGACTATTGCCAGGTTGTTGTAATTTGACTAGAAGAAAAAAAAAAATCTCAAAACTCTTTAAATTATTTTTATTGCATGAACAGCACAAACATGTGTCGAAGGTCCAGCATAACTTTAACAGAATTTATTTAATAACTTCTATTATGCTTGATTAACTAAAAGCATCCTTATAAGAAAATATCTTTTGTACAGGCTTTACACTACTTCTATAATAATATTATATTATTAAAATATTGTTACATTGACTTCAATGACAATCATTATGATCACATAGATAAATTAAACTTCACATGTTTAATCAATTAATTAGGAAGCATTTTAATATCCTTAACCTCATCATTTTCTTCTAAGAAATGTCCATGATTCAATAGTTTTGTGCCACAGAACTACTGATGAAGTCTAAGAAGTTTATTTAAATAAGTTGTATAGTCTCCATAAGCAAATTGCAGCAGCTGCTATAGACACAGTGTTGTGTAGTATTATTTTCCGTCTATTGTCCACATGGACAAGCACAACGGGTGATGCAGATGTCAAATCACTTGGTACTGGAAGTCTTGCAAGATGCCGTCGATCCTTTTCTTCTTGATATTTACAACATGGATCCCATTGCCATGAAAGTGTATAGCAACCAGCACACAGAACTGACACTATCCCAAATGGAGAGCATACTAGTGAGGTCCATGTTAAACCTAAAACAATATTGTATTTAGTATATGTAGGTATGTATGTATGTGTGAATGCAATGACAACTTGACCTATTGATAAGATTACATAATCTTAAAAGTCCACCAATATAGTGTTCTTAGTGTACATAGAGGTTGCTGATGAATATGTAATGCTGTGAAGTGATTAATAACTATGATATGAATTGGTTTACTTGAATTGTAAAAAATATATAAAATCAATGGTCTAACAAGGGTCGCACCATATGTATAATACAATACTTCATATTTTACAGCAAACAGAGTAAACTTAGCTATTACTACATTATATTACCTGAAGCAATGCTGCAAAGTCCACTATATACGGAAACCTTATGCAAGAGGTTTCCAACGTAAATCCATCGAGCTGTTTCCTGTCCTAATGGCTCCGGCTCAATTATAATTACACTCACACCGGCCTCAAGTGCTCTTTCCAATTCCATTTCAAATTTAATATGGGCATTTTCACTGTCGTATACTTCCCGTATTATCGCGACACTGGAGGGTTTTAAATCACTAAAACAGTAAAAACTGATTATTTAGATTTCAACTAGACATACAAAGTTTACATTAAATTGGTTACACTTGTCTATCGATAGTTAGCCCATTCCGGGTATAGTACTTAAGGTAAAAATTGTTTTTTTAAAGGATATTGTAGAATTCTGCAATATTTACAAACCTGTCACTTTCATCACCCGCCATCTTATCTATAGACAACAACCTTTGATAGAATGCCTTACTAGTGATGAAAATGAATTGAGAATAGAGTTTAATCTCGGATTCGGATAAGATAGGAAATAAGATTTTTTAACGCCATACCAGTTCTCTGATATATACACTTTGATAGATATTCGTTATTATCTATAGATGTATAGGTAAATCAGAGCTCTTGATTACCTCAACTAATGTTACTGTTATGTAAGTGCCTTAGATTTGATTAAGATATAAAGTCATTAAAGATATTTGTATGTTCCAAGTTATATTTTAAGCCATTTTTTAGCTCGTATCTTCGTCCACGTTCCTCCAAGAGAATTTAAATATAGGTCCGTTCCGCTATATTTCTTCTTTCTTAGTTGGTGTTTAAATATTGAGGAATTTTTTAGCAGGAATCAAGTAGAGCGGTTTGGTTTTGTTTGATATCTCGTTAAATGTGTAAATTAAAGTGGTCTTTCATGTCATTTCGTGCATTTAGGGGCGCCTTACCTTTTGGTTTGTTTAGTGAAGTGACATATTATAGTTATATGAAATGTCATATCATATTAACACTGACGCAGTGACCTGTGAAGTGGATTTTAGTAGCTCCAAGATACATTGAAATACGTTCTTAACACCGCGTATTTTAATGTCATAAAATATTTAACAGTTTAAAAAAGCATACGACTGAAAGACTAATATCTATGTCGTGAACAATAATAATAATAAAGACAAAATTAGATGTGCAATTTTGTAGCACATATTTATAAAAGTTCTCATCATTTTATATTTTAAATATGATGCACCCAAGTAATTTCCTTATATGTATAAAATAAAATGGCGAGTTCATCGCCGTTACTCAAGCACGACTATACATACGCCTTTGAATTTCTTCTCAGACGTATGCAGGTTTCCTCTCGATGTTTTCCTTCACCGTTCAGCTCGTGGTGTGACTAATCACTGTAAGTACTTAAGTTCAGAAAAACTCATTGGTATAGTCGGGATTCGAACTTGCGACCTTTGCGTCGCAGGCAACTGCTCGAACCACTCGGCCACCACGGCTCTCTAATAAATAAATCTTGTATAATATTGTCGTAAAATAAACAGTACAATAAAATTGGGAATATGTTTCTAAATTAATTAGCCGTTGTGGCTGAGTAGTTTGCCACGCCAAGATTGCAAGTTTGAATACCGAGTGTACTAACTAATGACTTTTCTAAACTTAAGTACTGTGATTAGTCACACGACGAGCTTTACGGTGATGGAAAACACCTAGAGGAAATACACGTTTGAGAAGAAATTCAAAGAGGTATGTGTGTATAGTTGTGCTTTAGAAACGGCGATGGATGGACTTGTTATCTGTTTCGTTAGCACTTAAAAAATATAACTGCAGCACACCTCTAGCCCTACACCTACCCCTTCGGGGACCATTGTTGCAAGGCGTCAATATATAAACTTATACATTTCATGACGTCGCGTCCCTCACGGAGTAGGCAGTTAGAGTAGAACGCCAGTTCTCTTGCAGACTTCTTTCACACTCATTAACTTTCATTCATTCACAGGTCTACATTTGCGCCTTCTTCCATACACTTTGGAATTATTTTAAATATATCTGGTAAAAAAGCCGTGGTAGTCGAGTGGTTCGAGTAGTTGCCAGCAATACAAAGATTGCAAGTTCGAATCCTGACTGTACCGATGAGCTTTTCAGAACTTAAGTACAGTGGTTAGTCACACCACAAGCTTTACCATAAAGAAAAACATCGGTACGAAACCTGCATACGCTTGAGAAGAAAAAGCGTATGTATAGTAGTGCTTGAGTAACGGCGATAGACTCGTCATCTGTCATATCTCTGGTGGAGAGTGTGGGTACGGCCCCCATACTTCTGCCTTCCTCTTTGGGGACACTTGTAGGAAGGTGAAGGTATCTGGTAATATCAACTTGTTTGAGAGACACTAAAGTCGTCTCCAAGGTGCGCTAAAATGGGTTAAAGTTGCGTTTGATACCCATTGCAGGTTGAGGAATTTTATTAAGGTTACACCAGCCTTACCTATATAACGCTGTGGTACATGTAGCGTGGTACATGTACAAGGAGCTTGCTCCTGACAATCCCCAGAACCTTCAGTTACCTTTTGGAGTTTTTTATGCTTCTCTGCGGAAGTTAAATTGCTGGCGATTAAGTAATGCTATATATAACCTATAAAAAAGAACCATTTCGAAAATCACATCTTTTTCACCACTCATGAGCTGGCGCCCACAACTGCCATTCTAAATCCGCTTGCCTGTTTAGGCAAAGGTGAATGTTGCAGAGTTCGGAATGGGAAATAATATCTTGTTGTTTGAGTTTCGACTCTACAACACCAACAATATGATACAGGTTTGACTGTTGACTTCTTGTTACTTTTGTCCTATTGAGCTCTCAATGTGCTTAGTGCTAAGTTGAGATACCTTCATAAAAGGCGCGTGTGGGTGCAAGGCTGACCTTAAAGGCGCAACCCACAGGCTTTACTCAACATTGGTATGATTTCCCACATCCCACACCCGATTACTATTGCTATTATCACCATAAAATAATAATTAAAAACGTTTCTTTAATTTCACGTTGGTAACTACCTACATCAACCTCAAGTTTCAATTAGATTTACATACATTCTGGCACGCTGGTAGTGGCCATAAATTGGTCTCTTTTCTGTCATATTGGACGGACTGTCACTATCGCAGAAAATATTTGTGATGAATAAATAATATCTTTCTTATAGTATATATATAAATTACGTGTCACGTTGTTTGTCCGCTATGGGCTCCTAAACTACTGAGCCGATTTCAATAAAATTTGCACACCGTGTGCAGTTTGATCCAACTTAAAAGATAGGATAGATTACATCACAATTGGACCCGATAGGTGGCACTGCGATCATGTTTCAGGAAGTTTAACTTTTCCCCCGGGCGAAGTTGGGTGGGACAGCTAGTATAGATATAGATAGATAACTTCAGCGAAACGTCCAGTACCTACTATAACACTACACACTACTCCTTTCCAGATCCCTGTGACAAGGCGTGAATACGCTGTAGTAAAATAAAACTAAAAATATAAGCTACATATTTGTTTACAAGCTGAGAAGTATTTTTGTTGTAAGTACGTACCTACACTAAGTAGGTAGTACGTGTCCATCGGCTTAGTGTTTTCACTTTTCTCTGTTAAGGGAAACTGATGTCTTGTTTCTTTGTTTTAATGTGCTTAAAGATGGTCATGACATGAAACAAAAGAATGAGTTACAATCGCAAAGTGAGTATACATGTTCGTGTGAGTTTAGTAACAAGTGAATTAATATATCAAAAAAAAATATTTCTTAAGCTTAAGACATATGTCTACTCGTGTATTTTAATATGAACTTATCGTATACCTAATAAATATCAAGATGGATAGATCAAAGAACTAAGGAGGAGGAGGATGCTTGTATTTTGTAAAAACACGTTTAATTACCTACGTGAATTATGTACTTAATCTAAATAAATAAAACAAATTCGGGTTATTTACACCATTTATAACTCAAGAACGGGTGGTCCGTTTCTGATGATCTCTGATTTGTTGGACTCGTCTGATCCGAGAACAGAAGAATAACCATTAAAATATAGAAACGATAAACGTAAAAAAACGATCACTCCATTCACTGACTTTGGCGGTACGAAGTTCGCCAAGTCAGATACAAGTGGTTCTACATAGATGGAGATCGCATACGGCCTAACTGATGGTAGCGTAGCCTTTGGACGTAATTTGTGTAATGAAAGATCCACAGTTATGAATAACACCATGTTATGTGAGACACGTTTCATTCCCTATGATTGAGTTCCAATTATGCCGTAACCCATAAGTGAGTCGGATATAGCTCACATACTTATAATAGTTAAACAAGTATGACCTTATTTCAAACACCTGATAATACCCACGCGTTGACAGTTCGTTAGTTCACTTGTGCTAACATTAATAAAGAAAATGATGTTGATCAAATAGAAAATACTTGGTTCTAATTTAATATTAGCTCTGGGCATAGTGTATTTCACAAAGGAAAGCGGATAAGTATGTCCATATTTCGACATAGACAATGTATTAATACTTACGTATAAAATAGTACTGTGTTAAACTGACTTACTAACTACACAATTAATAGCACGAACAACTGGCTCTGTTTTTACGGAAATTTACTTAGTAGGTCCTTACATCCATAAGTATATGAGCATAAAACACTTACTCAAGTGAGTGTTTTAAAGTAAAGTATTTCATCCAAGTATGAACTAACCAAAACTACAGATTGTCTTGAAATATCTATATCTTCATGCCAATGTCTCAAATCCACCCCAGAAATAGCATCTCATTGATCTGGTCTAAATGTTTACATAACCTACTGTCTTTTTGTACTGTTTTCTTGTTGTACTTGTAGTGATAACAATGAAGTTAGTTAATTATAATTTGTAAAAAAGAAAGAATGAAAAGTTGCATTATTTGAGCCTTTTTTAACTGTTACTCTGTTCTAGTTTTCAAATATTTACCTTGTATGAAGTACAGCAACCTTTTGCTTTCAATATATCAATATATAGTCATAGTTTGTTACACATACCTACATGTTTGAAGTTCATCCTCCACTGAATACAGGTAATCTTATTTTGTTTTGTAGGGTTCAATTGACTTAGCTGAGATGACTAAGAATAATAAAGTAATTTTTTTAAAATATAAATAGAAAATGATCATGAATCTTTAAATATAATCTATGTATATTAATTTAATAATTGTATGACAAAAATAGCTTAGGTCAAATATTGCTCAATGAAAATTATTATTTTCAGATCTGTTCTAGTCTATGCTATATTTATTTAAATTAAAAAACTTATAATTTTGGTGATATTATGGGTCTACTTATTATTAAGGTTAAGCGAAGCATTTGAATCCAAGTCAGTGATTTACTATCTTCCAGTTTAGTGTTGCCCCCATTGTGGCTGGTCCGTGATCGCGGGTATTGAACCCGAGCATCCGCGAGCCTCACGACAAGCGAGTGCTTCCGCCGCGTGTCTTGCTCGCTCGCCTCTCTAGGCAATCGTCGTGGGCACGAATTTAACTTCCTTAGGCCACTTCACACTAAAAAACAACAACATCCATGCTTTGTTATCGATTGTATAGCTTTTATTAACTCTTCAAAGTCCGAATAACAAATATTTGTTTTTTAAACGGTTTTTTACATGTATCATGTCAGATCATATTGATTAATTTGTTTATCGTTGTATTGAGATGTTTTTTGTACTTATGCAATTTTAATACTATTTAACATGCTCTATCGTATCGTATGATACACAAATGGATATGCGTAATTTAGCATGTGAAGTGGCGATAAATTAATGTTACCGTGAATTACATCGTCTTCGGGGGCAACGGCATATACTTACGTAGCAGAACGTAGCAAGCAAAGCCAATAATAATATCGTGGAGTTGTCTTGTTGTTGCGCAGCGGACAGGGTCTTAGAGGATGCGTGTGCGCATTGTGTGTATCCGTCTATAAGCACAACTAGGGAGGCACCCAACGACATGGTTGAAGGAATTGAATATTAATTAATTATGCTGTGCGAATTTAATCACATACTCTGAACTACTTTTATGTATTTAGTTAAGGACACTAATATAATTATAAATCACATAAAGCTTACAAATATATGTTAAACATCGGTGTAATGTCACTTCACTTATACTTTAGAAACATCTTACAATCAATAGGATGGTGTCAAAGTCGTTCATTTATTGATAGAAAGCTGTATAAAATTCAGGTTGAGTTATTATTAATCCTTGTTACATAAATCTAGCTCATCACGAGACTTCAAGCCATTTTTGATGTGACTTATACTGCGCCGACTTTGTTACACTTATATTTGCTTTCAGTGACTTATATCCCATGTATGGGGTAGCTAATAATTCGCAGCTCGGCGTTTGGACTTAAGACTCGGCGTCGAGGCGAACCCTCTTGAATATTAATTTGCGCTTCACTTGTCACTTCAAGTTTTATTATTACATCGGCACTAACTTACACAAGTTATATAGAGATTTAAATGTGTTATATTTAATATCTATAATAATATTTAAATCACATAAATGAATCAATGAAATGAGAAGAGAGGCAGGGCATAACGGGTTTCCCGTTCGAATTTGGAGCTGCCCGACTGGGGCAGGATGGCAGGGCCGTATGCTTGTTTGCCACTCTTGTTGTATAAAAAAAAAAAAAGTCCACAAGGTCGATAAACCACTATGGAACAATTCATATGATATTTTCTAAAACCATATACGAATGTATATGAAATATAAAAGAGATATATTTTATTATGTTAAATTGAGTCTAACGGTTATCTATTAACGAGAGAACATGGATGTCACGGCTAGCCGCAGATTACTTGATTAATGTAAGTAGGTAGTTTAATGAGTCTCGCGGTAACGAGCTCGTAATGTATTTGGACAGAGCTGAATATATTTTTCTTCGAAGTGTTGGTGGCGGTTAGAAGGTGACCGTTAGAGACTCCCGAGAGAGGAAACAGCCATATCCTGCAATGCCACGGCCGCTGCCTCTTTGCATATAATCACACTCGTAATGGCTCCCCTGCGGCATATTGTGAATTCGCCTCACGATTACTGATACAGTTCATGATTTTGAGCGTATTTTATAATATTATTATTAATCTTCGCGTCTTCCCCGAAGACAAAGGTATTATCACAAAGGGTTTTTACCGGCGATATATTTAGGTGCCATGGTGCGAGATGGCGAGTCTCGCGCCAACTTTTGTCACGATTTCTCTCCCTTGCTAAAGCTTATGATTGTGTTTTCTACGGGGTTTTCCGCATAATAAAATTACTTCTGTATAATTGCGTGGCAAGCAATTGTACAGAAGTAACGGACCGCTTATGTAAGACAATGTTGACATTAAAAGGTTATTATGGATTGGCGGTGATACATTAATTGCATTTAACATCATAATAATAATTACTATTTGCAGAATTCTTTGTAGATATAGGTACAAATCCGATGAGCTAGCAAGGTATACTATGATTTTTGGACTATTGGACTATTTGGATATGATGTATCGATTTACTAAAATGTCGTGCATGCAAACAAAAATACCCAAAGGAAACATATGCACGGTCCGTCCAGAATTGAAGTTAGCAGTCAAATGGCACTACTTCTGGGCATTCTTGTATTCTAAAGATTTTCAAAACTCATTACATCATCGTATTGTGAGCGCAATTTGTTTAAAATGCTATTTTAGCAATTAATAAATGCGAAACTTTGGGAGGACGCTCTCCAATCACGCTAGAACGGCTGAACAGCATTGGATGAAATTTACACCAAGAAATATTATTAGCGGGATTTACACGTACGATGTGCTTCATTCAAGGAAAAACTACGAATGGAATAAAATTTTATAATAGTCCTGTGCGCACACGGGATGAAAGGTGCGAAACTTTGGGAGGACGCTCTCCAATCACGCTAGAACGGCTGAACAGCATTGGATGAAATTTACACCAAGAAATATTATTAGCGGGATTTACACGTACGATGTGCTTCATTCAAGGAAAAACTACGAATGGAATAAAATTTTATAATAGTCCTGTGCGCACACGGGATGAAAGGTGACAATATCATGTTGTTTTGCACACAGATGGATGTGTTGTCATATGCATATGTCATAGAGGTCGCGACGGCTTCTCTCCCTCCTCCCTCCCCCCTTCCTACGTGGTGCGCCCTCCGTCGGCCACGGTCACTGCGCACTGTGACCTTTCTCATCCACTAAGTACTAGTTGCGTCATTCTATTCGTAACGTATTTGCAGACCAACTATGATTTACTAAAAGATAGATATTAAGTGCCGTGGTGGACGAGTGTTTTAAGTAGTCAACTACAAGGCAAGATTGCTGGTTTAAGTCCCGGCAGTCTGCACTAATGGGTTTTTCTGAACTTTAAGTACAGTCATTTATCACACCAAGAACTTTACTGTGAAGGAAAATATCTTTAGCATGCCTACATACGTTGGAAAAGAAATTTTGACATGTATGTAAAGTCACGTGTGTGAGATGACGACACATTCGCGCACTGTCACCGCCTAAATACATATGCTTATATCCAGCAAAAAGAAAGTGCCTCTTCTACTTAACCCTTTGGAGAACCTTGAGGGAACGTGTTCGATGAGAATTTCGTTTTGAAATTCTGCATAAAGTAAGAATAAATACTACGTAACTGCGCGGATCTGCAGAAGATAGGTACATTGCTTTATGGGAAAGTTTTTAATATTTGTGAAGTGTTCCCTGTGTCCCTTACGTTGAATAAAAGATTTGGATTTAGATTTTTGAAGAAGAAGAACCGAAAGATCACGTTTACCACTACCTTGATCAAATTGATCGAATACTCAAGGATCGTCAAGAGTACTCCAAATTGGCGAGCATATATGAAGAGACTGATGATTTATCTCTCTGCTTATCCCATGAGGAACTCAGCGTGATTATATGTATGTATATGTATCTACTACAGTTTAATTATTAGCTATTGAAAGTAAGTGACTCTTGCAACCACAACGCGTAGTTTCGCTTATGCCGTTAATGTCGTACGCAGTGAAATGAAACAAACGGGAACAATGAAACATTCACCAGCAACTGGCAGTGGCGAAGCAGACTAAGATTTACGACAAGTACATTCACAAGCTGTTTGTTGATTTCTATCAAAGGCAAAAAATGGGCAATAATGATGAGAAAGATTCATATCTGTGACTTTAATTCGTACCGTTGCGGAGCAGTCCTCGGCTCGCTCGTGAAATTATTAGTTGATTAAAGCTCCGATGATATAATCTCGTATACAATCAGGGGTATTACTAAGACGTGCTATTGCCGTTATTATTGTAGTATAAGAAAAGGACAGATTTACAGACATCTTATACAATTATCCCTTTCGCACTCTGATGGCAAAGCACTTTATAGTAAGACTGCTGAGTTTGCTCGGGCACTGCTCAGTTTCCCAATAGTGCTCCATTGTTGTGTGACGGATTTGGTATTTTACTTATTATTTTGTAGCGGCAGTAGTCGCCGACCCATCGTGCTCCAATGGCCCCTACAAAAGACATCAACGGGATTAATTTTGTAATTATGCTCGAAATATTAACTACTCCGAAACGAAAGGTACATTGATTGGATTCGTTGATACAAACAGTTTTATTGCAGAATTTTTCTAAGATTTTATAATTAGATTGTAGCAGGGTTTTCTCGATTGTAGTAAATTAAGAGCCGTGTTAAAACTTTCACTTCGTCTTTCCGAAATATCGCTGAAAATTGCATTATTATTCCTTCGGTAGTTTTTGATTTAAGGGACTTTGTTTATTATACCAAGCGATATACCAGTAGTGGGTTTACTGATTATAATATGTTCTGTAACTTATACAATGACTAAAACAAGTTATGTACCTTGTAATTACCAGTAAATGGCTCCCTTATATTATGTGGTCGGTACTCTCCGACTTCACTGATTTAATTTTACAGCAAATCGTGCACTCTACTATCCATTGAAACCGCGTTTTGTTTTTATAAAACAACTTATCTCGCTCTGGAGGGCTTGTAGTGTTATAAATGTGGCGGTATTAAAGTTCTGGAATAAGATTATACTTCAAAAGATAATAATTTATACTTTCTTGTGCTCTGCTGTCAGTTTGGACTCTCGTGTTGAATTCGTGAACAATGGACTCTGTATTATTTGTGTAACATTTTTGTGTGAACTTATCTTTATTTATGACGGTCGAGTAAAACTACTCGTATAAGCTTATTCTTTGGTTCCATGTGACTGAAGAAGGAAGATCAAAATCGTAAACGGTACAACGCGAATTACTGTGTACTACTTTGCAATGTTTATTGAAAACGTAATGTCGAGGTGTATGTGTTTTCTTCTTTCGAATGGCAATCTCATTGATAGATTAGAAACATAATTGATTTGATTTATACAATAGAAATATCATGGATCCGTTTAGATTCACAAAAGTAATGTTATTACTGACATTAGGTTGAAGAAAACCCGACCCGAAGTAATTAGGCGTTTGAAAAAAGCATGGATAGTTTTTTTTAGGTTATAATTCAAAAAATAATAATTGATTATTTAAATGTAGAAACTTTTAATACTGGATGTGGATAGGTAAGTGACACGGTCAGCCAGTATGCAGCGGTGGTCCGTGATTGCTGGTGGAGGCATCTGGTCAAACACGCGAGCGTTGAACCCCGTGTAATCCACGTTTGATGGAAACTGGTCCCTGCTGTTTGTTTAATTACAAATACCGCTCGCAACTGGCCGCTGTTTCTAGATTTAATACTTTCTGATTCATTGATAAAGCGAATAATGCCTTGACATTATTAATGTTATTAGCTAGCATTTGTTGAAAGCGATTTTATTTATTCTGTATAATGTATAATAAAGTTATATTGATATTTTCAATTCGATTTGGTCGTGAGTTCTTTACGATCAATACCAAACTACCATACAATAAATTATTAGTTAGCCATGAAGAAGAAAGCTTGTAAGAAAACATATCCATACTTATTGAATTGTTGCATGTACTTACAACTAGACAATAATTAATCTCAAATATGACTGCTGACAGTAATTTATGACTCTATTGATTATTTACAATCGATCAGATCTGATTATATACGTTATACATTTTCATACTGTATATTGCAGTAGCTTTTGTACACGACCTCGAAATATATCATCATGAAAATCGTTCTAAGGTCAGAAATGCTCATTGGTTCAGATCAAGGCTTTGTAGGTAAGTAGTCTAATTAAACAACCCGGCCACCATAGTTCATATCATCATGTACAGCGCCTAGAATAGTAGAATATAGCGCCAACTCTCGAGTCCTACGACCAAGTACCTATTGTAATAGTTAAATTACAAACTTTATCTGTAAGTATATACTTAAATTAGTACACACATTTTAAAGCAAACTTTAAGGGATACGTATTGCATACGTATAGATATATATCGTTATATATAATTGCATAGCATTCCCCCTTCAATAATATGCAGTATGCAGTGATATTTCTATGAATAAAATAACGATCAAAGCTAAGTATTACTTGTCCGACCAAGTTTATTTCCTTCATATAAATAAGAATAAAAACCACATCTGTCGATGATATCATCTTATGATCGCAACTATCCTTGCCATTCTCCAACATGACATTTGGACTGGCCTGACGATTATAATATTAATCTTCGGAGTTAAGACACCTAATATGGTGTTTCTCAATTACCAGCTAGACGCCAATTAAAGTGTATTACGTAATTAAAGCTGGAGCATTAACTTCATTCTTCAAAAACTTCAATGTAGTAGTCATGATGTCACTATCCTTAACATAAATTTTGAGTCGCTCTATGACCCGTAAGTACTTATAATTGCCGCAAACATAAAACTAAACATTAACGTAACAATTTAATACATATCTAATTAGCCTTTTTGTTCATTGGTCATTACCAGGGCCTCTGCCCTACTATTGGTCTTACTTATGTTTAAGGTCGTGGGTTCGATTACCCTCAACAAACATTAGTGTGGTATGCAAAATGTTTGTTTTTCATGTATGCGGGTTTAATTAATAATTATTAACTATACTTTTTTTTTTCACCAAATTTCATGTATTCATCAGTATAAGTGAGTATTTATTCAATCTTTGATATTCAAACTTCAATGTTGATGTCTTTCCACAATCTTATTATACTCACGACGCGTTTATTGGACTTGAGACAAAGGCGTGTGAAATGCTTAAAACTTTCTTTTGTGTTTTTACTTAAAATAAAAAAGTGTTTATTTTGATTTCACTTGTCAACTAACTTAATGTTAGTAACAACCCATGCAAGCACCGGGCTACCCTAGATATTTTTGTGAGAGTAAACAGGAATATGGGAATGAATACGTTAGGTTAAATATGTATCTATCTAAATAAGGATGTATGTGTATTGTAATTTCCATAAAATGTTGCTTAGGGATCTCGTAAGTTTATGGAGAACTGTCACAAGATACTGTAACCTAATAAACGAATATACTATGTGGCTACATCGTAATCAATGAAGGTTTGCACTGACACATCAATATCACCTACATTGTATTGCATTACTTCAATAGGCGACGGGCTCTCGAAATAGCGGTCGAGGTCTTTCGCCCACTTGGTCATGTGAGCATAGTTGTGTGTTGAATCAAAGCATTTCTTAAACTGTTGGCTTGCGGTTCTGGCACCATTCGTCTTGGTGACGTCACCATTATCTTGTAGTGAAGAAGGAAGTCGTGAAGTCATGCTGCTTGTTAGTAAGGCATGCCGACGTGTTGTTCCAGTAAGTAAGTTACCTGCTTGTGAGACCATGTGGTCATCAGCCGTAAATGTTGATTATCATGGAAAATTAATTATTCCTCATAATATAGGCAGTAAACGTATGTTTAGTTAATAGCTTTTGCGTACATAATGCGAATTGAGCATTAGTGGCTTTTTACGGAGACGATTTGAATAGTACAAAATTAGTAGGATTTCATTATTTACATGGGAATTTTATACAGGTTCGACTGCAGGATTATGTTAAATTCAAATGGTACCGAGTGTCCAGGGCAGTCCAGAATCGCTAATATCCCTTGCTAAGTGTCTCGGTACGTGGAATGTTGATAGCTGGATTGCGAGTGTTAGACCGGTAACGACCACTTATACATAAATATCGACTCATATGCATGCATTTATGTTTGCACTCAAGCTTCTCTGAGACGTGGACCTAATTGTCTATATCTTTAAGCATGGTTCTTTATATCGCTATGCTGGCGTTATACGTTCTATTAATATTATTTTTTTAACCAAGGTTCAGTTCTAAGTATTCCGCATTAAAAACGTTAAGCTAAACTTCGCAGCCTTGGAAGGCAAGTAACGTCTTCAAATGCTATTGTTGCGACCAGCGATGCGCGCGAAGCTGATGTCATACTTAAAATGCATGATATGTTTATCTAACACAAAGCTAGCTTTAATGTTTCATGTCATCATTTTAGAGGAAACTATATTTAAATTACAAAAAAAATGTTTATAAAAACTGGAACTGCCGCTTTGATGAGCATTTTGAAGGTTGTGCCAGTTTGGAATTAAGCAATATTTTGTTCTTCTGTGTCATACGTATAAATATATATCGTCACGCTCTCCTACTGAGTCTCCAACGGGTAAAAAGGACTGTTTGTCTGTCGAATGATAGTGTGTTGTGATCTCATTTGGTTTAAATGATAGTAAGCTATTACTATTACAGGCCACTTGATAAGACAAGGAGACGGTAGGTGGACAAGGGCGATAACCGAATGGTGGCCAAGAAACAGAAGACGACAGACGGGCAGACCACCCGCACGCTGGGCCGATGACATCACTAAGGTGGCTGGAAAACTGTGGTGGAGACTGGCTCAGGACCGAGAACACTGGCGTAGAACCGGGGAGGCCTATACCCAGCAGCATGCACCCAGCATGTGGGCTGAAAATGATGATGATGATAAAGCCATTACCACTACCCATTACGAATACGTTCTTAAACCAAACAACTTGTCTAAAAGGGTGTATAAATTACTTAGGAAATTGTAAATCTGTTAGGATACAGAACGAAATTAAAACAATCCTCTTTTCACCAGAAATATGTTACGATGTCAACGTGACATATCTACGGCGCGACGTGACATGACAAGTCCAACGCCACTTCGCAAGCATGCGTTTTTAATTTCTTATCAAACGCATTAAGCTTTCTTCATTATATTTTCCCTCACTTTAAAGTATCCATAGATGTGCCTAATAAGTGTCCATAGAAGTATAGCTAGCCGTTGAGTATCTATGTAGTGAAACAGGCTTTTTGTGCCGAATGTCACATATGCCAACTTCTAAGCTTGTCCTTATACCTACAATGCTGAGCCAGCCTCGCATGAATCGGAAACATATTATTGTACTGTGTTCTAAAAGCAATCAACACGCTGTTTACTTCGCTCATACATTCGTGTTCTTTTTATGGTTCAACAGTATCCTGGCGAACCCTAGTTCTGATGATTCATGCTAAAGTATATAATAAAGACGAAATGCTACAAATCGACAAGCTTACTTTTACAGGTTGTAATAAACCAGTTCAATTAAATTTTGGGAAGCCACCCAACGACCAACGACTCTTCTAATCAATAATTTAGACGCGATCAAATAAAACAAAGAATATTGAGAAAGTAACTTAATAATTTTTTTCACGTCCTTGTATGATGGTACCCGGCAAAGGTGTCATAACGACCACATTTCTACCCCTCAGAAATTTAAACGCTCTTTATTGATCATCTTAATTTTTATAAATAGGTTTTGAGGAAACATTTTGAGGGCTATGATTAGGGCTCGAAGCAGCGAATCAGCGACCTTCTTGATACCCTTCCGCTGGACCCAGATTTGTGACATTTATTCTATTTATAAAAGTAAACAGTTAGTTCAGTTTAGTTTTATATTATACAGCTCTCATTAATTAAATATTTCCAGCTCTACATGTGGCCCCCACGTGGTTCTGCGAGCGACTGAGGAGATGAGGGAAGAACAGAATTACTTCTCTGCTGATCTGTTTCGTTAAACAATCTTATACGTGATAAGTAATTGGATAGATGCCGAGTTATTTCTGTGGTGAAGCTTATAACTTAAGATAAAAAGGGAACTAAAAATATTTTTTACAGACCATAATCGTTTTTCCACCATCGATATTTCTCGAAAGGGTCGTAAAACTATTCTTAATATTATGAAGGTCGTAGGTTCAAACTGGACTGCTTTGTCTGCTGTTATGTTGATCCCGGTCTGCAGCTTGTGTTTTCTTTGATATTTTACGATGAACATTAAAGTTATGTTTCTGGGAAAACTTAATCGAATTGATGTTGCTCGTTGAAACCTTGTCTGTATACGTGGCTGTTATCTGGCGAAATTTGGTTTCCATTGACCTAAAAATTAGCACTAAATTTCAGTCAACTGAAATTTTGGATGACATTAGTATGCTCTGAATTCTGTGCCAAAAGGCTGTAATTTCATAATTGCTGGAAAATAATAAATAACAAATTAGATATAATTAAATAAAGAAGTAAATCAGGAGCAAAGCCAGTTTCTTTTATGACTGAAGCTGCTCGCATATTAGACCTTTCATATCCTGCCCTGAAAGTGCTAAGGGAGTCGTCGAATAGAGGTATCTCTTAATATTTATGAATATTTATCTCATATTTGGTGTCTATCATCTCACAGAAGATCGGTTCCTGTGGTGGTCCTAGATGCCGAGGGGGCCTGAAGGAAATGTGTATGTATGTCCAATTCACTTGGCGGTACTATTGATTTGTCTTTGTGTACCTCATTAGATTTACGTTACTTCCGAGTTTTTACTAATCCTATAAGCGAAATAAAATTATTTTCTCATCATTTCATTACTCACGCAGCTCTCTAGAGTTTGGAGACATTATAATGAAGCTCGACGGCATTACTGAAGGAAATTAGAATAACAATTCTCAGGAACAATTTCTATTGGCAGTAATTGCATATTACGCGACTGCTTTTTATATATATCGTGTTGAATTGATGGACATAATTCTAGAATGACGAACGTGATCTCATCATGTTTGAACTTGATCATGGGATGCTCGGTACTTGATATTATTACGTAACGTATAGCGGACCTGGGGCCTTACGATACGCTATTGTTATTATTTTTAAAGGGAGCAAAAAGAATAAATATATATACGTGATATACTCGTGTCCCTTTCGCGTCTTTGAATTATAATGACAGTACGTTAAGGCTAATGATATGGCCGAAATAATACATAAGCAAAGCTTGTGTTATGGTAATAGACAACGAGATATTTACTTCTATAGATTAGATATACATAAATACGTAAGACATCCAAGACTAACGTACAAATACTCGTGTTCATCTCACAAATATCTGCCCTCAGCGGGAATCGAAACCACGACCTCAAGTTTCGCAGTCAGAAGCTCAAACCACTAGACTAGACGGTCAAAATGATATCACGGTATTATAACACATGTACAAGTAATCATACAATTATAGAGGAATACGTTTACATGAATAAATACACCACTGATTGCATATTGTGTATGATATTTTTATAATTATATCCAAGGTCGAGTAGAGAAGTAAACATTCTAGATGTTGACAACTTCGCCACCAACCGTTATAGCTTTCAGAGGCAGACTTGTAGGTATTAGCACCCAGTTTTAAAAGCCAGATATATGGCGGAAACTAAGTGATACGTATGCACGAGTTACATTGAATTTCATGTAATGACGTATTACTATGCTTAAATTCAGAAAATGACCGGGGTCGAATGTATAATCTTCAATATGCATGAACATAATAAAACCACGCAACCATCACCTCACGTCACTTTACAGTAAAATCCTTGGCTATGACTTTATGTTAAGGATGATATTATTCAATCACTGCCATAAAAGTTTATGTTATACGAGCGCGCGGCAGAGTCAGGTACTCGTATGTCTAAGCGAGCTGGGCGGGGCGGAGGATCCACGATGTCGTGAGAGCTCATCTCTCACAGACGTCGCGCCAACACCGCCGCTATACCGGACCTAATTATAAGTGGATTGCATCGGCCATTGCACCCCGGTATAGTCGCTATATGCTACATTTCACTGATATGACTTATCTTTAGTACAATATAAGATTGTCAATCGTCCATGTCTTCATATAATTGAGATATCAAGCAGCAGGGTATCATAGGTTAGCGGGCATCGTAACCTATAGGTGTTTGATGATATCCATAGGTATCGCTTTATTTAAAAGTATATAAAATGTGCGTTTAGGATAGAGTTAAGAAACTTCAAAGTTTAGTAATGCAAGGTACTAGCTACGGCAGTATCTACTATCAATATCAATATCAATTTAGTGGTTCCCAATATGTCCCCTAGGGACATCAATTTAACAAATATTAAAAGAAACAAAATTGTCTACGGGAACAACTTGTACTTCAGCGGCTAAAACATGAAAGCGTTATAGCAGACACACTGGCATTAATAATATTAGTATGGATTCAGAACTATTTTGGGTCCCCGTACCGTTAATTGAATTAATTTGTTAATAGGTATTCGTATTACGTAGTTTGTCATGATCTCGATATTTTTGTGCCAAATTAGTTGCATCGCTTTTAATATATTCGTCTCTGCGAAGACATGTAATTCTATACCACTTTTTTACACACACATTTTCAACTTGAAAAAGTCTACCTTTTTGTAACATAATAGGCTTTCCCTGTTCGACCCCTCACAAAACTTCGGTTGACGTATGTACATATATTCAATAATGTATAATGTAATAAAAGCTGTCTTGATAAATATAAGTATATATTAACGCATTATGTAGTTTCCAAATGACTTTTATTTGGTTTGTTATGTATTAGCAGTAAATAATGAGTCATTATCTCTTTAGGTTGTGTGACAGCCTTGAGTGTTTATTGTCTTGGGAATTTTATTCTAATGATCACTTGAGTTTTTACAGCAAATGCATTGTGATTTACCAACCACGTCATTTATAATTTTAAACTTATTAAATAAATATACAATACAATCATCTCTCCACTTCTTGGTATTTTTAGGTAGGAAATTGTATCTTTACAGTGATTTGGAGGACTGGATGTCATCTTTCCACCAATAAAGGACTGATGAAGGATACTTTAGTAGAAAGTAACAAAGAAGACGGTATGACCACTACTTACAACAATATTTGGGAGAAAACAATGGCTTAAAGAACTATATCACGTTCAGTTTCGGTCGTACGTGATAAGTATGTAACCGGTTAGTCAAAAGCTGCGTTGCGTAAGCGGCGATTTCGACAGCGTGGTCGGCGCGCGGCGGCCGATATAGCACGGGGCCGCTCTTTCGAGCCACACACCTACATTGCGGTGTTTGGACAACGCTAGCTGCATATGCTAAATGCTTAAGCAAACTAACCGCCAACAATGTACTGTCTACTCACCTTATCTTTTGTCACTCTCATATTTTTTAAAAAGGATGATCATTGCTTGATGCTTTGTTTATAAGACCATTAGTTTAGCTACGGTCAAGGTCCGTGAAGATTTTTGAAGACAAGATAATTGCTAACTGCCATTACTGAGGGCAAAAAATGTATGATGGGAAACAAAAGCGTCATTTGGTCTTGTGTTGTTGTGAGCCTTGCTCAAAGTATAATATAGATTGGAGATTATCTGATCGATAATGAGTGTTTTTGCAAAGGACTATCAAATCCCTGCCAACCTGTTCGAATTACCAAGTATAATTTATTTTATGGGTGCTTTTCTTTCGCATAAATGCGACAAAGTCGTTAACATTGGTGTTGGGAATTATAATGAGCATTTACAAACAGGGTGTCCTAAACTTGTTAGTACGCGAATACTTGCTAACAAAACTACAAATAATACACATTTTCTCTGATGGAACTTACTGTAGGTACCTACTCGCACAAATTAGATGCCAAGATAAATGTATTATTGAGTCACGTCTTGTGTCATCAGTCGAGGTCTTCAGATGATCTCATTCTAATGCAAACCTTCACGATTTTATTGGTATTCTATTACGTACATTCAGATTTCATCTTAGAGAACTCATATTTATTGCATTTTAAATGATTATGCATACCTGATTTATAAAATTTGCTTCCTAATTGATTACAGATTGTTAGAATTGAAAGCACTTTAGCACTTAGAGCCTCTTGGAGAGCAACAAGGCTCTTAATTAGCGATCCGGATGTGTGATAGCTAAGTGTCAGGGTTCCGGTTTCGATCACAGACTGAATAAATATATGTGAGGCAGACAGCCGTTTGATCTGCGTTTGCAGCGTGTGTGTTTATTACAACACAGGATGCCACTCAAAGACAATTGTTAAAGGTTTTAAAAGTTTTTGTAAATATACTTTTGTGAATCACACAAGCAATTTTGCTACTTTGCTGGTGATTTTAAATAGATATATATATATAATATTTTATCACTCAGTTAAAAAGCAAAAGTAGACATCCTTCCCATTCTTCCCATGAATGTTTCCAAAGGGTTAGTTAGACAGTCCTTGTATTAACTATGGTGTGCAAAAAAGGTATTTATATGAAAAAGTTCTATTATTGTATTCTAGCCTCATTAAATAGCATTTACCTACAGCAATGAAAATGATAAAACAAAATCCCCGCCTGGAGACAGGAATGTCTTCAACGTGGAGGACAAACGTCGGAATTAAAGTTCCAGGAATGCTGGCGGAGCCGGCGGCGGCGCAAAATATGGCCAGCCTGCACAATGGCACCGAATTGAATGAGAAATGCATATCTCTATACTCAACATTAATATAATGGTCGACGGTCGAAGGTTTACGAAATCACCTGCAACATTTGAATTTCAGGTTTGAACCCGGTCGTCTATTGTTTTTTATTTAGCTCATTTTATTAACTGCCTCCAGTGATTTATCATACCATAAGATCTATTGTGATGGAAAACATCGTGAGTTAATCTGCATACGTTTGGATGAAATCCAAAGATGATAAGACGTAGTCGTGCTTGCTGAAATGACGGACTCTCTTGGCACCGAGGCACGTCCGGTGAAGAGGTGGTGTTGTTACACCTTTGTCTACCATTTCTCTTGTGATGAGAGAGTGTGAAGGTGTACAATAATAATATATTTCTTCTAGCAACATTTGATCATGTATTAACATATTTGTGTATCCGTTAGCAGGGGCCGCTTTTTCCCTTCCCATAATTGAATTAAAATCAATAAACTGGTAATTTTTCTGACAAACGAATTAATAAGTTAGTCCTAATATATTCGGTTGGCTGCTAAACACCATTCGAATAATAAGTAAAACCAGTCGCAACAGTGACATCACCTTCCTGTGAAGGAGTAGGCCGCGTCCATTGCAGATTATAAATATTTGCTTTTAATGCAATATTATATGTCTATGCAGTTGAAATGCATTACAATAATTGATATTTCAAGACGATATCTTTTGCATGCAAGGGAGGTTCCGATTTCCGGATTCAATTTAGTCGTACGAAATACGCACATTGCCAGGGGAAATCTTGAGGTATAGAAATGCATCTTTATCTGATACAAGATTTTAGTTATAAAAAATACAGAGTATTAGTGTCCCTGACTAGCCCATTGTCTCAACAGTGAACTGTCGAAACACATTAGTGTGTTCCGGAAACAGCGCTGATTACTCACCCGGTTGCTTGTCTGTCACGTCTATATTTTATGACTTAATTCAGGAGCTGGTATTCCGGTCACCTCTGGCCTCCGCTTCAGCTGACATAACGACCCGAGTGCATGCCTCTCATGATATAATTAATGTGCTACTATTCCGATCACAAAATTTTACTTATGGAACTATTAGAATGCTCGTGATTGAAATTATCAAAAATTTAATCTTATTCACAATGGTAAATGGCTATTCTCGTATTTAAATCGCATTTTGTTTGCAAGAGCCGTAGTGCCCGAGTGGTTCGACTGTACCAATGAGTTTTTCTGATATTATGTTCAGTGATGAGTCACACCACGAGCAGTGAAGGAAAATCGAGAGAAAACCTGCATACGTTTGCGATGAAATTCATAAGCGTATGTATAGTAGTGCTTGAGTAGCGGCGATTGACTCGACATCTGTCGTTGGCACTTATAATATATATGTATGTATATCTCTGACGGAAAGTGGGTGTGTGGGTCCCTTGTGGGAAGGTTGAGGATGTATCTATATAAATCGCATTTTATTATCCTACCTTCATGCGTTTTGAGTGTAAGACATGAGGAGGAACAAAAATCAATATGCTTTTGTTTTCGCCATATGAAAGGGCAAAAGAATACATGTTTTTGTTACAAATGCAAGTACTGGTTGTGTTTTAATATATATATTTATGGGCGAGAAACCTGTCATTGAGAATTCAATGTTGTATACAGAAATGAACTACAGATAGTCATAAAGTACAGAATATTACAGCACTAAAATGAAAATAATGTCATTTTATATCAAATTTTAAATACATGTAGTGAGGTTGTAGTAGTAGTACCTACTTAATTGAGCGTTCAAATTATGATTCTATTATTAATTGCTATGTTCTTTTGCCAATTAGCGAAACGAAATGAATATATGAGTTCATGGTTACCGCTTACCATTAAGCACGATGTATGCTTGAATGACACCATAGTGTTATAAAAATACATCTCTTTATTAAGTATTCGTCATAAACTAGTTTATTGGTAGGCAGAATTGCTAAGGCCATGTCCGCTTTTATTGAAGTGAGAGGATAATTAAGACCGGTTTATATTTTTATGATGCAATTTCTTATGGTCTTCATAGGTTTAGCGCACCAGCGTAAGATTTGTTAAAATATGAGTTCATGCTAGTCTCCCTAGAGTTCAATGTCTTCAAATGTATTCGCCGTTTGAATAAATGGCTGTGATCGTAGCCCAGGCCGGTTGTCCGCAAGTAAACTGCAATGTCCTTGCCTTTTGCTTCGTCGAGCTAAGTAGGCGCGGGGGAGGAGTGTGGGGAGCAGCAAAATGGCGGCGGGATGGGCCCGCGGAACGGGGTCCGGGACAGGTCGTACGCCTACCCCTGTGTCTGATCCGAGCTCTATTTTTAGCGCTGTGTCACCGTTTTCTTCACCTGTCCAGGCTACGTCGTGAGCCCACACTGCTTGCTGGTACAGGAGGAATTAGTTGGAAAACAGTACAATTTTAAAGAAAATATTGACACGAGTATAGACTCGCAAATATGAACATTGTGGTATACAAATACATACACTGTATTACCCGCCCAACGCTAGCTTACTGCTTGAGTACTATAGAAACTACCATTTACTAGTCCATACAATATGTTCTAATGTTATTTATGAGCAATAACAGTAACTCATCATGAAGTAACATTAGCTGGTAAGTTAATTTTCCGTGACTTTCACACAAGTGCAGCGACCGGTATTAGAACGCGAGCGCTTTTTATTCTGATCACGTAGTTTGCTCTAGGTAACTGTAAGTAGCCCGCTGATGTCATCGGCATGTGGTGGCCGGCGCCCTTTGCAGTACGTATACTGTTATATAATAAGTACATTATGGAACTGCACTGTAGTGGTTTAAACAGTCACTTCATCTGTATAGTCGATTCCTGGTTTCTGAACTAAGATTGGTATTCACAGCTCGAGCACTTCCAGCGGCGATGGACTCGCCATTACGTGGTCACCATCGCGTGGTAAAATATATCTCTGGCGGAAAGTGGGTGTGTAGGTCCTGCCTATATACCTCTGCCTGCTCCTACGGGGACGCTTGTGGGATGGCGTGAGGAGCTTAAGGGTAAAGGAAAAATATTATGATAAAATCTTTACATACGGTTAAGCAGAAGTTCAAAGACATGGTCGAGATAGTCATCAGACATCAGACGTGTCTGATGACTACGACAGACTTGACGTCTATAATGTTAAACTGTCAAATAGCACAGCTGTTTTTGGTATTCCTAAGGAGGGTAAGGATTTTATAACCGAATAAATGTGCTGCCAATAGAAAGATATTTCGTACCTTACCTTTAGTTGTTAGCTCATGTTCCTTTTACATAACAACCGCTCGTTTGGTTTTATTGTTTATTTATTGGTTTTATCATAGTTGTGTGTATCAGTTGCAGTAACGAATTGAAACTAATTGAATGATCAAGTGATTGGAAAACTACACGAAGGATAACCTACTTGTTCTTAATATGGCTTAAGTAATTATATGATAAGTAAAAGGGTATACTACGAAATATTTAACCTTCATACATACACGTGAAAAAGGGATTTGTTATGTATTTGGAATTAAACAGATACTTCCAGATAAGCTAATTAGCAAAGTTTAGTGGGACACTCGCAAAATATAGATATGTTATAAATAAATACGGAATGTTTAAGGGGGTCATTATTTTACGTTATCTACTCGAAATTGAGTTTGTATGTAACGTCTGCGCGAGAATGAGACGTATGGAGTTTGTAAGACATACTTATTTATTAAGGACTTAAAATACGTGAACGGTTGTGTGACATGTGGAATAGGTATTTAGGTATTTACTTTCGATGCTCGCAAGTGTAATAGTTTTTTACTTCTGTACACAAAAATATATGAAAATTTGACTTTCCACATGTTTACCGAGACAATTCCAAATAAATTATTAGTAATAAATAAAGAAGTACAATTAAAACATTTTTCAATATAAAAAAGAATAATATTTATCGTTGCGAAAAAAATACTTTATAACCAGTCTAGTATGGTTTAAACTTTTTAAAGCTACGCATAAAAAGCTTGGACGCACATGTGACTCGCACTTATCCGGTCTTTATATCTTTTTATTTCTCACCTGACATCTGATACTTGTGCCAAACAAAATACCATAGAATGACGTCATGGCGCCTGATCACTGAGTGTATCTACATAATACCCAAATAGTGGTTTGACGGGTCACAGTTGGCCACTTTCGGCAGAGGTATTTGATAAAAATTACTTTTGCCAAAACCTCACTGTTGGCTTAGGACAAATGTTAAGTTGGATGAATAGAATAGATCCAGTAGAATAGATAGAAAAGAGCTGATACATCCATCGTACTATGATGATTATTCGTATCATGTAGTCAAGCATGTGTCTTAATTTACAGCGTATCTTTAGCACTCGAGCTTACAACGAAAGTGCCTGTGGACTGAACATATTTGAGCCATGCAGGAGCTTAACTGCCACCCTAAGCGCAGCTAGCAGTTTTTACCTACTAGAACAATCAACCTTGATAATATCCTTATAGACTATACATTGATATTAAAAACAAACGTAAATGTAAAGTGGGCTAACGTTTATATGAATGGCCGTTTTTGTGATAGTTGAGTCGCAAAAACTGCGCAATGAGATTAAATTGTGTAACAGTACCGGGCGTGTGTAAGTTTCGATGAGTTGTTTGTCAAGGAGGTTTCAAATTAGGTTTCGCTGACACCCACACGGACGCGGAATAATATTGGAAGGCGCATTGAGCCGTTCCCTGCCCACGCTGACACGCTGCGCCCGCAGTCGAGGACTCGGCCCACGAGTGTGTGTTGCGCAATCCTGTCACTCAAATATCCTGGGCTTCAGAAAGTAATTCATGTTGATTTGCAAGTGCACATTCATGGACCTTACTATAAAATTTATCTTAATATAAAATTGTAGCGAAGACTTCTTAAACCTTAAACATATTACAATGATTGTGCAATCTTGCGCAGTCAAATTTCACATTTCAATACCCTTCCATATAGATATGCATGTGGGAGTCAAGTTGAAATTGCTAAATTGCACAGTAAATGTGGATTTAAAGATCGTAAATGATCTTAACTAAGTTCTTGTATTCAAACATTGTGGTGTGTTGTTTATTCAAAGTTATTTCTCATGACATGAATCGTTAATGCGCGTTTGTTTGTCTACGTTGGCCTAGAGGATTGAATTATTTCACACTTCATGACACTGTTGCAGTATGGCTGACTTATTTTTTTAAAAGAAAATGATTTACGTCCTTTTGTGTGTTGCCTGTGTACCGATATTGTTTCATCATCATGCCTTTCTAGATGAGGTCCCAAAGTGGAAGGCAGAGTAGAAATATCACCCTCTTTTTGATAAAGATACACTTAAGTGTCAACATGACAGATTGCGAATCTATCACCATCACTTCCATGTGTTGTGACTCCCATACGTCTTTTGATTTCTTCTCAAACCCTAACCGAAAACCTTGTGCAGGTTTCCTTACAGTAGTCGGTTGGCCTTGACCGTAATTTGCGGATGTCACAAATCACTGTACTTAAGGATAGAGAGAATAAGTACAGACTACCAGAGTTTATCGCTACATTCTTGCCTTTTTAGGCGAAGCCACCCAACTACCAAGGCTCACTACAATAATATTTTTGCTTTATATTAAATAACACGAAAAAGCCATGGGTTTTCATGCAATTTATACTGACTGAAATATTCGGGCAAACACATTATTACGTAACTTATAGGATACACTGAATAAAAATAGAGTCTTTAGTTTTTCGTATTCGGATCTGTAAGCCGATGCCATTGTACTCGACATAATAATCCTCATGAAATTAGCGCAAAGGTCGAAACATTTTTCAATGGATTTATTGACCCTAGACTACAGATAAAATTAATAATTGTATTTAATTAATAGTGACTCATAAAAAAGCAATACTTAATTTGATTTACTTTTACAGTCAAAGCCTTTAAAACAAGTTTCCTATTACATTCACACCTCCACACTATTTTGTGAATCATTGGCTATTTGCCATTTTGGAACAAATTGTTGATTATTCAGTAAAGAGGATCGTTTTAAGAAAAGCGGCCCGCCTTGATATTTGTGTGTTGGCTTCATTAAATGTCAAGCGCGTCGCGGCGCGGAGTCCGCTGCGGGCGCAGGTTACCACACTCGGAGAAAGCTGCACTCGACTGGCGAAATCACACCCACGAGTGATGTGCCAAATAATCACTGGAATACATGGCTTATATGGTAGCTCACTCTGAGAGGACAGTAAAAGTTGTTTACTGTGCGCGCTTGCTTACGTCGGTTTAAAGGAGATTATATTCATTGCATCAATAGTAACTATTTACAAGGTTTATTTTCCTTATTGTTCGTGCTACTTCTAGGGCCTCACATATTAGTTTGTACTAAATATTTTTTTAATAGAAATACATTTTATGGTTATTTTAAGCAAGCACTATGGCAAACGGTTACCTCTTGATATGGGCGTTTACTAATGTGACTATACCATCACTAGGGCGGTGCCGACGCAGACAGGGTGCCATCACGGAAACCAGCGCTCTACATCCAAAACACTTTCCTTCATATGTGTATTGATGTCATAGTATAGCAGCAATAACACAATTTTTTTGTGTTGTGTTCCTACGTAGTGAATAAGGTTTCCAGTAATGAGCTCCTTAGGGAGGGGGGAGGATTGTTATATTGTGTTGGCAACCGAGGGATTAGACCTATTATGTTGCCAACACAGTATAACTCTCTGAACACAGAGTGGCAACGCGCAAGTGATACTTAGGTATCGTGAGCGTAAATAGGCTACGGTATCCGTTTCCCATCAGGTGGGCCGTATGCTTGTTTGCCACTCTTGTTGTATAAAAAAAAAAGCAATCCGCCTCGGCTTTGCTGGTGCAATTTAGAAAAAAAGGTTACCAATAATTAATGTATACATGAACATTGTTTGAAAAACTGAAAGTGAAACTGCATCAAAATCCTGTCATAGATTTTTGAGTTGTTCACATTCAGACAGACAACCAAGACTTTGTTTTATAATATGTATTGAAACGGTGCGGAAATAGAATCTAAGGTCTCGTTTCTTTAAGGCAGAAGATAATAAATATATTAAAGTTCATTATGCGACGTGGCATAATGTTACGTGTAGGCACGCAGCTATGCGATGCAACCTTGTGTGATGACGGGGTATAATTGCGATGGGGAGCCAGCCGTGACACTGACTCAGGCTATGATAATGACGACACATGCCGACTTTTGCCGAGTTTCGGTTTGTGGACCAGGCCGTGGCAGGTTAGTTTACCCTCCAAATGCGAGTACCTTCGCGACCGTTACCCAGTTACCGCTACGAACCGCATGCCACTGCGCGGTTGTACTTCCGTGGAAGATACACGATATATACCGCTGGGATTATACATTTAAAAACACCTTGGGACAACTCCACACAAATTCACATAGCCCCAAACTAAGCAGAGCTTGTAGCTATATACATAGGACATCTAAGATTAGGTCATAACTATTCGTGTTCATTACACAAATAGCCGCCTTCATCAGGAATCAAACTCGTCACCGCAAGCTTCTCCGGAAGCTCTGACCACCAGACCGGGCGGCCATCGGAGTTTTAATTAAACTGTCTCAGAATCTTTCTGTGAAATGTTACCTGTTAATTGTTTGATACCTAATTCATACCATTTAATATGGCATGGTCTAGCTCACTGTCGCCCCGATGGATGATTAACAAAGTATTTCTGTAATCTGTGGGAGCCATTTATGATTTGAAACAATTAACCGGATTGCTGCAATCCAGCGAGATTGCGATTGAAGCGGTGCAGCGAGAATGCAAGTGGTTTCATTTGCTTACATCCACGCAGGGATTTTATAAATATATCCACTTTCATACTTTGTATACTTAAAATTAATGGGATATCAACAATTTTTACCCAGGTTTTTTCATATTTCTCAAGCATTTTAAGTCCTATTGAGGGTAGGTAGAGTTCAAATCCCCATTTTCTTGCACGTTCTTTTGTTCCATCACTAGCAACTATAAGCGGCTAAATATAGCACGCATATATCTCAGTCAAACATGTTTTGTTCAAAAGAGCATGTTAATAATTGAGAATAAGAGAAGTAACTAGTTTTCCAAAGTAACTTTGTTTCTATGTGTCATGGTGATTTCAGAAACTGAATATGTCCATAACGAATACACTCCAAATAGATTATAGACCTATGGAATTATTCTAAGCTACATTGATTATAATTGTAAAGTTACTTTCATGTCACGTTTAAACCGTCCAGTAATTAGTGCAAATTCACGCAAGTTACTTAACGAGAGGTCGCGAGTTATAAATAGATGTGATGTAAAAAGCTTAAGATATGTTACAGCACTTTACCTGATTACATTGTAAAGTCATCCCGTGCCAGCCATTCCCGATCACGCGATACTCCTAGGAGGCAGAGTAGATGCCTCCATTTAATTGGTCTAAGGATCAATGCTATCTGATTTTTATTTTTACATTGAGAACTTGAGAACAAACGCCTTTATTATACGACGATAAAATCTTATAGATCGCTCGATTAACACTACAAAGATGTACCTTTACTGCCAAGCTAATTAATTACTATTGCACAATGAAACAAGCGCTTTACAAAGTCAGTATCTGAATATTATGAAACTATGTATAATAGCTAGTATGTTAGTAGAATAATTCCGCATTTTTAATTTGTATTTAAAATTTGTATGTTGTTTTTCAAATTGTAGACGAAGGAGTAGTTTTTCTTGCTATTGGACCGAAACTCTATGTTATACTGGATAAAGTACTGCCTTAGTAAGGTAACTCTAATTAAAAATGGATGCGTATGTCCGGTAGACTTTAAGGAACATTTGGGGATCATGTGTAATATGAAGCATGTGACGGTATGAGCGTTTGCTGTGTTAACCATTATTCACCTTCTCAAAGGCTGTTTTCTTTTTACTTAATACCTCGTTTACCTAGTATTAATTCTTAATATCTCGAGTGAATATGACTCCAAAATGTACTATTTTATTGTCCAAATGAGTCCAAAATGTCTTACAGACTATTATTTTCATCATCATCATCAATATAAAATAAATTTTACAATCAACATAAAACCTTGATCATTTACGTGTCACTTCCTTAACAATCAAAGGAATACTTCAATGTACAATGTACATCAAAGAAGCCCACACAACCGGATATAAGATCTGCGGTAACTTTTTCATTAAGTCTTAAATATAATTATGATGTCATATTTTTTTCAGTCAGTCTGATTGCAAATAACAATCTTACTTGTTTTGTGATTATTCATAGATTGTCTGGTATACTGTTATTGTTTGTAAACTTGACAAGAAAAGGTTTTTATAAAATCGATTACGACAGTATAATCTTAATGCAGTGTGAAATGTTAATATATGAAATGTGTTGAAAAATATAAGCGGCATATTAATGACAGGAATAAAAAAAGATTTATAAATTTCGCAAGGTCGCAAGTAGGAACATCCTTGTTCCTAGACAACTCATCGCTAGCACTGACGTCACTTGGTGGGAAAGAGTTCAATAAATCAACCTAATCTAGGCATTGATGACTTCCTAATACGGGTGTTGAATAATGGACGAATGTTAACCTTACAATAAATGTTTCTTAAAACTGTCTATGCCTTAAACGATTTGATTAAAGAGTTCTGTTTGTCAGTATGGGCATGTGCGTAGGCAATGGTATAGGCAGATAATCGACATTAGGAATTATGTATTTATTATGTGAATAGCATTACCATAACAATTTATTCTTTGAACATATTTTAGTTTATTCATAGAATTCATATACATATGCCGTCCGGCCTAATAGTAGAAGCCCTTATCTAAATGAGTTTGTTTGTAAGAAGTAATCTCTTGAACTTCTGAATATTTTTGAAAGATTGTGTATTCAACGGTAAAACTGTGAGGACAAAGCTTTAGCATATATATTTATAACTACATACAATGTGTGTGATGTGCCTGGGTGTAATTTTTATCAAGTATGTATTTAATACTAACAGTTGAGGTCCTGAATAATGTGCTACTTACATTATTATTTTGCATGACCGTATCCATTATTTTTCATACTGGGTGCGGCCTACATTTGGCTGTCATAAGTTGACAGTTCTTTGGGTCACAGTAAGTTGCAGTATATTTATCATACGTTTTAAATGTATATCGTACATACAGTACTGCTAAGTCCCTCGGTATGCAGAGAGAGCAGAGCGCCAGTTTTATCTAGACATAATGATTACTTGCATGTCTCTTAATCTTTCGAGTTATTTGTTTCAGATTTATACATCTCTGAAAGAGAGAAGAGAAGAAATTGACTCATTCAATCACAAGCTTGACATACATACTTTTACTTTTAACGTGAAATTACATATACTATATTAAGTTTAAGAGAACCTTCTTCTAAAAAAAAAGTGTATAAGGCGAGTGTAAATGAAAGTGTTGGAAGGGGTAGACTTAGGCGGACCTTTCAAGACCAAATCAGGGACGTCCTGAAAAAAGGCCAGGTCAAGAGTACCCTAAACCGAAGAGCATGTATGAAGGGAATAATGAAAGTGGACGAAGCGAAACAAGTATGTAAAGATCGTAGCAAGTGGAAAGAAGTGGTCTCTGCCTACTCCTACGGGAAAGAAGCACGATTATATGTATGTAAGAAGTTTCTAGGCAAAATGTGTATATAGTAAGTACGTTGATTATTTTCCACTTTACCTTGGGTGCAGCGCCTGACAACGACCGGTTGTTATGTGACGTCATTGCTTGCTTTACTTAGTCTCGTCTCCCCGCAAGGTATTATAGTTATTACGAACATTATTAATATAGGTAATAATATTTAAAAAGCTGTGCAAGGATTTAAAAAACGTAAGGTTCGAAAGAAATTCATTTAAAAATTCACCTTATATAGTAATGCTCTCTTAAATCTGGCATATTTACGTTACAGTGTATTTCGTCGACGATTCAATAATGAAAGCAGTCTGTCTGTCTGTCAATTTTGGAAGCATGTTGAATATAAGAAAGTGCCGATCCCACAGTGGATGAATTATATTTGGATGAATTATGGTAACTGTATGTGTGAATTTTTATAACATGTAACTAGATCAGTTATCAATGTTATTTGTACAAATTTTGCATGAAAATACTTTCTTTACATTAACGACAATTAACAATATTTACAAAAGCAGTATTAACGTCCCATGAAGTTAATGAAATATAATTATTCTCAATAATAATTCAAATTTAAATTATTTTACAGTAACTGAAAAAGAATAAGCAAGTTTAAATAAAAAGCATAGCTTATGAAAATGCAAAACACCGCTCCAGACCGCGCGTTGATGTCTTATATATGGGACAAATGCAGTCTAATCAATGCATTGCTGGTGCTCTACCGTTTTATATTATATTACACTTTTCGCCGGAGATATATTTTAGGTGTCAACATCACAGATGGCGAGTTCTTTGCCGTTTAAATTATCAAGCACGACTATACATATTTATTTATTTGAATTTCTTCGTAAACATATGCAGGTTTCCTCTCGATGTTTTTCTTTACCGTAAAGCTCGTGGTGCGATTTATTGGGTATACAGTTGGGATTCGAACTTGCAATCTCTGTTTTGCAGGCTGTTACTCGAACCACTCTGCCATCACGGCGCCGTGTTAAGTTATTAAGTATAAATATAGAATTAAGTATTGCATGCATTATTTTATTGAAATTATATCGTATAATTAGCCTACGTCTTTATTACTTCAGTTGCACTTATTATAACCGCAGTAAACATAATAATCATATCCTGCACTTGAGCAATGACTATATTTGTAACATTTTAGTCCCATTGTAGTAAACTAGAGTTTCGTTCTCGAGCGAATTGTGATTTTATAAAGTTATTGAAATTGTATATTGATAGGTAGCAGTCGGGCCTACCGCAAGGCCATATAATATAAATAGTATTTTACGTTATTTCATTCAATTTTATGGGTACTTTTATAGTTTACCCTCGAGGCGGGCTACAATCGAAGCGCGCTTTCCAGATACAATCGGATTGTATAGTCATTACTGCGATTGTATTTTCAATGGACCAATAAAAATAGATGTAATTGGTGATGGAATAAAAAGCGACGAGTGCTTATTGAGTGCGGCCCCGCGGTGAGCGCCCGCGCCGGCGATGTTAATAGCCACACAGAAGCTACGTTTTTTACCTTTCCATACGTGAATTACAGATTATTTAATATACAAATGTTAGATAACACCAAACCTGACTCAACTGATTCATACTGTTCCTAATTACTTTGCCAATAAATGGCTCGAACACTTTAGAAAAAACCCTTTATGAAAGATGATAGCTCAAATCAGTTTTATATAGCATGGCGGTCTTTTGAAAGTTTTCGTAATGAGGTTGAAACACTTTACTTTGCTTTAAAGTCTCCAAATTCTAATCACCAGGCTCTCGCTCGTTGCAAACTGCATTTATTTTTCTTTTCACGTCTGAAAACAGGTTTTGAGTTTGATCGCCCTTGCAGTTTTAGTATTTAATATACGTAGAGCAGGGATGGCAAGAGCTCGGCCAGTGGGAAACGGGTGCGAGGGCGAGGTTGCAGCGCGGCGGGGAGTGGCAGAGGCGGGTGGCGCCGCGCCGCGGGGGGCGGGGGAGGCGGCGCAGCCTGCGCGCGCGCCGCAGCCTATGCCTCCGCGCTCAGTCATTGTCCGGCCAACGTCTCGGTCGAACACTGTCGTCGACCGGCTTCATCGCTACCATACCTGTCGTACTAGTGCCCGTTACCCGAACGGTTTCCTCCGATATTTGGAGTGTCGGTGCAGTGTTAAGTGATGGTGTGTTTTTAGCCATACAATTAAGTGTATCGCTAATAAGTAATACTGTCTACTGTGTGTGGCGAGTTCCACGGAGTTGCCTAACGGCTGTTCGCTTGCCGGCGAGGGAGGGCGAATCGCTTCAACCGGGAGGAATGAGCCCCGTACACCACAGATCCCGCACTCACCGATGATCTCAAGGTAAGGAGTGCCCTTGTCTGAACTCGATGCGGTGGCGCAAGCGCACTTCGCACGTCGCGACCCCGCAACCACGTTCGCATTCTACACTCTATTCTGATCTCATTCCATCTGATGTATACTCAACAAGCATATACCCAGAACTTAGTAATGTTTGTTGAACGTTCACTACACTTACTTATTTGTTAGCAAAAAAAAACCAGTACCTAAAAGTAAAATCACTAATGTAGGTTAACTATTTCTTAAACCGATTCACTCAAGGCGATATTCATAGGTATAACAAATATAGACAAAAGACAAAAATATAAAATGTAACAGAATGTTCGAAGTTCGAAGATAGTTTCGAAGAATTAAAATAATTATTTACCCTTACTTACCCTTGCTAAGAATTGTAAGAACTTCATGTACCCATGTAATATCTTCGTGAGAATTTAGTTTGTGGTACGTGAGTTTTTGAGTACTAAATGATGGTGAACTTTTTAGGTCTACCTCAGTTGCCCACGCTTCACATAGTGCAGCTATCGGTTTCATTGGATAGCGCCTCATACTTATGTAAGGTTGCGCAAACGCTTTTCCATAACGGGACAAGCAGATTTTCCTTAAGTGCGTCCGGTATAGATTCTATCGCAACTTTGTATTCATGTATGTAACTAAGCGATTTTGCATACACTTTAATACCTAAATAATGCATGTCTTGCAGAGAATCTACGCGTTGAAGTCTATCTTATAACCAATAAGAGTTAATAAGAGTCAAATTATATTCTCAAAAACCTTCTAATATTATCAATGCGAAAGTTTTTTACATTGTACGGATGTATGTTAATCAATTACGCTAGAACGGCTGAAGAGAATTGGATTAAATTCGTGCAAATATAGTTAGTTATATTAGCTGGATTAACATATAGGCAAACGTTTTATTAAAAAAAAACTACAAATTAAGTCAAATTCTACGCGGGTGAAACTTCGAATACACCTTGTCTTTCGTATCTATATTCTTCTAGTCCACTTACCTGTGAAATCAGATGAACCTCAGTTAATCAGCCAAGGTTTTGTTCTCTGTGATGGAATATTAATTTTTACCCTCTCGATGCTAAGCGATGCAATTTCTTACCATCCACTCGTAATAATTACATAGAGCAAACGCATTTGTACATGCAAAGTACAACCTTATTTGCGTGTAGGTAGTACGAATGACGTGAATGTGCTACCTATTCGCTTAATTCATTTCGTGGCCGTTCATCTTAAATTTCATTTTACATAACTTAGAAAGCTATAGAGAATTGTGCTTACGACTTTCTATAGTGGCTTCGAATACTTTTCAGTTGTCAAAATAATTAGTCATCATATTTCATCTGTACGCTTCAAATATTCTTGCTAACCGATGTAATACAACTGGCGGTATCCCAGTCTCAGCCACCGCCGAGTTGCACTGGGTAGGCAGAGAGTACAGCGACAGTCCTCTCTAGACTCTATATAAATATGTTCTCTCTTACGCTTCACCAGCTTACTCACTTCATAAATACTCGCCGTTTATTATACATACACCATAGTGTATTCTTTGAAAGAATACACTATATACACAGCTTATTGAAGTCAATTGATGAATGCCATATTTTGATTGATATTAGCATGTAATTGATAAGAAAATGTTGGAGCTTATTTAATTGCATATTAATTGCAAAGCGCAGCAGGTGATATTTATCTCATAATAATCCTCAGCTAGTGAGACAATAAATGTATGTAAGAATTATCTTTATCTTTAATATATGATATATGTCCCTCACGGGTAGGCAGAGAGATTAAAACGTCAGTTTCTAGACTTACAGAACTCTTTCTCTTCATCCACATTAATCAGCCTTGTCATTTATGCTCGCCGGCTTACGGTTATACCCTTAACTGGAACTTATCCTGGAGTGCCCGATTGATTTGATTTAGGTAGTTGGTTTTCCTCTGTTTCCACATCTATTTTACATTAATTAAATAAATATATAGAGTATTAGTCTAAGCAAGTGGTATGCGAGAATTCAAAACCATAAGATATTTCTAGATACTTTATTCGACCTCATAGCGAGAGGAATGGTGCAAATAATATTATAGTTTCGTTAGAGGTCTCTCTAGATGCTAACGTGGCAGAGGTAGAAGGGTTGATCATATAAACATGATACTTATTATTCAAACGCCAATCACTTGCAGTATTATCCTGGGGCCCCTATTATATATTCGACCTTTAATATCCTTAATTATCGTGAATTGTTGTTACATAAATTCACACGTCTTCTTACAAGGGCCCCCAAAGGGATAGACTGAGGTTTGTACACCCAATTTTGGCCACAGATATATTTTAATGTTATGCCAACGTGACAGGTGGCGGGTCCATTGCGGTTACTCAAGCACGACTCTACATACGCTTTGAATTTTTTGTAAGACGTATGCACATTTCCTCTCGATGTTTGCATTCACCGTAAGCTCGTAGTGTCTGTCACATAACCGTACTTAAGTTCAAAATTTGGTAAAGTCTTACTCATTGGTACAGTCGGGACTTAAAACTCGTTAAGCTTTATAAAGCCTCGGAAATAATATAAATGAAATATCATTAATTAATAAAGTAGATTTAATAGTAAAATCTATCAAAATAGTACATGAAACATTGTAAAACATACAAACATTGTTTTACAAGAAATCTACAAACTATATTTTACATACTGTATCTCTAAAATAATAAAATGTATATGCGTGACCTTTAATACCATTCGATACACAGCGATTAAATATCTACGCAAATATTAATTGATGTGACCAAAAAAAACGACTCGTTTGTCGAATAGGAATAGAAAATAATGTAAGGACTGTAATTATACAATTTGGGATTTGCCATTACGTGCAAATGTTCGAAAGTGCGATACGGACGGATCTGTGAACGTACATAAACATTTATGGAATGAATGGGGAGGCAGAGGCTGACCACGTTCCAACAACTTACATCAAAGCTATCGGACACTCAAGGATGGGAACAACAATAGCACTCGAAACTGGCGAACATGTATGAAGAGACAATTTAATGTGGATGATGTTAAAGAGATTTGTAAAAGTGAAGCGCAAATTGCTCTATCTGCTTGTCCTATAATATATATAGGGTTAATAATTATGGCTGTATGAGATAGTGACGATCTTGTTTCTTTTCCATTCCATTCCCATTTCAACATCGCAGTTCAAATGTGCGTCCATGAGTATGTCTTATATTAACTTTATACATATCAGTTATTAGATATTTACTTTAATGTCAATTACAAGCTGTAGACACCAATCTGTGTAACGCGATGACGTAGTCGTCAGCCTTGGTCTTAGTTTACCATAAATGAATATTTACTGAACAATAATGCTGTGTTTTCTCTTTCCTATATGTTGGTCCATTGTTCTGCTTGTTTGGACATTAACGAGTTCGAGACATTTTTCTTTTTGTACATATTTGGAACAACGAGGGAAAAGGCGGTTGGTCGCTATAGCAACAGCAAAAAATTTTGTTCAGCGTGAAAATGTATGTTTCGGGAATGTAACAACGATTATATGAAATCGTTTACCATCATCACGTATATAATTTACCGAAAATAAAAACAATCTCAACTGTACATTTAAATTAATTAATCCGGCTCATACCGCTCTAGATGGAATATTATCAAAATATAAGTATTTCCAGTCTAGTTAGCCAAAAATCATTATTTTACGTGCATCTAGCAATAAAGAAATAATATGTACCTACTTTATACTTATTTATAGATAAAAATGAAACGTTCGTACTTTGCCACTTCTTCACGAACAATTTTAATAACTCAGCCTCCAATTAGCCTCAAAATATATGATAATTCTGCTTGTGGGGTTTTAATAGCTAGTAAAAAAACAAGTAAATAGGTAGTTGTTCAAGTGATGGAGTTTATTAGTGGCTAGCTCGATGAATTAAACACTTGCGTGGGCTATTGTGAGGAGTGCGAAGGCAACAAAAGTACGAGCACAGACTGCACCCGAGCGTGGCGCCTCCTTCAAGGCCTCTTTGTTCCAAATACAACAAGTTCCCACATATCGGCATTATAGCTAACGAATGACGGCTTTTTTAAACATTTTAGAATAAATTTCTGTTTTTAGGCTCTGAGAACATTGTTATACGGGTCAAGTATTATATCATGTATTTTAGTAATGGTTATCAAAGTTATCAAAACAGATTTGCAACGCATCGAGTTAATGTTAGGAAATCCATGTAGTTTTGATGCGAAACTCAATTATTTTTTTTTTTTTTTTTTTTTTGTATTGTCTCTCGTAGCGTGAGTTCCGGGAACTTTTGCTACTTAACCGGTCAGTGGCGAGACCTAGGCCTCCAGCCAGGCACTTTATTTCTAAGCAACACAGCTAAGGGCACCCCCTGTGGGGTACGAACCTCGGCTTAGGGCGTTGCTGGATCGCGAGCAAGGGAGCTGGGCTGGACTGGTAATTTTATTTAAATATTATTTGGGGGCGGGATTTGCGCGTCAGGCTCGGCGCGGGCCGGCGTTTGCGGCGGGGGTCGGGGGGGGAACATTACGGCTTATTCGCGTCGAGCCTCGTCGGCGAGGACGGAACAGTGGTCGGTTTTGTGTAGTGTTGGTATGTTTTTGTCGGGCGTCCTGGAGGACCGTTATGTCGTCATCCGGTTCGATGACGGCGTGTCTTGGACGCCTTATCTTCGAGATAAGGGAAGGAGTGTATCGGGCGGCCGATACGACGAGGGGGTTGGGGTGATTTACAGCAGAATCGAAATGACGTTTGGACAGTTTTTTCAAAAACTGTTTTATAGTGGGGACTTTGAGGTCAACGTGGAGTTGACTATTACGCATGTACCACGGGGCACCTGTGGCTCTCCGGAGTAACCGACTTTGGAGCACTTGCAGGGGGTTAAGTGTTGACTTGCTAGTGTGTGCGAACACTACACCCGCATATGTCATGATTGGTCGAATGCACGTCGTGTAAATCCTCACCTTGGATTTCAATGCGAGTTTACTTCGCGCATTCAACATGCTGTGAAGTCTACCGAGCGCGAAGGCGGCTCGCGCGCGTACCGCCTTTACGTGGTGACGGAAAGAAAGGCGTTGATCGAGGATCACACCCAGGTATTTGGCTTTTTCTTCCCATGGAATGGGTTTGCCGAAGAGGGTGATGGGGGCTACCCGTGGGCGTTCGAGGCCTTTCCAGAATAGAATGGCTGCGCTTTTGGTGGGGTTCACTTCAATTCTCCATTTCCGGAACCACCGCCCCAGGGCTGTGACCGCGGCTTGGAGGTTGTTGTGAATTCCCTCGGGAGTTCTACCTTTGTAGTAGATAGCCGTATCATCGGCGAATAGAGCGCTTTTAACTCGTCTATGGAGGGGAATGTCGCTAGTATAAAGCGTGAATAGGAGTGGCGAGAGCACTGAGCCTTGCGGGACTCCTGCTCGTATGGGATGGGGGGAAGAGAGTGTGCCCTCGACTCTGTAGCGGAAGGAGCGGTTCGACAAAAAGTCCCGTACTATGCGTACTAGACGGTCCGGCACGCCCAACTGGTACAGCTTGTATATTAAGCCGTTGTGCCAGACCTTGTCGAATGCCTTCGCCACGTCGAAGAGGAGCATACCCGTGGTATAACCGAGTTGGAAGCCGCTACTGACGTCTTCCACTATACGGTGGACTTGTTGGACACAAGAGTGTTTGGTTCGAAAACCGAACTGTTGGTCAGGTATGACTTTCTTAGAGTCTGCAAAACTCTTTAATCTATTGTAGATAAGTCTCTCGTAAATCTTGCCAAGGACGTTGAGGAGACTGATGGGGCGATAACTGGAGGCTTCGGTCTTGGGTTTCCCTGGCTTGGGAATACCTATGACCGTTGCACTTTTCCAGGATTGGGGGAAAAAGTTATTGCTCAGTGCGGCATTGAAGATGGCAGTGAGCAAAACTATGAGATAAGGAGAGAAGAGTTTGATAACTCTGTTAGTGATCCCGTCGGGACCTGGGGCTTTCCTGGGGTGTAGATCCTTGATCACTTTCCGGACTTCGTCGACCGTAATTGGGGCGATGGGGTGGTCTGGGTTTTCGGAGGGTGGGAGAGATAGTTTGCTTTCGACCTCGGCTTCCACCTTATCGAGATGGCGCGGGTCTACCGGCAAGGTGCTGGGCGTACATTGAGCCTCGAGACTGTCGGCCAGGCACTCGGACTTCTCGTCGTCGTCAAAGGCGGGCCCTTGATTTGAACGAGTGAGTGGAGGCATGGACGAGATTTTGTCCGATTTGAGTTTTCGTTGGAGATGCCAGAAGGCCAAGTGACTCGGTTCAAGTTCCCCTAGGAACTTGTTCCAGCGAGCGTCTCGCAGGTCTTTCATGCGGTATCTCAGCTTGCGCTGGAGTGACCTCAGGAAGGTGCGGTTCGCTTCAGTCGGGTGAGCTCTATGAGCTCGGAGGGCGGCGTTCTTTTCCGTCACTAGTTCACGCACGTCGTCGGGAAGTTTCCAGCGATGGTCTTCCATCACCGGAACTTGTCGTGAACAGGCGTCCACGGCTGACTGTACGTGAGCTGTGAGGGAATCGACCGCCTTTTGAGTGTCGGCTGCCGACTCTATGAGGGGCGGGATACTATCTAAGTGAACAGATGAAGAGGACTTGAGGAGTTCCTCCAGTTTTCTCCAGTCTGTTATCTTTTTCTGAGGCGGGGGCTGACCTGAGTCCGGGGGGCCTAGTCGGGGGGAGAGCGCTAAGGTCACAGGTCGGTGGTCGGAATCTAATTCGTCGTGCGACCTCAACGAGTGCAAACGGAGGTTTACATTCTTGAGGATCGCAATGTCTAGTACGTCCGGTCGGTGGTTGATGTTCTCAGGGTAGTGGGTGGGGTGCATAGGCGCAATGACGTCGAATTGGAGGAGCCCGCTGAGGTCCTCCAATTGGCGTCCTCTGTTATTTCGTGAGTGGCTGTTCCAAGCATCGCTCTTGGCATTCAGGTCGCCCGCGATAATAACCGAGCTACTGAGGTTGATGAGGGCTTTGATATCAGCTTTGATATCGGCCGTTGAGTTAACTGGGGAACAGTATGCAGAGACAATCGTGATTGGCTGATGGCCGGTCATTCCTAATCGACATATCGAGGTCTCAATGTGGGAGAGGGTTGGTGGTTGGATCGGGATACAGTGCAGGGACCTCTTGTAATAGATCAAAGTACCGCCGAGGGCGGATCGAGATCTATCGTTGCGAACTACGCAGTAGTTTGCAATTCTAGGGTCTCGGTGTGATGGTTTCAAGAAGGTTTCCTGCACTAAGAAAACGTCGATATTGTTGTCGCGGAGGAACGCGGCGAACTCTTCCTTTTGGCTGTGAATGCCGTTGGCATTAAAATAGCCAATTGAAAGTGATCGGGGTTTGATTCTGCTGCTTACGTTTGTGTCCATTATTGGTTGGACGAGAAGGCAGCCAGGGACTCTGATACATCAGCGTAGTCGCCGAGCACCTTGAGGAGGGCCAGAGGGTCCTTCCGGACGGCCCTGAGGCTTCGTGCCATTTCGTTAACCCTTGAGAGGTTGACGGTGGAGAAAAGATCCGCCAGGAATGCCATGTTGGCGGAGGTTTCAGAGGGGGAGGAAGTGGGCTGGACCGCCTGGGGTCTACGCGGGGGAGTAGCAGCCTGGGGCTGGGGCTGTTGAGGTTTGGCGGTGGAGAGCGACGGCAGAGGTGTAATCTGCGGGCTCGGGGCCGCTGAGGGGACAGGTGGGGACGCTTGTGGGAGGGGTGGAAAATCCCTCGGAGGGAGGACCCTCCACGGGGAAGGTCGAGGTGGGGCGGGTAGCGCGGGGGGGGCGTTACGCCATTCGCGGGCCGCTGCCCTCTTAACCACGACTGGTCTGGGTTTGGGGGCTTTAGGGCAGCCCCTGTAATTGGCCGGGTGGCCTTCCTGGCGGCATAGCACGCAGCTCGGGGGTGAGTCGGTGAGAGTGCGGTCCTTAGGGCGAGAGCAATCGCTCGTCCCGTGATCTCCCAGGCACTTGACGCACCTGGGTTTTGCGTTACAGTTACGCGAAGCATGACCGTATAGTTGGCAGTTGTGACACTGCCCTATGGGACCGCCTTTGTGGGGGGTTTCAACCCTTATGCCAGACAGGTGGCATATGGTTTTTATTTTGAAGACGGCTTTGCCGTCGGGGGAGTTCTCGCAGATGGCGAGGACCATGTTAAATGCCTCTCCGGCATTTTGTCGGTGCATGCGGTGTACTTCCTTCACTGCGACATTCTGAGCCTTTAGGTCTTCTTTGATCGACTCGGTGTCGATTTCTCAAGGGACGCCGCGGATGACGACCCGAAGTAAGCGGTCCTCCGGCAGATCATAAGTGTGGTATTCCACACTTCTGGCCTGCAGGAGCTTCGTAAAGGCTCGGAACTCGGTCGAGTTTGGGAGGTGCACCTTAATGCCTTCGGCTGTGGCGGTAGCGCGAGTGAAATTTATGCGGTTGGTTTGGCACCAACCGGAGATTTCCGTCCACTTGGCCTTTGTGTGGACGAATACGGGGGGGCACGAGCGCTCTTTCGTTGAGGAGGGCCGCGTGGGTCGCGGGACGGGGGAGAGCCGGCTAGTTTGAGTGACTTCGGCTTCCGGAGAGGTGAGGGGGGCGGGGGAAGGGGCTGCCGGGGACGGGGCTGTCGGGGAGGACTGTGCGGAGGGCACGGGCACGGTTTTGGGGGCTTTAGTCGGGGGGGAAGGTGAGGTTGAGGCCTCTTTCTTTTTAGCGCGTCTGGCGCGCTTCTTGGAGCCCGTGACGGGCGTGAATTCGTCCGAGGAACCCTCGGACGACTCGGATTGTAGTGACTCCATTTCGGAGTCTATGATGACAGAGTCGGGGGACAGGGGGGAGTCTTGAGACTTGTTGGCCTCATTTGTGACGTCATTAATAGCGCTCTTGTCGAGCGCTGCTGCTGCGTCGGCAGTGGAAGTACCCGCGTTTACGTCGCGGGTAAATTCGTCAAACTGACGTCGGAGGGTGGGCACGGCTTCTAAGAGCCGCGCGAGAAATGCCACTGAGGCTTGGGGATCCATACTTATGGACGTGACGTTGGGCGAGGGAAACGTGTTTCGGGGCGCGGTCGCCCAGGGGAAGAAACACGCAAAGAAACCCCTGGTGACTTAACGTTGGGAGACCGATCCCCGGGGGGTTGACCCGGGGGTGTGTAATGAACCCTCCCTGTCGGGTGTAGACAGGGAGGTGAGTGTGCCTATGGTGTGAGCCCTAAGCTTGTATTCCCGCTGCCAGTCTTATTGTGCAGCGGGTTCCTGACAGTTCCGGTGTAGAGAGCACTAGTCCGTGGACAGTGCCCAAACTAACACCGGAGGATAGGAGGTAAGGGATAGGTAGGGTGGGCGGTGGGTGATAACCAGGCGCGACTAGGGTAGACCCCAAGGCCGGTGAACCTGGTCCCGTCCGTTTGTAGCCTTACCCTGAAGGGGCAAGGCTAAGAGCGCAACGGGGCAGCGCCCCACTCGGTTTCGTTGGCACCGTTTGGTTTCCACCGAGTGACCACGAAACTGTGGATTTTCCCAGAAGGGGACAAATATTATTGTCGAGAAACAAGAATTGTGATTGTTGTTGCCTTGAAAAAGGCGACCAACAATCACCACGTGCGGTGCGTAGCGGCTAGCTAACGCGTGGCGATTTGCGTAGCGGCGGGTGTGGCTTCTGCCGGTCGTAACGGGCGCAGAGCGCGGGAGCGGTGGGAGCACACGTCTGCTCGGTACGGCGGCCGGAGCGAGAATCCGCGAAACTCAATTCTTTTGTCGTCGCCTATATTTGAGCTCGTTGATTTATGATCAGTTAAATGAGTCAACTGATTAATATTACAGTTTAGAATAAGGCAAATACATAGGTGCATTACCTTATTACATAAGTGTACTATAATTATACAGGTGTTTACAATACTGACATTAATAAAATCAGTATGTTACCAATAAACTCGGTGATATATTGATATTATGAATGCTGAATGTGCCTGTTATTGGTGCGCATATCAGAAATTGTATTCCTTGCACATACTCTGTAAAGTTTTAATATGTGTACTGTTGGCATATCTTTAATAAATAAATAAAATAAATATTATAATATGTAGCGAACATGTTTATTTTATGTACCAACTCCTAATTATTACGTGATTGGTACATTTCTATCTATAAGCTTGTAATATTGCTTCTAATTACTCCTCTGCCCTCGATCCAAATTACCAATCCAGAAGAATGTCAAATGCGTATGACGTAGGGTAGCATATTGGTAACAGAGACGCAAACGATACGCAGGTGTCGCCGTGGGTGCCCCGCACCTGTCGCCGAGCGTGGCGGACCACAGGCGCGCCGAGTGCGTCGATGAAGCCCGTTATGTCATTCCGTAATATGACTATAATATCATTCGTCCCATACTCCCACGCGTCATCCATCCATCAATCAATGTGGCTGTGAGAACTAATGTACCGTAGTCCTTCTATTTGCTTCCTATATACTATGAACTGTACATTTTATTTATTCATACGCAAATCAATACGACTTTCTCATATGAATTTTAATTCCTACATTAATTTCTACCTATTTCAAAATCTTATACGAGTTTCTGAGCTCTATTATATTTGAAAACGTGTGTGGTTTGTTTTCACTAACAACTGACTGGTGATTATCTGGCGGTAATGAATTATCCCTTCGACATATGAAAAATTGTTCTAAGGGATACATATTGTTAAACATAATTACGCTGATATTTCTTATGAATCGTAAAAATGTATATATGTTAATTAAAGTGATTTCGAATGGTGCAATAAAAACGTGGATTGTTTAATGATACAACGTTTTTTTAGACAAGCAGTAAACTCGGATGCTTTTATAGCTACAGATAATGAAGAAAATTTAAGGATAATCCTTGAGATCTTAGAAGAAGAAATCAGAAACCTATCAGAATAGGGTACTGGAAAGCACAAAATTGCCGAATACCTTTACTAAAAACCATAAAACAAGTTTCATTATATTAAAATACAACCGCTCAGTTTACATCTAATTCACTATTTATTTAATACCGTATCAGTTGAGTGGCCGAACGGTTCGAGTAGTTGCCTGCGACACAAAGATCGCAAGTTCGAATCCTGATTGTACCAATGAATTTTTCTGAACTTAAGTACAGTGATTAGTCACACCACGAGATTTACGGTATAGGAAAACATCGTGAGGAAACCTGCATACGTCTGAGAAGAAATTCAAAGGCGTATGTATAGTCCTGCTTGAGTAACGGCGATGGACTCGCCATCTGTCACGTTGGCAGCAAAAATATATCTCTGGCGGAAGTTTGACTGTATATTTTTGTATAAGTACTAAGCATTCTCTTCGTTAATTGTACACTGACTAAAAAAACATTTTAAAGAATGATGTTTTAGATTTTTGTTAGATCGTTTTGGCAGAAAAGATAATACCTAATGTCAGAGCAAGTCCTGGCCGCAAATTTGGAAAGGTAAGGCCATTGCCCGGCCTCACTGGGCTTAAGCACGTTTCAGTGCCAGCCATGTGCGAACATTGTTATCCAAAGCACATCGTTTACTTTTATAGCAACTCGCACTTTAGGAACCGTTATTACGTCAAACCTAAGTGATTCTTAAATACATATTTTTTTAATCCAGGCCTGCCGTTGTAACATAACTTGTAAAATGTTTTTCTGCCCATCAGTACAATTTTGCATTTTAATTTACGCAGGTTACGATACCTAACGATGTATCCTGTAACTGTAATGTTTGAAATGTTATAGTTACAGCCGTTCTCGTGTTTGTATCAAATATATATTAGAACTCGTAAAACCTAAAGCTAAACCTAAGCCTCGGAAATAATGGCCTTTTGAAACGCACATACAGATATGCCCAAATACACAATTTTTTCCGGATCGGATGAAAATTATTATCTTAGTAACTTAAACGAAACACTACGAAAAGTATAAGCCAGGTAGAAATGGTTCAGTATCAAATAACAAATTTCCCTTCAAAAGGCTATTGATCTTGATTTGAATTTGGAGTTCTAACTCCTACTTCAAATTGATTTTGTTATTTATCTACATATAGTGTAAATTATAAAAGTGTAGTTACTAGTTGCGCCTTGGTATGCAATCCCAACTCGCTTTTTGTTGCTAGATGGGTAATGTGTAGGGCGGTAATAATATCTGGGTTATTGACAGGTTTATAAATGTCAAGGGCAGTGAAGAAGAGTGGTATTGATAAATGTTTGCCATGTTTTTGCTTTGCTTTGACATATAATATCTTTCATATACAGGGAGTACCTATATGAGAGATATTAATATGCCAAGAGCCTTCAATATTTCTTACCTTACTTTAGTTTAGTACAATTTTATACAATTAATAAAATTAACAATTTAGTATTTGTTATAAGATGATATTTTATAAAATCTGCTCAGCTTTTCATTAGGATTCCAAAATGGGTAGGCAGAGTTACACCTCATTACAATGCATGTCTTTGCTGGAGATATATTTAGACGAGGTAAACCCGGTTACACTCATGATGTTTTGTTTAACGTAAAACTCATGTGTTATTCATAACTATTACTAAGAATTTTCATTCAGAAAAAGTAGTACAGACCGCCGAGATACGATTTGAATATGTTTTGTGTGTTTAATATATTTCCACATATACATGAATAGTTAATATTGTTGAGTTTTATGTAAGCTGTAATATATATTCCAATGAAAATGGACACTCCGCTAGGATTGTTTAATATTCCTGTGGCGAGGTTCCGCCGCCGCCGCCAGTACAGTCACCGGAACTGTCTCGCACGAGCCATTCTTTCTCCTTTACGAGATATTATCGCCAACAGTGCACGAGCACGAGCGTAGTCACGTTGCAGACCTTAGATTTTGAAATCGTTATCAAAGTAAGAAACACAAATAATTATCATTTCTTATATTAGATAGTCCCTATCGGGGAAGGCACAGAGAATAGAGCGCCAGTTCTCTCTAGACTTATATACCTATTTCGCCACGCCCACAAAGCTTTCGCATTTATATTATTTGTCGGCGACTGTGAATAGCTGTATACAGCTCTATACAAACATGATTCCGGGAATATTAGGTAACCACTTTAGTATAAAGAAATAGGTTGGTCGATGGTCTGATAGCGGAGGGGTCAGTGGCCCTGTCTGCAAAGCTGAAGGTCGCGACGTTAGACGATGAATCTGTCGCAGTTTTTCAGACACGTACGTGATTTTGAACTCGACGTCTGGTGCTTTTCTTACGATGCTATCCCTTTTCATTCCCTTTGAAGAGCGTTATGTGTCGGCAAAAATTAAATAAAACGTGTTGTAATAAGTAACACATTTGTACAATAATACTTTTTAAAAGTAGCGTGGTAGGTATTGCCAGACGTCGACCAATATAAAGCCGAAAATAATCAGTCGTGAAATAAAGCCAATAAAGCAAACACTGCAAGGTCGTCTGGTGGTTTTTGTAATACTTATAATCACATATTTATTAACGAGGGAAAATGTCTTTAAGTTAATTATTATTAAAATATCTATCGAAGATTTTCTTTTATTGGTTTTTTTTGTTCAAAGCATTGTTTTAGTTTCACCAAAATATGACCTAGATGTCAGCAGACATGAGTAATGCGGCAAACTGTGTGGCCAATAATAATATTGTTAACTTGCTATTCCGCTATTGCTGTTGGAACAGTTGGATTGCAGATACCGCTAGCGTTACTACTGGTACCGTTCGCAATGATACGCCCGCCACTCACTTCAATCGATTATTATCGATAATACCAATGCAATTTTGTGCTCGACTATCGCGATCAGACAGATCATGCGCAGTACGCACGACATAGAGTAGGGCTAGGATCTGGATTCTAACTACGACTTGCACTCGAATCTCTTTATTATTTGCGAGTATCGATAGTACCTTATTATATATAATATATCTACACTTTTTCAATGTCGATTCAATCCTTAATTGTGATATTTTTTGTAATTCAACTACAAACGGTTATAGGTAATAATGCCTGCGTGAGCCGTCATGGCTGTGTATTTTGCATGATCACTCGGCGGTCCAATGTGCATAAGTTCATTGTAACTCATTTTATCACGCTACGAGCTTTACGGTGAAAGAAAACATTAGAAAGAAACCTGCATACGTTTGAGAAGCATCTCAAACACGTACGTTACGTCCTTTCTCAAGGACGGTGCTATACTCACCATCTGTCATGTTAGCACTTACATATAACTTGGGCGAAATGGTATTGTTACTCCACTACGTTTACGGTTCCAGGAACATCATGCGAAGGCGTAATAATAGTAATAGTTCAAGAGAAAGTGCATAAAAGAAAAGCGCTGCTCTGGAAATTATATTTCAGTCCAAGGCTTCCTTGCCATAAATGGTACATTTTAGCTAGATATTAGATACTAGAGATTAGATAGACCTTGAGCTAGTTGTGTTTTAGCGAAGACATCTTCAATTTATTTTTGAATAAAAGATTTCCGAGTCTTGCATACACTTACATTAACAGTAATTTTTAAAGATTTCTTCAATACATTATATAGCTAGTATAAAATTATGGAACAGTGTAAAATATGATTTCATTCATGGATTCTTTTTCATTTCAAAATAACCACAACATATGTAGTGTTAATATCTCTGTGCCAAATTTCAATAAATTCCGTTCATTAGTGTTTGCGTAAAAGAGAACCAACATTCTCACAAACTTTCGTATCTATAGCATTAGTCGGATGGTCCTAGTTACTGTGAATAGATTGAGCGATGGACTCTGATAAGTAGAAGTATACAAACTAATGGGAATGGTTTTTCAAAGGAGAAACTGACGGCGGGGACGCATTGTTCGCAGCCTACTTTGTGTGCAGTGTAGTGCATTACGAGCGAGCGAACGCGTCGAGAAAGTGAATGGCGCAAGTTCGTGGTGTTGCGGACGCGTTTACGCCCGATTTGATACTACCTTTGGAACACGCGAGTCCATACACCCGTGCCGGCCAGCAATTTCATTAGTGACGTAACTACCGATTGCCTTTTAAGGTCGTGGGGTGTTTGGATGAGATTGCACTATTATGTGGCCATTTTTCTGTCTATGCGAATTGAACACTTTAAACACGTATAAAATCCTTTAAAATATGAAAGTTAATACTATATAATTAGCTTTACACTAAACAAATCATACACAGAATGAAAGTTTAATAACGATCTGCTGGTCTATAACTATGTACCTATTACCTAATATGATTTACAAACCAGTCAATAACAGGATTTAACGAGCCAATTCAATTTATGTATAAAAGGGAACACATCCAGTATCTATAAGAAAGAAATAGGTACTAATTTGAAACTGGCCTCATATTCCTCCATAGCTCGATTATATTAATGTATTCGAAGAAATACGCAGTAGGAGCTGGAATAAATACTCAACGCTATGACCAAGTCTGGCGTAACACGGTAGTAATTTAGCTTGAATCAGTTAAATTACTCGTATCTATTGCAATATCGAAATATCCTACTTGCTGCTCATATGACTAGGAACCTAACATGAGTATGTAGTAATATCCAAACACCCACTTTTCGCCGGAGATATTTTTTAGGTGATTACGTGACAAATGGCCAGTCCATTGCCAGGCATCGTGCAAGCATGATATCGCATGTATTAATCTATCCCTTTCGCACTTTTGATAAATGATAGCACAAGTATGTCGCTTTTGGCTAGAATTAAATATATGGTTTTTCTGGATGTGCTAATATGTATCCTTATTGGTCTGCTATGTGATCAAGATTTGTCTGAGTTCTAGTTGTCAAGTTCAGGTTATGTTATGTATATACCCTCGTAAAAAATAAATATTTTAATCTGACTTGGTGGGTACAGTTAAGTTGAGAATATTTTGGAAAATCAACGTTACTGACGGGTTATAATTTGTTACTAAAATATGAAACCATTGTGAGGTGCGGCGGTATTTAAGTTGATATTCGTCTATACATATTTAGTGAACAGTTACTATGAATACGTAATTACTGGCAATAAAAACAATAGGTTGTCACGAGTACTCACAGGGTGTCAAGGCTGACTAATATTGGAACCAACTTTACTTTATCTTCGCATGTGGTGGGGTGACCTCCGTCTGCTTGCGCAATACTTTACACACAATCTATGACATCCATTTAAAATCCTTGTCACCGATATATTTCTAGGAAAACTCATACTACTCAATTGTTATTATTCATTGCATACTTATAGATAGAATTAGTTGTACCAAGTCGGTATCCCACTACAGCGTGCCAAGAAGACTAGCAGCATTGCCACGCTGGTTAGTGATGCTAATTCTCTGAGCGATGTGTTGCATACGTAATATATGCTCATTTTTAATGCCATAATGTGGGCCAACATATGGTGGTCTCTTTTAGCAAAAGACCGGCAGGGCGGGTCAATAATCGTACCTTGTCAAAACTGTTCTACTTTATATTGCTTCTTTAGTCTACTTCTTTACTTTTTTAATTTATATTCATTTTATATATATTCTTCCATAGATTCAGTGTTAAATAATAAAAATCTAAGGCAGGTATAGGAAGGTACCCAATCGGTCCATCAACTCACACACCTCACATGCAAGCTAATGAACCGACCAGGATCTTCAGGATTCCATTACTGCTCCCCCGCACCCCCCCAATACCAACAGTAGCCGACTTCTTACTCATGTTCGCGTGAATTTCGTCCCAAACGTATGTAGGTTTCTTCTCGATGTTTTCCTTCACCGCAAAGCTCGTGGTATCTAATCACTGTACTTAAGTTCAGAAAAACTCATTGGTACGTCGGGATTCGAACTTCAATCATTGCATTGCAGGCAACTACTACCAAGGCTTAATTACAGCATTAAATTAATTATAGCAATATAAGCCTTTGTAACGAACTAGTTACTCATCCATACTTCTGAGAAGTTCTGACGTGGTCGTTTCTGTTGGATCGCGACTGACTGGCCATCTGATCTAGCGATCTCCGGCTTAATGTGGTCGCTGTAACGCCTCTGCAGGCTCTGAAAAATAACCATGTTTAAACGCACATTTATCATAAGCAGCTACAAAAGTACAATGATCCCTCGTAGCAAGATATTACGCTATCTATGTCCAACTGGCGCTGATTACTGTGCGGTAATAGCGTGCGTTGCGTGCAGCGCGTTTGCACTTCACCTAGCCAACGTGTTGCGGGCGGTTGAGCGTAAATGTCGTTGTGCTAGTTGTCACACCCGGTGCGCCCATTGGTAGGCATTAGGTACAGGTACATCCAATGCATTCGCTCATAGAATATAATATACATACATAGTAAACATAGGTCAAATATACATAGGTATGCAATTACATAAAAATACTTTCCAATATCGTCTTTTATGACTATACATAACAGTAACCACTTACCATCAGGCGGGCGGTATGCAAGTTTACGTGGTAAATGGCGACTAGTTCTCACAGGCACAAATCAATTTCAACATCACAAGCCTCACGGATAAGGAACACTCAGCTGAGAAAATCACCAACCGCTCAAGCAAAACTAATCGACGGGCTCGCGAGTCATTTTGTTGAATCATCATAAATTTAAGAGCTGGTCAGCGAGTCTTATGCGAATTCTTCTTTCCTTTGCCTAGGGCAATCATACCCTGACCTATATTTCGCTACCCGCTTCGCGTGAAATGCTCCACATGCTAATTAGCCTTGATCCCTATCCTTGTAGAAAGCGTGAATATGAACACCGTAACAATATCTAATAATGCGAAATGAAACCACAATCAGTGAGGGGAACTACTATTATGAGTGACCGACCATTTAACTTATTCAGTGCGCTACGTGTCAATTGAGGCCGTAGAGTCACCGGTTGCGCTATTGCAGTGTTTTAATAACAGCTGTTTTCAGTTTGCCATTACATATATAAATATAATGTTATTATTGAGCTCTTGTTCTGCTCTCTCTACCTATCCACCAGTTCCAAGTAGTAAATTGTTGTTAACAATAAGATAAAATACCTCAGCCCATGGATTCACTCCCGTAAAATTAAATTTCATTTACATATTTTTATCTTATTTAAAACATATCTTATACAAACTAATAATATATATCTGTCACATTTCATCCAATTTCGTTCTGTAGATTTTGCGTTAGACAAGCAAACATTCTCACAAACCTTCGCATTTATAATTTGTGTTGCTCTTTTGAAAATTTGCGGTCGTTATTATTAATTATATCTGAATTACCCTTTAGAACAAAATTACGAATGAAAGTGACACTATAATAAACATACATAATTGCACTAACCGCGACTCTACATTCACTTCATGACCGCTTTAAAAGATTATATCCTATTGGGATAACAATTTAAGTTTCTATATTTTAACAGCGTATCTTTTTTTTTTTTTTTTTTTTTTTTTTTTTATACAACAAGAGTGGCAAACAAGCATACGGCCCACCCGATGGAAAACGGTTACCGCAGCCTATTTACGCTTACAATACCGAAGTATCACTTGCGCGTTGCCACTCTGTGTTCGGAGAGTTGTACTGTGTTGGCAGCATAATGGGACTAATCCCTCTGCTGCCAACACAATACAACAATCCTCCCCCACCCCAAGGAGCTCATTACTGGAAACCTTATTCACCGCGTAGGAACACAACACAATAAATTGTGTTATTTGGCTACGGACTTCTATAAGGTGGAGGTCCTGCCCCAGTCGGGCAGCTCCAAATTCGAACGGGAAACCCGTTATACCCTACCTCTCTTAACTATAACTATAACTTAATTATCTTATTCTGAAACACACAGTCATGATTATAAGTTTACTTTTATGTTATAATACAAATGTATTACTACTAAACACACGCAATTAATACTGTATTCAAAATCATCTTTTAGTAAACAGTTAAAACATGTAAGCATTTTTTCTCCGTACAGACGTCAAGCGCAAATTTCAGGCTACCTTAACTGTTATCGAGGTACCCACGACCACAGTTATATTCCTTCACCGTTGTACAACGTAGTCATAGAGCGCTTACAGATTTATAATGTTGTAAAAACAAATGACATATGCGTGTTTCGTTTTATTTTGGACAGCAGTCGCAGCTCCGTCTGCAGCTCGATTTTATGAGCGCAATATAAGTAAACGACAAACTACCATTCACACAGTTATATGACCTCGAAGCACAGCCTTCGCCTTTGCCGCCATTGCTGTGTGTAGACGGAAACGTTGTACCCATTTATTACGTCATTTTTGTATAGTAATAATGACAGCATAATTAATATATTCCTTAATTAGTCATGATATTCATCAAAAATCTACGGTCGTCTTGTGCAAAGCTCCTGGTTGCAAAGCTTGACGGTCCAATTCCCTAAAGGGCGAATATTTGGATGATCAATACGACTAAATTTGGAAGTCCTATGTATTTATAAAAGTATATCGGTGTCTAGTTCCCATAGTACAAGGTTTGATTAGTTAAGGTTCGATTTGTATGGAATTGTCCCAAGGTTATTATTACTGTTCTTAGCAATAACTGTAATTAATTATAAAAACCTACCTAAAGATAGGTTGTTGTCAATTTAAAGGGAAGTGAATGGTATGGTATATATGTATAGGAAATGGTTTTCCGTTCGAAGACTGCCTGCATCATTAATTGAATTGGTTTTAAGTTAGTCACGATTGGAGAATGCCTCCCGTTTTTTAATATATTAATTTTAACGCTTCTTACAGCTACTCGTGTTTATTTAATGGCTATAGGTAGGAATTTACACAATAAATAGAAACTTTTTACCAGTACTATAGACATGCATAGGGAAATATACATATATATATATATATATATATATATATATATACCAAACCTTTTATAGGTATATATCACTTAGGTAGTAAGCATGGGGCCAGTCTGCTTGTGGTTATTACCGTTAAATTCATATATGTGTACATTTTATTACTGCTACGCTCCCTTGGGACTACCCAAAGGTTGATGTTATATATCCTGTAGGCTTCCTTTAACGGGCTATATAATAAAAATATTTTGATAAATAGCCCGTTAATTTTAAGATTAGCATTCCTAACATTACCGAGTTCAGTCAGACCAACAACCAAACTCTGCTTCTGTACAATATTAGTATAGATTTTCTTGGATTTACGTGACAGCGAGCCGGGTGCCAAATAGATTATATAATCCAATCGATTTTAATCTATGAAGCTAATATCAATGTTTGTATTTGTTTCAGAAAAAATGTACATAGACACCTTACCGCTCGTGGTTTGGACGCTTTTAGTCACAACGACATATGTAAGTATTAGTTATATAAGGAAAAACGGACGCGCCGTCTGTTCGTTGGTACATGTACATATATATATATTTATGCTACATAGTAGGTTCTAGCATTATGGAATCTTCATCTGATGGTGTGAAGATACAGTCAAAAGCTAGTCGAGTTGTAATCGAAGCGGACTAAATGGACAATATTTTCAAGTTATTTTCGTTGAATTTTATACTCTTATATTTATGTGTATTTTAAATATATACATCGGCCATTTAAAAAACTTGTATATATATAATTGTGTAGTGTGGTTACTCAGCCACGCTGGACTGTAAGGACACGTCACGCAGTGGCGTGTTTTTCTTTGCATATCTCCCAACATATATCAATTTGACATTACTTATAACTATCGTGGTTGTGATTTTGAAATATTTATTCCGCAGGTAGCGACAGAAAGCCCATATGCAATAGGTTTAGGGATAAAACGAGAAGTATTTTTCTTAAATTTAGAAGACGGCTATTTTGGCTGTCAAGTAAACGAATCAACACAAATATTACAATTATATGAACTGTCTAAGCTTTGCGATGGTGTGTCTGACTGCTATAAGGCATCGGACGAGCTGAGAGCAGAGCTAAAGTGCACAGGTAAGATACTTTTTGAGATATATTCAGTTAATTGAACATGTTAAGCCCTTAACGTTTTCAATTCCTTAAATTGGAACCCTCACCTGATGAGCACAAGATTCCCTCTGAGGATTCTGGCTTTAAGAGCATCCAAATATTTTAGAATTATTTCCGTTCAAAAAGTGAACTTCCGTCGATAGAAATCCATAATGTAAAAAGAAATAAAATTGTATGTAATAGGCGTACGAACGGTTTCTTTCTTAGAACGATATCTTTTTATTACATATAATATAGTGTGCCTTCATATTTACAACATGAGAAAATAACACAAACCTATTTGCTGTCTCTGAACTATACCTGCTTTATTTTCTTGAGTTATATTCTACATGGTCTTATATTTTTAGACGATTGTACCAAAGAAGATGGCGCCCGGTGTATAAACGGTGCTTGTCTGAACGGGGTGTGCCATTGTAACGACGGTTTCGGCGGATGTAACTGCCAGGAGCCTGGTATGACCCTTTGCTAGAACCAATTAAATTTATATATTTGAATTTTTACTACAGTATATCTTATTATCATATGCTTTTTAGATGTTAACGAATGTAAAGACCGACCATGCGATGTATTTGCACACTGTACGAACACGGTGGGCAGTTTTCAATGTTCGTGTTTTCCCGGATACGAAGGCGATGGTTTCACTTGTCGAGGTAACGGATTATATATTAATATCGTTGATCAAATTCTTTATAGTTATCACGATCCGTGTGTTGTTTATGCTTACTATTGTCACAGATATAAATGAATGCGCGGACCCGGCTGTATCGTCACGATGCGTTAAGAACGCTGAGTGCTGCAATTTGCCGGCCCATTTCATTTGCAAGTGCAATCGTGGCTTCGAGGGTGACGGCGAAGAAGAATGCCGAGGTATTTTGCTATTTTTACATGTGGGTGTGTGGGTACTACCTACAAACCTCTGGCTCCCTTCGGGACTCTTGTGGACAGGCAGATATATATAATAACAAATATATATAATGTACATATATGCAGTAATTGGTTTATTTGTTTGTTACGCTTTCACGTTTGAAATGTTTGAACTATTCCTGCCACCAAACTGGCAGACACGTTGTGAAGATATGAATTATATATTCGATCTGGTAAAAAATACTTTTCCTGTGGAATCACAGCTAGTATACATCATACGTATATATCATATCCAATACAATATAATATTTATATACTCATATATTTTTTTGCCTAATATACCCTAGTTATACCCAATGTTTTGTTATAGATATCGACGAATGTCGACGACCCGGCGCTTGCGGAGCTAACTCTCTCTGCCAGAACTATCCAGGAAATTATACTTGTGCATGTTTAGCTGGTTACACCGGGAATGCATTTGATGGCGTAAGTATTTTATGATCATTTTGTAATTCGGGCACTTGATATAGAACTAATTACATAAAAAGACACATGAAGCCATGCTCATTTAAGTTAGTGAAAAACATTCGCATTGTTAGATTCTCTTCGCAAGTTCGATTCTAGGTATGTATGTACGTCACCAAATCTCTTGAACTTATTATAGATACAAGGTGTAATCATTTTAGTGCGTGGATATCGACGAATGTACGAGCGGACAGGCTTGCGGCACCGGAGCTGTATGCAGAAACGTAGAGGGTGGTTACGAGTGCAGCTGCCCGCCGGGGTACGAGGGAGACCCTCGCGTCGCTTGCCAGGACCAGGATGCTTGCGCACGCGCTGTCTGCGGTCGCAACGCTCACTGTGAAAACGTTCCAGGCGCCCATCGCTGCGTTTGTCCACTAGGTTTCGAAGGAGATCCCGATGTTCAGTGTATTGGTAAGCCCCGCCAATGGAATTATCTTAGTAGGTGGGACGGTCGCTAACCTTCTATGTTTGTGGTCTAACGCTTTTCGATACTTATTTTACTTATGTAACCCGTTTGCGTTTAACGAGTCCTGCTAGAAACTACTGTTTGTGGACGCTCAGTAGCTTCACGCTTTTACTAAACACTCAAATTTAAATGAACAGCCAGTCATAATATCAAAAACATTTATTGACAAATGCATCGAAATTTTCAGCACATTCAAGGGTACCGTTGTCATCGCCTTTGGACTCTCATATTGGCTGCACCAACGTTACTTTGTGTTTCAGCCGAACAACATTATTAGGCCTTTTTACAAATGGTGTCGATCATATGTCTTGGTTGCTCTGTATTATTTACTTCAATACAGTCTTCTTTCTTGTCGTAACATCTAGTTTCCGTGTGTCTATTCTTCTTCTTCGTAGTGGCTGTCGGCGTATCAACTTCGTACGTATATTTAATTTTCCGCGCAATCGGCGGAAGTAATTACAGGTGCGTTATTTGTTACACCAGACGTGGATGAATGTAAGAGTAGCGAGCCGGTGTGCGGCGCACACGCAGTGTGTTCCAACACAGAGGGCAGCTTTGTGTGCACGTGCGAGCCTGAGTATACGGGCGAAGCGCGCTCGGCCGCTGGCTGCCAAGACGTGGACGAGTGTCAAGCACTTGAACGGCCCTGTGGAACTTATGCAATCTGCGAAAATGCTTCGCCAGGCTACAACTGTGTCTGTCCCCAAGGATACAAAGCTAACCCTAATCCACAAATCGCTTGTGAACAGGTACACAATAATATAATATTATTTAACGTGAAATATTAATCTTACACTAAAACTAATTCAAATAATACCAACGATGTTTTTCAGGTTGATGTTAAAACTCTATGTAAAACAAATTTCGATTGTACCAATAATGCAGAATGTATTGATAGTCAATGTTTTTGTAAAGATGGGTTCGATGCTAAAGGATCAATTTGTGTCGACATTGACGAATGTGCATCTAAAACTTTAATATGTGGAGAAAACGCTATGTGCGTGAACACCCCAGGTGGGTTTAACTGCGAATGCGCCGCTGGGTATGTGGGTTCGCCGCCACGTGTCTCGTGTAGGGCGCCTTGTGAAGATGTCAAATGTGGAGATCACGCTTATTGCAAACCGGATGGCACTGAAGCTTATTGCGTTTGTGAAGAGGGATGGACTTTTGACCCAACTGATATAGCGGCTGGCTGCGTTGACATTAATGAATGCGATACGTTAGTCGGACCTGTAGGTCGCTGTGGAAAAAATGCTCGTTGTTCTAATTCACTTGGCAGTTTTACATGTCATTGTCCGGAAGGATATACTGGCGACGCATATACTCAGTGCTTAGATATAGATGAATGCCAGGTCGAAGGGGCCTGTGGCATTGGCGCCGACTGTATCAATCGAGACGGATCTTATAGTTGTCAATGTCCAGAAAACACAATGGCTGACCCAGACCCTCGGGTTCGTTGTGCTGAAATACTTATTTGCAAAGCTGATAATGACTGTCCTGGAAATGCTATTTGTGATTTCAATTCAAGATGCTTGTGTCCAGAGCCTAACATTGGAAATGAATGTCGACGTAAGGCCACCAAATATTTTTATAATTTTTTATATCCATTATTTTTTTATAGTTTTATTGAATCGATAACCATATTTTTTACAGATCCTTGCGAGACATTACAATGTGGAAGTAATTCAGAATGTCTGTTGAATGAACAAACAGCTCAATGTGTTTGTAAGAACGGTTTTTCTGGTAACCCGCTGACATTTGGTGGATGCCAGGATATTAACGAATGTGACAATAAGCCTTGCGGTGCTGGAGCAGTTTGTAAAAATTTGCCTGGAAAATATCAATGCGAATGTCCTGGTAGTTTCAACGGTGATCCTTACGTTGATGGTTGTGTGTCTGGTAAAACTCCTAGTGAGTGTAGCAGTACCAATCCTTGCCCGGATGGCGAACAATGTGTTGAAAATGCTGGTGAAAATGTTTGCATTTGTGCTCAAGGTTTTTCGCGGAATAAAGAAACTAGTATTTGTCAAGACATCAACGAATGTACACAAAATGGTCGTTCACCATGTGGACTTAATGCTATATGTAAAAACTTACCAGGAAGCTACGAATGCAAGTGCCCACCAGAGTACAGTGGAAACCCATATAATCTTTGCGAAATGTGCACCGATATAAGTTGCCAATGCCAACCACCATTCAAAGTAGTAAACGGGAATTGTGTTCTGTCGGGATGTGAGAAGAACAATAAATGTGGCAAGGACGCGGAGTGCATTGTAATATCAGATGGGGTTAGTTATTGCGCTTGTCCATCGGGATTCTCGCAGACTACTAATGGTTCATGTGAGGATATAAACGAATGCTTAGCTAGCCAACCAGTATGTGGCTTTGGCGCAGAATGCGTTAACACACTTGGTTCGTTTATGTGTAAGTGTCCATCTGGCTATGGTAGAGATCCGATATCTGGACATTGTTCACTGAATCAAAAGCGTTGTTTGAGTGACTCAGATTGTTTCGCCAATGAGAAATGTATACAACCAGGTGAATGTATATGCCCTCCACCATTCTATCTTGACCTCTCTGACGGTCAGAAATGCAAAAGTCCGTGTGAAAGATTTACCTGTGGTATTAACGCAAAATGCACTCCTAGTGACCCTCCAAAATGTATGTGTATGAGAGGTTATGAAGGTGATCCCTACACCGGCTGTACAAACAGAAATGAATGTCAAAGTGCCCCTTGTGCTTACGGTGCCATTTGTCACGACAAAAAAGGTGGATATCAATGCGATTGCCCCCCAAATATGGTTGGAGATCCTTATAAAACTGGATGTAAGTAACTAACACAATATAAATTATTATCTGGTAGTTTTTATCCACGCACGTTGAACTTATTTAAACCTTATTTCTATTGCTCTTATAGGCAGCATTGAAGGAGTTCCGTCTGAAAAACAGCTGTGCAATAAAGATAATGAATGCCCTAATACTCTGACTTGTATAAACCGTACTTGCGTATCGCCATGCAATAGTGTTACTTGTGGACCCAATGCATTCTGCGAAGTAGATAATCATGCAGCGTGGTGTCGTTGTAACCCTGGCTATACTAAGCCAGAGGGTGGAAAGTGTATATCTGGTGAGTTCATAAAATATTTATTCATTCACGGCGTCGTAGTCATATAGTTTTATGATGATGAGCTTTCCAATGGTGAAAGATTTTTTTAAATCGGTCGAGTTACATTACCAACGAACAAAAGATAAATTTTTTCCTCTATATAATATAACTTTACATCTTTTGATGTTTTGAACTTCAGAATACATCAATGATACTTTATCATATTACTAGGAAGTATTTAAACAAACATGGTACATTACTAAACCTTTGTTTCTTATTTTAGGTTGCGATACATACTCCTGTGCATCTGGCGCTCAATGTATAATATCAAAAGCGGGACCGACATGTGTTTGTCCGGAAGGCATGGTAGGCAACCCATTCCCTGGTGGAATTTGTAGGAGGGATCTCTGTGGCTCTGGAGTGGCCTGTGAACAGCCATTGTTCTGCGTAGCTGGACGATGTCGCCAGGCATGTGAAAATGTCGTATGTGGCGTTGGCGCAACCTGTAACGAAGATACCGGAAAATGTATTTGTAATCCATTTTTCGTGGGAAATCCAGATTTATTGTGTATGCCACGTAAGTAGACTATTAATATTTATATTCTGGCAATTGCAATTTTATTTAGATGCTCTCTGACATGTTTATTTTCTTTTTTAGCAATTTCACCGCCCTCGTGTGATCCAAATTGTGGACAAAATGCACACTGTGCTTATGGTCAAAATAATATGTGCAAATGTAATAAAGGTTTCACTGGAAATCCGTATACTAAATGCCTGCCCCGAAGACAAATCACTTGTGCCAAAGTTTCTTGTGGCATAAACGCAGTGTGCCAACAAACAAGATCCCACGTAGAATGTTTATGTCCCCCAGGCTACATAGGAAATCCTAATATTCAATGCACAGATATAGACGAATGCAGTACTCAGCCTTGTGCAGAAAATGCAATCTGCATAAACACTCCTGGAAGCTTTAGCTGCATCTGTAGGAGTCGATATATTGGGAATCCTTATGAACTATGCTCAATGATTTCAATATCAAAATGTGTTCCGGGTGGTGTTTGCACATGCTCTCATAACGCAACATGCCCTGAAGGCTACACCTGTGAAAAGTCTAGATGTGTCGATGTATGCCGTACCATGATGTGTGGGCCCAAAACAATCTGTGAAGAAGGTAATTGCCATTGTCTTCCCGGGCATAATGGTAATCCGAATGATCTTCAAGTAGGCTGTGTTCCTGACAATAAATGCACAGTCGATGGAGACTGTAAAGATTCTGAAATATGTTTCCAAATAGCTAAAAATGTCAGAAAGTGTGTGGATTCTTGTAGTAAATTACAATGTGGAGCAAATTCTATTTGTATCGGTGCAAATCATCAGGCTCATTGTATTTGTGCAGAAGGCTATACTGGAAAACCAACAGATGTCAAAAGTGGCTGTTATCTTTTACAGCAAGTTCCTAAACACGTAGAATGTAATGTAAATGATGATTGTGTTGAACCACAAACTTGTGTCTCCATCGATAGATCAACGAAACGGTGTATTGATATATGCACTACGATAGCATGCGGTGCCAACGAAATATGCAGAGTAGAAAGAAATAGTGCACGATGTGACTGCAAAGACGGTTACTTGTGGAATCCTATTAGTTCTAGATGCGAACAGCCGTCTACTCCGAACTGTGTCACAGATGATGATTGCGATGACAACAAATCCTGCGAAAGGGATGTGTTAGGAGTAAAGAAATGTGAAGATAGTTGTGTGCAATTTACATGTCCTCAAAATTCAAAATGTATTACAAAAGGACATAAGAGCCAATGTGAGTGTTCATCTGGCTTCTTGGGAAATCCAAATGATCGAGACGGATGCACTCCTATTAATAAAAATCAATGTTCAGATGATGCTCAATGCAGAGAAAGTGAAATTTGTAAAAAGAATGGAGATGTAAAGAAATGTATTGCAGCCTGCCAACAAATAGAATGCGGTCCAAATGCTATTTGCGTTACCAATAATCACATTCCCAAATGTCAATGCCCATCAGGCCCTTTTACAGGTGATCCCACTGATCTAGAGAAAGGATGTCAATCTGTTCCTTGTATTTATAACACAGACTGTTTAGATTTCGAATTGTGTAATCGGATGACCCACACATGCATTAAAGCTTGCAGTGAATCTACTTGTGGAGACAATGCTATTTGTATTGCAGAGAACCACAAATCAAAGTGTCAATGTCTCAGCGGATTTAAAGCTGATCCTTTGCCAGAAGTTAGCTGTAAAAAAGTACAAGTATGCGATCCACATCCTTGTCACCCTTCCGCTATCTGTGAGCCTCAACAGTCTTCATATGTATGCAAATGCCCATCTGGGTTAATAGCTGATCACAAGACTAACGAATGCCGTCAGCAAGGAGAATGCCCAAACGGGGATCAAGATTGTCCGTCAGATGCAGTATGTGCTAAAGGTCGTTGCGGCAATCCATGTGACGGTGCTTGTGGCATAAATTCACTATGCAAAGTGATTAATAGAAAACCGATCTGCCTTTGCCCTGACGGATATGAAAATGTGCAAGGAAGCAATGGTTGCAAGAAAAAGTTACTAATATGTACAAATGAAATAGATTGCGGTGGTGAAGTTTGCCATAACGGACAATGCTTAAAAGCTTGCTTGAATTCCAATCAATGTGACCCAGGAGACCTATGTTCAAAAAATCTGTGTATAGGTCAATGTAGCAAACATACTCAGTGTGGTATTGGCCAAGCTTGTATAGGAGGTCAATGTTTGATCGGATGTAGAAGCAATGACGACTGTCCCAGTGAAGAAGCTTGCGTGAATAATAAATGCTTAAATCCTTGTCTTTCCACGAGAGTATGTGGCCCTAACGCAATTTGTTCCAGAGTCAATCATAACACTACGTGTGAGTGCCCGGTTGGGTTTGAAGGCACACCGACCGCTCAACAAAGTTGTGTACGAAAACCAAGTTCCTGTGTAAGGACAACCGATTGCCCTCCAGACCATATGTGTATAGCATTATTATGTCAAGTGCCATGTCAGGATAATTCTGGATGCGCCATTGGTGAAAAGTGCAGCGATAATAAATGCCACAAGATTTGTCACTCTAGTGTCAATTGTTTACATGGTGAACACTGCAGTTCCGGAATATGTATTGCTGGGTGCAAATCTGATTCAGATTGTCTCTCCAATCAGTTTTGTAAATCATCGCAATGTCAATGCGAATCTGGTTTTGAATTAGTCAATGATGAATGTACGAATATCAATGAATGCCTTACCAGCTCCTGTCATCCATCAGCTCAATGTGTAGATACACCAGGCTCGTATAAATGTGTATGTCCGACTGGAGCAGTTGGTGATCCATATAAAAACGGATGCTTACTACCCAATCAATGTAGACGAGATAGTCAATGTCAAGATTCTCTTGCTTGCATTAGAGGCAAATGTTCCGACCCATGTCAGAGTAACAGATGCGGTTTGAATGCTGAATGCCTTGTGGTTAAGCATAGGGTGGCATGCAATTGTAAAAAAGGATATCTAGGAAATCCGTTTGATCAAAATATTGGGTGCTTTAAAGTGGAATGTATTGACAGTACTGATTGCCCTAGTGATAAATACTGTAATGCAGAAATTAATAAATGCGCAGGTTAGTAACAAACATTCTAAATACTCTTTTATCCCGATTTTTTATTTAAAATCTTCCCAAAATGCGGAACGATACGTATAGATACATGTATAATATTAAAACTCTTCCACAGATCAATGTGATAAAATCTACTGTCAAGGCGGACTTTGCAAAATAGAGAACCATAAAGCTTTGTGTATTTGCCCATCTGGATTCGATCTTATACAGAATAGTTGCGAGGATATTAACGAATGCTTAAATAATCCATGTCCCTTAAATGCTGAATGTGCCAATGGACCTGGTTCGTTTACCTGTAATTGTGTTAATTCAACTGTGCTAGACCCTAAAAGTGGTAACTGTAAATTACCAGGGGACTGCTTTTCTGATAACGATTGCTCAGAAAAAACAAGATGTGATAATAATCTCTGTATCAATCCTTGTGAAAAGATATCTTGTGGCGAAAATGCACAATGTGTTGGGTCAAAACATAATGCAATCTGTGAATGTCCACCTGATAGCCAAGGAGACCCGTATAAAAAATGTATCAAATTAGAATGTGTAAAAGATTCAGATTGTACCGCAGAAGAGGCATGTGTCAATAACAAGTGCAAAAATCCATGCAGTTTACCAAGAGCTTGCGGTAAAAACGCCGAGTGCTTTTCAAAAAGCCATATTGGACACTGCTCATGCGAAGCGGGATATACCGGAGATCCTGTACTTGGATGTGTGCCAATTCAGTATTGCATGGATGACACGAGATGTTCCGCTGGAACCAAATGCGTAGACAACCTGTGTGTAGGTGAGTTATCATATCATAGTAAATAAATAACAGTAAAATATTAGTAAAAAGAGAAGTCTCGGATTTTCATCGATCCTAATACCTATAAAAGTGTCTATTACAAATTTTTTTTCAAATGACATCTGTCTTGTACTAATGGCTATAATAAATACATTTCAGGTTTTTGCAAGAATTCACGAGACTGCTTAAATGATCACGTTTGCATCCAAGAAACATGTCGAATAACTTGCAATTCAAATAGCACTTGTCCTGATTTTCAATTCTGCTCAAACCGAATTTGTACAAAACAAGTTCAATGTACCTCGGATGACAACTGTGCAGATGACGAAAGATGTTCCAATGGTAGAAGTGGAATACCACAATGTGTTAAAGCTTGCAATAGACATCCATGTGGAAGAAACGCTGATTGCATTGGAAAGAACCATCAACCGACTTGTGCATGTGGTGGCGGCTTCTTTGGAGATCCTTTACAGGGCTGTAGAAAAAAAGAATGTAACATGGATTCTGAATGTTCAGATGACAAGACCTGTGACAAAAATATTTGTAAGATAGCTTGCTTAGTAACCAATGATTGTGGCGAGAATTCTTTATGTTCCTCCGAAAATCACAAACATGTCTGCTCTTGTCAACCCGGCCATACAGGAGATCCGGTCAGAGGTTGTACTAAAATAAACTGGTGCGAATCTAGTCCTTGTGGCGATGGAGCTGAATGTAAAAGTACAAGAGATAAAGCGCAATGCATTTGTCCAGCTGGAAGTGTTGGTAATCCGTACGAAGAGGGTTGCCACAAGGCCCAAGAATGTCAGTTTAACAGAGACTGTCCAACTGTTGCACGGTGTACTGTAGTCGAAGGTATCAAGAAGTGTACAGGTACGTGAAAATATATTGTACTACACTTGTTTTAGTATATGCTCTATTCTATATTGTATTTTACTTACATTTCTTATTTTTGTAGATGTTTGTGGAAATGTAAAATGTGGTCCAAATGCGGAGTGTATCGCTTTAAGACATAAAGAACAATGTAAATGTAAGCCGGGATATATCGGAAATGCAAACGATAGAACTGGATGCCATCTTAAGGAGATTTCATGCTCGGCTAGAGCCGATTGTTCCACTGATCAGTACTGTCACAAAGGTCTATGTAGTGGTAAGTTACAAAGACTCACATACGGGAATATAGTTTTAATTTACAAAACAATTACAAATAAACACGTTGCCATATGGTAGTCAGCTTATGTAAGAAAGCCTTGTCTATTAGCAAACGGGTACCTAAGTCTCAAAGGTTAGATAGCAATATCTTAATCTTGCCTGACTCATTGCAGTACTATGTAAATCACAAAAAATGTGTTATTTATGTATCTGCGATCCCTTTGTTAGCTCAATGTTAATATAAATTCTAATTTAAGGTTTGACAACATAAATCGCCTTAAGAGAACGATGACAAGTTTTGATAGTGACTAAAATAGTAATTTATGGCAAAAAAACACATAATTATGTTTTTTTTTATTTTCAGCTCTATGTATTGTTGACGAGGAATGTGGAAGCAATGAGAAATGTTTCAGTGGTCAATGTGTTGATCCATGTCAGATGGAAAAAGCTTGCGGTCTAAATGCATTGTGTCGTACAGATGATCATATTATGCAGTGTAGCTGTCCCAATAGTTTCACTGGTAACCAGGATATGGAATGCGTACGAAGTAAGTTTATGTAAAATCCAAATAATGAATAAATCTATTGTTTGTATAAGGATAGCAAAGTTTTAATTTATCACCTTTCCAGTACCAAGATTGTGCGGCAATGCGGGTGAATGTGACGATGACTTCGCTTGTCAAGACTCTATGTGTATGGCCAAATGCATAACAGACGATAATTGTGCCCTAAATGAAAGGTGTTTAAACAATGCTTGCTTACGTGAGTATCTTGTTATATTTATATTCCATGGTCCTATTATGCAATGTGTTAGAATATACAGGTTTTGTTACTTTTGAAAATTAACTATTTAAATCATTTTTCAGTTACATGTCGTGTGGACAACGACTGTTTCCTGGGTCATATTTGTTTGGAAAATAGTTGTGTATACGGATGTAGGTATCATGAAGATTGTGGGCCGGAAGAACTTTGTAAAGAGAACGTCTGCCAAAATCCATGTGCTGATGCCATCAATCCGTGTGGACCAAACGCATTATGTTCCGTTGTTGAAAGGAAAGCTGTTTGCTCTTGCATGGAGGGCCTAATACCAAATCCTACCCCGAATATTGCATGTGTCCGTGAACCCGCATTACCATGCCGCGTGCATACTGATTGCGTCACCGGTTGGCGATGCGAGGACGATCGTTGTCGTCCTGCTTGTACTATCGATGGACTGCAATGTCTACAGGGTGAGAGGTGTGATTCAGGAGTGTGTCGGTATGCTTGTACAGCGGATGAACACTGCTCAGACGACGAAGTTTGTGATGGGCGTTTGTGCGTAACCGGTTGTAGATCACATTCTCAATGTGCCGATAATCTAGCTTGCATTTCTGGGCAGTGCTTAGATCCCTGTTCGGAGCCATCTACTTGTGGGGCTAATGCATTATGTATAACAAAAGAACACCAGCCTGTATGCACATGTCCGTCAGCATTACTTGGAGATCCAAAAACAGCTTGTAGAAGAACTTCTTCACAATGTGATACTAGCAAGAATTGCCCTGAAGGGTTTAACTGTTATGGAGATACATGCTATCCATCGTGTAGGAGGTATGTATTCGTATATAATTAGATTGTTTAATTAAAATATTATTAATTATGAATAAATTTACATAAATAAATTATATTAATTATGGTATATTAAGGGTCATGTATTGAAAAATGTGAAACTATAACTTTACCGAGTCTCCCGCGTAAGGACTTGGCGCGTTTATATAAATGAGTGAAAAACATTTCGAAATTTTTATGTGTTTACATTACAAACATTACAAAATGTGTTTTCGATTTCTGTAAACATAAGAAAGGCGTGGCTTTTGCGGACTTCCCTTGTTTAATAACAGTTGTATTTTCGTAATTTCAGCGATACAGTTTGCTTATCCAATGAAAAATGTATCCGCGGGATATGTAGAGTGGTGTGCAATAGCGATGAAGCGTGTAGTGACGGCCACATTTGCGAGAACAGAATTTGTAAACAAGGCTGTAGAGACGACACTGCCTGTGATGGAAGTCAAGCTTGTTTGAGAGGACAATGTAAAGGTACGGACTAAATGTTATTTTTTTATAGCCATTTGTTTTAGCCTTTATAAAAAATATTATTATAAATAAACAAATTATTGTCGAGATATATATTTTCTTATTAAGTATTATTTGTAAACTTTTCGTCATTACGTTAAGTACATAATTATTTGTGATTTCTCTTTTACAGATCCATGCAGCCAAAGGGCTACTTGTGGAATTTGCTCTGAATGTACAGTACAAAATCACCGTGCTCAATGTAGTTGTACCAGTAATTATACCGGAAATCCTTTAGTGGAATGTAAAATAAAAAAGCTTTTGTGTGATGGATTCTGCCCTTGCGATGATAGTGGTTACTGCGTATCACTCTGCGAAGGAAACTCCGCATGTCCATGTGGCGAAAAATGTTTTAACGGCGGATGTAGAACTTTGTGTTCTGCGAGAAGCAGGTGTCCGGAAAGACAACTCTGTGTCCAGGGAGTTTGCTTGCCAGGATGCAATAGTGACAGAGATTGTGGAGATGAAATGCTATGCTCCTCAAAACTGTGCGTAAAGGCTTGCCAAGAAAACACCTGTGGAAGAAATGCTATATGCTTAGCAACGGGTCATCGCGCTGTCTGTAGTTGTCTTAGTGGATATTCCGGAGATCCAAGTAAAGAATGTAAAGCATATGATTGCTTGCGCAGTGAAGATTGTGGCACGGATGAAGAATGCTCTAAAGATGGAAAATGTAAAAACGTTTGCTTAGGTGCATGTGGTAGTAATGCAATATGTCGTTCCGTGTCAAGAAAACCTCAGTGCTCCTGCCCTCCAAGCTACATAGGGAATCCAAAAGTGGAATGCTCTAAGCCTACAGTCAGTGGTAGTTGCTTGCGAAATCCGTGTGGAATCAACGCTCGATGTCGCGACTTAGATGATGGCAGCTACGAATGCACCTGTCCTCCGAAATGTGCTGGAAACCCACAGAGACAGTGCTTCTGTGGTGCAATGGAACCATGTGCTTACAAGACTTGTGGAACCAACGCACACTGCCGTGTCAACCAAAATGGTGGAGCAAGTTGCTATTGCCCACGTAATTATCCCAACGGGGACCCAAATATAGAATGTATGTAACTGATTTAATGAGTCACTTGGTTTATATTGTTAACGTACGCATAATTAGACTTTTAAATTCAGGTGCTTTAATTGCATTATCAGTATGCACTTATCTAAAGTTAGATCTACATTAATTATTTTGCGGAACTTGACTACATCAAAGAATAGGTTGCGTGATTCACTAAGTAAACGTTTCTCACAATTGGCTAACATTTTATTTATAGGTGCCCAGGGACGCAGCGATGTTGATTGTCGAACGACTGGATGCGGAATTAACGGAGAGTGTCTCAGGGAGGGTGCAGAATTTGTGTGTCGCTGTATACCCGGTACAGAAGGCCAAGCCGATATAGAATGTCACACCAGTGAGTAAATTGCACAATGTTTTCATTTCGTAACACCATGTAAAAATGCACTACCACCGATTACTAGTTGTCTTTTACAAACAAGTTTGCATTCGATTTGTTAACATCAATGTGTATATTAAGATCAACGTAAAGTTTTAAGCCCGAGGAGCACTGGATGGGATCATCTCCCACTTTATGTATATATTGTAAAGAAAGTTGTAGATACGAGTTCAAAATAATTTTGTCAATTCAGAGTTTATATCCCTTTCCAATAAGGAAGTACGTACATAATTCTAGCATGTCTGGGGCACCTAAATGTCAAATTTGCGATCTAAAAAAACATAATTACTTTTTGTACAAATATGTTTGTCATTAAATTATAACTGGTGTCGAAACATATGTGTACATTTGGTACGTATGTAATAATAGTGGAAGCATTCTCACCGTTCGTGCTTGAGATATCAAACAGTCAGTAACATTTTGTTCGGCTTCATGTACATACCGCTTGTATTATATTCCGTTATATACATATCTCTGGTCATAAACTATCAGTTTCAAAAAGCATGCACTGTCTCGTGAGAAAGTTTCCTCTTCGCGGCTGAGGTACCGCTCTTTCGACTCTGCTTTCTTCTTTCACATTCTTCCTAGGTATCGAATGCACAAGCGACAAGGATTGTCCGATTGATCGAGCGTGTCTAAGCTTGCATTGCGTGGATCCCTGCACGGTGCGCGGCGTCTGCGGTGAAGATGCACTCTGCGTACCTTTGATGCACCAAGCACAGTGCTCCTGCCCCCAGTGCTACATAGGACAGCCACGACTCGCTTGCCGGCCTGACCCCACCTGCAAGCCCAGCGGTGACTTCAATGTAACGTTTAGTTGCTCGGACACTAAAGTATGCCCGTCCAAACTGGCTTGCGATTACAGTACCAATGAATGTCGCAATCCATGCCTTAATTATCAAAACTGTAAACGGAATCAACGATGTGAGGTCAGAGATCATAAACCTGTCTGCGTATGTCGGAATGGTTTTGCTTTGAATGAAAAAGGAGAATTGACTTGCGCTCCGGAACACGCAGAATGTACAAGGGATGAGCAATGCCCGTCTAATGCCGTCTGTCGTAATACAAAGTGTGTGAATCCTTGCTTAACATCTAGAGAGCCCCTGTGTCCAAAGGGAAAACAGTGTGAAGTATTGGATCACCGCGCCATGTGTGTGTGCGTGGAGGACTGCCACCCAACGGCATCAATATGCTTGAGAGATAATGGGTGTCCAAGCAACTTGGCTTGCAGAGATTTTCAATGTAAAGATCCTTGTAAAGGAGCCTGTGGTGGCGCTCCGTGTTCGGTAGAAGATCACCACCCCGTTTGCAAGTTTTGTCCTAGCGGATTCATACACGATGACAAACACGGCTGCACTAAAGGTAATTTTAAAACGAAAAAGAAATTTAAGCATTTTATTGTTTCCTACCATTTATTATAGTATATTAGCGACTTATCTTAATAATCTTTTGTTCTTCATTATTACAGGAGATATTGATAGTTTCTACTTTATGATTTCATGCGGTTCTATCTGTCTTTATTCTTGTTTCTGGCATGTTCATATATTTCTTTATTCCACAGTTGGTTCTTCTTCTGCATCAGGTAGTCTTTGAAGCATGGTGTTGAATGTTCTTTGTGTACAATATTGATATCCGTTTTATCATAACTTCCACTTACTCATTTGGTGCATGCGCTTGGGAAATGATTCTGACTCTAATGCTTGTAATATCCTTTATGCTTCGGCATCCATACGAATTGCAACAAAACAGTCACGAGACAGAGTTTGCAGAGTTAAATTAGAATGCCTTCTACATACTATGTACGTATATTGCATTGTCAATGTAATTATTTTATTATTTTTATTTTTATTATTATTATTAGTTCCTCAACGATTTTTAGAAAATTTGCAACTTGAAAAGTGCATTTTAACTTCCTGCTGCGAAAATGACTTATACAGCACACTATTGTATGAATTGTTCACAATAAAAGCACGTGTTTACTTTTATGGGATTGAGGTGAATGCAAATTCGTTAAAAAGTATGACACATTTTTGTGTCATTAAATTGAATTTTTATCGATTTAATAACGAAAATATTTATTTGACATTTTATGGTACCTCTGATAATGGATAAGGGAGTCAATATTGTTGTGCGGTATGTACAGCTGAGGAGTGCGGTAGCCACGAGCAGTGTGCACCGGGATTCGCGTGCGTAGGGGGACGATGTGCCGACCCGTGCGAGCGCGGCGGTCCCTGCACCCCTGGCCAGCACTGCGCTGTAGTCGATCACCAGCCCGTATGCTCTAAGGGTAAATTACCATTTCTTTGTTTAAGTTTTAGCTATGGTTTGACTTGTACCCTAAATAACGTTTTGTACGTAAGGTAGCTCCACGAACTAAACAACACTCAGCATCTAAGCCGGCTGCTTAATAGAGGCAGGGCACAACGGTGTCTCCATTACAATTTTCAATGCCCCCTGAGTAATCGCAGCAAAATGGCGTTGATCTGAGTTGTTATTTCATGCGGTTCGTAAGAACTTTGAAAATCGACATGGTAAGTATGTCATTGTGACCCCAGCGACACCTATTAAGTTTCTATAGGGCTATGATGGTAATCATTCTCCTGCCCATTACCTAAGTTATTGAGAGTCAGCGTGATATCTGTTATTATTATCGGTCACTGACTCTTAATTCGACGCTGAAATAAATTTAAAGTTATAAACATTTTGTTTTAGTTTGCCAATGTCAGTCTTCTTCGGATTGTGCAAGATATCCGAACACCTATTGCGACGGTTGCGCATGTATTCGAGGTAAGTTAATAACGGTGTAACTTATTAAATTACTCAAAATATTTATCACTTAAAGTAGTCTAGGATTTTTCAACTTACGATCTCGGTCCTATCTCGGCACCTAGTCAAAATGACATTTTGTCTTTGCAGAAAAAAAGCTTTTGTCATACCTAACTTATTACTGAGCAACTGCAGCTATTAATTTCTTCTATTTCTAATTATAACATTTTGTTTTCGCAGATAAAAAGCCGACTACTAACTGTGCGCATTGTCGGCCTGGAGTCCCTTGTGATCCATTCTCGGGAGCTTGCATGGAAAGTGAGTATATCTTTATATATAAGCTGAATAAATACCAAATTCATGCTATTAATTATGTTAATATTGCTAATTATTATGTTTATTGGATTAGCTAACAGCTATTATAATTGTGTGGTGTTAGAACACAATTACGTGAATTTATGTGCTATTATTATTTGACATGCAATTTTCTCACAGTTGACGTCATGTGGACTCCTACAATAATACTAGAAAGTCTGCGTGTTATGTAAATAGCAAAACAAACTCCAGATGAACTGGTATTGCTATGATTCTAGCATTATTACCTACCATTTGTCCGATAAAACGCCACAAAATACTGGCAGCGACATCCCGGCAGACCCGGCAGGCAAACATTGCAATTATTTATGTCTTTAGTATGTACGATTACGTATTTGGTCTTCCGTGCAGTGAAAATATGGGGCGATTTTACTTCTATTAGATTTGGACTACCACGAACTATGCATATACCTAGTATGTTTATGTTAAGTCACGTGGATTTATAAATATCCAATTTGGCGTTTTTAGGCTTAAAGACTGATATGATTGAAGCAGGTTAAATCATTCCTAAACTAACCTTTCATAAGTATCGGAGAACCATTTTATATTAAAATCACTTATATGTGTGACGACGTATCATCAATGTCATGATTAAGATTAGAATGTAAACACACCAAACTTTTCTCTTCCAAGTTTCGGGTCTATTAAGCCTAAACGCGCTAACTATTTGGTTATTTCTCTGATATCTCCTTCTTGGTACACGGCGTATTTTCTTGGCTTGGGTTCTATTCACTGTAGAAAGCATGACGTATTCTTCTATCCGCAATACTTGTTAGTGTCCAATATTTAAGATTAGTGCAATTTTTTATAGGACGTACATATATTAACGATTTTGTTGTTACATTCCTATTAACAGATGACGGTCCTAAAATTATCCCACTAACAGAAACATACTCCGATGTTACAACAACTACGTCTGGAAGAAATAATAACTTCAAAGCAGACCCAATGACTTCCAATGATTTTACGACTGACAATGTCAACACTTTAGGGATTAACGACTTGACGACACCTTTAAATGTTTTGAATACTGACTCTGAAAGTAGTGAAACAGGCATGACAACTCCTATATTTATAGAAGATAGGGTGACTGAAAAAAGTATACAAAATACTCAATCATTAGAATATGATTCCAGTGATACACCTGTTACTAGCGATGATAGCTCCACAGCTTTCACAACAAGTTCAACAGACAGTAGCGTCATACAAACAATCAGTACATCAAGTAATATTCCAAGCACAAAGTCTTTAGAATCCACAACTAACACGTTGACTGAAAATGATATTACTTCAACAACTGTAAGCAATGACATTAGTGAAACAACAACAGAAAATTCTTCGGCATTTACAGATAATACTTACTTGTATTATTCTACCATAGATTCAGATGAGCTCGTTCAAAGTAGTAGTACTATTCATGTCGAAAGCACAGTTAAACCACTTATAAAAAATATGACCGGCGGAATTATATCACCAACACCATCGGTCGAAAACAAGAATACAAAAACACCGGACAATCAAAGAAATCTAAATAATAACTTTACGGTAATTTCCTTAAAAGGCGAAGATATAAATAAATCGAAGGAAATAACGAATGTAAGCCCGTCCATATCTTCTTCCACCTTATTCACTAGTACACAGAAAGAGTCTCCAACTTCTAGTCTAAATCCTTATGTATATTATGATACAAAGTCCGATCTTACAACTGAAATTGGAACAACGTCACGTAATAGTCAAGATATTACAGAAATCACAAATAGCATTACAGAAATTACAAGCTCTTTGTCACAAACTCATACCCCTGCTACATATAGTACTCAAACGCTTTCTACTACTTCTAGTTTTCAAACAACTGGTATTAAATCTGCTACTAATATACAAGACGATTCAGTTCTTACGACAATTATACCAGAAATTTCTACTGATATTAGTTCAGGAAACACTGGCACCTTAAGTGAAGAAAATGATGTTTCCAAAACTTCAGATATAGCTTTAAAAAGTACAGAAATAACGACGAAATCCAGTTCCGCAAATGATAAGGAATCTACTCTTAGTGATGTTATACAAACTAGTACCCTTGATAAAGAAAAACAGTCACAAAGTATATATTATACTCAGGATGTAGTTGACGCAACCTCAGAGAAAACAAGTCCAGTAGTTTTAATTCCTTCTGAAATAAATACACAAGATAGTTTTTCTAAGGATGCAGGAAATTATAATGCAGAAACCACAACGGAATTTGTAACAACTCAAAATTATTTATTTACTGACATAACTGAAACGACTAATATAGTTGAAGTGACTAAGGCTGAAGTCGGTAGTATAGGCTCAAGTATATCATCTACCAAGGATAACGTAGGTACGCAAGATCCGACAGAAATTGAATCACAGAAAACACCAGTAGTTACAGACTGGATATATTATCCAACCGATAATATACCAATCACTATTACCCCAAGCGCCAATGAGGGTCAATTTGGTTTATTTACTGATGGAAATACCAATATCAATTCTGAGTATACGACCTTTGTACACGAAGATTTAGAAACCACCACTACCAATTTACTAGTTGCAGGTATAACGAAAAACAAAGATGGTGGTGAACGCATGGACACTCATTCAGTTTCCTACGAATCGTTTGGAGTAGATGGAACAGAAACTAAAACAACCGTGTCTAGTTTAACAACGCCAAAATACGGTTCTAACGAAAATTCTTATGAGCCAGATGCAGTGCCAAATACAAATATTTTTGTAACCACGACTGAAGCAATAAATGAAGCTCAATACGATACATCTTTGCCCATTACTACATTACACCCAAAAGAGCCAATTAACTCAGAATCAATAAATGACATTAGTAGTATGTTTTTACAAACTGCGAAGTCAAGCACAATTAATTCACAAACTGTTACATCTTCCATACCATTCACATCATCTCCCCCAGACTCAGGGCCAGGCCATACTTATGTTACAGAACGTAATTATATTTCAGACGTAATAGTTCATAATAGTAATAAAACTCAATATAATAATATTAATACCGCTACAATCCAAACTTCCACATCACCTTCTGGTATTTCGGTAACTGAAGACACAGTTGCTTATAGCACTGATGATACAGTTTCTTCCACGCTAGAACAAATCATGACAACCAGTGATGTGACCACAACAACAGAAGCTAATGAAGTTTTAATGTTAACTGAAGCTACAGTTAATGCTTCGATTGAAGTAACAGAACCTCAAGATTACGTGACTCAATCATACATGCCTCGAAAAACAGAAAAAGAGTCAGGAGAATTGGGAACAAAATCTATGAATGTTGGTGATATCACTACCGAGTCGGAAATATCATTTTCAGTTTCTAGTTATGTTACTAACAAACAAGATAAAACTGATACACTAACAACCAATATAAATACATCTAGTGCATCTCGAATAACATTGGAGCCAGATTATGAAAGAACAGTAACTCCGCTTTCAAGTGGCTTAATACCTCAAAAAACTAATGTTCAAATTGAGGAAAATACAACAATAAATATAGATACAGATCTGAAAACCGAAGCTTATGATGACACAATTACCAACACGATTGGTGATCATTTACATACCACCATTTCTGATACTCCCACAAAACTTGAGACTACAGTTCAGTACAGAACATCAGAAACTCCTTTGGTTCCTGATAGTACCATTGAAGCAATTTCTTCGGCTGAATACGATATTACTACACGCAGAATGACATCTACAGAAAACAGCAATCGAGATGAAAATAGTTCAATAATAACGGTAGGATCAAATTCTGGATTGACCACAGATCCAAATACTCCAGATATTGAAGTTTTCACCGAAACAGAGCGAATTAATAATTTTGAAACATCCACCCCCACTTTATTTGATACCTCTACTCAAGGTACAATAACACAAGAAAAATATTTTACTATATCTCACTTTAAGGAAAATACACATACAATATACACTACAACAGTCAAAGAGGATTCTGATCAAACTGAAACCACACACACGAATGTACCAATAGTAACACTCTCTGAAAACATGCTCCCTGAATTAGGAGAGACAAAAGCTCAAATACCTTTTGAAGTAACAGAACAGTATTCAGAAACAACAACCACAGATTTACAACCACTTAGAACAACACTTATTGAAAATATTCCTCTTTCATATTCAAGTCAACCTGAAAGTGACCATTATACAACCACAGAATCAAATTTATCCACAGGAATACAAGGAACACAAAATAAAAACAATACTAATTTAAAAATAGAACAGGCAATACCCTCTAGTTTTAAAGAAACTACGACCATGGAAACATATTCCACTCAGACAGAACAGTTTCAAGACACAACAAAGCCCGCATCAAGTGTCACAGACTCTGACAGTTATACGGAAGAAATCGTTTTAACGGATAACACACAAACAAGCACAGGAATAACAGATGTTACAAGGTTTCCTCATATTACAACTAATGAAGCCATACTTCATCAAACACCACCTACTTCTAGTTCAATACCAAATGAGAGTTCTAGTACAGATGCACAATACAAGCTAACTTCTTCACCTGATACATTGATTAATATAGATGATATAGAGCAGACAACCGAATTTATAAGTACTGAAAGTACATCGAAGTATTTGTATTCAACTAGTTTTGACCCAACAAGTACAAACAGTCATGATAAATATATGACAGTATCTGAAACGGAAACACAGTTAAGAGTAACAGAATCGATAAATACTCTAAATAATTCATCAGGTATGAGTTACTACGATAGTACTGATGAGCCTAGTACAAAAAATATGCAAACCGACACATCTTTTCATAATGACACATTTACGCAAGACATTGATGAGGCAACTAATAAAATAGACGATACCGAATCAAGTACAACGACATCCACGACCATTAAAGAAAAATCGATGAATGCCAGATTTTCAACTCAAAGAGAAGAAGCTGACATAGATAATTCACAAACATCGCAACGTCCACTTACTTCGGAGTCACTTACTTCGGAGTCTTTTATGACAACTATTCAAGAATCGACAGACATCACTGCTAGTTTCAACTCGGGTGTAACAGAAATATATCTCACAGAAGATACACATACTACCATTACCCCTGTAACAACATCTCTTCGCAATACCCACGATATAAGTGTGATTACAAGTACAGTGCAGGCACAAACAGAACTCGTACACACCACTTACATTCCAAAGGTCAGTCATGATAACGATGATACTACAAAATCTTCAGATAAGACTGTTACATATGATACACCACACATAGCCACTCTCTCATCAACAACTGCATCCACGCGTAGTTTCGAAGGCGATTCAACTGGAATACGAACACCTTCTAACACTGGAAATACTGATTCTACACTTGAAGACATGATTTCAACCACGCCTAAGTTTACTGTTCAGACCGATACTGAGCAAAGTAGTACTTTAGAAATAGCTAAAACCGACACAGAAATGATAGAATCCACTTATTCAACAGAAATCACTACTGAAAATAGTAACGTGAGCCTGTCTACTACAGAAATTCCAATATCAGTTCCATCTGTTTCACTAGATTCATTGTCTCAACACAGTTTATCAACGGATGAAGATTATATAACAAGTGTAATACCAAAATCTTCAGAATTAACGACTAAAAGTAGTGATCTTATGCATATAGAATCGTCTGATATGATTGATCCGCATACACTAGTCACGATTTCAAATACAAACTATGTAACTACTCAAGGAACCAAAGAATTGGAACCAACGAAAAGCATTATTTCCAAAGCAACATGGCCCCAAACCACATCTACTGAAATCGATATATCGACCTCTAGTTTTAGGTCCAGAGAAACTGAAACAATTGATGCAGGCTATATACAATCAGTAACACCGGCGTCAAATGTCGCAAAAAACATAAGTACAGATAGCAGTTATGCAGAAATTCCAACTACTTTAAGTTACACTGAAAACCCAACGTCATCATTTATTTCTACAAATGAACCGGAAATAACTAATAATGAAGCTAAATTCACCACAAATAAACCAAAGATAACGGAATCAATCGAAACAACAAGTGTTCCTGATTCCTCAACCTATGCAAATTATTTGTATACCATTAGTATATCTGATACAATAAGTACACACTCTGAAACAACAAGTAATCCAGATATTTCAAGGGACACAATTTTAACGTCTGAAACCGATATATCTGACATACAATCAACCACACTGGCCTCAGTTTCTGATCAAACTGAAACAACTACAGGTACAACACTCACAGAGTATTTAAAAAATGAGACAACATTTACACCATTCTTAGATTTTAGTGAAACAAATTCCGAGGCTAATTACTCTCGAAAAATTCCAAGTTCGACTAATTTGAGCACATCAACCGAAAGCCTATCATCCAGACGAAAGGATGTTGATATTCCGGCTTGGACTGACTCAACGCTAGTCACCGACTCACCTTCTTTTACTGACACCACTTCAATAACCGACTCAACTACTACGACTATAACTGACGTGACTCTTGAAATTAATGTTAACACAAAATGTAAAGTAAATGTACACTGTCCAACAAACAATGCCTGCCTGAACGGAGTATGTGTGAATCCATGCCAAATAATGCGGAGTCAATGTACAAACAACGCGACCTGTAAAGTTATCAACCACGCAGCTGTTTGTATTTGCGACGACGACGCTGGGAGACACTGTGCTAGAGGTATGCTTTTAAGGTATTTTTGCATACCGGGTTAGGTTTTCGAACACAATATTTTACATTTATTGAGTTAAATTTGATATTTTTTGTATTTTGGTGGTTTTATCGGACAAATGAGTACGTATGAGTAGAGAAACATGTTTATATGTATATTTTTACGAATATTTGTAGATACACATTTTAACCTTCTCGATAACATACTAATATTGTAACATGTAACATAATAGAACCATCTGGAAAACCCAAGCTCCCAGAACCTTGTCATTCTGACCGGGATTGTATAGAAACGGAGGCCTGTTTTATGGGATTATGCCAAAATCCTTGTGAGTTTGACAACATATGTGGTATTGGAGCAAATTGTCACCCAATAAAGCAAAGACCAATGTGTTCATGCCCCGCGGGAACCGATGGAGATCCAGCTGTTAAATGTTCACCTAAAATAAGTAAGCCTTAACTGATACTAATTAATATAATATTTTAGAGTTTAGTAAGTAATGTACGAAGTAAATGCATACATAAGAGAGGTTTATTGATACGAAATAGGTTCTTACACTTACCAAATAAATACACTTACCGACTGTAAGTAAAAAGTAGCTTACGGAACTCTAAAATGGATTATTCATAAGAAAATTGTGTTTTATTATGTGGTAATATGAAGATTATGTTGTTTATTAATGTCCAATAATTTCATACGCTCGCCAAACGTAACACGTTCCAAACATTTCATGAATAATAAAAAAATATATAACAATATTAAATTACTTATGGGTTGTGGCTTCAGTTTATTGTATATAACTTTTGTGTTACTAGAGTTTTAGTACCTATGGTTATTATAATAACCTCTATCAGTAAAAAATCTATACAGAATATTTATTTTCTTTCTGTGTAGTCTTTTTGATCTTAATGAAAAAAACTGAAAGATTATGTTTACACAGAAATGTAAAATAAAATGTAACACACATGATTTGCACAACAATAATTTTGTACTATATTTAAATATTTAAAATTTTACCCAGCTGGTTGCACACGAAATGAAGACTGTCCTTTGACCGAAGCTTGTATAAATAATGCATGTCAGCACCCATGTGCCATACACAACCCATGTGCACCAAACGCAGTCTGTATAAACACCAACCATGGCTCCGACTGCAGCTGTCTCGAAGGATATCAAGGAAACGGTTATGTTGGATGCGTACCAGGTAAGGTTTGCTTCATAAATTTTGCTATTTAAAACAGCGAAAGAAATATACAAATTAACCAATTATTGTTTTCAGTAAGCAATTCTCGATCAGTATGCCAGTATAACGAAGACTGTCCGCCTGAATTATTGTGCGATAGACTGAACCGAGTATGCATTAATCCTTGTTCTGTAAATAAATGTGGGGATAATGCTGAATGCGTTCCGTCTAACCATGGCATACAATGCAAATGTTTAGCAGGGCACACAGGAAATCCGTTCTTAGAATGCTTCCAAGGTAGATATGAACAATTTTAACTATAGGTATATTGTAAGGCGTAAGTATGAAGCTTTTGTTGGTACCGAAATGGCCGAGAGGTTTAAGAAGTCCCCCTGCAAAATCAAGACTGGGGAGTCAAGCCTCACTGATCCTGGGCCAAGTTTATTACACCGTGTTGGTGAAGGAAACGTCCTTAGGGAACCTGCATTTGGTTCAGGGGAAATTGAAGGACGTATGGATAATCTTGCCTAAACATACTCGTATGTCGGGCAAGAAGTGTTATTACACCTATGTCATTAGTTCTAAATACTATTTAGAAAATTTATAATTAAAAGATATTTATAATCAAATAGATCGGACTCTTAAGGACGGGAACGTTAAGAGTACTCGAAACCGACGAGCATGTATGAAGAGACTGATGAATGTGGACGTAGCCAAAGAGGTATGTAAGTCTAGAGAGAACTGGCGCTCTATACTCTCTGCCTACCCCGTTAGGGACGTGATGATATGTATGTATGTATAATTAAAAGTTAGATCGTTTCTATGAAGGTATAATAATGAAGAATGTTGAATTGAAATTAAACTTAGTCTTGTATTTGTTCCTCATGCTTCATACATTTACGTTTTAGTTCAAGGCTGCCGGTCTGATAACGAGTGTGCCAATCACGAAGCTTGTATAAACGGTAAATGCGATTCTCCCTGCCGATGTGGCATCAATGCTATTTGCGACGTGTTGAACCACCGCAGCTCTTGTAAGTGCTTGCCGGGATACTCTGGGAACCCACAACTAGGATGCGAACCACCAACAAATCCATGCAGCCCTAATCCATGCGGTTCTAATGCTCTTTGTGAGATTGATAACGGAAATCCAATCTGTTTCTGTCCCAAAGGACTGACAGGAAATCCTTTCAAGAATTGCAGTATGTATTTTTTTTATGTGTATATAACTATATATTAATATGTGATATGATCTAAGTTGTATTACCTACATCAAAAGTTAAATAATGTAAATTAAAAATCCTTGCAGTACCTGAAGGCAATGAGTGTGAGCCAAATCCGTGTGGTCCGTATTCCGGATGTCGATTGATTGATAATAAACCAGCATGCTTCTGTTTACCAAACTATGAAGGGAATCCACCAAGGCAGCCATGTAAACTACCAAACAACCCATGCAATCCCTCACCTTGCGGGCCTAACACACAATGTACAGTCTTATCAAATGGATTTGCCAAATGCACTTGCTTACAAGGCTATATTGAAAGCCCAAACACAGTTAGAGGCTGTGTGGAAGCACGTAATCCGTGTGAACCAAACACTTGTGGTACTCGTGCACGATGCGATCCTAACAGAACTCCGGCCTGTTATTGCCCAGAAAATACCATTGGAAATCCATACAAATCATGTGATACCCAACCTTACTTGCCCCCACATAATCTTTGTAATCCAGGGCGATGTGGATTAAACGCCGACTGCTACGTGAGTAGCAATACTGAAATGTGTTTCTGTAAAAGTGGCTTCATCGGAGATGCTTATACAGAATGTCAACCTCAAAGAAGCCCATGCTCTCCAAATCCTTGCGGTCCGCAAGCACTGTGCCAGGTTAATTTTGAAGGCCAAGCGGTGTGCATATGCCCAGAGGGAACAATAGGCGATCCCGTAGGCCCAGATGGGTGCCACTCAAGGGAATGTGAAGTGGACAATGAATGCAAACTGAACAGAGCTTGTATTGGATACGCTTGTCGTGACCCATGCCCTGGTGCTTGTGGATTGAATGCTCAATGTCACGTTGAATCTCATCGTCCCGTGTGCGTTTGTGACATTGGGCTCATAGGCAATCCTTTGATTTGCTGTTTGCCACCAGGAGATCAAAAGTCAGTAACACCTTGTAGTAAAGTGCAATGCGGCATTAATGCTATATGTCAGGATGTTGGGGACGAAGCAATATGTTCTTGCTACCCCGATTTTAATGGAGATCCCAAAATTGAATGCAAATTTGAATGTATGATGAATTCAGACTGTCCTGCTAACGAAGCTTGCATAAACAAAAAATGTATCGATCCGTGCTCGCTTGAAAATGTTTGTGGAATAAACGCCCATTGTCTCTGCTCAGATCATACTGTTTCATGTTTATGCCCCGATGGATATATAGGAGACCCTTTGACGCAATGTATATACAGACGTAAGTATAAAAAAATAAAATGTTGTTGACTTTATGTAAAGTATGATTGAAGGCGTCAATGCCACTCTCTAAAATCTATGAACTTTCAGCTATCATCATTCCATCGGACAATACAACAGCACAACCCTGTTTACCCAATCCATGTGAGCCAAATGCACCGTGTGATTCATTTGGCAATCAATTTGCTATTTGTGATGCTTGTGCGGGATCTAATGCAGTGAACAACCCATCATGTAGACCTGAATGTGTAATGAGCTCGGACTGTGCATTCAATAAAGCATGCCTAAGAAATAAATGCGTCGACCCTTGCCCAGGTTCATGTGGTGTTAATGCTGAATGCACAGTGTATTATCACGATCCCATGTGTAGATGTATAAATGGGTTCGAAGGAAACCCGTATGAGCATTGCAAGCCTACTATTGGACGTACGTATTTGTGTAACTACATATTTTTGTTTTCTTTTTATTTCCTGTACGTTTTGTAACTATTTCGGATACATCATGATGATATATATATATATATATATATATATATATATTATATATATATATATTTATTTATATATATATATATATATTTATTTATATTTTCATAGTTGAAAACCTAAAAAAAGGTCGGTAACTCTTAAAAACCAATATTAGTAATATATTTATCTAAAACAGTTATTATGTGTTAATACTATAGTAGTGGCTAAGTTGCCAATTCCAATTATATTTTTGTTACATTTTATATATATGTAGGTCTTGCGGTTAGTGAACTACATTAAAATTGGTGCATATGTACATATGTTTTCTTTTACAGCCGTTGTTCATGAAACTTGTGATAATGTTCAATGCGGAGCAAACGCTGTCTGCCACGATAACAATGGAGCTCTTACTTGCCAGTGCTTACCAAACTTTTATGGAAATCCACACATCGCTTGCCGACCTCAATGTGTTGTTAACAGCGATTGCTCGCCAGACTTAGCATGCTTGAATAACAGATGTGAAAACCCTTGCAAAGGCGTATGCGGAATCGGAGCCTTCTGTAAAACAGTCAACCATCACGCAGTTTGCTACTGTGAATCAGGCCACACTGGTGATCCATACGTACGTTGCCAAATTGCTCCCATAGTGCCTGCAGTACTATCAATTTGCGATCCTTCACCGTGCGGAGCCTACAGTCGCTGCCTAGTGTCGCCATCTGGCCTTGCAGTTTGCTCATGTTTACCTGGACATAGAGGAGTAGCACCAATGTGTCAACCAGAATGTGTTAGTAATTCAGATTGCATGCAGACAGAGACTTGCGTAAACCAGAAATGTACCAACCCATGCAAAGGAAGTTGTGGAGTTAACGCAGATTGTACAATAGTCAACCACAACCCTATATGTAGTTGTGGCCCAGGAAAATCAGGAGATCCTTTCACGGCATGCACTGAAACAGCTGCAACTGTACCGAGCGATAGAAATCCGTGTGTGCCTTCTCCATGCGGGCCTAATTCTGTTTGTGAAATCAAGTCTAACCATCCAGTCTGCTCCTGCCGCCCTAATTATTCTGGTACTCCTCCATATTGTAGACCAGAGTGCGTTATTAGCCAGGAATGCCCACCTAACCAGGCCTGTATAAATGATAAATGTTCAGATCCATGTATCGGTGCTTGTGGAAATAATGCTGAATGCCACGTTGTGAATCATACACCACTTTGCGGTTGCTTAGAAGGGTATAGAGGAGACGCGTTTGTTGGCTGTATTGCAACTCCGAAAGATGATTCTGTGACACCCTGCAACCCATCACCCTGTGGGGATAATACTATCTGTACAGAAGTTAACAATGTAGCTCGCTGTTCCTGCATCCCACCAAATATTGGAAATCCTTACGCAGGCGGCTGTCGACCTGAATGCACTTCGAATTCGGATTGTCCTAATCTTCTCGCATGCTTGTCAAACCACTGCCGCGATCCATGTAAGGACTTATGTGGTGTGAACGCCGAATGTCTTGTTACAAATCATGTCCCAGTATGTACATGCTTCAGAGGGTATGAAGGTGATCCATTTTCATCCTGTCGACCAGTGTCTAAGCCACGTAAGTGTTGTTGTATTTGAATACTTTTTATAGTACACCGTTTCTCGTAATTAAAGAAATTGCTATCATAATGCAAAATTTTACTATGGCCTTGAGAGTAAAACCGCTATATCCGTAGCTAATTTGTTACATTTGTGAACAAGATACGTGTAATTATTCCCATACAAATGATGTATAACTTTTGAATGCTGTAAATTGAGGACAGAAATCGTTGACTTAAAATCATACACAGGGATACATTCCTTGATATAATATGTATATCTAAGTTCATTATTAAGGTCTAAACTGGTATTTGTTTTTGCAACAGCATCTCACGTACGCCCATGTGATCCGTCACCTTGTGGAGCGAACAGCGAGTGTCACGTGGTAGGAGACCGCGCTGCGTGCTCGTGTCGTCCCGGGTATTTGGGAGCTCCACCAGCCTGTCGACCTGAGTGCTCTGTGAACTCTGATTGTCCTGGAAACAGAGCCTGTATAAACCTTAAATGCAAAGATCCATGCATCAATAGCTGTGGGTTAGATGCACGTTGCCACGTTATTGGGCATAATCCGATATGCACATGCCCAGAAAATCTTCCAGAAGGCGATCCGTTCATTCGATGTTATAGGAAATGTAAGTTATTTTTGTCACAATATTCGATTGATAAAACAAGTCACAATATTCGATTGAAAAATGTTATACTCTATGGCAAAAATATGGCATCACTCACTTTCTTCAAAATACTGTTCAGACTTACTATCACATATAAACAAGCTTTCAAGATATACGATTCCATTCAGTTACTTTTAAACTCACGTACGTTGCTCTAGCTATTTACCAATATATAAAACAATTCCTTAGTAAAACAAATAATTAACTCAATTGTTTTCATAGCTATAAGCGTCGCCCCGCCTTCTCCTAATCCGTGCCTGCTATCACCGTGTGGGCCTCATTCGACATGTCGGAATGATGGCGGTCGCGCCATATGTGCTTGTGAGCCGGGAACGCTGGGAGCCCCGCCGGCCTGCCGTCCACAGTGCGTCATCAACCAAGATTGTCCCTTGGCGCTGGCTTGTCTATCCGGCAACTGCGTCAATCCATGCATGGGATCTTGCGGTTTCAATGCACGCTGTACCGTTCAGAATCATCAGCCTATATGTTCCTGCGACGAAGGATTTTCTGGAGATCCATTCGCAGGTTGCAGCCCCAAAGAAGGTATGTACATTAGTAAGGAAAATGTCGACTGCATGATGTTAAGACACGCTTTAGTATGGCATGATTTTCCAATATCATTAGTAATAGATAGCATGTTTTGTGAATGAATTTTCAGTTACGAAAGACATACCTCATGAACCTTGCAATCCTTCACCCTGCGGGCCCAATGCAATCTGTCGAGAAAGAAACGGTGCTGGGTCTTGTACTTGTGTAGATGACTTTTATGGTGACCCCTACCTTGGCTGTCGTCCCGAATGCGTTATGAATACGGATTGTGGCACAGACCGATCTTGTTTCAATAACAAATGCGTGGACCCCTGTTCTGGAACGTGTGGGCAGAATACTCAATGTAGAGTCACCAACCATGCACCTTCATGTTACTGCTTACCTGGATATAATGGAAACCCACTTTATGCATGTACACCTGTTATAAGTAAGACTCTCTTTCTTTACTATTCTCAATTACTTAATTCTGTTTTCTGTACTTTGTTCACTTATCTGTCTACTTTCTCTCCTACGCACTTTAGCTCCATCGGAACCTATCGACCCATGCCACCCTTCACCATGTGGACCCTATAGCAAATGCCGTGCGTTTAATGGGCATGCCGTGTGCACATGCTTAGACATGTGCGTTGGCTCTCCCCCGAATTGTCGTCCTGAATGTATCGTTAGTTCCGACTGTAGACCTGACAAAGCTTGCATAAATCAAAAATGTCAAGATCCATGCCCCGGTATGTGTGGACTTAACGCCCAATGTCAAGTTGTGAATCATAACCCTATATGTAGTTGTTTGCGTGGCCACACTGGAGATCCATTCTTAAGATGTTACATTGAAGAAAGTAAGTCTATTTGAATATTTTTAGTTTTTTTGGGATTTTAAGTATTCAAGCAATGCACTAACGAATTGTTTTATAGCAGGTCCAATGATACCAATAAATTCGTGTATACCGAATCCGTGCGGTTCGCATTCACAATGTAAAGAAGTTAACGGAAAACCCGTATGCACATGCTCGGACAATTATGTGGGTCGCCCGCCAAATTGCAGGCCAGAATGTGTCATAAGTGTTGAATGTCCCGGCAATTTGGCATGCATAGCCGAAAGGTGTAATGACCCTTGCCCCGGGTCTTGTGGTTTTCATGCCACTTGTACCGTAATCAAACACATTCCCGTTTGTACTTGTGAACAAGGCTATACGGGTGATCCATTCTCGGGATGTTCATTCCTTCCATGTAAGTAAGACGAAAATATGTCTGAAACTGATAGAGTACTTGAAACAGATATTTTAAAATTTTAACCATTGCGATTTCCCTTTTAGCGATCGAACCACAAGTTGAAAGTCCATGTTCACGATCACCCTGTGGGGCAAATGCCGTATGTAAGGAAAGAAATGGTGTAGGCTCTTGTTCATGTCTACCTGATTATTACGGTGATCCATATATTGAGTGCAGACCAGAATGCGTATTGAATTCAGATTGTCCTAGAGACCGAGCATGTATTAACAATAAGTGCAAAGACCCGTGTCCAGGGGTATGCGGCATGAATGCCGAATGTAAAGTAAACAACCATGCGCCGTCCTGCGCTTGTCTTACAGGATATGAAGGAAATCCATTTACGGCTTGTTACATAAGTAAGAACAAATTCTTTTTTTGCTAATAATACACGGCTACAATTTTAAGGAACAAATTGTATTAATTCTTAATATTTTTAGGCCGTAGAGCCGTGGTGGCCGAGTGGTTCGAGCAGTTGCCTGCGACGCAAAGGTCGCAAGTTCGAATCCCGAATGTACCAATGAGTTTTTCTGAACTTAAGTACAGTGATTAGTCACACCACGAGCTTTACGGTGAAGGAAAACATCGAGAGTAAACCTGCATACGTCTGAGAAGAAATTCAAAGGCGTATGTATAGTCGTGCTTGAGTAACGGCGATGGACTCGCCATCTGTCACGTTGGCACCTAATATACCTCTGGCGGAAAGTAGGTGTGTGGGTATTACCTATACACCTCTGCCTACCCCTTCGGGGACCCTTGTGGGAAGGCGTGAGGATATATTATTTTTTATTATTTTATTATTATTTTTAGGCGTATTTGATAGCCCAGTCAATCCGTGTACACCATCGCCATGTGGACCCTATAGTATTTGTCGTGAAAACTCTGGTCACGCAATATGTTCATGTCAAGAACAATACTTTGGCTCGCCTCCTTTCTGCCGGCCAGAATGTATGGTCAGTAGTGAGTGCATGCCAAATAAGGCGTGCATCAATCAAAAATGTTTAGATCCCTGCCTTGGAACATGCGGGAATGATGCTAGATGTACCGTAGTCAACCATAATGCTCTATGCAGTTGCCCACAAGGTTACGATGGTGATCCATTTGTAAACTGCAAACAAGAAGAAAGTTAGTAGATAGTATTTTTTATATAATCCGATTAATATTGTTGTAAACAATCAAATTGCTACTTACCCGCTAACAAATAAAATAACTCGGCTTTCATTTAATATTTGGACAAAGTATTTATTAATCGTTTAAATCGTGCGATATCACGTGTCTCAGAAATAATCATAATTGTAGGACCAAAACCGAAACCATCTGGAAACCCTTGCATTCCATCACCATGTGGACCAAATTCGCAATGTCGGGTGATAGGAGAAACCCCCGCGTGCTCCTGCCAGCTAGGATATATTGGTAGAGCGCCCAATTGTCGCCCGGAATGTATTTATGACGAGGAATGTCCAAGCAATCTTGCTTGTGTCCGAGAAAAATGTGTAAGCCCATGTGAAGGCTCTTGTGGGTCGAATGCTGAATGTGTCGTCATAAATCATAAAGCCGTTTGCCACTGTCGAGAGAGTTATACCGGAGATCCATTCCGTGGTTGTTACTTCATTGGTAAGTCTGCAGTTCCAATAACATACGTCAATTAGCTGTGCGTGTTCTTTTAATAATTATCAAATTTGTTTGTGTAGTTACTATACCAAGTGAGGATGAAACAAATCCCTGCAATCCGTCACCTTGTGGACCAAATGCTTTATGCACAGAAAGACATTCAGCGGGAGCTTGTACCTGTACGCCTGGTTATTTCGGCGATCCATATCTTGGTTGTAGACCAGAATGCGTCACAAATAATGATTGCCCCTCACTTAAGGCTTGTTCGAATAACAAATGCGTGGACCCCTGCCAGGGAGCTTGTGGCATTAATGCACAATGTACGGTAGCGCATCATACACCGGTATGTTTGTGCATTGAAGGCTATGAAGGAAATCCAGTAATCTCATGTCACTTACAAAGACAACGTTAGTATTCCTTTTTCTGATATCTGAAATAAATGATAATTAACAAATAATAAACAATAAACATTATATCTTAAAACTTCTATTTTAGCTACTTATGCTGATATAAATCCATGTATTCCATCGCCTTGTGGACCGTATAGCAACTGTAGAGTTGTAGATGATCATGGTGCATGCTCATGTCAGGAAGGATATGTTGGGTCCCCGCCAACTTGTAGACCGGAATGCGTGATCAGTTCGGACTGCGCGCAGCACCACGCATGTATACATCAAAAATGCAAGGACCCGTGCCCTGGAACCTGTGGTGTTAATGCAAGATGTCAAACCATTAATCACAACCCAATTTGTACATGTAGTCCCGGTTTTACCGGAGATCCATTTATAGCGTGTCAGTTAGAAAAAAGTAAGGATGTCATAAAATCAATAAAACAATATGTTGCGGTTGTAAAGTTTCATTTACGATTTATTTGTAAATATAAAATATAATTTCCAAGATTTCAACTTCTTTTTGCATGAACTCTCTTTTTTCTGTTTTACTTTTATGATAGTGCATAGATTCATTTTCTGTTTCCTTTATTATTCTTTTCCTATCGTACTGTTTTCTTAATGTTATGTTTTCTTTCTTAGAACTTATCTTAGATGGGCCTAAAGGAAATCCATGTGTACCCTCTCCATGTGGTCCATACTCTCAGTGTAAACTAGTTGGAGAAACGCCTGCATGTTCATGCTTACCAAATTACATCGGGGTTGCACCAAACTGTAGACCTGAATGTTCTATCAATGCTGAATGTCCTGGTAATCTTGCATGTCAAAATGAGAAATGCGTTGATCCGTGCCCAGGCTCGTGTGGTTTTAATGCGGAATGCTCGGTAGCGAATCACGTAGCTTTGTGTAATTGCATTCCTGGATATACAGGTGACCCTTTCAGTGGATGTTCGCAAATAGAGTGTAAGTTGTCTTTTGATGTAATAATGTTTTCGTAATAAGAGGATTCAGTGTGTTGATAGATGGTGTCATGTTTCATAGATGCACCGGAACCACCTCCGAATCCCTGCAATCCATCACCATGTGGTGCAAATGCGCAATGCAAGGAAAGGAATGGCATTGGCTCATGCTCTTGCCTGCCGGAATACTTCGGAGATCCATACACTGGTTGTCGGCCAGAATGTGTGTCTAACTCAGACTGCGACCGCAATAAGGCTTGCTCGAACAATAGATGCAAAGATCCCTGCCCTGGAGCTTGCGGTATTAATGCTGAATGTAGAACCGTCAATCATTCTCCTACCTGCACTTGTCCCAACAGCTACACTGGAAACCCACAATTGCGGTGCGAAATTAGAGGTAAGGGAAAATGTTTATAAGTACCGTCATTATTAATTTGGTTTTTCTTTGTAGTAATAATACGTTTATCATGATGTTCTATAATTTACCATATATTATTTGTAGCCATTTCAGACACTCCTGAACCGCCGCAAGATCCTTGTCAACCATCGCCATGTGGACCTAACAGCCTATGTAGAGCTGTTAATGGCCACAGCGTGTGCACGTGTGAAAGTGGTTACATTGGGACACCACCAACATGTCGACCTGAGTGCATTGTCAGCTCCGAGTGTCCCCAAGACAAAGCTTGTGTTAACAAAAAGTGCATCGACCCTTGTCCAAATACTTGTGGTCTAAACGCTCGATGCCAAGTCATAACACATAATCCAATTTGTAGTTGTACTCCTGGTTTTACGGGAGATCCATTCACTAGATGCACCCTTGAAGAAAGTAAGTATGAGAAATTACATCGTATTGTTTTGACGCATCACAAAACTTTAAAACTAAACATATATTTTTTTTCAGGAAAAGTACCTACAAATCCATGTGTGCCATCTCCTTGTGGACCAAATTCAGAATGCCGCGTCATAGGAGATCAAGCAGCATGCTCTTGTTTACCTAACTATATAGGAAGAGTTCCTAACTGTAGACCGGAATGTACTATAGATGCTGAATGCCCCAGTAATACGGCTTGCGTAAACGAGCGCTGTAAAGACCCGTGCCAAGGTTCCTGTGGATTGAATGCTTTATGTTTGACTGTCAACCACAAACCAATCTGTTCATGTCAACAAGGCTTCACAGGAGATGCTTCAAGGAATTGTATTCAAATAGAGATGTCTGGTAAATATGTTATGATTTCCATTATGTCAGTTTCTCACTCTGTTTCTTTAAGAGTTATGGTGTCCGTGTGACATAAACAACCACCATGTAAATAACGCAGAAGTTGATGCTTATTCCGCATTGTACTGATTGATTTCATTTGTATTGTAACAGAAATGACACCGTCCTCAAGTCCGTGTACGCCATCACCGTGTGGACCGAACGCCGAGTGCAGGGAACACAATGGAGCTGGTGCATGTGTTTGCTCAGAGGGTTATGAGGGAGATCCTTACAGTGGTCAAGGTTGTCGCAGAGAATGTGAAAGTAATGACGATTGTTCTCCAAATCTCGCCTGTACGAGATTCAAGTGTATCGATCCATGCCCGAGAACTTGTGGGCAGCTTGCACAGTGCACTGTTGATAATCACGTTCCCGTATGCACTTGTCCTAGAGGCTTTACAGGGGATCCATTCTTCCTTTGTAAAGAAATTCTAATTGCACGTAAGTAAACCTATGTGGCAATGAATTTAATTTATACTTATGTATGTATTGTTGACTAATTAAATATAATAAATAATAAATAAATAAATTGACTAATTCATAATTTTTAATATTTTATAATAGGTGAAAATAAGCCTTTAACAGACTACTACTTTAACGTGTAGTTAATAAATGTTTCGTTTAATATTCTCAATCCATCAACACTTAGTTCCGATCAAACTTACAGATTCGAAGTATTCATAACATTCTTTTGTTTAATTTTAGCTACTCCGGCACAAAACCCATGTGAACCTACACCATGCGGGCCAAATAGCCAATGCAGGCAAGTCAATATGCAAGCAGTTTGTTCATGCCTTCCAAATTACATCGGGTCGCCACCACAGTGCCGCCCCCAGTGTGTCGTAAACAGTGAATGTGATACTTCTAAAGCATGTGTAAATCAAAAATGTGACGACCCATGCCCCAACACATGTGGCTTGAGAGCACATTGTCTGGTGAAAAACCATAATCCCATATGTACATGTCCAGCTGGTATGACTGGCGATCCGTTTACACAATGTTATCGTAAGTAAAAATAATAATATTTGCAGGATTAATTTCAACTTTAAATTTCATTAACCAAAAATTCACTAATTGGTATTTATTCCAGATATACCGTCAACCACAGAAAGACCTCCATCATGTACACCAAATCCTTGTGGGCCTCATTCGCGTTGCCAGTTGTTAGCTAGTGGACCGGCATGCTCTTGCTTGCAAGGATATGTTGGATCTCCACCTTCGTGCCGACCTGAATGTACCATCAATTCGGAATGTCCTGCTTCTCTGGCATGTGTCCGTCAAAAATGCGAGGATCCCTGTCCTGGTTCGTGCGGCGTAGATGCAAATTGTCATGTTCTTAATCATGTTGCTGTTTGTGTTTGTAATGACGGCTATACTGGAGACCCATTTTCAAGATGTTCACCTATTAGCGAAGGTACCGTATTTTCGTTTACGCTCTCATTGACAATTTTACACTTTTTATATTGTTTTGTATATATTTAATTTTTTTATTATTATCTAGACCCTACAACTCCACTACCGTCCGATCCATGCAACCCTTCACCATGTGGACCTAATGCACAGTGTGATAATGGAATATGCACATGTTTACCGGAGTACAGAGGAAACCCATACGAGTCTTGCAGACCGGAATGTACCGGAAGTCAAGAATGTCCCAGAGATAAAGCATGTTTCAGAAATAAATGTCGAGATCCATGTCCTGGAGTTTGTGGCCAAAATGCTAAATGTGATGTTATTAACCATATTCCAACATGCTCCTGCATGTCTGAATATACTGGCAATCCATTCACACACTGTCATCGAATGGAAGAAGGAAAAGTAAACCCACCAAGAGATCCGTGCCACCCATCGCCATGTGGACCGAATAGTTTATGCAGAACAGCAGATAATACAGCTGTGTGCGCTTGTCTAGAAGGTTTCCAGGGATCTCCACCAGCATGTAGGCCTGAATGTGTTGTTAGCTCTGAGTGCCCTTCAACTAAGGCGTGTGTGAACCTCAAATGTATCAACCCCTGTGTCAGTGCATGTGGCGCGTCAGCTCGGTGTGAAGTAATAAACCATAGCCCTATCTGCAGCTGTAATCTTGGACAAACGGGTGACCCCTTCAAAAATTGCTACGACATTATAGCCTCTCCACCGGAACCAGTAGATGCCTGTAATCCATCACCATGTGGGCCTAATGCGCAGTGTATTGAAAGAAATGGGAAAGCTAATTGCAGATGCATTGAAAATTACGTGGGACAGCCACCAAACTGCAGACCGGAATGTGTTATCAATCCGGATTGCCCTTCAAACCAAGCATGTGTTAGGAATAGATGTTTGGATCCTTGCCCAGGCTCCTGTGGGGTTAATGCTGACTGTATCGTTGTAAGCCATATGGTATCTTGCAGTTGCCAAGAGAAATTTACTGGCAATCCATTCATGCAGTGTGTACCTCAAGAAGGTATATATAAACATATTTATATAATAATTATATATCCTCAGGTTCAGACAGAGGTAGGTAGGTAGGTAGGTAAGTAGACAGAGGTGTATAGGTAGTACCCACATACCCACTTTCCGCCAGAGATAGATATATTATAGGTGCCAACGTGACAAATAGGGAGTCCATCGCCGTTACACAAGCACTCAAGGCGGTATTCGAACTTGCGATCTGTGTGTCGCATGAACATATTTCTACCAAATAAAATACTTTAAGTTATATCTATTTTATTAATTCTGCTGTTTATTTGATTTAAATTTAGAGAACACCGATGGCTAACAGTTTGATTGAATGTTTCAGAAAATATAGCTCAGCCATGTGACCCCTCACCATGTGGTTCCAATGCAGTATGTAGTCAACGCGACGGAGCTGGAGCTTGTTCGTGTTTGGAAGGATACCAAGGAAATCCGTACGAAGGCTGTCGACCAGAGTGTGTTCTAAGTTCTGATTGCTCTGCTGACAAGGCTTGTATCCGAAACAAATGTGCTGATCCTTGCCCCGGAATATGTGGTACAAATGCAGAATGTACAGTTATTAACCATGTTCCCAGTTGTGCTTGCCTTAAAGGTCATTCAGGAAATCCATTTGTTCAATGTACGAAAGACAACCCTAAGGAAGCAATAAGACCATGTCAACCATCGCCATGTGGTCCAAATAGTATTTGCAGAGAAAATGGAGGTTTAGCATCATGTGAATGTCTTCCTGACTATAGAGGCGCTCCACCAGATTGCCGACCTGAGTGCACAGTTAGCAGTGAATGTCCGCCAGATCGTGCTTGCCACAGACTAAAATGCGCTGATCCTTGCAGAGGTACATGTGGAATAGGAGCACACTGTCAGGTCATCAATCATAGTCCACTATGCAGCTGCCCTGCGGGTACTGCTGGTGATTCGTTCAAAATTTGTATCAAAATCGAGAAGACCGTGTATGAACCAGACCAACCACCATGTCAGTCGAATCCATGTGGACCTTACAGTGAATGTCGTCCAGTTAACAACAAACCTTCATGTTCATGTCTTCAAGGATATTTAGGTGCACCGCCAAATTGTCATCCGGAATGTCTTGTGAATACAGACTGCCCATCACACCAGGCGTGTATTGCGGAAAGATGTACAAATCCATGTGAAGGTTCATGTGGATTTAGGGCAGAATGTCGTGTTCACGACCATATACCGATATGTAGTTGCCCTGTTGGCCACTCGGGTGATCCATTTATTCAGTGTTCAGAAATAATCGGTAAGGGAACAATAATAACATTTGCCCTATTTGCTGACAATAACGTTAAATAATCAAATGTAATTATTGTTTTTGATATCATTGCAGCACTCCCACCACTTCCTCAAGACCCTTGCAATCCATCTCCATGTGGCAGTAACTCTATATGCGAAGACGGCGCTTGCTCGTGTGTGCCTGGATATTTCGGCGATCCATATGTAGGCTGTCGACTAGAATGCAGTACCAATGGTGAATGTGCACCAACACGAACATGTCAAGGAGGAAAATGTGTTGACCCATGCCCAGGCGCGTGTGGCACCGGCGCTACTTGCTCAGTCAATAATCACATACCATCGTGTACATGTCCACCTAGTACATCTGGTGATCCGTTTACTTACTGCAGTGAAATCGTAGTAAAAGGTAATATAACTACAGTCAAAATCATAGGGTTTTACTATATATTAACTGAACATTTTATCGGTACAAAGTCAAACATAGGCCCCATATTGAAAGGCTTCACAGCCATAGTTAATAAATTTAAATTCATCAAACAATGTTACGCTGTCTAAAACTATTACATTTTCTATAGATACGCCGAAATCTGCGTGCTCTCCTTCACCATGTGGACCATATAGTGAGTGTACGGTGAGTGCAAACGGCGCCGCGGCATGCTCATGTAAAGCGGGCCATGTCGGATCTCCTCCATCTTGTCGTCCGGAGTGTCTTGTGAGTGCGGAGTGCAAGCTACAGATGGCTTGCATAGATCGACGCTGCCGCGATCCATGCGAAGGTGCGTGCGGACGTGAAGCACGTTGTCAAGTTATCGCACATTCACCAATATGCACTTGTAACGATGGATTTACTGGCGATCCCTTCACATACTGCTATTCGGCACCTGGTAAGTCATAGTGGACCAATACCTACATAATAATTGGTGTTTTACATGTTCTCTGTTTTTATTTTTATTTCATATCATGATCGCAATTTTTCAGCACCACCGCAATCGCCAATTGACCCATGTCAGCCATTGCCATGCGGGCCAAATTCGATGTGTATCAATTCGGGAGAGATTCCCGCATGTAGTTGTCAACCAGGCTTCATTGGAGCTCCACCTAACTGTCGACCGGAATGTACGATCAGTGCAGAATGTCCAGCTACGCTTGCGTGTGTTGCGCAACGCTGCAAGGACCCATGCGATGGTACTTGTGGACCGAACGCCGTCTGCTCAGCAGTTGATCACCATGCAACCTGCGCCTGTGAACCCGGTCTCCAGGGTGATCCGTTCCAGGGTTGTTCACGGCCAAAAGGTAAAGTATATTATAACATTGCCTGTAATGAATAATTTGCATAGTTCAATGTTCTGACCATGATATGGTTGAATACATAATTTCCAGTGTTTTGATTTGATTTGCCTCAATAAAAAATGTTTTGAAACAATAATAAACATTGTTAAATAATAATCAATACAAAATAAAAAGGTAAATAAAATTCACATAAAATTAACGCTGTACGAAATCTGATAGAGATTTTATAACGCCTGTAACCCCCTCGCTTTGCAAAGCGTGATTATTCATGCTTTCAAATTATGTGCTTATCGTAAAAGGAAAAGATTTTTTAGTAATATCACGCCTCACACGGTTTACTAATGAATAATAGGGCTATATGGATGATTCTATCTTAGGACTGTGTGGTGACCATGCCCGCTGCCCGGTTCGGAGGCAATCTCATCAATATAGTACCTATTAATACGCTTTAAACATAAGCCTTCGGATCAGGACGGTGAAAATATGTTTTTAATATAAAAGGTTTTTAAGTGCTTCCAGGAGGGACGTAACTTATTGATAATAACTAAGTATTCCATGTGAAATTAATGCCTTTGCTTGAGATCGGAGCACGCGGAGATAACATAGCACTTACAGTAAGCTTTGGCCGTTCCCCGTGACGGCCGCTTTGGACGGTGCTGCTAAAGATAGTGACGCTGTCGCCGGAATAAGGAGGTCACTAAACGTCGCCGGGCCCAGCAAGCTTCAACTAACGCTTCTCATCAGGGAAGTGCTTCTACGGTGACTGATATATCTATCGGTAAGTGATTTTTTATATCATATTGGAAAAATATTTCAGCTCCGCCACAGATCGAATATTTAAATCCGTGCCAACCAACCCCTTGTGGCGTAAATGCTGACTGCAAAGTACAAGGAAATGCCGGATCGTGTACATGCTTGCCTGATTACTTCGGTGATCCGTACCAAGGTTGTAGACCGGAATGCTTAGCTGATTCAGACTGTCCCTTGGTGTCCTCCTGCAATCGAAATAAGTGCATTGATCCCTGTCCAGGAGTTTGTGGGTATAATGCTGAATGCTACGTTACAAATCATAAACCCACATGTAACTGTAAGTCTGGATATACTGGAAACCCTATGACAATGTGTTCTGCTGTACGTGGTGAGTACTAATATTGATATAACTTATTCATTAGAATGTACAGAAACCATTCTCTATAATAAAACTTTCTTAATATTTCAGAATATGATGAATCTGATAGAGACGTATGTAATCCATCACCGTGTGGAGCTAATGCAATGTGTAGGAAAATTAATGAAAAACCTGTATGTTCATGCCTCCCTAACTACACTGGATCACCTCCGAACTGTAAACCTGAATGTGTGGTCAATTCAGAATGCAAGGCCAACAGAGCCTGCGTCAATCAAAGATGTATCAACCCTTGTCCAAAACCATGTGGAAAGAACAGTGAATGTAGGGTTATTCACCACAGTCCTATATGTTCATGCAAAACGGGCTACTCTGGAGATCCTTTCACCAAATGTAGTCGTATCATGAGTGAGTTTAATTTTGTACATGGCGATTTTAGTTAATACGAATACAACATTTATTTCACTATTGTCGGCATAAAACCTTATAAATTGTGTTCTGATATCAACAGATATGTCTCCGGCAAGTGCGGCAGAGCCTTCAAATCCATGTTCATCGTCTCCATGTGGCCAATACGCAGTATGTCGCAATAACAATGGAGTACCCTCGTGTTCATGTGTGGCGCCATATGTTGGTTCACCACCCTTCTGTAAACCTGAATGTGTTGTCCACTCCGACTGTCCAAGCAACATGGCTTGTGAAGCGGAGAAATGTAGGAATCCATGTGAAGGATCGTGCGGACTGTACGCCAAGTGCTTTGTAAATAATCACATACCTGTTTGTACGTGTCCAAGTGGATACACTGGTGATCCATTTACACAATGCATGCCGAAAACATTAGAAGGTGGGTCTCAACTGAACTTTAATGATTGGATCATATTGTATTAGAACAATCTTAGAAAAATTATAATTTAGTATTGGGACACAATAATATACACAAGTTTAATTTGTTACAGAACCTTTGCCGATAACGCCTTTTAATCCATGTCAGCCTAGTCCATGTGGCTCAAACACTGAATGCTACAATGGCATCTGTTCATGTATCGAAGGCTATCATGGTGATCCGAACATAGGCTGCCGGCCGGAATGCGTGTATAGCACGGACTGCCCTGTTGATAAAGGGTGTCAGATAAATAAATGTGTTAATCCCTGCATTGGCACGTGTGGTGTCAATGCATTATGCGATGTTATGAATCACATACCGATGTGCTCTTGCCCTAGAAGAATGAGTGGGAATGCTTTTGTTGAATGTAGACAATCTGCAGGTAAGCATATTGGAGTAGTGTATATGTAGTATATATATATATATATATTAGTATTAGTATATACCGATAAACGATATATATATATATATATATATATATATATATCGGTTATCGGAGCTAATACTAAAATAGTTCGTCATCGTTAGTAAAAAGTGTTTTTTTTTGCAGTCGCTGTATCTAACCCTTGCAATCCATCGCCTTGCGGTCCGAACAGTCAATGTCAACAATCAAATGGCCAAGCAGTTTGTTCTTGTATCCCAGGATATCGGGGCAGCCCACCGACCTGTAGGCCGGAATGCATTGTCAGCTTAGAGTGTTCGCTAAGGGAAGCTTGTAATAACCAGAAATGCATTAATCCTTGCATAGGAGCATGTGGTTCCGCAGCTATATGTGAAGTTATCAACCACAATCCAATTTGCACATGCCCACCTTCATTTACTGGCGATCCATTCGTACGATGCAGTGTTATAGGTACTTTAGTTTAGTTTTCTTTCTTATTAAAATTTACTTAATTATTCCTTGAAGAAAACGTACCTACATTATTGTTTTTTTTCACAGTGGCAATAGAAGCTCAGGTGAACCCGTGTGAGCCATCGCCTTGTGGACCACATTCTATATGCAAGATCAGTGGAAATAACCCACTTTGTGCATGTCTCCCTACTTACAAAGGATCTGCACCGAATTGTCGGCCAGAGTGTATAAGTAATAGCGAATGTGACTATAACCTGGCTTGTCTGAATAGAAAATGTGCAGACCCATGTGTGGGCACTTGTGGATCCAATGCGGAATGTAGAGTAGTGAGCCATGCTCCTATGTGTATATGTCAAGCGGGATATTCGGGAGATCCATTCTCATATTGTAGCCCTCAAGCTTTAGAACCCACAGAAGTTTTAACACCATGTACTCCAAGTCCCTGTGGGTCTAATGCTGTGTGTAGAGAACTAAAGGGGGTAGGATCTTGTCAGTGTCTAGATGGGTACTCTGGTAATCCATATGAAGGATGTCGACCTGAATGCGTGGTAAACTCTGACTGTCCACTAAATAAGGCGTGCTCACGAATGAAGTGTATTGACCCCTGCCCAGGAACGTGTGGCACGAATGCTCTATGTCAAGTCAACAATCATATGCCGTCTTGTACGTGTCACCCAGGATATACTGGCAACCCATTCAGTCATTGCATGATTATGATCGAACGTAAGTATTTGATGGTCAAACTACTATTATGTAACGGTATAGATACTCTTTATGATACTAGCTCATTAAAGTAGCATCGTTAATAAAAGATAATTTTTATTTCAGCGCAAGTAGTTGAAACAAATCCTTGTAGTCCATCTCCATGCGGTGCAAATAGTCAATGTAAAGAAATTAACAGACAAGCTATATGCTCTTGTTTACCCGATTTCATGGGAGCACCACCAAACTGTCGTCCAGAATGTGTCGTGAGTTCAGAATGCCCATCAAATTTGGCTTGTGCTAATCAAAGATGTATAAATCCATGTGTCGGTTCCTGTGGCGAAAATGCTAATTGTAATGTCATCAATCATAGCCCAATCTGTGTATGCAAACAAGGTTTAACGGGAAATCCATTCACAAGATGTTACCCTATAAAAAGTAAGCTATTAATTTATATTTTACTTAAAAGAAATGCACAACTATTCGTACAATAATAATGAAATACAAATACGAGTATGTTGCACAATAATTAACCTATTTGAAATTTTCAGTATCACAGCCACCTCTGAGCTCTCCACCAGAGGATCCATGTTTGTCGTCACCTTGTGGTTTATATGCAGAGTGTCGTAACATTGGTGGAATACCTTCATGTGCTTGTAAACCTAACTACATTGGCAATCCACCGAATTGTAGACCGGAATGTACAATCAATTCTGAATGTCCCAGTAACCAGGCATGCATGAATGAGAAGTGTCGCGATCCATGTCCAGGCGCTTGTGGATTACAGGCACAATGTTCTGTTCAAAATCACATCGCTCAGTGCAGTTGCTTTGAATATTACACTGGCGATCCATTTACAAGATGTATTCCAATGCCCCCCAGTGATGGTATGTTTCGTTTGTTTTCAGTGATTGCCATTAGTGAAGTTCTTGAGACTGTATTACAATAACATGTTTTTTTTTGCAGAAATTGAACCTGATCTGGATCCTTGTAATCCGTCTCCTTGTGGAGCAAATGCAGTGTGTGATGATGGTGTATGCACATGTTTGCCAGAGTACCAGGGCGATGCTTACTTTGGCTGTCGTCCAGAGTGCCTGATGAGTACTGACTGCCCACAAAATAAAGCTTGTGTGAAAAACAAGTGTATCGACCCATGTGTGAACACTTGTGGACAGGGAGCAATTTGTGATGTTTATAATCACATTCCTATGTGTACATGTCCAAGAGGATATTCAGGAAATGCTTTCCTCGAATGCAGAGCGATCAAAAATATAGAAGCCATCAATCCTTGCAACCCGTCGCCGTGTGGCCCTAACAGTCAATGTCGTGAAATCAATGGTCAAGCTATTTGTACTTGTTTCCCTGGGTACATGAGTGCGCCGCCAACTTGCAGGCCTGAATGCACCTCTAGTGCAGAGTGTGATTTAAATAAAGCCTGTTCTAATCAACGCTGCGTTGACCCATGCAAAGGAAACTGCGGTGCTGGTGCCCAATGTCAAGTCATAAATCATAATCCTATCTGTTCATGTCCATCTGGTTTTACTGGCGATCCTTTCAGCAGGTGTTTGTTGCAAGGTAGTTATTAAAATATGTTACAGTCATAAAAATATTCATGACAATGACATACCTTATATTTTATTATAATAAAACATTATTTGTTTCAGATTTTACCCCACCACCTTTTGTTAATCCATGTGAACCGTCACCTTGTGGTCCTAATTCAATTTGTAAAGAAGTTAATGGCTCCCCTTCGTGTGCTTGCCTTATTGAGTTTATCGGGAATCCACCGAACTGTCGGCCAGAATGTATAGCCAATTCAGAGTGTCCAAATGAGCTTGCGTGTATTAACCAGAAGTGTAAAGATCCTTGTCCTGGATCATGTGGCACTGGAGCGGAATGTAGAGTTGTAAGTCATTCACCGCAATGTACGTGCCTGCTTGGATACACCGGTGATGCTTTCATAGGTTGCAAAGTTCGAGACGTTCCCCTTACTCCGTGCTCACCATCACCTTGTGGAGCCAATGCTTTATGTAAAGAGCAAAGAAATGCTGGTGCATGTGTCTGCCTTCCTGATCATGTTGGCAATCCCTATGAAGGCTGCCGACCAGAGTGCTTAGTAAACTCAGATTGTTCTACCAACTTAGCTTGCATTCAAAGCAAGTGTAAGAATCCGTGCAATAATATTTGTGGACGTAACGCTGTGTGCAATGTAATAAATCACACTCCTAAATGTGAATGTTTACCGGGATTAACAGGAGATCCATATCAAAACTGCTACGATGAGCCAATAGGTATGTAAAGTACCGATTATATGTGATTAAAAAGAAAGTCTCTCTTCAGCTTCTTCTTATTTCTATAATCTTATTTCAGCCATACCGAGTATACCACGCGAGCCGTGTACACCATCACCTTGCGGCCCCAACAGCATTTGTAAAGTATCAAATGATCAAGCTGTATGTACATGCCAACCTGACTTTTTGGGAGTTCCACCAGCGTGTAGGCCAGAGTGTCTCGTTAGCTCCGAATGCAATCAACAAGAAGCTTGTATAAATAAGAGATGTAAAAACCCTTGTGAGGGTCAATGTGGACAGAACACTGAATGCAAGGTCATTAATCATAGTCCTATCTGCTCGTGCCGCTCGCAATTCACTGGCGATCCTTTCAGCAGATGCTATAGATTACCAGGTAATTACATATACATTGTATTTTAATAATATTATGATTTTCGTCATTGTATTTGTATCCATAGCCAAGTTGTTTCCTATAATACCAGCTTTGCCCGCGGTTTCACCCGCATTAAATTATTAATTGATCATATCGGATTTGTAGTTTTTGAGATTAGGGCGTTCAAACAATCAAACCATGCCACTTTATAATATTAGTCTAGATGAACACTTTCATTTGTTCTTACAAACGAGGCTGTATGGGTACTCACACACCTAAGCCTACCCATTCGGGGACCCTTGTCGGCGTGAAGATATTATTACTATTAAGGCAAATAATTATTCCGTTATTTTAGTTGCTGATATCGTGGCGGTGCCGACAAATCCATGCTTGCCGTCTCCATGTGGTCCGTTTTCACAATGTCGTGATGTGGGTGGTTCACCGTCATGCTCATGCATGCCACAATACATGGGCAGTCCTCCAAATTGTCGTCCTGAATGTACAATAAATAGTGACTGTGCTAGTGATCTGGCATGTATCAATGAGAGATGCATTGACCCATGCCCCGGATCATGTGGTGTGAATGCTGAGTGCCGAGTGCAAAGCCACGTGTCTATTTGTATATGTTTCGATGGCTACGCTGGCGATCCATTCAGCAGCTGTTCTTTGAAACCACAGATAGGTAAATACTCACACAAGATGAATGTTAATTCACTTTAATTATAACATATCACCATTAGTAATAAATATATTTGTCAATATTTTAGAGCCAGTGCCAGCCGATCTATGTAACCCCTCGCCATGCGGACCAAATGCGATATGCAACAATGGTGAATGCAGTTGCGAGCCTGATTTCACAGGCGATCCGTTCTTTGGATGTCGCCCTGAATGCACGATAAGTTCCGAATGTCCCATGGATAAGGCGTGCGTAAGGAAACATTGCGTGGATCCGTGTGTCAACACCTGTGGGCTCAATGCTGAATGTCGTGTTGTAAGTCATATGGCTGTATGCGTTTGCCCTACTAGGATGACTGGAAATGCCTTTATACAGTGCGTCGCAGAAAAGGGTAAGTGTGTGTTTACAATAGCTTGACATTGTTTATTTCATTTGATATACAATCACACCGAGTCTCTCACGCGGGAGACAGAGGGTAGAGCATTATTTCTTTGTGGGCTTACAAAACTCGTTCGCTTCATCCACATTCAGCCTGTTTTATATATTGTGCTTAAATCTTTTATAGATAACATCCCTGTAAATCCATGTCAACCAACGCCATGTGGACCACATAGTCAATGTCGTGAATTTAACAGCCAAGCAGTATGCTCATGTTTGAATGGATACCGCGGAGCGCCACCTTCATGCCGGCCCGAGTGCGTCTCAAGCTCAGATTGTCCTCTGGATAAGGCTTGCAGTAACCAAAAATGTATTAATCCTTGCCAAGGCACGTGTGGTGTGTCAGCCAAATGTCAAGTTATCAATCATAATCCGATTTGCACTTGTCCTTTTGGAATGACAGGAGATCCGTTCACAAGGTGTATAGTAGCCCGTAAGTTCACATGTTTTTCGTCTTGTTTATTGTATGAACTTTGATCAGTAAAAGTATAAATTGAATTTGTTTATATTTGTGTTTTGCAGCTATATCAACACCACCAGTGCCTGTCAATCCGTGTCAACCATCGCCTTGTGGCGCTAATTCGATTTGCCAACAAACCACCGGCGATATACCGTCCTGTCAATGTATGCCCGAATTTATAGGAGCTCCTCCTAATTGTCGTCCTGAATGTTTGTCAAACAGTGAATGTGCGCCTTTAATGGCATGTATTAATAAAAAATGTCAAGACCCATGTTTGCAAGCTTGCGGCACTAATGCCGATTGTCGAGTAGTGAGCCACACTCCTGTTTGCATTTGCCCTGATGGCTATACTGGTGATGCAGCGGTACAATGTACCGTGAGTAACGTGGTATATAACGAATACTTATCACCGTGTTCACCATCACCATGCGGTTCAAATGCGGATTGCAAGGAACAAGATGGAGCCGGTGCATGTGTTTGTGTCAAAGGATATTTTGGTAATCCTTATGAAGCCTGTCGACCTGAATGCTTAGTAAACTCGGACTGTCCAAGTAGTAAAGCTTGTAACAGGAACAAGTGCATCGATCCTTGTCCAGGAACCTGCGCCGTTGAAGCCGATTGTCAGGTAGTCAATCATTCGCCGCTGTGCACTTGCCGAGAAGGATATACAGGAGATCCATTCACCCGATGCTTTTTAAGACGTATGTATACCATCTTATTCTTCTACTACTAATATACTTTGCACACATGTGTTTAATGTTTATATAAATGTGCTTTCTTTGCAGCCAAAGATATTGAAAACGTGAATCCCTGTCAACCATCACCGTGTGGACCTAATAGTCAATGTAGAGTTACCAATGGGCAAAGCGTGTGCTCTTGTTTACCTGAATATCAAGGATCACCGCCAAACTGTAGGCCGGAGTGTGTAGTCAGCACGGAGTGTCCTGCAGATAAATACTGCACAAATCAAAAGTGTGTTTCGCCTTGCCCTGGCCCTTGCGGTCGCAATACCGATTGCAGAGTCATTAATCATAGCCCAATTTGTACTTGTCTGAATAGACACACAGGAGATCCTTTCTCCAGTTGTTATCCAATGCCAGGTAGCTAAAACTAATTAATGGTGTAATTTGCTGAAAAATATGTTTGCAGATTTACTTAATCTTATTTGATTTAATCTTATTATCAGTTCCAGAACAATTATCTCAACCTCAAAAGGATCCATGTATACCATCTCCATGCGGACCGAATGCACAATGTCAAAATATACGCGGCATACCTTCTTGCTCTTGCTTACCGACATTTGAGGGTAGTCCGCCTAATTGCAGACCTGAATGTACAATTAATGAGGACTGTGAAAGTAATTTAGCTTGTATAAATCAGAAATGTAAAGATCCTTGTCCGGGATCATGTGGTATCAACGCTTATTGCCAAGTAATAAAGCATATTGCAATTTGTGCATGCGCAGACGGTTTTTCTGGAAATGCATTTACTCAATGCAATATCCTACCCCAAAAAGGTAATCCATATTGTTCCACTCTACCTAATGTCTAGGTCCGTCGAAATATTTTTTTTTACATTTTTATTATATTTCAGTACAAGATGATTTATGTAATCCATCACCATGCGGGCCGAATGCGGAGTGTAACAATGGAGAGTGTAGCTGCCTTCCCGAATTTCAAGGAGATCCTTACTTCGAATGTCGACCAGAATGTGTTCAAAGTACAGAATGTGATCGCAATAAAGCCTGTATTGGAAATAAGTGCAAAGATCCATGCCCAGGCACTTGTGGAACAAATGCTATTTGCAACGTTGTAAACCATATACCAATGTGCAACTGTCCTGAACGCATGACTGGCAATGCTTTTCTAGAATGTCGTCCAGTCCTAGGTACCTCTTTGTTTTTAATTTTATCGTTGATCACTACATAACATATTCCAAAATTACAATAAATCCCAAGAAAAAAAACCTCATAAATGTTTATATGTTGCAGAGGCTGTCGTGGTGAACCCGTGCGAGCCATCCCCATGCGGACCTAACAGTCGATGTAGAGAAGTAAACAACCAAGCAGTCTGTTCATGTGCTCCAAATAATATTGGTGCCCCTCCTGCCTGCCGGCCCGAGTGTACAATATCCGCTGAATGTCCGTTAGATCAAGCTTGTAGTAATCAGCGTTGTAAAAATCCTTGTGTCGGTACTTGTGGAGTAAATGCAGATTGCAAAGTTGTCAATCATAATCCAATATGTACCTGTCCATCGCGGTTTTCGGGAGATCCATTTTCACGATGTTTTAGACTTCGTACGTATTCTGTATTCACTTTAAAATATTATAACCATTTTGTATTGTTGGTCAAGATTTTAATATTTTGTATTTATTGTTACAGCTGAAAAATTACCCGAACCAATCAACCCGTGCTCACCATCGCCATGTGGTCCAAACTCGTTATGTAAAGAAGTGAATGAAGCTCCATCGTGCATCTGTCTAGAAGGATATCACGGCCAACCACCGCATTGCAGACCAGAATGTAGCAGTAACGAAGAATGCTCTGTTCATTTATCTTGCATTAATATGAAATGTAAAAATCCATGCGAAGGTGCTTGCGCTTCTAATGCAGAATGCAAAGTCGTTAGCCATTCACCAGTTTGCATGTGTCCATACGGCTTTACTGGCGATCCGTTTTACCAATGCGTTCAGCAGCTTTTACAAATTGAACAAATTGCCACACCGTGTTCGCCTTCACCATGCGGATCAAATGCAATCTGCCAAGAGCGAAATAGTGCTGGATCATGTACTTGCATTGAAGGCTATTTGGGTAATCCATATGAAGGGTGCCGACCAGAATGTGTTGTTAACACCGATTGTCCGTCAAACAGAGCGTGTGCCAATAACAAGTGTTCCGATCCTTGTCCTGGTAGTTGTGGTACAAATGCTGTTTGCCAAGTGGTAAATCATGTTCCGCTGTGTACGTGTATTAATGGTTATACAGGCGATCCATTCAGATACTGCGTTTACCAAGGTTCGGATTAATTTCAATATGGTTAAATACCAGCAATTGATACAATTTGAAAGTATTACACTATAAATGTTTATGTTTTCAGAGGCTTTACCACAGCAATCTCCAGTGGATGTGTGTTATCCATCACCTTGTGGGCCAAACAGTCAATGTAAAACGGTCAATGGGCAAGCAGTATGTTCATGTTTAACCGATTACATTGGATCTCCTCCAAACTGTCGACCAGAATGTATAGTCAGCTCTGAATGCCCACGTGATAAGGCTTGTATCAAACAAAAATGCGTAAATCCTTGTCCAAGACCATGCGGAGTTAATGCCGACTGTAAAGTAATAAACCACAGCCCAATATGCTCATGCAGAAGTTCCTTCACTGGTGATCCATTTACAATTTGCAGTGTTATAAAATGTAAGTGATAAATATAAAATTTAATATAAGTTATATATAAATTAAATATGGTCGTGTTCTTTAACGAGTAAATTTTATATAATTTTAAATTTCAGATGAACCAGTCCCAGATAATAGGAATCCGTGTGTACCTTCTCCTTGCGGGCCCAATAGTGAATGTAGAAATATCGGCAATACTCCGTCGTGTTCATGTCACCCTACTTATATAGGAAGCCCGCCTAATTGTCGACCAGAATGCACTATACATTCCGATTGTCCCAGTGACAAAGCATGTATAAATGCAAGATGTAGAGACCCTTGTCCTGGTGCTTGCGGTATATCGGCCTCTTGTGATGTTCTCAATCATATACCAGTGTGTACTTGTATAAAGGGATACATAGGAGATCCTTTCACAAGCTGTAAATTACAACCATTGGAAGGTAAATATTTAGTTACTCAATGCTCGTCTCACAATATAGAAATATTTTACATGGCTTTATTTTTTTTCAGTTGAGCCCAGCATAACGGATACTTGTGCAAATATTCACTGTGGTTCTAATGCTGAGTGCATAAATGGCCAGTGCCAGTGCTTACCCGAATTTAGTGGTGACCCATACTTCAGCTGTCGGCCAGAATGTGTTTACAGTACCGATTGTGAACAAGACAAAGCTTGCGTACAGAGAAAATGTGTTGAACCCTGCATTGGTGCATGCGGACAAAATGCTATTTGTCGCGTTGTGAATCACATTCCTATGTGCAGTTGCAATATTGGCTTCACTGGGAACGCTTTTGTGATGTGTAATCCAATTAGAAGTATGTATAGCAAACCTTTATCGAAAGATTTAATATCTTTATTTATATGATTTTACTAATGGATATTAATTGATTTAACAGCGCCTCCAACCGAGAATCCATGTAGTACAGCAGTTTGCGGTCCTAATAGTCAATGCCGTGAGATAAACAATCAGGCTGTATGTTCATGTCTTCAAACCTTCTTGGGAATCCCGCCAGCCTGCAGACCGGAGTGCGTAGCTAGCTCGGAATGTGCACAAAATCAAGCGTGCATGAACCAGAAGTGTGTCAATCCATGTATTGGAACTTGCGGATTAAGAGCAACATGTGAAGTCGTTAACCACAATCCAATCTGTGCTTGTCCAGCGGCTCATTCCGGCGATCCGTTCGTGGAATGTTTATTTGTTATTAGTAAGTACAACTATTATGTATTATATTCTTTAATTTTACATACAAACATACATATCATCAGGCCAAGTCCCTAACGGGGTAGGCAGAGAGTATAGAGCGCCAGTTCTCTCTAGACTTACATACCTCTTTCGCTTCGTCCACATTCATCAGTCTCTTCATACATGCTCCGAGTCCGATCTATTTGATCCAGGTAGTTGGAACGTGGCCTTCCTCTGCCTCTTCTTGCACACACTTTTGCTTTGTATATCTGTTTCGTCAATCTTTCTTCACTCATCCTACGTACGTAGGATGGCAATAAATAGGAAGGCATGTTACGTTATACGTACTACGTATAACGTAACATGCCTTTCTTCATCTTTACAATCACGCCCTCATTCACGCCAGTTGATTTGCGAATCTCTTTAATTTTAAGTTTCTTCTTTTAATAAATTTTTAATCTTTCGTATTTTAGGCGCACCTCCTGTTCCCGTCAGCCCTTGCCAGCCATCGCCATGTGGACCTAACTCTATTTGTAAAGACATTAATGGAAATCCATCTTGCACTTGTCTGCCGGAATACAAGGGTCAACCGCCATATTGTAAACCAGAATGTATTAGCAACAGTGAATGTGCACCTCATTTGGCTTGTATAAATAGAAAATGTAATGATCCCTGTATTCAGGCGTGTGGTACAGCTTCTGAATGCCGTGTTGTGAGCCATTCAGCTATGTGCGTATGTCCACAAGGATATATAGGAGATCCTTTCACACAATGCTTAGTACAAACTTTGAATGAAGTTCTAACTCCTTGCTCACCATCTCCTTGCGGACCTAACGCTATGTGTAAAGAACAAAATAACGTTGGAGCGTGTATATGCAACGAAGGGTATTATGGGAACCCATATGAAGGATGCCGCCCTGAGTGCTTAATTAACTCAGACTGTGCTGGAAATAGGGCATGTATCGCCAATAAATGTCAAGACCCTTGTCCAGGTACTTGTGGCATTAACGCTGAATGCACTACAATAAATCATTCCCCAGTATGCACATGCATTATAGGATACACCGGAGATCCATTCCGCCGATGCAGCTTCGTACCCCGTAAGTGCACTTTCATACAAAATTATAAAATCATTATCTCTAACTTTGGAAAAATCTTACTGAGACTAAATTTGGAAAACTTTCAGCTCAAGAAACAACTCCAATAAACGTTTGTTATCCCACACCATGCGGTCCAAATAGTCAGTGTCGTGAAATCAATGCTCAAGCTATCTGTAGCTGTCTGCCAAATTATATTGGCGAACCTCCGTCATGTAAACCAGAATGTTTACTAAACGCAGATTGTGCATCTGATAAGTCATGCGTAAATCAAAAATGTGTCAACCCTTGCCCTGGACCATGTGGTCAGAAAGCGGAATGCAGAGTATTCAATCACAATCCTATTTGTAGCTGCCAATCAGGATTCTTAGGGGATCCATTCTCAAGATGCTATCCAAAACCAGGTAATTTGAGGACGATTTAAATATTTATATAGTCACCTACATTTTGGTTAAAAGTTTTATCTTTATGAATATAGTATACTAATTATAAATTTTAATATTGCAGCGATACAACCGTTACTAGATGAAGCAAGGGATCCTTGTGTGCCGTCACCATGTGGGGCTTTTGCTACTTGTCGGAATGTAGGTGGTCAACCGTCATGTTCATGCTCTGTTGGATATATTGGAAGTCCACCGAACTGCAGACCAGAATGCGTGTCTAATCAGGACTGCGTCAGCTCTTTAGCTTGCATTGATGAAAAATGCAAAGATCCTTGTCCTGGCTCTTGTGGTCAAAATGCAAGGTGTTCGGTTGTAAAGCATATTTCCATTTGTACTTGCTTCGAGGGATACATGGGAGATCCTTTCACATCGTGCTCGCTAAAACCTCTAGAAGGTGAGATTATATATAATAATAATAATAATAATAACATATCCTCACGCCTTCCCACAAGGGTCCCCGAAGGGGTAGGCAGAGGTGTATAGGTAATAAATACCCACACACCCACTTTCCGCCAGAGGTATATTTGGTGCCAACGTGACAGATGGCGAGTCCATCGCCGTTACGCCTAAAGCCTATTGCCGGCCTATTAATTACATTGAAAAAACAACGGCTTGGCTCTTTTAATTCACTGATGAAATTAAACGGTTCAATTGACCTATTCCAGATAACGTCCCAATAGACTTATGTTCACCATCACCATGTGGACCTAATGCTGAATGTAACAATGGAGAGTGTACCTGTCTACCGGAATATCACGGAGATCCATACCTCGGCTGCCGACCTGAATGTACCGTTAGTACTGACTGTCGGAGAGATCAAATATGCGTCAGGAAACACTGCGTAAATCCCTGTCCAGACACTTGTGGTAGTAATGCGATATGCGAGGTATTCAACCATGTACCGATGTGTAGCTGCCCAGCTGGGTACACTGGTAATTCGTTTGTGTCCTGTAATGTCATACAAGGTACGTACTTTAACTTATAGTTTATTTTGTATTAATCTCCGAATGTTTATAGAGCTAATTTACAAAAAATTTTTGCAGTACCAGTGCCATCAAATCCATGCAACCCAAGCCCATGTGGCCCCAACAGTCAGTGTCGGGAGGTAAATAGCATAGCAGTTTGTTCGTGTTTACCAGAATATTCAGGAAATCCGCCAACGTGTCGACCTGAATGCACAACTAGTGCCGAATGTCCGCTAAATAAAGCATGCAACAACTATAAATGTGTTAACCCTTGCATTGGAACCTGTGGAATTGGTGCAAACTGCGAAATTGTAAATCATAACCCAATATGTTCGTGTCCATCTGAGTACACTGGAAATCCTTTCACAAGATGTGTTCCTAGACGTAAGTAATTCACCTCATGCAATCATCCTATACATAGCTAATGAATGATCATCATTTCATTGATATTGACTTACTTTATTACATTTATTTAATTTTTCCATTACTACACCATATTTTTTTCTTCTTTACAGCACTTGAAATAGAGCCGCAAGTAAATCCTTGCTTACCTTCCCCATGTGGGCCCAATTCTCTGTGTCAGCCTATTAACGAGACACCTTCATGTTCATGTATGGAAAGTTTCATGGGATCACCACCTAATTGCAGACCAGAGTGCTCAAGTAACAGCGAATGTCCAAACCATTTGGCCTGTATTAACAACAAATGTGCGGACCCATGTATCGGAGCTTGCGGGTCAATGGCTCAGTGTCGCGTTGTCAGTCACACACCAAATTGTATGTGTCCGCCTGGTTACTACGGCGATCCATTTGTGTATTGTAAGGTTCAGCATAATATACCATCTGAACAGGCGAAGCCATGTACACCGTCACCGTGCGGCAGTAATGCTTTATGCAGAGAAAGAAATAATGCAGGTTCCTGTATTTGTTCTCCTGGATATTTCGGAAATCCCTACGAAGGATGTCGACCAGAATGCACGGTCAATACCGATTGTCCATCGAATCGGGTTTGTCAACAGAATAAATGTCAAGATCCGTGTCCAGGAACTTGTGGAATTAATGCTCACTGTCAGACCATTAATCATGCTCCGATGTGTACTTGTATAGCGGGCTACACTGGAAATCCGTTCCAAAATTGCGCAGTAATACAACGTGAGTATATGAAATACTTCATACTTTTGCCATATAAAATCACCGTGAACCTCGTGGTGTGACTGACCTAAGTTTAATTACATATTTATTTCACGGTTTATTTACGTATTTTTTCCTATTGGCGATATTTCAGTCGAATTAGAAGACACTTAACAAGTGTTGTTAAACATTATTAAAAGCTCTTATGCTCACCTACTATTGATTTCTTGTAGATCCACATAATATGTACAATTTAAAGAATTAATAAATTTATATATTTTTTAGAAATCGACATACCATCAAACCCCTGCAGTCCATCACCTTGTGGACCAAATAGCGCATGCAAGGTCGTAAACGAACAAGCCGTATGTACCTGCTTGAAGGAATATCGTGGAGTTCCACCTAACTGTAGACCAGAGTGTGTGGTCAGTGCTGAGTGCCAATCTGATAAGGCATGTATTGGACAAAAATGCAGCAACCCTTGTACTGGGCAGTGTGGTCAAAATACAAACTGCCATGTCATAAATCACAGTCCCATTTGTTCTTGCCTAGAACAATTTACTGGGGATCCCTTCAGCCGATGTTATATTGTCACTGCTCCAATACAAGCAGAGCCTCCAAGAAACCCTTGCTTACCTTCGCCTTGTGGACCTTTTAGTGAATGTAGGGATATTGGAGGAGTGCCATCCTGTACTTGTCAGCCTACATACATTGGCGCTCCACCTGGTTGTCGCCCTGAATGTACAATTAATGCAGACTGCTCCAGCAATTTGGCTTGCATAAATCAAAAATGCAAAGATCCTTGTCCGGGACTATGTGGATTGAACGCTAGGTGTTCTGTGAAGAATAATATTCCCATGTGCATCTGCTTGGATAATTATGTTGGCGATGCTTTTACGGAATGCAAACTACAAGGTAAATATACGATTTTGAAGTAATACGATACGTTAAACTAAAAAAATATTACTACAACATGTATATAACTAAAAATATTTTTTTCAGAGATATCTCATGAAGAAGTGGATCTTTGTAACCCATCACCATGCGGTGCAAACGCTGTATGTAATAATGGCGAATGTACATGCCTCCCTGAGTTCCAAGGAGACCCGTACTTTGAATGTCGGCCGGAATGTGTACTGAGCTCCGATTGTGCTCAAAATATGGCATGTCTAAGAAACAAATGTGTGAATCCATGTAATAGTGGAGTTTGCGCTGCTACTGCTGTATGCGAAGTTATTAATCATGTTCCAATGTGTAGATGTCCAGATCGTACAACAGGCAATGCATTTGTACAGTGTTCAGCTATGGAAAGTAAGTTTCTTATTCATCCCAGATTGTGTAAATAAAGTTTCTGGTTAAATCTAAGCCCATATATATTTCGATAACTTATTGAAATCATGTACTTCTTTCAGTTGTCAAGATACAACCATGTCAACCCAGTCCGTGTGGACCTAACAGCCAATGCCGCGAAATAAACGGTCAAGCAGTGTGTTCCTGTCTTGAAGGATATATAAGCAGTCCGCCTTCGTGTAGACCCGAATGCACAGTCAGTACTGACTGCTTGCCTAATGAAGCCTGTAGCAACATGAAATGCATAAACCCTTGCCAAGGAGCCTGTGGAGTCGCTGCTAAATGCCAAGTCATAAACCACAATCCTATCTGCTCGTGTCCTTCGTCTTATACTGGAAATCCATTCGTTAGATGTGTAGTTCAGGAAATTGTTCCTGAGTTTGTAAATCCTTGTTTACCGTCACCGTGTGGTCCCAATTCCGAATGTAAGGAAACGTCCGGTTCACCGTCTTGTTCCTGCCTGAATGGTTTTGTTGGATCCCCGCCATATTGTAAACCGGAGTGCATAAGCAACTCAGAATGTCCTCTTCATTTGGCTTGTATAAATCAAAAATGTGCAGACCCTTGCATTGGTTCTTGTGGTACTAATACCCAATGTAGTGTGGTAAGCCACTCTCCTATCTGTTCCTGCATATCAGACTATACTGGAAACCCATTCATAGAGTGTCGCAGAATTGAAATAGCACAAGAAGTACCTACACCGTGCCAGCCATCACCTTGTGGCGCTAACGCTGTATGCAGAGAGTATAACGGCGCTGGTTCTTGCACATGCCAATCTGAGTACTTTGGTAACCCCTATGAAGGATGCCGACCAGAATGTATTGTAAACACCGACTGTCCATCACACAAAGCATGTTTGCAAAATAAGTGCCAGGATCCGTGTCTGGGGGCTTGTGCACCGAACGCTATCTGCCAAGTCGTGAACCATGCTCCATCATGCTCTTGTGATCGTGGATACACTGGAGATCCAATCCGTTTTTGTACGCCAGAACGTGAGTATTTATTCATGAGATTTCATCTTCTTCAATAGGAATAGAGATAAAATCTTCAATAGTAATGTAGTGCTGTAATAAATTAATATAATATTAAAATTACCATTTTCAGAAATATTGGATATTCCGATTAATGTGTGTCAACCTACTCCTTGTGGACCTAACAGTCGATGTCAAGAAGTGAACAAACAACCAGTTTGCTCTTGCTTACCAAGCTATATAGGAAGCCCACCAGGCTGTCATCCAGAATGTGTCGTTAGCACGGAGTGCTCGAGTGGTAAAGCTTGTATCAATCAGAAATGTGAAAATCCATGCATCAATGCGTGTGGTATTAATACTGACTGCAAAGTTATTAATCACAATCCAATTTGCCAATGTAAGATGCAATATACCGGCGATCCGTTCACTAGATGTAATCCTCTACCGCGTAAGTTGTTTTCTCAGTCTCGTAAATACTTTTTGTTGTGAGTTGGGACATTAACATTTGGTTGTTTCTTTCCGTACAGCCCCTGTTGCAAATGCTGAGTTGGAGCCCTATAAAAACCCATGTGTCCCGTCACCATGTGGACCAAACGCTATTTGTCAGGAGGTAGGAAGCATACCTTCATGTACGTGCATGCCCAACTATATTGGCAGTCCACCAAATTGTAGACCAGAATGTACGATCAACGCAGAATGTCCCACTTCTCAAGCGTGCATCCAACAAAAATGTCGCGATCCGTGTCGCGGATCGTGCGGTATAAGTGCCTTGTGTACAGTATCTCGGCACACGCCCATATGTACTTGCCCGGAAGGATATACCGGGGATGCTTTCAATGTTTGCACACCAAAACCACAAGGTAAGAATATAGTATGTAATATACTAACAGTTATATACCTTTCCTTTCTAAAAGCAAAAAAATTCAAATGTCTGTTATTGTTGCAGAAATTGAAATCATTGATAAATGTAATCCTTCCCCATGTGGCCCCAATGCTATATGCAGAGATGGGGAATGCTCGTGCGTACAAGAGCATGAAGGGGATCCATACGTCGGCTGCCGACCAGAATGTGTACTTAGCTCTGATTGTCCAAGAGATAAAGCTTGCATGAGAAATAAATGTATTGACCCATGCCCAGGTACATGTGCAGCTAATGCCTTGTGTGACGTCATCAATCATATACCAATGTGCAGCTGTCCTCAAGGAATGACCGGCAATGCATTCTACAACTGTGATGTTGTTCAAGGTCAGTTTTAATATAATAATGATAGGACCTTGAATATAAACATATAATATGTAAGCCTATTCTTATTTCGTATTTTATATTTTTCCAGATTCGATTGTAACAAACCCATGTCTTCCATCACCATGTGGGCCAAACAGTCAATGCAGGGAAATTAGTGGTCAAGCTGTATGTTCTTGCGTGCCAGGTTATAGAGGCAGTCCTCCTTTGTGTAGGCCTGAATGTGTTGTCAGTTCGGATTGTCCACCAGATAGGGCTTGCAGTAACCAAAAATGTATAAACCCATGCATAGGAACTTGTGGTGTTGAAGCTATTTGTAATGTAGTCAAGCACAACCCTATCTGCACGTGCCCACCTAAATATACTGGCGATCCATTTACAAGATGCTTACCATACCGTAAGTACCCACTCATAACTTTTCAATTAATACGTGTCGAAATCGTATAAGAACGTAATTAGGTTCCTACAAAGAATAAAGTAAACAAAAAACATACTTTACAGGGTCTCCGATAACGGAAATACAGCCGTGCACGCCTTCGCCGTGTGGGCCCAACTCGATTTGCAAGGAGGTTTCAGAAACACCTACGTGTACCTGTATGCCAGACTTCTTCGGTTCACCACCTTACTGTCGACCAGAATGTACAAGCAACAGCGAATGTCCATCTAACAGGGCGTGTATCAATAAAAAATGCAAAGATCCATGCATCAATGCGTGCGGACTTAACGCTCAATGCAGAACAATAAGTCACTCACCGATGTGTTTCTGTGATAATGGCTATATTGGCGATCCGTTTAGTAGTTGCACCGTACAGCAAGACGTCGTTCAAGAAAGACCAACACCTTGTGAACCGTCACCGTGCGGACCAAACGCATTGTGTAAAGAATACAATTTAGCTGGATCTTGTACATGTCTCCCAGATTACATTGGGAACCCGTATGAAGGGTGTCGCCCTGAATGTACGGTAAACACTGATTGTATACCCAGTAAAGCTTGCATACGTAATAAATGTCAAGACCCTTGTCCTGGCACCTGTGGCCCACAAGCCTTGTGCACTGTTGTCAGCCATTTACCAGCATGTAGTTGCCCACCAGGATATACTGGAGACCCGTATAGAAGATGTGACTTATACAGAGGTAACACTTTTAAATTAACACATAGCATGCAAATAATTAGATTGACAATACAATTGGTTAAAAGTGGCTTAGAGTAAACTAAACTTAAAATGTTGACAGTCTTTTATATCTATAATATCTTTTTTTTTAAATAAAATGCATGAAAAGATCACTATGTGTCACTATGGTGTGCTTCTTAATTCATCAAGTCAATGTAATACTTAAATTGGCGAATTTATGTTTCAGAACCAATTGCGGATGTGGTTACACCGTGCTTGCCAAATCCCTGTGGGCCCAATAGCGTGTGTCGTGCTGTTAATAGTCAAAGTGCGTGTTCGTGCATGCCCAATTACATAGGATCACCGCCGGGCTGCAGACCAGAATGTACAGTCAGCTCAGAATGCGCTACAGATAAGGCTTGCGTCAACTATAAATGTACTGACCCTTGTCCTAATCACTGCGGAACAAATACAAATTGTAGAGTTGTGAATCACAGCCCTATATGTTCGTGTAAGCCGCAATTTATTGGCGATCCATTCACGCGTTGCTACCCAGAACGTAAGTTGTCGTAATAATATCGTGTATCTTCATACAATAGTATATCAAGTGATAACCATTAAATACACGTTCCTTTCCCTTTTCAGCACCTATTCAGCAACTTCCAGAGCCTGTAAGGAACCCTTGTCTACCAAATCCATGTGGCGTAAATGCTATATGCCGCGATATAAATGGCGCGCCGTCCTGTTCATGTATGCCTGAATACCAAGGACTGCCACCGAATTGTCGCCCCGAATGTGCCATCAATCAAGATTGTCCCTCTAACAAAGCGTGTATCAACAACAAATGTCGCGACCCTTGCCCGGGTAGTTGTGGGCGTAATGCCGAGTGTTCGGTATTCAATCACCTACCGGCATGTACGTGTGCGCCGGGATTCACTGGGGACCCATTCACTTCTTGTATTGTCGTTCAGCCGTTAGAAGGTAATGATTCACAAATACTTGTAATATTATTTGCATTAATATCTCCACTGTCCATCTGCCAAGTTGAAAGTGGCCCTGCTATAGTGCCGGCTTCTGCCCTAATGGTCGTTATTTAGATTTCTGCAATAGATATTTGTGTGAGGAAGATGCTCATTCTGTATGTTTTGTGTGTATTATGTTATAAACATTTATTAACATATATTTATGTATAGATTTCCGAAGATAGCTTCTCTTATAATAAATAATATATCCACACGCCTTCCCACAAGGGTCCCCGAAGGGGTAGGCAGAGGTGTATAGGTAATACCCACACACCCACTTTCCGCCAGAGGTATATTAGGTGCCAACGTGACATTATTATGACATTATGAAGACTGTCATTATTATATTGTTGACCATTTTGTAGCGATTGCCCCTTTGCTATTGCTATTGATATGGTTCGAACCTTGCCGGAATCAAACGTCGTGTTCATAAAATTCTTTATCATCTAGCTATTATACGTTTGTCGTCGTGTGTTATGTGGTAACTAACATAATTGTGTTTTTTAGATGATGCTCCTACAGATCCTTGTAACCCATCCCCCTGCGGATTTAATGCACAATGCAGAAATGGAATATGCACGTGCTTAAGTGACTATCACGGAGATCCTTACCAGGGATGTAAGCCAGAATGCGTAACGAACATGGACTGCCCCTTGGACAAAGTGTGTCTGAGAAACAAATGTATGAACCCTTGCCAGGGAACGTGCGCCCAAAATGCACAATGTAATGTTTACAATCACATACCCATCTGCTCTTGCCCGGAAGGAACCACTGGAAACGCATTTATCGAATGCCATACATTTGAAAGTATGTCATGCTTTGTAGTCAATTTTTTGTTCAGTTAATTGATTCTTAACCATTTATAATCTTAACATATTATCCATCTTACAGTTGTGAAAATTGAGCCTTGTAATCCAAATCCGTGTGGACCGAACAGTCAGTGCCGACCAATTAATAGCCAAGCGGTGTGCTCATGTTTGCCTACCTTCGTGGGAAGCCCGCCGTCTTGTCGACCGGAGTGCACGATAAGCGCCGAATGTCCTGCAAATGAAGCCTGTAACAATCACAGATGTATCAATCCTTGTTTGGGAACATGTGGTTACGGAGCAAAATGCGAAGTTGTCAATCATAACCCGATTTGCTCGTGCCCAGCGCAGTATACAGGAGATCCATTCACGCGCTGCAATGTGTTAGGTAAAACACGTATAGTTATGCTTTGGCGGAGCTGTCTATCTATAGATAGGTTTGCTCTAATAAATGTCTCAATAAATAAGTTTGGCAAATTACATGTAATTGATTTTTTTTAGTTGCTGCGCCTCTACCTCCTGTTGATCCCTGTACACCATCGCCGTGTGGACCGTATTCCATATGCAAAGTAATTGGAGAATCACCATCTTGTATATGTCAACCAGACTATTCGGGCACACCACCAAATTGCCGCCCAGAATGCGTCAGCAACTCAGATTGCTCGAGCAATTTAGCGTGTTTGAACCAAAAATGCAAAGATCCGTGTCCCGGAAGTTGTGGATATAATGCTGATTGTAAAATCATTAGCCATGCTCTAGTATGCTCTTGTCCATATGGTCAAACTGGTGATCCAATGGTATCGTGCAATCCAATAAAGGGTAAGACTTATTTTCTACTTATAATAAATTCAAATTTTTTACTAACGTGTAAGCAAGTAATTAACTTTAATTTGACTTACAGATACAATAATCGAATATAGTTCACCATGTGAACCATCACCATGTGGAATAAATGCCGAATGTATGGAAAGAAATGGGGCCGGTGCCTGCAAGTGCATTGAATCCTACATCGGCAACCCCTATGAAGGCTGTCGACCGGAGTGTACATTAAATAGCGACTGTCCGCCAATGCTCGCATGTATACAGAACAAATGTAAAGATCCATGCCCTGGGATATGTGCAGTGAACGCAATATGTCAAGTCATAAATCATCTTCCATCGTGTTACTGCCCGCCAGGACTAACTGGCAATGCTTATACAAACTGCATAGATAAAATCGAAGGTAAGCCATTATTATATTATTTATATGTTATTCCTTATAACAGTTTTATATATAAAGGGAAGTGAAATGATTAAAATGCATTTTTTCAGATACAGAAAAACCCGCGCCTTGTACACCATCGCCGTGTGGTCCAAATAGCCAATGTCGCGAGATAAATTCTCAAGCGGTGTGCAGCTGCCAATCGGATTTCATGGGCACACCACCAAACTGTCGACCTGAATGTACAATCAATAGCGAATGTGCAAGTGACAAGGCGTGCGTGAACCGCAAGTGTGTTGATCCATGCGTGGGGCAATGTGCTAGAAATGCCAATTGTAGAGTATTCGCACACAACCCAATTTGTTCATGCAAAGACCGGTTTACAGGCGATCCCTTCACCAACTGTGTACCCAGTAAGTATTTAAGCCTTTATAACTTTTATTTCAAAAAAGATAAAATATATTGAACGGTGATTGATAAAATTTCAATCACTGTTCAATTATTTGGTTAGAAACTAAATCTACAGCACCAAAGTTTTATGAGAACGAGATACATCTCTCAGTATCACGAATGTTTGCGTGGAAAAAAATGTTGGTATATTCCTTAATTATAATTTTTCTAGTGCCTGTATCCATTGAGCCTCAACAAGAAGAAGTCAATCCATGCGTTCCATCGCCATGTGGTCCCAATTCGCAATGCCAAGAATATAATGGAAATGCTCGTTGTACATGCCTTCCTAATTACGTCAGCTCTCCACCAAGATGCAGACCCGAGTGTACTATCAACTCAGAATGTAATGCAGTCATGGCATGTATTAACAACAAGTGTGTGGATCCTTGCCCAGGAGCTTGCGGCAATAACGCGCATTGTAATGTCAATAACCACCTGCCAATTTGTTCGTGTATATCTGGTTTTACTGGAGATCCTTTCAGTAGTTGTCAAATCATACAGCAAGGTAAGAATTTACCAATTTGTGTAATGAACTTAACTATGAGATATGATCTATGGCTTTATGGATCAATTTCACTATGCTTATATGATTTTCTTTGCAGATCTTGTGCCAGTTAACCCGTGCTCTCCATCACCTTGCGGTTCAAATGCAGTTTGTGACGACGGAATCTGTTCTTGCATTCCGGAATATTATGGCGATCCCTATTTCGGTTGCAAGCCCGAATGTGTCCTAAATTCGGACTGCGCAAGAGACAAAGCTTGCATTAGAAATAAATGTGGAGATCCATGCTTGGGAGTGTGTGGAACCGATGCGCTGTGCGAGACAATAAATCACATACCGATGTGTTCTTGTCCTCCAGGATTTTCGGGGTCTCCGTTCCATTACTGTACTAAAACATTAGGTAAGTAATTACAATTTAATAATAATACGTTTTATTTAAATAGTGATATTAGATCAAATAATAAAACAATATTCTTTTACAGAACCAATGGCACCAATCAACTTATGTGAACCTTCACCGTGTGGACCAAATAGTAATTGTAGAGAAGTGAACGGTCACGCAGTCTGTGTTTGTGTTCAGGGCTATATTGGCAGCCCACCTAACTGTCGGCCAGAGTGCACAGTTAGCACAGATTGTAGGTTAAATCAGGCTTGTTCCAACCAGAAATGTATCGATCCGTGCCCAGGAGCATGCGGACGTAATACACAATGCATTGTTGTAAATCATAATCCGGTATGCACATGTTTGCCTGGATATTCTGGAGATCCATTTTCAACATGTCAATTTATTCGTGAGTATCATAACTATATCGTACTATATACATATAGTAAGCCCTGTATAGGTACATAGTAACTAAGCAAATTTAATTTTGTTACAGCTGCTACACCTCCGGTAAAGGTCAATCCATGTCTGCCATCCCCATGCGGCCCCAACTCACAGTGCAGAGAGACTGGAGATAATGCAGAATGTAGTTGTTTGCCCGAGTTTATTGGCGCACCTCCCAATTGTCGCCCTGAATGTACAAGTAACACTGAATGTGCACAGAATATGGCTTGCCTCAATAGAAAATGTCGAGATCCGTGTCCTGGTTCTTGCGGCCTGAATGCAAACTGTCGAGTAATAAGCCACACACCTATTTGCTTATGCGAAAATGGTCATACTGGGGACCCATTCATTCATTGCTATATTCAAATAGCTGCCAATGTCGAAGAACGGCCAACACCATGTGTCCCGTCCCCTTGTGGTATTAATGCAGTATGTAAGGAAAGAAATAACGTAGGATCTTGTACATGTATAGAAGGCTATTTCGGAAATCCGTATGAAGCCTGCAAACCGGAGTGCTTAATCAGTTCTGATTGTCCTTCAAATCAAGCTTGTTATCAAAATAAATGCCATGATCCTTGCCCCGGCACTTGTGGTATAAATGCGCTATGCAATGTCATTAACCACATACCAAGCTGTTCATGTCCCGACCAACATCAAGGTGATCCATACAAAATCTGCAGTATAGTAGCCCAATGTAAGTTATTTTTTATATCTGCTAATGTTTTCATAATAAGATAATATTTTCTCCTAACTTGTGGTTATTGTTACAGCGGAAATATCAGAACCGTGTGATCCTTCCCCATGTGGCCCCAATAGTCAGTGTAGATCACAAAATGGATTAGCAATATGCACATGTTTAAGTGGCTACCAAGGATCTCCACCCATGTGTCGACCTGAATGTATAACCAGTTCAGAATGTGCCTTGGACAAAGTTTGCGAGAGTTTCAAATGCACATCACCTTGTCCAAGAGCATGTGGTGTGAATGCAGATTGTCGAGTAATTAAACATAATCCAATTTGTACGTGTAAACAGAGATTCACTGGCGATCCGTTCTCTATTTGTTATAAAATAATAGAACAACGTCCTACATTAATGGAACCAATAAATCCATGCGTACCTTCACCGTGTGGATTAAATTCACAATGCAGAGATATTGGTGGAATACCATCATGTTCTTGTCTAGTGGGATATTTCGGTAGTCCACCAAACTGCAAACCAGAATGTGTATTAAACACAGATTGTAGCAACGACAAAGCTTGTATCAATATGAAATGTCAGGATCCTTGTCTGGGGTCTTGTGGATTTAATGCATTATGTAACGTTATCAAGCATGTTCCTGTTTGTTCTTGTCCTACGGGCTACCAAGGTGATCCTTTCGCAGCGTGCAACGTCAAGCCACCAGGTATCTTATAAAATTTCATTCATTTTTCGGAAACAGCTCTAATAAATTTGCATTTTTTTTGTATTGTGTAATAGTGTTTTACTACTACTTTACGAAAAGAAAATTTTACTAGTTTTAAATGTTTCTTCAATATTTGCGAATATCTCTAGCGTCATCTCATTAATTCTCTTCCTGTTGGATAGATGCTGTACAAAGCTTTATTATAATACGGGTTACGTTATATTTCAGAACCTCCTCAAAAAATTGATCTTTGCTATCCATCACCATGCGGTCCAAACGCAAATTGTGACAATGGAGTATGCACGTGTTTGCCTGAGTATCAAGGAGATCCATACTTTGGCTGTCGACCAGAATGCGTTTTGAGTACAGACTGTTCATTAGACAAAGCTTGCTCCCGTTCCAAGTGCATAAATCCGTGCCGTGATATGTGTGGATTAAATGCGGACTGCAACGTTTACAACCACGTTGCGATTTGTAGCTGTCCAAATGGAATGACTGGAGATGCTTTCACTCAATGCCTAAAAATTGAAAGTAAGTGACAAGAAGATTACATATCGTGAACAATCCATACTTGTATTGTAACAAGTGACGTTAATTTCATTTTTATTTCTAGCCACCGTGACCAGACCCTGTCAACCATCTCCTTGTGGACCTAATAGTATATGTAGAGAAACGAATGGTCAAGCTATTTGCGCTTGTATCCAAGACTTTATTGGCAACCCACCCAATTGTAGGCCAGAATGTATTCAAAGCACTGATTGTGCTCCGTCTCAAGCATGCATTAATCGGAAGTGTCAAGACCCTTGCCCTGGCTCATGTGGTCATAATGCAATTTGTAACGTGCATAATCACAATCCAATATGCAGCTGCCCTGACAAATATACTGGATCTCCGTTCAGCCACTGCTATGGTAATTGTCTTAGTATTTATGTAATATATTTATGTTTTTTCTTGTGATAGACTTACAGTAATGTGCGTTTTCAGTTCAACCAATGGAGGAGCCACCTAGCTATCCTTGCACTCCATCTCCATGCGGACCTAACAGTATCTGTACTCCAACAATTGACGGAAAGTCTCACACTTGCTCTTGTCAACCAACGTTCGAAGGAACACCGCCGGGATGTCGACGTGAATGCACCAGTAGCGATGACTGCCCATCAAATAGAGCTTGCATTAACTACAAATGTGGAGACCCCTGCCCTGGCTCTTGTGGCACTAATACGTTATGTGCCGTCCGCCTTCATAGTCCTATGTGTTCCTGTCAAGATGGCTACACTGGAGATCCATTCTCAAGTTGCTATCTGAACCCACCAGTCCGGGACCCAATAGATCCATGCAATCCAACTCCCTGCGGTGCCAATGCACGATGCAAAGTTTCAAATAACGGAGCAGCTGCATGTATTTGCGAATCTGGATACTTCGGTAATCCATATGAATCATGCAGACCAGAATGTGTCGTAAATACGGATTGTCCTTACAATAAAGCATGCCTCAAAAATAAATGCGTCGATCCTTGTCCTGGCGTCTGCGGATCCACAGCAATATGTCAAGTAATTAATCATGTGCCAACGTGTAGTTGCGCTCCTGGATATACTGGAAACCCATACGCTTATTGCCATGTCATTATAAATGAACCAAGTACGTATTTTATAATTTCTGTTACTATATATAGTGTAAATTATATTTACACCATAAGTCATATTTCTACATATTTATTTTATGTCCGAGAAGAATTTTTAAAGGCGTATGTATAGTCGTGCTTGAGTAACGGCGATGGACTCGCCATCTGTCACGTTGGCACCTAATATACATCTGGCGAAAAGTGGGTGTGTGGGTATTACCTATACACCTCTGCCTATCCCTTCGGGGACCCTTTTGGGAAGGCATGAGGATATTATTATTTTTTTTGTATTTTTCAGCACCAGTTCCACAAAATCCATGCACACCAAATCCATGTGGAAGCAACGCAATTTGCAAAGACAACAATGGCCACGTTTCTTGTTCCTGTATGGCCAATTTCTTCGGCTCGCCGCCATATTGTCGTCCCGAATGTACTGTCAATTCGGAATGCGAAGCTACTAAGAGTTGCATTAACCAGAAGTGCGCGAATCCATGCATTGGAACATGCGGCCATAATGCCGAGTGTAGAGTTGTAAACCATGCCCCGATTTGCAGCTGTCGGCAAGGTTTTGAAGGAGATCCATTCATCAGATGCGCGGCAATAGAAAGTTAGTTAGAAAAATTATAGCAATTACTTATATTTTATTTTATTATCAGACGAAATCTTACAGCTAGACAAATTAATAGACTTAGTAAATAGAAATGAAGGCCAATAAGTATTATCTTGGCGCGTAATCTTAGGAACATTTTAGTTTAGCGAGCTTGTACCGCAGTAGTGTGTAAGTTTTAAATGTATACTTATGCTGTGTGTTTTCATTCACAGAATTGCCGATTCCTGACGTTGACCCGTGTATACCTTCACCTTGTGGACCGAATTCTATGTGTCAATCTATCAATAAAATACCAATATGTACCTGCATGGAAAGTTATATTGGCACTCCCCCAACTTGTAGAGCAGAGTGTATAGTAAATTCGGACTGTCCAAGTACGAAGGCATGTATTAATCAGAAGTGCAGAGACCCCTGCCCAGGATCCTGTGGCATTCAAACAGATTGTCAGGTGCATCAACATGCAGCTGTATGTAGCTGTAAAGAGGGTTACACCGGCAATCCGTTCGATAATTGCCGCATCAAGGAACATATAGGTAAGCTTTACAATCAAGGATAAATCACTAAATATAGATAGTGATATCACTAATAAAGATAAAGGATTTAATTGTTTGTAAGTTTGAATAAGTTTCTTGAATTCTGAATTGCAGTTCGAGAAGCTAAATGCTACTTAACCGATTAAAATAAAATCGAGTATGAGCTACATTATATTATTCCAAACTGACATCAGCCTTATTTATTAAACCATTATATATGTTCGTATAATCAAAATGAACATGGTGAGACAATAAATAGCACAGCAAATTTTATTCACGTCTTCCCCTGCCTACCATTCCCCGAAATGGTAGGCAGAGGTGTTTAAGTAGTACCCACAAACTATTAAAACAACTAATTATGTCACGCCCAGCTATGATCACAAAAAGTATTCATACGGATCCTATTTTGTATAATCATTACCAAGCTATATGCATTCTCGTGTAATAATCTAAACATATTTATTTCAGAACCACTTCCAACTGTGTATGACAAATGCAATCCTAGCCCTTGTGGCGCAAACTCAGATTGTAACAATGGTATTTGCACTTGCCGACCAAACTATTTCGGAAACCCATACTTGAGCTGTCGTCCAGAATGCACACATAACTCGGACTGCGCGCCAGATTTAACATGTGTCAATAATAAATGTGTGAACCCTTGTGTCAACTTGTGTGGTCAAGGGGCTTCTTGCGAAGTATATAATCATATCCCAATGTGCAGCTGTCCTTTGAACACCACTGGAAATGCCTTCTTCTCTTGCGTCGCAGTTACAAGTGTGTATTTGATCAGCAATATTCAATTGTTTTGTAAACATGGGAAAGTTTGTATAAATGGAACATTTGTTTCTAGATGCCCCTGAACGCCGAAACCCCTGCCAGCCTTCACCATGTGGCCCGCAAAGCATATGCCGCACAATGAACGAGCAAGCCGTTTGTTCTTGTCTCATTGGCTATATTGGCGTGCCCCCATCGTGTAGACCGGAATGTCTAGTAGACTCGGACTGTACAAGCTTGCAGTCTTGTTCAAATCAAAAGTGTGTCGACCCTTGTCGCGGCTCTTGTGGCTTAAGCGCAGAATGTAAAATACACAACCATAAGCCCATATGCTATTGCCGCAACGGATATACTGGCGATCCATTTACGCGATGTATAATCGTTCAAAGTACGTATTTTGTAACATTCTCAAACATAGAAAACATTAAATACTTTTTACTTTTTTAATGTTAACTTGTATTTATTTCTCAGGTGAACCTCCTCAAAAGAAGGTCCCCTGTGAACCATCTCCCTGTGGAGCCAACGCTGTTTGTCGAGCTACTGGAGACTCGCCTTCTTGCTCGTGTATGTCAGGCTTCATCGGATCGCCACCTTATTGTCGGCCTGAGTGTGTCACAAACAGCGAATGTAACTTCGACATGGCATGTATCAACAAAAAGTGTGTGGATCCGTGTATTGGAGCTTGTGGCCGTAACACCGACTGTCGTGTTATTAGTCACTCGCCACAATGTATATGTCAACAAGGATACGAAGGAGATGCGTTTGATCAATGTCTCCCACTGCAAAGTAAGAGTTGTTTTTTATCAAACCTCTATGGACCTTAAAGCTTATAAACCGTACAATATTAAACAAACATTTTCTTTTCAGTACCAACACCGAAACCAGCAGTTACAATACAACCCTGCGTACCGAATCCTTGTGGTCAAAATGCAATTTGTCAAGAACGTAACAACATTGGCAGTTGCACTTGTCTAACTGGATACTTTGGCAATCCATACGAAGGTTGCCGGCCCGAGTGTATCCTGAACTCTGACTGTCCTGAGCACCGTGCATGTGTCAATAACAAGTGTCAAGATCCTTGTCCTGGCTTATGTGGAACGAACGCACAATGCCAGGTTGTAAGCCACATCCCTAACTGCCTCTGCATAAATCCATACGTAGGAAATCCATATGATGCCTGTATTTTAAGAGAAGGTAAATATATTTTTCTTCAAAATATATATACATGTTTTCAATATGTATAAACTCTTACGTCAGTTACCGATATTTACTTTATTTATTTCAGAAAAACCTACCGACCCATGCAATCCTTCCCCATGTGGACCCTATAGTACATGCAGAGCAGTAAATAATCAGGCTATTTGTACATGCTTGCCGGAATATATCGGTAATCCACCGAACTGTCGACCTGAATGTGTTACTAGTCCTGAATGCCCTCTAAACAAAGCATGTGTAAGACAAAAATGTGTAGACCCCTGTATCGGCACCTGTGGAGATAATGCACAATGCCGCGTTCACCATCATAGTCCTTACTGCACATGTTTGCCTGAATTTGAAGGAGATCCGTTTATAAGATGCACTAGAGAAAGGCAAGCGATTCCACCACCACCCCCTCCATGTGATCCAAACCCTTGTGGACCTTTTGCTACGTGTAAGGATGTCAGTGGTATGGCCATATGCAGCTGCAAAGACGGCTATGTAGGTGCTCCTCCTCGCTGCACTCCCGAGTGTACAATAAATGAAGATTGTCCCAGTGATAAGGCTTGCGTTCGAGAAAAGTGTGTAGATCCTTGTCTAGGTTCCTGTGGTACAAATACCGAATGTCGAGCTATGAACCACCTTGCGATTTGTACTTGTCTACGTGGATACAGAGGAAACTCTTTTGTGGGATGCTATGTCTATAGAGGTCAGTTCATACTCTGTTATGTTTGTCAGTTAATTGATTTATCGTTGATATTTTTATAATTTGCAAATAATATATATTATTGTTTATTACACAGAGCCAGAAATTCTTGCAATAGACTTGTGCTCAAGATCACCCTGTGGAATTAATGCAATATGCTCCAACGGCACATGTTCATGCATACCTGGATATCACGGAAACCCTACCATCGAGTGTCGCCCCGAGTGTACAAGCGATAATGATTGTTCGAAGGAAATGGCTTGCTTTATTTACAAATGTGTAAACCCTTGCAAAAATGCTTGTGGCCTTGATGCAATCTGCAATGTATATAATCACATGGCAATATGCGAATGCCCTGCACCTCTTCAGGGAGATGCATTCATTGCTTGTCGTCGTGTAATTGGTACGTATTTCTGACTATATGTCAACGTTGATTTAGATCAATCATTCATCTATCGGTAAAGGAAATAATCAGTAATTTTTACAGCTACCGAACCAGTCGTTACCAATCCATGCTCGCCAAATCCATGTGGGCCAAACAGTGTATGTCGCGCCGATGGTACTGTTGCGCACTGCTCCTGCCGTCCCCCGATGTATAATGAACCGCCAAGCTGCAGACCGGAATGTCGCTCTAACTCCGAATGTCCGCCCGACCGAGCTTGTCGCAACACAAAGTGCCAGGACCCATGTCTCGGCACATGCGGATCGCGCGCCATCTGTCAAACAAGGCAACATACACCGATTTGCACTTGTCCAATAAATTATGTTGGCGATCCATTTATTCGCTGTTTACCAGGTAATATAAAGAAACATAGAATAAAACGAGTGATCATATTATATTGTTTATAATTTATGTCTTAATTTTATACTTCACCAGCACTACAGAGCGAATCCGAGCCCAAGTACCCATCACCGTGCTTGGATTGCGGCCCCAATGCAGACTGCATCGACGGCCAATGCCGCTGCAGAGAAAACTTCTTTGGAACACCGCCGTTCTGTCGTTATGAATGCCTGAGCTCTAGCGACTGTGATTGGAGTTTGACATGTCTAAACAGGCGTTGCGTTGATCCATGTCCGGGCGCTTGCGGCCTCGGAGCTCAATGCACATCTGTGGCTCATGAACCACGCTGTGCATGCCCCTCACTGACCACCGGAAATCCCCTCGTTGAATGTCGACCCTTCGATAATATCCGTAAGACAGACACATGGAATTGCTTATTCCGGACCGATACAATTATTGATCAATTATATTGCTACCTATAAAATTTACAGCATTAGGGAAACTATTATGCGGAGATCCTAAGTTATCGCTTTTAAAGCTTAGGCATGGGTTTTACTGGCGATACTGGGTGATCCGTTCGTGTATTACGGAATAAACATCGTACGCTTTAAATAAGCGCTTATTGTATTTGCTTATTTCGTTTGAAACTAGTGTGTGCCAAGTCTAACATTGCAGAACTTAATTTGACAGAGAGACCACCAAACGACCCGTGCACCCCGTCACCGTGCGGACCCGGAGCGATTTGTCACACCAGAGGATCGGGAGCATCGTGTGAATGCGAGCCTGGGCTACGAGGAGATCCTTACTCAGGCTGTCGCCCAGAATGTCTGGCAGACTCTGACTGCTCACCGTCACGAGCGTGTATCCGCTCGCATTGTCGCGACCCTTGCGAAGGCACTTGTGGCGTTGGAGCTGACTGCGAGACCGTTAACCATATACCGCTGTGTTCCTGTCCAGTGGGAACAAGAGGAAATGCCTTTGAAAGATGTGAAGTGATAGTATCACGTACGTACTTTTCGGGCGAATTTATATAATTTCCGCCTTATTGGTGCCTTAAAATATACTTTGCTCTATTTGCTTAGTTAAATCTTTTCGTCTATCGAAAAATCTCTTACCGTAAAGAGCATACGTAAAGAGGGTTAGGAGCATAGATTTTGACGAGACTTTCACTGGCAGATAGCTGATGTAAAAAATTGTAACTGAGGCTACTTCTAGTTTAGAAACTAAACAATCACTTTTTAGTTAAATTCCACGTGAGACGAAGTTGCGGGCACAGCTAAATAAAATGCTTTGTTTTCTACAGCACCCCCTTGTAGTCCATCACCGTGCGGTCCTGGAGCACTTTGTGCAGTATCCGGCAATAACGCAGTGTGTTCGTGTCCCGGTGGCACGAGCGGTGATGCATCCACAACTGGCTGCAGGCCTGAGTGCGTCGTAAGCTCTGAGTGCCCGCGAGACCGCACCTGTGTGCGTAACAAATGTGTCGACCCCTGCATCGGGGCATGCGGCAGTGCTGCTGTATGTCGAGTCTTTGATCATGCACCCATATGTTCATGCCCTCCTAGTACAACTGGAAATCCGTTCTTCGAATGCATAGCTAAAAAAGGTATGATATAATTATACATTCAGTCATTTTTGCATCTATGGTTTAAACTATGTTTATGCAGTATCGAGCCAGAGATTGACACATAACTCAAATATATAGATAGTATGTTTAAATGTCATATTATTCCAGAATCAACACCGGCCTTTGATCCTTGTGACCCGAGCCCTTGCGGACCAACGGGCACATGCCGTGATGGAATCTGCTCATATCCTGAATGTATTGTAAATGATGATTGCCCGGGAGATCGCACATGCATTAACAGAAAATGTACCGACCCGTGTATCAATGCGTGCGGTCTGAATGCAATTTGCACTGGAGTGAGGCATTCCGCCGTATGCTCCTGCCCAGCTGGATACACTGGTTCACCGTTTGTGCGATGTGAACGCATAGTCATACCGACGCAATCTCTACCCGTGCCAGAGTGTGTTACAGACGAACAATGCCCTGATAACTCTGCATGCGTTGACACGCGATGTGCCCCTGTTTGTGGCCCCAACAATTGTGGTCTTAATGCGAGATGCATAGCTAAGCAACATAGAGCGCAATGCGCCTGTCTACCTGGCTACGAAGGCGATTCCTACCGAGGTTGCTATTCCGGTACGTATTTTGAATGTCACAAAATAATTTTTAAACCAGTCTCGGTTTTAACGCAATTTAAAACTTATAAATATGTGTTCTTTTACAGTTCAATGTCATAGCAATAATGACTGCCCAGATGATGAAAGCTGTGAAAGTGGATCTTGCGTGAAGGTGTGCACGCGCGTGCGATGCGGACCGGACGCGCACTGCGTGTCCCGCGGACATACCGCATCGTGCGAGTGCGATGCCGGCGCCCGCGGTAACCCTTGGACCGGCTGTCGTAAAGGCGAATGTACCGTAGACGAAGACTGTGCCTCGTGGCTAGCTTGCAGAAGTGGTATTTGTCAAGATCCCTGCCCTGGAGCATGTGCACAAGGGGCCTTATGTACAGTCATGCGCCACAATCCAGTTTGTGAGTGCCCACGCAACACCCAAGGGAATCCGAAGATCGAATGTCGCTTAGGTCTGTAATGTTTTTTCATTGTCAAAAGTACCTAATATAATTTTTAGACAGTAATAATGTATGAACCTATATGCTCACGATTTGATTGTACATCTGTTTTAGTGCTGCAACAAGTAGAATGTGAGGGTGATGTTGATTGTGGACCCGACCTAGCATGTCTGCAAGGTAGCTGCAAAAACCCATGCGACCAGACTTCTTGTGGAACAGGAGCAATATGCCGCGTTGCAAATACCTTACCCTTCCGCACACTGGTATGCGAGTGCCCCAGACCACTTACAGGCGACGCCTCTGTTCAATGCAGTCCAAGTAAGTAATACCAACTCGTATATAAACTAAATAATGATGATATGTGTATTATACAGGTAAAAATTACCTGAAGAAAATTTTTCTTTTTAAATTTTTATGTATCGCTATTTAACGTGTGCTAAAAAAGTTTAGAACTATGAGTAAACAAAATTATTTATGTTACATGTCATCAATTACTCAAGCACTGTCTTTGGGAATTTCTTGCCCAAAAACCCACTACGTGTAAGAAAAATGTTGTAAGCAAGAAAATAATTATCATGATTATTTCTACAGATAATTCAGAGATTATCTAAAAAAACTGCAGGTGAATGACCTTTTTGCTGTACCGAATGGTAGGTTAATGAATCATCTCTTTCTAGGCACTGGTAATACTGTTGGTGTATGATACACATAATATCTTGTGTTGTAAATAAGCACATATATCTAAATACTTGTAAATATTTATATCTATACTCTATACACGTACATATAGTTGTAAAAACTAAGTTATTTTTACAAAAGAGTTTATATATATCTATCCTCCACAAAAGTTAGTATGGAGTCATACTACGACCTTGAATTCAGATCGGTAACGGAAGATTCCAATATTTTTTTTTGGTTAAATATGCCTTTTACATATTTGTTTTTTGGCAATACCAAATAAATACTCGATAACTGGGATCTCCCGTGATAATTCTTATTGATGTACAAAACCTGTAAGAAGCATAGCTTTAATGAGGGATTACCGTGAATACAGGAGGCGAATGCGAATCGGACAACGAGTGTGGAGAAGAAGAGCGCTGTTCATCGCGGCGCTGCGTGCCGGCATGTGACGGTGCGTGCGGCGTGGGCGCAGAGTGCCGCGTCACCGCGCACCGGGCCAACTGCCTGTGTGTGCCGCCTTTAGTCGGCAATCCACGTGTTGCTTGCACGCCTGGTACGTCGCTATTTAAAGCTCTACTATTTAGAGTCTAGTCAAAAATCTAATCTAAATCCCTTATGGCGAAAATCACCGCAGTTTTTGAATGAAAAACATGTTACTTAAGTACAGTTCGTTGACAAGATATATCACTTTGAGGAATCAAGTATACACTGTAAATTTAATAATTACTCAGGTATCTCGGGAGCGGAATGTACAGCGGATTCAGATTGCGGAGGCGCCGAAGCATGTGTTACGCAGCGATGCGTGTCGGCATGCGCGGGCGCATGCGGCACAGGTGCCCTGTGTGACGCCGCCCATCACCGCGCACGGTGTCATTGCCCCTCCGGTACTGCCGGTGATCCTGCACGTAGCTGCTATACACGTAAGTTATTTATAATAACATTTATTCAATCTCATCACTATTATATCTACTGTATTGAGTTGAACATCATTTATGTATTTTTGTGATGAACTTCGTTTAATATTTTTTAAACCATTTCAGCCGAATGTACCTCGGATGACAACTGTCCCTTCGATAAGAGTTGCGTCAACAACTACTGCCAAGATCCTTGTGCACTTGGAAGTCCATGTGGACGAGACGCCACCTGTGAATCAGTTGCCCACGTTGCCACATGCCGCTGTCCAGCTGGCATGCAGGGAGACCCACGCCGAGCTTGTATCTCTGCCGTCTGTCATTACAACGAAGACTGTGACGATGCACAGATCTGCAACCGCCTCAACCGCGTGTGCCAACCGGTCTGTTCCGATAATACTTGCGCGCCGGACGCTAAATGTACATCGAAGAACCACAGGGCAATCTGCACCTGCCCGCCCGGTCGCACTGGCGATCCTTATGGCCGTGGCTGCAGTACGACCCAGATTACCAGCGAATGTGCTACAGACTCGGATTGCCCATCACCGCTCGGCTGTGTGAATGCGCGTTGCACTGATCTGTGCCTAGTAAACCCATGTGACGTTGGTCTGATTTGCAATATAGTTGATGTATTACCATTGCGGGCCGTCGCATGTGTCTGCCCTGATGGTGGAAGAGTAGCTCCTGATAATGGATGTAGAACGGCACCGGAGGCGGAATGCTCCGTCGATTCGGAATGTGCCAATAGTCAAACTTGTCGCCGCGGAAGCTGTGTAGAAGCCTGTCGAGCGGATCCGTGTGGACTCAGTTCTCTTTGTGAATCTGCTGATCACGCATCACAATGTAGTTGTCCCCCTGGATACATCGGCAACCCAAGGATCGAGTGTAACCCAGGTATGAATTTCATTAAATGATGATATAACACCAAGTAAACATTTAGATAAAATTAATATTATCTATTCTTAATAACGTTTATTTTTTAAACAGTACCACGACAACCTCTCTGGGAATGCTATAATGACGACGAATGCGGATTGGAAAGAGCATGCATCGATCGAGTTTGCGTCAATCCATGCATCAATGCATGTGGTATTGGAGCTCTGTGTCGCGTCATCGACAGGATGCCGCAGTGCTCGTGTCCAGTGAGCTACACTGGCGATGCCAATATACGATGTGTGCCTCGTAAGTAATCTTTGATTTCGTTCAAAATGGTTTGATTTCTTTTTAATTGTGAACTATTTTTATTCGTGTAATTAGTCGTTTAATTAGTTTTCTTAATATATTGTAGTTTATAAAATTTCATATCCATCTATAATGACATATCTACGTATATTAATGTTACACAATTGACAATATTTTCCTCATTACAGCGTCTGATAAGTCCATTATCCCGGTTGGTTGCAAGGCGAACTCTGAATGTCCTTTGTCACAAGCCTGTATCAATGGTGCATGCGCCAGCCCGTGCGCTTGTGGTTCAAATGCTGAATGCACAGTAGTAAGACATCATCCTGTGTGTTACTGTGAACGCGATTTCTCTGGAAATCCTTACATTGGATGTGTTAAAGGTTAGTAACCGCACTTATGGGAACCTGCATGGTGTGAATGTTCAAAGGATCAAAAATGTATATTCATATTTGTTACAGTTGGTTGTACCTCGGACTCCGAATGTCCGGACAGCGATACCTGTTACAATGGCGCTTGCGTAAATCCTTGTGTGGTCGACGCTCCCTGTGCAATAAGTGCGGAATGTTACGGAAAGGGACACAGACCTAACTGCCGATGCCCAATAGGAACTACTGGAAACCCGTACAGCAGATGTAAAACGGCTGAATGTGAAGTTGATAATGATTGCAACGATGATAGCGTTTGTGTAAAGGGAGCATGTCGTAACGCTTGCTCAGCTGAAGGCCGTAGTCCATGTGCAAATAATGCTGAGTGCTTCGCTCGCAATCATGCCGCGTCTTGCAGATGTCCCCCAACTCTACCTCAAGGAGACCCATACGTTTACTGTCAAAAGATTACTGTGATAGGAGAACTTGAATGCCGTATGGATGGCGATTGTCCTAGCGGCCATGCTTGCTTAAGAGACGAGTGTCGCGAAGCTTGTAACGAATTGAAACCTTGTACTGGCAATTCTCGTTGTACAGTGTCTGACAGCGTCCCATTCCGTACCTTGATATGTCGCTGCCCTGACGGATACTTACCTGAAGAAGGAGGATCATGTAAACCAGCACAATTACCACCACTTAGTTGCTCATCAGATCAGGATTGTAGTGACCGAGAATCTTGTGTGAATAGAATTTGCCGGAATCCATGCAACTGTGGTGAAAATTCCGAATGTTTCGTCCGTGACCACAGGCCTGTCTGCTCATGCCGAGATGGCTATGATGGTGATCCGTATCGCGTATGCCATATTGTCGGATGTCGAACTGACTCAGAATGTGAATCCCAACAGGCTTGTGTCAACGGCAATTGCATTAGCCCATGTCTTTTTAACTCCACATGTGGACCAAACGCAGAATGTTTTGTAGAGAGAAACCATCCGCTATGTCGCTGTCGCTTTGGATTTGAAGGTGACGCATATGCTGGTTGTAACCCCATAGAATGTCGATCAAATGGTGATTGTCCACAAGACAAACAATGTCGGGCTCATAGATGTGTCGATCCTTGTCTCACAGGAAACACTTGTGGCTTGAACGCAATCTGCCTGGTACGGAATCACATTGCAGTATGCAAATGCGACCAAGCATACACTGGAAGTCCTTACGTGGAATGTAAGCCACCGATCAGCGTTGAATGTACTGTTGACGCTGACTGTCCATCAAGATCAGCATGTTTATCATCCAGGTGCGTCAATCCATGCATAGAGCTTCGACCCTGTGCTACACCAGCACAATGTGAAGTCTCCCCAACATTGCCAGTACGAACGATGCTGTGCACTTGCCCACCAGGTTACGTCAGCAACGGTGGTGGTGTTTGCCGTCCAGCAATACCTATAGACGAAGTAGTATGTGAAATTGATAACGATTGTACATCTAATCATGCATGTGTCACAGCTGTATGTAAAAATCCCTGTGATTGTGGACCAAACACTGATTGTCAAATTAAAGACCACAAGCCAGTTTGTGCTTGCCGACCTGGTTTCATAGGCGATGCTTATGCTGGGTGCTACGAAGTCTTGTGTCGATCCGATTCCCAATGCTCTGACGATGAAACGTGCATAAATAACCGCTGTATACCGGCATGTTTGGCGGAACCTGATGTTTGTGGACAATCCGCCGAATGCTATGGCGTCGAACATCGAGCTTCATGTCGTTGTAAGATCGGTACTGTAGGAAATCCATCCATTGCTTGCACACCCATTGGTTGTCGAGCTGACTCTGACTGCCCACTTGACAAATCGTGTATAAATTCTAAATGTATAAATCCTTGCAACGCAACAACTTGCAACGACCCTGCTGAGTGCAGAGTGCATGCTCACTTAGTTCACTGTATCTGTCCACCGAACACCCAAAGTACAGAGAGAGGTTGCGAAGTCACCAGGGAACCCCAATGTATCTCTGATGTCGACTGCCCACCGGGAACGGCCTGTCTTAACACAAAGTGTGTTAACCCCTGCACGGAGTCAAAGCCATGTGGCATTAATAGCGAATGTAAGGTCATCGATACGCTTCCTGTCAGAACAATGATATGCGAATGTATACCCGGATACAAAGGAAATGCACTTGCCGAGTGCACACCGCATAAACGTAAGTAATGCAATACATATTCATATGTATGGAATTATTCTAGTAGGAAATATTTCAGGCTGAAAATATTTTTGTTATTATAAACGTCCTCAAAGCCTATCCACAAGGGTCCCCGAAGGGGAAGGCAGAGGTGTATAGGTAGTACCCAAACACCCACTTTCTGCCAGAGATATATTTTAGGTGTCAACGTGACAGATGGCGAGTCCATCGGCGTTTCTCAAGCACGACTATACATACGCCTTTAAATTGGCCACCACGGCTGTTTTTTTATTAAACAAGATAAAACTTAGTGTTTTAGGAACTTATGCTTATAATATAAGTTATATTTCCTTTTTAGCACCTATTGCGAAATGCATCGACGGGCAAGGCATAAATAACCTCGGAGAGTGCGTGCCGTGCCGCGAAGTAGAGGGCCGTGTAGTTGACGGTCGTGGGCGCTGTGTGTGCGACTCAGAACGCGGGTATTCACCGCGCGGTGACGTTTGCGTGCCGGGTGGGTGCGACTTGGACGACGACTGCGACGACCGCTCGCGCTGTATCGACCGCAAGTGTGTAGATGCGTGTCGGGCCGAACCCTGTGGCATATCCGCTACATGTGACGCTGTAGGCCACCGCACCCACTGCACCTGCTTGACCGGCTACACAGGCAACCCAAGAATACAATGCAATGCCACCAACCCGCCTGTCTACCGCACCGATTTCCCTCTTCCAGATATGGAGGTGAGTGGACAGCATTATTTTTATGGTTTCTATTAAAAACTAAAATAAATTTATTATCGAAACATTTATGGTGTGTACGGTTCTTATTTCAACTAATATATTACCTTTTGGCTCAGGTCCACTGTCTTGCTGATGGCGTGCGACTGAGTCTGAAGATCAAGGATTTCAATGGAGTTCTGTATGTGAAGAGCTACAGCAAGGACGAACGTTGTCGACTGGTGGTGGACGCGCCGAACGATAAGGAGACTTTCGTCGACTTTACTGTACATTTTGGCGATTGTGGCTTAGTACACGTTAACGTGAGTTCCTTACTTTTTACTAACTAATCAATGCGTTAAAGTTATATTACGTTATTGGGATTCATAATATCATGCATAATTGTGCAAAATCCACAGGGCTTGGCGAGCTTCGTGCTAGTCATGCAGAAACATCCAAAATTGGTGACGTCAAATGCTAAGGCCTTCCACATCAAGTGCATCTACCAGACGGGCGAGCAGAATGTGACACTGGCGTTCAACGTATCCATGTTGACGACAGCTGGTACCATCGCCAACACTGGCCCGCCGCCCACGTGCTCCATGCGCATCGTCTCACGTACCGGCGACGAGGTCACCTCTGCAGAGATAGGAGAGAATCTCGTTCTTCAAGTTGACGTGCAACCATCAAGTGAGTTATCCTTTCTTTCATAGACAGCCAAGGTATTCGATAGATTTTTTCGTTTCCGACAAATGGGTTTTCATGATTATATCGTGCTCGATCATTTGAGAATTCTTCATTTAGTAACGGCTGGCACTATGATAACATTATGGTGTTTATTTTTAGGTATATATGGTGGTTTTGCAAGAAGCTGTATTGCTAAGACGAGTGAAGCATCGACGAACGTGGAGACTGAGTATCGAGTGACAGACGCAGATGGCTGCGCCACGGATCCAGCCATATTCGGAGAATGGGATCGTAGCGAAGATGGCAGTGCCTTAAGAGCTTCCTTTAATGCCTTTAAATTCCCCAGCAGTGATAACATACGATTCCAATGTAATATACGAGTGTGCTTTGGAAAATGTCAACCGGTGAGTGGCTTGCTAAATAATTGCCCAGAGTAATAAGTATAAGAATATAGAAGTAATTTCGATTATTTCTGTTTCAGGTAAATTGTCGCGGTTCCGACGCTTTCGGCAAACGCAGAAGGCGAGAAGCAATCAGCAACGAAAGCCCCATTGCGGGCCAGCTCCGCGAGGAGGTGACCGTCGAATCGAACCTAATTCTAACAATGCAGCGGCGTGACCCGTCGCAGGTGGCTCGGCAGCGCGACGGATGGAGCAACGAGGCGGGCGCCGGTGCAGCCGGTGGTGAGGTGTGCGTGTCGGCCGCCGGGCTGGCCGTGGCGCTGGCGCTCACTGCGCTCCTGGCGCTGGTGGCCGTGGCGGCAGCCGTGGCCTGCTGGCTGGTGGCGTGGCGCCGAGCACGCCCTCCACCCGCGCCACTGCCGCACCCGCCCGACTTCCCCAACCCGCTGTTCCAGCGCTAAACCTCGCTAGTCCGCGCCCCGCTCCTCCGCCGGCGCCGGGCGGTGTCGGCTCCTTTCTTCTCACTTACTCAGCTTTAATCTGTGCGCGCCGCCGGAGGACCGACGGGCGAGGGCGCTGCGGGCGCTTACCCTCGCCGCGCTCGCATCGCCCTCTCTTATAATAATAATAATAATGTTTTAGGTATTTTTAACGCGGAATTGTCGCCTCCTTCGAATTTTGTGATATTCATGATATAATATTCGAAATCACCATAACTTTATGTAATATAAATGTAGATTTTATTATAGTTCGTATGTATTAAGTAAATAATAATAATAAATAATAATAATGTCGTTGTTTTATTAAATTTTAGGGTCTGTCAAAATTTATTATGATTTAGGATCATGACCAACTCAAAGCACCTGATGATGCAAGATGAACTACGCATTTTGCTGAGCTGTTTTGTCGGTATTTAGCAAAGGCCTTAAGCCAGACACCTTTTATGCAAGACTTTAAGCCCCACCTCGGCTTAAGGATTCGCTGATTCGGTTGCTCGGGCGCTGGGTTGGACTAGTCTTATATTATTAACTAACCATATCTGTCGTCGCGTCGTGACCGGTCCGTACCATAACATCAAATCACTTATGATATAATGAATTACCTATTCAATGATAAATCTCGGTGGGTGTGTAAAACATGAATCAACAATTATATAATAATACCTACAGTAACAAACAGATGTCGCCAAATATACGTGACACAAACTAATAACTTTGCTTACACCAAATAAACGTGTAAATTGAACGTTAACCAACGACTAGCGAATTGGAATTAAGCTTTAGGTAGGAGTGGACACAAGTATTTCTTTGGCTCTGTGTCACTACAATTTGTAGTAGCGATCTGTGCGGTTCATCTGAGTGATCCAAGTCTTTATATTTCGTGATATCGAAAAATTTTATGGCTAAACAGTTAGAGCCCATGAAGAAAAAGTATCAACTCATGTGGTGAGTAAAGTCTTCTTCAATATAAACATTAAGGAATATTATTTCGTATTCGTCAGAGACAGCTTTCCAGTGGTGACTCCCTGTACGAAATCGAAGTGGCGAGTTCGAATCCCACTGGATGCAGATCATTATGTAATGAACACGAATACCTTAGTCTCGAATGTTTTTTGAGGCCTTTCTACAAAATTGTTTAATTAGTATTTTATTGGTTTAATAATTCCGACGAATTCCAGCTTTTCATGGGTGCAATTATAAGAGCTAAATACGTTTATATTGTAGATAGACCATCCACCGATCAGTACTTTTTGAATTTACCGCGTTCGGACAAACACACGGAAGCGGCGGAAAGTCTTTGTTTTATAGTATGTAGATTTTTGGTGCCAACGAGACAGATGGCAAGTCCATCGCCGTTACTCAAGCACGACTACACAATATGCCTTTGAAGTTCTTCTCAAATGTATGCAGATTTCCTCTCGATGTTTTCCTTAACTGTAAAGCTCTTGGTGTGACTAATCTCTGTACTTAAGTTCAGAAAAACTCATCGGTATAGTCAGCATTCGAACTGGCAATCTTTGTGTTGCAGGCAACTGCTCAAACCACTCAAACACCACGGCTTTAAATAATTATATGGCAGCCTCAATTTCATTATAATATTTTACGTTCTCTACGAAAATTGTGTGGCGAAACAATTTTTCCGCGACTCCATAATGAAGAGATTAGCAAAGCAACTAATGATGGCGTCATATTAAAGATTATGAAAGTTAGGCTACATTGCTTCATACATAGAAATAATGAGTGTAGAAAGGTTGCATCATATATATTAATAGACCATTCCGAAATCAATAGAGCAATCAATGTGTCAAATGTCAAATGAATGTAAAAAAAGCGTACGCCAAACCAGGCGAGCTTGTATGAAGCGAAAGAGGTATGTATGTAAGTCTAGAGAGAGCTGGTATACGGGCGCACTGATGATATAAATAGATTATAGCTTTTGGTTCACAGGTAAAGTAACTCTCACTTACAATTAAACAATGGCCCCGTTGGCTCTAATTGTCCAACCTCGGCTATTATTAGGCACCCAGTTTATCCACTCGCCATTTAGTGCGATACAGGTGTTCTAATAATACTGTATATAAAAAAAAATTTCATTAATATAAATTTAAAAACCATAACGTGCTATAACCATCATTTATACAAAGTTCAAAATAGACATAATAAACATCGTTATAGCAGCTCTTAAATCACTAGAATGGTGGTCTGTGATGGTAATTGGGCCTTACACGGTGTCCTGGCCACCGTCCATTCTATTTTATCTTGTTTCTAGCGATATAATGCTTGTGAAATAACTTTGCAAAGTAGTCATATTCTTATGATTTGAGTTCTTGGCTCTGCGCGAAAAGGGCAATACTACGGCCCTGCCGGTCCCTTGTGGGAAGGCGAATATATATACAAATATAAAAAAACGAAATTTTCCTTCCACCTTTCATTTTGAAGCCGGTATGGCTCAAAAAGTATTCTTAAGTGAAAGTGGACACAGAAAATTTATATCCTAAGAACAACACAGACAAAATATTCAATATCGTTGGTTGACTTTATCGCAAAATAATACTATATGCACAGATATGGCCCTCTTACATTTGACCACAGAGTTAAGGTTTTACTATAGTTCGAGATTATTTTCTTTCATAGAAAGGATGAGTGAAGAAAGATTGACGAAACAGATATACAAAGCAAAAGTGTGTGCAAGAAGAGGCAGAGGAAGGCCACGTTCCAACTACCTGGATCAAATCGATCGGACACTCAAGGACGGGAAGGTTAAGAGTACTCGAAACCGACGAGCATGTATGAAGAGACTGATGAATGTGGACGAAGCGAAAGAGGTATGTAAGTCTAGAGAGAACTGGCGCTCTATACTCTCTGCCTACCCCGTTAGGGACTTGGCGTGATGATATGTAGTATTTTCTTTTGAGCCCAATATTGCCCTCATATCCCATATCGCATTAAATTACCCACTATATTGCCATAAACTAAAAGGTACAACATTACCAACCATAGCCCCGAGATAAGCGCGGGCGCAGAAAGAGCGCGAGCGACAACGACGTCTCATGGCTGGCCCTGCGCATGCGCAGCCCTCCCCCCATCCTGCGATATTCCCCCACTCGCAGAATCGCTCTTTGTTTACCAATTGCTTTGATACGATTGACGAACCAGTCAGGGCAGTCCAGTCGGTCGGCCTGCTAAGGCGACCTCGCTCGCTCTCGCGTCCGTTCATTATTCGTGGTCGCGCGTCGCTGGCGACGCACGCGACAATATTCACTGCGTCATGACCCTGTGACGTGATATTATGAGTAAAGCCGAAATTTCGACGGAATCCGCCGCGCCCAGCGTGGCGATCCACGTGGAGCATTATGACGATCAGGACAAGGAAAATTCTAAGCTATTAAATCATGTAACTGCAAGTTTTGTTATGCCCACTGGGCAAATGCGCAAAGTGAAGAGCTTCAGCGATACACACAGACTCCGAGATGTTAGCACAGCCTCGGGAGCGGCGTCTGCGCGCAGCTTACGGCCCTACGAAATAGTAGCTCCGTATCCCGAAGGCTCAGAGAGTGGAACCAATCAATATGGGGCTCCTTCTGTGCGGTCCCTTGCCTCGATCGGAATGGGCTGTACGGATGGTCGGAAAATGGTTATCAGACGGGTACCAACATCGCCTACGGAACTGTTTCATCTAGTGCGCCCTCCTACGTGAGTACATACTACGGATGATACATCCTCCGCCTTGCCACTTGCCATTATTCAATTGACACATCTATTAACGGTGTAAGTACATACTCACTTCTCCGGATCCTATAAATATCTGCCAGTCCGCTGTGACAGCTCTCTGGCTTGTAATGAATGTTCATGTTTTAGTTCATATCCCTCGACATTTGTACAAATATATACTTCTCCCTTTCATTTTAAGAATATACATACATACATTCATATCATCAGGCGGAGCCCCTAACGGGATAGGCGTGACGATATGACTGTCATGTTCAAAATGTAATAAGCCTAAAACAATTATTTGTTTCTAACCTAAGTTGTCCATTGATATAATTAATCGTTCTGTTCACCTCATTCTTATCTACATTGTTAGTTACGCGATATAAGACGCTTATAATACAACTTCGTATCACAATCACAATGTTTTAGTATTATTTTTTATTCAGACTAGTAATATGTACTTAATCGTAAATATATAGGCACTTGATCTTTAACCAAGTTTTTGCTCACGACTCCAATAATTAATTGTTTTGCTTTCATTTATAATTAATACATATTTTATGCTTCTAGTTATAGTTTTATGGAAGGTCACCACGTTCTATAGATATCTTTAACATACCGACAAGTAGCATAAAGTTAGGTTAGGTTTCCATTACTAAGACCTAACCTATGTTCACAGTCTGTTGCTAGGTAGGATTTTATCCATAGTCATGTCAATTAAAAATACTCAATGCTAAAAATCCAGCCGAGGTAACCGACTGGTTTCAGTAGTTGCAAAGTCGACATTCTAGGTTCAAACCGCACTCATCAGCTTTTGAACTTAAGTACAGTGATTAATTACGCCTCCAGCTAAACGGCAAAGGAAAACATTTGAGAAATCGTGCCTGAAACACGGCGACCAACTCGCAGATGCTTCCAGCGAAATGTAGGTGTATCTAATAACAATTCTAATTCCCACAAGGCTCCCGAAGGGATAGGCAGAGGTGTATAGGTTACTACCTATACACCTCTGCCTATCCCTTCGGCCTGCCCACACACTGCCTGCCCACACACCCTCTTACCGCCAGAGATATATTTGCAATGCTTGCAATCTTGCACTTCTTGCAATCTTTGTGTTGCAGACAACACTCGAATAGTACTCGAATACACTATTCGATTCGGTCACCCTGCATCTCATTATTTACATTCAAATTTTAAATTCAGAATATTTAAATTCGCAAGTGACGACTCCATTCAATAAGAACAATTTGTGCAGTAGGTAATAGATTTAAATCCAATTGGTATAGGTGCCTGCATCATATTGCACCCGAAATAATTATCCATGGCCCATCGAATCACTTCGCATCGAACACGCTTAACGTCTTGCATAGAAATAATTTTATCGGAAATTAGCAATCTTTGTACTCAGTGTTATACAACGCCAAATCTTATCAGGCTCAACGCAGGTTTAATTTACTATTTCTTAACAATTGACCTAAAATGCTTATTCTACCTAACCATATAATAATATTTAAATAATAAGAGCATTTATTGATAGACACTACACAATAAAGTATAGAATATAACTCACAAATCTGTAGCCTAAAAACAACGAGTTGAGACTTAAGAGTCTCGGGTCGCAAAATGCGTAATTCAAAGTGTAATATATCCTCACGCCTTCCCACAAAGATAGGTACAAGAGGTAGGCAGAGACCTACCTCTTCGGGGACCTTTGTGTAGGTGTATAGGTAGTACCCACACACCCACAACTTGAAATGTGTTTTCTAATAACGGATTATTCGAAGAATTAAACAAAAAGTCCTACAATTGCCAATTGATATAATATAAATAAAAGTAGTATGAATACTGAACCAATTTTCAACACCCTAATATTAGACGTAACATTAATGAGTGTGAAATGTATTCGTAGCAGTAACAATACAATAAGTACTTTACTCATTTTGTCAACATAACGTGTAGTGGTGGAAATAATACCACCAGTGCCGTGGTGGCCGATTGGCTCAAGGTGCCTGCAACACAAAGATTGCATATTCGAATCCCAACTGTAACAATGATTTTTTCTGAACTTCTTTCTTTCTTCTTCTTTTCTCACGAGCTTTACGGTGAAGGAAAATATCGAGAGGAAACCTGCATACGTATGAGGAGAAATTCAAAGGCGTATGTATAGTCGTGCTTGAGAAACGGCGATGGGCGATCGACGTTTTATAAGTCCCCATCTAGGCCTATGTGAAATAAAATATTTTGATTTTGGACTAGCCATCTCTGTCCCTTGGCACATAAAGAAAGTAGATGTGTGGTGTGGATACTACCTACACACCTCTGCCTACCCCTTCGGCGAAAAAAAATAATACGATCTACATTACGAAAATTATTATATATAAGAACTAGTAAGGTGAAAATTATTTTAAGGCTATCAGTGATAAATTAGGTAAATGTTTCAAAACGAAAATCAATAAATCACTTTATCGGAAAATATATTATTACGTAATGGTTAACACGCACGTGAAATTTAATCATTGTCAATGTTCGAAAGAGAAAACAAAACAGTGCAATAAATGTCTTATCTTCATTTACCTTTGTACGACCTCCACCTATTAATGACAAATTCCCATAGCTATGATTGGATATATTATATTGGTATAGGATAACGTCTTATACAAAAAACAGCACAACATGTCAAAACAAAGATGAGCTACATTACACGAATTATTGTTTACGTTATACACCTTACCATGTTATATGCGTTTGTATTGCTTTGATTGTCATTACTTGACGTTGAGGAAGTTAAAATAAGCACTCTGTAATCACCCGAAAAATAAAAAATCTAATTGTTTAATATATACCATACTATAATGAATAGTTCTTTTCACCTTTTGAAACGAAGAAAAAAATATTTTTATTGAATATAAACTTAAAGGTTAAACATTTATAACGTCTTTATAACGAACACAACACTAGTAGCAGTGGAATTTGGGTGCGATGTTATGATGTTATGTAGCATGGTGGCCCTAGTCGGGCAACTCCAATTTGTAGAGGAGGATCCATCAAGCTCTATGTACCTCACTCAAAAGATGAACCAATGCTAGATTGGCACTTGTTTCAACGGATTTAGGTTTGTGTCTATACATTCAAAATCAGAATTCGGCATTATCCATACTAATATTATGAAGAGGAAAGATTTGTATGTAAGTATGTTTGTATTGAATAGGCTCCGAAACTACTGGACCGATTTGAAAAATTCTTTCACCATTGGAAAGCTTCATTCACCTTGAATGACATATTATTTTCTTTTATAAAAAAATAAAAAGCGTGTAAAAACTTATGTCCACGCGTGCGAAGCCGGAAAGGCCTGCTATGTTTTATAAAATTCCAAGTCGGTTGGCCTAATAATAATTTAATCGCCTCGAATGTATTGTTTAATGCAATATAGATATACTTCGAACGACGTAAGTATTAATTTATTATTTTTAAATGTAAATGGAAAGCTAAAGTTTACACCAAAATTTTATGTTGAGGTAACAACTAAGAGTTCTTACATATATTTTGATCATAAATGTTATATTTATGGTAAATTATTATTTATAATACAAAGACCTTCAATATAGCTGTGTACATCATTTCTAAATGCCTTATTAACACATTATTGCCTCTTTTCCCACACCATAGCGTACAATACCGACTGATAAATGACACCATTGTTTCTACATTGGCCAAGTGACGTCATTTACGTACAGTTTTTAAATTATTTTGCAATTGTGCTTTATTTCGCAACTTTTAAATTTCTCTCGATGGATTTACTATTTGTAATCCAACTATTTGTTATAACTCTCATTCCTTAATCAAATTTTGTTTAGTATTAACCACATGCATAATGTGGAATTAATATATTAATATTCAAAAGAAGAACTGAAAAGAGAAATAAGTACATACATATGATCTGATGGTGCTCTACTCTATCTGTCAGACTCGGCTTGACGAAATGCATATATGTATTATGTACTATAGTTATGCTAACTATGCTAGGCATTGCAATAGGAAAATATTCCCATTTTCGCCTTGAAACTATTGCATTTATCATCTGTCTTAATACATAAATAAAAAAAGTTTAATATTTTGACATATTTTGCATTTGCAGGGCATACATATATAGGCCCCAGGTAGTACTGTCAAATATTTAACTACGTCAATGAAACAAAGACCTATTGATAAAATACTTTCGTAATTTTCAGCGAAATTTGTTACGGCAAGGTAAGGTACATTTCGCATTTAGCATTTTTCTTTAGAGTATTCACCAAAACGAATGCTTCTTATTCAATCGCTTATCGTAAATGCTAAAAGGCATTTAATATACTTGGTTGGAAGCTAGGAAATAATAATAAAAATGATAAATAATAATATCCTCATGCCTTCCCACAAGGGTCCCCGAAGGGGTAGGCAGAGGTGTATGGGTAATACCCACACACCCACTTTCCGCCAGAGGTATATTAAGTGCCAACGTGACAGATGGCGAGTCCATCGCCGTTACTCAAGCACGACTATACATACGCCTTTGAATTTCTTCCCAGACGTATGCAGGTTTCCTCACGATGTTTTCCTTCACCGTAAAGCTCGTGGTGTGACTAATCACTGTACTTAAATTCAGAAAAACTCATTGGTACAGTCGGGATTCGAACTTGCGATCTTTGTGTCGCAGGCAACTGCTCGAACCACTCGGCCACCACGGCTCTTATATGTAGGAAATAATAAATATTAATATTATCAAAATAAAAAGAATTACAGCCTGACTCCGCTTACATTATCATGTCATTTAATAGTATGTCAGATACGAACTGAAAATCCTGATATTTGCAGGAAAATAACTTTCTTTGCGTTGCAGGGGATTTGGTAGTGGCTTACTGTGACAGCGGACCACTTATGGCAATCTGAAAATCCTTTCAGGGATTACGTTTATTAGGAGTTGTGATGTGACCTTGGTGAGTGAGCCGATAACGTTGCAACGATATCTGTTCTCACATATCTCGAGTCGCACACGACGGGTGTACGACGATTGATCGTGCGCGCCCGGCCTTATCGCCGCCGACTTGATAATCATTTTAAAATACGTTTGCGTACTTAGGCGTTTGACAGCTAAGGATTATTTCTTTAAATTTATTTTTTATTTTACACCATTCATAATTTATTTTCCGTTGTGGTGAAAAAACCATGTACTTACTTATATATCTTCACGCCTTCCCACAAGGTTTCCCGAAGGGGTAGGCAGAGGTGTGTAGCTAGAATACCATGTACCTACTTAGTTACACTTTAAGGGCACTTCTATAGGCTTTTTTCTTGTATAGTAAGCAACGACCTATTGTCGTTTCCTACGCTGTTCCCCCATACTTAAGTACTAATGCTGTAACATAATAATATTTATGATTGTGAAAAGAGTAACCATGGAGTTTCTTGCCGGTTCTTCTCCTTGGAAACGAGCAACCCGAACCGTGCACTTTTTTCGACTTTTTATCATGATATTTTTATTTATAAAGTATTCAATTTTCCTTTATTATACTAGCTGCACTGCACTGGCAATAGCTCAATATCATTGTAGATAAAACGTAGCATTTCGCTTTTGACGCAAGTTGGATACGATCAGATCTCGAATCGAATCGGAACCTTCTGAAATCTGCGTGATTTGAAATATATACATATTTCCTAACAAACGTAGGTTAAATAACAAATGGCAGCATGTTGAGTGAGGTAGGCACCCGACTTATGTTGTCAATCTTACAATTTTTTCACATGGAACGACTGATATACTAATTGCAACCTGCATGATTAGCATTTTTTCACATTAATCGTACCTTTCTGACATATGTTTGTTCCTTCATGAGGAGCAAGTACCTTGACCATCCCAAGCTGTATAAGCACGTCTTTACGTACATATAAGTTTATTTGGTATCGTCCCGAACACAAGAAGTTCGTTGTTAGAGAGGCAGGTCAGTTCACACTATCACGCCAAAATAAACACGAAATGCATACCTACTTCATATTTTACAAAGTACACATGACAGGAAATTTACACATTTATGGTAAATTTCTTTAATTTAAGATTAATCTTTAATTTAAGGTCAAATACTTAAACAAAAAGAGCCGTGGTGGCCGAGTGGTTCGAGCAGTTGCCTGCGACGCAAAGGTCGCAAGTTCGAATCCCGACTGTACCAATGAGTTTTTCTGAACTTAAGTACAGTGATTAGTCACACCACGAGCAGAACGGTGAAGGAAAATATCGAGAGGAAACCTGCATACGTCTGAGAAGAAATTCAAAGGCGTATGTATAGTCGTGCTGGAGTAACGGCGATGGACTCGCCATCTGTCACGTTGGCACCTAATATACCTCTGGCGGAAAGAGGGTGTGTGGGTATTATCTATACACCTCTGCCTACCCCTTCGGGGACCCTTGTGGGAAGGCGAGACGATATATTATTATTATATTATATTATATATACTTAATTAGTTCTAACACCCTAATTAGTTCATACTTAAATAAAGCTCAGATTAAAGTGAAATCTATGTGAACGGCAAATTCATGAACATGAAATAATCTCGCAAGGCTTATTGTTCTTTTTCTGTGCAAAATCACGTTCCTTGTCCTTTTTCCTACGTGTCAGGTGTATTTTCACCAAATGAATCGCTGGTGCATTTACACCTAACGATAAGATATCAGAAGGAAAACTGCTTTGGTAGAAAAGGAAAAGGTCTTCCTTCAACCTTTCCTTACAGAGTTCTTAAAGCCTTGCATAAAGTAGGGACACAGCACTGCCTCTTAGGAATGCCATTCGGTTGCGAGTATGTACTAAGGAAGAGGACTGAAAATTAATAAGCAGGCTTTCTGACGTTTAAATACCTCTTCATCTATCTAGTAATCTACTAGTTGATGCAGTTTCTACCCGGTAACGTAGGTACTCTACGTAGAAACTGAACGCGTTGAGTGAGAAGTTGACACTACTATCGCAGTTTACACATGCTTGGCAATGAACACTCTTTGCACACACTGATATAATACTCACATGTTTTTTTTTACAAACCTGTGACATAAAATATATGGTTAAACTACCCTTATAAACATATGTAAATTAAAGTATCAAAATTAACTGGTCGTTACATAAGCGGGGATACCATTCCCAGCGGGGATCTAACCAACAACCCAAGCTACGCAGTCAGGAGCCACCACTAGACTAGACTTAGGTTTTATATGTATATTCGGCGGAAGTTTCGCTGGAGATTTATTTAGGTGCTAACGTTTTTGATTACATTTCTTCTCAATCGTATGCAGGTTTCCTCTCAATGCTTTCCTTCACTGTAAAGCTCGTCATGTGATTAATCACTGTACTTAAGTTTATAAAGACTCATTGGTCGGCTACCACGTCCCTTCCAATAAACAAATTTTCCATGCAATATATGTAACCTAGTAAAGCCATTGAGCTGTGTGACGTCACGTTAATCTGCTGTCACCTCATATCATCCGTTTTTAATCCAAACAGACCGTCACCAAGGTTGCTCTTATAATTTTATTTGATACACGCATAAACCTATTTTCTACTTTGTTTTATTATTCTTCACGTCTTCAAACAAGGGCTCTTGAAGGGATAGTCAGAAGTGTAATAACACTACTCGTGTTTAGAAAAGCTCACGGACTCTCGGACCACCGAGGTTCGAACCTACAATCTTAACTTACAGGTGACTGGGAATTAGACCACACACCACGACTATATTTATTTAAGGAATTCTATTCTGAACAATAGTAATGTATTCAAGTTACCTGTTCTCGCCTCCTTTCAATGGTCCTGTGACACGAACGAGTACGAAACTGAGAAAGTTTTGTTTTATTTCGCCAAGTATCCAAGTTGTATATCCAAGCTGACAGCGTTTGAAAATAATTAAAATAAAGCATCAGGAACGCCATAAAACTCTTTTAAAATTGAGACAGCGACATCTATTGAAAGAAACTAAACAGTAATAACAATTAAAATGTACATTTATAACATCAATGCATTTTTATTTGTAATTAGCACTTTAGCAGTTGTATAATTTAAAGTGTAAACATGTCATTAGATGTATTAACTCAACATAGTCTATATAAATTATCTGGGACAGGTTGAAGCTCTTAAACATCTAAAAGTATTACTCAAATATTGACTTTGAAGTGTTATGCTTTAGGCAAAAATTTTACATTACTATCCATTAATAGATATGACATATTTTATTTTAGTACTAAACGGAAAAGTTGGGTATAGTTAAAGCAAGATGACAAATCCATTTCGTTACAGTGTTATGAAATATCATAGAAATACAGTTGAATCCGGAATACAAGTAAATTAGCATAGTTACTAGCGATACATACCAAGCCTATTTGAAGAAAATAAAGCTACGCCGTCGTTTAACCGCAAATTAAGTTCCAACACTTGATTAATTAAAGAAAGGAAGGAAGGATAAGGGGAAGTTATAAGTATTCGAACCGGCGAGCATGTATGAAGAGGCTAATGAATGTGTATGAAGCGAGTTTTGTATGTCTATAGATAGTTTAACCCATAAGGGGCTGAGTTTGATGCCATAGATTATGTGTCCCTCGGTGCAACATGCAGTAATGCGGCCATCACCGCAACATAATTGCAGTAAAAAGATAGATACTTATTATGTATTTTATCCTATTCTAAAATACTGATAATATGAATGTCAAACGTCATAATTGTAATTAAATAATTAAGAAGAAAAAGCGTAACAAACAAAGAAAATCACTTTCACGTTATAATATTACATTATTGTACAATGTTATAATAACCAGACATAAAGTATTCATTAAAAATGAATACTAATAGATAACGTTAGTAGCATTGGTACTGTAGAAGTTTGTATGGGAAATCTTTCGGCCCCTTACCATTAAAGATTTAAAATTCGTCTGTCACATCCGGCGGAGTGACGGATGGAAGCCATTGATCACCTTTTGTCCATTCATATTGACGTCATTACACGATTCTTCAAATAGTTTTTTTCTCCTTGACTTCTAGGTTCAGATCAGTTCAGATTGGTTCAATGCGACTGTATGTACTTCGAAGGACATACTTGACGGAATGCAACTTACTTACTTACTATGTACTTGAAAACACTTCAGAGGATTATGAAAACTAGTGATTATGTATTTGTAGGTTTAGAAAAATACTATAATATATCCTCACGCCTTCCCACAAGGGTCCCCGAAGGGGTAGGCAGAGGTGTATAGGTAATACCCACACACCCACTTTCCGCCAGAGGTATATTAGAAAAATACTGTTATCCGTAAATGAGAAACATGACTAAACTATGTGTGCCAGTAGTGTGCATGTTTAATTGACTTGGTAAAAAGAGTTTCATTGAGAAACAATTGCTTACAAACTTCTTACAAATTCATTATCGAATATTCTAACTAACGTAACTAACACTTTCATAATTAGTACAAAAATTCTATACCTATAGTGTATCAATGAGAAAAAATGATTTCGAGAGTTAGAATGGACTTGATCAACGGTACTCACTAGACAAAATCCCCCTTCAAGTTAGTCGCACAATCTATTCGTGAGTATGTCTGTCTCGAAAATGTTCTTATAGAACCAACATTTTCTATTCCCGCTATTTAATTCATCTCTCATCTTTTTTTTATCGACATGATGTAAAAGACCGACATTGTTATCTTGACATTTCCGTTCGCGAATGATACCTTATACTTAAACAACTTTGCTCAGTGAACCTAGAGCGCAACTAAATTAAACGTTTACTAAATACTAATCAGGAGAATTTAAGGTGGACAGCTGCTACTTAGGTACTCTATCGTTCCATGTCAATTCCAACGAGTATTAGGACAAGCATTATAAAATAGGCCGTATAGGAGTGTGAGAAGAGTATACATATTATAAGTGTTTATACGTATGGTCATATTTTTACGTCTACGAAGTTAAACTTATGTTTATCGAGTTTAACATTTTGTTACAAATGTACACAGTTTTACTTCTTTTAGTGCCTCTCCAACTAGTGAAGGTTGGCAGTCAGCTCCGCATATTATTTCTCTCGGTCTTTGGGTAGGTTAAAAAGCTCCGCTGCACTGGTAACTCTGGTCCATTCCCGGATGTTTCGCAGCCATGATTTCTTCCTGCGCCCGACAGCTCGTCTTCGAGCCACTTTGCCCATGATTATCAAATGCAGAAGTTCGTATCTTGAGTGCCTAAGCACATGACCAAGATAGGCAACTTTTCTTCTTTTGATGGTCTGCATTAATTCTCTTGTCCTCCCAACTTGACGCAGAACTTCAACATTGGTCACTCGGTCCGTCCAGCTTATGGCCAACATTCGTCTATATGCCCACATTTCAAATGCTTCTATACGTTTTCGGAGTTGCTCTTTAAGGGTCCAGGCTTCACATACGTATAGAATTATAGGCCATATATAACATTGCAGGAGACGAGTGCGCAAAGATATTTTGAGACTGCAAAGTACCTTTTTCATGTTATTAAAGGCACTACGGGCGATTTCAATACGGGTTTTTATTTCGAGGTCACTGTCCCAGTTTTCATCCACCCACAGTTTTACAATATAGTAATATTCTATTCTATTCTATAATAAGGCAAAAATTTCAAACAATCATCTGATTTAGAAGATATATAGATAGAAAAGTATGCAGATTTTTTTTTTCTTAAACGTCTATTGTGGCATACAAGCATGCGGTCAGCCTGATGGGAAACAGTTGCCACGGCCTATGGACGCTTGCAACACCAGGATATCTCAACAATCGCGCAGTACCGATCTTGCAGAAATCTCTTGCAAAAGATTCACACCCTTCTTAAGAATTCATACTGGCTTGGTCTACTAAAGGTTTACTAATAAGTGTTTTACTGGTAAAACATGTAATTAATAATATGTATGTATTACCTACCCAGGCCTCCAGATGAAGACACGGCGTCGCATGAAAGCGATTGCGAAGAGGAGGAAGACAACGAAACGAACCACCTGAAGCCTCGACGGCCGTTCTGGGCCAACAAGATCCAGTTCGTGCTGGCTTGCGTGGGCTACTCTGTAGGACTTGGCAACGTATGGCGGTTCCCTTATCTCTGCTACAAGAGCGGCGGAGGTGAGCATTAGACCTTTTTTATATGTATACCTACATTACAGTGATTAATTACAAAAACATCGTGAGGCATACGTTTGAGCGAAATTCAAAGACATAGGTTGTGCTTGAAAACCGGTGTCGCTATCTGTCACGTTAGCACCTAGGTATATCTCAGACGAGAGCTGATTTCCCATTCGGAGGCCATCTTAGGAAGGCGTGAAGATATTTATTATTATTACCTACATGTGAATCTGAATTTCATAATAATTAATAAAATCAATCATTATCAAAGTCGTAGTATCCACACATTTTGAATATATGCTCTTTAAAAGAACCGGCAAAAAATATGTGTGGAGTAGGTATGTTCTTTTTTTTCTTAAGATGAATATGGACCTATCACAATAGATGACCGATGTTATGTAACCAGTGTTGTTGAGGCATAGCTAAGCTACAAACCTGCATATACAACAGTCAATACCTAGCCTAAATATTGAAATGTATGATAGAGGTTTTGGTGGGCTAAATGGTCGCGAAATTCTATTCCCTGCTGCAGTTAACATTTGCGTGGTTTGTTATGCGTCTTGTTGTTATATTTATTTGTATATAACTTATGTCTCACTAATACATATATCAGTCACTGATACTCAGCCTTGGATCAGTTGACTGTATGTAAGAAACCAGAATATGTATATCAAATATCTTATTTTATACTATGTAGAAATAGGTAGCTTATACTTGCGTCTCGTTCATCGTATAATAACTATGCTCCCACTCAACAATTTTCATAATTCCGAATGAACAATATGAATTAAGTCGTTTAAGATCGTGTCTGTCGTGACATTGTATTTAAGACCATAAACGGAGCGACAAATACATATAAATAGACGGACACAGCGGACAAAATGTTTTGAGCACGAAATGTCCTGAGCTCTGAGGACATAGGTTACATTGTGCTGATACTTAATATCGATCGTGATATTCGTGATCAGGAAAATTAGCACAGGCATTTAACATTTGATGACAAAATTGGCAATAGATAACAAATATATTTTAGTTCGTCATCGAGTGGGTGCGATTCCATACTTCCTCATATGGGATTACAATGATTACTCCTATCATGTTTTCGTTAAACAAGCCGTTTATAGATGTATACTAACATACAACGATTAGTTATTTAGCCAACTGTCGTAAAATATTATTTAGATTGTGTCATACAACGAGCATGCAAACTCTGACGCAGAAATGTTCGTTACTCAGAGCAAAGATATAATAATATTGGAAAGTCATTTATTTTTGTAGTGCGATGCGAACAAACACTCATTTAACAGCGTATTTTTCACATGTTAATTACACGACAGAGTCCTACATATTCTTAGAAAACGAGGTGAACAAAAGAATACGAAATCTTAATTAACAGAAGATACTTAAAATAAATATCTATGATAAATATGATAAGTAAAAATACGCTTAAAACCTCTGTCTACAATAGCTAATGATTATATCTACAAATTTTAGTTAAATTTATTCCGCCGAAGTTTTCTTTAGGAACTAAGCAAAGAGTTCTTCAAGAAGAGAGAGAGAACGCATGAGCGATACTGCTAGTGTTGCAAGTGTAAGTGGTAACCGCTTATCATTAGACAGCGATGTTTTTTAACTTAGCGTTATAAAAATACTTTATCAACCATAAAAGGGGACAATAAATTCGTTTGTGATTTGCACGAATGTATTAACAAAAAGGATAGTCATATACAACGTGTCATGTGTACTTAAATTATAAGTGAATCGTGTGGCAGTGTTTGTGTCGCGATGCGCTAACAGCGGCCGCTTGACGCCAAGGCTCCAACACGAGCAGTCAACACGACAATGCGGTGTGAATTGAAGCTGATGCCTACTGCAAACTGACACTTCACAACGCGTTCTGGAGATATCAGATGATTTATTACCACTTACTAGATATATTTAGACGCCGTCGTTGATATTTACATGGCGTTTAAATTTGTTCGTAACTATTACGTTACATAGATTTACATGTAAATTACCAATTTCTAATTATTATGACGATGTCACTAAGATGTTTGCCAAGACATATTTGGATTCCATAATAGATTCCTCTCATATATTGGTACAGGAACCTGTAAAATTATATTATTAAACGCTTAAAATTTGGGATAAGTCATAGCTAGTGCCACATAATAAATGCCTAATCTATCTCTGTGCCAAATTTCATCCAAATCCGTTCGGCCGTTCTGGCTTGATTGACACAACAACTGACTGGAACAAGCATACTCGCAAACCTTCACATTGATAATATAGTGCGTCCTATGCATCGCCAATTTTTATCTTGCTAAGATTATCATTACGATCTTTTATTTTACTCTCATGTTGTTATCAAAAGTCAGTTTACACTCATCTAGGATCTACGTGTGCAAATTATCTGCTGAATACACAAACTTAACTGCCATGAATATATTTATGAACACTTGCAATTAAATTAAATTAAATGTACCATATACCTACCTTAATTTTGATTGCTTAATATACAATAGGTATGCCCTATACCCCACACCCTATAGTAAAAAACACATCTTACTTAAAGGTAAAATCCGCAACCATTTCTGCGCTGAGCCTCCTAAGGTTGGTTTTTAATTGTCAACTTTATGCCATCCGCTTGACATCTTCATGCCCTCTACTGTGTTGTCCAACACAGTAGTCCTCCTGTAGACAAAGAAGTTAATAACGTTAAATAACCTATCTCTGTTTCAAATTTTATCCAATCTCGTTCATCGTATTTGCTTGAAAGAGGAACAAACGTCCTCATACATATTCATATATTATTAATAGGATGTATACATATTTAATATAGGTGTATGTGACGTGTGATGTGACCCCTACGATCAGAGGCGTAGGAACGTTACAAAATGCCCCGGTGCCAAAAAGCTGGGGCTCTAACTAAACTGCTACGTTTTATTAAGTCAAGACACAAAAAAGAGATTTCCCAAGAAGTCGAAACTAGTTGGAAATTCTTCAAAAGAGTTGCCATGATTAAACTTGTGTTGCAACCTATTTTAGTTTCCTTCCAAAAGTGGAAAAAATTACTGATAATCCGATACCAGGTTCGTCCGTCAGGGTCCGAAGGCCTTTGAACTTGGCGTTCCCCAGCCAACCAAGCCCTTCAGTAGCTCTGCCACTGCTTACTATTCGATTTACTTCCAACTTGCCCACAAGTCACTGATAAAAGAGTGACGCTTAACACAGGGCTACTAATCCCACCTACTAACTACTACTAACCAACTAAGGTATATGGAATCTGTGTTTTTCATTGGCAGATTGAGAATAGGACTCAAAATCAGCCATTCTCATAGCTATTTTAAAAAACAGCGTTGCAAATTCCATGTCGTACTCACCGTATAGATAATTACCGGGTAAATGGTTTAATTGCGTCATTCTTCTGGGTCAACTCATTCATTTCAACGATATAAGTGGCACTAATTGTTACTCACCGCAACCAAACTGACATTTGGGAAGACAACACAAGATATGGTTAGATAAAAATTAAGCCCAGGCTTCAACGCAATAAGTAACCTTTATAAGAAAAGTATCGATCGTTTTAAATGGACTTATGATAAGAACATCACACATGGGTCTCGTTCTCCTTATATATTAGTCATATACGCAAATTCTTGTTATTTATGTGTCTACTCACCACACCCGTAAATTTTATTGTAGTTATAACCTAATCTTGTAGTGGACCCTATGGGTCAATTTATGGGTCTAACTAGACCCATAAATTGGTTCAGACATCAATAAAATACATATAACAAGGCATTAAGATAGCGTTTTTGTGGTTTCAGCGAACAGCGCGATAATGATGCTGAATATTAAAGCTATTGCTTTTGCATACATCTTAGTTTATTTCCCTAATTAAGAAGAAGATAGTAACTCTGTGTATTTTTTACATTCATATGAGTAATATATAAGAGCGTTGGTGGCCGAGAGACTTAAATGACCAGCTACAAATCCAAAATTGCTGGTTCAAACTTTTGTTATCTATTGCCCTGCGTATACCTAGTGATTTACCACACCACTTCACGATGAAGGAAAACATCGAGAAAAACCAGCATATATCTGAAAATGAACTCAATGATATTGTATCCTCTAAATAGGTATATCTCCGGTGAAAAGAAGCTGGTATTACATTTTCTTGTTCGGGAACCGCTGTGAGAAGACGTGATGATGTTATATTTAAAAGTTAAATATATTATGTTATTCTTGTTGCAGGTGCTTTTCTCATACCTTACTTCATTATCCTCCTGATATGCGGTGTTCCGATGCTGTTCATGGAGCTGGCTGTCGGCCAGTACACGGCTCACGGTCCCATCGGCGCATTGTCGCAAATATGTCCTCTTTTTAAAGGTAACATCCTAGTTAACTAACTCTTTGGAATCAAAATTAGGTTTAAAGAGTTAATTGGATTAGGCTACATTCATCACGCACTCAATCCACTGATATTTAGATAAAAAGTGCCTCTGACTCATATATACGAAGGGAAAGATATCGTGAATAAGATTTTCAGAACTGCAAGAATTTACGTGTTGGCAGTAAAGTACTTAGGATGTAGGTCGCTTTTGTTGCTTATGCTGTTTCAGTTATGAGAAAACAACGTTTCCCTTCTCTGTAGATACCCTTCTAACAAAGAAACCTCTACATATCATTGTTCTTCTTGTGTCAAAGAAAAATATCTTCATTTCAATCTTTAGAATAATACGTTATACAGTAAATACAATTATATTTGAATTTGAATAATATTCAATTGAGATTCAAATAACAGCAATGGATGCATATGTGGACTGCGAGATATTTTATCGACACTATCCTCTGTTCTCTTCTCTAGTAGAGCAAGTATCTCCCGAAGCAGATATTTGCGCTACTATATATATCTTAAAATAAGGGTATATGTAACTAAATCCATTTTTAGAACTGGATAACTTGGTATGTTGCAGGTGCTGGCCTGGCGAGCGTAGTGATCTCATTTCTGATGTCAACGTACTATGCTGTGATAATAGCATGGGCCATTTACTACTTCTTCACGTCATTCAAGACCGAGGTGCCGTGGGCGAGCTGTTCCAACAGGTGGAACACGGCACAATGCTGGGTGCCCTACCATAACCACACAAAGCCCAACGGCTCCCAAACGCCCACTGAACAATTCTTCGAGTAAGACTAACGTTTTTGTATTTTTTTTATATAACTGTAGAGTTCGTAAATTTTTTTCGGTAGTTAATAGCCGCTTAAAACAGTGGTAGCTGTCTCTCGCAAACTGTTAGAACCTAGCCTAGTAATCCATAACGTCTAACTATTGTAACATTATCTACTATCTCAAAGCAGCCAGGTCTACAAAGAAAACATTTTCATATTTTTTTAATCGCATAGACAAAGACCTAACAAATAACGAATTCCTGTATGTTTCCAGAAAAAAGGTGCTGAGCATCAGTGACGGTATTGAATTCCCTGGAGGTATTCGATGGGAGCTGGCTGCTTGTTTGGTCTGTGCTTGGCTGCTAGTATACTTCGCCTTGTGGAAAAGCATAAAATCATCAGCTAAAGTTCGTTACATCACTACAACGCTCCCTTTTCTACTTATTATCGTCTTCCTTGGCCGATCATTGACGCTCGAAGGAGCTGACCGTGGCTTGAGATTTTTCTTCAAGCCGGATTGGGAACTGCTGAAGCAATCCAGACCTTGGGTAAATGCGGCATCACAGATCTTCAACTCAATCGGAATTGCATTCGGGTCCATGATAATGTTCGCGTCTTACAACCGATTCGACAACAACTTCCTGCACGATACGTTGGCCGTGTCTCTGATAAATGCAGTTACCAGTCTTATCGTGGGGATATTCACGTTCGCTACCATCGGGAACATAGCTTTTGAACAGAACACTTCAGTCAAAAGCGTCATAGCTGATAGTAAGTACCTACATCACATATACATAAAGTTAACTTCGTCTAGGTATTCTTGACTTGTCTTGTAGGTCTTGACATATTCATTTACCGCTGATTGTGTTAATAACTCCTACAGCGACAACTCTCAAAGGAGGTTGACAGCGCACATGCGATACCGACTTCGATCTAGGTGTGACTAAACACTGTACTTAAGTTCAGAAAAACTCATTGGATTCGAACTTACAATCTTTGTGTTACAGGCAACTACTCGAACCACTCGGTCACTACGGCTCTTAGGTAGGATTAGATGAAACTTCAAATTATTTGCTAATATTAAGTATATACGATTACCATCTAGAACCATCCCTGCTGAAAAAGGGGTCTTGTGGATGGCGTAAAGCGTGGATTTTGTTCCATGTACCACTATAGACTATATAACATTGTTCTTGGTTCTAGATATTGGCTAGTAGTTCTAGTAGCAATAATGACATAACTTTTGTCTGTTTTCTCTTCAGGTCCCGGCTTACTATTCGTGGTGTACCCACAAGCAATTGCAAAGATGCCAGCATCACAGTTATGGGCAGTACTCTTCTTCTTCATGTTTCTTTGTCTGGGTCTCAACAGCCAGGTGATTAAACTCTTGTCAATAATTATATTCTTAAGCTAATTGATTGAGTAATACGGGAATGGAAAGACTTGATGATGTAAGATTCGAGCGGACTTCCCTGCTTGTAGGCAAAGCAGGGAAGATTTTCGCAAATGATATCATCGTTATCATCGTGTCAGCTTTCTTTAAGACCCGGCCGGGCAGGAAGAGAAAGAGTAGTTCTTACTTATCTCTTTCGCAGCAACCATGCAGGTTCCATGATCATACACAGGCTAATTCTTAAATATTATTTTCAGTTTGCCATAGTTGAAGTAGTGGTAACTTCAATACAAGATGGCTTCCCCGACATGATCCGTAAAAGACTGGTGTACCACGAACTCCTGGTACTGCTAGTGTGTGCAGTGTCGCTAGTGTTCGGGGTGCCACATATTTTGCACGGCGGCATATACATGTTCCAGCTGATGGACTACTATGCCGCCTCACTTAGCATAACATACCTGGCCTTCTTCGAGGTTGTCGGTATTGCCTGGTTCTATGGCGTAGGCAAGTTATCCAGAAACATCAAACAAATGACCGGTGAGTACCAATTAGTTCTGTAAATACTTAGGTTAAGGGTACTTAAAGGTGAAAATACTTTCACTTTAATAGAGTAGGTACCCGTTGATCATAATTTGACCGTAATATCATTCTTTACTCACATCGTTTGCACAATTACACAATACTATAAATACCTAAATATATATTAGCGAGAAATAAGTATTTTCTAACGAGGGGAATATTCAGGGACAATTTTTCTTACCTAAATGCTCTTACGACAGGTGGCAAATTCTAGTCTCTGTCACGTTGGCACCTAATATACCTCTGGCGGAAAGTGGTTGTGTGGGTACTACCTATACACCTCTGCCTACCCCTTCGGGGACCCTTGTGGGAAGGCGTGAGGATATATTATATATATTAGTCTAGTTATTGCGTGTTTTACGTAGGTATTCATAGTTAGGTTCACACCAAAATCACACATCATCTACCTATGAATACCTAAGCGTATATGAGCTGATATATGAATACCTTAGCTCGTTTGAGCTAGGTACCTATACAATATAACGTAGGTATAATTGGCACACGCACCTACACTAAGTGCAGTCATTTGACTATGATTAGCAGTCAACAGCACTTGACCGAGTTCAAATTGATATCTCAACAAGGCTGTTATAAGATGCTTTGCCAATTAGATAACCAACTCGTATCTAATCTGAAGCACCTACTAAACATAAGTAATTAAATAGATAGATATATATGACATACATGTCGTGTGCAGACTATATGTATGTAGGTAAAACATAGGCCAATCTGCTCATTGTCACCATTTGCCCCACACCGGAACCGTTCGGACGACGCGGACATCCGCATCGTTTGTATTCAACTCCTGATAGTAATCATAATTCTCATAATTCTTTGAACATACTCATTGTTTTTTTATGAATCATTCACTCATTATTTACCTATGTATTCTTTCCGAACATTATCTCAGTAATTTTATCAATTCCAATCACCACGCCCAAAAATGGCCAAACGTGCATTTATTACCTTCTTCAAAGATATCATGCCGAATAAACATAATCGACACAATTTGCTCCATATATCTTTTCTTTCTTTCCTTTGTCTTTTACCTATTTTGTAGCACTCACCAGGAAAGGCTTATACCAACATAATGATTTATAATATTCTGACCAAGTCGTTCGGCTTGTTCCAGGTCGGTATCCGTCACTATACTTTAGATTCTGCTGGTTGGTCGCAACGCCAGCGCTGCTCCTGGCGCTGTGGGTGGCAAGCTTGGTGGACTATTCGCCTCCCACCTACCGGCAATATCAGTACCCGACTTGGGCACAGGCGCTCGGTTGGACCATCGCTTCGCTCTCCCTCCTTTGTATACCTGTGTATGCCGTCGTAGTGGTCGTTAGAGCACCTGGCAAAAATCTACTTGAGGTTGGTCTCTATTTTACTTCCCTATGTCTAAAATCATAGATACCTGTTTGAGCCATCGTAAATACCTACATTTTAATAATAAGTAACAAATCCCACTCGTTGTAAATTTTTTTTATATTTTCGATAAATATTAGAGATTAGATAAATGATAGTAGGTAAGATAAATATTCAACTTCCTTTCTTACAGAAACTGCGTCATTCTATACAGCCAACATCAATATGCGAATGCGGTGTGGCCGGATGTGATATATGCTACTCGGAATCGGAGCAACCGGACGACAAAACAGTGATCAACTAGTCCAAATACAATATACTCGTACAAATAGCTGTAATCATACGAACCACAAGATGCGAGAGAAGATACCTTGAGATATCAAGAATAAACAATACAAGGTCGCCATCATAATTATCATAAAATTTACGAGGCGGAGACCGTACTCGACCTAAGACACAGTAATAGGTGGTTACACCTACCTATAATACCTAGAGTACATGTAGTGACATAGTTAAACACCTGTATTGAGTGTCGGCCGGTCCAGACATTTTTACAGTTATCTTTAAAGCATTTCTTTGCCTTTATTATAATTAGTCTCATCACAGGCTTAGAATGGATGCGTTGAAATGACAAGATCTGTCTGCAGACTAAGTGTCATAAAATAATTACAATAATTAATTAATACCTAATGAATGAAAAGAAGGAATGGACCTACATAATTAATTCTGTTCTGTTGAAACTGGGCCACAGATGTTAGCAAGCTGTCTCCCAATCAACATTCCAAAGATGTTTTACGTATCAAAACAAGCATTTTTATGTGTGGGTACCCTGTTCCTTACGTACAGTGAGGATTACATTTACAAAAGAAGTCATATCAAGACACTAAATTTGAATATTATTCAACTATACTCATTTTAATTAATTTTATATAGTGGTGTGATTTAGAAATACTATGTGAACCAGTATTAATTATTTAAAGTGAGTTATGAGTATGTGTGAGTCAAGATCAAATACTAGATAAATGAATTTTAAATTGTATTATCGTAATAAGTAACTGTGAAACATGTTACATTAAACTAAGCATTGTGATATAAACATTCCAAGGAAATGTAATCATTGTAAGGCAACTATAAAATTGAGTTGTAAAATAAATATACAATAAAATGTAAGTACATAATTGTTATGAATAAAAGATTTGTACAATATTATCCCATTTATAAAAGATGAAATAGAATTTTAAAAACCTTTTCCCTATCAGAAATTACAACAAACAAATGCATTCTAGCTTCAAACTAATGATTGTACAAAAATATTTTTATGTAAATACAAATATTGAATAGGAATATACTTGTAAATACCATGTAACTTAGGTTACTGTTAGAAAAGTAAGAACCAAATAAATATTCTAGAAAATAATTATTCCTTTATTTAACACATGGACATATCTGTTAACAGGGGTATATACACCTTAGAAGCAATTAAACTTATATTCAAAGTATATCTTTGACAACATTAAATGTTGAAAGGATACAAGGTCTTCAATACAGGAAAAACTGCAGGGTTTTGGAAATAATTAAGGATTTATTACTTAAGACAACTATTCTTAGTAACAAGTATTTCCCGCAAAAATGTTTATTGAATAATAGAACAAACAATGCAAATCTCCCGCCTCGCCTCGTCTCACGTCATTCCCGCCAATCTAGTTTTGTCATTATACAAATAAATGTATTGATGATTAATATTGATTCGCGGACACAAGATTGTCGTTATACAAATTTAACGTATTGATATTTAAGATCGATTAACATATTAATAATCAATATAATTTATTATCATAAAAATACGTGAATGTGAAGTAAATAGTAATAATATAATCTCTACACTCCATATGAACACAAACACTCCATATCCTATTAATGTTTACAACTCCCATAGATTAAATAATGCTTACAATATTAAATCACTCATAATTACTTAAAAATTTCAAGAGCGATACGTTTAACCCTGCTACTACGTCGGCAGAATATATTTTACATTTCTTTGAAAAAAAAATACGATACCTGGAGTGTAAGCGAAGACGACATCAGGAAAGAATTCTTATTCTCTTGCATAACTTCAGAAGTCTTCCACGATCTGAAAGTAGCACTCATACCCGATTTGGAAAAAATCTATACAAATATGTAAAGTTTAAACTCGACTTACATCGACCTAAAACAACAAAATTTTAAGTAGTGAATAGTAGGAGTGGACCTGAAACAGAAATGGTCCGACCTACATGCGTCATGCACATTACGATGGAAAGACTGTGGAAGTTACATTTGCCAAATTCTTTGCAGTAGGTTAGTCTAGAGACCTTGCTGAGGGTGACATTCACGTCGGCTTACCTGCTGCTACAAACTAAGTCAGAACAAAACCTAAAAAAACCTGAAAAAAACAAAAAAAAAACAACATGGCGCATCACAACAAACAGTAAGTTTTTACGCAATATTGTATCAATACTGGGAGAGCATATATGACGAGCACCAGGACAGGGAAGAAACGAGCAATCAAAAACAAAAACAAATTACATAAAATTAAGAAAACTGACATCGGTGAGTGTTGACCAGAACTTTCTACAAGCTCAAACGATAGTGACGATTACTACAAGATTGTACACTAAAGGAACAAGGTCAGCAAGCACATTGACATCACACCCAACGGTGGCAGATGTACGTTGGACTGGGACCCGGGATGAGTATACTCCATCATTAGGACAGAATTTTGGAAACGTATTGGAGCACCTCCTTTGCATTGGCACTGAAACTACTTGCCTTTGGGAACTTCAAACTCAAACAAAAGGACTTACAGACGTTACAGTTGAAATCCATGGAAAACTGAAAATGTTGCCCGTTGTAGTTATGCAAGAAACCAAGCCCATGCTTTTTGGTCTCCAGTGGAGCGAGATGAACAATAATGTTTTTAACAACAAACTAAGAAAAGTTAAAAAGTACGCCGTTAACATCCATATTAAACATGGTACCGTACCTAGACACGTCCCTGCCCTACCCGTTAAGTTCGGTATGCGCAAAAACATAGAAAGAGAACTTCAGCGTTTAGTGGACGAGGGAATAGTTACCAAAGTTAATCCAAATATGACCCCCTTGGACTGGACAACACCCAGTCAACATGGTCAAAACAAATAGCCAAATCACAATTTGCTGTGACTTTCGCAGCACTAGCATGCACTGTCATAGTCAAAATCCTGGAGAAAATGTTAACCCGGAGACTTCAATGGGAGCTAGGCCACGCCAACTAAATGAGCCCAAGACAATATGGGTTCATGCCGCAAAGAAGCACAGAAGATGCACTTTATGATGCCACTTCTCTGATTGCCGACAGACTTGCAAGGAAGGAACTCATAGCTGTTGTCTCACTAGATATAGAAGGGGCTTTTGATTATGCCTGGTGGCCTGGCATGATAAAAGAACTTCTGTGAACAGGTAGAAATCCGCACATACTAAACCTGATCTACAACTACCTCAGTGACAGAGCGGTAACAGTACAGTACGCTGGAGAAGAAGCACAGAAAACAACAACAAAAGGTTGCATACAAGGTTCGACTTGCGGCCCCTGCTGTCGAACAACAAACTAGACCCCCTGTTGATTCCCGCAGAAAGGATGGACGCACACCTGCAGGCTTTTGCAGACAACCTCCTCCTCATCGCCCACACAGATAGTATAACCGAACTCAACCAGAAAATCAACAATGCTCTCGATGTCATCTCGGAATGGGGAGTAAAAGCCAAAATGAAGTTCGCTGCACACGAAACCCAGGCCACACTCACAACGAAAAGACAGAAAGACGATACACCGAAATTCACACTGAACGGAACAAACATTGCCTTATGGAACTAATAACTTAGGAAATGACAGTCCTCGGAGTCATCATAGATGACAAAATGACCTTCCGACCACACATCGAAAAAGCCACTTCGAAAGCAATAAATGTATACAAGGTGGTGTCCAGAGCCACAAGACCAACATGGGGCCTGGACTTCCAGCGTGGGATGCCTCGGAAATGGGTGTGAGTGCCGTATTATTTCATCAAGCGAATTATCCTCTTAAAAAAAATATTGGAGAACATTAAGACAGGTTGGCTGGAAAATTTATATTTAGACACCTTAAAACCTTATGCCTCGGAAACGCACCGAATTGTCCATTGAAAATAAGATTTTGATGGGGCAGGGTCGAATAGTCATTCCGAACACGCTCAGGAAGGCTACATTACATTAAATACCTGCACACAGGACACCTAGGAACTTGTTCAATGAAAGCACTCACACGTTGTTACGTATGGTGGCCGTCGATCGACGGTGATATTGAAGAGCAAATCAAATACTGTCGTAAATGCCAAGAAAACCGGCCAAATAACCCTTAAATGCCTGTGTACTCCTGGTCCGTCCCCGACAACTCACGGGAAAGACTTAATGTCGATTTGAAGGAAAATACTTGTTGTTCTAACAGATACACTCTCGAAATGGATTGAGATCAAGCCCATGGACTAACTACAAGCAAACTGTGTGAAGAGTTAAGACTCTGTATTTGTAAACATTTATGTTTGGTTTACCACAATTCTTTGGTTCAGATATCGGAACACAGTTTTGGGAGTTCCAAATCCTCCTGGGAATTGCAAAATTATTGCAGTGATAAGGGTATCCTACATATTAAGTCGTCTCCATATCACCAGAGGACTAATGGCTTGACACAATGCCTGGTTTGTACTTTCAAAAGTAGACTGTCATCTAGTGCAAGCGGTGACATGACCCTTGCTATTTTCCTACTGTAGTTAGGAGTTGCCTACCTCATAGTGCCACCGGTGAGAGCATTCAAATATATAGTTCTCATCGGAAAATCAAGACACCTTGTCATTTAATAGTGAATAATATGAACGTCAGTGGTATCTCTGCTCATCTATTTAAGTGCTCTTCTAGAAAGGCTTGGAAATATTGTACAAGTAGATCATGATAGAAATTTGTATGCTAGATAGATATTTGAAAAAAAATATGCAATATGAGTGAGTAAAGAAAACTGACAATGCTAGTTATCTGAGAATATATATCTTCATGCCTGATGATCCCCAAAAGAGTATTTTTAAAGTGTGAAGGTGAAGTTTAGGTTGATACCTTCACCTTTGTATCAAATTTTTACAAATATTTTTACATATATTTTAAAACACCTTTGTATCAAATCACAAGGTCTCTGCTGATGCAGAGACCTTGTGATTTGATACAGGTGTCCTTGTGGAATTTGGTGATAGTGCGGTTATTGGAGCCGACAACAACACCCTTGTCTATATGACTATCCAGTTTGCAATTTAGGTAGATACACTAGGGAGCCCAAGAGCAGCTACTCAGACAATTCAATGAGATGTGCAATAAATGTTCCATTTATTCACTGTCTTCTTTTCTTAGGGGTGATATTAAAATCTTCTTCATCATTGCTTTCATCTTCTTGGTCCATGTCATACTCATCTGTAAGTAATGAATATGTAAACTATGGTTGCACATATCAACTTTTCCCCAAATTTCGTTAGTAAATAGTTAGATCATACTCCTTACATGTGTCACCTCCTTGACAAACATCCTCAATCACTTGAGACAACATTTCATTTGCGAACATCTGGAATTCTTGAATTGATCGCCCAAAATCTTTTAAGTTTAATTCCCGGTTAGAAGCCTTAACTATTTTATTATTATCATAAATAACAATCCGTGCATCTGACGACATCGTTACTAATAATTTATGAATAAACAGAGGTTATATAAAAGTACCACTGTAAGTTGCTGAAAAAGTAATTTAATTAGGTTTAAGATAAGTTAAGTGGACGGACTACTATTGCATATTATATATTTTTATGTTAATTTACGTTCACTCTTCTATTCAAATTAGTAAAATATTTGCAGAACACACGTATCCTTTATAAAATGGTTCGTTCTTGGACATATCCGAAGATTACAATGTAGGTATATTGGACATATCAAAATAACAAGAGAAGGAAGACATCAATTTGATAATGTTTGACACTTTTGACAGTTTGAAAATGAAACTTGTGTCTGTGGTGACAGAAATTGTACACCACAGAATACGTAGCTACTACAGCTGTACACAGACTGCAGTCACAGCCAAAGACAACTATTGAACACTTTTAAGTCACAGCAGAGCCAGACAGACAGTAGAAAGGAAATAATAGGGTTGATTGAGTCAAAGATATTCTGAGTGGTCTATCAAATAAAATACATTTCGAGTAGGTATGTAGAATTAGCAATATTTATAACTCCATAAGACTGTCGGTAATTGATCACTGGTGGACTGGTGGAGGACACTGTCGTTGTAAGAGAAAGTATATTTTAGTAAACTGGTTTAGTAGATATATTATGGACGCTCACGTTCTAGTGCAACACTTCAAATCAGCTGATCGGCATGAAACGGATGACAGCATAGATTATATTTCAAAGTGATTGATAACAAAATAGTTGCTTTTATTGGTAGTCAAAAATCTACACTTTTTTTATTAAAATTGATTTTTATAAAAATATTTTACTCAACATGTAATAGCGACTACTATCATGCGTGAATTTGGAAAATTTGGTCCTTTAATAGGTGCAATTGATGAAGGAACTTCAAATGTAAAATTTCTGGTAAAGCTATACTTACAGGTTAACTGTACGGTGTTTTACGAGATATTTTCAGTATTTACTCATGTAGATTTATGTCTAGGTATTTGCAGCTAATACGTCTGAAGTACTAACTTATCATCAGGTCCCACTTCAGAGATTTAGTCCTCAGGAAGGATGGGTTGAACAAGACCCTTTGGAAATAATTAATGCTGTATTGGAGTGTATAGAGGTAAAATAAAACTACAATAAAATGCCATATATATTTAAACCTTCTCAAGTGGATTTCTAGAATAGTATCAACCAGAATTAACATTTTATTAGTTGATACAACTCCAGTCTTATTATAAAACGAAGTATATATTCTCAATCAAAATATGATATGCGAGAGAGATGTGCTTTATTTTTATTTAACTATATTCCATTTTGTTAGGTGACGGTAGACAACTTACGAAAGTTAGATATAAATCCTGAGGACCTGGTAGGAATTGGAATTACAAATCAAAGAGAAACTACAATTGTGTGGAGCTCTGTCACAGGGCAGCCACTCTACAGTGCCATAGGTAATTATTAATGTTGCTGTATTTTTAATATTTAAATGCTTAATATACTATCTACTTCATTATAGCTAACAGCTAGGACTGTAAACTGTACTTCATGGCCCTGGGTGGCACTGTTTTTGATTAATACATTTACAGCCAGGGGCCCTTTATTAAGCAGTAATTGAAAAGATATTATGTAATAAATTTGCTGAAGTTGAATCTTCTTATTGGATTTTTATATTAATGTAAAATTTTACTACAATTACATCATAACATTGATACATCATCATCATAGAGATGATCAAAACTGCTAGGTGCTTAAGTTTTTTGAATACATTGATGTAATGCAAGTAAATTAATATCATGGGATAGTTCACACAAAAAAATTATAATGTAATTTTATTTTCTACTTCTCCATTATACCTTAACTACTTTTCTCATTTCAGTTTGGTTAGATGTAAGGACATCGAAAATAGTTGATGATTTAATAAAGAACAAGGGGGCTCAGAGTAAAAATGCAGTAGTCCAGACAAGTGGGCTACCATTGTCAACATACTTCTCTTCAGTGAAGCTTAAGTGGCTGCTACAGAATGTTTCCGCAGTCGGGGAAGCTGTTGATAATGGCGAGTGTATGGCCGGCACTGTTGATGCCTGGCTAATATGGGTAGGTATTTTTTTCCTATCATGCCTTATTGTATAGGCAAGAAGGTTACTCTATGCTTCCCTCAAAGCACCTTAAGCTTAACGGAGTAAATGTATAAAAGATACTACCTTTTCGCCCACTTGAAATTTGTTTTTTTTTTTAATAAAGCTATCCCTTTATGTTAATCCATCTTATAAACTATCTGTGAGCCAAATTTCAGCCATTCAGTAGTTTTTGATGAAAGAGAAACCAATATCTGTAGAAACTTTCCCATTTATAATATTAGTAGGCTTTTTTTTTTTTTTTATACTACAAGAGTGGCAAACAAGCATACGGCCCACCTTACCGTAGCCTATTTACGCTCAAGATACCGAAGTATCACTTGCGCGTTGCCACTCTGTGTTCGGAGAGTTATAGTGTGTTGGCAGCATAAGGTTTAATCCCTCTGCTTCCAACACAATGTAACAATCCTCCCCCCTCCCCAAGGAGCTCATTACTGGAAACCTTATTCACCACGTAGAAACACAACACAATAAATTGTGTCATTTGGCTACGGACTTCTATAAGGTGGAGGTCCTGCCCCAGTCGGGCAGCTCCAAATCGAACGGGAAACCTGTTATGCCCTACCTCTCTCAAAAAGGCTACAGCATGCTCTTTCATTTGTTTCCTTTTTTAATAAACAACATTCTCCTAGAACCTTACGGGTGGCATCAACGGTGGTATACATGTGACAGACGTCACCAATGCCTCCCGAACACAACTAATGTCACTGAGAAGCTTACAGTGGGACAAGGGCCTCTTGCGCTTTTTTGATATTCCTTTTGGTATTCTACCAAAGATAAAGAGTTCTGCTGAAGTATATGGATACATAACCACAGGATCTCTCTCAGGAGTGCCAATTGCTGGGGTAAGTGTTATATTTAATATTATAATATACTACAATAATAAATTGATGCCTTATATCTTAAGATCTTATTTAAATTAAAGTATCATATTATGTATATTGCCAAAACTTGTTTCAACACTTTTTTTAAATATTTTTTTTTTATTCACACTATTATTAATTTATATTTATTGAAATTTTTAACACTATTCTTAATTTAAAGTTAAAATTTATTTTCTATTTTTTAGTTCAGTTTTCTATAAAAAGCGTTTTTTTTAGTTTTTTTTTTCTTGACACTTCCAGCACACTCCCCTACCATACCTTTTCGGAAGGATTATAATGATATAATTGTGAAGGTTAATCAATCTGTTTCAGTGCCTTGGCGACCAACAAGCAGCTCTAGTTGGACAAGGTTGCATGAAATTTGGTCAAGTCAAGTGTACATTTGGAACTGGCTGTTTTTTGTTATATAATACAGGTTAGTTAGAAATGATGTATGCACAAACAAAACTTCTCAACATGAGTACCTATGTCTAGATTATCTAAATTTACAGACCTCGTTAACATTAACTAATATCCATAATGGCTTGATTTCAATATTCAATATACAAAGCCATGGTTGCTGGTACCATCTGGTGGTCTCAACCAATATGTTTTTCTGAACCAATGTTCAATGACATCACAAGCTTACTAAAGAAACCTGTTGAATTAATACCTAGCTTATAATAGTACCTTACTTAATTCTTTTGCAGGAGATTCGATAGTTCACTCACAGAATGGTCTTATCACAACTGTTGCATATAAACTTGGGCCAGACTCCTCGCCAGTGTATGCATTAGAAGGGTCCGTCGCGATAGCAGGTATACATTTTTTATACTTAATATTGATATAGTGGAAAATGATTATATGATACATAAAAATAACTCGAACCAGTTCATGTTAGAATTATAGAAGTCTGTAGCCAAATAACACAATTTATTGTGTTGTGTTCCTACGTGGTGAATAAGGTTTCCAGTAATGAGCTCCTTGGGGGAGGGGGGAGGGAGGATTGTTATTATATATAAGGAGATAAGGAGAATATATCATTTATGGATCGGGTCAATTTAGATGACCTTTATGTGCGTATATATTTCTGTGGCTCCCTAGACAATTTTGTTTATTACCATAGTCCAGATGCTAACAGTACATACTATACCACCTTGTGTTGTGGGGAATTAGAGCAATAAGATCAGAGCAGAGCAGGGATCAAACAGGGTTATAACTGTATAAAACTAAACTGATACCAAATTTTGAAATTATATTTAATTGGTAGATTTTTCTAAACTTTTTTCCTAATTAATACATCCAATGTGTTAATCCGGATAATAATCTATCTCTGTGTCAAATGTCATCCAAAACCGTACAGTAGTTGCTGCGTGACGGAGGAACAAACATCGTCACAAACTTTAGTATTTATGAGGATATTAGTAGGCTGGTAAGTGCCAGGGCAATGGCACCATCAAAGAGTGTGGTGACTTTGGTACTGTAAATACTTTATTATGACATGTTACATGGTATATAGGGGACACATTGCAGTGGCTCCAGCACGGCCTGGAGTTAATAGATGACGTGAGCGAGACCGAGCCGCTGGCGGCCGCGGTGGGGGACCACGAGGAGGGGAGCGTGTGCTTCGTGCCTGCCTTTAACGGCCTCTTCTCGCCACATTGGAGGAAGGACGCTAGAGGGTGAGCCTATAGAACAATCGTATATTTCGCTCTTTAACCTATTTATATAATTTGTTGTTATAATATCGATACTAATGTTAGAAATAATAATTGTGAAAGTTTGGATGGATACGGCTGAACGGAACTGGACCCATAGTCTGTTTAATTCCCGATGGAGTTTGATGAAAGGCAGGGAGCCATGTCAAGTATAATACATACATACATATCATCGTGCCGAGTCCCTAACGGGGTAAGCAGAGAGTATACGCCAGTTTTCCCTAGACTTCATACCTCTTTCGCTTCGTCCACATTCATCAGTCTCTTCATACGTGCTCGTCGGTTTCGAGTACTCTTAACGTTCCTGTCCTTGAACGTCCGATCGATTTGATCCAGGTAGTTGGAACGTGGTCTTCATCTGCCTCTTGCACACACTTTTGCTTTGTATATATGTTATATATGTTTCGTCAACCAAAAAACTGAAGCACGTATATATTGGCAGCGTGATATGCGGTCTGAGCGTCGGCACGGGTCGCGGCCACGTGGCGCGCGCGGCGCTCGAGGCGGTGTGTCAGCAGACCCGCGGCGTGGCGGCCTCCATGGCGGCTGACTGCGCGCCGCTGCGCCGCCTGCTCGCCGACGGTGGCCTGGCGCAGAGCGACCTGCTCATGCAGATGCAAGCCGACGTGCTCGCCATACCAGTCGTCAGTGTCACTCCTATACTAATTACTCCGAGTCCCCGAAAAGACATTCGATACCGTTCATCTATCGACCTGATTTCCAAGTCAAAAACAAACCAAAATCAGCATCACACATAGTCGTGGTTCGATATAGTGGATTTCAAATTAAGGCATTCGCAATCTATCATATTGGCACCTAAATCTATTTCCAACGAAAACCTCTGACTTCCCCGACACACCTATTTGTTTGATTACGACATTTAATCTACCTTCAGATCTGCTGCCGTTTGATTGCGTTCCGGTTCCAATTTGAGTAGTGCATCCGATTGAGAATCGATTGTTGCAGATCCGTCCACTGATGATGGAGAGTACCGCCTTTGGCGCGGCCGTAGTGGCGGGTCGCGCCCTGCGCGTGTGGCCAGCCACCACGCCCCGGCCACCCGCCGACACTTTCTTACCAACTTTAACTAGTGAAGGTGTGTTTACCTACTTTTCGCCATTCAAACCACTCAAAGGATTTTAATGCGGTTTTCATTTCATGGAGTGGTTTCAAGAGAAATGTGGTCCTACCAGAGAGACCGGGGCAGTAATGATATATGTATATGTTTCAGTTGATGGCCGTCTGGTCTAGTGGTGCGGGCTCCGAGGTCACGGGTTCGATTCCCGTTGAGGGCAGATATTTGTATTAAATATACAAATATCTGCCCTCTGCCTGCATATTGCCTGTATATTTAATACAAATATGCCTGCATATACAAATATCTTTGCTTAACTTGGGGCTGTGTCAATTTGTGTGGATTGTCCCAAAGGTATTTTATTGTTTAGTTTTACATAGGTGAAACCGCAGTGTACAGAATCACATCGTAGCATACCAAACTAATTAGATGATAAATTCCCAAAAGTGCTACTTTCAGAACGTGAAATGCGGCGTGTTCGCTGGGAAGAGGCGTTGAATCGGTGTATGAACTGGGTGAATGATGGCGATACTGAAGATAATAAGATTGTAGCGGGTAAATATATACGTATTTATCCCTCCCACAAGGGTCCCCGAAGGGGTATTAAGAAGAAGTCTAAAGGTAGTACCCACACACCCACTTTCTGCCAGAGATATCTTTCTTTTTTTTTTGTGGTTTTGAATTTCTTCTCAAACGTATGCATATAATATATATATATATATATATAGTCTCGATGATTTCCTTCACCGTATAGCCGTGTGACTCATCATTGTAATCAAGTTTTGAAAAATCTTATTGGTACTGTGGGTATTCGAACTTGCAAGCTGTGAGTTCCAGGCAACTGCTTGAACCACTCTGCCACTACATGGTAAATATATATATATAACCACTCTTTCCTGAAATTGTAGGTACCCTCTAATAACACTCTTTTAATCGAATATGATTAGGGCCGACGCGACCGATGGCTAATCCGTCGCGGGCACTCGGAGAAATCTACATACGTCTATGAATTTCTTCCCAAACATATGCAGGGTTCCTCATATTTTCCTTTAACGGAATTCTGATTCAGATTTCTTTAACGGAATGACGGTTTTAGTGTTGCTTAGATCAGACAAACTCATTTGTACCTACAGATCAGACCCCTGAGGGTTTGATCCGGCAATTACCACTTTACATGCGATTATTTAAACCACTCGGCCACCACGGCTCTTTCACATTTACAGCGTACTAAAGGGGTCAAGATTAAAATATTAAGTATGTAAGGTTTAGTCTGTTAAATATATTTTATTGTATAAAGGTTGCAAAATAATAATAAATTATCCTCACGCCTTCCCACAAGGGTCCCCGAAGGGGTAGGCAGATGTGTATAGGTAATACCCACACACCCACTTTCCGCTAGAGATATATTTTAGGTGCCAACGTGAGGAGATAGCATTGTCTGCATGTATTGTTTTCCTTTACAGACGAATCTGACAAAACTATGGCAGCATTGCCTCCTGGCTTATTCTTCCTTGGCACTGCTCTGCTGGTGATTATAGCCGATAAGCTAAAACCAATGTAGAAAATTCTGTGGACTTAGCTATGTATTGAATAATTGAACAAATTTACCTCCAAAGCTAGTTTTTAAATGAGAAAGTATTAATTTATTCCTAGTTGCATTGTTAGCAATCCGTTGTTGAATGATAAAAACTAAAAAGTATATGATTTTTATTTAACTCCTTGACTATTCCTTCCTTCCCTGACCACTTAAGCTTGGGTCACTATCAATGAGTTATATAAAAGAGGTCAAGGTTTTACTCCAGTCCCATGGAACACTTTTGCTCATCAGATTAGATGGGATCAATGTAATAAGTTCTAGCCTTTGATAACAGCAATGGGTCGTAACTTAACAGCCTTCTTGCTGATTCCTGCAGCGTGGCACGTGTTCACGACATCTGTTACGTTTTTGTATGACTCTGGTGCCTCCTCCATAACCAACTTGGGCGAAGCAACTCTAATAGAGATACCCATTGATTCCAACTTACTCAAAACCTCTTGGTAATCTAAATTTCTTCTAGCTTTTGCGCGAGATAGAGCACGACCCTGGAATGTGAACATGGATTTAATAAAACTGTAATTCATACCTACTCTAAGATAACATACACAAACTGCAGACTCATAATTTATGAGTCTAATTAGTCATAAAACAGCAATACTAACAGCTCCATGGCAGGTTGATCCAAATGTTTCAGTCATGCCCTGGTGAGTACCAGTGAGCACATAGCTGCATGTACCCATAGTTCCACCAATCAGCACTGGCTGCCCTGTCAGCTGGTAGTCAACTGGTATTAAGGGATGATGTGGAGGGAAAGCTCTGGTTGAACCCTGAAATTATAACTGTGTTAATTTGATTTATTAAATTAAGAGCCGCGGTGGCCGAGTGGTTCGAGCAGTTGCCTGCGACGCAAAGGTCGCAAGTTCGAATCCCGACTGTACCAATGAGTTTTTCTGAACTTAAGTACAGTGATTAGTCACACCACGAGCAGAACGGTGAAGGAAAACATCGAGAGGAAACCTGCATACGTCTGAGAAGAAATTCAAATGACGTATGTAATAGTCGTGCTTGAGTAACGGCGATGGACTCGCCATCTGTCACGTTGGCACCTAATATACCTCTGGTGGAAAGTGGGTGTGTGGGTATTACCTATACACCTCTGCCTACCCCTTCAGGGACCCTTATGGGAAGGCGTGAGGATATATATTATTATAAATTAATAAAGAAAAGAAGTGGTCTAAATATACCTTTCTGTGAACTAATAATGTCTTGACTTTTCCATCAACAATATGTTCTTCTACCTTGGCAATATTATGAGATACATCATAAATGACATGCATGTCCAAGTCATCGGGTGCCATCTTGAACTGTTTAGCGAAGGCTTGACGTGTCAAAAAAGTCATTGAGCTGCGATTTACCCAGGCAAAATTTGCTGCTGCTGCCATAGCCTTCAGGTAGTCTTGTCCTTCCACTGAATTAATTCTAGCACATGCAAGCTGGCGGTCATTTGTTTCAATTTTGTCCCTCTTCATAGCCTTCTCCATTTGTACTAAAGCATCAGTAGCTACTTGATGACCAAACCCTCTGCTGCCAGAGTGAATCATAACACATACTTGACCAGTTCGCTCAATACCCATCTTGCTTGCAGCATACTTGTCATATATTTCATCAACAACCTGTATCTCAGCGTAATGATTACCAGCACCCAATGTACCAAGCTGAGGCAGCCCTCTTTTTTTAGCTCGTAGACTCACTTTGGATGGATCTGCATTTAACATGCGTCCATATTCCTCACAGTGCTCTTTGTCTTCTGCCCATACATAGCCTTCACGCAGAGACCAATCCATTCCCATCTCTAGAGCCTCTTCCATATCTCGAGCATTCATTGGAATTATGCCTTGGGAGCCCACACCCACAGGAATGTGATCAAACAAGCTCTGGGCAAGTTGTTCCTGCAAAAATCAAAGCACAAATCGTGAAGACCCATAAAAATACATCAATTTTAAACTTTAAATGAGTCTTAATCACCTTAATAGGCTGCACATCTTTCTCATGTAAATTTGTCCTTAGAAGTCTGACACCACAGTTGATATCAAACCCCACACCTCCAGGAGACACTATTGATTCTGGGTTAGACATATCAAATGCAGCCATATTTCCTGCGATAAAAAAAGTATTATTTGTTGTATATCTATATATGTAAGAATACAGTTTTGTCTAGTTCCCATAGTACCTACTACATGAAACTAATAACAAAAAATTGGGTATAGACTCAAGTCTAGGTCAATTTAAAGCAATATAAAGGATATATATATTATTTTATTTTTAAAAGACTTCTTACATGTACTTTGTACTGATTACTTTCCATTAATTACTACGATTCATGTTCATATATAGATTTAGTATAGGCATAAGTATATGTGAGCAGAAGGTAAGAAAAATATAACATGATGCAATTCAATATCATTTGTAGCCATGAGGGACTTTCGTTAATGAAATGTATGTATGTTAAATATATTACGTGAACTGATTACCTATCGCGAAACCGTATCCAGAATGCACATCTGGCAAGCCCACCGACCGGCCAACGATTCCCGGCAATGCAGCAACATTCGCTATTTGTTTCACGCCGGGAAGGAATCCTCCAGTCATTCCGGGCCTACATGCATTCTTCAGTTCCTCTAACATCAACTTTTCGAGTGTATTATTAACGTAAAATACACCTTCCACTTTCATGTTAGGTTGGAAACCTATTTTGATTCGCCAGCAATATGGATTAATTTTCTCCAAATACTTTAATTCTTCTACATACTGCCTTACCACCATTTTTGCAAGCGCTAATAATCAAATTTGAACGGCAAAAAATATGTTATTCTACGAAAGAAATTTGAATAATTATTTTGACTGTCGAATATCAATTTTTTCTTCACAATCTTCCAATTCTCTCAAGAAGAACAAATCAACCGATGATTAATTGATTATCTGTATCTGTCTGTCAGTCAGTCAGAAAACAAGACCTTCTACCATCCTTGAACACTGGGATTTTGGTAACTAACCACAGATTATCATAATAAATTAGCAATAGAACTAGTGTAAAATTGAGTATACTTACTCTGTGATAAACTTTTTGCATAGTTCTGTGTTGAATTGAACTACAAATAAATTATTATAGTATAGTCTGTAATTTCCTTGTCTTGGTTTCATAATCAGCGAGCCAGCCTCAACCCTTGAAAATACGAATAAAACGTAGAAGCGACATATAAAAGCCCGTAACAATAAAATGGCGGCATTAATTAAACTTAGACATATGTCTGTGCTGCAAAGATGTGCTTGGAACCACATTAATAGGATAAATAGAAATATATCTACTTCCAAGAAGAATAGTGATACCGCAAGTGCTACATGTTCTTCCCAGGCTCAGGAAGACAAGAACTGGGTAAGCTACGGCTTCGATTACACCAACAAAGAGGAAGACACGAACATCCACAATGCGTCTTTCTTCTTTTCGGTAACTATCTGTTTAGTTTTTGGAGGATTTCTTTGGAGCTACGCTCCTGATGTGCATATGAGAGATTGGGCTCAGCGCGAAGCTTTCTTAGAACTTCGTCGCCGTGAAAAGGCTGGATTACCCCCAATCGACCCTAACTACATAAATCCGAAGGCAATGAAATTGCCCGCAGAATCCGAGCTATGTGATGTAGAAATTATTATTTAAATTTGTTACAGTTTACCATCGATTATTATTTATTGGTAGTAAAATTTTATGCCAATACCAATGTTTCACTCTGCCATCCATGTATTTATTCAAAATGCCTTTTTATCATTTTGCTTTGTAAATACAATTGTAACTTTAGTAAAACCCTTTGACTCTGAAATGTTTGATGTGTAATAAAATATGTAAGTAGAATTAATATGTTTAGTATGTTTTAGGTAACTAATGGTTTTAATACATCCTTGTCATAATTTAATAAAGGAAAAGTTTAAGTATAGGTATTATATAGTTTAGTCCCAGGATTCCGAAAATATTTTAGCAATTCACCTTTTTAAAAAATAAATTGTATCTTAGAAAAATTTCTTACAAAATCCTATCTAGTATTTTTCCTATTATTAGAAATACAAAGCAAGTCAAAATGTGCCTTGAAAACATGTACTGAAACTACCTACCTACCTAGACTCATATGAAGACAAACAGGTCCATGCTTATTGACTTGCCATGTTATTAATCTTGTATGAACTTAAGCATGCTTATCAACTTTTTAAAGTGAAAAAAAAATTACTTCTTACTAAAATGTTAGTCCCTCATACAAAAAGTTTCAAATAAGAAGTGTTAATCAAAATCGATTTTCTTTTATGTCAATCCATATATGACTTTAAATATGGAATAGAAAATAAATATGTTATCAGCCTGCTAATAAATAATCCAAAGAGTAGAGAGAAGAGGGGTAGTTCACAAACCAAAAATTTTCAAATTTGTATTTAGAATGTACAATATTACATTAAAAAGAATGTCTTTATTTTAGGTCATTGCTAATCTATATTTAAATATCATTAAATAAAACAAGATATGCATAGTATTCATACAGATTTAATGCATACAACTTTACCACCTGCTAAAGCTGCGAATGCTTTATAAGAATTTACAGCCAGAGCATTTACACAGCAACCAACTTCAACTTCTCCAGCTGCCTCAAACTTATCATTGACTATCTTCCATCTTCGCACATAGCCATCCCATCCGGCTGTCCAAACATAGGCTCCACTCACTGACATGCTGGTGATGATCATGTCACTCACCTTAAATGTGTAAGATGAAATAAGATAAGTAGGGAATAGATTATTTACCTAGTTTGTGATGAGTATATACAGTATCTATGATATCTACAAATATGTATGTATAGCAAAATAGGTCTCATGTGCAATCCTCATTATTTACTACTTTCAAAACATTTTATTATGGTTCAAATTACACCACAAAAATATTAATTTAATATTGAGAGCCATGGTAGCCGAGTGCCTTCAACTCTTCTGAGCTTAAGTACAGTGAATCACACCACGACCATTACGGTGAAAAAAACATCGAGGGGAAACCTACACACGTTTGTGAAGAAATCCAAAGAAGTGTGTATTGTTATACTTGACAAACGGTGATGGACTTGTCTGTCACGGTAACACTTATACACATTCCCGGCGAGAAGTGGTTGTTACACCTCTACCTACTTCTTCGGGGACCCTTGTGGAAGGCGTGAAGATACCTATTATTAGAGAGGGCGCGTGGACTGATCAAAGTAATTCTTAGGTGATCCATCTTTGTCTCCTAATGAATCCACAAACTTCTGCTCGCGTAAACCTAATGCGAAATAGTCATTGCACAAGGTAAGAAAACCATAGTTACCTTAATTTCGTGCAATAGTTTGAATGCAGTTTCGATTGAAATATCGTGCAGACGCAAATTATTCCCGCCTCTTGCGATCACTAGCAGACGGTTGTCTATGGCCCCGAGCGGCGCGCGGCCTTCCAGCGTATGTCGCGTGACGAATCTTGTTTTTGATTCCTCTGAAAAGAAAAAGGCATGTGTGTGTAGGTATTAGAATGATTTCTGTATTTGCTAACTCTCTCAAAAATCTCCTGCCTACCAGGTTTAATCTCGGTCACAGTTACGTCAAGATCCCTTACAGTAAAGAGAAAAGGAGGCTGTAACCATAAATCCTTCACTTCTTCTAAAACATTGTACTTCGCTTTCTCTGTATTGTTTTCGTACAAAATTACCTGAAATAGATAAACAAGTTTTATGTATGTTAGTCCGAGAGCAGGTAAGTAATCACAGATGGTATGCGTATCATTCACTCTTGAGTCCAATCATATATAGGTATGGCCAGACGGTTGTCATGACATGGATGGGATGATCCATCTGTACTGCCTGTCAGCTAACGTGCCAATCAAACCGTGAAGGTAGTTTGATATGAATTTACCCACTTACATTGCCATCTTCATCTCCAGCGTAGATGTGCTTATCGAACACATGTAACGTGCCTATATCTCCTCCAATAAGTGGCATCTCGGCAATCTTTTGCCCTTCCGAAGACCAGACTCTGACACCACCATCGTTCGACGACGAGTAGACTTTACCGTCCTTTGCAGCCAGAGCAAATATTTGTGCTGCGTGCGCCGACCAAGCTGCGCCTGGCGTTAGCTTTGCGTCGAATGACTGGATAGGAAAATATTGATAAATACTTATTATAGGCAATAACTTTTCTAGTCCATGAATTTATAACCACGCTGCTCGATATACTAAGGCAGACATCTTTGAGAGTTTGTAATAAGGCTCAATTCCCGAACATTATGAGAAAACAACGTTATGAAAAATATATTTTTTGTACAGATGCACACGTATTGGGAACCTAACAAGGAAATGTTTTTTTTTTTTTATACAACAAAAGTGGCAAACAGGCATACGGCCCACCTGATGGGAAACGGTTACCGTAGCCTATTTACGCTCACGATACCTAAGTATCACTTGCGCGTTGCCACTCTGTGTTCAGAGAGTTATACTGTGTTGGCAACATAATAGGTCTAATCCCTCGGTTGCCAACAAAATATAACAATCCTCCCCCCTCCCCAAGGAGCTCATTACTGGAAACCTTATTCACCACGTAGGAACACAACACAAAAAAATTGTGTTATTTGGCTACGGACTTCTATAAGGTGGAGGTCCTGCCCAGTCGGGCAGCTCCAAATTCGAACGGAGAATCCGTTATGCCCTACCTCTCTTAAATGTCCGCAATGATAACAAGCAACCATAACTTCTGTTCCCGATTATTTATTACGATGTATTTATTTATTTTGAACCCCTCGATTCTTTGTATTGGCGCATCAGGTTCTAGCAGCAGGAAGGCTCTTATCACTCGATTGTTCCTGACGAGCGCTGAATAATTTGCTTCTTACGACAGACAGATCGTACCAAAATTGGGCAACACCTCTAAACGCAGGACTGGCGAATAGTTAATATATCAAATGGTTAATGCTACTGTGTACTTATAAAAATCACAATAAATTACCTACATTGTTTCCATAAGTGTATGTAATGTACGTACTTACGTCACTGCACTTTTTAGTTTTAGAAAAACTCACTGGTGTAAGAGAAAACCGAGCCATGAACACAAATACAAGAACAATGTATGCCAAGGCTTGCCGCTTTAGAAAACTACACAAGTTGCACTTATTCTTAAAACTTTTATTAGCCTGACCGCAGTCCTGTTAATTTGTAGACCTATCAATCCTAGCTAAATAAGTTTCAATTATCCCTAAGACTTACTTTAATAGACCCATCTTCTGTTCCAACAAATAACTTGTCATCCCAAGCCGCAACACAGGGTTCGGATTCTAATGTTACCTCGAATTCAACTTCTAATACCATAATTATTTATGAAACAGAAACAACAAATAAAGATCACGCCTCTACAGCTACCAGATCGTGGATGCACACTGAGTAGGGACACAGAATACTACATTATTTCTAGAGACGAAAACATTCCCGGCCTAAAATAGCTCCAAAAGACGATCATTGAACTTTGTGCACTGAAGATTTTGCAAGCTGAAAACTTCTAGATGAAACGGGTTTCTTGTTTCTTTGAAATAAAATGGTTAGTTATTTTAAACCAATAACTTAACGTTCTAAGCGGTAGGTATACCTATACAAAACCCTTTCTCGCCCTTAGGTAGATTTTGTTCTGCTTGATCTACATAATTTGATAATAGTGATCAACAAAGAAGGAATGTACAGAAGAAACAAAAAGTAAACCTAAAGAGGAATCACAACTGAAAAAATTTTTAGAACAAAACATTTTCCTAATTTAACATCTTGCCGGAATGTGCTAAGGCAGTATTGCTTCGCTCGATATACATACATATTTATAATTGATTAAAGTATCGAGAACTAAAATAGGAAACTTAAAAATCTTTTAAGTAACATTGGTAAGATTCTACGCCCTTACGCTGAAACTACCAACAGAAAAAAATCTTAATGTGTATTACAAAGTTGTAATAGTATTTATATATATTACTTCACGGAAATAAGTATCCACTAACAGTTTGAGTCAATAGAAAACAACGTGTCAGCTTGGTATTCGCAGTAGCCGTCGAGTCTCGCAATACATATTCCGGTGCGATATAGTTACAGTACCTACACGTAATATGGTGTGAACGTTTCGTAATTTGATAAGCCATAAACCGAAACAATGGGTACGATGTGTATCGTAAGGACCAACGCATTTGTTAAGTTGATATGATTAACTAGGTACTGATGACAATCTTGGTTTGCGGAAGTTTTCACAGGTCAAGTCATACCCCTGCAAGTAAAACATTTAATAATGCTGGCTGGTTACGAGTAGCTTTAATGGGGCCGTGGGACTTGGAGTTTGCATGGCTGGACTGCGGAGTACCATTGTGTACGGGCTGATATTTATTTATTTATTTATTATATTGTTCCCTCTCCGTACGTCATGCGGAAAGTAATGCCTACAAAGTGATATATAGTAATGACATAAAGTGGAAGATTGATGTTCTGACATAAGAGGCCGTTCAGGCCGTTCCATATGCTGCCAGCACAATATGTTCCCTTAGTAACACATTGGTTACGTACAAACGATTCCCTGGATATTGCAAGTACCTGCTCGTATATATACGAGTATGTACCTATACGTATGTTTAAGTAGTCGCTTACCACCAATGGGGCAGTTTATGAGCAACCTTATATTTTTATATAAGTAGGTAATTTAGTAGGTATATTTAATAAAGTTAAAAAGTTATTCTACTGGGACAAGACATTGAGATAATAGTGGATCAGGCAGTCTTTAGCATTGAGTTATTTTATTTGAATTGTACCCAGGGTCTTATAAAATATTTTTTTTATTGTTTTCGACCTAGAAAACAAACGAGCTGAGAAATTGAACCTTCAATCGGCGCGAACTAGCTTCCAAGGATATATTCTTTACTTTATTTCTTTAGGATTCTCAACTAATCTTGTGCATATATATTTAGTCATACGAGTTTTACGGTGAAGGAAAACATCGAGTGGAAACGTCTGAGAAGAAATTCAGAGGTAAGTATAGTCGAACTCTCTCTGTCACGTGCGCACCTAAAACATATCTCTGGCGGAAAGTGCGTGTGTGGGTGCTACCAATACACCACATAGTTTTCATCGCTGTCTTCACCTTTTCTGCTTCATGTCAACCGACTTCATACAGTTTGAAACGTCCAACAAATATTCAAGTTTTTTTTGCTTTGGTACCTAATTATTCCATGTTCTTAGGTATTCATACTTGAATGCTTATATTGTGCAATAAGCTCTTGAGGACTACACTATTATTGTGTAACTTGAATTACCATATTTTCGCTTTTAGCGCATCACTAATCAGGGTCTCCCTGATGGACGCAGTTAACACCTTACGCAACCTACTGCTGAAAATGATATTGTGCACCTGAATTACGTTCGAGGTAAAATTCGCTATTAATAAACTTCCCTGCATCTGTCCATATGAACTTAATGTATTCAACAAGAGACAAGCTGATTTACAAGGACGGTGTTTTGTTCTAACAAGCTGCTTCAACTTCAACTTGCTGCTTAAATTCCTGCTAAGAAATGCAGCTTGCATATGGAAGTCGAAAAGGTATATTTTATTGTGTTTTGAATTTGCATGTTTTTAAAAAGAGAATTTCACGGATACTTAAACAAGTTATTGAGTGTCGACAGGTAGGTCGATATTATCGTAGTTACTTAGTGCTACTCGCCCGGAGCCTGTTACCGTTATTTTATTTATAATTATAAATTCTTCAGTAGTTAGGTACATCTTTCCACGAAGCGCTTCGTATAATTATGATACAATTTCGAGTAGGGAATGGGACAATAATTTGGGCTGTTTACGACAAGTCGAGCCAAGCCAAATACACCTTCATACATTTTAATGTTCAGCCCAATCCGTGGGCATGCATCGGCATTGGCATAAAACGGGTACATAAACATATTGATTGCTATTTTCCACGCTTAAGCACGTTATCGTAGCGTTGTTAATTAATTGGTTACGTAACATAAGTTCTTACGATAAGGGTATTTAGTTTAAACAAAAAAATATAATTATAAAACATTTAATCGTATAAAAATAATATTTACAAACAATCACATCAATTTGATGTGATAAAGGTTAAACAAGTAGATAGTACCTAATACATTTGGCGTGGGGCTAACGGAACGCCGCAATCGCGCTTCCCCAACCTCTGGTTTACCAAGTAGGTCTATTACACAAATACATTTTCAGTTTTCAGCAAGATGACAACTGCACATGCAAAATTATACTTTAGGGAACAAATCGAAGTGTAATAGCATAAAAATAGCCTATAATTATGTGTTCCAGACACATTTTGAGTTCATTGTTTAGTTTTGCTAGCATTTTTTATGTTTAAAACGAAATTTGAGTCATGCTACAACCATACAACTTTCCAGAATTTATCACTTGTATTATACTTGCCACCCACAAATCACCTGGTACATGACATAACGCTAAAGAACCAGTACTATAATTCCATATTTGCTTTCCTTGAAATAGTTTACTTGGTAATTGAGAGGAAAGGTTTCGTGATCCGACTAGGCTGATTGAGTGTGACTATTTGGTTAGGGCGCGCCATATTCGGAAGACGGAGCTGAGGCGGGAGGGCCATACTGAGGCGCCGGCGGCGCAGCAGCTGGGTAGCCTTCTTGCTTCTGGAATAATAAAAAAACAATATTTAGTATAAGGTATTGGACACTTATCTCGGTGCCAAATTGTGTAGTAATAGGACATAGTAATAGGACATGACATCCCTTAATCTGTCCCTTTCGTAGTCTTCAGTAAAAATTGTAATGGCACGTCTTAGTAAAGGGTCAGGCAATAATAAATAGCTGAGTGTGGGTGACGGTAAACTACCCAGTAACATGCTCTATTCGCACAATCAGCCTACACGTTGGTACAATAACCTAAGTGTCATGATGAGTTACCACACGACACTCAACTCTATAAAAAAAAACCTACTCGCTGACCGACATAAGCCCTACTTTTAGAATTACGTAACAGTCTGCGGATTAAAAAGACATATTCCAACCAAACAGGCCTGTACTACATCAATTGTATGCAATGAAATTATTTGGACCTCATAAAAGAAGACAGATTGAGAGAGATTGGTCTCGTCATAAGTAAGTACATATGTAGGAATGTTTCATTAATAACAATAGTGTACCTACTTTTTAGATAGAATAAACATTTACCACAGAAGCGAGGAACAATTTAAATTGTTACTTTGGACATTTAAATGATATCACTACTCTATTATCTTATCGAGTTAATATAATAATATAATATATCCTCACGCCTTCCCACAAGGGTCCCCGAAGGGGTAGGCAGAGGTGTATAGGTAATACCCACACACCCACTTTCCGCCAGAGGTATATTAGGTGCCAACGTGGCAGATGGCAAGTCCATCGCCGTTACTCCAGCACGACTATAGATACGTCTTTGAATTTCTTCTCAGACGTATGCAGGTTTCCTTCACCGTAAAGCTCGTGGTGTGATTAATCACTGTACTTAAGTTCAGAAAAACTCATTGGTACAGTCGGGATTCGAACTTGCGACCTTTGCGTCGCAGGCAACTGCTCAAACCTTTTAAGCTCATGGTTTATTTTACACCTCCCCACGAGGGAAACACACAGAATGACAAACCCTTCACTGGAGATATATGTAGGTGCCAACGTGGCAGATGGCGAGTCTGTCAACGTTTCTCAACCATAATTTTACAGTCTGAGTTCCTTCCAAAACCACTGGGGCTCAAACCTGCACTCTTGAATTTGTAGGAGACTACTTGAACTACTCAGCCATTACCGCTCACATATTTGCGACATTACGTTACATGTCTGATCACATGCAATGCGGCAATTAGTTGTATCAGTATAAACCGTCCAATAAGTTTGATTCATATTATATCCATGGCAAAAACAGAATGCAGTATATTCCGCGAATGCCAGTTGCGTAGGATAATGATGATGGCAGTTTTGAGCACTCAGTCGATCAGTTGGTACTAGCAACTCACTTCCTGGACGTGCAGGGAAATATATATGTACCTACCATGCGCACTTTCACGAGTAAATACGTGACCATCGCCTTCACCGCTATACTGTCTTTATAGTCTTTGCATTTGATATCAATTATAAATTAATTAAGGTATGCAATAAAAGCATGCAGGGAAATTAAAAAAACCGACCAACGTTTATCTATCGGCGTTGGGAAATTCAGTGTTTTTTGTACTCTTCATATAAACACAGGTTATATTATATCCAACTGTCAGATTTTTCATGTCTTTATCTTTAATCTTACCTGTGTCTTGTATCTGATGAAGTACACTTCTGGTTTGGCAGGCTGCGTAGGCGCTGGGGTCGGGATCACGATATCAGGCTGCTCTTCGGGCTTCTTCACCAGAACATAGACGAGGGTCTTCTCCTCGTTCTGGGGTTGTACAGGGATGATGGGTGCGGTGGGGGTCGGTGGGGTCGGCGCCTTGATGAACACTATTTTGTAGTGCTTCTGCGGGGGAGGCACGTAGATCTGCTTGCGAGGAGCAGGCAGTTCGTTGTCAGGCGGGGGTACATGCACGTAAACATGCTTGTGTACTATGGGCTGCTGCGGCGGGCCGTACTGCGGGGCCGGCGCGCCGTACGATGCTGACGGGGGCCCGTACGACGACGGGGGCTCAGGCCGCGCCACTGCACAGGCCACCACCGCCGCCACCAACAAAGATCTCAGTACCTGCACACACAAAGTTCCAAATAAACGCTCATTTATCACAAGGGTTCACAAAAGCAACTTCCAAGTAAGTAAAATTTATGAATGGATTAATACGATGGAGACACTAGGTACAAGCACTTGGTAATATATATAACAAATACACTGATAACTAATTTGATTATTATCGATTTCACCGAGTCAGAAGACCAAGTTAAAACTCTTAGGTGTGGGCACCTACCGTTTTGTCACACATCCTGGCCCGGCTAGACTCAGCTCTAGATAGCGTTGTGTCCAGTGACCAGGCGCCACCTGTGTTTATAAGAGATGTACGCTCTATATCCGGAGGAGGGGGCACTTTCGATGGATCACATGGTTTGCGTAATGCGATGGTGCTCACGCGCGGCCCTCCTACCTGAGCGGCCGGCGTGGCGGCTGAGCGACCGCGGGCGCTGCTGTTGCGGTCAGGCGCCGAAAATATGCACACATTTCTGAATCCTCCGATCGTTTCTATATTTTACGTGTAATATTATTCTTTACTGACGTGATCCATTTGCACTTTGTACTACAGCAAAGTAGGTATATTGTACATGTACTGCATCTTTCGATGCAGGATATCTGTAGGTATCCACTGCCCAAAATGTTTGATAAACATGTATTTTGATGATTTATAGATCCATGTTGTGAGAATCATTTTCCGATATTGCTATACCTACCCCGCGACTAAGACAGACAAAGAGTTCAGCAACGCACGAGGAACACTGTCTTCTTACATGATCATGGAAGCGTGCATCTGCTATGATGACAGCTTATCATCGTTCTATAAGCTGATTTGTCACATACATTGAATAAAAAGCAAATATGAAACAGACACTCCCATATAACAACATATCAGTATGATTTGTAACTAAATATAATTATTTGAAGGCTGTTTAATAATATTTCGCCATAAAGAATATGAATGAAACAAGAAGGAGACCGACTCGACATCTGTCACGCAAGCACCACAATATGTCTTATGCGAAACCTACAAGTTCTGTACATTCCAATTTTTCCGCTGCTAGTGTTTCCACCCAATATGAGGTCAACCACGCGCGAATGAAACTAAGATATTTTTCGAATATTTTTTCATCAGAATTTAATTCATTTATAATAACTATTAAAATACAAATAAAATTATAGTTTTGCCAAAATCTGATAATGATATCAATCGACGGGTATCGAGTAAATTTTACATTCAAATGAGAACGATTATAAACATTTTTTACATTCACTTAGAAAATCACTTCGGTACTTATTTATTATGCACACTGTAAAAAGTTTATATTCCACAATGATGTAACTTTATTCACAGGTTTTAGGGGTCGTACGATGACGTACCATTGCCATTATTACCCAAAGGTGCGAACAGACCTATCTATAGATGTTGTATAAGTGTTTCTTAATTTTATTCATAGGTATAACTAAACAAGCACGGGATTAAACGGTTACCACCACCGTAATCACTGACGCGTTGTCCACCCTCAACATGGAACTGAACGTGACATCTCTGCCCAGTTTAGTAGTACTACGGAATAAGGTTAGATTAGTCGCATCGTGCGAATTATCCTCTGGTTGAAAATGTTAATTTAACCAGATGCACGCAATTCAACTTACCTAAATGTTATTCTTATTTACATATTGCAAGAAATCTTGTGCGAATATTACTCAACAGAGTATCTCTAGCCTAGCATCTTGAGTACCAAACTCATGATTAGTTTAAACGCACGTATTAGGTGTATATACTTCATAGAGAGCTGGACTAGAGGTTTAAATAAGGTTCAAGCACCGGTAGTGCGTTTATTCTGAAATTGTTTGATATATCGTTGGGTCTGACAAAAGGTATACATACATACATATCATCACGCCAAGTCCCTAACGGGGTAGGCAGAGAGTATAGAGCGCCAGTTCTCTCTAGACTTACATACCTCTTTCGCTTCGTCCACATTCATCAGTCTCTTCATACATGCTCGTCGGTTTCGAGTACTCTTAACGTTCCCGTCCTTGAGAGTCCGATCTATTTGATCCAGGTAGTTGGAACGTGGCCTTCCTCTGCCTCTTCTTGCACACACTTTTGCTTTGTATATCTGTTTCGTCAATCTTTCTTCACTCATCCTTTCTATGTGTCCAAACCAACGTAACATGCCTTTCTTCATCTTTACAATCACGCCCTCATTCATGCCAGTTGATTTGCGAATCTCTTCATTGCGGATTCGATCTAATATCGTTACGCCGCACATTTTTCGAAGAGATCGCATCTCGACTGCATTCAAGCTATTTTCATTCTTCCTCTGACATACCCAGGATTCGCTGCCATACAATAGGTATGAATATGAATATGAATATAGACAAAAGGTATGAATATAAAAAAAAACTTCTTCGCTCGTCTAACTCTTTATCATCATGTTAATTATACACACTCATTGTATGAAACGCAAAATTGCATGGTTCTATTGTTTTCGATATTGTCGGTATTAATAGTGCCGCTCCAATGGCAAGTGGTATTAGGATAGTCTCGAGTACATATTTACTACTAAAACCTGATATTATATTAGTTTTGTAAAGATATATGCATTTATTGTAAGCGGGATTAGACTACTCGAGTGCACTGTTGATAGCTCGTCGATACGTGAAGTGGGAATAATTGACCCCCGACCTCAGTCTGTGGAAACACTACGAAGTCAGGTAGGTTTGTGTCCGAAACACTCTCTGTAACTATCTAACTGCTAAACCGGTCGATTTGTACTCAGGTATATTGGTTCACAGTATTGCGATACTAAGTTTAATTCTTACAAATGGGTAATCATCGTATAATAAATAAAATTTAAATGGCCGCAAGCTGATCTGATGAACAAGAGAGATATTATAAACTCGGGCCTAGGTTGTTCCCCCATACTTGGGTACTATTGCTGTAACGAAAAAATATTATTGTATATGCCTAATGATTTGAAAAGAGTAACCATGGAGTTTCTTGCCGGTTCTTCTCCATGGAAGCGACCAACCCGAACCGTGCTTCTTTTTCGACGTTTTATAAGTGTCCACGTGGACCTATGTGAAATAAAAAGATTTTGATTTGAACTATTGGTAATCGTCTGTTCATGAATCATAACTAATAGCAATGAAATATTATCGCGTTCACTAGAATTAGTTCATTTATTTTATTTACAGAGCTGTTTCCGACTCATTTAAAAAGTAATCGCAAAGTTAAGATTTTAGATTTAAAGTCAATCGAACGGTAGTCTGTATAAATGGGTTTTATAATATTACTTAATAGGTACAGTGATTTATTTATCCATATGTACAGTGAAAAATCATCGTAAGGAAACCTTCATAAGTCTGAGAAGAAATTCAAAGACGCACCCCCTCATAAGCTAATTAGCCGACTTCACTGGTGGATCAATGCCGCTTCGAAAGTGACAGGCTATTCCATAACCGCCACGCTTGACAAGTGAGTTGGCGGATGCAGAACTGCGTATACTTTTCCACTTCGCACCACCCATGCTTCCGGGTTTTGTATTTAACAAAACTGACCATAAATCCATATGATTCCAATGGATACATATTTAAGGACTGAAACCACCCTCCTGTTATGTATATTAAGTAAGAAAATACTGATAAGTAATTAAAAAGTTATTATGAGTGAAACACTAGGGATTACGAATTTTGCTGCAAACGAAAAGATTTCAAATTGAAAAATTACTAGAGGTATATGTTATATTATTAACTGGCAGATAAATATGACACTGAAATACAGTTTAACAGCATTGCTTCCACCTCCTTCGTAAATATAGCGATAAGCACGTACCAGCCCCTGGCCTTACCTATTACAAACATGGTTAAGGTCATCACTTGTTTTAACTTGTATTTTCTTCTAATAAATCAATTACTATCTGATCTTTTATCTGAGCTACAATTTGACCCATTTATTTAGAGAAATGGTTTGCAAGATAGTACATTTTTTTAAACATTCCCAGAACAGTATAACGCCCAGTGGCTAAGATCAAAGAATAATGTGTGCAATTGCCAACTCTCCTTGGGTTTGCTTGTCTTCGACGACCTATCGATGTTCGCAACTGCATCGCATTGATTGCTCAATCGAATTCATTCGGAAACGTTATTTCCTTATCAGTGTTTGTAGGTACTGTTTAGTAAACTCAAGCTAATTTAGTGTTTAAGAATTGTACAAATGAATTTCAGATTCATTGGTCCATTGCACATTTTGAATCAGAAACAAATGATTCGTTTAGATTCTTTGGACTGCATTCTTCGTTTCCAGGTTCATTTATAGTTTAATTAAGAGATGTGAAGAAATAGATTGGACGGAATGAATGTAGTTAAGGGACATGGGAGCACTTCAGAAAGCTATTTGTTGTGACGGCCCGGGTAAGTGTCCTGTCGCATCTGTTGGTCGCAATTGATTGGCGTACAAGTCCGACATATATTGAGGCAGCATCTCAATCTAGTAGCACGCTAGTGGTTACTCCACGTGCGGAAGCTGATGTACCATCGCTCAGCTGACGGCATGCCCACAGACTTCCTCAAGAAGATATTGGATATTAGGACTTGATAGGGATACCTGTTGGGAATTGAGACATGGCGTTGCAAAGGAATTTTAAAACCTTTTACTCAAGACACAATGGCAAATACACGGTGAGTCCTATTTGTTTTTATATTTTTTTTTCTATTATATTTTGATGATTATTTTAAATATAAGTTATTCCGATTGCTCTGAAAAGTTTGTGAAACTCTTAAGAAGGATAAAATTATACATTTGGGCTATATATATATTGAAAGTAAAGTAGAATTGCATAATTAATATTTTTTTAAGTAATATAAAAATAATATATCCTCACGCCTTCCCACAAGGGTCCCCGAAGGGGTAGGCTGAGGTGTATAGGTAATACCCACACACCCACTTTCCGCCAGAGGTACATTTTTTAAGTACATTTGTTTATATATCAATTGAATTCTTACACATATTTCACACTCGTATTCCTTACAATCAATGAATACGAGTATACCTACAAACATATTTAACGCATTTGCGGCGTAAACTCTGGAATTGCGAGTCCATAAGCTCACCTTCTTTCTAAAGAGGTCTCTCGTAATCTAGGAATCTTGTGACAAGCGGGGTGGAACATATCTCACTCAGAGAATTCGTCCTATCTAGGAAATCTCCTTGGCACTTTAGCCGATTTGGGTCAAACATCTATTCAAAAGCACCTACTCGAAACCGACGAGCTTATATAAAGAGACTGATGAATGTGGACGAAGCGAAAGGGGTATGTAAGTCTAGAGAGAACTGTCGCTTTATACTACATATCTGCCTTCCCCGGTAGAGACTCGTTGTGTATGTATGTATTTTATCTATAGGTACGCAGTTTTTTTGTTGTAATTGTTGTTATTCAAAAGAAAGTAAAAATATGAATAAAATCTGTGCCACATTCGTAACGCCTATACGGGACGCCAATTACGCAACTTCAACTGGTACTTTTTCCTTATTCTTATAACATGTACTATCTATTTGATGACCCGTGTTCTCAAGACCGCTTTTGACTAGTTTTTTTTTTCTTATTCTATGTGTACCGTGTAGCAATGGTCGCGGTCGGTAATGATGCCGTGATGTGCTCATAGTGAGAAGTTACTACACTGTATGCATTCACTTTGAAAGCATCACATTTATGAAGATCCACTTCTTAATTTCATTTCGATATCCGATCTCAAGGACGGAATGCTATAGCGATCATATTTATTACCATAAATGGCGTTTCAGAGGTTGATGAAACTGTCGTAACTTCTTCAATGCTTTTAATAATTCTACCAAGCATTTCTTAAACCTCACCAAAATGTATGAAACCTACATATTTAATTATGTAATAGAATTTTGAAATTTTCAATCATTAGTCCCTGAATTTGTTTATGTATATTGCGACAAAGATTTGATCCCACTACCTGTGGGTCCCACCACATTGTCCCACATTGTCCTGCTGACTATTTGGAAGAGAGGGTTGAACTTGACTCATGGCGTGGATCTGGGCAATCAGACTAGCCAGATGGTCCAGTGAAACTAGCATTCATATTTGCGAACATGCTACCTCTTTCATAATTTATTCCAAGGGTAAGTTTAACATTTCGTTGATAGACATGGCAATAGTTAAAAAAAAAAGTTTCCCCAACTGACTTGTATAATTACCTGCTTCGCCAATTAACCTTTGACATCTTTGCTTGCTTCGTTACCTGACGAAGGTTCTATTTCCAAAATATAAATGTTTTGAATTACCGTCAAACATGATATGATGTTGCAATGTAATATAATAATCTGACTTGTGACGTAACTAATTGAGCTGCGAAAGTTGTTAAGGACCATCTACAAACGTTTACGCACAATAGGGAACATAACATGATGACAATAATGAAAGTTGTAGAGCAGCGTAAAGATTCCGGAAAATTTGTCGAACTAACAATGAAATTGCGGTCACGAATGATGAACATAGTGAGTGAACAAATCCCAAAAGTACTATGTGTCAAACGCCAAGTATTTGCGACACCTACGGACTAACACCCACACCGAAAACTAAATAACGAGAAATAATTTTACAATAACAACTAACAATATTAACCTAACCTAACTAAAAATTATTAAATAGTACTAAAACTTACTACTACGTAACAAAAAGACTGACAGCCTTGACACGATGAATACTAATAATGATTCTCTAATTATATCCATCGTAATAATTTTATAGGCAATACAGCTAACAAAAAAAAATCTAAATAAAAATAATAGCTCAACTGTGGCCTTATGTCACAAAAAAACATATCTACCTTCAGGTAGGGCTGTATGCCAGCATTGAAGTTTTCCGTTAGCTAGCACACCTCCTCCAGCCAAAACTTATTACTGCGCTAGAAATTTGTAAACGGGACGGTGTAACGGGACGCCTCCTCAATAATAAGTGTACAAAACTATAATGTCTCATTACTTGTTACTTAGCTTATTTTCTCCCACGGATTTACCATTGGGGTAGCATGAGATTACTAAGCTCAAAATTGAATGTCAACTTTGTTCATCGTTAGGTTAAATGTATTATTATTATTTATTATATATACAAAGCAAAAGTGTGTGCAAGAAGAGGCAGAGGAAGGCCACGTTCCAACTACCTGGATCAAATAGATCGGACTCTCAAGGACGGGAACGTTAAGAGTACTCGAAACCGACGAGCATGTATGAAGAGACTGATGAATGTGGACGAAGCGAAAGAGGTATGTAAGTCTAGAGAGAACTGGCGTTCTATACTCTCTGCCTACCCCGTTAGGGACTTGGCGTGATGATATGTATGTATGTATTATTTCTTATCTATATTTATACAACACTCCCAGCATCTTAATAAATAGAGCATTATTTATCACGCTATGTATGTTCCTACTCATGGAAAAAAACATCAATCAGCTTCACTAATTGAGTGGAATGTACTACACGCTTCCCATGCCCATCAGCGCCTGCCTTCCCTATGGAGCTATCAGGAACTGGCCGGTTCGAAGGAGTACGCACTAGAAACGAACCGGATAATTCCGCCCCTAGGCGCCCGAACTAATCGCTCGGTTACGCTCGCCTGGCTGCAACGAAATGTTATGCATGTGTCTACGCCGATGGAATTTTATAATATCATATTCGGATATCAATTTCTATTTACGTAACGGCCATAAGTACCAACACACCCATAAACTTTAAAACGTTGCATGCGTACATAATAATATGTTTATATGAAAAGCTATTTCGGAAAGCGAAAATATTGTTTGCAGTCTTCGACATATTATGAGTCTGCTTACTTGTCGCAATTTACAGAAATAATACAAAGCAACAACAATAACTTCTGCTACATGATTTACTCTGATGACTGCTGAAACAATTAAAAAATCAATTGGGTACCTTTTAATTGAGAAAACACTTGAGTCAAAGCCAATTTGTTATTGAACTCCAAGCATGGTCGAGCAGCCCACTCACCTATTACGCAATTAAACTTACAGTATACATTTTTCAAAGTGATTGATGCGAGTTCGAGAATGCGCTAATTAAAACATTAAAACAAAAAAGAATCAAAGTGCTACAAACATAATGAATGAGTTCTATATCTGATGACATTCCCAAGCTTGTGATTTGTTTTTTTTTATATTACTCCAAAATTTTGTGATGACGACTGTTGAGTGTAAGACAGGACAAATGTGAACTAAACATAACATTCTTGTTACAGCTTATACTACTTGGTCAATTTATATTCTGGAGCTCAACTGTACTGAGCTCCGCAACAGCTACGCCAAACTTGCCTAAGCATAACACCACCAAAACGAACGTGTTAATTTACAAGAATGAAAGTTCTACCAGCGAGCTTTTTCATTGGGAAGATTATTGTGTGTTAGCAACAATGCTCTTTGTGTCTTGTGCAATTGGCGTGTTTTACGGGTATTTTGGTGAAAAACAAACGACTGGTGATGATTTCCTTCTTGGAGGTTCATCTATGAGCACATTTCCCATGGCTTTAAGTCTGGCTGCAAGGTAAATTATTTCGTCTCTTGTAGTTCCGAATTGAGTTCTGGTAACTCTAGCTACTTAACATTTCGATAGCGGGACAAAGAGGCCTTTAGCCGAAACTTTGTTAGTGCTAACATCCTCCCGCTAACTCCCCGTGTGGGGCTAAGACGCTTGCAAAGGACGAAGTACCTTAGTTACGCATACCTCCATACAGAAATAAAGTTGATTCATCAGTAATATGCCAAGAGTAATGTCCATCTACTTTCAGTTTCATAACAGCAATAGAATTATTGGGAAACCCGGCGGAGATGTACATGGCAGGCGCACAGTTCTGGATGATTTGTATCGCATTCGTGCTCGTTGTGCCCATCGCCAACAAAATCTACCTTCCAGTCTTCATGAGGTTGCGGCTCACCTCGTGCTACGAATATCTGGTAATTAATGCACTGATAACACTGAAACCCTAACAAATAGCAATAACTATCTATTATTGAGATGACAGAAAATAAATGTTAAAAAAAAAATGACATTTATAAATCTATCCCTTTCGCACTGTTTAACAAATATGTCGCAACAGAACGTGGTAGTAAGGCTTTTATAGAAAATTAAGCGAAATGCTAATCATATAGGTTGTAATCCAGAAGTGGTCTGCCAGGTTGGTTTGATTAGTATACTTTCTTAATGAAATATTGATGGATCTTTATCATTAAACTCTACTAGGTATTATTTATTTGTATTTAAACTATTCTACACAATTATTGTCTTTATAACATATATATGTACAGCAGACGTCCTTCGACTGAAACGTATATGAAGTTGCTGTTAAATTCAGATGTTCTGAGGCCGCATTCGAAAAGCTGATTGCTTTCGCTGTGGCGAGTACACTGCTTCCTTTGTTTTAGTATAGTAATTTGTATAGTAATAGTTTGATATGTTTAGGAAGTGCGCTTCTGCAAGTGGATCCGGGTGTACGCGAGCGTGCTGTACATGATGCAGATGATACTATACACGGCAGTGGCGGTGTATGCACCAGCGCTCGCGCTGTCCGACGGTAATCAACATAATCATTATAATAGTAATTAATAATACAATTAAACATAAAGTGACCTACTTTGAGAACTAGACTACTATACACATAACATATATACATAAATATATAGGTCTTATATATTAGGACATCCTTAAGTACAAATATCCGCCTCAAGTGGGATCGACCCCGCAACCTCCAGCATCGCAGCCATATTAGTCGTCTAAATAATTAATAAAAAGCTTATGATTGATATAAATTTGGTCTTCACGAACTTGCTTTTTGTTCAATAACGTCGTGGTTGAGGGTAGACAGGGCCTACCCATGGCGAGATATTACGTGATCTTTCAGAAATATTTCAAGAATTTTAGTCTATAAAAATGGTAATTCCACCCTCTTGAGATATAAGCAATAAATAACACGTCTTTGTAAGGGTACCCTGAGCAAGTAAATGTAATAAATAAAACACCTTGTGAGAACAAGGACTTCTCGCAGAAGTAGGCACAGTTGTATCGCCCTCTTCTGTGAAAAATTAAGATCCCAACATGTCATGTAGCGAGTTTATATGTAGTAACTTAAAATTTGCGGTCACCGTAAAGGTTGTAGGAGCTTGATTATTAACTAATTGGACGAATGGTTGATTTTTAACTATTTGATCATCGTGCGTGGGCCAGGCAGTGATCAGTAATTTCATCTAATTTACGACAACTTCAGCCACTCACTCACTTTCGACATTTTAATTAGTGAGGGCGATGAACTACGATTAATTGATTTTTATGATCGGTTATGATGCTCACTGATGATTAAAAAATGTTACATCTTCATGCATGAAGATTTATTCGATTATGAGTGCAAATATGTATATATATAGTTTAATATATTAGCGCAACATAATGTTGATATTACAATAAAAATTACATTTTCTTACAAGAAACAATACTGTCTGGAAAAGAAGCGGCAAAACCACATTCCTATTTACCGTAATTTAAGCGTCACGGGTTCCATAGTAAACTACGAATCCTAATAGTATCGCCATGTCCATCCGTCCGTCCGCGGGTTAGCTCAGAGACAAAAAGGTACTACAGATGTGTAATTAAAAAAAAATCTTAGAAATAATAATTTACACGCAAGAAAAATCTTTTCGTCATTCCTGTTGTGTGCTTACAGGGTATGATAGATATATGAGAGAACGCGTTTCGATTGATGGTTCTATTTACGAAATATAAAGCTGTAATTTTAGTTAGACATGTTCCCCTCTTTACCACCTAAACCTAAACTTCACGCTAGTAGTACCTTCTTATATATGTAATGAATTTAAAACGGCTACTAACTACGGCTGTGTTGTACGGCTTCGGCTACTAACTAAACTATCACGGCTATGCTGGCACGTTGGCCACTTTATAAAAGTATTTGGACTATAAAAGTATAAACTACGAAACCCGACACTGCGCGTGGTTTGAGACGCTCTTAGCCGGGTTTTTATTTTTATATTTGTAACATTTAGGTTTGGTTTGGACTTGCATACTTCCATAAGAAATTATTCATTTAAAGCCATTGAACATTTCTTATTTAGCATGCAGCTTTGAAAAAACTTGGCCTAAAATGGGTGTTGTGAAATAACATTAACCAATACCTACGCAAACTCTTAGTATTTTCCTATAACAAAATATGTTTTAACCATTGTTGAAATAGATGACAAAAGCTAACTTACTGCTGGTTTATTTCTAAGACATGAGGGGTATTTATGACATGCCAAAAATCAGTTAATTCTTACAAGACTACTTCATTTGTCACTGTCTCACTTAGAACATTTTGTGTGAGGACGGAAAATGGCTTCAAAGCATCGAAGTACGATTGAAATATTTAAATTACCTCATCAGTACGTTCACAATAACTTTACTAAAAATGAAAAAAATTTACAATTGTTAAGTACAGTGATTAGTCACACCACGAGCTTTACGATATACATTTGAGGAGCAATTCAAAGGCGTATGTGCTTGAGTTACGGCGGCGGACTCGCCATCTGTCTGTGTGGTGGATCTATACACCTCTGCCTACCCATTCGGTGACCATTCGATGAAGACGTGAGGACATATTATATATTAATATTATTTATTATTCGCAAAATCCATGGTTTTGAGTGCTATTTTGACATGCCTAAATTGTGTTTACCTACTTATGTGTGCTGATGAATTTCTGAGAAGTGGAACAAAATATAGAAAATGACCCAAAAAAACCCACATTGCATTACCTAAATACACTTTTTTCGTTTTTAGCCAGCCAACCCTGCAAAGAATATACCTACACACAATTACAATTAATAATTGTAGATCAGATACGTCATACAGTCATCCTTTGTAATAGCCGCAAGCTTTGGGCATGGCATGGCAATTGGTCGTCAAATCAACCCGAAACGTATCATTTGAACAAATTTAAAAGTATTTTAGAATTAAGAAGAGGCCGCGGCTTGAATAAAGAACATTGTAATTAAAATTAACATGACCAGTTTGTTTGATGAAACAAATAACTTTGACATTATGAAAGTAATTGGTATTCTATGCGTTTTGTATTCTGAATTAATTTACATAGTCAATGTCAATAGAAATTTTGCAACAGATTCGTGACCAAACGGGGGTCAATTTAAGGTATGCCGTGTACCTTAAAAGAGCATACTGAATGACATACAGAGCGTTCAAACTGCTTTAAGTAAGTACTTAATGTACACTGTTATGTAATCCTTAAATATGATATTCTATACCTTCCTGCGCCTTCCCACAAGTCTTCGAAAGAATAGGCAAACCAACAACGTGCCAGCAGAAATAACGACGAACATACGCCTTTAATTTTTTCCCAAACGTGTTCAGGATTCCTCACGACGTTTTCTTTCCCCGCTGAACTCGTGGTTTGCCAAATTTGTGTACGTAAGTTCAGAAAAAGTACACATAAATAAAAATTAAGCGAAAGAGGTCTTTCTGCAAATGCCGTGGGGGGCTCGGCGTGAGGATACGTATGTATGTAACTTTATTTACAATAACAACAATTAACAATATTTACAGAGAATAGTTAAAACTAATGTATGTATGTTAATAAATTATCACGCCGATGATCGAACGCAAGTAAACTAAACAGTTAATTGCTTCATGGGTCGAATTTCGGTAATCTTCTTTTACATACACCCATCCTGTAATTAATATTCAAGAAATTTTGTGCAGTTTCGATTGAACATTTTACTGTTGTGCGTTTCGCTGTTGACCGACCGACTGATCGAGGTGACATTCCTATACGCTATTCCTTTTCTTTAAATATGACGTTGAGCAAAAATAATTAATTGAAGCAGAGTTCGATTGTTTCTTTGAACGACTTTATCTCAGGAACTTCCTATATGATTTGAAAAAATATTCATGCTTTAGTTAGACCGTTTATTGAAGAAGGCTACAGGTAATTTTTGGTACATTTATCGTCATGACAAATCCCAACGAAGGGGATAATAAAATTTTACGCGGATGAAACTGCGGGGCACAGCTAGTACTCCATATTGATATAGATACTCTACTGTAAGTCACATATTAAGATTCTAACTTGCACTGGCCCGGTGTTACCCATAACTCTTTTAACGGGGCTTTTACGCAATCACCCATTCAAAACGTGCTCCGATTTTTTGTTGAGCATTTATTTAATTGTGTGAAGGTTGTATTATCTACTTTTTATTGTTTACCTACATCAAACTGACGCCGCGGGCTTTGCCTATTCCTGTAGCGTTGTATATTTATATTAATTTATTGGACAGTTTAATAATATGTCAATAATAAACTTTGTATTATAAGCGTTAGTGACCGAGCGGTTTAAGTACCTACCTTAAGCCCCCCTTAAGCCCCCGGTAGGCCCTGAAACAATAATATTTTCTAAGCTTTAGTAGGTACAATTATAATTTTTATTTTACATCACAAGTTTAACGTTGAAGAAAACTACGACGAAAACATAAATAGCTCTTAGAACAATAAACATATGTATGATCGTGCACGGGAGATGTCATGAAATTCTATGGTTCTTGTTTACAAAAGTAAGGTAGCTATTAATGGCTGGATTAAAAACTACCTCGTACCCACTATATAGATATGTTTAGGTTAGGCCCAAGCTTTGTTACACTTATATTTACATACACTTATACGACGACGACGAGTGTATAATCTTAATGAAAATTATGTTATCACATAAGTGACAAACTGTCTTTGCTGATAATAAATTCTTTAAACAAAAAAAATAAAAAAATATATTTCGTCCCCTATCAGCTATGGGATAGCCTCCGATACGTTCTATGCCTACTCGGGAGCTAAATATCTGGTAGTTATTTTATAAGGTATAGCCACGAGTTTCGAAGTACGAAGGGCCGCCAATATCTGCTAATGCCGCACTTATTTCCTCATCGTGTAATAGTTGCCAAAAACGAACAAGAATTATTAATGCAAGCCACAAGTGTCTCGCGGCGCCGCTGTTGCCACTAAGTACCTACAACAATCACATAGTTAACCGCCAATAAAAAAGAAAAGTGGACGATCGAAAAATTACTAAAATTTATTCAAAAAATATACGAGTAGGTACCTATATTTTATACTTTATATAATACTGGTGACCCGCCAGCCGTCGCCTGGAAAAAACCTGCTAAGGATATTTAATTCTTATCCTTCCTCGAAAATACGTCTAAATGACGGTGAAATTATGCATCGATCCGTTCAGTACCTTTTGAGTGTAACACATTCAGACAGACAGATGAACGAGGCAGGAGGGCTTTGTTTTATAACATGTAACTGGTGATTGTTTTTAATTATTGAGATCTAGCTCACTCTGATTTCGAAGGGAACACTCTTAATGAAGGTCAGAATAAATAGGTCCAGAATGGATACGAAACCTTATTTAAAAAAGGAATTTTAAATATGCATAAATTCCAAAAACGTCTCATTGTTGAAGGAGACACCTCGTTTTATTTACTGGTTAACAAGACATGGCAGCTAGTTCACTGATGATGGCTTCGTTGAAAAACAACCACAGAAATTGCTATTCGCGGAAGTCCTATTGTCATGTGTGAACTCATTGTTTTATTTCTATATGGTCGAGAATAAGGTCACAACTGGCATTATATGATTATGTAATATCATCGTTTCTTATGCTATAGTAATACAAACGCCATTATAGACTATCATCCAAATCATGACACAATAACAAGCATTGTCTTATAAATACTTATATTACTTATATATTGAAGCCGTGGTGGCCGAGTGGTTCGAGCAGTTGCCTGCGACGCAAAGGTCGCAAGTTCGAATCCCGACTGTATCAATGAGTTTTTTCTTAAGTACAGTGCTTAGTCACACCACGAGCTTTACGGTGAAGGAAAACATCAACATCAATTCAAAGGCGTATGTATAGTCGTGCTTGAGTAACGGCGATGGACTCGCCATCTGTCACGTTGGCACCAAATATACCTCTGGCGGAAAGTGGGTGTGTGGGTATTACCTATACACCTCTGCCTACCCCTTCGGGGATCCTTGTGGGAAGGCGTGAGTCTTATAAATACGATGATATATGTTACAATTGGCCGATAAAATAAATTGCAAGACGAAATGCAACATGCATAAGTTTTTATTTCAATTATAGTAGCAATAGACCTTAAGTATGCCATATTTGCTAACGATAATGAGTGCCCATAAATAGGGCAGTGAAAGTCAAAGTATTGAAGATGACATAAAAGTTGCTTCCGAAGCGACATCGCTCGCCCGCAACTTGTGTAATGGGATGACAATAGACTATAATTTTTTCTTTTTTAATTTTACCCGAACAGGGTATGTACCATACTTAACTACTGGCTGGCGAAACGGTTTATGTCGAGAACTACAAGCTGTTTCCTTAATTTTTTTTTTATAAAAGGATTTCGTTATTAATGTACATACATACATACATATCATCACGCCGAGTCCCTAACGGGGTAGGCAGAGAGTATAGAGCGCCAGTTCTCTCTAGACTTACATACCTCTTTCGCTTCGTCCACATTCATCAGTCTCTTCATACATGCTCGTCGGTTTCGAGTACTCTTAACGTTCCCGTCCTTGAGAGTCCGATCTATTTGGTCCAGGTAGTTGGAACGTGGCCTTCCTCTGCCTCTTCTTGCACACACTTTTGCTTTGTATATCTGTTTCGTCAATCTTTCTTCACTCATCCTTTCTATGTGTCCAAACCAACGTAACATGCCTTTCTTCATCTTTACAATCACGCCCTCATTCACGCCAGTTGATTTGCGAATCTCTTCATTGCGGATTCGATCTAATATCGTTACGCCGCACATTTTTCGAAGAGATCGCATCTCGACTGCATTCAAGCTATTTTCATACTTCCTCTGACATACCCAGGATTCGCTGCCATACAATAAGGTAAGTACCAATATCGCGTTGTGGACAGCAACTCGAGCATTCTTGCTCAGACTTTTACTGCCCATCAACGCCGACATGGCTCCATTCACCTTATTTCCGGCAGTTATCCTTCTTTCAATATCTTTTTCATACTTTCCATCTCGTGTGAACATGCTTCCAAGATATACAAATTCATTCACTTGCTCTAGAATTTGCCCATTTACCGATATTGCATTGTTATTAATGTACTTTGCAATAACTGACCAGTGACAATTTTTGGTACAAAAAGGAGACCAAAGCTCGTAATATGAAATCATCTGGTAATGTGTGAATCGATGACATGACATATAGATAATAAGTATGAAGTGATATATTTCGGTTTCGAACATTTAAATGTTTTGAGACTAGCATTTGAAGGTTAAATATATATTAGTTGGCATTTCCTTTAACTCCTAAGTCCTAACAAGTCCTAAAATAAATCTAAATGCGTGATTTTTTTTTTACGGCATACGAAAGGCGAACAAGCATACGGCCCACCTGATGGGAAACGGTTACCGTAGCCTATTTACGCTCACGATACCGAAGTATCACTTGCGCGTTGCCACTCTGTGTTCGGAGAGTTATGGTGTGATGGCAGCATAATGGGTTTAATCCCTCTGCTTCCAACACAATGTAACAATCCTCCCCCCTCCCCAAGGAGCTAATTACTGGAAACCTTATTCACCGCGTAGGAACACAACACAAAAAATGTGTTATTTGGCTACGGACTTCTATAAGGTGGAGGTCCTGCCCCAGTCGGGCAGCTCCAAATTCGAACGGGAAACCCGTTATACCCTACCTCTCTTAAATCAGACATACTTGGCTGTATTTTATAAGTTCCTTACGTTCATGAAAAGCCTTCCAATATAATCAAAGTAACTGAGCGTTGCAATCATAATGTGACGTCGTATTTCAATTGTTTATGAAATGCATTGAGGTTTAAAACTGCCATTGGCGTGACGTGACGTGACGGATGGTTAAAGTTACGAGCACTTAAACTAACGTTAGTATCAATTCGCAATCATGATACGTACAATTAGGAATGCATGCGAAACGAATGCTTATGTATTATTACCATCATAGTAAATAGAGAAATACGACGCAAGCATATGTATTTTGTAATACCTTGTTTAATATTGCGTTGTAATTATGTTCGGTCCAAATCAATTAAACAAACGCGCGACTGATTTTCGTCAGTGTTGAACGATAAACGAAGTACGTACGAATATTTTATTGGCATATTTTATGGCTTACGTATCCACTCAAGTATTCTATGGAGTATGTACCGTATTGCCAAACTCTGACAGTTTACGACTCCTGACATATATGAAATTGTATGTATTTATATAGTATTGTTGACGCATGCTGCACTGTTCACAATGGGACCGGACGTTCATTGATTCAAGGCTGGCTGAAGCATTGTGTCACTCCGCACGTAATCATTTGAAAACATTGCACAATTATCTGATATTGCATGCACTCATAGGCTTTATTGGCCACCTTACAAGATACTACATTGTGCAATAATGCATGCAGACTTCCTTTACAATCCTCGCTCAATTCCTCAATTCCTCAATCCTTCCAATCCTCAAAGCTTTCATGAATTGATCATCTTGTATCAACCGATAGATATTCTAAAGGCCTCATAATTAATGAAACCTACCAGGACTGATAACCTCTACCATACGGTAGAGGTTTCCTTACGCTAAATGTGTTCCCTATAAATACAAAATAGTTGCCACAACACCTTAAAATTAAATAAAAACTATAATAGAATTGCATCCGTCTTAAAGCAATCAGTATATGCGTAAGTCTCCAGAATTAAATAAGAAATGGCTGTGCTATTGGAATGGGGACGTACTATTATTCTTACTACATACCTAACTAACAGTGCCCCGCGCATTCACCCACAATAATTTTGATTAATTATGATTGTATATAGATGAATTACATACATATATATCATCACGCCGAGTCCCTAACGGGGTAGACAGAGAATATAGAGCGCCAGTTCTCTCTAGACATAGATACCTCTTTCGCTTCGTCGAGTTTCATCAGTCTCTTCATACATGCTCGACGCCTACTCTTGACGGCTTTGAGATAAATATGATCTAAAAGCCTTCGAACAACAAACGAGCTATGTTAAGCTAATATATTGTTTCAAATCGGGTATGAAGTATCAGAGATTAGCGCGTTCGAACAAACAAACTATCCTTTATCATATTAGTATATTGTACATTGGAATAGAAGTTGAATAGTTTAAAAAATATAGGTGCTACGCGTTGAAGTCTAACCAACGGAAAAGCTCTGAACCATACAAATCTAATTTAATTCCTGTATCTATTCAAAATCATCTAAATTTATACAATGTATGCACCCTACCGTATAATTTTCATATGTGATTATACCGGACCGGATAGTTCGAAATAACGGTTATTTCGAACTTATCCGGTTATTCCTAACCTGAAATAATTACGTAACTAAAATGACATAAATTTACAGTGACGGGCCTGAATACCTACGTAGCAGTAACAATAGTGTATGTGGTGTGCATATTCTACGCCTCACAGGTTCGTATAATCTAAACTTACATAAAAAATGCGTGAGTTTAAAATACGTAAGTAAGTCTGTCTTTATGTCTGTCTGCTACATTTATTGGCTTGAGCTAATTTGTGCTTTGGTATAGAGATAAAGCCTAAAAGCTAAAAACCTAGGAGAAGGACATTTACTTTTTGTCACGAAAATAAAATTAGAAATGGTGGAATGAGTAATTAAACTTTAGGCTTTGAACCAATTACTCAAAAACTAAGAGATCTATGCATTTTCTAAAAATCTTGATATATGCATACACTAATACAATGTTGATCTGGCAACCTTATGTGTGTAGGGTGGCATGAAGGCGGTGATAATGACGGACACATTCCAATCGGTCGTGTTGGTGGGCTCGCTGGCGGCTGTGCTGGCGCTGGGCATCGCGCGGGTCGGTGGCGTGGACGCGGTGTGGGAGCATGCGCGCCGGACTGACCGCCTGCACTTTTTCGAGTAACCACCATTTTTATATTCCAAAGGTGGAAACAAGCATCACCTCACGGGTAGCAGTAGAGTTACTGTACATTATACATAGTAGCAAGTAGGTATTACCCGAGTGTCAGTCGTTATGTCTGTGCTAGCAGTTTACGGGATGAACTGATACCGCTTCTGTCAGCCCATCCATTCCTTGTCGATTTCTAGAAATGTTCTACACAGCAGGTGTCCTACTAGTGTAGTTTAGTTCGGGCTAGTGCCAGAAGCAGGCTGTGTTGTACTGCTAAATTGAGGTACTGCCCCAGTTAGGTTAGTTTAATACGGCATCGGAAGTGTCGTTGTCCCCTATCACACTCACACCTTTATGACACTGATGATGGTCAGTCCTCCATGCTCAGTACGGGAACAGAACACTATGCAGAAGTAGCATTAACAGCAGTACACTACGCAGAAAGCATTAATTTCAAGAAGGTGGCTTTGGAGTTAAGGTATTGTATTGTATAAGTTGTTGTATTTGTATGTTCATCTTGCGGCAGCCCTTCACTATGTACCCACAGTTTATGTCTCAATTTGCTGCAGATTTTTCACGATCCAAAGTACACGTTTAACGATAAGTCGTGAGATAGCAACTGGCAATAGGTACGTGTATTAGCGAGTAAAGTACCCTGCCTTCATCATCCGCTATAATTATGCGAGTGCAGACTAACACAACCAATCACTCATATGCCTACGTAAATCAATCAACGCTTAACGTTTAAGAGTTAATTAAGACTTCATTTTAAACTTTATAATAGTTACGACAGGATTAAGCTTTCTTTTAAAGTGAAATCGTTTTGAATTAGTCGCGATTTTATATTACTAACACAAATGCGAGAATTTGCTAGTACATGCATTGATGTTAGCTTGTAAATAACTCGCCAACAGCAGAACGAAGTTGAATTAAATTTGAAATGGTGTTATCTTGAGCGAAACCAGGTATCCTGACAAAAATACTGTTGTCGTGGTATCATAGATTTCATTTTAAGTGTGAGTAAACTTGAGGGATGCAGCAAGTACCATATAAACCTTCTATAGCGTATCGTAGCATAGGTACTGATAAATCAAGTAGACACAATGCACCCAGATAAAAAAAACGTACGAGAACTGAAGTCACGATTCGTTAGCCCAAAAAATTGGCACGTGGTTACCAGACCAGCGCGATAATCATAATGTGTATGCCTAATTACAGCATGAACCCAGATCCCACCGTGAGGCACTCATTCTGGTCGGTGGTGGTGGGAGGCACGGTGTACTGGACGAGCATGTTCTGCGCCAACCAGGCATCGGTGCAGAAGTACCTCTCCGTGGAGACCCCGGGCCAGGTGCGGGTGGCTCTGTGGGTCTCCGCAGTAGGCCTCACCGCCGTCTACTCCGTTAATTTCCTCACTGGTGCCATGGTCGCTTTACACTATTCTCACTGTGATCCTATTCAGGTAAGCACTAGTTTAGTGCCTCACCATGGAACGCTATTACTCTTGAATAAAGACGTATGCAGGTTTCCTCTCGATAAATCGATCTTCACCGTAAAGCTCGTGGTGTGACTAATCACTGAACTTAAGTTCAGAAAAACTTATTGGTACAGTCGGGATTCGAGCTTGCGATCTATATGTCGCAGGCAACTACTCGAACCACTCGGCCACCACGGCTCTATACATGAGACACACACTTATAAGATTTTCATTAATAATATAAACTATCCACTATTTTGGTTAACAATGCTTAACAATGCGAAGAAACGAAACTAATAACTAACGAAAATACTCTCTGCCTACCCCGTTACGGACTTGCCGTAAAGATATGTAGGTATGTATGAAAATCATGCTCGAAATGATTCTCGACTGGAGAATAGCCACAGACCTGATAAAATCGCGAATAAATCTTACATAAGATCTGTTAAGAAGCAGCACAGGAAAAAGTTTGATGTAAACAAGTGGCGTAAATGCAAATATTGAATTGTTGCAAAATGTCTTGTCCAGTCTTTCATCGATATGTTGGATTCAATAACGAAGGCTCAATTTAACGCAAGAAAGCATCTTGTTGCCAAGGTTACTATAACGCGAGGCAAGGCAAGTGCACCAAGCATGCAGCTTAAGGTCAGTACGCATAACATAAACGTATGTGGTAAATACCGCAGGCTGGCGTGATCAGCGGCTCGGACCGGTTGCTCCCGCTCTATGTGATCCGAGAACTGGGCGACACACGAGGAGTCCCCGGCTTTTTCGTCGCTGGCATTTTTGCTGCGAGCTTAGGGTAATATAAAACACTATCTAGAGAACTGGGGCTCTACTCTCTGTCTACCCCGTGAGGCACTCTGCGTGTACATAAGTATATGTATTCACAATTTCAGTTGCAAAATTCCTTTTGTTCCACTTTTAAAGTCCGTCTTGAGCTGATATATTTAGCCTGTAGCACTCAACAGCACTCTTAGAACTGAACCCATCTCAAACACATTCCAGAATTAGGACTCAACCAGTAAAGTCCAGTTGGAATACCGGTTTTAATTTAAGGAATATGTTTCGCGTATTTAGACTTCGACCAAGTCACTATATATAGGTACGTTAATAGGAGAGTGTAATTTGTAACATCTGTTCCAGAAAATTCGTGCCTGATACATAAGGTACTTAGATAAGTTAGACGTGGCACTCTAAAGCTAATAGAGGAGTGAATTTATAGAATATTATATTTAGGAATACATTTTGAATGAAGTGTGATATTAATAAGCGAGGTGGTAGGTTTATCATAATATTCTCAACACGGATTGGAACTGCCATGGTATGATCATTAATTAATCCAGTTGTCATTACTTTTCTCAAACAGGCATTTGTTCGCAGCTTGCACTATTCCAAGCTCCTGGAAAATGTACTAGGCATATCTAAGCCCATTTAAATTTAACAGGACAGTAGCATCGGCCTTAAACTCTTTGGCTGCGATTGCTTGTCAAGATCTCCTGACTGGCCTACTCGGCATCAAGTTACCAGAGGACAAAGGTGCACTAGTAAGTGTTCAAAGCTTTTTGTTAGTTAGTAGTGGCAAGATCTACTTAAGGAGGATAAAAGACTTGTACTTACACTTGTTTGTTTTTTAAGTGAGACTCCTTTTAACAACTACCCAGATTGCGCGATGGGTTTGCCTGATATGCGGCGCGGTGTCTTTCGGTCTGGTGTTCGTCGTAGAGCGACTGGGGCCAGTGCTGCAGCTTGCGCTATCTTTCAACGGCATGACGGGTGGAGTCAGTCTTGGGCTCTTCACTCTTGGCATGGTCTTCCCCTGGACCAATGCTAAGGTAAGCTTATAGTAAGCTACTTAAGTACCTTAGTAGCTTGTCAACGGAATGTAGATACTAAATTGTAATTATAAATCTTGTGCAAGAATCAATAAGTAGCTTCCTCCCGGCCCCAATGCCAGGGAAAATGTACAATGTCTATAACTTCTTGAATACCTATTCGTACCTCCCTTTTCATCATTGTAATAGTTTAATTCTTTTGTTTGATCTGGTTTATGTAAACTCGAATTGGGTTCATACTCATCAGTGCCAGAGCTGGGGCAGCTTTAATCGGTGCCACAGTAAGGTCATAATAACGGACATGACTAGATAAACCTCTAAGTGATTTACTTAATTATTTTATTTTCGAGGTTCGTGTGGATAGGTTGGATAAGCCGTTAGTGTGCTACTAAAGGTACCTACCTAAGTTCAATTTGATTCGAGCAGGGTGCAGTGGCTGGCGGTGTGTTTGGACTATTGGTGGTAGTGGCGGCTGGCGCCGGCGCGCAGTTTGCGCAGGTTGAGCCGGGTCGCCTGCCCATGTCTATTGAAGGCTGCTTCCCTTCCCACAATTCTACAGAAATTATTCATCCTACGTAAGATTTTTATTGCCAAAACTTTATAAATTGTAAAAAGCCTACTCGAAACCGGCGAACGTGTGAGAAGTCATTGTTGTATTTAGATTAAGCGAAAGAGGTATATAAATCTAGAGAGAACTGGCGCTTTACTTTCACACTTGATGATTGATACATACCAATGTATTTAGTAGGTAAACTTTTTTAAATATGACCCCAAATGACACATTCATATTGAAGGATATTCCTTCCTGAATATGATGTTTCTAAAACATCCATACATTAATTTCAATGATTATACATGATATCTATATACCAAATTATTAGCAGCTTGATACTGGATGGATACCAATATCAAGCTGCGAAACAACTGCGAACACATAAGTACTTACATATTATAAAAATAATAGGCAAGGAACACAGAAAGCTCAGTCTAGTAGTAGGTAGGTATATATTTAGTTCTTCAGGATATATAATTAAGTCGGTTCTCACATACCGACTACCTACATATATCTAGGTAAGGTACCTACGGTGTATAACATTTACGTTGTTATTATTAGCGAGGGCGATGACGCGGTGTTTTGGCTGTTCCGAGTGTCGTACCTGTGGTACTGCGGGCTGGGGTGCTCCGCTACCTTGCTGGCAGGACTGCTCGTGTCGTTCGTGACCGGGGCCACAGATCCCGCCAACGTACCGATAGACCTCATCTCACCACCCATCGTCTCTCTTCTAAACTCGCTGCCCAATAAGTTGAAGGTAAGACGATCTACTGACACGTATTGTATACGTATGTAAATAGTATTATATATTACTATTGATCATGCCCTTACTTTGGTGCACCTATTGGTGAACGATACCGATCATTCGGCTAACAAATGCATGAAAACTCTGAAAGGAATCTGCAAGGCGCCTGCAGGAAGTAACCTACCCTATGCGTTTATCTAACGATGTTGCCTTGTATGAATACAATCGAAAAAGACGAGTTCTCAAGAAAGCTATTTTGCTCATCTAGGTATATAGCCTTATCTTTGCACAGCTGGGCTATAACCAAAATCTATTTTATCAAATTTGTAGGTACGAAAAAATTAACCGATAATGTAGCACTATTGCTTTCATATCTATGTGGTCAACCCATGTATCAGGTCAGTCTTTGGCTTTGTCACTACATTGCTCCATCTGCGAAAAAGGAGTACCTAGTTTCTCAATTCGTCGGATTTTTCGTTGATAGAAAATGCTGCGCGTACCCACACGCTTGGGTGCAGAGCGGCGTCGCAGCTCTAGTGTACGGCCACCGGGCATTGCGGACGACAAGGACACAAGGCGGCGGCGGCGATTGTCCGAATTGGCCGGCGGGGTGTTCTACAGCGACGCGTCAACACTCACCGGCCTCGACAACCCAGCTCTCGACACCGAAAAACCTCAACAAAACGCACTTAGCCTCGAGCTCACCACGTGCACCCACCTACCGCAGTCTTCCAATTGTTAAATATAGGTTTATCAGAATAATATACATTAATTAAATTGTACGTACCGCCTAAGCGAAATCAAAGTAATTTAGTTATACGTAAACCACGCGCATACCTAAGCAAATGTTATACCTACCTAGTACCTACCTATAGAAGTAGGGTGTACCTACGTTTGTATGCAGAAGGTGATCACTGAAACTTCTCATCCTATTTGAAAAACAAAACAATATATTGATAAGATTTCCAATGGTGGGCGGGTTATCTGATATAATCCAGTTATTATAATGGGAGCACGAGTAGATATGGGCGCAGCTAAACGCTTGTAAGTATCAGACGTACTCTACTATAATAAAGCATTCAAATACCTTAATAATGCACCACAGTCAGCTGAAATAGGGATAAATTAATAACTGTACTTCATTAAAGTAAGACACTAATCTAAGTATTGTATGTTGTAAACATTACTAGTATAATGTATATAATATTTGTGGAAACCTAGCTGAAGGAAATGCAAAGAGAAGTTTTGAAATAAAAGTATTTACATACTTTACTACAATATAGTAAGTAACTTAAATATTATCTTATGTCATTATTTCCTTAGTTAGACAAGAACGTAGAAAAATTAATATTTTATTGTCAAATCCTTCTTCCCAGTGTGAATGTTCATACTGGTACCTAACAATTAAAATGTTATTTGCGGTTATTATATACTAGCTTATGCCCGCGGCTTCGCCCGCGTCGAGTTCGAAAAAGTAGCTTTGTAAATTTTCCTGCTAGAATCGGTTGAGCCGCTATGCCGTGAAAGAGCATCATTCATTATAATATAAGAACTGATTTTTTCAGGATAAATAAAAAGTAGCCTATGTCCTATTCCTAGGTATAAACTATCACCATTTCAGCTTTCAGACAAATCAGTTCAGCCGTTTGGCCGTGAAAGAACCGCAAACATCCAAACTTACAAACTTTCACATTTATAAAATTAGTAAGATAAGATTATAACTTATTTAGGCGCAAAAACGTGTTTATGACCCCTTAAATATTACTGAAAAGGTTTGTTACTAAAAAAATATTTTTCATTACTATAAAAAAACGTACATAATGTATGTAGAGGCAGACCATAATATAATTTTAACGTGATTTTTTCAAAGTTAAACAAGTCTTGTTTTTACTTACTGTAAGAATGGCAGCATCAATAACTACCAAAATTTGCTACTACGTCAGATATATTATATTTACATGATTTCACACTGACATTAATATGTAAAAAAAGGAAAGGCGACTGTAAAAATCATGGCACGCTAATTCCGAGCAAAAGTTTTTTAATTTTAAAGCATACATTAATTTATTGTAATCATTATTAGGTTTATTTTCCCTTGGCGAAATATCATAAATAAAAACAAAAAATGGTGTGTCTATTATTTACTTCCGTGAATGTACATACTCATATTATACATATACCATATGAAGGCAGTTGAAGTTAAAAACAAATGTAAATGCTACTTAATTAAGTTCACTTCAAATGTATGGAACACTTATATATTTATGATTCAATCTTACTGTTGTTTTCAATTACAATAACTGAAGAACATATGCACAGCAGCGGGCACTTCAACTGCCTTCTTTGCACATGATTTGAACAGAGGTAACATTTCAAATAATCATAACATAAATTTACCGATAATTCTCCGCTTATCAACGTTAAAAGGCGTATTAAATAAAATAATATTTCACGATAACAAGTCCTGCTGCTGAAGCGATTGGTGGTGATGTATCTCTTGCATGGTAGCAACTGGCAGAGTGGCGCTGACGGTGATAGAAGGCATGCCGGGTAACGAGACCGGCGTCACCACGGGCAACCCGCCTACCGGAGCTTGAGCGAAGCTGCTCATGTCAAATGTTGGCACCAGGTTCGGCTGGCCTGGGGAGTACGCGGCTGGTGTACCGGCTGACTGAGTGTAACTGGGCATCATTGGTATGTATGGCTGGGGCTGGTTCATTGGAATGCCAGGTAAATTAGGCAGCGGCGCAGGGGGCTGCATGGTAGACACTGAAGGTATACTTCCTAAATTAGTCAATGTGGCAGCAGCTAAACCTGCAAATAAGGTCACTTGTAGCATCAACCTTAAAGGCCAATAGGCAATTAACCAGATAAAAATACTTACTGCTGGAATATGCAGCCATATTAGTAACCATGGATTGCGTTTGAGAAACAGGTTGATGTGGTGTGAACTGCTGTGGTGGGATTGCTTCTTGAGATATATGACTTGGTGTGCCAAAGTTGCCAGGGTTTACCATTGGCACTCCAGACAAAAATGATGGTTGAGGATTGAGAGGCTGTTCAACTTGAACATTAGGTTGGGTTGATGCCTGAGGACCAGATATAACAGCCCTATCCTCATTTAAGTTCATATTTTGAACACTTGACACTAAAGTTTGTTGATTGGTAGCAGTCTGGGAGACCTGGAAAATAAAAGTAATATATTATAATAATATATCCTCATCATACCTCCTTAACAAGGGACCCCGAAGAGGCAGGCAGAGGTGTATAGGTGTAGAGGTGTAGAATACCCTCACAACCACTTTCGATCCAATTTCCACTGAGGGCAGATATTTATGTGATAAACACAAGTAATTGTACCTTAGTCTATGTATTTATGTATATATCTATCTATATAAGTAAATATATTGTTTTCTAGTTACCATAACTCAAGCTATGCTTAATTTGGGGCTATGTAAATTTGTGTGAAATTGTCCCGAGGTATTATTATAATACATCTTTGAATTTTTCTCAATCATTTGCAGGTTTCCTCTCAATATTTTGCTTCATCGTAAAGCTCATAGTGTGACTAATTACTGTAGTTAAGTTCAGAAAAACTCATTGGTACAGCTGGGATATGAACTTGCAGTCTTTGTGCTGCAGGCAACTACTCAAAACACTCAGCCATCACAGCTATTTAATTAATGCTAACAATATCAATTATTAAATGAAATTTCTTTTAATATGATATGACATACAAAGTTAATAATTTAACAGGATATCAAGTACTATTTATAACAATTACACAATCTGTTAGTACACTGATATATCAAATCACACATTGTCTGAGACATTGCATGTCAGAGCAAATTATACAGAGATGTATGTAAATGTATGCTATTGGAATTGGTACACACTCAATCATCAATCCCATTAGTATATTAGCATTGCAACATATTACCAGTATATACACAATTTAAGTACACATTACTCAAAGAACAGTTTTTTACCTACAACTCGGCCAAAACAGTAACACATCCTGTATACACATGAGCAGTTGCTGGAAACAAAATACCCACATCTCGAGCAAACAATTGCTATGGAGAACGTACAACTGCTTATCTAGTTCCTAGACTCATCAACCAACTACCCCTGAATATTTTATGTAACATAACACCAAACAATGTTAAACGAAAATTTAAACAGTATTTTATAAGTAACTTATGTATGACGGATGGTATATCTTTTACATAATTATTAGTTACGACGCAAAGGTCGCAAGTTCGAATCCGGACTGTACCAATGAGTTTTTCTGAACTTATGTACAGTGATTAGTCACACCACGAGCTTTACGGTGAAGGAAAACATCGAAAGGAAACCTGCATACGTCTGAGAAGAAATTCAAAGGCGTATGTATAGTCGTGCTTGAGTAATGGCGATGGACTCACCATCTATCACGTTGGCACCTAATATACCTCTGGCGGAAAGTGGGTGTGTGGGTATAACCTAGACACCTCTGCCTACCCCTTCGGGGACCCTTGTAGGAAGGCGTGAGGATATATTATATATATATATATAATTATAATTATAAATATATATTTACTATATATATTTTATATTATTAGTTATAATAATTTTTAACTTTTCTTTTATTTACCATTTTTTTATAAACATTGTTTTTTATTTTTTTTGTTATTTTTACTCTTTCGATGCAGAGTGTAGCATAACACAAACCTTGGTGGTTTTTCTCATGCTACCTTACCATTGTATTTATTATTAAGGTTTGGATGATAATAAAGGAAAAAAAAATATATATATATATAAAGTTTGTAAATGTACATACCATTGTAACACTGGGAGTGTATGTCTTTTGTGTGGCTGGGATGTTTCTGATTGGAATTCTATGCAAGTATCCATAACCAATGCCACAGCCAAGACTGCCCTCTCCACCCCATGTGTGATTGGGGGTGATATGGACCTCTCTGCATGTGTCATCATTAGCATTATACACATAGAGCTTTAAGGCTCTGCCCTCATGAGCTTCTATGAGGGTAAACAAGTCCTCACTCTCATGCATAATGGAGTCTGCACCTATTATGTAATCCGAGAATGGCCTCAGTCCTGCCATTTCAGCTGGAGATGATGGGTGAACTTCCTGAAATATACCCAAATCTTGATTTAAACACAGTCAACTTATGAGACAGGTATATTTGTAGGTATCAATAGACTGGTAAAAATTTGGTTTTGACTTAAAATTATGTTTATTTAAAACATTTGAGTTTTATTTCTTGTTCTTATTTTTTAAATATGATGATGTTGACACACTTGACACATCTGATGTTTTACTTGAGCAATAAAATCTGAGTTCATTCAAACAATGTTTCTGTGGAAACATTATGAGAGCATGAAATTGATTTAATAACAGAATGAATTATAACAAAGTTGACATCAACTTATTGTAGGGGATAGTATACATACCAGCACATGCCAAACATTTTCATTTGCACCTTCAAAAGAACAAAACCTAATACTGACTCCAAGCAGTCCCTGTCCTCCCCAGCTAGCACTGGGCATTATCATTACTTCTCGAACCGACTGCGTCTTACTGCTATATATAAGCATTTTTATTGTTTTATCAACATTTTGTTTTAACAAGTCCTTTAAGGTATCATTGTCTTGGTCCAGTCTAGTATTTTCTATGGCTACGATAAAGTCAAAAAATGCTTCGAGATTGGCTTTCTGCCCCGGTGAACCGTCTTGAACCTGTAGAAACAAATAAATACTGACGTGTAACTTCCAACAAAGTATGATAAAAATGTAAGTAAGCCGAAAATAAGATTAATACAAACCCGTAATACATGGTACCCCTCAGAGCCACCCCCAGGCACTTCAGAACTATGGGAGGAACCCATTTAGGTGTGATTATAGGGAAAGAAATATCCTATTTGATTTGCTTTAACAGGGACCTAATTCAATTTTTCTGAGTTAGGGACAGATCCATTTCACAAACTGCAACAAATTTTGACATTGACAGTTCTTTTTATCTTACGTGGCACGGCACTTCTTGTCACGTCAGAGCGTTATATCGAATCACAAAGTATTTTTAGGCGAATATTTTTAATAAGTAAATGCAAAATTTAATCAACTAGATACCCGCCCCGGCTTCGCTCGAGTACACACATTACACATATCCACATATCAAATCGAATAAGGTAGCGTTTTCGATTAAAGCTCCCAGACAACTTGTCCTTTTCCGACATTTTCAATAATTAGTACCTTATTTCAACAAATTTACACAAAATCTTATAAACTAAATCCCTTCCTCATAAGTTATTATGACTTTCAGAGAATAACATCGTCACGCCTTCCCACAAGGGTCCACACACACAAAGGTTGCTGCTCCCACAGTAATTTGATGCCGCCGTTTTACGTCTAAATCCATCTACAGTAAGAGTTCGACTACATCACGACAAATTAAGGATCGTCTATGGATCGCATGGAGAATAGTTCAGGATCACAATTTTCTACAAACTGGATTAGCCTAGTACCGATTCACGATCTTTTATCTCGGGATCGATAAATATTATGGTTGGATCAGGCTAGTTAAATAGCCACAGGCCATCGCTGGGGCTAGCCTCGCCGGCGAGGACGGAACAGTGGTCGGTTTTGTGTAGTGTTTGTGTGTCGTCGTCGGGCATCCTGGAGGACCGTGATCCATCGAATCCGATGATGACATTTCTGGGACGTCTTAGTGAGAGTGAGAGTTTACTCCGTGCATTCAACATACAATGAAGTCTACCAAGCGCGAAGGCGGCTCGCGCGCGTACCGCCTCTACGTGGTGACGGAAAATAAGTTTACGATCGAGGGTCACACCCAGGTATTTGGCTTTATCTTCCCATGGAATGGGTTTGCCGAAGAGTGTTATGGGGGCTGCCCGTAGGGCTCGTTTGCCTTTCCAAAAGAGAACGGCTGCGTTTTTAGAGGGGTTCACTTCAATTCTCCATTTCCGGAACCACCGCCCTAGGGCGTTGACTGCGGTCTGGAGGTTGTCGTGAATAGCATCGGGGATCTACCTTTACAGTAGATGGCCGTGTCGTCGGCGAATAGTGCGCTTTTGACATTTCTAAGGGGGGGGAAATCGCTTGTGTACAGCGTGAATAAGGGAGGGGAGAGAACTGAGCCTTGCGGGACTCCTGCTTGTATGGGATGAGGGGATGAGAGTGTACCCTCCACTCTGTAGCGAAAGGAGCGATTCGACAAAAAGACCCGTACTATGCGTACGAGACGGTCTGGCACGCCCAACTGGTACAGCTTGTAAAGCAAGCCGTTGTGCCAGACCTTGTCGAAAGCTTTCGCCACGTCGAAGAGGAGCAAACCCGTGGCATAACCGAGTTGGAAGCCGCGACTGACGTCTTCCAATATACGGTGGACTTGTTGGACGCATGAGTGATTGGTTCGAAAACCGAACTGTTGGTCTGGTATTTATTTCTCAGAGTCAGCAAAACTCTTTAATCTACTATAAACAATTCTCTCGTATATTTTGCCGAGAACGTTAAGGAGACTGATAGGGCGATAACTGGAGGCTTCGGTCTTGGGTTTCCCCGGCTTAGGAATACCTATGACCGTTGCACTTTTCCAGGATTGGGGGAACAAGTTGTTGCTCAGTGCTGCATTGAAGATGGCAGTGAGCAAAACTATCAAATGGGGGGAGAAGAGTTTGATAACTCTATTCGTGATGCCATCAGGGCCTGGGGCTTTCCTAGGGTGGATACCCTTGATCACTTCCCGGACTTCATCGACCGTGATTGGGGCGATAGGGTGGTCTGGGTGTTCGGAGGGTGGGTGTGATAGTTTGCTTTCGACCTCGGCGTCCACCTTCTTGAGATGGCGCTGATCTACTGGCAAGGTGCTGGGCGTACATTGAGCCTCGAGACTGTCGGCCAGGCACTCGGACTTCTCGTCGTCGTCAAAGGCGGGCCCTTGGTTCGGACGAGCGAGAGGAGGCATGGGCGAGATGAGGTCTGATTTGAGTTTACGTTGCAGTTGCCAGAAGGCCAAGTGACTCGGTTCAAGTTCCCCTAGGAACTTGTTCCAGCGAGCGTCGCAGGTCCTTCATGCGGTATCTCAGCTTACGCTGGAGGCTCCCAAGGGAAGAAACACGTAAAGAAACCCCTGGTGACTTAACCGTTAGGGGCCCGATCCCCGGGGGTGAGTACTGAACCCTCCCTGTCGGGTGTAGACAGGGAGGTGAGTGTGCAAATGGTGTGAGCCCTAAGCTTGTATTCCCGCTGCCAGTCTTATTGTGCAGCGGGTCCCTGACAGTTCCGGTGTAGAGAGCACTAGTCCGTGGACAGTGCCCAAACTAACACCGGAGGATAGGAGGTAAGGGATAGGAAGGGTGGGCGGTGGGTGATGACCAGGCGCGACTAGGGTAGACCCCAAGGCCGGTGAACTTGGTCCCGTCCGTTTGTAGCCTTACCCTGAAGGGGCAAGGTTAAGAGCGCAACGGGTCAGCGCCCCCACTCGGTTTCGTTGGCACCGTTTCGTTTCCACCGAGTGACCACGAAACTGTGGATTTTCCCAGAAGGGGACAAATATTATTGTCGAGAAACAAGAATTGTGATTGTTGTTGCCTTGAAAAAGGCGACCAACAATCACCACGTGCGGTGCGTAGCGGCTAGCTAGCGCGCGGCGATTTGCGTAGCGGCGGGTGTGACTTCTGCCGGTCGTAGCGGGCGCAGAGCGCGGGAGCGGTGGGAGCACACGTCTGCTCGGTACGGCGGCCGGAGCGGGACTCTCGGCCGCGCGCCCTGCCCGAGCGCAGCCGAAATTAGCCGAAGGAAACAATCGACGCCGTCGATTTAGTAGTTCCGAAAGAATTTGTAATTCCCACCGAATTACTAAATCGAACGGCGGCTTTTTTTTTTTTTTTTTTTTTTTGTATTGTCTCTCGTAGCGTGAGTTCCGGGAACTTTTGCTACTTAACCGGTCAATGGCGAGACCTAGGCCTCCAGCCAGGCACTTAAGTATTAAGCAACACAGCTAAGGGCACCCCCTGTGGGGTCGGACCTCGGCTTAGGGCGTTGCTGGTTCGCGAGCAAGGGAGCTGGGCTGGTCTGGTATTTTATTATTATTTAGTTATTTGGGGAGGGGATTTGCGCTACTGGCTCGGCTCGGGCCGGCACTTGCGAGAGTCTGGGGGGAACGTTACGGCTTATTCGCGTCGAGCCTCGCCGGCGAGGACGGAACAATGGTCGGTTTTGTGTAGTGTCGTTTGTGTGTCGTCGTCGGGCGTCCTGGAGGACCGTTATGTCGTCATCCGGTTCGATGACGGCATGTTTTGGGCGCCTTATCTTAGATATAAGGGAGGGTGTGTATCGGGCGGCCGATACGACGAGAGGGTTGGGATGATTTTCAGCAGAATCGAAATGGCGTTTCGACAGTTTTTTCATAAACTGTTTGATCGTGGGGACTTTTAGGTCAACATGAAGTTGACTGTTTCTCATGTACCACGGGGCACCTGTGGCTCTCCGGAGGAACCGGCTTTGGAGCACTTGAAGGGGGTGGAGTACTGACTTTTTGGATTGTGCGAACACAACACACGCATAAGTCATGATCGGTCTGATGCACGTCAAGTAAATCCTCACCTTGGATTTCAATGAGAGTTTACTCTTCGAATTTAGCATACAATGGAGTCTACTGAGCGCGAAGGCGGCTCGCGCGCGTACCGTCTTTACGTGGTGACGGAAGGAAAGTTTACGATCGAGGGTCACTCCCAGGTATTTGGCCTTGTCTTCCCATGGAATGGGATTGCCGAAGAGAGTTATTGGGGCTGTCCGTAGGGCATGCTTGCCTTTCCAAAAGATCGAACGGCGGCAATTGCGCGGCGCGGCAAAACACTGCGTGCGTCGATTGTTATTCGTTCGTCGATTGTTATTCGATTGTTTTTTCGTCACAACGAATGAATCGACAATCGAATATACAGTTGTACAATTGTCGATTCATTCGATAGTTTTTTTTTTTTTAACAATCGCCCACGCCTACAACTACATAATTATTAAATGATATTTGCCAAATGTCAATTTGACATAAATTAACATGACTTCATTTCTACACACACAATAAATTTAGGAAATATCTTGAAAATTCTTCGCATGTGCGAAATATGCCAATTTATTATATATTTAAATTGTTACATATAGGTCAGAAAATTTCTGGGATTGGTTCATACAGATTGGATTCAATTCTTACTTATACACAGTTAATTGAATTTGCTCATTGATAAACTTACATTCGTTCGAGTGCTTCAATATATCAATTAAAAGTGTCTGTGTTAACTTGTTTACAATCAAGCAAGTCCATTATTTTATTTATTGGTCACTTAAGAAACGTGTTATCGTATTTGAAGGTAAGATGTAACAAACATACAAACCACTTATGTTGTATAAAATGTTTCTTTTTTTAAAGGTTGTTGCCATGGAATATTCCTATTGTAGTCTATGGGGGCAGCAGACCGTGTTATTATAATAAAATGCTTATGTGATAAAGAACTTTTTTCCCACATTAGTTCTAGTTACTGAATAAATATTTAGCAATAGGTTACTGTAAGCAACAACGTTAGAGGTACTAATAGAGTTTATAAGCCTCAGCGTCTGCCAGATGCTTGTCATTTACTTAATAATTATAAACCATGGTAAGGGACCCATCTAATCAACCAATTTCAACTGCAACAAGTTATGTCATGTCATAATATATAATAAGTTTCTTGTATATTTGAATATACATATTTTTATTTTCATTATACAGTTTTTTTTTTACCAACAAATTCCTACTGAACATTGGCTCTAGCAAACAATATATTCATTCATTTATTCATTATTCATCTATGAATATTGTGATTTACAGGTCAAAGTAACTTGAAAAAAAGTAATGGCAGAAGTGAAGCAGCTGATCAATGAATGGCTCAGTGAGTATGCTGCCCTGCAGGAAAATGAAATTAAAAGTTTTGCTGCAGAACATGAACACAATCATGAAATAGCAACTTCAATATTCACACTTCTGGACTGTGAATGCAATGAAAGCCAATCCAATATGCAATTTGAGAATGAATCTCAATATGAAGAGGTTATTATTGCTTATTTTACTTACCACTTACAACTAAGTTTATGTCTCTCAACAGTTCAAGCAATAAAAAAGCTATCACCAATAAGAATAGGTATTACTGAACCTGCTGTTGACCAGGTTCAGTAATTTTACCTTCTATTTTATTACATTTGTAGACTTTTATTGAAATACAACATATATGTTAATTGAGGTTATAAGCTCCATATTTTCATTTCTATAATGGAATTCATTAGTAGTTTTGTAGCATCAAATGTATCAGATATAGGAAACACAAAATATTTGATAGATATAGATATTATATTAAATAGATATTTTGTGGTAAGGTAAAATTTTGTTCACATACTATTAAAATTACTTGTAAAGCTTATGCAATGCCAACTGAAGCATTAACTTAAATGGATAAGAATCTATCAAAATAGATCTTAACACAAATGTTGAAATCAAATGTAGATCAAACTAACTCTCAACTAATGATGAATTGAATCAGAATGCTGGTCCATTAACTAATTAATTACACTAATGCTACTATTGATTTTCACCTATTTTATAATGTTTCAGCTGTTGGAAAATGTTTGCACTCAGTTGTTCAGTTTCTACAGATCAAAACAAGTGGAGCTCCAAAGGTTTACACTACAATTTGTTCCAACTCTAATATCAAACTATCTGAGCTCAGTGGCTCAGGGTGATAAGAAAACCTGCCGCTGCGTAGAAACATTACTCATTGGTTTGTATTAATAGAAATTATACCCTTTATATTTTATATGGCCGCCTGAGCCAATAAATCTTCCTGGGTTGGTTATTTGATGTGATAATATATGTACATTAATGTATCTCTGACTTTGGACAAGCACAAGCTTTGTTTGGGATACGGTAAATATTAAAATGATAAAACTTAATGCAAATGTGCAATAGCATATTTAAGGATTATTTAATCACATTTATCTTTCACAGGTCTGTATAACTTTGAAGTAGTTGACGAAACTGGTAAACCAAGAGTGGTCTCCTTCAGACTTCCATCACTGGCACAAGCTTCCATCTACCATGAGGTAACTGTTTTGCGTACATTTATTGTATAGGCTACTTTAAATATGTGTGTATTGTATGTGTGTAATAAAATTCTCACATTGATATATTCTTCTATAAGACTGAAGATATCTGAAGGATGTCCATCATCATTTTAGCTGAACAATTAATAATTTAAAATTTTTTTCTAACATTTTCCCAACAATGTATTGAATGAGATCTACAAAAATAGCACTTAACCAATTTATGTAGGGTGCATATTTACATGGAGTATTCAGAAAATTTTATAGTTTAACTTTATTCCAGCCTCTATCTCTGGGGTCACAGTTTCTGACTGAGAGTGCTCTGCGGAGATGGGAGGAGTGTAACACCAAGTTGGTTAGCTGGGGGCCCTTCTCCCAGGTAGATGTGATCAATGCACAGAACAGATTGAAGGTTATGTCAGCACTGCTGTTCATTTACAACAGACAGCTGAGTCTGTTACCGAAGCTCGCGTTACGACATTTTTGTATTGCTACCTCAAGGTAATATGACCTGTTTTAATATATTTCTCTTTTATTGGTAAACTAGCAGTGACCCGCAGTTTCATTTGGGTTTTAACTCAAATTTCGGATATACAACATAAGAGAAACATTAGTAATAAGCTTAATGTTTCCAAACTTTTTTCTTGAAGAGAGAGCGGATCAAATTCACTTGTACCCCTCCTCTTCTCCATAATACCCCACCCTCCAAGCTTTGTTCATATTATTTTCTAGAGAAAGCTTAACTTAACTTGTAAAAGCTTACTAATAGTAGTAGGTATAATGATTATAGCCTAGTCTTTCTCAATGAATGGACTATCATATTTTTTCAAATCTGATTATAAGTTCCTGAGATGATTTGATGAACGCACTACCAATCAAACAAACAAATAAACTCCCTCTGCCTCCACGAATTTCATTACTACGTTAAGGAATTACGAGTGGACTGAATTTTGTTAAGAAACATAAGTCCCTCCCCCTTCCCTTCCCTAATGTTGTATATCCGAGATGATTAATATATCAGTGATATATGGTTTCAGGATAGTTACACAAGGGTTTCGTAGAAAAGGAGACTCGTCTAGTTCCTGTAGAAGTAAACCCTTATCTAGAATACCGGTGTCGCCCAGCTTCATGTTGGAGATGATAGAGGGTGCTTACTTCGCGATGTTCAATGAGTTCTACACGCTGGCTTTGCAAGCAGTGACGGACGTGGACCAGAGGGCGCAGTACGAGCTATTTCCAGACGTGATGCTCGTCACTAGCGCTGTCATTAACTCGCTCAAAAACAATCCAGCCGGTATGTCATGTATGTATATTGGGGTTGCCCTGCGGTTTACGCAGTGTGTGTGTGTATGTGTTAACTCCTCTAAATGATCTCACGCTGCAAAAGTTCACCCTTTCTGGCCTGATTGAGTAAAGTACACCCTCACAAACTCTTTAGAATATAATAGATGATTTGGCTTAATGACACATCATTCGAAGCTGCTTGCGATGGTCCACCCCTTTAGGAGGAGTTCAGTCTCATATACATGCACAAAAGAATTATCATAATAAAGATATATTTTACTTTTCATCCAAATTATAAGTCAAAATGTATTATTATAATCTTAATATTTTGTTACCATTTCGTGTTTTTTGAGCTGCATTATTAAGTGTCTTTGTTTATATGGCAACTATCTTGTTTACCTCAGGCCAACCATGCGACGGTCCCATGGGTATAAGCGTGGCTCTGTCTCCCGCCACTACCACTGTCACCATGTCCAAGTCTATGATAACGAATGCATCGTTCCGCACCAAAAAGTTGCCAGGTGAGCCTAAATTTATTATATCTAATCGGCTTTTGCTTTAGGCATTATTTTCAATTAGATGTATTTATGAATATAGGTTTAGATTAGTAGCTATTTTCGATACCTAATCTGCTCCCACCATAGATCATTTCATTGTTCATATTATTTTCTGCTGCTTAGCTATAGTGGCCGAGTGACTTGGAGCTTGAAAATCAAAATTGCACCTGGAACCTCGACTTTACCAATGGGTTTTATCTGAAATTAAGCACAGTGATTAATCACACCACGAGCTTTACAGCGAAGGAAAATATCGAGAGGAAACCTGCATACGTTTATCAAAATAAAAAAACCGTACCGTATAGTCGCATCTGTGAATCTGCGATGGGCATTCACCATCTGTCAGGCTGGCACCTAAATATATCTCTGGCGAAAGGCTTGCAATGCTGTCTACCTTTTCGGAGAACCTTGGGGGGGAAGGCGTGAAGATAGCATTTTACTTACCATCTCAATTCCACAATGCCGCTCCCTCAGGACCACGTGACACAGCATAGTCTACAATATTCCCTCCCTTATAAATCAAAGTTGTTTGGATTGATTTATGTGCAGATGACTATTATTGTTTGCTGCCAAATGCTTGCTCCTCGCTACAACCCGGATCATATTTCTGAGACCAAAATTAAGTATTATTAAAACCTAAAGGGAGTCGACTTCTCGTAAAGCGAAGTACCTAACACTATTATATACATTAAAAAGGCTTGTCAATGCAAACTAGCATAGAGGTAGGATTATTAAACAAATTAAAATTATGTTTCGTCCTCCATATGTTGTAATGTGACAGTAACTCTATTGTCCATGTTTTGACATTCTCGTGAACTTGTAGTAGTACGTAAATGTTGCAATTCCTAGCACTTCATTTTGTTATATTATGTTCGTTAGCGAGTGTGCTCACGTTGGTCACGCCTTTTGTATGTAACTTGCAGATCGAAAGAATCTTCATTTTTGAGATGCGATAAATAACGACAATAATATTTTGTTCTCCAATAACCCAACAATCCTAAAAAAATTACAGCAGGTATTAAACTTGTAACCACTTAAGTATTCAGAGTATATACTGTTGATGGCAATTTGGCACTTAGTGTTGTGTATGTGTAAGTTTAAGTAAAAAGTATTAGTGTAAGTTCCCAAATCCCAAAATGTTAATCTCACTAATCACGTTGTTGGGATAGAATTGTGTAGGTACCTAGAAAGTATAGTATAGATGGCGTATTTGCATCTTTGTCTACCCCTTCGGCGACCCTTTCTGAAAGGCGTGAAGGAGGTAAGTAAGGTTGAGTTGGTCTATAAAAAAATACGCAATTTAGGCTTAATCTAAAACTAATCTTTAGAGATACCTTAACATGCTACAACGGTACGGTAATGGTACCACTTTACAAAGATTAACGGGAATTCATTTATTTTATTCGAACGAAGCTAGTGTGTACAGCGGAGATTGAAATACAAACGCGACAAATAGCGAGTCCGTCATCAACTCTCACAAACGACGCAGCTTTGCTTGATATGTTGGAATTTCTTCTTAGATCTCTATGGAGGCTTCACGCTTCATGCTTCACGATGAAATCAAAATCAAAATCAAAAATTTCCCTAAACGAACCTTCAGCAGCTGTTTACTCTTAGGATGACAAATTTATTGTTAACCAAACGCTTACTACGTCTTTTTAATTATCATTCTGTGTACTCTACAGTTTTCTTTTTTTAGGAGTTTGATATCCACTAGACACAACTCCTCAAAAGATATTTAGAATATTTCTTCATAGTGCGTGTCCATCCTGTATTTTAAAGTTAATATGTTAGTGTTATATATTAATAATGTTAACTTTCAGACGACATCCCGATACAGGCCGGACAAGTGGTACCTACAGAATCAACAGATATGCTGCAATCGATCACCGAGGAAGGTGAGGCGGAGACCACCCCAATTCAACGCGGGGCGGGCATTAGGAACTCGAAGCCTAAGCTTAGCAGCGCGTTCCCAGTTCTCGGGAAGAAAGCAAAGGATGGTAAGGCAAGTGCGAGTAACGAAAAGAAAGTGACTTTAAAAGATTCATCTAAGGGTATATGGAACTCCCTGAGTGGCAGCGGAGGGGGCGGTGATATGGTAGATGGGCAGCGGGCTGACGTGGTGGAACCTAACGGCCTCAAAGACGAGCTCTCCCTCGCTTCCTTGCACAACAGCACCGATACTTCAGACTCCCGCTCACAGGTGACCACAGACTCACTGGAAATGGACACAGCACCCCGGTTCGCCGCTATGCAAGTTAGTTCAGTCTGAATAGGAATACATCCAGTATTTCTCATTGTACTTCATCACACTGAGCCGAGTGTTCTGATATTGTTATATTATAAATTGTTATATAGTAGTGTTGCACACTTCATGGTATTCGTGGCTGGGATTAGAACCGCGGGAAATTAGAAACGGGAAAATCAAACTTAGATAGTTTCTAATGCCTTTATTCCCTGTTACAAAAGATTAAGTCTATGGTAAATCTGAGTGTTAAATATTAGAAATTGGTGTATGTTATGTTAGGAGTTCTTTCTAAATTTCAAGGTATACGTGGCTGGGTTCAGAATTATTTATGAACTTGAAATTGATTTTAAAAAATCTGAGTAATATTTTTATGCCTTTATTACCTACCCCGTCGTTACAAAAAATTAAGACTTAAAAGTAGTTTTAAAGTTCGGCCTTCTCTTTCTGATGACGTGTTATAAAACCTTGTAATATTTATCATTATTTTTCTTTATCAAATTTTATATTTAAAGTGATGTACATATATCTATATTATTAAGCTGAAGAGTTTGTTTGTTTGGTCGAACCGCTAATCTCAGGAACTACCAAACCGATTTGAAAAAATATTGATTTTTATTAAACTAGCCTTGACAGACTTTGGATAATTGAGATGAATTTTCCAACGTTGTGGCCTACCGACCATTATAAGCAATCCATCCAAATATGACCGTTCTTGACTAGTGATTGTCTTGTTTTGTTGGAGGCAAATCATACATAGGTTATAGACAAATACTGTATTTCTTCAAGCAATGTAAATAACTCCCCGAATAAGTTATGATCTTTGACACTTTAAATAAAAATAAGCAAGGCGACATGTGTTGCTATCACAAGTTCTTTCTAAGAGGGCTACCAGTCCTACGACATGTAAAACCGATGATAATGTTCTGCACTTTCAATACCTCATTTAATGGTTGAAAGTGACTGTTTAAATATTCCAAAAATATCTGCTGGGTTTCGCACGAGACCAGACATTTGTTAGCAATTAAATGCGGGTTGAAATTAACCGCATCTGACTCTCCGCTTCATTTATTTTTTTTATAATTGTTATACGTAACCAACTTTATGTTACAATTGTCTGTTGTCAATGTATTAAAATGTGTATATATATGGTGCCAATGGGAAAAATTCTGCATGTAAGTCAATATACGTTTAAAATCACATACCATATTTATCTTTGTATATACATACTATATTTAATTATAAACGATTCCAGACAAATGCAGAGTTAAGCCAAAAGCTGTAGTTATTGTTTTTAGAATTCAATATCCTGTATCATAGAAAGTTGATAATATTAAACCAGATTTTATTGTTCAAGATGTCTTATTTATCATATTACTACGTAGTTTATACGTATTTTATATATTATTTTAACTACGAACTAGAGGAGCAAGAGAGACAGGGATATAATCGTCCATGATGGAGCGATTTATTTACGTATAAGCTAAGGAAAGATTAAGAAAAGAAGGAATCTTGCTCTGTTTGTTTGAAATCGGTAAACACAACAGAAATAAAACGTACCAAGAATAATAATGTACACGTTCTTTAATCTTAAGCACATTGGGATTTAACTTTCACGTTTCGAAATATATTGCTAAAACTTCGAATAAAAGACCGTACTGTAAAAAAAACCGGCCAAAAGCGTGTCAGGCCACGCGCAGTGTAGGATTCCTTAGTTCCAAGTACATTTTATAATTTACTATTGCTCGTTGACCTGTAAAGCCAACTTAGCTTTAATAATTATCCATTTAAATTCATATATATTATATACTATTAGCGTATTTTTTTACAAATCTACAAACAACTGTTTTACTCGTAGAGGTGGTGGGGGCACTTAGCTTTAAAATTTTATATTACGTAAATGGAACACTAAATCTTGCGGCTTTTAATAAGCTATCTTACTATTTATTTTCGTCACACAACAGATATGGCGAAAAATTGCAGTTGATTAGGATTGCGGTTAAAGATGGAGGAATTTTAATCATATTCTTATTGGAACCGCATCATAACAGAGTTATGCAATGGCTGTCTCCTCGATACAGTGAAGACTTCCTTACGCGTCGTGTAATCATCGATTGCAAAATGGAAGTGGTCCAGTCCCTTAGCGTAGGATCTCGGGTTATTAGCCTCCAGCAGACGTTTAAGCTGGTCTATCGTGGCAGCTTGTTCATCCCGCTCCATCTCATTGATTAGTATGGGCAAGTTTGCAATACATACCCATAAATAAAACTTCGCCACTGTAACATCAAGAGTGGATTATTCTTTGATACTCCAAAGGGCCGACTACGTCGATGCTAACTCTCTTGGTTTTTTCGAACAGAGGGTTGAAATTTAGTATACGTAGGTTATATACGTCTATACTTACATGTCTCAAAATTAAGTAAGTTTGTAAGTAGAAAAAAATTTAGCAGCTCAGGTATCTTGTCTTCCTTTTTAATTTACCATACTGCTTTGAATAAGGTAGGAAACGTTTCATTAACATGTTGAAGAACTTGTGTTGGTATAGATATATAAAGGAACAATACTACCGACAGGTACTAGCACAGTAGTTGGCGCCTTCCCTTCCGTACTTAACATGACTTATAAAACTTACGCAGCAAAAATCCTGCAGCAACACTAGCTCCAATCAGAAGTCCGATATCCATGCTGTTCTGTTTAAGTATAAGCAGACAGGTGGCCACCAGTAGAGATAACACTATCAAACGAACTAATTCCACCAAAATGAAGCTAATCATTAAGATATTGTTACACTGAAAATTGTCATTAGGTAAATTATAAACCCCCTAGTACTACCTACGTAATGTTACAGATGAACTAAATGTCACGAACGAATTTAGTAATTAGGAAGTTCTCATTCAGACGTAAATATTTATCTGGCGAAAATATTCTAGTGTTGTTCTAGTCTTCACACAAGCACTCGACACACATTTTGGAACAAGCAGAAAGATTTATTTATAACAGATCACGCATGTCTACATATGTATACCAATTAATTTGTTTTAAATAGCAATCTATCAATCTCTTGTCATATCCATGTTATTTGAGGCTCAGGCCTGGAATATTCTCTGATTGATATTATATTATACATACAATCAAATTATCCAGTCTGTTTCTAGGTCGTCTTCTAGTGTTGTAACCATTAAGATGAATAAAGGTAACCGTCTCTTCTCGCTAAATTAACCTCATTTCTTCAACATAAGGACTATGGACTAATCTAAGCACATGACAGCAAACTAGCCCTTCATAGCCGCCACTTGGTATGCGTTTAATCGCTTTTACCTATCCTATTTACCTTGTGAACGATATGCTTTTCTCGCTCGTTCAGTCTGATTTCATCCATCGCCATAACTAATTTAATACTTACTAAATAAGCTCCATATATAAACACGCAACATATGACCATGTAGACACATGTTAAACTGATCGCCAAAGTGATATATTTTTCTGCATCTGTAAAGGCAATTGTGTATCAGTGAATTTTTTATAATACATAAATCTAGCATATTTTCTCATTTTCACAAGCTAACTTGAGATACTACAACACAAGATTACACTTAATTCAAAGACTACTATTTAATACTTACTCAATGTTATGTGATAGTTAAGTGTGGGTATGTCAAAGTAGGTACGTATATGTACCTACCTCCCCGTTGACATTTTGTTAGGTAAGGGGCTACTATGGGCCTGTACCTTCTTTGATATTTTCCAAGTATTCCTGGGTATAGATAAGGTTAAAATTGTTAATCCAGTCTGTGATCCCATCACTAACTTGTCGTGAGTTGGTATATGCTATACAACAAGCTACGAGTAATAATGTCGCCTGAAACTACAAAAGGGTTAGTGTTAATAACGTGTACTTTTGTAGGTACTTACCAGGAGATAATATTAATTTAATGTAATCACATAATTTATGTATTTTGTATTTCCTATAAAGTCAATGTAATTGTGATTACATTTACCTTATAAGAAATTAATATGATTTAATTCATTCGCAAAATCATTTATGTGTACATCCGAGAGACACCTACCAAGTAAAATATTCCAATAAGTATTCCCCCCAATCGAAGTGAGAACCAGAAGCAACAACTATAAACCAATGCCATTGTAAATAATATATTTTGTTCAAATATGTATGTAGTAATAGAAAGCGTACCTACTTTTGGTACGTTTACTACCAAGCCTTTGACGAAAGTATTAGCAACACGTACGATACAATAGCTATTGATTATTAGATCGTATGTTTTGATATTTAGGTATAATGTTAGTGTAATTAATATTAGGATTCAGTGTTATTTTCATGGAGGGAATAATGAAAGTGAACGAAGCGAAACAAGTATGTAAGGATCGTAGCAAGTGGAAAGAAGTGGTCTCTGCCTACCCCTACGAGAAGGGGCGAGATTATATGTATGTATGTATGTGTGTGTTACTTTTATAAATACAAAAGTAATGCATTTATTTAAAAAAGTATTTTCTCCTTTGTTTTATATTTGCTATGAAAAAGTAAATTGTATGTATTTTTTAATTTGAAATATGCACTAAGGCTATGTTCGAGTATGAATCCACCATAAGCAGCATAACGTACCTACTTTAACCTTATCTATAACCAGTATATAGCCGCTGACACGACATTCTGTCATATTGGAACCTAGTTAACTGATAAATAGGTACCTAGGAACAGATTTGCGGTAATGAGATTGCTTTAAGTTATCAAGATTATGGTATTAAACAAAGCGCTTCAATATAAATAGATACTTTTATTTGCTACTGTTGCTATGTGGAAAATCACCGGTGGGTACATTTTGAAGCTCCAGATCTTGGTGAACCCAATTCCTAAAGAGCACTGAATATTTTCAATATATGTATTTAGATTCCTTATTTCATACTAGCGGCCCGTCCCGGCTTCGTACGGGTGGACATTTATTTTTTAAACATTTTGGCATTAATTTTTTTTCTTGCAATTAAGCCTATATTAATCAGTGATAATGTAGCATTCAAATGGTGAAAGAATTTTTAAAATCGGTCCATTACTTTTTGAGCCAATTCCTTACAAACATACTTACATACAAATCTTTCCTCTTTATAATATTAGTATATAGATTTAAATACCTACTTGGAACAATACATATCTTGTTTATATAGGTAAGCAAGTGAACCGCATAAGCTAACCTTGTGATATCTAATGAGGGACCACATCGTCAATGGTATTGATGGTTAATATTTAAAATGACCAGTAATATACAGAACCTCTTTTTTGTAACCTTTATTTTACCTACATAACATTTAATCGATTTATTGTACACGACAAAAAAACCATGCACGTTTACGTGACTGTACGTAATTATTTTGTCATTAGATAAGCTCTTCGTTCGTACAGTTTATACTTAGACTCTTAAACTGAGGCATTTAAATTAAAATATGTAATTAGATTTTTTCGGTTTCGTTAAATGTGTTTCACACGGATAGGTAGGGATAGTCAATACGACTTTGTTGAAGCAGAACGGATGCTATCATTAAAAATGTATTAAAGCTACGTACGTCCTTACGTCCCCCTTTATTGTTCTTCCGGTCCTTAGTGTTACTTAATGTACTTTATATTCAGTGTCCTTTTCAGTACTATACAGAATGAAGAGGTGTTTTTTATGCAAATTTAAATTAATAGTAAAATAAATGGTATACCATTTTCACGTTATTAGTACAGGTGACTATTACTAGGACTGCTGTTGCCTCAAAAACCCTAATTTTAATTCAGCATTTTATTAAAAACTGAATGTTAAGCACTTGGGATTTAACAATGGATACTTTAGTCGTATACCGACTGAAGAAACGGTATCCAGATTTAGAACGTAAAACAACATAATAAAAAAGTTTATCACAGTATGTGATAAAACCTCAGAACAATAAGTTATTGTTCTGAGGATAAAACTATCAATAAAGTCTGTATTCTTTTAGTCTGTAGCTACCTACTCTGTACTCTTTTACACTGTGAGAAAACAGGTTTGAACGTGTGTAAATATTTGAACTATTTACATTTTATTGCATTTTCACGTCCCCTTTATTAATTTCATGACATATTTTTTTCTAGGTGCCAACTTTACGGAACCTACTTCCAGTTATCAGAGAAGACTAAGGTTATAATGGGAGCCGCGAACATTTGCGAAAGTTTATAACATCACTGGGATTCAAATATAAAAAATGTCAGTCAGAGGGATCTGCCCTGATTGAAAAGCCCCACATTGCAGCTATGTTTCATTTATTTTTTAGGAAGCAGCTGAAAGGGCATTTCAGGAGGTTACTGAAAATGACTGGAAAAAATCATGCCAGCATGTAATGAAAATAGAAAGCGAACATTATGAAAGGCGTGTAACTATGTATGAAGATGTCAATAGTCTCATTATAAACTTGAGACACCAAAGTAGCAGTGATGAAACATCCAACTCAGAAGATGAGTTTCATGCTGTTGCAGAAACCTCAAATGATGACATAGATTTACACTTGTCTGGTGTTGAATATTTGGAAGATCTTTCCGACTAATACAATTTGTTAAATCAAAACTGCTTTTTAATTAAGACTTTAAGACCTTTAAGACTAACGGAGTCATCTAAAGTCAAAATGTATAAAATAGTCAGATCGTCATTCATGACTATAAAGTATCAAATTTGCACTGTCGTACTATCGGGGCTGCCAACGTAAAGACATACTTGCGATAGCAGCGCCTCTATTAATTTCTACTCCATTTTGCCAAGCTGTATGTGTATTAAATGTCAGTTTTGTCATGTGTCAAGACATCTCTGAATTCTCTGACTGGTGATATTTATCGCCAATCGCTCTTTTCATCCTATCTTTGCCGAACTCTTCGAGAACCAAAACTATTATTAAAGTATATTATTTATATTTTATACCGTAACTGTAGCACTCCAGCTAATTAACGGATACACAATTTTACTGAAGTAAAAATTATTTGAAAATTATTGAGTTTCTATTGAAATATATTAAACAGGAAGTTATGAATTAATGTGAAATCTAAATTATCTACTTAGACTTGATTTTCCACCATGGAAAACTTATCAGATAATTATGGTGCTACTATTAAAAGCTTGCCATTCGAAGTTATTCATATGGTTCTAGAATATATCAGCTGTCAAGATATAGGTAGATTTGGGCTAACGTGTAAAGATTACTATGAGTTAGTGACCTCAAATCAATCTATCTGGAAAGAGAAATACAGGAAAGAGTAAGTTTTTGTGTGTAAAATGTTAACAATGTCTGTGCGATAATTAACTTTAGAATATTGAAATTAAATTTTAGGTTTCCTAATGATATATACCTCTTGGCTGCATCCAATGGTGATGGAGACTGGTACGGCGAGATCAAGCGATATTACTCCATTAAAAATCTTGTTTCTGGTGGTCTACAGCTAATGTCACCTAAATATTATTGGTAAAAAAAACAATTCAATTATGTTTATTTGTTATCATTATTGATTTACTGCAAACAGCCGAGTTGCTTTACCTCAGGTATAAACAGATTAGAGTGCATGTTTGCTCTAGATTTACAGACCTTTTAAGTAGGTTTTTTTGTATGATATTTGTAACTGCATTCATATACTGACAAATACTAGTACTAATCTCTAGTTTCTAAGTGGCTCAAAGCAATTCAAGACTGACTCACCAAATTTAAACTTTTACAAATATTCCAGGCAAAGCTGTGAGGTAGCCTTGGAGGAGCTGACATTTTTCTATGATATTGCATTTCATCATAATATGAATGTGTACTATACTATCAATATTTTGCAAAATCTTATAAGGAAGGGAAACCTTTGCTTAGAAAAAAATATTGGAAAGAAGTGAGTACATGTCATACTTATGTATGTTATCATAAACATTATTGTTTTTGGTTTTAAAGGCCAATCTTCTCTTTTGAAAACTCTGTGATGGACTAAAAGATAATGTTAGCGGAACAGTAAAGTAAGCAGATATAAAAAAAAATATAAATCTATATATATTTTTTTCAGATCACACACAATGACAGACTTATATTATGCCAAGATTGTTTTGCGGTATTTAATTCAAATATGCCTTTTCCTTAAGTGGTTTCAGGCACAAATAAAAAAAGAGTTCTTCCCAGAGATACTTACTAATTTCTTCTTGCAATGGGTTGATATGGATAATTTGCATTGTGATGAAGATGTCTCTGATATAGTGAGTATAGCTCATTATCTAAACAAATAGTGTACATAAGCTTCCCAGCTGGAAAAACATAGTTGGTTGCTTGGTAATCACACTGATCATATACACATATATATATACAAAAAGAAAATGTATTCCGCAGAGACAAAAAGTTTCCTAGTCTTGTTAACATTAATATTTTACTTAACAGATAAAGGCACTGGCCACCAAAGTGGAAACCACACTGTTACGTAATATTCCAGCAAAAGAATCATCTTCAAATAGTGTCCAAAATATGTGTGAGAGAGGAACTATATCGGAGCAGCAAGTACTTGAAGCTATTTCTGAAGTAATTTACAAAGAAGAACGCATGACTGTCACAAGTTCAGTTGATTTTGACTTGATTGATATAAAAAAGGTTGGTGCCGCCACTTATCTCTACTTTATACACAAAATGTTAAGTTTAGACAACTTTTGTGATAATAATTTTTAAATTGAAATCATGGATACATGAATTATATGGTCTTCTTTTAATTCTTTTGTAATTAAAAAACATAAATTTTTAAAATTGTCTTGTGTGCCTACATACATCCATGTTTATATCTCTGTTTAATTGAAGCAAAGCTGGTATCTGAAATATCTCGTTATTAGGCTGTATCTAGTAAAGTCAGCTAGCTTTGTGTAAACTGTGCAGAATATTATATTTGACACCGTTAATTTGAATTTGCTGACCTGAAGATCGAAGCACAGCTAATTTTTTTTAACAAGCTTTCCAGTTTGTTTTTATAATGCTTTAAATTCGGCAACCATTAATTTATCTCTCATTGCTATAGGTTATCACAAACAAATGTGGTAATTTGGTCGTCGTGGCGGCCATTTACAAAGCAGTTGCAAGATTATTCGGGGTCAAATGTAACCTCATTGTATTTCCAAAACACCTATTTCTCCAATGGCAATCGCAAAGTGGCCCTCGGAATGCTTCAATGTACAGAATTGATCTAGAAACTGGTGAATGGCGAATGCAGCGACTGTGCCCATTTACTTACAATTCAAATTTACAATGTTCCGAATCATCGGAATCATTACTACATTATCTTGCTTCATCATATCTCATGACCATGGGAGCAGTTAAAAATCGGTGAGTTCACATTTTAGTCGAGTCTTTAGTCATAGCGATACATACATGAAGACATAACTGCAAAAAAAACATTTACGTTTAATACCTTTGATTGCGTGGTTGGTCGTCAAGCAAGAGCTCTAGTGGGACAGATATATGCATATGATATTTAAGTCACTGACTAAATAGTAATAATGACATGCTGCAACTGTAAGATCTTCGTTCAATTAAATTAATTTCTTCACCTTTTTTAAAAGAACCTTTCACCTTTTTCTAAAGGTGAACGGTTCTGTGTAGTTTTCTGTGTATGAAGATGTATAACCAAACTCTTTTTTTTTAAAGGAATATTCAAAATGCTGTTTTCCTACTAGATTTCCTCGGGCCGAACATGAATCCTGAGAATCCTTATAAGAGTTTCGTTCCTTTCCTTCTCGACCAAAGGCATTTACCAGCATTCGACAAACCCTTTAACTTAAAATATGTAAGTTTAATATGATCTGCCATAATACTAGGTGTAAGTACAACAATTTAATAAGTCAGCTGCTAAAACAAGATTGCCTGTTCGAGCCGAGGTGTCAGTACCAATGATGATTAACTGAACTAAAGTGCAGTAATTTACCAAACCACTAGCTTTACGCTGAATAAAAAGACTAACCTAACCTAACGTTTCAGGAAAACTAAACGTAGGATTTCAAATAACCTGTTAAGGCCTTACCTAAATGATTTGGGTAAGATCTGACAGACTTATCATTTGTCACGTTGGTACCTTAATATCTGGCGGAAGTAGTGTTATTGCATTCTTCCTCGGAGACCCTTGTGGGCGGGAATGTAAAAAATTTCAGGAGTTAATAATTGTTGTTAATGTTATTTCTAAACAATATAACAATTATTATTGCCCGGTGGCTGAGTGTTTTGAGTAGTCGTCTGCAATGCAAAGATTGCCAGTTTAAATCCCGACTGTACCAATTAGCTCTTCAAACTCTAGAACTAATTAGTTACAAGCATGTTTTCATACGATTAAGTAGTGGTCCTGGAGAAACGGCATCGGAATAGGCAGCTGTCATGTTGACACCTAAATTAAATATATCTCCGGAGAAATGTCCCATTCATTGTTTTGTTTTTCAGGTGAGTGATGGCTTCCTTGAAATTCTAAGGATGTTACCTGGACTTAACATACTCTATAGCCATTATAAACCTACTGTGAAGAGTGTAAGTAACTTGCTATAAGTATCAGCTGGTGTTCCGTATGGCAAGAGATGTCACTGTGAAAAAAGTATTAACGAATATAATGTGGCATATGGAGCGGTACCATTTTTTTATGTTGTATATACTTTGGGCTAACTATGGTAAAGATCTATGCATTCTGGATGGTCTTATTTTCCCAGGACATGATTTTTTGTGTACTAGATTTCCATTAAGGATACCACAACACTACAAGTCTCTTTACCTTCTTCTATATTCGAGGCATCATATTATATTGCAATCAACTAATATCAGTAAGTATATACTTACTGATACGAAACTTTTTTATCTTATCCCGAATATAGGTACCTACATACATAAATTACCAGGATAATACACCATATGATAATTCTATTTTCTAATACTTTTAAATTAAAAGACATTTTATGTATTACAGAAAGTGGTTAAAAAGCGCGACAGCCGCGTAAAATACGCTGTGGGCATGGTGTGCTATAACAGGGAATATGAGTACGCGTGCGTCATAAGAGACTGGGACCCATCCTACGTGACCGGCGAGCATCTGTCGATGGAGTTGCAGACTGTACCCGACCAGCCTTTCTACAAAGTCACCGCTGCTGATCAATCCGACAGATACATTGCCCAAGGTACCACTAAGGTGTCCGTAGAAAGAGCATATTCCTCCGAAACAATAGATATGTTTTAGAAAGTCAGAGGAGTGAGAGGCATCATTCAGTTTTCGGGTCTTTTTCCCAGACGTATTCAAGCTCCCTCGCGATGTTTTACAGAAATTATCCGAGGGTGCCGTACTAGTTTTTACGAGATGGACTACCTGACTGACTGACCTTGACTGATTGATTTTTATTTATAAAAGCCAAGAATAAGTTTTTGCTTATGCTATACTAACTTTATAATAAGTAGGTACATAGTGATGTTTGACTGATTAACCTTTTATATTTGCAGATAAACTGGTCGAGGCTAGCCAACCAATTCGTCTGTACACATTAGAGGACATTATAGCTCCAGAATTTACGCACTTCAACGGTTTTTCGTACGTGCCGAACAGCGAAAAGCTGGCCGAGTACCCGAATGACCTCCTCATAGCAAACATGTACGCGAGTCGCGGGAGGGCGTCGCGGGTCGAGACCGATCTCTCCGACTGAGCCCCCGCCTCCGAAAGCTCACCAATTCTACAAATACAGTCGAATCTTGATAATTTGACAATCGAGAGGCTAGAGAACAACCAAGAGTTCAAAATAAAATAACTAAGGGGAGAGAAGAAAAAAACAAGTAAACGAGAGTTTCTTTAAGATTACTAAGAGATTCAAATTAACGAGTGTAACACGACCGAGAGTCGACTGTATGTACATAAGAAGAAGGCAGAGTTGTAACAAGTAAGAGGGTGCCTTTTTCCATGGAGATATATATCTCCGGGGAAATGAGGATGCTGGTGCCAAATAGGCGAGTCTATGTCAGTTTCTCAAGCCATATGTATATTCGTCTTTAAATCTTCTTTTGAAACGAATGTAGTTTCCTGTAGATGTTTTGGTTCGCCGCAAAGTTCCAGTTTTCAGTACAGTGAGACAATTTTGCTAGGTAATACCCACACACCCACTTTCCGCCAGAGATATATTAGGTGCCAACGTGATTTAGTGATTAGATATGAACGTAATTCAGGGGCATTAATACTTCCACGAAGCACCCTGCACATAGTTGACTACTAAATAGCTATCTACTTAACTACTTAAACGAACTTCTGCCTCAATTATGTGGTTACATAATTTAATATAATTCGTTGGTTTTTCACTTGCCGCAATGAAGCCGACATTTGCGGCATGTCGGCTTCCCTTCTACTATCCCATAATTAGCATATCTTAATATGATATACTAGCTGACCCGCCCAGCTTCGCATGGGTGAAAATTTACATACATACATACATACATATCATCACACCAAGTCCCTAAGGGGGTAGGCAGGGAGTATAGAGCGCCAGTTCTCTCTAGACTTTATACTTCTTTTGCTTCGTCCACATTCATCAGTCTCTTCATACATGATCGTCGGTTTCGAGTACTCTTTTCGTTCCCGTCCTTGAGCGTCCGATCGATTTGATCCAGGTAGTTGGAACGTGGCCTTCCTCTGCGTCTTCTTGCACACACTTTTGCTTTGTATATCTGTATCGTCAATCTTTCTTCACTCAACCTTACTATATGTCCAAGTCAGCGTAGCATGCCTTTCTTCATCTTTTCAATCTCGCCCTGATTCACGCCAGTTGATTTGCGAATCTCTTGATTCCGGACTCGAACTAAGATCGTTACTCCGCACGTTTTTCGCAGCTGATATCGCATCTCAGCTGCATTTAAGCTATCTTCATACTTCCTCTGACATACCCAGGGTTCGCTGCCATACAATAAAGTAGGCACAAATATCACGCTGTGGACAGCAACCGTTGCTGGCCATCAACACCGACATGGCCCCATTCACCTTAATACCGGCAGTTAGCCTTCTTTCAATATCTTTTTCATACTTTCCATCTCGTGTGAACATGCTTCCTAGATATACAAATTCATTCACTTGCTCTAGAATTTGTGAAAAGAATTTAAAATTTGGGTTTTCAAAAGAAAGTTTGAAAGTGATAATAAAGTGAGATATAGGGCTCGTTTAGTCGCTAAGGGCTCTACCCAAGTAGAAGGTGTGGACTATAAAGAAACATACTCACCTGTATTAACACTTTGAGAATGTTATTTCCTTTAAGTGTAAAGTTAAATTGTCATCTTGTCATCATCTTGATGTTAACACTGCATTTTTAAATGGCTAGGTACCTTGATGAAACAGTATACATGCTAGTACCACCTAATTTAGAATGTCAGAGTAACAGTGTACTCAAACTAAAACATGCAATTTATGGACTTAAACAATCAGCAAGGCAGTGGAATAAGACAGTAGATGATTGTTTGTTAAGCCAGGGTTATATTAAGTCTAAATTGGAACCATGTTTATATAGTAAAAGGTAAATAATGAAAAAATTTTAAAAACTGTGTTTGTCGATGATTTTTTTCATATTTTCCAGTAGCAAGGCATTGACAGATGAACTGAAACATAGTTTAATGTCAAATTTCAAAACTAAAGATTCAGGGCAAGTGAAAGAATGCTTAGGTATGAGAGTAAAAGTATATAAAAATGGTTGTATATCATTAGATCAGGAGCATTTTGTCGAACATATTTTAAATAAGTTTAAGATGTCAAACTGTAATGTTGTTGATACTCCTATTGAATGTAAATTGAAGTTGGATAAGTCAGAAAATGTTTGTAAATAATATCCTTATCAGCAACTGATAGGAAGTCTTATGTATTTGTCTATACTTACACACCCAGATATCAGTTACAGTGTCAGCTATTTAAGCCAATTTAACAATTGTTTTACTGCAGTTCACTGGAAAAACGCAAAGAGAGTGTTAGAATATTTAAATAAAACAAAATCTTATGGTTTAATGTTTACAAATGATAATAAAAACTTAGAAGGATTTGTAGACTCAGATTGGACATCAAATACTATTGACAGGAGATCTTATACAGGTTTCTGTTTTAAATTGTCTGGTACTGTAATATCATGAATGCAGAAAACAACCGACAGTGGCATTGTCCAGTACTGAGGCCGAGTACATGGCAATGCCATTTTTTCAATGTCAAAATTTCAATGCCAAGGCAATTTGCCAACTACTGAAATGCCTGCTGACTTGTTAACGAAAGGGTTAAGTAGTTTGAAACATTACTATTATGTTAAAAAGTTAGGCATTAAAAGTATTGTTTAGGTGTAGTTTATATTCATTTATTGTTACATGGATATTAGATTATTTTGATAAGAGGTGAGAATTTGCCCTAATATGCTGAAGGATGATGGCATCATTTCTTGGTTACATTACAATATCGCGAGACTCCATATTCTCCCCAATCACGATTAAGGCAACATCATTTAACATTGGTGCATTGATGCCTCTCTCATGACATGTTGTCTCCTGCAGGTCGCTTGTCTGCTGTGATCACTATTTTCTGATTGTCCGATGGCATCACATTACTTGTAAGACAGTTTTGAACAATTGGATCAACTGATTATGTTCATGCAAAAGTTGTTGTAACTGCTAAATGATATCTGCGAACAGCGTTCATTTACCTCTTCTTCAGAATTCCCCAGGAAATAAATCTGGAGAAATTTGTATTTACCATTGCCTACGCTGTTCTTCAGTCTCATTGGCTCGAAGATTGAACTGGGCTTGCGTTACACTGCGATCGAACTGGTGTGCGCCAACGGATATTTTGACGCCTTACGGGTGGTATTACTAATAAAATACGACGATTAATTATGAAACTCACACTAAAACACAACAAACATCTTTTTGCTTTTGTTGTTATGAAAGAGTGCGTTCCACTAAGCGTTCACAATGATTACGCTCACGACCACAGTTTGCTTGTAAGCGTTACTGTCGTAACCTCAAATGGAATGGATTACAGAGCGTTTTGAGCGTGCAGGTAAATAATACAAACGGCGAGTTAGTAAAAAGAAAGCAAAAGATTTAAGATGTTAGTTTATAATCTGTAAGCCTTGAAAATTAACTTACATACATACATACATATCATCACGCCAAGTCCCTAACGGGGTAGGCAGAGAGTATAGAGCGCCAGTTCTCTCTAGACTTACATACCTCTTTCGCTTCGTCCACATTCATCAGTCTCTTCATACATGCTCGTCGGTTTCGAGTACTCTTAACGTTCCCGTCCTTGAGAGTCCGATCTATTTGATCCAGGTAGTTGGAACGTGGCCTTCCTCTGCCTCTTCTTGCACACACTTTTGCTTTGTATATCTGTTTCGTCAATCTTTCTTCACTCAACCTTTCTATGTGTCCAAACCAACGTAACATGCCTTTCTTCATCTTTACAATCACGCCCTCATTCACGCCAGTTGATTTGCGAATCTCTTCATTGCGGATTCGATCTAATATCGTTACGCCGCACATTTTTCGAAGAGATCGCATCTCGACTGCATTCAAGCTATTTTCATACTTCCTCTGACATACCCATAAAATAAACTTGATTAATTTAAATAGATTTATATTGAAAAAAAAATATAATGTTTTTTTATATTTAATATTATTGGTGTTTTAAATTAATTTACGTTCAAATAGAATTAAAATGTCTTGCGGCGACACTTGGATATTTGGTAAGAGGTACAGTCGCCATTTTATATGCTTTGAGTTTTGAAAATCACGCAAATTTTCTTCGATTCAACGATCACTTCGACCCACCTTTTTAGATGGGTCGTCGTGAGCGTAAGTTATGACATTATAATTGACGTTTTCGCCGCGACCACAACGACCGCGGTCGTTATGTGGATCGATTAGGTATAGGAGAATTTTCATTGTTGTGGGCGCTTAGTGGAACGCACCTTTACCGTCAATATTTACACGTCACTCTGACAGAGTATTTGTCAATATATTGAAAACGTCTCAGTATTTTGTTGTCTGTCTCTTTCGCACACTCACTTTTCAGAGATTTTTTTAATATTAACTATTATTTATTTATATTTTATGCCTTCCTAGAATCATGGACTATCCAACACAAAAAGAATTTTTCAATTCCAACCAGTAGTTCCTGAGATTAGCGCGTTCAAACAAACAAACAAACAAACTCTTCAGCTTTATAATATTAGTATAGATGTTACATATTGATTATGGTAGGGATCCAAAGCTCTTTTACTATGTCAAACAGATCTTGATTTCGATAGATTTAATCATTGAGATGTTTGAGTAGAACTCGCCGCGTGCGTAAATTATCCTTTAGTTGTAAGTACAGCGACAACTTGCATCTTCTATATGTTAGCGATGTAACTGTAATGTTGTAACATATTTTATGTGATGCAGTTGTGTAACAACTAACAGTGTTATTAATGCGTAATATTTTATGTATAGTATTTACCAATTATTTCGTGTTGTAAATAGGTATGTTCAAATTAAATAAACCATGTACAAATTAAATTTTATTTTATTCATTCCTTTAGCAGTGCTCAAAATAGTTGCTGACAGTTTAGAATCGAGATCTTGTAATTATTATAATAGTATTATTTACAATGAACATGTTATCTCAAGCTCCAGTTGTCGCCGGCAACTGTAGTAGGTAATGGCACTACTTACTACACGTGCACCTCGAGACCTGCGCCCCGCCCTAGAGGACAAGCCAACTAACTACGAGGCTATATTAAGTACTTACATATAAGTATTAGCTAAGACTTCATCCGAAAGTGACATGGTCGTAACTGTCATTGGTACATTAGTCGATTGCTCGCCAGACTGACTACAATACAAATTAAATCGTGAACAGGTATATAAATAAAAATAGAATCCTACTTTTGGCATACTGGACGAAAAATAAGTGAATGTTTTCCGGTCAACGAGACTCTTATTTTCATACAGGAAAGATAATTAAATAAAATATTGGGCCCAAACCAATAAAATAAATAAATTCTTCGTTATGTTCGGTCACTGTAATTATATTTTTAAATTGTACAAATGATAATTTGAACTATAAAGTTCTCATCCAAGCGTAACCAGACGTGCGGAACTTTTATTATTTTTACCGTAAATAACATTATGTATGTTAACTATTGAGTAAGAGTACATAATAATTTTATTTTATGATAAATCACATAACATTAATATTTTGTGATCCACATTAAATATCTCCAAAATGCAATTACATCGCAATTAATATATAGATATGGTGTGTACATCTAAGGCGCAGAATAAGTGCTATGCCCGCCTTCTCTACCGTATTCAATCCTTTCTCCACTCCTCACATTTTGTATGCATTGGTTTTTGTTCAATTAATTACCAATCAAAGAGGAAGTGTTGCATAAGCTACTAAATAAAATGCCAGCCATTGAAATCATAAACGAGTAATTTATATTTTAATCGTGTTTAATCGATCTAATTTAAATATTAAAAGTCCAACGGTAGGTTTAGGTACTGAAATTATTCCAACACTAATAATAAATGTGATTACAAATGACTATACACTATTTTACTATTTAATTAAAATAAAAAAATTGGCAGCAAATTTATCAAACATGACCACGACGCTTGCAAATCAAAGTAACCCTCGAACTGGTACACGTGACGTGCACTCTTCTGAATGGAACATGGTATACGCCTGCGGCCATGAGCAAATCACATGTCTTCAAGCGAGATTTATTATATTGAGCAGCAATTCTACTCTAGAATCTCACTCAAAATATTAAAAGTTAAATTAAGTCAAAATAAGAAGCATATAACCTATGATAACTACAATTAGGTGTGTGTATGTTATAACAGTTTAGATACGGCCGTTTCAAACATTGTCAGCGTCTGGAATAACGTATTTAAATAAAGCGAAATTTTTTAATTATCATAAAATGGAACTCGTAAATCGCATTATGTTGAATAAAATTAACATTTGGATCAAGTTTGGTTACATAAGCTAAAATTAATGTTTAACTGTACGTTACTGATTGAGGTACGCCATTAACAGTCTTTGATTTAAGGACTCCGTTCTCATAAGACATCACCGTCTCGCGGCCGTTCTCCGTCACTCTGAAAGAAAAGTAAGAAGAATATTGAAAAAGCTTAGACTTATATCTTGCCGTCGGCGAATTATTAAACTTACTGGACAATCATATTCAACCGGGGCTTTAGAATGTGCTTCTGAGAAGGGTGTGATTTTTAGGGTCACCCCCAATTTGGGCTTCGGTACTCCGGTTATACCACCAAGCATGCAGTATACTTGTATGCCACCTTAGTGGTTATAAAACGAATCAAGTAGCATGACTCTCGGTACATACACTCGTCCCTGGCTCCCATTCGCGTGACTTTAATTATTCTAGTACTATGTTATCAACTTGTGCTACTTTCTACTAATTTCAATAAAACATTTCGTATATATTATCCCGTACTCTAGTAGATATTGGCCACGGTTTTAAGGGGTTTGCTTACAGCGAAAGAAGTCCGTAAGTCTAAGGAGAACTGGCGCTTTACGTAGGTATATACTATTTCCCTATCCTCCTCAGCGATTAATATATTTTTAAATTTACATTTATTTGAGTATGTATTGATTTCCTTACAATTGATTATCATAGCAAACTTTGGCGTTCCTATTTACTGACCCCTCAACACAAAAACGCAAACTGAAACAGTCTAATTGTAAATATTCACATGATAATAGAGATCTGTATAGACAGAACAAACGACGTTCGTGTCGGGTCAAGGGCAGGCTCTTGTTGACAGAACTTCTAGATCCTTAAGTTGAATTTATCATGTGTTTATTATTAGAGACAATGTAATCAAGAGATTTAAAAAATCATAGGGGCGTATCGTCATTCGTGTCCCTAATAGCGTACCAAAGGTTTTTTTATATATGAATGTGGCTTAGGTGCGTGCAATTGCGAACATTATTTAAGAGTGCGAGAGAGACAGACATATACGACGTATAAATCTGACCCTTTCGGACTCAGAATAACGATAACAATAAAACGAGTTGACATACCCCTTATTTTTATACCAAAGCTTCAAAGAGCTCGTCGCCGTTATTTCTAAATCCCACCGTATCAATTATAAATCCAATTAATTAATCAAACATATCTAGCTCAACCTGATAATCGATCCCAGGAAACTACACAGCATTCCCCAAATAGTGATTAGATTGGATCTAGGTGTACGAAGATAAAGAGGGATTAAATAAATAACGCTGAATAAAGTAAGGATTTTAAACGTTATGCAACTACAGGTGGTATATTATCGCCGTGCTATTTTAATATCACAATCTTAGATTAAAGATGTCACGGTGCCTGCGTGATCCATCGTCTGTAAATTGGGTCACACACAATATTTTCAATATTGCGTTAAACAAAGTATGAAACTGTTGGATGATCATTTAACAATTCAGGGTGTACATTCGTCACTCCTAGTGCATACGCGTAAGCTGCCGCGTGTTGATAAATATTGAAGGCGAGAGAAAATAGGCTTTTCACTGTGTTTCTTCTTAATTCGAGAAAGTGTAAAGGACATGACAATAGCACGTCATAAAACCGCAGACAGTAGGTATAAGCGCAATAATGTATATCAGTTTCTCCAATGCAATGTATTTTAATTATTGTAAGGCCATCAGTAAAGTCAATTAAGTAGCAACTGACGTCGGGTGTCAAGGTTCGGCAACGTGCGATGTACTTTCGACGTTCCTTTGTTGCAAGCGGCCATAGGCGACGGTAGCCGCTTACCATCGGGCGGTACGCATGCTTTTTTGCAATAAATGCCACCTTATTTAGAAACCGTATTTACTATTAAAATAGAGACTGATCGTAAGACGTTCGTCCAATGTAATCCATCCACTGTTCACCACAATAGCCCAATTCCATCCTTAGTATCTTGTCTTAGACCTGGCAGGGGATAATTTGCGGGTCAGGAATCAGGAATACATGTTAACTATGAATTTAATATTCCCACTTAAATTTAGATCAAGTATCGGGCCTTTGCGGGACCGGAAAATTGTAATAGAGCTAACCATAATAATAAGAATAGTATACTAACTTCTTAGTAGTAATCTTCTTTCCGTTGACGACGCGCGTGGTCGTGGTGGTGCTGCGCATGTTGGCGCTGCCCGGGCCCGCCAGCGAGCTGTTGAAGGTGGAGAATGACGTGAACGTGTTCCCGTTGGAGGCCGCGTGCGCAAAGATGTCGTCCAGGCCATGCATGCCGAACCCGAACGGGCTGAACAGCGACGACGTCAGCGAGGTGCTCGGGTGGTGACTTCGCCGCCCGTGCCTGTGGTGGCCGTGGCCGTTGATCTCTGCAATTACATTTTCTGTTTAGTTCAGTAGTGGTAGTAGTGTTCATTAGTGTTCTAAACATTTTCCATAAAGTTCTTGAAATATGGAGACCATTAAATAAAAACAAATATTCATCAAAGTGTAATTGCCTACACAGTTAATACTATAAAAGTCATTTAAAAATAATAATAAATACCTTCCAATTCCACACAATTTAACATAGCCCCAAATTGAGCAATGCCTGTACTATGGTAACTAAGCAACGATATAAATACTAATATAGATAGATATATATGTAAATACATAGGAAACCTTAAGAAACCTAAAGAAAGACTAAGAAAAAAATATCGTGTTCATCAAAAAAATATCTGCCCTCAGCGGGAATCGGACCCATGACCTCAAGCTTCGCAGTCAGGAGCACTGACCACTAGACCAGGCGGCCGTCCTAAAAATATATTGTTGACCACTGCTAGTATGAGTGCAAAAATAAAAAATGAAGACTATACAAAAAAAATTGATACATTTAGAAATCTATATAAATCATTACCAGCGAAAAGATCGCCGAGAGGAGAACCGCCGAAAAACTCTCTGAACACCTCCTCTGGATCTCGGAATGTGAACGGGAAACTGGCGTAGCCGAATTCATAGTCGTCGTCGGCCGTGGACCGTCGGCCGCGGCCGTTGTTCAAGCCCTCCTTGCCGTACTGGTCGTACACTCGCCGCTTCCTCTCTGCGTACAAAGTATGACCATTAATATATTGTAAGACTGTGAAGCGTTAGCACACACGCCAAGATTTGCGACTTGGCGAGTCTTATACTAAATACTACCCCTCAACGTAAACGATAACGTTAACTGATAGATTGGTTGAGGAACTAGATACGTACTTTAAAACTTCTAACGCTTTAAAATAGAACGATTAGCTAACAAAACAAGATTTATTATTACGTTTTATTATTACGTATTACGGGGGACTGATTGATGACCTTGCCTTCAATCAAATACAACAGAGTAAAAGCGGATTGCGCTAATTTTGTTTTTGTCGGGAACTCGCATTTAATTGTAATCGGGGAACAGGGGCTTGGGGTTCAAATTTAATTAGGTATTATTATTCAAGAGTGCGAAAGAGAAAGCTTTATCGATATACAGGTGTCTCTATCGCACTCATCCAAACACAATGAGGACATTGCTAAAGCCCCTAAAATTATAAAAAAATAGCATTCAATAACGGAATTACGAAGATATTTAATTTTACGAACATAACATACGAATTATATTACGAGCAAATAACGTGAAATAAAGTTATAAACTGGAGTTATCACTCACTAATAGGGAGTCCCTAGTGACGTGAAGGTTGCAATCAAATCAAAATTTCAAAAGCACACTCAGGTTGGAAACATATGTAAATGTAGGTATTTGTGACGCATACGAACGTATTGTTTCAAGTGGGGGAATAAAAGTCGCGACTTTAGGCTTACAACCGAAATACCTACATGGTAAATAAGTGTTATTGAAATAAAATAATAGTACTGGCATTTAACATTTTGAGGCGACATTATAGATCGTTAAGACACACTTATCTCATATTCAAGTAAGTACCTACACGTCGACATGTAAATGCGACAAAAAAATATCCTTTGCTACCCGTTATTAGAATTTTCGCCCCGCGATTTAGCTCGCAATAAAACTCTTTTATAATAAAATACCTAGGCCTATTTCCTCCTTTGGAGACGAATATTAGGTGACATAACTAATAGAAACGTTGATATTTTCAAATCATCTAGGTGGAGAGCCTATTAGGTATATACCTGCCAATATTTCTTGATAGGTTGATTATTTAGCCATTTAGTGAAATTATTTGTCCGCATGCTTGTTTGCCACCCGTGTGGTATTAGACACTAAAAATAAATTTAAATTTATGACAAATATTTTATGTAATTCGAAACCAGACTACTCCCAAACACTGCGCACAAATATTCAATGTAATATTGTGAATTTAAATAAAAGGTACAAGAAGCGTTATAATTTCCGTTAAATATAAATTGAGACCTGACCTGAGATAGATTGATTAAATAGAGAATTTAATAATTCCATGAAAACATCGTAGAATTAACTAACCTGAATGCTATTTACGAAGCAATATCCTATACTCACACTATTTTTTCCCTACAGACACTGTTCTAATAGAATCCATATCACGCGGCATTCCATAACTGAAAAGCTGTTAATTTATAATATGTATAAGCGAAAATAACAAAGGAGTTAGTATTATAAGTAATTTTAGTGTTGGCATCAAAATCACATCACGTCTTGTGTGTTAACTTGCACACCGAATGTAACTATGACATTTGTATGCTTTGCGGGTATGTTGGCAGAGTGCTTTAACAATATTTTAACATAATATAAATAAAAATAATAAAGGTTATATCAATCAATTTAGCTTTTAATGTAATTTGTATATATCAAGAACTGTTCAACATTAAGGAATATTAATTATCTAACAGTTGGACCAAAGTGATCCACAAATAGACTGGCTGAATGCGGGCTAGTGAGATTTTTTTGGAATATCACGGATTATATTTGAAAATTATACGACAATAAATTCGCGTATGTTTCATTACCCAGTTATAGCAAAAAGGGCAGCTACAACAAAAACCCCACGTTGTAATAATTTGTTTCATCCTACGTAGACAAAATTCAACTCATGATGTGTTTTTAGAAACTTCCGCTTAGTCATACGCTGTTTCAGAACATAAAAGAAGTTAAATAAGGTAAAAGTAGTACATTGTTTGAAATTTTCATATCAATAGCAACGGCCTGGTGGTCGCTGACATCGCTTTCGACTAACCGTAACAATGACTCGTCTAGAAGAGACCAATTCATCATCACGTTTGCATTTTTTACGTAGGTGGTACCTACACGATACTGTTTTCTATTTATAACATCATCATCGGTGGCATATTATTCACACGCCGCTCTGGCACGTCCATACAACTTATTATAATGTTTGGTAAAATTCATTAAGTTCTCAATAAACAAATTTCCCTGAAATATTTCCCACACGGAACAGGCGTTACCCAGTATGGAGTAATTTTAACAAATGTTAATATTTATATGATTATATTAATTGTGGTGTTAAAATAATGTAGATCGTAGCCGACTTAGGTAACGGTAATTATGACGACGACATTACGCCACTTTCTAAGCAAATACGAGAACGCATAACTCACACAATTATGAAACTGGGACATACTTCAATGCAAAATGTTATTAGATTTACGCACACAAAACTCAATTTGTTAGTATAAGAGGTAAGTGCCCACAACTATCGGAGTTAATATCGTTTGCATTATATACGTTTTGAATATTATCATTAATGGTTATTTGGGTAGGTATATTGTAACATATAGTACGACCAATACGGGATAAAAAAACAATATCAATTGATAATATTCATAACTGCAAAAACGATCCTAAATTAAATTGACAGCTACCAAAAAAGCGATGGAATGGCGTTTCTCCAAAGAACCCTTTGAAGCTAAAGTGCCGATGGCCATTGACTCCGTTCTTGCTTTGATATCTGTGACTGTAGTGGCTGGATCCCCTTGCATCGTACACTTTCCGCTTGTTTTCTACCCAACAACAAACATTACATTTTACTCTCTATTATCACTGCCTTCTAAACACAATTAACTAAATTGTTCATAGTTCTCAACTGAAAACGGAGACATACAAAGCTGTAGAATATGTCATTTTCTGTGACTTTTAAATTCCGTCCATATTTATTTCTATATATCCATAGATATTCCAGTATGAACTTACACAATTTATGTACACGACGCACACAGGCAAATACAATATCTTATCATACAATACAATACACCATAAAATATCAAATCTTTATATGTGAATTCCTTTAAGTATTTATTTATTTTAATAAGAAGTAATTTTAGTCAAGCCAATATCTGTGGTTCAGTAAATAGCAAGTATTAATTCAACATTTATATCACCTAACCAAATAGTAATTATAATGAAGAACATGATCAATATAACATTAGCATAATAGCAGACACATACCATCTGATAGGACTTCATACGCCTCAGATATTTCTTTAAACCTCCTGTTGGCTTCATCTGCATTGTCTGGGTTCTTGTCCGGATGCCATTTCAGTGCTAATTTTCTATAACTGTAAACAAAATAGACAATGCATGACACTATCATCACAATAAGACCAGGGGCCATACCAAAGGCCATTATAATTCAAGAGTGCATAAGATACAGATTTATAGATATCATCTATTGCTTAAACTCATAAAAATCATAATTTCAGTGTAATACAACAAAATCAGAATAGACATGCCGCAATTACAAGCGAATTGACATGACATGAAGCAATGCAATTAAATATTGTGAAGTTAACATTTATCTACTTACGCTTTTTTTATTTCTGCATCGGAGGCAGACCGTATAACGCCTAGAACCCTGTAATAGTCCACCATCGCTGGTCTCCCTCAAGGAGTGTGAGAACCTGTAAAGATAAAATGACTTTATTCATTTTGTTAGTGTTATGTATTTGGTGGGTACTTATTTAATCTTATTGACACATAAGATTAGTAAAAGTACAAGTGGGTAGTTTGTAAGCATAGTGTGGATATTTCAGTCAGTGTTTTGCTACCTAGCACAATACATGCGATTCGCTAATATTGTTGTTTTATTGGACATAACAGTTAGTCTTAAAAACTTTACAAAATAATAACATTATTTATATGACAAGGTATGGGTCAGAAGGCTCTTCTGTACCCTTTGTCATTGTTATCTCTGTTTTTATTGTTTTGAAGTAGCAGTTAACATTGACCGGATCAACAATCTGCCAGGTCTTAATGACTGCCATCAGACTACTCCAAATGCTAATATTGGAGTTATATGGATCAAAACAAGATCAATTTTATTAGTTGCGATATATATAATTGTACACCAATATGTATTTATTTACTATTAGCTTTAAATCCTAGATACAAGGAGACAAAGAAAAGTTCATATTATATAAAGGTGTAAAGTTAATTTAAAATGAAAATAATTATTATAGATTATCAAAGAGAAATTTGTGTTACACAAAATTCAATTTCATATTTCTATTATCAATACAAAACAATCAAATTCATACAAAAAGATATATTAGGACTGATAAAGCAACACTTCAAGATTACTTGTATTATTTTGCAATGATAAGCCTGCATTGCAGCTATAGTAAATGTGTGGAAACATTGTTTGAAATCCATAATGATTGCATGGTATAGCTTAAGCAATCAAAGTCCTCTGAGGCTTACAATATAACAGGTTATAAGTTTCAAACTAGTGTGAATGCTGTCAATATGTTAGTATTAATTAGACATAGCATGTATGAAGAGACTGATGAATGTGGACGAAGCGCAAGAGGTATGTAAGTCTAGAGAGAACTGGCACTCTATACTCTCTGCCTACCCCATTAGGGACTTGGCGTGATGATATGTATGTATGTAATTATAATGTAATATCTAAAATCCATAATAACTTTTCAAAATTATACACAACCTTTTTATGTAAAATAAGGTTTAATTAAACTGAAACTTATTTTATGCTAAAAAAAAAAAAAATGTTTGTGACCACTGTCAGTAGGTAAAGAGGTCATTGTACGAAATTCTTCCTGCTCCGCGACCGTGCTTTAGTGCCTTTATCTGAATGCAATCTAAGTTACTGAGGAATCAAAGCATCCTTTATGTTACTACTCCTTATACCTATTATAACAGGTAGGTATAAAAAAGTAATACCAAATAAAATTATGGTGTTGAATATAGGAGTAAGTGTTCAATGTATTTTGGGCAATTTATTTAAATAAGTATAAAAATATAATGTATTTAGATCCCCATTAGTGTAATAATGTAACTATATACATACATACAACATACAGTTGTTTGCATTTAAGCCTAAAAACTTTCTACTTTTTTTGTGAGTAGAAATTATATGAAGATCTGTACAAACTTAATTAAATACACTTGTTTTTGTGCAACATATGGATCTAATGGGATTTGCTTTTAACATGCTGGCTTTGTGATCAAATGGATATGACCTTCAAATATAAAACATCTTGATGATAGCTTATCCAACATTACCATTCAATGGTAATTTACATTATGCATCTAAAATTCCGTTTGTATTTACTTCAAGTGATGCACAAAAGGTCTTCCTAAGCAATTATAGGTATTACATTACAGTTATTCAGAGGTTGAAGAGTTTTAAATACGACGCACTTATCTAATTAATCTTGTCAGATAGAAATAAATAAGTAAGTACTTGGATAAGAAAATATGAGAGCCTATGATTTTACATAGAATTTCGTAATAGGTATTATTTCCAATAAATTATAATTCCTTGGTTGTTTACTTACTTTTAAAGGTTAGGTACAATTTGTCTGAAGAGTCAGTAATAATTTGAAAGGTAAGCGGAGCTGATGTGTGTTTGTATAACTACTGATAAATAATAAAATTGTTTGTTTTTTTTTTGTAGGTACCTCAAATTGCAAACAAAAATTCGCATGTCATTCTAGCTGCCAAATAGGGATGTACCAAAGTACAATCCATTCCTATAACAATCATATTAAAACTGTATCAATTGTGATCTTAATAAAAAATCGCAAAAATATATATGTACGTAAAAAATTGTGTATATGTATACCCTAATATTGTTATATTTTGAATTATTAATATTTTTATCGGTAGGCTTAATTGTAACTTACATATAAGCTCGTGCGCTCTGAAGTTATTTAAAAGTTTAACGCCTTAAAGTTAAAAACACCGCAACAGAATATTTTCAGTAAAATAAGCGTACTGTTATTTTAAGATTATATAATAAAGACGATAAATCTTTTTGAGTTTATTTGGTGATATATCGAGTTAAGATTATGCAAATTTCTAAACATTAAACTCATATAAATGAAAATCAATATTACCTATTATAATAGACAACGCGAAACTATTTTAGCACAAAAAAAACATATAAAACGATGGTAATCTCCAGTTAACAAAATAAGCTTGTAAGGTCAATACCAAATACCTGGTACAGGCCCTTATTTTGATTGTGTTTTATGACCCCAGTTCAAGTTTCATCTATCTGCAATGACAATTGTAATTTCTGTCATTAGATAGGTATCTACGAAAAACGGTGTACCTAATGGATAGTCTTGACCCTGATAAGTACCTTATTCCGTAACTTTCGCAAATTAACTTCAGTTAGGTTGACATTAAGGTAAATGTTGCGAGTAGAGGGCGCCTCTTTCGCAATAATTAGTGTAATTTTAATGACAACGAATGAACGTAAATTTATAATACTCGCTCGCTCCGCCTCCTTATGATGCAAATTTGACCAATATTCCAATAAAAAAACAATATGGATTGGATAATAGATGTCTAGTGGCTAATATCAGGGATATTTTAAGCTACAAAGATAATTCATACGTATAACTACCTACCTACTCATCATACAAGAGTATCTTCTCACACTTAGCCAGTGTGAAAACGCACACAGACACTGAAAACACACCTGCTCCTAAATAAGATGTTAAGTAGGTACCTCCATATATATCTAGGTAATATGAAAAATAATGATTAAATGTTAGGTTCTTTTCTACAATTCACGTGTTTGTATGTGGTATATGAGAGGTAACAGGTACAAACCTTAAAATAACATTGGCTCTTCCGGTGAATACAACGTAGCGTAGGTGCCAACCTCGGATACTAAATACCAACCCCTGCACTACACTTGATAGGTAATCAAAAATATTCAACGTTAACACTGAAAATTATAAATTCTATTAATTTGATATGAGATCATAGTAGTATGACACTATCACGTTTTAAGTCGGGCACACTTGCACTAAATGGATGACTGATTGTAGCCAATGACACTTGTATTTGATCTATGAGAACAACCAATAACATTATAATCAAAACATTCCGTTCGAAAATGCTAGTAAATGGAAAATTCTCGCACACAAAATCAATAAAACATGTGTCCGTGTGGTGCTACTGTGGGCACGATAAGACAAAGCGTAGGTGGAGACAGTGGTACGTTAACCGCACCTAGAACCAACGATCCAAGCGCACGTTTCCCATCGACTGACATTCGTACCAAGACACGAACGATGCGAACACAATGCCACCGATCCGAACATGGCACAGTCGCTGTAGCTCTGCAGGGAGACAACATAAGCGTTGGCGCTAGTAGTAGCTTACTGAAGAAACACTATTTCGACGCTCAGTTTAAACAAATAGAAGGACAGCAACAAATACTTTCGTGAACAATGGTTGGGGCTTTTAACCAATCTGTAAATCTGTATTCACCGTTGCCTTTACTGCCGGTCGAGTCCTATTCTTGACCTTAAGCCAATTTTTTTGGCATAGTTCTTGGAAATCGGCTCCAACTCAGGCTATCATCTGTAACTCCCTCAGCTGAAGCCGAAGTCGGCACGTCGTTAAATGCATTGCTTGGTTATTATCTCAATGTTTTATTGCATTAACTTTTGTGCGTATGGTCAGTAAAAAATAATTATTTCGAACCCTTTTCGTCCTACGTTACTTGCCATTGCAAAAGTCCATGTTATAATTAATTGTTTGAATTAACCGAATAATATTCACTCGAATAATGACGCATATATTTAGCTACCCATATACACATAATTTTAAGATATCTAATTATTTGAAATGGACACTTATGTCGAAACAACTTCATATAAAGCAGTAATTCGATGTTTTATAATTGCCTTCGACATTTTACTAGTGCCCATGTCAAATAAAATATTTTAATTTGATTTGAATTGATTCAAATGGGTCTCTTTCTTATCTGTTAGGATCTAGACGGGCGACAAATATACGTTATGACGAGTTGATAACATTGCCCACTTTTGAGTACTTACTTAAGAAGTGTTCGATCGAGTGAGGTGTTCCGGCCTTCAACGGACCGGTTGCGCTACAGTCACTACAGCTGATACGGTAAGTCTCATCTGACGTCACTCCATGCATGCTAATAAACTTGTGACAGACAGGAGATTTCATTCATAATCTAACTATATTAAATGACTCAATAGCTCTTAGTTAGTCGGAAAATGTTATATGTAGGTATTAGTTTTACTAAATACTTTCTTAATACGAATATAAATGGCAGTGCTATAGGTACATATTACCGTCACTCACTATGTACCTAGATTTGAACAGTAGGTAGTACGTATAGCGTCAATATAAGAATATCAATTAATAAAAGATTGCATGTCGAGAGTCGATACCGAGAAACGCGAAATTCAAACTCACTTAGTTTGAAATTTGTGCCGAATTCGTAATGAATATAACAGACATGATGCAGAAACAAGTATTTCGCGTCATGCCATAGGTTCGATTGGAAATGGCAATCGCGCAGAGCAGTGGGCGGATGACACATTTGTCATTAAGTCTTAGTCATCAGAAAAAGCAGCTTATTTACCTTAAATACTTTTTGTTGGCCTGAGCTTAAGGTACTCGCAAAACCTGAAATTACGGATCACGGATGCAAATTAACTCAAGGTGATGTTCCAATCTCCAGTAGATAGGCTAAAATAACTAAAAAATCTGTGTTTGGTTTAGACTCGGAATACACGACCTAGAAGGTAAGCGTATAAAAATACCGTTCATGAGCCTTAAGTGGGTGTGATTAGATCATGTTTTCAATTCAAATTGATTAAGGTCAAACTTTTTATAGAAAATATGATTTGCCATTTGTTTTATAACAGTGCTATTTATCAATAGGTACTGTTGGTATTATATAGTATGTAGGGAGCACAAGATGCTGAAGACAGTAAGCTGTAAGTGAGTAGATATGGCTTCTATTTATGATTTTTTGAAAGTGTGAACTCATTACCGGTGGCAAACGCGGATCCCTTTTCGGAAATACGTGTCATGTAAATGAAGTATGTTGGTTCTCTTCTTCTCCTTTAGAGTCGTAAATAACAAGACAACTTAAGAATATTCTAGATGGTTTTTAATCTAATAAATAATAAAGTTGTCCAACAAGTAGACCGGCTAATTGTAATCTCTAACTATATACTAAAGGTTTGCAATATCCGAGGTATCACTCACACGTTGCCGTGCTAATACTGAAAGGAGTAGGCTCACCTACTCCTTTACACTCTTGGGAACTCATTCCCACCCAGGCTCCTACTGCTACTGTGTTGTGTTTAACTTCACATCAACTGTACCGTTTAGTACCACCGAGGATCACTTGGTATCGAGGGTCATGCCTACGGATAAGAACAGCACCAACCTGCGTACTGTCATTATGATAGACATTACAAACTAACGGGTTACCCTACTCCATGAAGGCCTAGGCGTGATGATGCATAATGTTGGTAATGTATCCAAGTAGCGGACATACATATTCATTCGGCTTGCATTAGTAGCTCACCTTATTAAGGCAAACATAGTTTCAAATAATGTCTCAAGCAAGATTGTAAGTATCAACGATGAGTTCAAGGTACTGGATAAATGGCATATATCCCCACCATAATTAGCAGATCTCTCAATTAAAGAAAGAATGCATAAAATGCAATAATGCAAAAATATGCATGATTATTAAATAGTGAAGATCTACGTCATAGGTTAGAATATTCAAAGATCTTCACGCTTGTCCATAAGAGGTATGCATATGTGTAATAACACCCACATTTCGCCGGATGATATACCAACGGGCACTATAAGAGCCAAAGTGACTGTCTGCCACCAATCCTCGGACAGGGCTAGTTGTTATAAAAATGGTTTTCGCCGAAACACATCAGTTGACTATGTTATATCGTAATTTATCTAATTGCTTATTTTCACACGATCTATCTTTGATTTATTCACATGTGCTCAATTTCTTTTATCTAATTTGCATAAAACAATTTTAGAGTGGTGATCGGTGAAAGTAAATAATATTGCGTACTTATTATGAATACCTACCTACTACACAGACTAACATTCATCAAACGTACAAAGCAGGTTTACATCGTCATGTGTGATAGAGTTATATTCAGGGAAACGGCATTTTTAATATGTTATCTTTGAAAGTTACAGTATTTTTAAGTTACAGTATTTTTAATAAAATCATATTTCATTTTTTTTAAACTTCTATTATTAAATGAGCCACCACCATTGTATTTGTTTTAGCCAAACTAGACCCGCTGGCAATTAAGGAATTTGAACTCAAAATTTATGATTTATATTTGCAAAACATATATACTTATTATATAATTTTATAATTGTTTTACCCAAAACCTAAAGCCGAAAAAAATGTTTTCTTTGTGTGTCTCAAAAAAATATCCAAACCATTTTTATATGTGGAGTACCTGTTTTTCCAATTAGGTTCGTTTTCAGATTTTATTTGAGTCTATATTACTTTACTCTTTGCTTTCCCTTTAGGTGTTTATATGCGCATTACTAGCCATGCCTTATTTTACTAGTGTTTGGTCTCTAATCCAGCTTGTATTACAATTTACATAATGGAACATCATGTCGTGGCTTTTGTATTTAACCGCGAGCAGGTAGTTGGTCAACGAGGTCAACAAACTAGCTCCGGAACAAATGGGTTAGTGGGTGTGTGATGTTTGAACCTGAAAATAATTGAATTAGATCAGTAGGATAGGAACTATAGGAAGAGCCATTGTGCACTAGCACACATTTAAAATAACGATCATGCCTTTGCAGACGTAGTTTTAGGCACGGAATAGCAAATAAAAACACATTTTCTCAGATTCTACGAGCGATGCTGGCAGTTCACAAATACTGTGCACAAGTAGGCAAGTAGGTAGGTATATGACGTAGCGTCCATGATGTATTTTCGGAAGCGGTACTTACGTATATTTGTCTACTTCTATAATTATAACATCTCATGCGACGTACAAAAATAGCTTCCATGTCTACCTATCTGAAGATATATATATTCTCACGCTACCAAGTGATTGCTAGGAAAGTACATTAATTATTTAATTACCAGCTACCATAATGTATCTGAGGTTGGGTGCCCTCCAGCTCAAAGGCTACGTTAAAACTGTTTGAATCCATTCCATCGCACCCATTAATGATTTTCATAAGTTGTGATAGACGCACTTTCATAGGGCAAGACTTCAGACAGATAGGTTTTGACGATCAAAAATTACACCGTTTAGAATTATGATCGACTTAATCTAATAAGTTTTTTAAAGATATAGGTCTAGACATATAATACATTATTGGCTGATTTCTTTCATCAAACTAGCCTATCCAAAAACTATAAAAAAAGAAATGGTAGGTATCAAATGGCCACAATCAAAAAATGATCTTTTCAATTGATTTGAGAAGAAAGAGGTTGATTTAAAAACAATATAAACTATCACCATACCATGTCTTTAAGAGTACCATATCTAAGGCTTATAATAGATAAGGAACGAACTGCTAGTACCTACATATTGATTGAAGTTATGTTTTTGGGTGTTACGTATGGGAGTCGGGAGGAACGCCATAGTATCGCCCACGAGACGACACGGACGCCTCGCGCTGGTATTTGCACACTTCGATGATTTAAATAGATCGCCACTAAAATATTATTTTTATGCGAAAAGTTGTAGCTCTTGAATGTTGACTTTAGAATCTGCTTCATTTAGGGCTTGTACGTCATTAGTGGAATTTTTTGTCGATGTCATTATATTGGTGAAGTTATTGTATGTAGGTACTACTTACCAAGAATACCTTAGTACCTACCTGTCATATAAGCGGTCTATATGACGCGGTCATCCTGGTGACTTACTATGTGCTATATTATTTATGAGTGCGAAAAAGACCCAAAGACATATATCTGCCCTTTTCGAATTGTTCAGTAGGTAATTATATAGAAAGGTACCAAATAAGACCCCAGCAGTTACCGCCCCATCAGTCCTTAATCAGCAGCTTAAGTACCTACTCGGCAAGATATACGAGAGACATGCTTACAATGGATTAAACCGAACTCAGTTTTCGAACCAAACACTCCTACGTCCAACAAGTTCACCGTATAGTTGAAGACGTCAGTCAGGGTTTTCAATTTAGACTGATCACAGACAACTCCGCAGAGTAGGTGCCCCGTGGTTCATGAGAAACAGTCAACTTCACACTTCTGAATGTCCGTACAATAAAGCAGTTTATGAAAAACTGTCGATACGTCACTTCGATTCTGCTGACAACCACCCCAACATCTTTCCTCTGACTCGAAAATAAGGCGTCCCAAAAATGCCGTCATCGAATCCAATGATAACCTAACGGTCCTCCAGGATGCCCGATTACAAACTGACACTAGCCTTAACCGACCACTCTGCCTCCATCCCGACCCTCGCAAATACCGAAAAGACGCGCAAATCCTGACCCTAAATATAAAAAAAAAATACCAGTCCACCCCAGCTCCCTTGCTCGCGATCCAACAACGCTCTAAGCCTAGGTCTGTATCCCAAAGGGGGTGCCCTTAGCTGTGTTTGCACATTACCAGAGACGCAGCCAAAAATAGCAAATTAATAAATTAATAAATAAATAAATTAGCCGCAAAAGTTCCTGGAACTCACGCTCGGAGAGACAGTACAAAAAAATAAGGCCCAGCTAGCATGCAACAGCATTTTAAACCTTCATATAAAAATAATAAGTCATGGTCACATACATAGGAGCAAAAAATTGGCGTGCGTTGAATTGAATACGTTATAACAGTATATCTTCGAAAGCTTGCAGCCGTTAATTGGTTTTATTGATGTATACCTAGAGATGAATTGAATTCACTACACTGTACCTAGTACCTACATACCTATTCCTTATATAGGTAATGCCGTTAATATTTAAATACTATTGAAGGTGATTTTTTGTCTGATAAATTATTTTAGCATCAATCGCGCTCTAAGCTGTAACTACCGTGAGTGAATTTTGACACCGTAAGCTTTACTTCGTAGGAAAACTAAAGCAATCCGCATAATTATGTCTCTCTAAAGGTAATCTCTAATTAAAACGTAAATAGTTACCTATACAATACAGAAGAGACTGATGAATGTGTCCTAGAGAAAACTGGCGCTATAAAATCTGCCTATCCCGTTAGGGACTCGGCGTGATGATATGTATGTTTAAAATACTATACTATGTATAGATTAAAAGTAGTGCCTAAAATTAATTTATGAAAATGACAGAACTTTATTCAAAAGTGAAATAAAAAAAAACATAGACACAATTATTCAAAATAATTATTCAAATTCTGAGGTCGATTTCAGCACTTAAGAAATGTACCTCTCTACACTAAGTAATAGGTACAAGTATATCGCAACAAGAAAGAAAACCAAAGTACATAAGTGTAGAAGAAATCTTAACGACTGATATGATCGTGTCGATCCAGTTATAAGTGTGTTTACCATACTGGCTTATGTTCTTAGCGACTTTCTTCCTATATTAGGCTCGCTTCACTTTTATGACGTTTCTAGAGAGAGATAAGCGTTTTGTCTTGAAAGAAATTTCATAAACATAATGACTTGTTTTCTAAATTACCTAACACGTACGAACGTTCACCGGAATTACGGCGGACGGATGTTAGACACATAGAAGGTGGACGAAATAATAAAATTCTTCAAATTATATACATTAACATATCCTACTGACATTCACGTTATTTGTAACAACGTCGATTTAATTAAGTATTTCCTACAATTTAAATCTACATTATTATGCGTGTATTTTAATTTGATTTGAACAGGTTGAAGTTGAAACTCACTTAGAAACACAGTTTGGTGAACTGCATTATAACCTGGCTATATTTCAATCTTAAGACATTGTCGTATTTCTTTAATATTCAGCTTTGACGTACATAAATATTATGTCATTATGATAGGTAGTTGGTATCTGGAGTGATGGTGTTAGGTTTTCCATCCTAAGGAAAGAACTGGAATTTTCCTTAAGACGCCGATACCTACCTAATCATTATATTAGTTGACAAATAAATGTAGTTACTTCTGCCCAAACCCTAAAGGGTACGTTATGTACCTAGTATCTTTTTATATTACTAGCTGTCCCGCCCAGCTTCGCCCGGGTGAAAAAGTAAAATTTCCTGAAACACGATCGCAGCGCCACCTATCGGGTCCAATTGTGATGTAAGCTATCCTATCTTCTAAGTTGGATCAAACTGCACACGGTGAGCACATTTGATTGAAATCGGTTAAGTTGTTCAGGAGCCCATATGCTGTCGCGGACTTTTTTTAAACTTTTAAAGAGGAACAATTCCCTCATACATGATATTTTCGTAACTTAAGTGCACGCAACGGGAGCTCGCAAAAAGGAATAATTTTTCCCGTTTTTTAAACATTTTTCATTTATGCTTCGCTCCTATTAGTCGTAGCGTGATGTTATATAGCCTAAAGCCTTCCTAGAGAAATGGACTATCCAACACAAAAATAATTTTTCATTTCCAACCAGTAGTTCCTGAGATGACAAACAAACTCTTCAGCTTTATAATATTAGTATAGATGTAATCATGTAGTATGTAATATGTATTTATATAATACGTACGTAATCCTACTAATATTATAAATGCGAAAGTTTGGAAGCATGTTTATTCCTCTTTATGGTATTGAATGAAAATATCATGAAATTTCATGGAATTTTGGCAAAGAGATCTTTTATTAAAGAAAAAATTTACTTGTGTAGAGTGTAAAAATTTAATAAAAACACCGGAGAATCCGCGGGCTCAGCTAGTATATCATATGCTGAGGTTCAGCAATTAGCGCGTAAGCCCATTTAGAACAGTACCTTAAATTTACTCGTTTTGATCGCTCTCCTAAAAGATAGACCTCAGATGGTACCTTCTTAACTATTTATTTAATTGAACCGAACAAACGTCATAAAAACATAACTTCAATAGCTACCTTTCATTATTTACTTCAGTTTTACTTCTGGCTACTACCTACGAATACCTACCTATAAAAAGAAAGTGAAAATTAACTCTACTGCCCAAATAGTGCCACTAATAACGCGCTTAAATTACGACAAAAGACTATTCACGATCGAGGCCAGAGAAAAAGCCACTTCACATTAAAGTGATGGTTATTCTTCACGTGTTTAACTCTTGTTTATAACAACTATAAAATGTTGTAAATGACGTCTGACTATAATCAACTAATGATGTGTTGCGGAAAGTATAGCTTGGCAGCAAGCCGCTGTGTGATGGGCGGGTAAAATAGTGAAATCGTGACCAAAGCATGTTCAATCGCTTACTATCTATTCGTTGAATACACAAACCATAACGAACTTCAAAACAAAGTTTGGAGTTAGACACGTGATCAACCATGAAATCTAGCACCATATAAGTTTCCTATGGTACTCATCGAGACTTCCTCCTTAAGAGAGTCCCGCTTCGCTTACTTCTTATTCCCATTCCTTGTGAAGTTCTGGAAACTTTACTCATAATAAGACCCCCACACTACGGAGCAAACCTGTACTGATATTTCGATAGGATCTTAATTTTTGTTGATTATACCCTACTTCTTTCAGTTGCAAGTTTCAGGTTTAAGCAATAACCCGGAGTCGCGTATAGGGAAAAGACCCTATACGCGACTCTTAGACTTAACCGAATATTATAAATGCGAAAGTTTTTGTAGGTGTTTGTGCCTCTGTCACACAAAAACTACTGAACGGAATTGTGATACTGAAACTCAACACAGATGTATGTATATTATTAACTCAGTTACCACATAGACCACGTGTTTTCATCCAGAAAAATCTACCAAAGAAATTGAATTTTACGCAAGTAAATCCGCTGGGCACAGGTAGTCATTCATATATTCTGCTATTGTTTAAAAACCAATAATAAACAATAATGATATAGTAGTCGTAGACAGTATAATAATTGACAATGTACAATATCTGTATATTATATTGTTTGGGTATATTGGGTTACAGACGTGTGGATTGAAAAGAAACGAATATTCATTGACCGACCTTAATTTATTTGGAAGACTTTGTTGAACATTGTTATAATTTAATAGCTAATGGTTAAATAATAAATAATTACATTATCATACGTTTGTGCATATCGACGATACCACAATGAATACTAGAGTAAACGTTACGAGGAATATAGAACTTATAAATGCAAGTGTTTTTAAATGCGTGCCTCTGACGAAACACTTACAGGTCTCTCAAAGTCTTGTTCAATACTTCCAGGTATAGTTCTGCATGTTTCGGTTTGAAAATCAGAGCCGGCCGGAGGCGGACTGTGTTTTGACCGCACCCTCCTCCCAATACCCCTGTGGAAATAATCGCACTATAAATTATAAATGTGGATGATTGGGTAAAACTAGTCGGATAAAATTTGCTGGTTGAATGAAAAAGTATATGCATCGTGTTCAAATGCTAACGTGCAAATTGATTTTCTGCCTTCATTAACACATTTTTATCATTCTAAGAGCTTTGATGATGACTGCAGAAGTATGTAAAAGAAAATATAGACTAGCCATTTGGCGCATTCGCCCTTAAAATATACCCATAGATGATATTGACCACTTATGCACTTATGCCTACCGCTTCCTAGTGGGAAGCCATGAAGACTTAAAATCAACCTAGTAACAATAAAAAAGAAGATTCAAAAATTATTAAAAGGAATATATGGGCCCACATACACTTGCAGTGTCCTGCGTTTTCACCTGCGAAAAGTTGGTATCAGTGGAATATTTGTGGTAAAAAGCTTATCCTATATTATTCGAGCTAACAATCCTCAGATGTCATCGGATCTCTGCGGCTAATTCCATTCAACTCAATTCAGCCTTTCTGGCGCGATTGTGTAACAAATATCCTGACAAGCTTTTACATTTTTGTTGCTTGCCATAGAAGCTGTGCCATTATTATCTATATAATCAAGATACTTGCCATTTTTTTTCAAGTTTAGAGTTATTTTGTCTCTGGTTTCTGTATTGCTCGCGTTAAATGCCAGGAATGTACCGCGGCCCCGTACACTGTTAATGATGTTAGGGTATTTTTTCTCCAGCTGATGGAGTCCGCTCTTTAGGACCTTCCCGGTCTGATTCACGAGATCAATTAACTTCTCCTCCTTGATGACTTGCAGCACGCTCTCCAGCATCAACAGTTTCCCTGGGTCGCCCATCCACGTATTAAAGATGCGGTATGGATGTTGAGGCCTGAAAAAATAAAGTAATTTATAAAATTTATCGGCGACCATGTACCAAGTGATTAGTGGATGTGGATGAAGTATGCAAAAGAAGTAAGTCTATGTTTAGAGAAAACTGGCGTACTACTCACTCTGCCTACCCCGGGAGTGACTAGACAGATCAAAGTTTTGTAACGCAATGCTAATATCGATGTCAATCATAATGCAAAGATTGCAAGATCGACTCCCGAAGTACTAATGAGTTTTCTGAACTTAAGTACAGTGATTAATCCACCACGAGCTTTACGACACAACAACGGAAAACATCGAGAGGAAACATCCATATTTTGATAATTATATTATATAATATTATTGATTTGATAAGTAATTCAAAGGCGTTTGAGTATCGGCGATGGACTCGCCATTTGAAATTTTGGCACTTTAAATATCTCTGCCGGAAAGTGGGCATGTGGGCACTACGCTGCGATGCTGCTGAGACGTCTAACAAGGCCTAGATACTACAGAAATCTTCAAGTCTCCACTGAACCGTGCTAGGCATAGCAGTCTCCTTGGGCTATATTGCCTTTGCTCATTAAAACTCCCCTTTGAAACAACTGCACTTACATGAAATCACTGTTGAAATAGAAGCCTCCCGTCAACATTTTCTTACTGAAAGTGACTATGTCTGGTGGGTTGGGCAAGTCGAAGTGTTCATAGCACCACATCTTGCCCGTCGGGCCGCATCCTGTCTGTACTTCGTCTATGATGAGGGCGACTCCTTTCTGCATAATTAATTATTTTTCTGAACTCGCACAAGGGACCGATAAAGTTGGGAAAACTTGGAAACTTAGGAGTTTAGAACGACGTGTAATTGATACGTCTGTTTTTAAAAGATAAAGCAGTGCACCTCAGCAGCAAACCTCTATTTGCTGGCATAGAAGAAGTAAATGGAAAACCTTTCTGTTATTAAAACATCACGAGTGTCATTTAGAAGCGACTTCGTGTAATGTAGACGGAGCAGTTTATTTAGTTTCAATTACCTGTTTACATATCGCGGAAAGCCCCTGGAAGAAGTGAGGGGAAGCCTCGTTGTCCCCGCCCTCGGACTGGATGGGCTCCACGATCATGCCCGCCACCGGGCAGTCGCTGCCCTCCGCGCTCTCGATAATGGACGCAACCTGCTCCAGACACCTGGAAGCAATACAATTAAAATGTTATAATACCTAGTGAGTTGACAATACCGTTACCAAACTACTTAACGACATTTATAACTAACTAGCGGCCCGTCCCGGCTTCGCACGGGTGGACATAATTTTTTTAAACATTTCGGAATAAAAATTTTCGTGCAATTAAAATAGCCTATATTAATCAGTGATAATGTAGCATACAAATGGTGAAAGTTGTTTTAAAATCGGTCCAGTACTTTTGAGCCAATTCCTTACAAACATAGTTACATACAGATCTTTCCTCTTTATAATATTAGTATAGATGTAACAGCGGAATAATAAAGCTCTTTATATGTGAATAATAATATTATCGTTTAATTAGTATCTATGCATTTCAGTTTATCCATTACCAACTTACAAACAATAAAATCCAATCTATCCTCTTTATAAAGAGGCACAGTTGTTTCAACGGTGTAAAATTCGATTGTTATGATAGTATTTTTTCTGGATTAAAACTTATACTATGTGTTAATCTAGCTAATAATCCTTCTCTGTGCCAAATTTCACTATATTTTGCCTTTCAGCAGTTAAGGCGTAATTGTATAACACAATCATATCATCATACTACGTTTCACTGAACTTAAGTACAGTGAGTAGACATACCATGAGCTTTACGGTGAAGGAAAATATCGGAAAGGAAACCTGCATACGTGCTTGATGCATATATACTTGAGAAGAAATTCAAAGGCGTATGTAGGTATGTATAGTCATGATTGAGTAACGGCGACGGTTCCGCCATCTGTTACGTCAAAGTGGGCGTGTGGTTACTACCTATACACCTCTGCCTACCCCTTCGGGGCTCCTTGTGGGCGAGAGGATATATATTTTATTCCAGAAAAAATATACGAAATAAATCAAACCGCGGGGCGCAACTAGTATTGAATATTATTATTATGACCCAACTGCAATACCTACAGTTAACTCGCGGGCATGTACATAGAGGCTTAAAGCTGCCATCAATCTTATTATCAGTGATACAAACGGCGCGTCATCATTATTACGTATAAATATAAAAAAAGATTATAGTTACTGACGGAATTTATCGGACAAAACTATTTAGCATATTCGAAATCATCACCAAGCGATGATAAGCAAATGTCAAATAAAGAGTAAATCAGTAGTAACCTATAGCTAGAGTAGTTTTTTCGTTTCATTGTTGTAGGTACTTATTTAATTTCATTCCAATGTTGCGAATTTGTTGTGTGTACTTTTTTATAGTTAATTAGCGTCCCGTCGAAATTGATAGTTTTATCAATTATACTCAGCGATATCTTACTAAATAAACGTTCATTGAAGAAATATAGAGCCGTGGTGGCCGAGTGGTTCGCGCAGTTGCCTGCGACGCAAAGGTCGCAAGTTCGAATCCCGACTGTACCAATGAGTTTTTCTGAACTTAAGTACAGTGATTAGTAACACCACGAGCTGAGCGGTGAAGGAAAACATCAAGAGGAAACCTGCATACGTCTGAGAAGAAATTCAAAAATTTAAAGTCGTGCTGGAGTAACGGCGATGTACTCGCCATATTCTGTCACGTTGGCACCTAATATACCTCTGGCGGAAAGTGGGTGTGGGGGTATTACCTATACACCTCTGCCTACCCCTTCGGGGACCCTTGTGGGAAGGCGTGAGGATATATTATTTTATATATTATATATATATATATATACTTTTTTACACAATTACCTTATTGATTTAGTTATGACGTACAACTAGTACTTACATACAATTCTAATTAACTCGCTTAAAATATGACACCCGTTACAAACCGTATAATGAAAAAATATTTTGTTATCTAAATCAAATCAATCGAAAACTCTAAGATAGTCAAGAGTAGGGTACTCAAAACCATAGAAATTGTATGAAGAAGTTGAATTTTGGATAAAGCGCAAGAGGTCTATAAGCCTGGAGCGTTCTACTCCTCTCCGCCTTCACCGTTTGGGTCTCAGCCCGTGAATATATGTATGCATTAAGTATAATTTAATATACGTAATAATAATGTATTTACCTCCGGTCTTCCAGTTGATTTTCCGATACAAACTGATCTAGAGGATATTTGTATTTTGGGAATGGAGCGACAGGCCAGTCGAAGGCTGGGATATCTAATTTGTAAATGGGTTTTGACCTTGTCGTCGAGAGTGCGCCAAATGTCCTCCCATGGAAACTACCCTGAAATTGGCGGACAAACGATTTATTAGTTAGGTTAACTAACATTTGTCTCATGTAATTCAAATTTATTCATTAGTTTTATATTATTATTACTAATAAATGGGCTTAGTGCTTAATGGGCCCATGTGTACCTAGTCAATTTGTAAACTTCAAGTTGAATTCAAAACAATAATTAAAATAATCCGAAGCACATGGGAATTTTAATCAATCATAAACTATAGATAACCATTATCACCCATCTAGAAGAAAACTACCACCAAAATATATGACCCGTGTAGCGTGTAATCGCACACTATTCTATTTGGTCTTGTTTTAGTCAGCTCATTCTTGATTCAAACGTTGTAAGTATCAAACATCGTATCTATTGGTAACAACCTCAAAGGACAGGATCGATAAATTAGGCGCGCCGGGCGGCTGGTTTAAATTGCATGAATAGATTTCTTCCGGCGTGAAGTCCAGTGCGCCGCCGCGTTGCTTGTTGCGGTACCACATGCACACCGCCTTGAACGCGTTCTCATTCGAACATGAACCGCACATCATTGTCGCTACATGCGACAGGCCAGGGGGAGCTACCGACATCAACACATTCCTCAACTTCTCAGGCCATTCCTTCGGCGGGAAAACGCCAAGCGCGGGTCGATTTACAAGCGCTCGCTGAAATGTGAACACAATGTTTTATTTCCTTTTTCGCCTCGAATTTCACGTCGTCGCATTTCATTCAAACTCGTTCAGCCGATGGCGTGTGATATAATAACGAGCATACGAACGTACAAACATTCAAACTAACTACTCTGCCCACCTCTGCGAGTGCCTACCCTCGCTCAAACGCAAGCAAATATTAATTATTATGTATTATTTCCAATTACTTCCTACTAATTAATGGTTTTGAATATTTATATGCAAAAGTTTATGACGATGTTTGTCCCTCCTCCCGAAATAAATTGGATTATTAGCTAGATTAGCTATGTTTTATTCCAGAAAAATAATATATAAATATCTACCACTGAAATCAAATTTTACGCGGTGAAACCGAGGTACAGACTGTTATAAATATGAAGAGAGGCATGTTACGTTGGTTTGGACATATAGAAAGGATGAGTCAAGAAAGATTGACGAAACAGATATACAAAGCAAAAGTGTGTGCAAGCAGAGGCAGAGGAAGACCACGTTCCAACTACCTGGATCAAATCGATCGGACGCTCAAGGACGGGAACGTCAAGAGTAGGTACTCGAATATACATGTATATACACAGTATGTAAATACATACATACATATCATCACGCCGAGTCCCTAACGGGGTAGGCAAAGAGAATAGAGCGCCACTTCTCTCTAAACTTATAACACTCTAACATACCTCTTCACTTCGTCCACATTCATCAGTCTCTTCATACATGCTCGTCGATTTCGAGTACTCTTGACGCTCCCGTCCTTGAGTGTCCGATCGATTTGATCTAGGTAGTTGGAACGTGTTCCTTTGCCTCTTCTTGCATACACTTTCGCTTTGTCATAAGTATAGTAAAGTATAAATTGTTTCAAAAAGCGCCCTATAATAAGCTTACCACATTATGTTGATCATCAAATACGCTCAATAGCTTCGGATGATTATAGCCGAGAGGTACGGATGATATTTGCGTAAATGCATCCAAGAACTCATTCCCATCGGCATCCACAAAATAGTTTCCAATACTCTTATCGTAATCGGCGAACAACTGGATTGAATCGGATTGCTGAAATTATAACAATTAAAGGTTAATTATTAATATTATATTCGTCATGATGACCGCCTGGGATTTACACAGACAATTCATTAACATCCGATCTATGGCATACCAGTTTCAATAACATTAATACCCTAGTACAATTAAAATAAATAACCTGTCGATAAATAACAATAAGACAAATGGTCATGATTCAGGCGCCGTCAGGGCTTCCATTATGATAAATATCCCAAGTAGGTATTTGACACCAATCATATTTTTATTGCCCTAACATACAAACCAATCAAGAACGTCTATGCGAGTCCAACTCGGTCTCAATAAACGGTCAAAACATGTATTGTTCAAATCTATACCAAACCAATTACCAAATAGTCGGGTACCTACTACGTACCATTATATTATCTACTACTTACCAATATCTATGAAGATCATAGACTTTTTTTAATGGGTTTATTATATCTTTCTTATACAGGTAATTTGTAAGACAATGTAGGTGATATCAAGAATCTAGGCGGACTAAAATTATGACATATTATAACACGTTAATACGAGTTTCAAAGCTGGCTGATATCCAATACAAAAGCCACAGGGTGACCCGTTGTTTAATAATACGGTGGCAATACTGCAACTGTTTCGCCTCGCGAAGGACAGACAGAAATTTTCTGAACTGACGGCCAACCTTCATAAAATGGAGAGGCACTTATAGAAGAATACTGCAGTAAGAACTCCGAAAAAACATATTGTGATCTTTTAACAAAATATTTTAAAATTACGATTAAAATCTACGTTTCTTGGATAGTTGGCACTTAACACGTCATATCACGGGCTAAAATTTACCTGCAGTTTACCCAGTTCTTTGATCAGCTGTGTGGTCACCGGGCCCGGTACAGGCGTTCTAATGGTCGGCTTCGTAGGCTCCTCGCGACATAGGGTTGCAAGATTCCTGCCTGTTCATAAAATTAGAGCATCATACGATAGCATATGTGTGAACAGAAAGGAATTTTGTCTAGGGGATTACAGATGTTCTACACTATGCCCCATTCTAGCAACCCTTCATTGTAAAGATTCAGAAACCTTACCACGCCAGGAACACGAAAGCTGTGTGTGCTGTTTGAGTGAAATCTTCTGTATGTTAGATTTGCTACATTTTCGGAGGGGGTCCGTTATTGTTGTTGGCTTCCAATTGTTCGCTTCTCCATGCGTGCTGTCTACGCGTGGAGAAGCCACCAATTGCAAACAGTTTCAAGATGATATCATTATAATAATACAGATTTACTTCATTAATTTTCAGCACTTACCAATAGTGAAAACATGTTTATTATGTAAGACCCACGTACCAACAAATCAAATATAAAATAATAATTAAATTATCTATAGTTTAGACTTGAAAGTCATTGAGTTGGAATCACATTTGGGCAGTAATTTGTTTATCGTACTTTTATTTCGAAGTAGGGCCTTTCCCTGCAATCAGAATAATATAACTCTAATCCTTGACTCAATCATTATTACCTACTACTTTAATCAGCTGATCGGTCTAAATGTTGGTGCTAGGACCTAAGCTGATGTTTCTTGATACGATATTTATATATCTTACGATCCATTTAATTCAGTGTGAATACTACTCTATTCAATTTCCCTACGTAATATGTTTATTTTTGTGCCCAAATATAGTTTTTTTTCGCCCACATTTTAACCGTTTCACTATGTGTAGAAATTATATAGGTGGAAAAGATATATTATCTGGTTCTCATTAACTTTTTTTTACCAAAATTAATAGAACCGATTGGAATGCCTCTTGCTAGTTAGTAAAAAAAAACATTTTGAGGAGCTGCTTAATGATGTAGATAAGCCCCGAGGTTTCGGTGTAGTAGCATGCATAATCACCAAGGATCTAAGATGATATGAATTAAATTAGGCAGCAAAGCAGCTACCGGCAACCAACATAAACATAACAAGGCATGGTGTATGCAATAAATAACAATATTTTTATTGTCAACCGGGTACTTGCCTTGGTAAACAGATCCTAGCATAGGACTTCTTATGACCCCATTAAATCTGTGTAACAACATCATAGTAATCATATAGGTGAGATTCAACTAGGTATTTAGTTTTATATAATTTAGAAGGTTTATATAATATCACTTTGTAATTAGGCAATTTTTTTTTAAATAAATCAATAAATTCTGCGAACGAGCAACCCGGGCAAGCCGAGCGCACGTACGAATGAATGAACGAACGCACAGCAGGCAGGCAGGCTAGCGCTAGTGAGCTGTACTAGTGACTGGTGAGTGAATGAGTATGTATGTAAATGTTACAGCGGATTTGATGACTGTGCACAACTACACTACAACCCTGATGTCCTTACGAGTATGCATGTAAGGGTAGTGCATCATTGAATCGTATGTTATCGTATTCAGATTGTAGTGTAAACTTATTCTAAAAGCTTATATTATCAGTAGACGTTGAAATTATTGATATGACATAGTTTTCTCTTCACATTCACATTTACATATAACACAGTTTGGAATAATCTATTACTACTTTGGTATATGAAGAATTGTAATATAAAAATACTTATAAAAGGTTTTATTTTTCAATTTAGTTTATTTATATTGAGTACCTTATAAGTGTTTATATTATTTGTGATAATTATTGTACGTCCGTAATGGACATATTGTTTAGACTTTATTTATTGAATTTAGCATCTTGTAACAAATGTACACAGTTTACAATAAAGTCGTATTCCAATCTATTTATTTATTACTAGCTGTGCCCGCGACTTCGTCGGCGTAGACGGCTTTTATACCTTTCGTAAAAAAAAAAACTTTTTTTTCATAAAAAGTATCCTATGTTACTTCTAATACCTCCGAGAATATGTGTACAAAGTTTTATGATGATCGGCTAAGTAGTTTTTACGTGAAAGCGTAACAAACAAACTTACATTCACATTTATAATATTAGTAAGGATAATTTTAAACATACAATCTAGAATATCGATACTATTATCTGTGACATGAAAATTGTAAAAATATTGACGGACTGGATAATCAAATCTGACAGACGTCAGATCAGATTCAATTACTACTGTCAGATAGTCATCTGCGTTGTGTTGTATTGTTTTTATAGAGGTGCCTGCCCAATTATTTCATATTAGTTCATTTCTAAGTGATTGCTAAACGCATCATCCAACGTAGTAAAAACTGATCAAATCGTTTTTTGTGATATTTTTCACATGTGTTTTTAACAGAGAACCAAATAAACAGCGCGATTAAAAATCACACTAGCCATTGCATAAACACCTCATAATACGCGATGAATTCTTTTGTTCGCTCCCTTAAAAATATTTTCCCATGGAAATTAAACAAGTCTCCTAAAAAGAAAGAGAAACAAGATTCTCTTTTGTTTGCTGGATTTATTGGAGTTTTTGAAGATGCTTTATTTTGGAGAAATATATGGCTGTCATTATCTTTCATTTTTATGATAAACGTGATAGTATTGTGAGTTTTTTTAAATTACAATAACTGCATTTTATTGTAAAATTTAACTAGCTAAATCCGTTTTGAACTTCTTTTCAGTGTATGTGCTCATCGACAAATCAACATGTTAGGCTTCATATTTAGTTTTAGTGCTACAACAGTCTGTATAGATGCAATTGAAGCCTGGTTGAAGTACAAACATAGGACTTCTTGTTTAAAGAGACTTGCCACTCATGATGGAAATAAATTGTGTTTAGCTGCAACTCAGTTTAGCCAATGGTTTCTTAAGAAATGGGCTGAGTTTGTTTATTTACGAGAAACAAATCACACAAAGGTAAATAATGCCCCAAAGGTAAATTCCATTGGGAATATAGGTATATTCCCAATGCAATTTCTCCATCCCTTTCACAAAACAGCATCATTCTACCTGCTTCCTTGCCATTTCAAGCTCTATTACCTTTTTCATAATACAATTACTGCTTTGTATAATTCTAAAACATTTTTTAATTGGAAAAAGTATCTTAAATATTTATATCAAACCTGGATAGGGAGTCCATCACCTTTACTCAAGGATGACTATTCATATGCCTTTCCCCATAAAGCTTGTAGTGTAATCACGGTACTTAAGTACTGAAAAACTCGAAATTCGAACTTGCTATCTTTGTTGCAGGCAACTCAAACCACTCTACCACCATGGCACATTGTAAAAAATTAGAACAAAATGTATGTTACATATATGTCTCTATTTGTTGCAGGCATTTATATTGGTGAACATAATATTTGGAACAATATTTGCTATAGGAATCTATGTCAATGGCTATGTGTTAACTTATCTTCTGTGTATGTTTTTATGTTTTTCCAACAAAATAGTTTATCCATTACTCAGACTTTATAGAAACATACATGTAGATATAGGTAAGATATAATTGTTGCCTGCAATAATTGATATATTTTCAATAATTGTGTAAGGTTAAAAATATTTGAATTTACAGAATCTGAACATGAGTTTGAAGGTCTAATTCCAGAGATTTCTGAGATAAACATAAAATTACTGTCTATTGAACCTGAACAGAAAGAGGCATTTGATGAGAAACAAAGTTTGGGTAATGAAGTTTAGATTTCGTTTTTTAATTATTTATATAATTTATGAATGTACTAGCTGAGTACTTAGAGTAGTTGGAGTTGCCTGCAACACAAAGATTGCAAGATTGAGTCCTCCGGAATCAATAAATGGACTGGACCAATGAGTTTCCTGAACTGAATTACAGTGATTTGTCATAGTAGTAGTGAAAATGTTGGGAGAAAACCTATATTTGTTTGAGATAACATTCTAAGATGAATGCAGAAAGATATAGGAGATATATAAATTAATTCATGACCTAGTGGTCTGGCAAGAACTCGAAATGCTACTACTACAGAAATATTAATGTGCAGCTATGATAAAATTATTATATTTTTTAGATTATTGGAGACCAGTTGATGTACCTCTGGAGGAGGCCAGTGATAGTTCTGATAACAGTAGTTCACTGGTAACGAACTTTTCTATGGAAAAGTTACACACACTAGAAGGAGAAGTTGAAACATCAGACTCCAGTGATGATGAATACATCCCTATGAGTACATATACTTCTTATTTATATACAACAAAATAAATAATCAAGTTAGCAGTGACACATGAGACAAGAGATTGATAGCACCTGTATAGCCGTGAACATAAAATAATTGGTCTATTCTTTCAGTACAACAAAAAGAACAATTACAGTCAACTTTAGAAGTTGTAGAGCCCTCTAATTCATGGAGTAATTCTGCATACAACACATTTTGGAGTTTGACTGGGGCTGTGACAAATTTGATGAGTGCAGACTTAAGTCTAAAAACTAAGAGAAAACGTGTGTCAAGTAGCAACTCTTCAGATGGCTTTGAAATGATAGACAAAAAAGATATACATTAGCATAAATCATTACCAAGAAAAACACATTATATGGTTGAAGGTATTATAATAAAGGTAAATTACTCCGCATTACAAGATATACTTTCTAATTTTGACATCATTTCTTGATGTTGTCTTTTTAAAGCTTTCAAGCGAATATTATTGAGTGTGTTTCTTGCCACTAATGCTTCAAGCATTGGTCTAGACATCTGTAAAAAAAGCTAAGTTGAATTTCGTTGATGTAACTACTGTAATCCACAATTACAAAGCCAAAACCATGATGGATAAGTTAACCTATTCTTGCTAGCACATAGCCTTCTTAAAAAGTTTGCTGTTTAATGCAGGAACACTGCATAAGAGATCTGTTTTTCGTCTGGTCTATGGTCTTGTTACCCTGACCACTAAACATGATTGGTATGAGTTTCATATAAAAAAGCAGAGTACTGTTCAAGGTGGCAGCCCCAATTTTGAGTAGGATGTATTTGATCATAATATCAAGTATCAGTTCATTACCTTATCAACAATATGTCCAATTGCAATAGTCCTCACTGCAGCATTGTGCTGCTTGTAAATTATATCCTCAGACATAGTTTGGCTAACCTCATTATTATAAGCCTCATCTTCTTCCTCTTTCAGTATGGCAGGCAATTGAGTCAATATCTAAAAATAAAGGGAATAAAATAACAGGCATTTGCTAGTATTTTGAGCACTTGTAAAATACTATACTTCGGAGCTATATCCAAGATGAATCCTGTCTGACAACAAAGAAGAACTCAAGACAGATTTCGACATCGAGTTCTCCACTCCAAATATTTTATCTACTATTACTCTAAAAGTTAATCTAACTCTTCCTTAAGCTTGAAACACAAAGTGTATAAATCCAATATGTGTCCTCATATCTACATAAACCTAAAATTATGTTATTTATTATTATATTATTTGTACTTACTTTAAAATTATTTATTAATAAAGAGTCATTGTTATTTGTTATTTCCATATCAACTTCTCTCCTAGTTTGACTGGATCCATCATTTTCAGATTGAAAGCAAGTTATTTGTACCTGAAATGCAGATGATCATTTCATCCCTATAGATCAGATTTTTTGTTGATACATAACATGTAAGCCTTTGCTGAGCTTGACTTAGTGGCTATCCCAAATAATGGCCAAGACATGAAGTTGGAATTTATAATAGGTCTTTACCTATGTAATTGGAGATTTTATTACCAGCATTTTCAGATTTAGTTATCTGGGGGGTTGGCAAGCAACAAAAAATTCAAATAAATTTTATTCCTGAGCCCTGTTATTTTAATTTCAATATCAGTAATTTGTTCTGAGATGTTTTTTTTTGTTTTTGTGAAATTAACATAGTTGTTGCTGCCACCAATAAAATATGAGTTCCTATGTAGAAATACACAACACAACATTAATGTTGTGTACCGGTTAGGCAATCCTTGCATAAACATGTTCCATTATTGGTTCAAGTGTTTTGCACCTCTAAAGCTAGATCTAAAAAAATTGGCAAACACATCATGGGCCCATGTGACCAGTGGTAGCATGTCATTGAACTTTGGGTTGGGTACATAGTAAGGTATATGGATTCACATATAGCATGAATGAGTGATATGATGGACATACGGAATTAATAACCTTGCAGAAACAAGTGCATTTAGATACAGCATATAAATTTGCATTTTTACCACATTTACCAGGGTCTTTATAGTTTTTAATACAATTATTCAATAATATTACCGATAGATAATAATATATCAGAAATATTACCGATGGTGCTTTGCTGGACTGCTCCGTAAGAAATACTGCAAATATTATGCCCACAAAACTTGAGTCCATTCTTTGATACATGTATTGAGTTGCAAGATCTAAAAGAAAATAGATGTTAGTGGCACTAATTTACTTTAAGCTGTGATGCAGTTTTCATCAAGTTGTGCAGATGGGAACAAATTCAAATTGAAGTCAATCCCAACAAATACCATGACTTGGACATGAATCCCATAAATTGGTATTGTATGCCTGAACTAATAATTGAGTCTGTCAGCTATTGACTGCAATTTTCACTTAATATGGATTAAAAAAATAATGTAAAGACTAACCAACATGAGAAGGCCAAACTGTAATATGTGGGTGGGAGTGATACCAACCCACCACTCTGAGGGGTCGGCCCACTTCAGCAGCCAATTCCTCAGCCCTCAATGTAGCCTGTACCAGTTGTTCTTCTGATATTTCTACACGATCTGGTTTCTTATCCAAACGACGAAGTATCACAGATGACATTATAGACACAAGTGTACCATCATTGTGAACCTAAGTGGTAAAACAATATAATGTTGGTATACAAAATAATTTACATGTTCATTAATTGATCTTTATATTGAAAGATTGATAGGCAAATTGTATTTCAAACCAAATTTGTTCAAAACAAACAGCAGCTCAAATAATTACCTCGCCAATAAGTAAACCCATTATTTCTTCCTTTTCGGTGGACAATGCATGTTGCACACAAACCAAAGCTACATCCGAAGATAGTATAACTTTGTTTAACATGGTAGAACTTGTGTTTGTCTCTATTATTTATCTAATAATTAATGAGGAAATAAACAGGAAGATACTGCGAATATCAATGTACTAATTTGATCATAGAACTCTTCGTATAAATAATGCTATTACGACAGGGTAATTGTGGTATCTGACAAGATACAAGAATAGTTTTGAATGCACCACGGAATTATTCTGTTGCTCAAATAGCTCAATAATGATTGTTGTTGTCGTACAGATTTTGACATCTGTTGTGTTGTGTTGTTTCCAGTGTTCAATAGTAGTCTTTGGTGCGGTTCGGTTATGTCAGTATTTGTAACTTTTTATCTAAACATGAAATGTTGTCGAAAGTAAACCAAGATATTTATCAAATGTAAAAAATTATTTGATAATAGATCCTTGGGCTCAAAAGACACGGTATATAGGCTAAAAATAAAGTTACCTATATTTCACCATGACATTTCATGATTCAAAATTGACATGTTATGACATTTTCCTCCAGCCCAGCTTGTGTTGGGTTGGTGTTATTTCTTTTGATAACTGTTATTTTCCCCAAGTATTTCGTGCTGCTTAAATTTCTCATTTAAATAAAGTGCTGTTTTCTTATGTGTTCGTCATTTGTTTACTTTAGATGAAACACCATGTCTACTAATGCATATGGAAAATGTGCTAGTAAAGATGGAGCACGCCCATATAAATGCAATGAATATGCTGCCAAAATATCACAAAATTTGCACCACTTCAAGCGTGATGGACGGTTTTGCGATATAGATTTAGTTTCGGGGACAACTAAAGTTCAGGTATAAAGGAGGAGAAAGAAGTGTGCATTATGCATTACTATATTTAACGTGAATAATTTAATGATTTCAGCATTAAGTAGTAAATACGAACGTACCAATGATTATAGTTTCTTTAGTGGAGATTTCAACTTCAGTTTCTCATGAGAGTTAATGTATATTTTCACAAATAAAATGTATTTCTGTAGTCTTGGCACAGCTTTCAATCTCTTTGGTATTATTTCCTAGCTTATGGTCATTATCTTTGAACGAACATTTGTTTTGTTGTTTAGTAAGATTTAATTATAAAATCATATTTGAAAGTAATCAGTTTTATTAGTTTAAGTTTTGGTTACATATATTTTTTAAGCATTTTCTTTAATATTTTAGGCTCATCGTGCAGTTCTAGCAGCAAGTTGTGCATATTTTGATGCTATGTTTAGTACTGGCCTTAAAGAAAGCCAGAAAGGTCATGTTGCTTTGCCAAGTGTACCACCGGACATTCTCCCAATGATAATTGATTTTATTTATACAGGTGAAGTAGCTATACTTATAGTTGTTGCAAACATATGTTTCTATATTACTATAAATATGGCATCAAATGTATGATGTACAAATTGGATAATATTAATGCTGGCTAGATGACAATTTATTAAAATTTGTTATGATATCTTATGTGTATAATAGGCAATAAATATCATATGTTTTTGTACATTGTACATTCACATTATTTGCCTTTTTAAATAACAATTCAAACTGGCTTTGAAAATGTGATAACTGCCATGGTGTCTCAATTGGTGTCATGCCTTGGAAAACAAATCAAAGCTATCAATGTAAAATGAATTACTCATATTAGAAGTACTAAATAGTGCCCAAAAGTATACTTAAGCTGAGATGTATACATTTTGTACTAGTGTATACTTACAAAGAAGTTTTAACATTAGATCATTCCAAATCCTGGTTCCATGGTTCATTATACAGATTTTTCAAGATATAATATACTAATATATTATATTTTACCTATACACCTCTGCCTACCCCTTTGGGGACCCTTGTGGGAAGGCGTGAGGCGTATAATAAGGTAAACTTTTGTATATACACATATAAGTTTAACTTTAGTCAAAATTAAATTGAGTGCATTTGAAACATATTTATTTGTTTCAGGTGAAATAGAAATTGATAAAGCTACAGTACAACACCTGTTGATTGCTGCGGACATGTTGCAGCTCAGAGAACTTGTGACAGGCTGTAGTGAATACTTGAGAAGGGAACTACATCCTTCCAATTGCCTTGGTATTTTCAGGTGTGGAATGTGGATACAAATCAGGACCTATTTTTAAAATTCATAACATATCTCATAACATAATTATTATTACTATGAATGAAAGTGTACACTTAAGGCTGATAGAAACATTAGCCACTATGACTAATGAGCTAGAAACATATTGGGTAGTGCTGGTAACGGAATATCTTCATATGCAGTTCAAATTAAAGTCTGACAATAAAAACCTCACATATTTTCTCTTAAGTGGGGAGTATTCCCCGCAATGTAGAATACTAATTTTTTTCTACTGTACCACACATTTTGAGAGATACTTGTTGATTCATTTAGTTTTGGTGACTGTCTAAATAATATGAGTTGAATGTTCAGATTTGCAGAAGCACACAACAGCACAGAATTGGCAAAAGAGGCTTTGGAACATGCACAAGCAAATTGGAATGTTGTGGCAAGTGGAGAAGAACTTTTGGACCTACCCTTATCACATTTGGTGACGCTTCTGTCATCAGAACAGCTAAAAGTTGACAGTGAAGCACAGGTGATATTAATGAGTGAATACTAATAAATATATCCTCTCGCCTTCCCACAAGGGTCCCCGAAGGGGTAGGCAGAGGTGTATAGGTAATACCCACACACCCACTTTCCGCCAGAGGTATATTAGGTGCCAACGTGACAGATGGAGAGTCCATCGCCGTTACTCAAACACGACTATACATACGCCTTTGAATTTCTTCTCAGACGTATGCAGGTTTCCGCTCGATGTTTTCCTTCACCGTAAAGCTCGTGGTGTGACTAATCACTGTACTAAAGTTCAGAAAAACTCATTGGTACAGTCGGGATTCGAACTTGCGACCTTTGCGTCGCAGGCAACTGCTCGAACCACTCGGCCACCACGGCGGAATACTAATATATGTATATAAAATAAAGTGATGTGGTGGCCAAATGGTTGGAGTGGTTGCCTGCAATGCAGATTGCAAGTTTGAATCCAGACTGTACCAATGAGTTTTTCTGAATTTAAATACTGTCATTAGTCACACCACGAGCTTTACTGTCAAGTAAAACATCGAAAGGAAACATGCATACATTTGAGAAGAAATTTAAATTCGTATAGTCGTCCTTGATTAACGGATATGGGCTTACCATCTGTCACATTGACGCTTAAAATATATCTCTGTCGGAAAGTGGGTGTGGGGTACTACCTACACACCCCTGCCTGCCCCTTCGGATACCTTTGTGGGAAGGTCTGAAGATATAGTAGAAAGATACGCTAAGATTTTGTGAAGCTCATAAACATATAACTACTATTATGAAAGGAATTATACATCACTATTTTTTGTTTCTTGCCTAAAGGACTTTTTGGCCAGTTGTGATGACTTTATAAAAATATGTTGTCTGTAAAGAGCCGTGGTGGCCGAGTGGTTCGAGCAGTTGCTTGCGACCCGAAGATCGCAGGTTCGAATCCCGACTGTACCAATGAGTTTTTCTGAACTTAAGTACCGTGATTAGTCACACCACGAGCTTTACGGTGAAGGATAACATCGTGAGGAAACCTGCAAACGTCTGAGAAGAAATTCAAAGGCGTATGTATAGTCGTGCTTGAGTAACGGCGATGGACGCGCCATCTGTCACGTTGGCACCTAATATACCTCGGCGGAAGGTGGGTGTGTGGGTATTACCCATACACCTCTGCCTACCCCTTCGGGGACCCTTGTGGGAAGGCGTGAGGATATTTTTATTATTTTATTGTCTGTAAAACTGGTAATGTTTTAGGTAGCCAATTTGTTGCATTAGCTTGTATTTAAAGTCACCTTTGACAAATAATGTTGGTTTAGGTTTTATATCCAGCTCTACGTTGGTTAGAACACGACCCGATGGGCCGCAGACGTCATTGCTTCGAAGTATTGGGTCATGTGCGGCTTCCACTTATTTCACCACAAGTCTTGGACGATGTTATTAAAAATGTACAGGACCCATCCATTGCAGTGGCTTTGAAGACAGTGAGAGTGGATATGGTAAGGTGGTCTTTTTGTGTTTACATGTGAGTATGTACACACACAAGTATGTTTAAGTGCGTAAAAATATAAATATCGATAGATAGGATACAATTTATTTTTGGAACAATCCATCAATAAATAATTCAGGAAGTCTTAACAGGCCTAATTCAATTGCGCCATCTGCCCTCTGAACAGGGTCGCGGAGGTCAGATGGTATTGGGTTAAAATGAGCGTCTGCCCGATCAATATATGGGATAACGCTAGTGAGATATTGCTAACTATTTATTGCTTGTTGGTAGTGTGGATCCAACCTGCGACTTTTGACACATAAGTCAGTAGTAGGGCCATTTCGAACGTGCTAGTCCGTGCATTGTTTAATTGTCAGTCCAAACGATGCTCAACAAAATGGGCGTGATGAGCAGCTTCACGTGGGGCATGACGAGCAATGTTTTTTTAATAACACTGGGATGGCATGCAACAAGCATGTGGCCCATCTAATTGTTAGCGGTTAACGCTGCCTATTGACGCTTGCAGCGACGAAGACGTGTGTGACTGTGTGTAAAGAGAGTGGGCGATGTCAATGTGCAGAAATCTGGGCGCGGCGCGTTGGTGCCGTTGGCGGCCGAGCCCCGTGCGCGTGCGCGGCGGGTGCTGTTCGTGGCAGGGGGCTCCTGTCGCGACCAGGACAAGCACACGCCCTTCACCACTGACAACATCTTATCCTCCATGCTCAAATTTGACTTGCATAAAAAGTGAGCGAGTAGCCTTAGCACATTATTTATATTAAATACAATCTTTAGTTTTCCTAAGCTGGGATACCTAAATATGTACAAGCTGTAACATAATTTTAATATCCATCATACCACCCGCCCCAGCTTCGCACTGCTAGCACTATATAATAGTAGTCGTAGGCAACAGCTCATTTCAATCAATATACAAAACCTTCTTCACAGATCACTTTGCCTATTCGTGAAAACCGCATGAAAATCCGTTCAGTAGTTTTCGAGTTTATAGCGAACACACAGACGGTCGCCGCGGAGGTTTTTTCTATAAAATGTAGTGATTTATCCTAACTTATTACTTTTATACACATAAGATTTATTGCATGTAATTTCGGTGTGCATGTATTCGTGATTTACTTGTATAATTTAAGGGAGTGGGAAGAAATGGAGCCTATGGGCATTGCAAGAATCCAACCTGGCGTCGCGTCGCTAGCCGGCCGCGTCTACGCTGTGGGAGGGGAACAGGGCAGCCAAATACTGGCTAACGGAGAGGTGTACGACCCGCAGGTAAAATATTATGTATACATTTTTATTAAATGAGTACTTAATTGACGGCGGCTTTCAAAATACTATTTACTCTATTTTCAGACCGATAAGTGGACAAACATAGCTCCTATGAAAGAGGCTCGTTGTGAATTTGGCATGACCGCGTGGAATGGCAACTTGTATGCATTTGGCGGCTGGGTTGGGTCCGACATGGGGGCGTCGGTGGAAGTGTACGACCCGGTCACGGACGAGTGGACGCTCACTGGCCGCATGCCTGAGCCCAGGTTCGGGATGGGAGTCGTCAATTATGAAGGTACACACCTCATACTACATATCTGTACAAAGACAGGCTGGCTTCCTATCCTGAAAGCGACGTCTAACAATCTAATGGAAACATCGAAAATAAAAATTTGTCAGTTGTAATCGAATTCAAATAGGCGGTACCACGCTAACTATCTAAGTATTTTGAGTTAGTACATTCACACATAGGTATATATCGTCGTATATACACATTATCACGCCGGCATTAGGTACTGTAGTGGTAGTAATATTGCAGTGGGCGAGTATGTTGAGGATGTGGTGTTGCGCAGGCGTGGTATACGTGGTGGGGGGCTGCACGCACGCGTGGCGGCACACGCGCGACTTGCTGAGCTACCGGCCCGCGCTGCGCCAGTGGCGGCCGCTGGCGCCCATGCGCGCCGCCCGCAGCCAGGCCGCCGCCGTGGTGCTCGGGGACCACCTCTACGTCGTCGGCGGCAACGCGCCGCGCCGCTGCGTCCTCACCTCCGTCGAGAGGTACAGCTTCCACAACGTAAGTACCTACCGCTATCCGACACACTTACCTCGCAAGGCACACACGCAATTTCGGATGTTTATTTATATCGTGTATTCGTATTAGTAAAGATATCGGAAGTAATTACAATATTAAATAAATATGGCATTTATAGTCCGTGAACATTTGTTGTACGCTCAATACTCTTTTTAGGAATTAGAATACACGAACTCGAATTAGGAATTAGAATACACGAACTCGAATACTATGCGATGTTGCGTATATCATATTGAATAACGACCGGGTATTATTGAGTTATTGGGTCGTGATTTAGTTTTATGAGTGTGGTATGTGTGGCCAGGATTCGTGGGAGGAGGTGGCCAGCATGCAGGAGGCGCGCGCGGGCTGCGCGGCGGGCGCGGCGGAGGGCGTGCTGGTGGTGGCGGGCGGCGACAGCGAGTGCGGCGGCCAGCGGGGCTTCTACCGCGCGCGGACCTCGCTCTGCAGCGTGGAGCTGTACGACCCGCGCACCGACAAGTGGTGCTCCGGGCCCGCGCTGCCGCACTCGCGCGCCGAGGCCGGCGCCGCACTGCTCTGAAGCACGCACTCACACCCTACATCCTCCGCGATATAACCGCGCGCACTAATGCGTGGCGCCGTTCGACCCGCGTAGCGTTAAGTGGCTAGCCAAGTCCGCGTCGCGTGAAAAGTGCAGCGCCAAGCCCGGGCAGCGGTAATGGGCCCGCCAAGTCCGCGCAGTGACAAGTGGATCGCCAAGACCGTGCAACGACACGTGGGCTAAGTCCGCGCATAAATGGCGCTCCAAGTCCTCTCAGCGACAATCTCGCGCTGAGGACGGTCTTGCATTACTATAACGCATGCCGCCCCGTCGCCCGATACAATATCACTGCACGCGCACCTCGCTCTGCAGCGTAGGGCTGTGGGGATTCCTGAATTTTCTTTAATCACATTTATAGATAAATGCATTTTCACAGTTAACATTTTTATATAACTTTACCTACAGTTTCCGTATTGATTATAAGAAATTTATGACATGGCAAATTTTGCCAATGTAGGCTATTATATTATGAGTGTTTTTAGTATGCACAATTGATTGCTTATATGTATGCACTTGTAGGTATTACATGCTTGTTATACGACCAAAAGTCATTTTAATAACTTAGGTGAGTGTTAGCAAGTAAATTTGTCGCGAATATAATTATTATACAACACATATATCATTAACATACCGTTGACTGGACCAAATGAGAGGGTGAATTGGAGTGTGCACCTGACGAACGCATACTTCAGTAAGCTGTGTAAGCTTTGTCATTATCTATACCAATAGCTTGGAAGGTATTAGTGGTTGTATTTTGAATGTATTACAAAACAAGCAAAGGAAATGGAATTGACGGTACAAGTTTAGTTCGCATTTATACTTTAGGTAACTGTACGTGTGATCTTAGTTAATAATCAAAGTTACATCGCAACATATATATCAAACAAATTATACAAAGTAGTCACAATACGTCTAGAGTTTCAGTTATATACATAACCCATAGTTGGCATCTCTGGCGGAAAGTGGGTGTGGGGGTAATACCTACACACCTCTGCCTACCCCTTCGGGGACTCTTGTGGGAAGGCGTGAAGAAGTAGTTGACCTTTCTGGGCCATTTGAAAAATAATGTATTCGATGTAATTTTATCGACAAGCTAATACATATTCATGCGCTAGGTGTGTAGTCATGAACTGGAACCACGTCTAAACGAAATTACGCTAATGCGATTTTTGTTCTACAAATACTAGTTGTCCTGCCCAGCCTAGATGAAAATATCCTATTGCACGATCACAGCGGCAACTGTGTGGTTTATCCCAGAATGAAATTGTTTAGTTCTAGAAGTCTCAAGCAGATTCGCAAGCCAACCGCCACTGTTTGTGGAACTTGATTGGTTAAACATAATCAATATTTCGTATTATATTTACGAGCTAATTAGGCCCTATTCTGCAATCACTCACAACATTATACCTTTCGCTTAAGACCTGATACAGAATAAGGTACCTACAGATTATAAAAATACATATAATATTATATACTCTATTAGAATATATTCAACTTGCAGCCTGATGATAAGTTTATACAGTGTGATATTATTAGATATATTGCTAGTTTTAAACATAAGAAATTTTGAATAAAATATTTTTACAATGAGATGGTTATTTTATTTTGCAACCATATAAATATATTGTAGCGAGTTTACCGGATAGTTGAGTTTAAACAGTGAGAGCTGGAAATTTAGCGTCTGATACGCGAACGATGTCTTCTACCAGGTACAAGCGGCCGGCGAGTCCCTCGAAGAGAGAGGCGGGCCGGTCGGGCCGGTGCAGTTCAGTACCCGCGCGCTCCACCGCGCACCATTCCGTGAAGCAGCACGCTCGGTACAGATATAGGGGCTTCTGCACAAATCCCCTTACTTAAACTATACGATAACTTACTTAATGCGCTACTGTAGGAATATGACCCTAAGGAATAGCACAAACTACTGAGCCTGATTTTACCTGGCTTACGTACTTACCTATACCTTGTCAGTATCACCCGATCCGGCATTACCTTGAGCAGTAGCTGACAGCACACCTACAAAGCAGCTTTTGCAATCTTTTGGAAAATAGAGGTACTGCCCTAATCGAATTATTCAATTTAGTATCTTACCTTTCATCAGCTGTTCATTGAACACCATATACGACAGGCAGGATATCAAAGGCACGCGAATTCTATCGTTACCTCAGACGAAGTAGTGGGTAAAATATAAGCCACGAACAGTAGGGATTTGGAGATAATTTTCCAATCTTCCAAGCTATATTTTTACAAAGAAAATGTTGAGACTACAAATAAAAAGAACAGTTATTTTCTTTTTACCTTTGTGATCTGATACAACTGAATGAAGGTGTATGCATTCCCACTAACGCCATGACACATACTGTAACCCTTCGTGGTAAGCCCACGTTGCCACACAACATCACCACATTGCAATGCAATCTTCAAATATTTGTCATCTTCAAAAATCTGTTAAACAATTATAATAAATCCTAGTGATACATTGAAGATAAACTATAGCTTTTAAGAAAGATGTAGGATATTTGACTTTCCAATAAAAGAAAAATCCTGAAGGCAGACAAATGTGCTTATAGTAACACACGCTCGTTTACGGAGATAAATATGCATATATTAAGGTGCCAATGTGATGATGAGAACGGCGACGGCAGTTTCCGAAATAGCATTAATAAAAAAATACAGTCAAACCATGAAGATACGTAACCCGTAGTAAGGTAAAAATAGGGTGACCACATGGTCCGATTCCTGTCCAATGCAAAGCCGTTAACGAGCGACAAGAGATTGAACTGAAGCTATATTTACCTGATATGCTAGTAAACACAGTGGTACAAAACCAGGCGCGCCATGACACCACTGAACCAGCCTGTCATTAGCATTTTTTCCGAGTGATGACGGAAAATTACCACTAGTGAAGCGTTGGCTCACCAGCCAATCAAGTGTGGGCTTTATGAAACTACGTATTTCAATAATGTTTATGTAAAATTTCGCCTGAAAAAATATAAAGCATGCTAAAGTACCTACAAATTCCAAGTAGAACAGGATTGCTGTTTATATATATATATTTTTTTGTAATTTGTTTTGTGCATTAAATAAATAAAATGAAATTGATTTTCAGTTATACATTATATGCATGTATAAGCAAGTACATTCATCCAAAACCAGGATATTATTTTGGGAATGATATCAATAAGGCACCTCTCCCATTATAGTTTAAACATAGTTACAATATCTAGCGTTCTCTATAAGGGACTGCCTACCGTAATGCTTAATAGCAGTGTTCCATGGCTCACTGCGAAAAAATATATTTTAAGTTGGTCTTGCGATGTTATCTTTTGTAAGCGGTTCAAGGGTGGCAGGGGACCCATAATGAAGACTCTAATAAATATCCCTGTATTAGAACAATAAGACACCAACCATAATGCTGAATTTGACTTAAATATTCAGACATAGTTTTGTATATGGCACAGTCAACTAGAAAATTAATGTATATGACATATTTACCTAATCAAATGATTTTGATTCTAGTACATTAATATTAACACAACTTGTTTAAAGAATTTATAAATATCAATGACTTGTTTACTATGTCATTGGGAATGCAAAACAATGAATGAATAATACTTTTGCGCAATACTATACCAGGTATAAAAAAAAATTGTATCACCTACCTGGAGTAACATATACAGAATCCCGGCCATACCATGAGCTGCACCAAAATAAACCTTGTCATGCCACTGCCATAATAGAGGACTCTCTGATTTCATACTTGTTGAGAATGATTTTCCAGAGCGTATTATGCTGGTAATAACCTATTTAAAAAGTGCACTTTTATTTTCACTGTGTAATTATTATTTGTGGTGTAAGAAGGTCTGAATAACAAATTACTTTCTCAATGTGTCCTGCAGGTATAATCTCCTTGCCACTGATATGTCTATTAACAAACAGTAATGCATAAAGATATCCAGATTTTCCATACAAAAGCTCATCTGGGGAATCGTTTAACAATGATATTAGAGCCATTAGCCTGTAAACAAAATTATATATAACATTATTAAAGTTAATATATGACTGTGCTGACCGAGTGGTAAACCAAGATTGCTACTTTGAATCCTAACTGTACCAATGAGTTTTTCCCTAACTTAAGTACAGTTGGTCACCACAAGCTGGAGAAGAAAAACATTGAGAGGAAACTTGTATGTGTTTAAAAAGAAATTATAAAGTACTAGTTGTCCCGCCCAGCTTCGCTTGGGTGAAAAAAGTAAATGCACGAAGCACGATCACAGCGCCACCTATCAGGTCCAATTGTGAATCTAAACCATTCTCAAATCCATCTGAAGACACACAGAAAATTTCATTAAAATCGGTCCAGCCATTTAGGAGGAGTTCAGTGACATACACACTCACAGAAGAATTATATATATAAAGATATGCATAGTTGTCCCTGGGAATTAATATGTACCTTTGTGCCAATATTTTGTATTCTGGCAAGGATTCTGGTCGTCTTGTTCCCAGTTTATATGAAATCACTGTAGCCAAAGCAAGGGGTCCTGCATCTCCACATAGAAAACTTATCCTTTTGCCCTTCAGGTTATGTAAATTTATGTATTGCAGTGCGGTCTACAAACAGAAAAGTGTTCATTTTAATTACAAACGTAATTTCTTATAGAATAATCACCCTCACATACCTTAAGCATGTCCGAATTGGTCTCATTTTTTATAGAACTTAAAAAGTAGTACATGGCCAGTCCAGCTGATCCTGTGTATACAGTCCCATCATAAAAGATATCACTCTCCATTGTACTAACAAGCTTGGATAATTTTGCTGCTTTAAAATTTTTCAATTTCATTATGAATTTTTCTGAGAGCTGAAATGTAAAAATACAGTGATTATGCACTATTTTTTCAAATTGATATATAACTAATCAACAATACATATCATGAGATTAAGAGACATAGATATGGCAAGATACATTTGGTTATATCTGATGCATTCTCCTAGAGTATGATTTGTGCCCAGAGCTATAACGTAAAGATGATCGGATGAGCATAGTAGGTATATTATGTAGTAATATCTTATTAGAACTACTCCTTTGCAGGGGTCTGACTGATATATTGTATTATATGTGTATATATATTGTAACGCCAAATCGCTAATGGGGTGGGCAGAGATATATGTCCGTAGCCAGAAGCAGTAATTAAGCACAGGAAATTTTCTCTTTCTCCATAGAAGACAAACAGGGTCACCTAAAGCAGCAGAAAAGATCCATAGAAACTGCTCAATGGCAATAATTTACGTGGTTATTGTCATAGGGCACTTATTAGTTAGTGATAAGCTTCATCAGTGCTTTATTTCAAATACTCAACAATACATACCCCATCCTTGGAATCATTCAAAATATTTTGAGAAACCTCTTGTGAATAGTCATCATATGGATTTTCAAAAGAGCCTTTATGGGCCATATTTGTATAATGCTTTTATGGCAAAAACTCAGATTTCATTACAGGTAAGTAAATTAGCGCATATTTGTATCATTCGTCATTATCAAAATCTGTTAATATTAAGAAAATATTTATTTGCAAACAAGTACCTATCATATCGTCTGGTGTCAAACCTTTGACATTCGTATCACCATAGATTAGTAATTAAAGCAAGTAATAAAAAAAGCATTACCTACCCACATTACATTCTTAATATCACAACTTAAGATTATTTTATACGCATTGCATCCAAATACAGCAATCCTACGCTATAAAAGAACTAAATAGTGATTTAGGTTCAAGGTAATATATTATTTAATAAAATTGTAAATCATCGCTTCATATAAAATCCTGAATAATGCTTAATGTTTCTTATTTATTTCCTCAATTAGTATTTGATACCTTAAAGGTACTAAGGAACCTGACACTCTGACCACGTACGAAGACCAGAATAACTCAATATAGAACACACAGTAAAAGTCTAAACTGCTTTTTTTGGAATCCCGCCAAATACACCTGTAAAAAAGTATAGTTTCATTTGTATTGCCATATATAAAGCAATTGTTTATAAGAAAAATAAGATATATCACACATCCTAATTTCCTTGTTTTGTAAAATATACAGAAATCAGAAGCCAAGTTGATAAGACTGTAAACAGGAAAAGGCACCTACTTAGTTTGTAAATACAAACATTACACAATTATAATATACACATTATCATTCTATGAATAATGAGTAAAGGTACTTATTGTTAGCGAATGACCAAACTAACTAAGCAATAAAATTGGATCATACATAATTCGCTATAGCGCGAGATATAATTATCCAAAAGTTCTTGAAAATGTAGATTTTGACTTCAATTATATTTAAAAAAAACAGCAAAACGGAGGCTGGGAGGGACGAGGGAAGCGCGAAGGCGCGCATGCGTCTGATAATTTCGGCCATATTGTTATGACGCATACAAGATCATAGGTCTCCGCCAGTGACGAGTCTTCTCGCAGTTGACGTGGCTACTACGTACCATCCCGTTCGCCCACTCCGGACGCAGCATAGACGGTGACGAGGAATACGTAACTGGTGAGTGCTTGTGAAGACAAAACTTGCGACCTGTCACGGTCGCATATATTTGGATTCACAAAATTATGTATCCGTACAATAATGGAATACTCAAGAGTGTATATTAAATATGTTGCGTTTAAGTTAGACGCAATAGGAAATCCGCGTCTTGACTATGACGCGATGATTCCGTTTTAGGATTTCCCTGTCAACAATCCGCTATAGAGAAGCAGCCAGGCGATGTTATAATCGGCGACAGTATTTACATTGACTTACACGAAGACCAAGAAATGCATCGAAAGTTGACCTTGAATTTTAGGTGACCTTAGTGGGCATGGACGGAATGGTTGAAGAAAACGGCACCTCAGGCGGTGCTGGAACGTCTGACCCGCTAGCGAGTGCGGGCTCCTCGGTCACCGCGCCACACGTAGTCGCCGTCACTAGCATTGTGCAGCTCACTCTTCCCGCACAGGCTCCCTCAGCACAGGTGTTTATTTTGATTATAAATTTAATCGCTATAATAGTTTTGAGGTATTTAAAACATGCAAGAATGAAGTCATTTTTAAATGTTCAACTAACCTATAATGTTTACGTTTCCAGTTTGTTTATAAATGTCATGACATAACTATGTGCATTATGCTTGTACTATTAGCACGTTGGTTTAATGTATTTAATTAGGGACAAGGCACGACAATTGAACAGTTGCTTACATTATGTGTGGTTACTTTCAGGTCCAATCTGTAATACAGCCTAATCAACAGTCAGTGATTCAAACAGCTTCCAATATACAATCAGTGCAGTTACCTAAAGGGAATGTGATACTAGTAAGCAAACCAAGTTCTGTCATACACACCACCCAGGGAACTCTCCAGACATTGCAAGTAAGTGAAACAGTTAATTGATGCTTCAAAGTAAATATGGTTTTAATACTTTTGTAATTTTTATTCTATCACTTGTGTTCACTACTTTTATAGTTATTATTTATTTGTGCAGTTCAATTTAAACTATTGATATTTAAGCTATGCACATATATATCCTCACACCTTCCCAAGGGTCCCCGAAGGGGTATGCAAAGGTGTATAGGAAGTACCCATATATATACAATGCAACTAGACACACATAGCTGTGTGTAATAATGATATTTTCCTAAATAAATTTGTCCTTTTAGATCAAACCAGAACCAAACACATTATTAGCTGCTCAAGGACAGTCATGTAGTGATGACAGTTGTAGTGATGATGAAAGTCCAAAACGGAAGTATAGAGAAATGTTGACAAGACGTCCATCATATCGCAAAATACTGAATGACCTTGGTGGAGCAGAAATTGCTGGTGAGTTTAACATTTAATATATCGTTATTTTTGTGATTACATATAAAATGAAAGGCAAACTTTAATCCTAGCATCGGGCTTAATCTTAAATATTTACTAATTATGAACAATATGTCTGTAATATAAAGATTGTGCTTTTGTTGCACTGATGTGCTTTACTACAAAGCAAATTCCTGTAAATAAAGTATTTATGTATATGTGTACCCTGAATTAAGGCAGTGCTAATAGTCTGTTATCAATAACACTTTAGATAGGTGTCTTGAAAAGGTATGTAGCCATATAAGGAACATGATGATATTACAGAAAATCGCATGGGCTCTAAACCAGGATGTGAGAACGAAATGTCGCTGTCATCTTCTTTATCTTTTGCACCAGGTCAGTTGAATGTGCCACTGCTGACACCGTTTGTTCTGTGTGCCACATGTCACTAACCTGATACCAACACATCATGTGTAACTACTCTGTGCTGGTACATACTCCATTGTCGCCTGCTTCAGGTGTATATCATAATTATATATTCTCTTCATGGATTGGCTGGAAGATTCCCTTCTAATCAGACAGTCAAAACAAATAACCATTAATCCATAGTTTCTCGGGCGAAAGTTAATTTAATTCAATTACATTGCTTCTTATGTTTACAATATCACTTGTTATAACCAGTCTTATATTCATTAGTGTTGCACAATTTCATTAATTGTTAAATCCAATTGCTATGCCATATGCCAGTATAACATTATAGTTTTATTGATATTTCTTTAGTAAAAATTTTAAAACAACTTGTTAAAACGTTTGATTAGTTTATTAAGTAACCACTTATTATGATATCTGTAGAATTGTAAATCATAATTTGCTTTACAATTACAATAATATTACTACTAAAGTTTAATTACATAGTTATGTTTACTGTTTCCATTGTCTGTTTTAGTTTAAACTGGAGAAGCTTGTGATCAAATGTTTTATAATCAGTAACTGTCCCTAAAAAAAAACTTCGCCATTGCAAAGGGTTTCTGAAACAGGTAGACAGAGATGTAACAACAGTCACTATTCGGTGGACACATATTGTGACAGATGGCAAGTACGCCAAATCACCGTTTTACAATTTACGACCTTGAAAGAATTTAGAAAAAATGCATATTCTTTGTATTGCAATATAAAAAATAAATACTGTAAACTTTAGTCATAAATGTAAACTCGTTGTGGCGTAGTTATGGGACCTAATTAATATTCCATAAGGTGACGTAATACGGCGCGGGCAGGGACGATGACGTCAGGCCAATGTTATTGCTTACTTCATTTTTGCTCTAATATATTACTTCTTACTTGATACAAAGAAATAGCCTACCTTTTCATATTTTCTTAATCTAGAGGTGATTCGTTTTATGTAGTTACGAACTGAAGTTGAGATTATGAACGGGCCATTATTATAATCTATACAAATAAATAAAATTGGAGTGTCTGTTTGTAACATTAAAATAACCGCTTTTTACTAAATGCATATGAATGTATACACGGAACATATACCAAATATATATTTCTTTAATTGTTTGTCTGTTTGTTTGTTCCGGCTAGTCTCTGAAACGGCTGGACCGATTTTGACTGGACTTTCACTGGCAGATAGCTGGCTACTTTTATTTTAGAAACTAAACAATAACTTTTTTGTTAACGCGGATGAAGTCGCGGGCACAGCTAGTTACAAATAAATATGATCTAACTTTAGACAGTTAAATAATTATATTAACACTTCTCTCCCCGATGATGAAACATTAAAAGTGGAAGTTTCGTATTTGCATTTGTAAGGAAAGTCATAGCTGTAGATAAAGAAGGTAGTAGGATAATAAGTAGTTGAACATTACTCTATTGGTGAACAACAGAGCACAATCTTTATAATTATCCTGCCTTGCTTCGTTATTCACCTAAAGGCGGCGTCGTAACAAGTATCCTCACAAAAGGAAAACTTTTCAGTGCTTGGAAGGGTGCGGGTGTCACGTTTTTGTTGGTTTGTGATTGTTTTGAGGCAAGGTAATTGTCGCGAAAATACACAAAATCAGTATGAAGCGAATTTATGTCGCTAGAGATTAAAGGGGTACAGAAATCTATTTCATTATTGATCTCAGAAAATCATGCTAATACTAGATAAGTTTGCTTTAATATAACTTGATATCATGTCTATTACCATTGCTATGCCATATTGGTAAGACTATTGATCATGCCTATATGGGTAGCCTCCACTCTACGTGAACTTTACATGTATTTTGTTCAGGAGTAGAATGAATTGGTGGAGGGAGAATAAACTGATTATAACTGGAATTGCATTGATGCAATGGATGCAAGATAATGTTATTGTTAGTTGTGTAACCTTCTAGCTTATAACTGCAATTAAAAAAAACTAATGTATGTCAGTTTCCTCACTGCATATTACCGTTAGGTCACTGTGTTTCTGTCTTATCAATGTAACTGAAGCTTGAAAAAAAAAAAAAGGTTAGAGCAATCAAGTTGCAATATGTACTTAGCAAAATCTATTTCATACATTCCACACATTAGATGTTGCAGACATTCTTTATACCCATACAAACCCTTTGCATACCCATGCAAAGCTGGGCGCGTTTGCTTGTTAATAATAGATCTGTGTGGCTCAGTGATTCCAGCTGGAGCCCTGCAAACGGAGAGCGGACTGCACACGTTGGCGGTATCAGGATCGGGCGGCGGCAGCGCGATCGTGCAGTATGCCACCAATCAAGACGGATTCTATGTGCCCGGTGAGTGCGTACAACTTATTATTCTGTTGTTTTTATTTTTTATTTATATCATTATAAAATGAACAAACCGGTACTAACATTCTAGGACCTATGTTAGAAGACCAAACGCGGAAACGTGAACTTCGGCTACTAAAGAACCGGGAAGCTGCGAGAGAATGTCGTCGTAAGAAAAAGGAATACATCAAATGCCTTGAAAACAGAGTGGCCGTCCTCGAGAATCAAAACAAGGCATTAATAGAAGAGCTTAAATCCCTTAAGGAATTATATTGTCAGCAGAAGACAGAATGAGGCCCAGCTGGGTAGCCGATGGCTCGCCGATACACCGAGGCTGGTGCCACCGTACCGGCCGCGGCTCCGTGCTCACCTGCATAGCATTGCGCTTATCATCATGTCAGACTATCACTTGCAATATATTTCTACAAAATTATTGTCAAAGAGTACATTGACTTACCGACCAACAGAGCTTTCTTTTAATATTGTTATTTTTCTATTATTTGAATTAACTGTTGTTGTATTTATCAGCTGTTTGATTGTTATACAGTATACTGTATATAAGTAGGCTCATTTACAAATGGTCCCGGGCGAATATTAAAGTTTTAACTATGAGTGTAATATACCGTGAATAGGCTTTATTTATTTACCATTCCAAAAATAGCTAAATTCAACATATACATTATTTATCCTTTACAAATGGCCTGGTTTATATATTTTCATTTATCATATATGTGATTCATGATACTGAAGTGTATTTTCAACACCCCCTGTGGTGTTAGTAATGGATAAGCCAAAGTTAATATTTTAGTTTGATGTGCAATAGCCATAATATTGCAATGTACAGTTATACATTTTTCTTTTTTAAAATATAGTAAATGAAAAAATACCTTGTACATTGTAAATAGATGAGACAGATATTTAAGTATTTGTACAAATATTTGATTGTATATACTAAATGTAATAAATTATGTTGATGAAAAGAATGGTAAATGTTTGCCTTCTAGAATTGTAACTAAAATTAGTTCTATTCACCATTCTACACTAATTCACAAAATTAAAAATATTTCGTTTTTGTGAAATGGGTAACTTGAGTTTACCAGAGAGTTAATTAAGATTTTATAAAGAAATATAATATTTGCCATGATTGATATTGTAGATATTTTGTTTTAAATGTCTACCAAGTATTTGACATTTAAGAAATGAGTTGTTTAGTATATTTTTATCTCGGATATAATATTTTAAGCATTATAATGTATTATTTGTTATGTTATTAATCATTTTATGCAATACAATCATGGCAAGTAACTAAGATAAGGTAATAATAGATGTGGAAAGTGCCTTTAAATTTAGAAGATAAAAGTTTATACCAACATAGCTCTTTATGTTAACTTAATGCTATTTATAAATATTAATAATATTAACTGTTTGATGTAATATCGAGTTTTAATTGACCCGCTATGCATATAACCAAATCCTGTTCGCGTTCGCGACGCCCAACTCGACCCGACGCAAACGCTCGATTCGAGATCTCAGCCAAATAGTACCGCTGCTGGATAATTTTGTATTCCTGTGACTAATCCTTCGTGAACTCTGTAGAAATTGGTTGTGCCGATAGGAAGGCCCGTTCGCTTGTTATTAAACCTGAAATAACTCCACTAAAGTCGCACACTGTAAGGGTAGATATTTTATATATTAATTTCATACGAGAAGCAGAGCTCTGTACCCTACAGAGGGTGTATTGCATTTGGTGTGTTTGCTTAGCACCCCAAAAGTGTCTAGCATGAGACATTGTTCTCCCAATTGTTCGCTTAGTTTGCAAAGGCTCCTGGATCTCGCGCTACGAAAGACAATAAAAAAATATATCCTGAAAAGAAAGCATTGTGTAGGTACTCCCATTTGAAGGGTCAGGTTGATGTTTCCAGTGCTTCTCAGATTGGAAAACCACCAAGAGTTAGTATTGCTTTACGGTCATCTTTTGTACACATTTTACTGAATGTGGTTTAGAACATAGTTAAGAGAGGTAGGGCATAACGGGTTTCCCGTTCGAATTCGGAGCTGCCCGACTGGGGCAGGACCTCCACCTTACAGAAGTCCGTAGCCATATAACACAATTTTTTGTGTTGTGTTCCTACGCGGTGAATAAGGTTTCCAGTAATGAGCTCCTTGGGGAGGGGGGAGGATTGTTACATTGTGTTGGAAGCAGAGGGATTAAACCCATTATGCTGCCAACACACTATAACTCTCCGAACACAGAGTGGCAACGCGCAAGTGATAATTCGGTATCGTGAGCGTAAATAGGCTACGGTAACCGATTCCCATCCGGTAGGCCGTATGCTTGTTTGCCACTCTTGTTGTATAAAAAAAAAATCGACACATGGTTTTATGGGTTCTTTTATCAAAAAGTATTGTTAAGATAAAAATAATGAAAACGTAATTAGATCCTACACCTTTCTATAAATTTACTTTACAGGAGATTTTTATGTTAAAACAAGGCGAAAAAATAAACTTATTTAATCTTAACCTATTTTATTTGGATATTGGCTATATTAGGTATAGAATGCTGAAGGGAACGGATATAAGGGATATTAGACGGGGTAGGATTCTTATGAGGTATTCAATCTGGTAACTTAAGAGACTCAGGCTTGTAAAACTCTATATTTAAATTATGTTAGATGTGCCTCTATGACTGCAATGAGTATGTATTGAGTAAGTATCTATGGCCGTATCCGAACGCAACGACAAGACAAGTTTTAGAGGTTATGTTTACTGCATAATTTTGTCGAGTCAGAATTGAGTTGGTTCCTATCTAAATCAGTCATAAAGTTACTGATTCATTCGAATAGTTGAACTTCAAGTGATACAATATGTTGGTGACTTTAAAAACATTACAACAACAAACTTTCCAAATAGAGATTGATCCCGAGGAAACTGTCAAAGCACTCAAGCTTAAAATTGAAGTTGAAAAGGGTAAAGACTATGCAGCTGACTATCAACGACTTATTTATGCAGGGAAGATTCTTCTTGATGACAATAAATTAAACACTTATAATATAGATGAGAAAAAGTTTATTGTGATCATGGTGACGAAGCCTAAGTCGGAAACAGTTGCGCCGTCAACTACCGCTCCCGAGGCAGGTGAAAGTGCTTCAACCGAAAGTGGAGATGGCAATAAAGCTAAGCCTACCACGGAAGAAACACCAAAGCCTGCTCCTGCGCCTGAACCGGAAAGAGCTGTAGAACCTCCAGCAGTTTCCAATGAACCAGATTTTGAATTAACAGTTCAAAGTATCATGGATATGGGGTACAACAGACAACAAGTAGAACAAGCCCTTAGAGCTTCCTTTAATAATCGAGAAAGAGCAGTGGAATATTTAATAACAGGTATACCAGAAGAGTTACTTCAAGAACAAGATGCTGAAGAAGGAGCTGAAGAAGATCCACTAGCATTTCTACGTGATCAGCCTCAATTTCAACAAATGAGAGCTGTCATACAGCAAAATCCCAATTTGTTAAATGCAGTTCTTCAACAAATTGGGCAAACCAATCCAGCACTCTTGCAGGCAATAAGTCAGCACCAGCAAGCTTTTGTGAGAATGTTGAATGAGCCCTCTAATCCAGCAACTGGTGCTGCAGGTGCAGTTGTAGAAGAAAACTCTGTGGAAGTCCCTCAACCACAACAGCCACAAAATGTCATTCAAGTGTCACCGCAAGATAAAGAAGCCATTGAACGATTAAAAGCACTGGGATTTCCCGAGCACATGGTAATTCAAGCATACTTTGCTTGTGAAAAGAATGAAAATCTTGCAGCAAACTTCTTATTGTCCCAAAATTTTGATGACTAACTGATACACAACTGACTTGTTTAAAGTAAAGCGACACAAAAAAAAAGAAAAAATAACGAGAATAATAAGTTCACCATGTTGTCTGAACATCAATAGCCTAATAGTTTTACTGCTTGTATTCCATGGATGTTTACATGGAAAGCCAAAATGTTTTGTCATGATTCAATGTCTAATAAATTCCTCATTGTTCATTTTGTATTTTTTTCTACTTAGTATATTTTCAAAAGGTTATAAGAACAGAATTGATAGAGATATCAATGAAAGTAAGATTTGTGAACACAAGTATCTTCAAAGGGTTTGTCTATGGCATGTGTAGTAATTATTACTGTTTTTGAGTTAGTAGATCTTCAATCACCAAATTGCTGTAAAAATTTTAACTTGCAAGCCGCCTGGTAGGATTTGAGCCCGTTGAATGCTGCCATCCCGACTTCTCGGTTCCGTTCTCATTCTCTATCTCTAGTCTATGGTCCGAAACAAACGCATTAAAAAATATTACCAGTATACAAAACGCCAGAAATCTAATAGCTTTTATACAATACAACGGACAAATTACTCGTAATTTTAAAATGCATGAGAATGTATTACAAACGATTGATGTTCTCACACGTGGGAACAACAAAGTTTTTAATGGTAACGTTTGTAACACGGTACTGGGTGATGAAAAGCGACAACGATGAGCGGAAAAGAGATTTGTAATTGTACACAATAAATACATCTCAAAGGATTTACTGGTACAAGGAGTATCTGCCGAGACTAAAACTGATTATTTTTCAGCGTATACTATTGATTCAAGGTATCATTTAGTTTCTTACAAAAGGTATAAAAATCCGATTGATTATAAATACTTACAAGCATATCATGCTGTTTTTGTATTTGCAAGTAAAAAAACGATGTGCATGTATCAGGGTCGGGGGAATTTTAATTTAACTTTTATTTCATTTAGTAAAATCTTTTTATTTCCTGCAGTAATTTCGGGATTTTACATGCTAATTGCATACCTCTAGAATGGGAATGACTTAGGGAAGTTTTGAGACAACTGAAAGGTCTCCGGCGCTTTTTATGAATTCCACGTTGAAGTTAGTCTCTTCTCATCTCTTTGCAAGACTTCAAGCGTACAATAATTGTATTCCTCATTATTTAAAACAAATACCGGTTAGAGCAACCGGCATGTGTTATGACAAAAAGGTTATGGGCCAGAATACATGACAATGACCCTAGCTAATCGCAAGTCACCCTTACCGTTTGGGACACGATCTTCCTAACATCTTGTATATGTATACGAAAAATAGGATAATTCAGTCCTATTGCTAGCACAAACTCAATACCTACTGCCAAGGTTTATGTAGGTAAAGTATATTATATTCAGATTCGACCGTCTTGCAGCAGTGTGTTACAACACAAACAAAACTTAAATTTAAGTATTATTAAAAATTTATTTCTTACATACAATAGGTTTACCTTATTCTATGCTCCTACATCTAAATTAACTGAACTTGCTAATTTATATTAGCGAACATAATATCTCACAAACTATACATCATATCTTCTTTTCCTGCAGTGGCATTTAGACAGTATAATGAGAAGCATGTAATAAATACAATAAATATTATAACATGAACCGAAACTGACATCCCACGTAGACAACGTCGTTTATTTTGTATAATTTAATAATCTTTGCAAATTTCATCACATTCTTTACAATTTTTACAGGCAGATCATTAGAGAACAAAATAGAAATAATACATTTTTGTTTCCATAATTAGGCAATACGGAATCAAATCACATTATATTATTTTACTTCCAAAGACACTTCAGTTACACACTGGCACTATCATTGAGTAGATTCGAACAATTTTTCACGAAAATATTTAATTTTTTGTGCAAAGAATGCTTCTAAACCATCCGCACATCGGTAGAATTCGGAGTCCTTTGGGTTGAAGTACCGACAATTATCGAATATTTTAGTCATGTCACCAATAAATTCACTTAACGTACTGTAAGTCTGATCATTCACTTTCCTTTCCACTGTTTGCAGATCTGTAAGCAATCAAGTAATTATAACATACACTCAACCTGATTACTAAGACTATATAATTGCAATTAACTGTATGTAAGAAAATTTACCCATTGGTTCTTTAATGACTTTATAATAAGTAGGTGCTTCCCTAGGGTCGACAGGTTCCATAAAAGGCCATGCATTCTTATGCAATTGTATTTGCTTGACAAGCCTCTTTAGGTGTTCAAAATCTTTGACGGTAAGCTCCTTCATGTTTGCATAATTGACAGAATTATTTTTTTGACAATTAGGACAAATATACTCGTCTATATTGTCTGCTTCGGATTGTAGGATTCCTACGCAACGACCGTGGAACCAGTCTTGACATCGGTCGCAACATATGTAAAACCTGCAGAAGAAAAACATACCATATATGTTATATATATATAGATCAGATAAATATACTGTAATAAAGACAATATTGATATCAAACTTGGCAGCAAAATTGGTTTAGTGAAAATACGTACGTACCTGAGTAGTAGTCACTATATTTTATTTCGTACTTATTGTTGCATATGCACTAGGCGCCTGAACAAAATATATATTATCATGTAATTAATACTTACTGTGAATTATCATAGGGTTGCCTACACAGACAGTATAACTCTTGTGTTTCTGCAGCCCGTCGACAGTCAGGGCACACATATTCCTCCATCGTTTTACTCATCTCTTCAGTAACCCCTACACAATCTCCGTGGAACCAATTACTGCAGTGCTCGCAGCCAACATAAAATCTGCATTACAATGAAACACAATATTAGTAATAAATATAAATTTTATGCCAAACTAGCTGTACTACTAGATAAATTACTGGTTATTTTGATTTTAAATCTAACATCAGGCGCCATTTTAGGGTGGGCTTATCTTCGATAATTATTTTATTATTACAATAACAAAAACAAGACTATATATAGCCTACTTATTAGGCTGAAAGAGTTAATCACTCTTCTGTAATTATATAAATGTCTTAGCAAGTATAGGGCTGTCACTAAAAGTATTTACTTAGTGTTGTCGTAAGGCGTCCGACAGAGGCAAAGTAGCTTCTCCTTCTTAGCGTGCTTGCGCGGCGCGCGTGGCGACGAGGGCGGCGCAGCGCGTCGACGCCCGCGCACCTCTTCTTGCTTGCTACGCTCTGCGCGCGTCCGCAACGCCAGCTCCGCCGATAACTCCTTCTACAAACACTCATAATAAAAAGAGCTCGAAGCCACGGTACTCTCACGCTGAGCAATACGCACCTGGATTTCCACACCAAGCTCCTTCTCGAGTAGGCCCCGCTTTTTGATGATGTCCTTTTTGAGCATTTCCTTGTGCTTGAAGAGCAGCATTTGGAGTCGGGAGTGGTTCGTGGCGGCGCGGCGACGTTCTTCGAGTCCAGAAGGCGGCGCTGGTTGGGGTGAAGGCTGGGGCGCAGCGGGCGCGGAGGGGGGCGCGCGGCGCGGCGGGGCGGGCGGCGCCGGCTGAGGGGCCGGCGAGGGCGGGCGGGCTCCTCGCGGCCTCTTGCGCGGGCTGCTGTCGATCCACTCATCGTCGTCGTCGTGGCGCGCGGAAGGCGCCCGCCGGCGCGGCGGTGGCGACGAGGGTGAAGTCTGCGCTACGACGGTGACCACGCGCGGCTCTTTTTCAGGCTGGACCTCTGGTTTCATTCGCTTCTCTTGATACCGTTGAAGCTGTAGTAGTTTCTCCTCGATTTCCGGATTTAGGTTTTCCTGTTTGAGGGCACTCTTGATGGCTGAAATTATCATCATTATTTATTGTAGGACATTTTACTGCTCTTCCAATACTATAATGCGTGTTATTTACGTTCCTGATGATGATGTTGGTGACGATGGCTTTTTATGAACAAAAAATGCTATTGACTACTTACTCTGCTGTATGTAATCGGGAGTTAGCACGAACTTATTAATTGGCGGGACATCTTGGGCGGAATTGACTATATCAGTTTTAGTACTATTTTCTTTGATATCGTCGAGTTTAGAAGGTGTCGCTTCCTTATGGCTCGCTGCCTCCGCTACGATGTCCTCGCCGTTTAGCAATGGCTGCCTTTTTATTTGTTCTTCTCCACTACCATCCTAAAAATAAAAGGCACATAATTTTCAAAACCGGCACGTCACCTTAGCACATGGAATAAGCAATTTTCTTTTTTTCTAACAAAATTATAATCATCCTCCAAGCACACGATTTGATTTGAAAGAATATAAAAATAAATTAACAAAAATAGAGACAATACAATTCGTTTGTGGGAATATATCAGTCCAAATATATACAATTAATATTATATTTTATTTATAATACACGTAATACTGACTATTATATTGTTTCAGATGACCTATAAATTTATTTTGTGATTCATGTATTACTCGACACGCGCAATTGCCCATACACCCCCACAAAACGTATGCAGTAAAATAATAATAAAAAAAAAACAGAAATAAAAAGGACTTGATAAATAAAAGTCGATATTCGATTTAATATTTTATTCAATGATATCAATATTCAATGTGTATTATATAATTACCGATTTGAATGTTATATATTAAGAGTATACATGACTAAAGGTGGTGTATGAGCAATTTTTTGATACCTGCCATATCGACGTAATAACTAGCTAGCGTCCAAGGAAAGACAACCTGTGACCCTTATAATTGTCAATTATTTTGCCAGATTGATAGATAAACATCGAAAAACCACTCACGCGATTTATAGAAGGTTGAATCTAATTCATATTCGATATCATCATATTTGCCAATTTCACGTTAACACCAATTAAACACGTACTTGTGAACCAGCTACATGGTACGTCACATGAACATTTAGATGTAACAACGGAGAACAATAAAATTGGCAAAATGCATTCGCAGCTACATTTCAAATACTATAGGATAAACACAATGTAACATATGATTCGGTAGTACATATGCTGAGGTAAATTAGAAGTCGACAGCTAAGTATTGCAAAGACTAAAATATTCTTGCTACAAATGAATTAATTCTCAAATATAATTTTATCTGCTCGTATCACTGCCGACTTACCTCCAGCACATGCAGCACTTACATCTCTGTTCACACTGTCCCTCTACATCTCTTATCAATACCAATATCAATCAATACCAAGAATAATTATTATGAATACTTATTTATACAGTATGACCCCAGATGCCAGATCATGTTGTTAGTATGTTCTAATTCTGAATGATATTGATAACATTGTCATTCAAAACATGGTTCACTAACCTGAACATGTTCGACACCTACCATTCATAGAACCGCAGTTCGGGCCAGCTGTAACAAACCTTATACAGTTATTTATTATCTTATGTATCACCACTCTGTTATTAATGCGAAAACTTTTGAGTAAGTGAAAGAGCAGGCAGTGAATATTCAATTATAAAATCACAACAAATGATTCAAGCATCCGGCGTCACCATGTCATGTTGCACATTATTCAGAGTTATTACACTATCATTTAGGATAACCTAAAATTTACATATGCATTATAATATTACAAATAAATAATTAACAATATACACAAATTTTTCTTTGGTGTTTTATTTGCTACATGCAATCATTAGTTTGTTTTATAAGAGCCGGTGATGTCTAATCGTTATTATAAAAAAAATCACTGTGATTCACACGGGTACATTACTGAGTGTGTATAGCTAAGTATAAAAGTGTTACAAAAGGTACATTATATATTCATGAAATGTCCGATCATTCTAGGTTGGTTATATTACATGTGACCGATTCAGCACATTTTGCCAAACGTGATTGGGACCAAGAATATTACACTATTACAATAAACAGCTAGTACCCACGAGCAATGGTAAAAAATTAACGCCAGCTTTTAAACGACTACTAATAATCATATATTTAGCCCGATGCAATGTCCAGTCTTATATAGTATTTTACAATATTAAAGCATATTTATATTTGTCCATTTTAAATGCAGTGTTCGATCACAAAGTCGCATGTCCAGATTAGACCTATCTTATCTAATGTGATCTCACCCCAAACAGAGAACGTCATATTTCTAACATTAAATCCGCTAATCAGACTAAGAATGCATGGTAATGAATACGGTAATTCTTATTGAAATGCAATCATAATGTAATTGCAATTAATAATATGTCTACTAATCGGTTTGCTAAACTGATTAGCGGATTTAAATAAATGTCACAACAAATCACAGTGTCTCATAATTTTCTAATTTGAAACAAAAACAATTGCAAAGACAACCAGAAGTGGAGTTCCGAAATTGCAGCGAACATCCAAACTACACAATATCAGTGAACTTCATATACTCTAGATCAGTTTGGGGGGAGTTTATGATTAATTATTAATCTTGGTTTGTTTCCTTAACACCATCCCACAATTAAGTATGGACGTAGACAGTGAAACTATTCAGCAGTGACCATTTGAATTACGTATATAATTTATGAGTTTTAATGCAATATACATTTAATCAAATATAAATGTCCGTGTCACATACAATTAAAATTAATTTATTCCAATAATGTAAATTATTTTATATAATCTTTCTGAAAACTGTTGTTCAAGGGATCTTCAGATGTATATTTGGTTATACTAATATAGGTAATGTGGATTACATAGTTCATTTTAATGTATATCACTGCAATTATCGCTGCAAGAGCATCTAGTCGAAACTCTTGTAACGATAATTGCAGAGATTATATAGGCTTACTTCTTAATTTTTAAAGATAATGTGTCTAGTAGAAATATATTACCTGCGGCACGGGTGTGGCGACGGACAGCGGCTGCAGCGTTTGTAGAGTGTGCAGCTGCTGGGTGGCCTGCAGCGTCTGCGGCGCGTGCAGCGGCTGCCCGTGCAGGGTCTGCGGCGCCACGGGCGCCAGCGGCGGCGGAGTCGACGCAGCCGGCTGCACCGCTAGGTACATTTTTCGAGGGCCCAACATTCCTTGCTTGCCCGTCAACTCTTGAGCTGAATATTATAATAATACAACCATCAATCTTACTACCATTCACGCTATTTAATAATAAGATCAGTAGACCTGGTCCCATTGAGTAATATGGAAAGAAAATGTAACGATCCTCATGTGAAAATAAAGCCTAAGGATAGGCAAACAAACCTGCATAAGTTCTGAGACAGTCTGATAGGAAGTAAACTTTATTTTGTGTCAGTTAATTGGAGCCATATATCTTCACCTTCTCACAAGGATCCCCAAAGAGGTAGGCAGAGGTATGTACTATCCAAACACAAAATCCATATCAATATTTAAAATAATATTCACCTTTTAGAAGCTGCTGTTTTACTTGATGTTGTACAAGAGCCAGCTGCTGAGGCGTCAAGGCATATCCGTGAAGTCCCTGTAGGACTATGCTTGGGCCACTGCTTGTCTGCATTACCTGCAGAAAAAAAACACAATTAGAAATAAAATTCCTTGTTGCCTTGTTGCCAATTATATCACTTTTAGTACAGCAGTGCTGTAACAGTTCGCAACGGTATCTTAAACCATCAAAATGTTTAGCATTACATGACAGAAAATTGTTATAGTGATCGATAATTTCGGTATAAATATGTGGCTGCATGCCATCGCCAAATATCGATATTAACATACTCCATTAGTCAAAGTAAAAGACTTAATCTACTGGGTACTGTCTTGTACGTCTTGTCGTACCTGTACTTGTACGGGTAGGCTTGAGGAGAAATATTATTATCATTATTACTTAATCTAAAAAGTTAATTACCTGTACCGTCACGGTCTTTATGACGGTGCCGGGTGGTTGACCGACTAAAAGCCGCTTTTCAACGATTTCATCTTCGGAGAGAGGCGGCGCGGGTGCCGGAGTCTGAGGCCGCGGCGCAGCAACTGCTTGCGGAGCGGTCGTCGGCAACGATGCGGCCAACGGCAGCGCTGCAGTTCCAGGTAGCGGCGCAGTCACCGGTAGAGGTGCACCCACCGGACTCTGGCCAATGTGCGCTACGATCTGTGCCTGGTTATTTCCGGTTGGCCGAATCAGCACCTGCTGGCCGTTCACCGTAGCAAGCTGGATCTTGCCAGCTGCAATCTGCTGGACGAGGACGGGGTTGTTGACGAGGATTTGTTGCGTTGCAGGGCGTGGCCGCGGCGGCGCTGGGGACGGCTGCAGCAGCGCCGCGGGCGCGGGCAGTCGCGCGGGGGGCGGCGCCAGCAGCCGGCCCGTCGCGCTCTCCGCCTTGCCCGAGTTGGCGGCCACGAGCTGCCCGCCTCCGCCCTGCTGCCCGGCCATCACAATGTGCAGCTTCCCATCCGGCATCTGGAGCAGCTGCTGTCCTTCTAGTAAGCCACGCACTGTGATTTTCCCATCGGGTGCGCGTATTATCTGTACTTTTTGCGGACCCTCTTTTGGTGTCGCCGGGCTCGCTTTCGTCGCTGCAGGCTCGTTAAAAGTGGTTTTGGCGTTTCCGGAAATCGGCTGACTAATCACTCGGGTGGTTCCATCAGATCCTTTTGTCATAATGATCCTTCGCGTTCCAATTACTGTTTTGTGTCCAGTAGGAGTAGTATTGTTAGTCGTCAATAACGACGTAAGTGTACTCTTTCCGGAATTTTGATTTGGTGTAGATTTAGATTTTTCTGTAATAAGTAAAATAAAATGTTAATATTACAAAACTCTAAAAGCCAAACTAAGTCTGTGTTGAGCTGCCGTGGCCGAATAGTTGTAGTAATCACCGGCACAGTAAAAACAGCTCCAAACCTTGGTGATATGTACTAATGAGATGAGATATTTGAGTAGATTGATTTATTACACCATTAGCTCAGCATCAGCATCATATGGTAATGGAAAATATTGTGAATAACTCGTGAACTCTAATGTACCCAGAGGTCTGCAAACATTCACGAAATTCTGAGACTTATGCTTGGGAGACGGCAACATGCTCGCTAAATTAATCTCCGAGTAATATCCTAACGCTATGCCAAATTTAAACTTAGAAAACATTCTGAATAAGATTGTGACCTTGCGACATCTCGAGCGCCCTCTTCTGTTGATGTGCGGCTCGCTGGTCGCGCAGCTGCTGCTCCAGCTTGTCCTTGAGGTCGGGCGGCGGCGCGCGCGCGGGCAGCTTGCCGGCCGCGGCGCGCGTCAGCGGCGTGGCGCGCTCCGGCCGCTCCGACCGCTCGCCGTACTGACGCACCTCCCACAGCTCCAGCTTGTCTTCGTCCACCCACTCCTCCGACACCTGGACCCGCAACATTACGATCATGACGTGATTGATCTAATGTCTACACACTTTATTACAGTTGTACACATAACGTTTAATATAAATTATAAGCCGTGGTGGCCGAGTGGTTCGAGCAGTTGCCTGCGACGCAAAGGTCGCAAGTTCGAATCCCGACTGTACCAATGAGTTTTTCTGAACTTAAGTACAGTGATTAGTCACACCACGAGCTTTACGGTGAAGGAAAACATCGAGAGGAAACCTGCAAACGTCTGAGAAGGAATTCAAAGGCCTATGTATAGTCGTGCTTAAGTAACGGCGATGGACTCGCCATCTGTCACGTTGGCACCTAATATACCTCTGGCGGAAAGTGGGTAAAAAATTTGCGCCATACAATACCATTTATACCAAGTAGACTTATTATATATCAATAAAAGTAACAAGGTAAACAACAAAGAACATAAAAAAATACCTGCGGTTCTGTATTTTGAGGAGATTCTGCTCGTTTTCTCTTCCTCAAACCGCTTCGTATTGACGTGACTTCGCGTACAGTCTTCGGTAGTTCGAGGGGTATTACAACTCGACGTCGGAGATACTGCGTTCTTTCTGAAAACTGTCCTATGTGACGGTGTTTCAGTAGTTCAAGGGACACTATTTCTGTATCCGTTGTCAATTGATGCTTCCCGTCAGCCGTAGCCGGCTTTGCAGACATGTCGTCCCACCGCAGACAGGCCCACATTATGCGAAGCTGCAATGCCGCACTCGTCAGCCATTGCAGGTTTACTGTACGGTACAACCAGCACGATTTGAATAGCGGCCTGGCACAAGGATAGGGCCACACAGCTTGATTAGGTTTTGCACTATGGCTGAAACCTGAAACTAAGCTGTGCCCAGCTACTCTGCTCAGCTTTCTTAATTCGTGATGAGATAAAACCATTATGGTTTTAGCTTTACTTCTTGTATGGAATGTAGAGCAAAGGGGATATTTGACAGGGGTTCTTTTCTTTTTCTTTTCCACTGCTGAAGTCTGTACTCTTTTGAGATACACTTTACCACTTGGGTTATCAGTGGAGTATACTCTCACAATACTGCCATCAGATTTATCTTCCTTTATTGTTTTATCCTCCCTTTTGACAGATCTTGAGAGGCCGAATCGTCTGTTTATCGTAGCACGATATTTAGACCTGACATCGGTTTTTAAAGCAGTAACGGAGCATTTGTATGAGGAAGCATCTTTAGAATTAGTATTGAGACCTGAGCTTGAAGCTGTGTTGTTTGTTTTAGCTGTCCTGCCCCTAGTTATTTTCAGTTTTGGTATAGGAGGGCGCAGTTTTCCTGTGGCTTCATTCGCGTGCGCAGTGTCCGCTGCTTGCTGTTCCTGCTGCTCGCTATCAGTCAATTCTTTCAATGGCCCTATTTCTACTTCGTTTTCGTCACCCCCGCAAGTAATGTCTATGTCCATTTCATTGCCCACAGCTGGTACAGCGGACTCTTCAAGTGTGCTTTCCGACTTTACGTCAACACTATCATTACTTTCAGTTTTCAAGTTGATATCGTTATCACCACTTAATTTGCGTTTCACGAAACTGTCACTGTTTTTATTGTCATATTCCTGTGCACACGCCACGGCTGATAGCAAATCAGACAATATGTACTCATTTGAATTTGTATTCGAACTTTTTCCTAACAAATATTGTTCTAAGATTGACATTTTCGTATTGTCTTTAGAGTTTGCAAGGCTTGCGGAATTGAAAGCTCCACTCTTTAGTAACGATACCAATTCGTGTATAAGGTGTCCCTTTGTTATACATAGAGGAGAATAACAATTTATTTTTGCACCAGAAGATTGTAGCAATTCACTTGTTTCTATTTTATTGCAACCAGATGAATAACACTTATAGTGTTTCATTAACTGGGATATTTTTTGGTACTTATCCCTTAGGTCATCAATATCAGCAGAACAGTCACTATTTTGAAGTTTTTGTTCAGTGCGTGATTCACAAATGGACGACATGTCAGTAACAGGGTCGTCATTTTCCACATCAATATTTTTATCTTCCTCCGTTTTAACGTCAATATCTTCTTTTTTAACATTAGCCAACAAATTTGCAAGCTTTTTTTCTTCCATAAATTTCAAGTATGTTCTACGAGCCAGAAAATCGTCTAATTTCGACTTCCTTGCAATCTTAGAGTAGTACCGCCTCGTAGAGGAGCTCAAGGCTTTTTCAACATCAATCTCTTCGAAATCCTCATCGTCTTTTTCTACTTTCAAATTACGCATCGACGGTGGTACTGTAAATTATTTTAACACATTCGGTTAAACATAGTATGTATTTCGAATAAGACATTAAAGTTTGTTGCACATTCTAAAAACATTCTAAAAAGAGGTTTTGAATCGAGAAATCATATGGCATAAACATACTGAGTGCAAAAATTTTCCTGATTTAATAAAGATATCCTGATTTAGGCCAGGTTGGCCAAATTTTGGATATTTTCTTGGCAGAAGATCCTGTCATTAATAAGAACAAGGGCATAAGCCGATTATGGTATTTTAAAAGTAGTAACTTACATTTTTCCATAACATCTTTATCAGCAGCCACACCTGATATCAAGTATTCATATGTTTTTGGTTCAACTGCTAATACTTTTATTATGCTACCCTCTCTGACTCGCACGGCAATTTTAGCCGGTCCTTTTGAGAGGCCTGCTTTAGAAACTATATTAAGCTTTTTATATTTTCGGGTGGAAGAGTTCCATAACCAGCCCCACTGCCCGTGTATCCTGTACTCTTCACCTTTTTGTTTCCATGCCTAAACAATAAAGACAAAATATACTTACATATAATTTATTGTATAGGAATCAAATAACATTTTAAGCACAAGTGATTTTAATTACCTGATGTCGAAGGCCTAATGAGTACTTAACAAAATTATAAGCAGTCCTGTATCTTTCTTCTTCTTCATCTCTCTCTTTTTTTTCCCTTTTGTCAAGTTTTTTGCGTTCCTCCCGGTCAGCAGCAGTGGTACGGATCAGTCGAACATGGCCCAACTGTTCATGCCAAGCTGGTACCCAAACTGCATTTTTTATACAAGCCTGAAAATCAATTAAACATTTTTTTATTAATAACTAGGTAGTAGGTGAAATCCATTGCAAGTATGTATATCTAAAAAACTTTTATGCTGCTTGTCATTTAGAACTACGAAATGTTTGTGCCCAGTTCTGATCATTACCATGTATTTTAAAACGTAAATATATAGGGTTTTATATTGCAGTTCACAAGAGACTAATCTTAAAATACAACAGAAAACACGTTGGCTAATGCAGTTGTCAAACAGTATAAAAACCTTTTATTTTAGCTGTTGGGCATTGGATGTCCCTTTATAGCAATATAAAAGGGTGGATGCTTATGCATTTTCCAAATTTTCGTCTTATTTCAAAAGATTTATAAATCCTTCTAGCATAACAACAAACAATGGATTAGGTTGAGGATATTGGTAAAAAAATAATAAAATTAATAATAATATAATATAAAATTATAATTATACATAATCAAATTATAACAATCAAATTATAATCAGCTGTAGTGGTCCACTGGTTCAACTAGATTACAAGTTCGAATCACTACTAAACTAAGTACAGTGATGAGTCACACCACTAGCTTTATCGTGAAGACAACATCTACAGGAAACCTGCATACATGTGAGAATAAATTCTAAGACATATGTATACTCGGGCTTGAGTAACGGCGATGGACTCGCCATCTGTCGCGTTAGCACCTTATATATCTCCGTATGTCCTAAATATATCTCTGGCGGAAAGTGGGCGTGTGGGTACTACCTATACACCTCTGCCTACCCCTTTGAGGACTCTTGTGGGAAGGCTTTAAGATTATATATAATTTTAATCACTAGGATTGCCGTTCTAAACGCCAATCAATATCACATGGTACATACCTGTAAGACACAGAGAGCTCGGGCGAAATCACGTGGAGCCTGACATAATTGTACTGCCTGCACCCATGGTTTCCTTAACAAACACCAGTTTGGGTGCATGAATTGTAAAACTATATTAGATTCCAACTGTAGTAAGGTTTGTCTTAGTGTTGCCACAAGCAATGGTTTTGTCCCTGCAAAACGAAAAATAAAATGATATTCTAAATTCCTAAAGATTCTATTGTATATCACATACAATACAATACATTCATTTAATTACCATTGAGGAGTCCAACCCATTTGAATTCCTGTCCTGACGAAAGAGAAAATTTGTGTGACATATATCGCTTTTTATCCCTTTCTTCATTTCGTTGGGGTTTATTTAATGCCAGAGCATTGCTAGTGTACTGGTTAATGTAATTCTTAAAGTTATTTTCATTACCCAACTTAAAAAAGCCATTTCCATTCGTCATCTGATTAGACTTCTGCCTTGTAACCCTTTCTGTAACTAAAATTGCATATATTGGATCAAATGCCTACTAAAATGTCTTACTAATAAGAAGCATGAGAACTATCACAATGCATTCAGGTTTTTTTTTATTAATCTGAATAGGTAATTACTTACTGTCATCCTGCTTTTTATTCAGTGATAATTTGGTTTTATTTTTAACCTTCTTCCCATCTTCATCATCTGGGATTTCAAACTGGTGATCCTTATTATCCTGACCCGCATCATCACTTGTAACAGTCACTTCACTTACCACACCCCCATCAGCATCAAGTGGTGCTAAATTATTAAGTTTGTCATCATCCATTTTCAAATCTGGATTGTATTCATCTTGCTTCCAATCAGTATTAAGTTTCCTTTTTTTAAGCAAATTTGAATTTTCCACCTCTAAGTATGATTTGCGATTGCCCTTGGCTTGGTTGGTGAGACGTTCAGTGATTTCCATTTGTCTTAATATTTCGTTTTTCATTTCTAGAAGCTCCCTTACTAGTGGAGCTTCCATTTCAGCTGGATCTAATACATTTAACAACTCTTCTAACTGCTGAGGTGAAGTGTAATACCAAACGTCACCATTATCAGCCTCACTAAAAGAATAATTATTTATTTAATAACTTATTGAATCATATGCAAGCATTTTGGTTGATATGGATATGAAAGAGCAATAGGAGGAATAAAATCTTTACAATATTTTTGTATGCTTGAAATATTGTTCCAAGCAAGCTAGCTTACAAAATTAATTAATTATTTTACAAATATTTTAATATTGAACTATTCTACTCACACAAGTATTCGCCTTGCAATAAACCAATATTTTCGCCCATGCCTATCAAAGCCTAAGTGTTCATGGCGACACATAAGACCTTGTTTCTCGGCATCTGGAAGGCAGTCTGTAACTCCAATTGTTTTATGTTGTTTGCATAGAGCACACTGCCAGTCTTCAGATGGTACATCTACTAAGGGAGGATCCACACACTCCAGATGGAAAACAGCAGGACATGTCTCACAGCACAATAAATCACCCAGTCGGTGACAGACTCTGCAGTGGTCATCATAATGTATTGGAACTGAAAAATTAAGCAATATGTACACATACTATGGCTGCCTGTTTGGCATGATTGTCCCATCTCCTCCTTTTGTCTAATCTGCCTGACATTAAATCAAAATACCTACTAAGATTCAATAGAAATGGTATTTAGAGGTAGGTTCCCATAATTCATTTATGATAATAGAAGTTAAGGTAAGGTATATTTTGTACCAAAATGTTTAATGGTTTCAAATAATAGTCATAGTTTGTAAAATTATAATATCAGTAAATATTCTAAGCTTTCATCTAAGTGTAACATCACAAAATTTTTGGTAAACAGCAAAATTACACAGTAATTGCTTGAACCTCAAGTAATTTTTTTTATGTACAACATATGCTTTTTGAAATCGAAGTAGACAGCGTCAGTCTGTCCCCCACTATCTACCACTGGAACAATCTCGGCCATATGATTGATCAGATTAGTAGCTGTGCTTCTAGCCGGATATGGTACCTCAGTGAGGATTATTAACCCTCATTGAGGTGCAGCAACAAGATCAAGATACAATGTACACCAATATACACTGGGAACATCATTCATAACAGCTAGGCAATTTAAATCATGCAAGTTGATAATAAATGATATCCAGTCTTGCAGCCCCCATTACTAACATAACCTAGTTGTTACTCCAAGTATTATATGAAACGGTTTACAGTATATTCTATACAAGAAAAATGCAAACTAGATGACAGTGGTTATATGCTTGTTAGTCATTATACCCATTGGCCTAGCTGTTAACAAAGCACTTGGTTCTAAGTCCCAATTTAATACAACTAAACTAAACCATAAAATACAGCTTCATATTTTCACTTGTTTTTTAAGGAAATTTAAGGCAAAAAGAAGAAGGCAGGAGCATTAAAACAGTTAAATACTACTTTTCACAGCCAATCATTAAATTATTGGTCACTCATGAATGGCCCAGTGAACTCAAGCTCAGTGCAACAGGACTCATTCATTCACTTCATGTTGAACTTGTTATTATTATTATATACATGTATTGGAAGATACACTCTTGGTTTGAATAACTACTACTTAAGTGTATTAAGACTGAGGCTCAAGCCCCTGGACAAACATATATACATGCAGTCGACCAGCATTTATTAAATGTGTATAAACATGTACATATAATATTTTTTATGAAGAAATTAACTCACCTTCACTCAAGAGATCATCACGAACTGGATTTGTAATCAGAAATTGATTACACAAGAACTGTAACACTGCTAACCGGTCATGCACTGTGGTGAATGGATATTCACATGAATTTACAATTTTAACAATATTTTGATCAAAGGACTTGTCACTTTCTACATAAATTCTCAGGATTTCAGGCCATGTCATAACGTCCAATAAAAACAAAGTAATATTGACACTGTCTTTATGATCTAGTGGACCAAAATGTGTTTGTTGGGCATCCTCCTCACGCAGTAAAGCTTTCAGTAGCATCATGTGGACTTCAATCAACAAATTACTCTGGTCCTCACAACTAAGTGCTGCACACAAATCTTCTAAGCGGAAAGGAGACAGCCTCACCAAATGTCTGAAATGCCTCAGGACTTCATATACACCCATCACTTGTAATATAAAATGTTGAGGGATTAGCAAATCATCTGATGTAGGAGGTAGTTCCAAGGGTGGTATCTTTCGTTCTTGTTGCAGCCAAAGAGGGTCAGGACTCGGAGGGCGGATGGAATTACTATTTACTTTGCGCGGAGTACCACCAGTGGTGCTGTAGCTGCTTACAGAAAAATCGCTTTCGCTGGCGGCTCCATCGGCCGCACTAGCGTCAGAACTCTCGCTGGCACGATCCTCTTCAGGTTCCGATCTATCACTGTACTCGTCCCCAAAATCAGACCCGTAATGGTACTCAGACTCATGATAATCTGCTGCCTGAGGATTGTAGCCTCGACGAGAATATGCATTTGATAATCCACCTCTTTTGCTTTTGTGGGTTTTACCGCCTCTTGGTTTGCGTGTACTTCTTCGGCTGATATCACTGCCTTGAGGAGATGACGCTCTGGAAGCTGAAGGTGTGCTGACAAGAGAATTGGAACTAATATTTTGTTGATTTTGTAAATATTTGGGTTTTTTCAATAAATGGTACTGGAATTTTCGGTTTTTCTCAAACGTTCCCGTTTTAGGGGGCCTGCCGCGTTTTTTTGCCCCCCTTCCCGACATCATTGAAATCAACTGTCAATTGTATACCACTTCGCACGTGTACAGTAATAACATAGTCTTGTTTACAAAAACAAAAAGATGGTATTGCATTTCAGTTCATCGTAAATCCAACGCAGTCATATTCTCAGCCGTTTGAACACTTCGCACAGATTTGACATTCATCAAGTTTTAAGATACAAAATTCACAGTTTATTTTCACAATGACAAGAATAGTAAATGTTACATTATTATGATGAATGTTTCTAATTTCCTAAACAGAAAGAAGGCACCAAAAACTAATGACGCGAAAAGCGAGCGAGTACATGTAATTTCTGAAACGCTTAATGCTGCCTTCCTATTGGTTGTTACTACTCCGCCATGTCGTTTTCATAACTTTTGGTTATTGAATTTTTTAAATGCATAGTTTCTTCTAATTTTTTGTGCAAATGAAGATTTTTAAAATTAATTAATGTTTATCAAAACAAAACTCAAGTATTTATCTGTTTCAAATAATTTCAAGATATCACTGAAAGCAGCGGTAATACACAGGGCACTACGGTCATAGCGGCCATTTTCTTTTCTCATAACCACGCAAGTTGAACTACTTCTATTTTAAATTACAATTTTTACGCTATTCATTCAAAGAAATTATGCTGAAAAAGATTTGTGATGATTTTTAAAAGCATCTTCAATTGGATTTAATTTCATCGAAACGAAAAAAAAACCGGATTTCACAAGTGCCTACCATAATCTATGATAGTATGGTAGCATTTTACTATCGATTTTTGTCTATTGGAGATATACATACAATACAGTATGGACGGTTAGGAGGAAATTTATATGTTACTGTGAACGTGTTAGAGTGCTTAATTCCCTGTGGTATATATGCTAGCGAATTGGCAGTGTTATTTCTAATTTTATGTTTTTGAAACATAAAGATAATGCGTCATTAAAATTTATAAGTAGGACTTTTGGCGCTATTTTGTTAGAAGAAAAAAGAATTATGACTTAATTTTATCTATCTTTCTTATATTTAAATTTCACTTTTATTCTTAATTTTTTTTTTATTAAACAACATAAAAAAGATAAATTTTTACATTCATACAATCACGCCGTGCTTAACGGTATAGACAAAGAGAGTAGAGCGCCAGTTTAATCAATCAATAGCGTAAAATTATTGGTATGATTAATTTACTCGAATGAACGGACAGGATAAATGGAAGGAACAAAAAATTACGAATATTTGTTCTTGACGTAAAGGCCTGTTAAGCTTTGCTAAGTCTTTGGGAAATGCTTTTCTTCGAATGTTCGAGAAGCATTAAATTTCGTAACTAATATTTATTTAAACGTAAATATAAAAATGGAAAATTCTACATTTATGCACTCAAAGACTAGCATCCACGTGATTATTAATATTCTAAACCGCTAAATTAAAGGTTTTAAAGTTAATGAGTATACGGGCCGCTAGATGCTCATTCGCGTAAATTTGCAAAGTTAGTTAGATTTATAATCACAAATGAACCAAAGAGTTTAAAGTATTTAGTTTCAATAGTTTTTATTATTGAAGAGTACGCAAATCAACTGGCATGAAAGAGGGTATGATTGAAAAGATAAAGAAAGGCATGTTACGTTGGTTTGGACATATAGAAAGCATGAGTGAAGAAAGATTGACGCAACAGATACACAAAGCGAAAGCGTATGCAAGTGAAGCCCACGTTCCAAATACCAAGATCAAATCGATCGGGAACTCAAGGACGGCAGCGTCTAGAGTAGTCGAAACTGACGAGTGTTTATGAAGAGACTGATGAATGGGGACGAAGCGAAAGAAGTATGTAAGTCTAGAGAGAATTGGCGCTCTATTTTCTCTGCCTACCCATTTAGGGACTAGGCGTGATGATTTGTATGTATGTACTATTCTTTTAAAAGGGCTCCAAATTACAAAAATAAGAAATAAAAAAAAAAATGAGCCGTCACGGGACGCCTGGCATATGTGAAACATCGACATTATTTTGTAAAAGTAATATGTAGAAAAGAACAGATTGTGATAGGAACTAAATATGTCATAATGATAAAATAAAATATTACGTTTTTTTTTTCTAGATAACGATGACTATTTATAAACATTTATTTTCATTAAATACAAAAATTTACGAATTTATTTCAAATCGTAACTACTTAATTCGTAACGTCGTCGACTTCGGTAATAGTTATATTCGATGTTTCCTCTGAGGACGGTATTACTGTGACAATTGGTCGATGGTAACTGAAGTATGGCGACGCGTCGCCACGGCATGCATCGCCACGCCAGAAATCGGTTTTACGTGCGGCTATAGATGTTTCACATTAATAATTGTATATATAGGAAAGTATATATATAAAGCCCACGTTCCAACTATCTGGATCAAATAGATCGGACTCCAAGGACGGGAACGTTAAGAGTACTCGAATCCAACGAGCATGTATGAAGAGCCTGATGAATGTGGACTACTGGAAACTGCTGGGCTGATTTGAAAAATTCTTTCACCATTGGAAAGCTATATTCACCCTCAGTAACATAGACAATATTTTCTTTTATAAAAAGTCTTATTTCCAGTCGTGTGAAGCCGCTAGTAATAATTTATAGGAGTACCTCTAAAGTTGTTAAACAAAGGATATAAAATTATATCATGTACTTATTATGTTATGTTAAAAACGCTAACTAGTCAGTCAGAGACATGCAGACTATGTTCAAATTTAATATTTACGCACAGATTATAGAATTCATTGTTCCGATTACGGTGTCGACCAACTGACAGTTGGTCGACACCGTAATCGGAACAATGCTGTAGTGTAAGGAATACCGAATAGGATACGTAGTCAAGTCCATAGACTACAAAGATTACAATGTAATGTATGATAGACTACTGTTAATATACTAGTCAAGTCACAGAAATAACTACATAGTGCACCTTGGAAGTTGGAACATATTTTTTAGTTTCAGTATGTATTTTATGAGAAATATCATAAATCATAACGATGACATTGTGTTACCCCAGTGCATGTATCGCATTAAAAATCCACAACAATTTTCCAACGAAGATGAAATCGAAATTTGTATCAGTAACCAGGTTATGAAGTTTTTACAGGTTTTAATCATGCTATATTATTATTAATTGTTTAATTCTATTATTCATTGTTGAATCAATTTTAACTGTTATATTTACTTTACTTATGTGGCAAACTCCTATTTTGGTGACATGCATCGTAAGGTACTAATTCTTAGCCTGAGAATAAGCTTAATAGCAATAAGTATAGTCTGCATATAGTTGTTTAATTTGTATTTTAATGAAGAAGGCAAACTTAAATTCTCCTGGCTGCTAGTTGTTGGTATCATGTTCGTAGCTCAGGTAATGACCTAGCTGTGATACCATGTCACTATTAAAGTTTACAATATATTGAATTACAGGCACCCAACAAGAAAATGATAGAATTAGAACAACGACAGGATGTCCTGCTTAAGAAATTAGATGTGTTATATGACAGGATTAAAACAATCAGCTTTAGCTGTAAAGTGAATGATGAACAAAAAAAGGATGTGGTAAAGTCCACCAAGGAATATGTAAAGTATAATTTAGTATTTATGTACTTTATCAGTGTATAAATCCAAAAGCCGGTGACTGAATTTCATTAGAATTGGTATTTTCTGGGTTTCGGAACCAGTCCTTCTGATCAATGTATGTATTACAAATATTGTGGTTACTTAAGCATCTTAGAATACTAATGAGGCTGCAAAATTATCTCCTAATATTTGGTATATAAAAAAATCTTTCCTTACTCTAATGTATTTGATAAATACAGAGTAAAAACCATATTTCAGCTGCCAAACCCTGAAGAAATTGTGTTGGATGTTAGTCCAGACAACTTACCATGGTTTTTAATTTTAATTCTGAAAGAGCCTGCATCTATTCCCAATATATCATGGCATATACACTCTTCAGTATCAAATGAAAAAGTGCCAAAAATAAAAGCATTTGTGGGAAATCTTCCAAATACTAAACCAAACTGTAAAGTTAACATCAGACTGATATTTAAATGTGGTAAGTGTTTGTAATGGGTGCAATAACTATAATATTTATTTAGCTCTCATTTCATTGTCTAATATTGTTTCCAGGTTCAGCTGATTCTGAGTTGAAGCTTTCTTCTATGGATGTACCAATAGTGGGTAGTGTAAACATATTGCGATACCTCTCATATGTTTACCCAAGCATTGTACCTTACAACAGCAATGACCATAATCTGGATCACTTGCTAGACATATGCCATCAGTTGGAGAGAGTACCAGAAAAGAACAAAGATGCGCTTATCATTAAACTATTTTCAAATCATAAAAAATGGATTTATGGCACTGAATTTACAATTGTTGATGTATCTGCATATAATGTAGTTAAGCAGTGGAAAAATTGTCCCAAAAGTGTTCCGAAACTGTGGTTGGAACAATGCTGTCGCCTATTTGCTTAATTATTTTTACTGCATAATAAATGGCTTGTTTTAATATACTTATATATTTATTTACACATGTTGTACCTTTATGTTAGTAATAATTTCAACATTATTTTCTAATAGGAAAAATATACTTCAATAATACACAACATGAAGTTCATAAGATATTGTAATAGTCATCTTCATAAATGTATAAAATATGTACCATAAAACCAGTTACGTATGTGTCAATAATATCTTCTACAGAAGTACACGTTTTTGATTAAATCTAAATTAATGGCACCAGAATATTTCTTGAAAACTCTAATTTCATAAAAAAATATTATTTAATTATTTTATTAAGTTTCAGTTAAATTACGAAACCAATATGGGAATATAAATAGAAGAGTGGTCCATTAAAGTATGCCATTTAATAGCTATTATAGTATGATGTAATAAGTGCACACTAATATACAAATTGCCACCTATATAACTTGCGCTATTGAAGCTTTTCAACGCCTCTGAATCCATACATTGAGACCTAGTTTTAAGGCTAAACATTATCGAACGGCCAGAGGCACACTACTTGCCATATTAATGACGGCACTGCCTTCTCTCATGGGCAGGCGTGATAATGATTATTATTTAATATTACAATATTCAGAGTTGTATAATCCCTCTTTTCCTAATTAATTTTACAGCACTAGAGATTAGAATTGTATGCTGAAATTACTACTTTTAACGACGTATAAGAATTTTAAAAGGAATCACAGTAATCTTTAAATATAACATTGTGCCATAGCTAAATGAGAGAAATGCATGATTGTTATATTTATATCTAAATTTTATGAAAGAACGTAATGTATGTACATTAGACAATAAAGTATTAAATGTATTACACTATAACTATCAGTCAATCGCATATTCTTAAAAGTAGAACAATGGAAATCTTTACTAAAGCAACTTGATATGACACCAAGTGTCCAAATTTAGTTTACATTCAGACAAATGTGTAAACACAAAGGTGGTAACGACCAAGGATATCGAATACTCTTTGTATTCAATACTGTTTAGATGCACACACTAATGATACACAACTACATTTAAAGCTTCTTAAAAATATTATAAAAGACGACCCTTTCGCTTTAAAGTTCGGCCATTTACAACATACGTAACATTCTAGCATGTGCGTCAAATCATTAATAGTAAGCTCCGTAGATATGAACACTTCTATATAAAAAAAAGAAATAATTAATAAGTTATCAGTCATCTTATCTGATTAGGATCAACTATTAAATACACTTTAATATGTTTAACACAGGAGACCAATGTGTAAAAAATATGCATTAAATTTAAAAAAAAATAATTTAAAAAAATATGCTCCAAATTTAACTAACAGCTGCCAATAATCCTAACAAGGGCAATGAATCAAATGCTATTTAGAATCAACACACTGCTGTACCTATCAAGGAGAGCTATATTAAACAGCAAGAAAGTCGATCGTTAAGTACCTTTGAAGCAATTGGACCTACTAAATAATAGCCAAATGTTCGACTTCGGACCAGTTACACCAAATAAAGATTCAAGTGGTATAATCCTATCCCTTTTATACGTGTAATTGTACGATGTCATTAGTTGGTATAAATGGTGGCATCATTACAGGTAAACATGGATAATTTAGTGTCATTTGTACACTTCATGGTACAATTCAATGGTAAAACTAGCCTGAAGTCCTTAATCCTTATTTTCAATAATATAGTTTCCTTAACAAAATGTCTAAATCTTATTATATACAAGAATACTTAAGAAGGAATGGGCAGTGAGTAGTTAGATGTGCACGAGTTCTGCGGGTGCGGGGGGCGGTGAGCCCTGTTGCTGGTGTCATACAAAGGATGAGAACCCGGGCAGCGGCGCCCGCGAGCGCGCCATGTTGTTCATGACGATCTGGCCGCCGTTGAGGCTCACCACGGCGCTGCCTTCAGGCTCCGAGTCCGTGTAGCTGGAGTAGTTGCGCACGGCGGGTCGCTGCCGTTTCCACGACTGGCGCAATGTGTCGTTCACATTCGCGTAATGGTTTACGAACGAGTGCGGTTCAGACCTTACGCTCTCGTTTTCACTTTCCGAATTCTGCAATTGAAGTTTTCATTACAATTTGGCATGATTTTTTTTATGTACATATTTTTACACCTAGATTGGAAAATTGTTATGACAAGCGATTACAATAAAACAAAAAATGAGTAGTGTTTGTACATGTATAATTGAAATAATAGGTTATGCATGCAAATTTACTATTTGATTGAAACCGTAATAGTTTTTTAAATATTTACTTCTACATATTAATACAGTTTAACCTTTTCATTAGTTATTTATGTTATATTGTTAAACCTAATAAAGCAATTGACTCAAGGATGACCAAACCTTCACACATCAATTCCCACAAGGAGGTAACATGGTGGGTGTGACACGAAGCCTGTTTACTTTGTGAAATTACAGATAATTTTTTCATCAATTTCGATACAATTTGCGAAAAGTGAGACGAACAATCTACCAATTAACTATGTGAAGTTTAATATATACGCAAGCCGTATATGTAACGTGGAAATTAAGTGCCTAATAAAAGCGTGACCAACATAAAGCTTAGGGTTAGCGAGATTTCGCTCGGGCATAATATTTACCGTGGCCAACTCCGGGGATGGTGAGGAAAACAACAAATAGCGAATTTAGTGAGTGGGGTGACCTCGCGCTTAGACGACGCTGATCTTGATGGTAATCACCTGGGAATCAGAGGAGCTCATTTCGGATGGCTTCTCGGTGAGCGAGGAGTCATCTGGGTTCTCGTCGTAGGCGCGCAGGCTCTCCTCGTCGCTGTGGTAGGGCACGGCGCCGGGCGCAGGGCGGGGCGGAGCGCGCGCTAGGGCGGGCGGCTTGGCGCGCCGCAGCGTGCCGCCCGCCCCCGCGATTGCACCCGCGCTCGCCGCCGAGCCCTGCCGCGACCGATACAGCTCCATGGCTAGCGAGCCCCGCTCGTCCGTGTCGCCCATAGATTCCTCCAATGTCTTTTGCGCCTCTTCTGTATCAAGCATCGTCACATCTTTATATCAAAGTAAAAAGTTACAATACATCCAACAAAGAGCACAATAAAGTGAATCCCTGCCATTTACCAATACAAATACTGAGTTGGTGCAATACTGTTTTATGTATTGTCTCATTACTCGTTCTTGAAACTTTTGCAATTAAGTCATCAGGTTCGAACTTTGGCTTAGGGGGTCGGTGTTTTGCGAGGCACGGAGCTGGACTAGATTGGTAAATATGCCAAAAGTCAAAGTGAACTAACTTTTATACTTGTAGCTCTTGCTCTTGACGCACAGGATTGCAATCACCATGATGATGATAATAATGGAAGCGGCGGCGAGCGCCACCATGAACCACGTGCTGCGGTAGAAGGGCCGGTACTGCAGGTACCCGTACTCGAGGTACAGCTTCGACGGCGTCACGACCACCTTGTCGCTATATGTGGGGTTGCTGATACCGTACGTATTGTACGCTATGACTCGGAATGAATACGCGGTCGAAGGCAACAGGCTCTGGTATGATAGTGTGAATTCTTCCAGCATCCCGTTGCTCGTTCGCGTGATGGTCTCCCATCTCGTATCATCTGTGGATAACGGGGCATTATAGAACATGAGTATATAAAACGCGGTAAGCCCGCGATAATCCTTAACCTATTTTAAGTTATGGGCTAGAATAAGTGAGGGTGCGCCAGTCTACACGTCGTGCACTTATACGTGACTACAGCAACTCGACACTTACGGGCTTGCCAGGTTTCCTTGGCTGCGTAAAAATGAAATGTACTTATTAATCTACCGATAGGTGGATGGAAATATGGATAGATGGAAGGAAGGCGCGCTTGGAATAAGGACTTCGTTTAGACGACGCGACACATCGACACATATACCTTTTGGCACGCATCTCAATGTAAGAGATCCGCGGAACCGTTTTAAAAGAATAAGAGTATCAATGAGAACTCTTGAGCGCGTCGATCGCCTCTTACGGCAGCAATACTGTTTTAAAATGCAGTTGAGTATCTACGTGAACCCTTGCAGCACGTCACGTTGTAAGAATACACGAGGTAAGAGTAAGAAGATGAGTTTCAGTGTGAACCTGTCCGACATACCTTAATGTGAGGAGTAATACCTCAGAAATACCGGAGATAAGATGAGCATCAATGTTTACCTTTGCGGCGCGCCTCGATATAATACCCGCTGAGGGGCGCGCGCCCCGAGGCGGCGTTGCGCCAGCGCAGGTGCAGCGCGGCGGGGTCGGGCAGCAGGGCCAGCGCGGTGGGCGCGGAGGGCGAGCCCGGCTGCGGGCCCGTGCGCACGCGCGCAGTACTCGCCACGCCCGCGCCCACTGTCACGGCGCGTACGCTGAACTGGTACTCCACCTCCTCCTCCAGCCCGCCCACGCTGAGCTGACGCTCTGATACCTTCTGCTTCACCTGTTTGCTGAACCCTGCGATCATGACGTTGATAAATTTAATACACGTGACAGAATATCAGAGTGAAAGATTAAGAGAGTTGAATATGTGAAATTATTATATTTCCTCACAAGGGTAGGTAGGCAGGTACAGGTGGGTAGATAGTACCCACACAGTCACTTTCCGCCAGAGATTAACCTAAAGAAGAACTAAAGCAAGACTAAGCATATGCAGGTTACCTCTCGATGTTTGCCTTCACCGTAAAGCTCCTGGTCTGACTAATAACTGTGTTCAGAATAACTCATTGGTGCAATCGTGATTCGAACTTGCAATATTTAGGTTGCAGGTAACTACACGAACCCCTCGGCCATCACGGCTCTTGTACGTGTAGTCAATGAATGAATTTGCTATTCAATGGAGTAAAATACGACGCAAAGTTCCGAATTACTGCTAATAAGTAATCATTTTGGCATTTAGTTTGTTTATCAAACCAAATTACCTATTACTTTATGTACGTACATTGCGTAGTGTACGTATGTACCGAAAAATATAGAAATACTATTGTTGAGAGCAGTGAAAACTAACGGTCGTCCTGCTCGATAGTCTCGTAAGTGACGATGTACGAGTGCACGAGCCCGTTGCGTCGGTGCGGTGGCTCCCAGGATACGACAAGACTGTTCATGGTGATGTCACTGAAGGAGATATTCCGTGGCGCTGAGGGCAGCCCCTGCTGAGTGCGAACCAGAACCGGACTCGATCGCGGCCCGTCACCCGCTGGATTGAACGCGAGCACCTGCAAAATAAGTTACGTAAACATACTGGCCAAATATATGTATCGTTAGAAACTGTACATAGTACAGGTTTCTTTTCATTTATATCTTCGATAAGAAAACTCAAAACATTGTTCAAATGGTGACAAACGTCGCTTAGAGGTTTTTCAGATCCACCGTGATTGCAGATACTTGCGTAATGAGTGTTTGTATTAGTATACTTTGACGGTCTGAATAAGTATACACTGTCGAAAAAGGCGAAATCCTTTGATTTATGCTATAATTGCCAGGATTTTATTTTGACATTTGGTTACAAACTTCAAACAAATCCACAGATAATTTTAATGTTATTTTCTCTGAGTGAAATCACCAGATGATTATTTTTAAACCCAACAAAACAGAATGGTTAAACGGAAGCTTACTTGAATTCGGTACTGAGTGAACTTGTCGAGGAAAACCAGGGAATGCGAGGTGGCGGTGGCCGGTACAACTTCCGTCTCTTCTTCAGCGCGCCGGCCTGGCTCAGGATCCTCGGGAGACTCAGTCACCAGGTAGAATATCTATCACAAATCATAATATTATTTCATGTCGTAATTAATTGTACTGTGAACCACAACCACCATGTCAAAACTCAAAGAATAAACTTATAAAGCTTATAAGACTAAGTTTGCTGCTAAGATTGTCTGAACGCGATAAACTCGAAAACAACAAATTGTATCCAGATACGGGTTTTTACGTCAGTATGGATATGATTCAAGCAAGTTTTAGGTATATATCCAAATTGAGCTTTTATATTGTAAGCACGAATGTATCGTGCAAAGGCAATAAAAAATATTCGTTATATAATAATAAAACATATAAATTGGAATTATTGGTTTAAAATATGGAAATAAATTAATTAAGTGGTGAATTTGGTCATTTGGTAAAAAATTTATGAATTGGGTCAAATTGCGAAGTTTAAAATAGTGGGCAGTGTTTGTGTCGGTGTTTACCTTGAAGCCGAGCAAGTCTCCGTTCTGGTGCGGCACGGCGGGCGGCGCCCAGGCGAGCGCCACCTCCGTGGGTGAGCGCGCCTCAGCCAGCACCGCGTGCGGCGGCGCCGTGGGCACGGCCTCGCCCACCCACACCACGGCCGGGGTGCCGCCCGGGCCCGTGCCCTCCGAGTTCACCGCGCACACGCTCACCTCGTAGTTGCGGTCCACCGCCAGATCAACGAGCACCACTTCCTCGCTCTGAACACGCAATTTTGCTTTTGAGTACGGTATAACAATTTGTATCAGAGGTAATAGAAAAATACAAAGACCATTTATTATAAAACTATACTAGCTGTGCCCGCGACTTCGTCCGCGTGGAATTTAACTAAAAGTTATTGTTCAATTTTTTACAACTAAAGAAGCGTAAGTTACTCCTTATTATATCAGCTATCTGCCAGTGGCAGTCCCGTCAAAATCGGTCAAGCCGTTTCAGAAATACAAACAGACAGACAAAATAAAAAATAAAATGATTTTGCTATATGTACCATATGCATTTAGTAAAAAGCGGTTATTTTAATATTACAAACAGACACTTCAATTTTATTTATTTGTATAAATTATTGGCTAATTGTTCTGAAAATGCAATTAGCTACTAATAATTGTATGACAGATAACCTTGATGCCCGGCACGTCCTGCTTCATGGTCTGTTGCAGAGCGGTGGGGAAGTCAGTGAGGGGCTGGTAGTAGACCCGGTACCCGCCGGTGCGCGTGTCGCCGCTCCAGTGCGCCTCGCCCAGGGGCGTCCACTGCACGCGCACGCTGCTAGGCGTTATCGGCACCACGTGCAAATTCTCCACCGCTTTGCTTGGAGCTGCACGATGTTTATGAACAGTGTTATTAAAAAAAACAAATCAGTAAAAAATCGTAGGTAAATTTCGTTTAACCTGTCATGGTCGATGCTTTATAAATAACTTTTGCTCAACGGGACTGCGGATATTCCTAAGTTAATATGCTGTAGCATTAAAATTCATCCAGTATAATGTACAGTTATTATACTTTTGTCATTCCGTCTACTTCTTCTGCACAACTCATCTCATCCCAGTCCTATTACAAACAGTTGTTTAGTGTAAACCTATAATGGAACGCCTGGGTGTTACCTGCAGGCAAGGTGCGTACAGTCTCTGTAGCATTACTGTAGCGACTGGGTCCTATATCATTGGTAGCTCTGATTCTGAACTGGTATGCTGTATAGGGCTTTAGTCCTTCAGCCGTGTATGATGTAGCGAACGGATCCACGCGCTCTGGTATCGTCTGCCATGTACCACCATCTTCCTTCTGCTGTACCGTGTAATACCTGGAAGTTAAAAGATTTGCCATCTCTACATCGATTATATATAAATGTATTTTAAGCGTGGCTAGGTTTTAACTGGGATACGAAAATATTTCGCAATAATAAATTTAAGCAAGGATGTGTGTCTATGAAAGATTTGGCTGTAATTGTATCTACAAAGTAATTGTTTTATGTTGATAACTTACATTAATGTCTGAGTTATTCATTAAGAAACTGGTGTAAATTAAGGTTTGCAATGGCAATGGTATCGAGCAGATATGAAGAGACTGATGAGTGTGGATAAAGCGAAAGTAATATATTAGTCCAGAGAGGACTGGTGCTGATGATGTAAAGTGACTAACCTTAGTTACCGATATATAACTATAATTATTTGGCCTGTTGGCAAATAAATAAGCAATGGTATTGAGCATGTATGTAGAGGCTGATGAGTATGGATGAAGCGGAAGAAGTCTATTAGTCCGGAGAGGACTAGCGCTCATGAAGTATAGTGAGTGACATAAAATGATTAGGCTGTATGTCTGTTGCTAAATAAATAACGAATGGTAGGTGAAAGGGTGTGAGACCTGAGGGGCGCGTAGCCATCGTCGCCGGGCGTCCAGGAGAAGGTGATGTGGTGTGGCTGGAGCAGCGACCGCGCCACGTATGGGCGAGCGGGCGCAGCTGGCGCGGCGCGGTTGGCGGTGCTGAGTACGAGCGCGCGCGCCGTGCCGCCCCAACCCAGCCGCGTCATGGCCGTCACAGAGAACTGGTAGTAGCGCTCCGCCAACAACTCCGTCGCCCTACACACAACACTTCATATCATGATCGAGATGGAGTGAACTACATACAGGATGTGTCGGAAAATACAACAGTTGTCTTCTAGAAGTTACAGGTTGTGAATATAAAATAATTATATAAAAAAATCAAAAAATCAAAAATCAAAATCATTTTATTTCACATAGGCCCAGGTGGGCACTTATAAAACGTCGAAAAAGAAGCACGGTTCGGGTTGGTCGTTTCCATGGAGAAGAACCGGCAAGAAACTCCATGGTTACTCTTTTCAGATCATTATTATACATTTTTTTTTTTTTTTTTTTCGTTACAGCAATAGTACCCAAGTATGGGAGAACAACGTAGGCCCGACAATAGGTCGTCGCATTCGTCGCAAAACATTTCAATAACAACATAATTACAAATTTTAAAGAACGTGAGTACAACGTAGTAGTACTACTAGATTGAAGGGTCCAGCACATTCTAAGATGTTGCTGTGCATATTTAGGTACATACTTAAAAATATTGTTGAATAAAGATATAACATACTTATTTTAGATATCATCATATTTATATTTGGCATATCAATTAAAAACAGAATTGTGCATCTATTTATAATAGTAATCATTTAAATATAATTAAATTAGGATCATCAACGACCGATCGGAAGAAGACAAAAGTGTGACTTTTGTAAACAATCAAACAACGTTAAATTGTTATCATAGCTCGACAGATACGTGGCCTTAAGTAGTGTGCACTAGATTTAAACTTACCGAAATGTTCTATCGGAAGGTAGAAACTCCCTGGAGAATATGTGCTGTGTGGAGCTATTCAGGTGGTAGGTGACCTTGTAGGCAAGTATCTCCCCGTTGGGGTCTTCAGGCACGTCCCAAATGATACGGGCCGTCGTGAACGACACGTCCGGGAATGACACGTTGGACGGCGGGCCCGGGGCTGGGGACAACAGTATTTATATATTAAATCCTTATCTTTATTATTATTATTTTATTCTTATCTTAAAATATCCTTAATTATTTGACGAACAAAATAGAATCGTATTGAAATAAAAAAAAAACTAAGTTACTAAATTAAATTTCATTCGTTGCGCGTTTTGCGTGAGGGTGCCAAGAAGGATGGCATCATTACATACATACATATCATCACGCCAAGTCCCTAACGGGGTAGGGTAGAGAGTATAGAGCGCCAGTTCTCTCTAGATGGCATCATTACCACGCTTTATGGCAATTCTGATTTATTGCGCACGATACGAACCAGCCTTCTTGTCAAATGAGGGTTAATTGTTACGTGTAAATACGCGTATTAGTACTTTACCCGAATATATATTGATTGTACGTACTGTCTTCAAAAGTCCTCACGGTAGCCGGAGGGTCGCTAAGGGCTCCATCGCCCAGTCTCGTGTAAGCCAGCACTTGTATCTGGTAGACCACGTACTTCCTGAGTTCAGTCAGTGTGATAGTGTGCGTCTGGTTGGTGGGAATAGGCTGACACGCCACCTTTTGATGTTCGGCGCGCGGCGGTGGTGCCACGGCCGCATAACACACCTTGTACCCCTCGATCAAACCATTCTGCTCGTGCACCGGAATGTCCCCCCACAATACTACCACTGTGGTGGAGGAAGTGGCGTTGGCGGTTACCGGTGTCGGGCCGCGCGATGGTACTGAAATGTCACATAATTCAATCTTTCTTACATTGCACACGAAGAGTCTGCGGTGATATTTTTGTATAAGTAAATGTATCAGTAATGTGGTACAACCAGGATTCGAATATGCAATCTTTGTATTGCAGTCAACTACTCGAACCACTCGATCTCCAAGGCTCTTATTATTAAGTATTATTTTTATTATTGATATTGACATATTTTCAAAGACATGACGGATACTATTTGTAAAATTAAAAAATCAAATGACTAGAGAATGAGACTAACCAGCTTCTCTAGTCCTCTCTGTAGCAGGAGGACTTTCAGTGGATGTTCCCACTTCGTTAACAGCAGTCATCTGTATCTCATATAGAGACCACTCCTCTAGGTTAGACAGTACGTGCGAGTTCGCCGTGTGATCCTCGATGACGCTGTGCAGAGTGTCGTTGGTGCCGCTACGTTTGTACGTAATGTTGTACCCTTTAGGGTTACCATACCACTCGCTTTGTTGTAGAGGCTGGGGACATTAATTAAGATGTGACCACACTACGATTATACGCTCAAAATTTTATGAGAAAATATTATATACATATATGAGTTTTATAATGATATTATAAGTTTATCACCCTTAACGTTGAACGTCGAAAGCTTTAAAATAAAATGTGTTAAAATTCAGACGGTAAAAATATATGTTATTGGGTACAAAACTGACAATGACGCAGATTATTATGCTCTAATGCAATAAAAACTAGATAAATAATACTCACTATCCATCTGACGCGCAAGTTAGTAGCACTGACGGCTCGCACGGTTACATTCTTGGGCGGGTGTCGTGGGGGCGCTTGGATAGTCTGGAACTCCTTGCAGGGCTCCGAGGGCGGCGAGGAGCCCACCACGTTGGTCGCGATTAGCCTGAGGCGGTACGTGGTGAAGGGTTCAAGACCGGACACTAGGATTGATTTTGCTTCGGGAGCGTTCACTTCATATATGGTCACCCAAGATGAGTTACGCGCCGTTTGAGCCTACAGAATTACAAGAAAAAATATTTTAATTATTTACCTGACTGACATACACGTAGAAAATACTAGCTTTTGAAGTTTACGAGTAGTTGGCGCTATGATCAACCGTATGACATATTATATTGTAAAAAGTATCCTAAGACATGAACACTCATTCGACGATTTCTTCGAACCTAATTGGTGGTTGGCATGCATTAAAGTGTAGTAAGTACGGAAATAGCGGTTCCAAATTAATGTAACATTTTGAATAAAGAAAAGCGAGCAAGTTCAGTTTTCATAGAGCTTGTTTTTTTTTTAAAGAAACCTTATTTTTTTACCACGCCAAGCTAGTAGCGTAAAGGACATTTCAAGCTCGGATACCTGCACGGTCCAGAGCGATATGGAGGAGTTGCCGTCGAAGCCGGGCGTGAATTGCAGCAACACGGAGAAGGCCTGTATGTTAGAGAGGGCCAAGGAGCGAGGCGCGGCGGGCAGCTCGGGCTCTACCCCCGATTGCATGTCGGCTGCTCGCGCCGCCCCAGCACCCACCCCTGACACGGCGCGTACGCTGAACTGGTACTGTGTACTAGCCTGTGCAAAAATCATCTTTCATGACAACCAACTCTTTTGGAACACCTTTTAAAACAATGAATAACTATAACCTACGGTATGCGTTATTAATAATAGCTCTTACTTGAAGGTGCTCCACCATGACGCTTGTCACATTTGGTGGTAGTATCTCCTCTTTGAGAGTATCAGGACTTTCCTTGACGAGATAGGCCAGCTTGTAGCCGATCAGTATCCCATTGGATTTCTTGGGGGGAGTCCAAGAGACGCGTACAGCTCGGTCCGACACATCGTCAAACTGAAGACTGCCTATTTCATCAGGTACTAGGCAGAAAAAGATTATTAAAATATCTGGCTAATCGATACTGTCTTTTGATAAATAAAGGTCGTTTATCACCAACTTACAGTCTTCCTTAGTTCTGATGAGAACGTAATCGCTGCGTGGTCCATCTCCAGGTTCGGTAAAGCAGAGTACCGTTATGTTATATTCGGCAAATTTCTCCAGACCAGTGATGGTAGCGGACTGCTCAGTGAGAGGGTCCAGTAAGTTTGGCGGGACACTAACTAATTTTTGTTCTACATTATCATTTTCGTTATCGTCCCATCGCCACGCTTGTATCTTGTAACCCTTAAATATTAAACGTATTTTATTAATGACGTATTTCGTTAGTACGACGTATATGTTTCATTATTCTTGTTGGTGTGACCTAAGTAAATACAAAATAATGTTACACTGTGAAGTGATGTAACTTAGCATAATTAAAGTTAATTTATATACCTAATAATACATTGTATATCCAGTAGCTTTACAGGTTTACATAACAGGGTTTGGAGTGTCCTTTTAAGCAAGGATTTGCTTGTATTAGGTAGTAATAGGTATGTTAATTATGAAATTACGTCTTCACTAAGCGAATGATTCTAAGGCTTTTGAAACATACCTGATTAATACCGTTGATTTTCTGTGGATTGGGTGGAGTCCACCAAATATTAATAGCTGTAGAACTGAAAGCTTCGCATCTCACGCTGTCAGGTGCTGCCTCGGGCACACCTTCCTTCGTCTTGATGGTATAGCTGTCTGAGAATACTCCCACACCCTTGTCGTTGTACGCAGCGATCTGAACATTGTAATCCTTCCAAGTGATGAGGTCTTGTATGAGGTAATTTCTTTGAGCTTCATTGGTGATATTCTGGTGGGTCCAAGGACTGTTGTCGTAGCCACGTAGTCGGTATCTGATGACATAGCCAAGGATATGTCCATTCCTGTGCTCCTCGAGAGGAGGCTGCCATTGCGTGATGATTTCGGATGAGGATCTTGCTGACCCCATGAACCCCACAGGTGGGCCAGATGGTGCTGAAGTAGACATTTAGTTACAATAAATTCTTGAAAATAATATTTCTTTCTTCCAACCGGTAATAAATCTTTCGAGACCATACCATCATGCATTTAAATGAATCGTGTTTAACTTATAGGTTATAATAGACTTCGAATTTCAAATATTGAAGATTCACAATTCATGCAATAGGAACACATTGAAAACATTTAAAAGTTAAAATAAAAGCCATAAACAATACATCGATGTTGAAGGTACGTGTTTGAGGAGGACATACATACTAACAGACATTATTATTTGCTGAAACCGAACTTAACAAACATGCAACGGAATAAACTGAAGTAGAATATACAATGAACAAAGTTTACGGTCAAGCATTGAAATGCTAAAAGCATACCTTGACAGCATATTATATCGCTAGCTGCATAATCACAAAGAGAACACACTTTATTTTTGTGAACATACGAGCCCTTCATTAAACACATCGTTATTTTCGTTTAAAACAACTCGTTTGTATGAGGATGTGCAATTATGAAAATCTATCTGCCAGTGACGCAGTGGAGTGCGAATGACTGATTTAAAATGTACCAATATCATGAAGATTGCAATTACTATTCAATAATGTTTTAAGGGCATATGTATACATCCGTTCCCTTTGCACTTTTGAATAAGTATGGCAATATCATGGTACGGCCTGTGATTGTAACAGTGTAACCACATTACACCTCTACCTACCTCTGCCTACCCCTTCGGGGACCCTTGTGGGAAGGCGTGAGGATATATTATTATATTATATTATTATTATATAATAAGTACATATTTTACAGGTGTATTAAGAATATTTGTGTAGCACATTGTACATACCTTCTTGGGGAAGAGTCAGTACATCAGTGGGATCAGAAGGCGGGCCCTCCCCCACGGTGTTGACAGCTGATACACGGAATTGATATGAGGTGGCAGCCTTCAAACTCGTCAGCAGTACCCAGCGCTGATTCGAGGACACATTCATCGGCTCCGTTACCCAGTTTAACGACGGATCTGGTGTGGGACCTAAAACCATTTCATCTTAAGCATTTTAATGTTATTACCTATTTTAATTTCTAACGTCTCATCTATTTTCGTCTATATTTTAACCACACTAAGGCAGTAACGTAAGTATGTATATAAAGCTGGACGATTTATATGTATGTATGTTTGAAGTATGCTATTACCAGTATTTTTATCAAGTCAGCTTCAATTTAAGCATAATTTACAAATGTTACAAAAAGCGTATTAAACAAAACGCTTTTTTTTAATTTTATACAATTCTACTAACCGAAATCTGGTACAACTCTCCTTTGTATGATAAACTTTTGTAAGGGAGAGTTTCCATCAAAGCCTGGTGTCCAAGATACATTGACAGCTCGCTGGGGCGGTACGTCGAGTCTGGCGGCGCGGATGTTGGTGGGAGCGAAGGGAAGCTCGATGACCGACAGGATTGCACGGCGGGTGTGGTTGCCCCCCGGTGACGTCACTATGCACGTGTATTCTCCCGCGTCGCTGGCTCGAACTGCTTGCACTTGCAAGGCACCATCCGCCGAAACCCACACACGAGATCCCACTGTCATTGGCCTACGGACACAATCACAAATAACATAAAAAAAAAAAAACGCAATTCCTGGCGGAAAAATATATTTTAAACTTACAACTTATTGTGGAACCAGTCAATGTTGTATTTAACGTTCGGATCATTAGAGACCCTGCACTGTAAGGTCGCCGTGTGCCCCAGTAAAACGCGGGTGTCCACAGGTGGTGCGATAATTTGTGTCCGCACTGCAAAACGTAATAAATAATTTATGCAGGTCAAGTAATTCTATGACGCAGACTCTAAAACATGGTCTCTGTATATATGCGTATTTTTACTACTTCACAGTAAAGACAAAGAGCTCAAACCATTCCGAACCATAGTAGGCGTAAACCTACTGCCCTGCCCTCATATAAACTTTCAACCCCTATTTCACTGGATTGACGCTTTAGTTAGAGTAAGGAAAATTCTTCGCATATATTAGTCCTTATTCTTTACCTTTGTCAGAGATAGATCCCTGTGCTAGCTATGTAAGCTGTGACGAGTCAATTACATTACAACTACAAATATAGGTTAAGAAATTAAGCTTGTAGTGTAGTATAGTGTTACGCTAAACACTCACCAAGAACTGTAAGATATGCTTCACCAGAGACGTTTCCCGCGTCGTTGGATCGTACACATTTATACTTCCCGCCGTCAGCTGTCGTGGTGCTTGTGATCAATAGGTCGCCGTCCTCTAGGGCTTGAAGTCGCCCCGATAAATTTATTATCAGAGAATCTAAAATTCAAACCCACTAGGTAACAGCATTCAGCTTGCATATTATAATGTAATAGTAACATATTTTTAACAAACTTGTAAATTTAAATTAATCAGGACAGGAATGCCTACGTTGTATCGACATATGTTCTGCGACGTACATATATCGATACAACGTAGGCATTCATGCAACATACCTAAACGCGTATTATTATTGAACGAAATATAGCTGGTCTAAGGCCTTACCATTGAAGTACCAAGTAACGTTGGGTGTGGGAGCGCCAATGGCTCGACAAGAGATGGTGGCATCCTTCCCGTCCAGCACTGTAATGTTGGCCGGCGCGGTCTGCATTACTGGCGGGGACGCTACAAGCCACACGCACTCGTTACTCTACAGGTATTAGCGATATACTATACAGTACAAAAATATCTTCAACCAATATTAGTAAACAATAAAAAACTGACTAGATAAAATTGTGTTCAAAAATGACATGCATGCTATTAATTAAATACTATTTACATATATAAGTTATATTGACTATGTACATTATTTTTAATTGTAATCGGACACAATTTTTCTGGGTTTTGCATAGGTTGAAAACCATAAAGATTTTTTACGGTACCTACAGCACTCTAAAATAGTTTGTGAAGTTAACGTTTTTCGATTAGACAAAATATTTGCTTATTTAGTTGTTTACACTTATGTATTAGTCTTAAATTTATCGAGAATGCATGCATATTTTACCATGGGAAAGTTTTGAATAGCCTTATTTACTGATCGACCTACATCAATCCTGCTTAACCCTTCGTATCTATAAAATTACTGTTTGGTATAAGTGATAGGCAAGGGGTAACTATGTACACTAAATTATGCTGAACGAGAAATTCGTGAAGAAATCTGAATTCGCCTGAGAAGTGATCATAAGACAATCCAGCTGATTCGAAATTAGCCTGTGTTATGGGTATAACGATAATACACATTATTAATTATATACAAACAAACCAATATGCTTATAGCACAATTAGTACGGATGGCAGGTCCACAATCAACGGCGCCACGGCAAATATGTACATATGCAATAGAAGATTAATTTGTGTGTGACACGAAGGGTTCTGTTTTTGTTTTGAGCGTGGGTATAGATATGTGTGCGGCACCCACGACCCAGGAACACATTTGGAGAGTATCTGATAAGGATTAATATAAAGCTCCAGTATCATAATATCTGGTTATGTCATGCAGTATATAGTGCAAAAAACTCTCAATAATAACACTAACGTTGAAAACTAAATATTTTTATAAAGTAAAATTATTACTACTTCTCAGTGTAATACTCAATCGAGGAACATAAAAAAAAACAAAAGCAATCATCACTCAGTGCTGTAAACATAAGTTTACATAAGGTTGTGCAAAAGACAACATATATATTTGTTCTTACTGCCGGTATCAAATTTGAATGTTTTTGCCTTTTTATCTGAGCTTCTCATTCTTATTAACTTCATGGGACTGCGCGGCAATCGCCTACTGTCCTCTGCTGCACGACATTCGTAAATATTGTTAGTTTCTAAATGAACTTCTATATAAGTAATTATGAGTGTGGCTGAAGCGAAAGAGGTCCAGGCAAATCTAGAGATCTGGCGCTTTATTCTCCATGCCTACCTCGAGAGCCGACGTGATGATGTATGAGATTTTTTTTTATACCACAAGAGCGGAAAACAAGCACATGGCCCACCTTGGTGGAAAGCAGTTACCGTGGAGTATTTACGCTCACGATACGGAAGTATCATTTGCGCGTTGTCACTCCATTTGTAATTTATCGGAGAGTTATACTGTGTTGGCAGCATAATGGGACTATTTTCTCTGCTGCCAACACAATATATTAATTCTCCGCCTCCCCAAAGAGCTCATTACTGGAAACCTTATTCACCGCGCAGGAACACTACACAAAAAACTGTGTTATTTGGCTACGGACTTCTATAAGGTGGAGATGATCAATATGGCTTCCAACAATCGGGGCATATTGTAGAGATTAATGTAAAGAAGTATGTTCTTAATTCAGTGATACTTACTTTTTATTTTCAACCAAGTGGAAATAGAAGTTTCGCCTGCATTATTCTTGGCAATGCACTGGTATATTCCCATGTCTTCCATATGGAGATTGTTGATGACCAGCGAACGGTCGACTTCCACTCTATACCTGCCTCCTCCATCGTCAACATCAGCGTTGTCAGGTTCTCCAGCGTCGGCACCCACAGTAGAAATCTTTCTCGCGTCCTTATACCATGTTATACTAGGTAATGGTATCCCATGCACGTCACATTCTAAAACGATTGTGCTACCGAATTCACCAAACGTTTCTGATTTTAAATTAGATACGAATGTAGGTTTTTCGTAAACGGTAACGGTGGCCGAAGCAGTTACCATCGCAAATCCTCCGGTTTTTAATCTAGCTTGGCATGTGTATTGACCTGTGTGGCTTAGATTGGCTGATATAAGACTTAGCGTTCTGTTCCATTGGTCGTTCAAATCGAATGTTATACCCGCCAGGTCTATCATAATGCCGTCTTTGAACCATAACGTTTCCAGTTCATGAAGAGGTCTGGCATTGGCTATACAATATAAGTTTGTATACTCTTGGCCTTTTATTATTTCTCTATCATCCGGTTTTATAATAATCTCGGGTGGTATTTCTTTGCTGTCATCTCCAAAGACGGTGAGTTTTATAAAAGGACTATTCTCTTCTTTACCCAATTGAGTATTTATTGCTCGAACCCTAAATTTAAACACGGTATAATTTATCAGGCGAAACATTGCGATAGTTTTTCTTAATTAGATTATGAAAAGCCATGGTGGCCGAGTGGTTTGAGTAGTTGCCTGCAATATCTTTGTATTGCAGGCAACTACTCAAACCACTCTCAAGACTTCACAGACAAGACAATCTCAATCCCGACAGTACGAATGAGTTTTTCTGAACTTAAGTATAGTGAATAGGCACACCACGAGCTTTACGGCGAAGGAAAAACATCGAGAGGAAACCTGCATACGTTTGAGAAGAAATTCAAGGCTTATGTATAGTCGTGCTTGAGTAACGGCGATGGACTCGCCATCTGCCACGTAGGCATCTTAAATATATCTCTGGTGGAAACTGGGCGTGTGGGTACTATCTATACACCTCTGTCTAGCGGGGACCGGGACTCGGATTCGGGGAATCCTTTGTGGGAAGGCGTGTGGATATATAGGTTTGAATCGAAGAAATTGTGTAAATGTTATTTACCTGTACGCCTTTTCATCTTCATGGGAAGCACTGAGAATTACAAGTTGATGTTTATCGGTAACAGCATATTTTTGGTCATATCTTAAGGCACCGTTATCGTCTTGCCAAATGACTGAAGGTGACGGTTCCGATTCAATATGCGGAAACTTAAGAATTACAGCTTTGCCGGATTCGACTGTCACCTCTGCCTCGGAAGTATTGTTGAATTCTCGCATATCTAAAAAAAATTGGTCGAAGCATGTAGCCTAACAAACATCTTTTTTTATTAATAACGCATTCTGTAACCATTTAATTTAAACCTGTAATCGGTTTTGTACTAGAAGATATTAAAAACAACTTCCTTTTTAAAAGTGTTTGGTCGTCAGAGACACACTAGGATGTAAGGTATTAGTCAAATTTTTCAAGAACAAAGAGTACAGTACAATTTACTTAAATTACAGTAAGTGGGTCAAAGGGTTATGACTTACAAGCCACGACAATGTTATTTTTTTCGCTAAAAATGGCTCCCACGTCATTTTTTGCTATACATTGGTACTCTCCGGCATCTTGGCGTTTGGTGTTATGAATCTTATAAAATAGCTCTGATGAGTAATCACCAAGAGGCGCTCCATTTTTAAGCCATCTGTACACAGGCTGCGGAATACCTGAAAATATTGAGTTTTTTAACTGCTTCGTAACGTAATTCAATTGTTATTACATTTATACGTTAGTGAATAACTTACCTATTGCAGAACATTGTAATATTTTCGTTGTACCTTCTCTAACAATACTATTTGAAGATGACGGTTGCATACTGAACCGCGGTGGCTGCATTTGTACTGAAATTTTAACAAACCAGAATATGAATTAAGCTTAGATTATGGGTACGCAGCATCAGCTGCATCGTTGCTTTATTGAGAAAGATAGAACGCAACAGAATTTCGTGTTCGAAAAGATAAACTGCCCGATTCGGACAGTCAGTACGGACGACCATACTAGTCAAATAATTCTGGGTAGTGTTATGTCTGTAAGGTCTCCATTTTATTTTAACGCAAGGCCATCCAATTGTACATGGGCTAAAAATAACAAGCGTATGCATCCTTGACAGTACAATAAACCTACATAAGAAGATCCCTTACAGATATGTTTTGTATAGACCAGTTTTTATCGACAAATAAGGAATCGTCAATAAGAATGACCTCCTTACTTACTGGGCAATCCATCGGTCTAGTTTTAACAAACATTTAGGAAACGAGGTGCTGAATGATCAATTTACGAGTATTTTCCGTCGGAAAGCCGCTGAAGTCATTTGGAACTCATTCAATAAAATAGCGATTCGTTTATTATTCAACCAAACTTCCATAGGTACATACATACATACATATCATCACGCCGAGTCCCTAACGGGGTAGGCAGAGAGTATAGAGCGCCAGTTCTCTCTAGACTTACATACCTCTTTCGCTTCGTCCACATTCATCAGTCTCTTCATACATGCTCGTCGGTTTCGAGTACTCTTAACGTTCCCGTCCTTGAGAGTCCGATCTAATTGATCCAGGTAGTTGGAACGTGGCCTTCCTCTGCCTCTTCTTGCACGCACTTCCATAGGTAAATATTTAATAATACCTATCTTGCTACCTGGCGTCGATAAGAAACTGGCTTCTACATACTTTTGACCGGACGAGTCACAAATCCAATAAAGATTTTTGGTTCCGCAATACTACACTATGCGTAAACATATAAATAAAAACCTGTGGCATTTGTGCTGTACACTTAAAAACATATTTCATTTTTGTTCAGTATCTGCGGCTTTTAATGCTGACAATACATTATTAATGGCAGAAATGCTATCGGCATATATATAGCAAAATAGTACGCACAGGTTTCCCTTTAACCAGACCAGCCTTTGCTTATTAAAAACAGGAAACCTACTTCGCTGCAGGATCACAACAGTACTCAGAAGTCATTTAACTACTTTCATTTGTAGTTTTTAAAATTTTGGCAGGTGATTCCGTTGTGACCTGTGTTGTTGTATTAAAGTTATTTTCTAACATATATCCGTACTTGTATTGTACTTTTTGCATATTATGTACTATCTAAATTAAATATAGTGTACAATAAAGCATATATAAATAAATAAATAAATATCCAAACATGTGCATCTATCTAGACTAAATGAACCCTTTTTGATACGGATACTCAATAACAATAACATTTATAGATTGCCTTGTTGGCTACAGTGATTGTAACATATGAGAGTACCTGCGCGGCTTATCCCATCGAATCCTTATGTGAGGCAATTGCCCTAGTGGGGATGCAAGATACAGTACCTAAGCTTAATCCAGATTTCAAGGACTTAGCGGAATGATATAACTTTTTGTTTCATTGATATTACTCTCGAACAAATTAGCAATTCTAATTTATCCATAATTCATCACCAATGTTTTTAAGAGGTCATTTGTGTTCTGTAGAGATTACATAAAGATAAAATAAGTACTTTAATTTCAAGAAGCGTTCCAATGAATGTGAAAATTTTGATTCTAAATACACCATGGTCGAGCGAGATGGATCCCAATTATAGATGGTTGTTATTAAACAATTTTGTTTCTAAATTTGACTGATTTGCTTCAATTTCAATGAGTTCGTTGCAACATTTATCTTATCAACTTGCCGTTAAGCGGTATGCATTATGTAATACCAGAACAACAGATCATTTATTTATTCTTTGGGCGGCTCTTGATTGACTGCAACTGATCTATTTGCCACACATGGTGAGTATTATAACGAAGACTGAAGATAAAGCTTACGCAGCTTTTTATATGTTCATTGGAAAATTTACGTTTGTTTATTAACTACAAACGAAATGTGATATTTTATATCCCGGACCGAATGTGATATAGATGTGATATTTATGAACGCCTTCATAGTTTGAAGTTGAGAGAAGCACACATACCTAACTGGTTCAAGGACGATTTTTGATAACACGTGTACATGCATACCAGATAATATATGGTTAAAACAATATAGCGCATTAGTAAAAAATTGCACGAATAAACTAATTGACATTTCTTCGGTTAAAAACGTTTCGCCAATTTAATGAAAATTTGTATATAAAATGTAATAAACATAAAAATAGGCTGTGTACTCATTTAACAAGCGGTAAAAAGATGATAGATAAGATATGACCCATAAGTAGGTGCCGTATCATATATTACAAGTGTGTTAAGTAGTTAGCTGCTAGATACTTCAGTTTGCCACAAACAATAATGACATAAATAGCCATACGAGCCCAGCCCGTATAGCAAAGGTTGACGGACAATCTCAATCCGACGTGGTTGAGGTAAATACATTTTACCATGGTACATTGTGTCTATAAGTAGAACGTTAGATGTCTTTGAGATAAAGATGGTACTAAAACCACTGAGCTCAATACCTAAGCATCACATAATGAAATCTGATTTCACCTTAATATCCCTGTATTATATCCCGATATACGGGGGAAATCTGATTATAGAAAACAAAAAAGGCCACACAAATGCTGCCAAAATAAGATTTAATAAACATTCGGCATTAAATTTAATCAAGTAAAGCCAGCGAAGTTCAAATAGCGATTAAAGAAAGTATTCTCATTTAAAGGCGGAGGCTTTGCCTCAGTTTTTGTAGCGAAACAGTCATTTGACCAAGTTTAATTTATGTTCAACGTTCGCTTGGCTCAAGTCCCCAGATGTTGGTTGGTAAACAGTTTAATTTATAATTAGTTCAATTTAAACGAGAATTGTAGAGATGATCAATGCTTGCAGTTTTATACGAGTAGCTACTTCATCGACGTGTAAAAAGTAGAGATCCAGTAAGGTTTAAGTAATACATGAGAGCGCCAGGTAACATCAATATCGAAAGAGCGTTTCCGTTACGTGACTCACACCTATGGCACGTATGGCCACTGTCGGCTACTAACATACTAATGGATGGTTGATGCCTCATGCCAGGTTTAGATGGTCATTTTTGATTTCCTACGAAGCTTATTATTTCTCTGCGGCATTCAAATTGCTCTAAGAATCGAAGTCCCCTTTGTTACATGTTTTGTATCGTTAGCGAGCTCTGTACATTCTCAAAATTTTATACAGAAATGTTGATCCTTTCACATGCATATCTTTGTACTCCTTATAAAAAATTGCTACGCGTTACACATCTACATACTGTACATTACATATATTTTTGACACACGCGCTAGCCATACTGACTTTTGTAGTGATATTGTAAATGTTTTATTTTTACGTCATGACGTAGAATTTAATTACTTATTTTTATTACTTACTTATTCTCAATCTACCCAATTCCTTTTTGTCCAACTTGTCGGACAGCTGTCAGCATAGTAATATGAGCTCACCGCTGATTACGGCGACAAAAGAGGATGTTTTTTCAGTTTTTAGTAGCGACGTTTACCACTAGTAGGCAGTTATGTGCGACGAAACCCTTCATTCCCTTTTTATAAAGAAGCCATTCAAGACTCGGTTATTCCTGACGAGCCGCGCACAAAGACACTCACAGGATAACACACAGGCAAGTGATAATTTTTACTGGTAAAAAATTTTTCATTTCAACATAAAATAAAAATATAGCTGTTTCAGGGTAAATTCGTGCTCATGGATTCTGTAATTGATAGCAAACCTCCGCTGTTCAGACAGACGTAAATAAACATTGCCGGAGCAGTGCATTTAGGTCAATTTTTAAACAAATTGGCAGTTACAATGCAGTCATTCACAGTTAACAAATAACGCGTACTCTTAAAAAGGTTGCTAGTAAGTTAACTAATAAGCAACATTCAATCATGTTTGTCTCTTACATTATTGTATGCGGTCCGCGGAGTGGCAAAGTACGGCATGGCATGGCATGACCGCACGGCATCGTCGGCACACAACCGGTCCGCATGGACAAATACTGTAGCGAACAAAGTACTACATTTCCCAGAGTATGTGCACCACCGACATGGAATACAATGAGCCGCTACTGTTAATCGTGCCTTTGCTGTTTTATATCGGTTATTTATGTAACGTGCCAGTAGCAGCATAATCAAGTTAATAGATATATAGATACACAAATATTAACTTTTTCTTTTAATTCACGTTAAGTAGTTGCATACTCATGTGGAGCTTGCTACTTATGGTCTCGTGTTAGTAATGCTGTCAAAACAAGGGACGATGCAAGATTGTGGTGTTACAAAATACCAAAAGTAACATACTGACGAATGGGCATTTGCTAACTGAGTTATAAGTATCTGTGGAAGTTAACAAGCCTATTAGAACGGTGGTTGACCTGCTGGGCAAGGGACGACAAAAGCGAGTTTATGTTGCATACGATATTAGGGTTTATGGGGTATATAGGGATTATTATTTGACCAGAATTAGTTACAGTACTGATGACAATATTTGTGTCACTTGTTTATTTTGTCTAATTTGTGAATGTGAGAACAGTGTAGGCTTTGTTGATTCTTAGATCTTGCTAACATTGTTATAATTATCTTGTTTTATGTATGCTTTGTATAGTAAGCAACGACCTATTGTCGGGCCTACGTTGTTCCCCCATACTTGGGTACTATTGCTGTAACGAAAAAAATTTGTATATGCCTAATGATTTGAAAAGAGTAACCATGGAGTTTCTTGCCGGTTCTTCTCCATGGAAGCGACCAACCCGAACCGTGCTTCTTTTTCGACGTTTTATAAGTGCCCACCTGGGCCTATGTGAAATAAAAAGATTTTCATTGAGGGCAACCAAGTATGTGCCCTAAATTGGGCTAGGCGTGGTCATTATTTAAGTTTTAAAATTGTGTTTTTGTAGAGCCTCCTCATCATAATCTTCTACAAGCGAATCAATTATCCAATAGATTTTTATAAAAGGCAATAATAGTAAAATGGGTTAAATAAATACAACTTCATTTTTATAGTCGAGACTCGAGAGTACAAGTATTGGATTTCAAATAGCACCGCTGTTGATGGAATGCAAAACGTCCGCAGCTATTCTAAAGTAACATGTACTCGAACTTGCCTATTCTACTATTATTTGATTTAGTGGCGCAGCGGCGGCTGCTTTAGTGGACATTTTGACCATTTCCAGGAAAGTTTTATGAGTATGTTTACGAGTACTATTTATTGTTACGAGAAATTAGGTCACAGGCTTTTTCTGATTTATAATTTAAGGCACGGGCACAATACTTGAAGATCGTACGAAATCCAATAACGTTACGAAGTTACGAGTACCTACATAATCCAGTTATGTGTATTGATTTTGTTACTGAGATATTTTGGTTCAGTGTAATAACGTGCAGTTATTCAATGTAATCATTACTATAATATGCCCAAAGGTACTTTTGGTAGTAATAAATTACGTCTTGTCTTCAATAGTAATTTAAACAATGCGATTTAGGATCATATAAAAACTTAATATCGATTAGTCTTGTCAACGAGGATCCCAAGAGCAAGGTACAATAGGTATCGATTGTTCATTAATTGAGTAAAACATAAAAAAGCTTTCAAAGTAAATGATGTCCTGCGCTTTGTTCATCGAAGTTACATCCACCCAGTCGACCGTAGCTGCCCGAGCGCCCGCGCCCGCCACAACCATGGGTAAAAATAGAAGCTAATCGATCCTTATATTCGTGTCAGCTGCCCCGCAACCTAATCAGGAACTGCTCAACAGGAACTTGGCCCTTAAAGCATTTTAAAGTGTTTATTATGTTATCTTAAAGCTTCTTGAGAGTTAGCCTCACCGATATCATAGTATAAAGAAGAGGGAGTAGGCTATCTCCGGCCCAATTCGCGATATAATTGCCTACTGTCTTAGGGTTGTCACTTTTAGCTAAATATTAGGCGCGGCTGTTCGCGCTTCGCTAGCAACCGCATGAACAGCGGCAATCGGGTATCTATAATAAAAAATGAATAAAGCGAATGAAATATTATCATTAAAAGAAATAGAAACAACATTAAAAACTAACGACTGTCTCTTAGACTATAATCGAATTTGTTGTTATGATTCGAACTTTGTTTTATATGTATTTGATTTACTATTAGTCAATTAGGTACTCGTACATACTTATTTTGAATTACGATTTTCTGTAAGTAGGTAGGTACTTAGTTACTATACCTACAATACTGAGAAATCGGCATAACTAAACGTAAACAAAGAAATAGCGGCAAACCAATTGCCAGATCAAAAGTACCTAATACATAAATTAGGCCTACCTACCTACTTCCTGTGTGATAGAAAACTAATACAAACAAAAAATATGTAAGTACGTAGGTATCTCATCATCAAGTAAAATTATATTATGCTAGAATAAGTGACTAACTTACCTTTCCTGTTCAATAGGTAATCTGAACAGAGACAGGTCTGGAATCGATGAATTATTAAGACACCTAAACACACAGCAATACGTTCTTCTGCGATTATCAGACATTTTGATGATGATATTGATGAATAAATCATTTAGCGGTGCCGAAAAGCCGTGACGCGCGCGCGAACCTTGTGCAGTGTTAGCCCCGACTGGCGCACTGAGAAACGGGTCGAGATTTTGTTAAAGTGTGCGTGCGTCGACACATAGATACAATAGCGCACACATACAAGCCGCGCGCGGTGCGTTTGTATGAAGATAACCTACTTCTCTTCTTTATACTATGCCGATATGCTGCATGTGGCTGCTATCTGTTAACAGTTACCGTAATGGAGGGGATATTTCTTATATAGACGTACTATTACATACGAGCAAACAATCCCTCAATTTTGTCGCTTTAAACATCACAGGCATCTGTCTGATACAGCTGTCGGTCGGAAATATATAATAGATTACAAAATATTTTGTAAACTGTTATAAATCAAAATTGTATCTATGAATACTCACACAAGTGCATTACGTTAAAATGTCTGTGAAATGGATTTGGAATGCAGATACACAGCCTACACCCAAATGCCACTTTTTCATGGTATATCCAGCAACTAAGAAATAACGGGTACTAACTATATCGTATAAAATTTCCACGCGGACGAAGTCGCAGGCAACTTACCTAGTATATGATAGATGTATTGGTGATTACTCTCGATATTCGTATAATATTTAAAACTACACGTTACACTACACCTACATGAAATACTCGAAGCGTTTGTTCACGCAATAAGGCAACCTTTAACTCTTACAAACTTCCACTCAGTGTAAAGTACTTTTCAAGTGGTAAGTTCCTGAATCTATACTAATAATTTATATGTAAAACTTTTGATGGATCGCGCCAGAACGGCAGATTGGTTATTAGCTATATTAACAAATACGGTATGTTTTATTCCACGAAGAAAATCAGGACAGCAAAGTTACGAGCATTTATAATATTAGTGCAGATAAATCAAATATAATGAAGGTGAAACCGCGGGGCACAAGTAGTGTGAAGCTACAATATATATACACTGTATATCTTCTCTTCAATGACTTTGTGATTGCTTGCTAAGGATAACCTGATTGATATTATTTCAGAGGTTGACAAAAGTGCCTGACTGGAGGCCTTTGATCTCGTTGTTCTGTTAGTTCACAAAATTTCTCGGAAATAACGCTACGAGGTACCATTAAAAAATATAAACAGTACATTGCAACTCATTAAGTATTCAGCTTTTATAAAGTACTTTTTTACACGAGTAGTTGTCTAATGAAGTTATAAGGTATCTTAACATCAGTTACCTAAATTGGGACGAAATTATGTAATATGTAATCCAGAACGGTTTGCAGCAATTGACTTTAATTCCGTTCGACGTTCGTAAATGTTTATAAATGAAGTCAAGAAAATTGTGAAAGACTGACAGTGTACAGATACTCCCTTCTGATTGAATTGGGTTACTAAATATGCATGTACTTTAAAATCATCATTGAATAAGGGCGCTTTACAACCGAATCCAAAACCTGAACTAATACGGTTACCTATTTTCCTGACACCATCGATATGAATATATTACCTACAATGTAAATCATTTCATCGTCTCTTAATTTGGCTACTTTAGGTATATCCAATGGAAACAAGAGACAATGGACCGCGGAACCTACTGAATAATTAACTTGGAAGGGTTGCTTTCAAGTCACCCAAAATGTTTCCCACCTTACGGGATTTGACACTTGTGGGACAAAGGTCGAGGCAGTCAGACAAATTTTACAAAGCCATAGGACCTAATATTTTATATCAACAGGGTATGGAGTATGTACTACCGAACTCTCAAAGGAATTGGAATCGTGGAATCAAATATATTACGGATGTGTTAAAACATATTTTTTGTTAAAATCGATGTTGTGCGCCTGGTTACTTTTTACCATTTACTATCCAAATCCATGTAACTTGACAATTTAATAAATGGCGGTAACTGTCACATTGTAACATACTAATACTAATGGACACTCTATTGAAACCAGTCTATAAGTGTTGATACTCAGCTCAGCGATCGCAAACCGCATACTTACCGCATCTCACATTTCACACATAATAAAATATGATTTATGGTCGTTGTGTAGAACTTGAACTGCCCGTAAAGGTATTGACAAATTATTAATAGGCAAATGGCGAATCAATTATTTTAGCTAATAATTTAAAGGCTTAACCTAAAATATAAGGTTTTTTCAGTGTATATCTATATAGACATATGATATTATCATATCATAGGTCTATATATACCTTGCCTTCTTGTGACATTTAGCTAACAAGAAAAAAGGCGTATCGTATGTCATCTTTGCCGCACAAGTGGCCTCTCTCTTTTATCACAATTGAACTCACACAATGAATGACAATAATGAATTGTTGTGGTCATATCGAAAAACAAATTTACCGATTTATTATATATTTGTTTTAAAGGATATCACAGAAGATATAATTGTATTATTTTAATAATTAAAATATTGCATTCATGAGGTCAATGTCTAAAATAAGATTGGGGTTCCACTTAATAAAACCCCAGCAGCACGGATTTAAATTTGGTGTGGGCTAATTTGTAGCGTAAACTTTGGGCGCCATGTTCCTGTGTATTAATCAACGTTAATATAAGGACATACATTATTACATAATTACGTGGAGAGTAAAAGGCAAAGCCTGAAATTTGTTGCCGAGTTGTGATGGTTCATAGTCCCTATTTGCCCTACTCACAACGTGTTTAATATTAATAACTCTATACAGGAGGCAGGCGGTACGTGCCTCCTTCCGAGTCTACAGCCTTTATGATGATGTTTACCGTCGCCGCCTACACTGCGGTTGCCTGAGGAAGTAAACTTTCTTGTCGGGAAATTGGCTCCCTTGAAGGAAGTTAACAACTCTTTTATAGCTGGCACAGTTTGAATACAAACTTATATATGATAATGGCTAAGTTACAGTTGCGTAAAAATGTTGCCAAATATTCTGTAAGTATCCACATAGGTGACAAACAAGGAACCAACTGACAACGACAGATAGTAAATAAGCAATTATTCTAGCCTATGGATACAATCCAAAGCAAATATTTGCACAACATTTCCGATGTATAGCGTACTCGTACCAGGCATGTAGGTTATTTGTTGGTACTCCACGGTGCCATTTCAGGGGATCGTTGTAAACTACGGACCCTTATAGTTGCACCATGTCTGTCTGTCTGTACGTCCGTCCGCCTGCGGGCTAGCTCAGAGACCTTTGGTACTACTGAGCTTTAATTTGGTATCGTAGTAGGTACATATTAACAGCGGCGACAAAGTTTGAATATAAAATCTTCAAGACTTTTTTTCGACATATCCTTATTCCTATTATATAGCATATCGTTAAATAGCTTATTAAAAATAGTAGGGATATGTTTGCTTGCTATGCTTTAAATCTGTAAACTATGTGACGATTAAAAAAAAATCACGCTAGTAAGTAGTATTTGTGATGAATTTAAAAAACTAGGTTGGCTTTAGTTGTTAACGAGTAATAGTCGGCCACGTTAAAAACGTACTTGGAAAATTAAAAAACAACAAAAGCTTACCTTTACCTATTAATAAACACGGAATAATATTTTTAGATAAGGCGATTTTATGATGTTGTCGAGCATAGAGCTGTGAAAAAAGCTTAAAAAAAGCGTCAGGGTAGGACTTCTTCACTATTTAACTTCCCCAGCAAGAATTTAATAATATATATACGTATGTTACCTGAACAATGCAAAAATATACAATGGTTTGAGGATTTTTTTAACGACATCCCGCAATTTCTACATATTGTTATTATCGCCTATCATAACTTTTTACATCGATAATTTGTTCACAGCATTTATTAATAAAAAAGCCTTTAAAAACAACTTGAAAAAAAAAAGAATATCCTATTTCCACCGACTACAAGAGAATGCTAGTATGCAAATAACAATACCGGCGCGTGCTTGTGAATGCATTTCTAAAAATGCCTTCTCTTCGATGTCTGAAGGGCACTCGCAGGACCCGTAAGTACAATATTTTTCATATCAAAGCAAACATATACCCAATTGGGGCACAAAAACTTTCTCAATTAGCCAAATGCTGGGATTCGTCCACAACTTGTACACTCCTCTGCATTCTCTCTCTCTACTCAATTTTTTTTTCAGTTTGGCCGTGAATGCATCCTCTTCTAAAACCTTTGTGGAGACGGAACTGATACTGAAAACGTTTCAAATAAAGCTGTGAATAGACTTGCAACCTTTTTCATTAATAATAAAAATCTGTGAAAATATAAAATTCAATGTTAGATAAATTTATAAGATTTAAGAAGGCTGTTAATAACCAAGAAACATGAATGATCTATGGACGTACAAGGTAAGGTAGGTAACGGTAGACGTTAATTCGTCACTGAATATTTAAGGTCCACTTTAAGTTTGCCAAGAACATTAAAGTCTTGATTGTACTGTACTTGCGACAGGTACTTAAGCGCTATTGTATCTATATGTACGAACTGAATAAATTCAGGATCAACTTGGTCTGTCTATTCATGTTATAGATATAAATTACTAGCTGTGCCCGCGACTTCGTCCACGTGGAATTTAACTAAAAAGTAATTGTTCAATTTCTTACAATAAAAGTAGCCTAAGTTACTCCTTATTTAATCAGCTATCTGCCAGTGAAAGTCCCGTCAAAATCGGTCCAGCCGTTTCAGAGATTAGTCGGAACAAACAGACAGATAAAAAAATTAAAAAAAAAAATTTGCTATGGGTATGTACCGTGTATCATACATCCTTATGCATTTACTAAAAGGCGGTTAATTTAATATTACACACAGATACTTAAATTTTAGATATATATAGACATATATCTAAAATTTAAGTATAGACAGATAATAGTATAGACAATTATGTGTTACAAACGAGCCGTGGTGGCCGAGTGGCCCGAGCAGTTGCCTGCAACGCAAAGGTCGCAAGTTCGAATCCCGACTGTACCAATGAGTTTTTCTGAACTTAAATACAGTGATTAGTCACACCACGAGCTTTACGGTGAAGGAAAACATCGAGAGGAAACCTGCATACGTCTGAGAAGAAATTCAAAGGCGTATGTAGGTATAGTCGTGCTTGAGTAGCGACGATGGACTCGCCATCTGTCACGTTGGCACCTAATATACCTCTGGCGGAAAGAGGGTGTGTGGGTATTACCTATAATAATATATATATATATATATACTAGTGGTCCCGCCCAGCTTCGCTTGGGTGAAAAAAGTAAATGCCCTAAAACACGATCACAGCGCCACCACAGGGTCCAATTGTGAATCTAAACCATTCTCGAATCTCCACGAACACACACAAAAAATTTCATCAATATCGGTCCAGTCGTTTAGGAGGAGTTCAGTCACATACACACGCACACAATAAATATATATATTAAGATATATATATAATTTGTTCTAAACAAAAGGCTTTATCTAACTTTATGTAGTACGTTTTACGTAACGATAACAATAGGACATTCTGATACCTCAAACACAAAAATCCTAACTTTTATTTAAAAAAAGTGCAAATGGATTCTATTTGCGTGCAAGGCTCATGGTCTGAATGAGCAGGTGAATCGATCGCTGCGCTGAATAGAGTTCTGTAGAGTATGCTACGCTGCTCTTAAGAGCCGTGTTGGTCTATACACTATACTAGATACATAAACCTAATGGCAGGCGTGTACATTAAAATAAGCTATAGTGTATGATGTTATGATTAAATATCCTCATGCCTTTCCACAAGGGTCTCCGAAGGGGTAGGCATAGGTGTATAGGTAGAATTCAGACACCCATTTTCCGCCAGAGATATATTGAACTTATATTATTATATATATATTATATACATACATACATACATATCATCACGCCGTGTCCCTGACGGGGTAGGCAGAGAGAATAGAGCGCTATTCCTCTCCAGTCTTGCATACCTCTCGCTTGATCCATATACATCACAACATCTAACTCGCTTTTTTTTTTTTTTTTTTTGTATTGTCTCTCGTAGCGTGAGTTCCGGGAACTTTTGCTACTTAACCGGTCAATGGCGAGACCTAGGCCTCCAGCCAGGCACTTTAGTACTAAGCAACACAGCTAAGGGCACCCCCTGTGGGGTACGAACCTCGGCTTAGGGCGTTGCTGGATCGCGAGCTAGGGAGCTGGGCTGGACTGTTAATTTTATTTATATATTATTTGGGGGCGGGATTTGCGCGTCTGGCTCGGCGCGGGCCGGCGTTTGCGGAGGAGGTCGGGGGGGAACATTACGGCTTATTCGCGTCGAGCCTCGCCGGCGAGGACGGAACAGTGGTCGGTTGTGTGTAGTGTTGGTATGTTTTTGTCGGGCGTCCTGGAGGACCGTTATGTCGTCATCCGGTTCGATGACGGCATGTCTTGGACGCCTTATCTTCGAGATAAGGGAAGGAGTGTATCGGGCGGCCGATACGACGAGGGGGTTGGGGTGATTTACAGCAGAATCGAAATGACGTTTGGACAGTTTTTTCAAAAACTGTTTTATAGTGGGGACTTTGAGGTCAACGTGGAGTTGACTATTACGCATGTACCACGGGGCACCTGTGGCTCTCCGGAGAAACCGGCTTTGGAGCACTTGCAGGGGGTTAAGTGTTGACTTGCTAGTGTGTGCGAACACTACACCCGCATATGTCATGATTGGTCGAATGCACGTCGTGTAAATCCTCACCTTGGATTTCAATGAGAGTTTACTTCGTGCATTCAACATGCTGTGAAGTCTACCGAGCGCGAAGGCGGCTCGCGCGCGTACCGCCTTTACGTGGTGACGGAAAGAAAGGCGTTGATCGAGGATCACACCCAGGTATTTGGCTTTTTCTTCCCATGGAATGGGTTTGCCGAAGAGGGTGATGGGGGCTACCCGTGGGCGTTCGAGGCCTTTCCAGAATAGAATGGCTGCGCTTTTGGTCGGGTTCACTTCAATTCTCCATTTCCGGAACCACCGCCCCAGGGCTGTGACCGCGGATTGGAGGTTGTCGTGAATTCCCTCGGGAGTTCTACCTTTGTAGTAGATAGCCGTATCATCGGCGAATAGAGCGCTTTTAACTCGTCTAAGGAGGGGAATGTCGCTAGTATAAAGCGTGAATAGGAGTGGCGAGAGCACTGAGCCTTGCGGGACTCCTGCTCGTATGGGATGGGGGGAAGAGAGCGTGCCCTCGACTCTGTAGCGGAAGGAGCGGTTCGACAAAAAGTCCCGTACTATGCGTACTAGACGGTCCGGCACGCCCAACTGGTACAGCTTGTATATTAAGCCGTTGTGCCAGACCTTGTCGAATGCCTTCGCCACGTCGAAGAGGAGCATACCCGTGGTAAAACCGAATTGGAAGCCGCTACTGACGTCTTCCACAATACGGTGGACTTGTTGGACACAGGAGTGTTTGGTTCGAAAACCGAACTGTTGGTCAGGTATGACTTTCTTAGAGTCTGCAAAACTCTTTAATCTATTGTAGATAAGTCTCTCGTAAATCTTGCCAAGGACATTGAGGAGACTGATGGGGCGATAACTGGAGGCTTCGGTCTTGGGTTTCCCTGGCTTGGGAATACCTATGACCGTTGCACTTTTCCAGGATTGGGGGAAAAAGTTATTGCTCAGTGCGGCATTGAAGATGGCAGTGAGCAAAACTATGAGATAAGGAGAGAAGAGTTTGATAACTCTGTTAGTGATCCCGTCGGGACCCGGGGCTTTCCTGGGGTGTAGATCCTTGATCACTTTCCGGACTTCGTCGACCGTGATTGGGGCGATGAGGTGGTCTGGGTCTTCTGAGGGTGGGAGAGATAGTTTGCTTTCGACCTCGGCTTCCACCTTATCGAGATGGCGCGGGTCTACCGGCAAGGTGCTGGGCGTACATTGAACCTCGAGACTGTCGGCCAGGCACTCGGACTTCTCGTCGTCGTCAAAGGCGGGCCCTTGATTTGAACGAGTGAGTGGAGGCATGGACGAGATTTTGTCCGATTTGAGTTTTCGTTGGAGATGCCAGAAGGCCAAGTGACTCGGTTCAAGTTCCCCTAGGAACTTGTTCCAGCGAGCGTCTCGCAGGTCTTTCATGCGGTATCTCAGCTTGCGCTGGAGTGACCTCAGAAAGGTGCGGTTCGCTTCAGTCGGGTGAGCTCTATGAGCTCGGAGGGCGGCGTTCTTTTCCGTCACTAGTTCACGCACGTCGTCGGGAAGTTTCCAGCGATGGTCTTCCATCACCGGAACTTGTCGTGAACAGGCGTCCACGGCTGACTGTACGTGAGCTGTGAGGGAATCGACCGCCTTTTGAGTGTCGGCTGCCGACTCTATGAGGGGCGGGATACTATCTAAGTGAACAGATGAAGAGGACTTGAGGAGTTCCTCCAGTTTTCTCCAGTCTGTTATCTTTTTCTGAGGCGGGGACTGACCTGAGTCCGGGGGGCCTAGTCGGGGGGAGAGCGCTAAGGTCACAGGTCGGTGGTCGGAATCTAATTCGTCGTGCGACCTCAACGAGTGCAAACGGAGGTTTACATTCTTGAGGATCGCAATGTCTAGTACGTCCGGTCGGTGGTTGATATTCTCAGGGTAGTGGGTGGGGTGCATGGGCGCAATGACGTCGAATTGGAGGAGCCCGCTGAGGTCCTCCAATTGGCGTCCTCTGTTATTTCGTGAGTGGCTGTTCCAAGCATCGCTCTTGGCATTCAGGTCGCCTGCGATAATAACCGAACTACTGAGGTTTATGAGAGCTTTGATATCAGCTTTAATATCGGCCGTTGAGTTAACTGGGGAACAGTATGCAGAGACAATCGTGATTGGCTGATGGCCGGTCATTCCTAATCGACAGATCGAGGTCTCAATGTGGGAGAGGGTTGGTGGTTGGATCGGGATACAGTGCAGGGACCTCTTGTAATAGATCAAAGTACCGCCGAGGGCGGATCGAGATCTATCGTTGCGAACTACGCAGTAGTTTGCAATTCTAGGGTCTCGGTGTGATGGTTTCAAGAAGGTTTCCTGCACTAAGAAAACGTCGATATTGTTGTCGCGGAGGAACGCGGCGATCTCTTCCTTTTGGCTGTGAATGCCGTTGGCATTAAAATAGCCAATGGAAAGTGATCGGGGTTTGATTCTGCTGCTTAAGTTTGTGTCCATTATTGGTTGGACGAGAAGGCAGCCAGGGACTCTGATACATCGGCGTAGTCGCCGAGCACCTTGAGGAGGGCCAGAGGGTCCTTCCGGACGGCCCTGAGGCTTCGTGCCATTTCGTTAACCCTTGAGAGGTTGACGGTGGAGAAAAGATCCGCCAGGAATGCCATGTTGGCGGAGGTTTCAGAGGGGGAGGAAGTGGGCTGGACCGCCTGGGGTCTGCGCGGGGGAGTAGCAGCCTGGGGCTGTTGAGGTTTGGCGGTGGAGAGCGACGGCAGAGGTGTAATCTGCGGGCTCGGGGCCGCTGAGGGGACAGGTGGGGACGCTTGTGGGAGGGGTGGAAAGTCCCTCGGAGGGAGGACCCTCCACGGGGAAGGTCGAGGTGGGGCGGGTTGCGTGGGGGGGGCGTTACGCCATTCGCGGGCCGCTGCCCTCTTTACCACGACTGGTCTGGGTTTGGGGGCTTTAGGGCAGCCCCTGTAATTGGCCGGGTGGCCTTCCTGGCGGCATAGCACGCAGCTCGGAGGCGAGTCGGCGAGAGTGCGGTCCTTAGGGCGAGAGCAATCGCTCGTCCCATGATCACCCAGGCACTTGACGCACCTGGGTTTTGCGTTACAGTTACGCGATGCATGACCGTATAGTTGGCAGTTGTGACACTGCCCTATAGGGCCGCCCTTGTGGGGGGTTTCAACCCTTATGCCAGACAGGTGGCATATGGTTTTTATTTTGAAGACGGCTTTACCGTCGGGGGAGTTCTCGCAGATGGCGAGGACCATGTTAAATGCCTCTCCGGCATTTTGTCGGTGCATGCGGTGCACTTCCTTCACTGCGACATTCTGAGCCTTGAGGTCTTCTTTGATCGACTCTGTGTCGATTTCGCAAGGGACGCCGCGGATGACGACCCGGAGTAATCGGTCCTCCGGCAGATCATAAGTGTGGTATTCCACACTTCTGGCCTGCAGGAGCTTCGTGAAGGCTCGGAACTCGGTCGAGTTTGGGAGGTGCACCTTAATGCCTTCGGCTGTGGCAGTAGCGCGAGTGAAATTTATGCGGTTGGTTTGGCACCAACCGGAGATTTCCGTCCACTTGGCCTTTGTGTGGACGAAAATAGGGGGACACGAGCGCTCCTTCGTCGAGGAGGGCCGCGTGGGTCGCGGGACGGGGGAAAGCCGGCTAGCCTGAGTGGCTTCGGCTTCCGGAGAGGCGTGGGGGGCGGGAGAGGGGGGTGCCGGGGAGGGGGCTACCGTGGAGGACTGTGCGGAGGGCACGGGCACGGTCTTGGGGGCTTTAGTGGGGGGAGAAGGTGAGGTTGAAGCCTCCTTCTTTTTTGCGCGTCTGGCGCGCTTCTTGGAGCCCGTGACGGGCGTAAATTCGTCCGAGGAGCCCTCGGACGACTCGGATTGTAATGACTCCATTTCGGAGTCCACAATGACAGATTCGGGGGACAAGGGGGAGTCTTGAGACTTATGGCCTCGTTAGTGACGGCTATGATTGCGCTCTTGTCCAGCGCTGCAGTCGCCTCGGCGGTGGGGGTAACCGCGTTTATATCGCGGGTGTACTCATCATATTGACGTCGGAGGGTGGGCACGGCGTCTAAGAGCCGCGCGAGAAAAGCCAGTGAGGCTTGGGGGTCCACACTTGTGGACATGGTGGATGCAGACGTGGGAGGGCAAGGCGGTAAGGGAAACGTGTTTCGGGGCGCGGTCGCCCAGGGGAAGAAACACGTAAAGAAACCCCTGGTGACTTAAACGTTAGGGTCCCGATCCCCGGGGGGTTGACCCGGGGGTGTGTACTGAACCCTCCCTGTCGGGTGTAGACAGGGAGGTGAGTGTGCCTATGGTGTGAGCCCTAAGCTTGTATTCCCGCTGCCAGTCTTATTGTGCAGCGGGTCCCTGACAGTTCCGGTGTAGAGAGCACTAGTCCGTGGACAGTGCCCAAACTAGCACCGGAGGGTAGGAGGTAAGGGATAGGTAGGGTGGGTGGTGGGTGATAACCAGGCGCGACTAGGGTAGACCCCAAGGCCGGTGAACCTGGTCCCGTCCGTTTGTAGCCTTACCCTGAAGGGGCAAGGCTAAGAGCGCAACGGGGCAGCGCCCCACTCGGTTTCGTTGGCACCGTTTGGTTTCCACCGAGTGACCACGAAACTGTGGATTTTCCCAGAAGGGGACAAATATTATTGTCGAGAAACAAGAATTGTGATTGTTGTTGCCTTGAAAAAGGCGACCAACAATCACCACGTGCGGTGCGTAGCGGCTAGCTAACGCGTGGCGATTTGCGTAGCGGCGGGTGTGGCTTCTGCCGGTCGTAACGGGCGCAGAGCGCGGGAGCGGTGGGAGCACACGTCTGCTCGGTACGGCGGCCGGAGCGAGAATCACATCTAACTCGCTCTCTCGAACTTATATTATACTACCTGTCCCGCCCAGCTTTGCCCGGGTGAAAAGTTAAACTTCCTGAAACACAATCGCAGCGCCACCTATCAGGTTCAGTTGTGATGAAGCTATCCTATCTTTTAAGTTGGATCAAACTGCACACGGTGTGCAAATTTGATTGAAATCGGTTCAGTAGTTTAGGAGCCCATCGCGGACAAACAACGTGACACGTAATTTATATATATTAAGATTATATAGTAATTAATTACGCTAGCGAGCGTACAGTAAGAAAATATGTGAGGAAACGTTGTAATGAAGACGTTTGACAAGATTTCTAGTCGAGGGGGTCGCAGGGTGCGGGGATTATGACCAGAGTCTATTAATTCAGTGTGCGTGTGTACTCATTGGTAATCAGTGTGTACCTATAATAATCAAACATTAGTGGAATGTTGCACGCGTACATTATAAACTTTAAGGAAGAATAGTGGGGCACATCTTCATGGTCAGCAACTTAGATGTCTAAGTAGGAATTCAAAGGTAATTATGAAATATACCTAAATATATCCCGAAAGCAATGGTGGCACCATAGTTATGCTAGTTGCCGCCAGCATAAGATAGCAAGTTCAAGCCCAGCAGTTTTTCAGAACTTTTGATAATCAGCCCACAGTATTAACAGAGAAGGAAAGTATCAAGCGGAAACCTTTTTGCTTTTGAAAAGACATTTGTATGTAGTTGAATTGTGTTTGAAAGATGGTCTTGAAAGATGGTGCTCATTATCTATGGCACATTTTCTATGACCCTTGTTTATATATATACAAGGGTCCCAATACCCAAAAATAATTATCTATTTATCATCATTCTCAATTGATTTCATCATTATGAAGATGTTATCTTGTTTCATAATTACGAAGTTACTGATAAAACTTGATGAAATGAAAGAGGACTGTATATCTATAGAGAGAAGATAATATATAAACTCCGAGAGAGTCAAACTCGCTTATAAATGTTGCTAAAGCAAACATGCACTATGATATGACAGAGAATAACAAAGACCTTATGCAGGCGGAACAACAATAATGTTATATAGTTCCCGATGTAAATTGAAATAAGCTTGCAACATAGGGGAAATATACTGACCAACACTGTTTTAAGTTACTGGTTAACTGGGCATACATTATTTCCAATGTATAAATTATGGCAGAAAAAGTAAGGGGATTCAGTTCAGCTATGTATGGTGACGTAACTGAACTGAATCCCCTTGTCCAGTAAAATAGTCTTAAGTCCAAAGTAATTAATTTCTATAACTAGTCCGACTGTGCTCTCTTTCATCCATGATAAATAAAATTTTGAGATGATTGCTCATCAATGCATTATTAGTGCTTATATTAAAATACAAATAAAATTTGCTTTAGTCAGGACTCTAGTATGAATCTGTTTACACTTTTACCAATTCCCACTGACTATTTTGTCTTATAACTTAGGTTTAGATTAATTTTTATTTAACTTTGATATCAATACACAAATATGTTGTACTTCACTACATAAATTCATATTAAAAGAAAGTATTATTTACAGTACAGTAAATTTAGAAAATAATATTAAGCCAATTTTCCTTGTTTTGGTGACACTTTCAGACAATTGTGACATAATTTTCATTTCCTTATTAGCAATTTGAAGAGGATGAGAAGGAAGAATACCAATTCTAAAAGTGAGATCTAACTAGTATTTATTTAAGAAGAGAATACTAAGACAATTATTTATTTTGAATTTAAAAATAATACTAGATCCTCTAACTCACCTGTTATATCTGCAGGAGTTGTTGGGTGGACAATGCAGGATAGGAGTACCACTAAGCTTCCACAAAGTTTTATTGAATACATTGCGGACCACTGTAATTCTTCCATGACACATTCATTTAGCCCTACCTATTACCTCGTCGTCTCACGCTTTTATCTTTAGTTTTAAGTTTCACACGTCTACATATTCAATAAAAAAATACACTTGAGACCACGAAGACGTTAAGATATTTTCTGTGTTCATTTTGATATCGTTGTTGCTAGGTTGTTAACAACCACAACATAAAAGTTACACCTGTGGAATTCGCTCAACTTGCAACTATGGCAAAGTTATTGTGTTAAAATTGAATAAGTACACTCAGATTTGTTCTTGATACGTGTAAACTTTTACAGAACATAACTTAATCACAGATTATTACTAAACTATAGCAGTTCAGAGACCCTAAAATATTTTTGAAAGTTTCTTTGAACTTCGAAAGTTTTTTAAAACTCCATTGCACAATCATCTGAATGAAGGACGCGACTTGACTTTACTCACGACGAACAGAATAAGTAAAACCACAGAGTATTGCAGTGAAATACAGATAGCATAGAACATAGCATACCAATCACAAGCAAAGGATGTTCTATCATAATATTATGTGGATCGAATCCAACTTACGATAGTAAAATTGTAAAGATGTATAGACGTTATGCGTTTGGAGGCTGACTTACAAGTTTGAATTATACACGTATGTACATTGTTTTGTGATATGACCTCTTTTATTTCACTTCATTAGGCTGTCATACCATGCATCGCGACAGCGGGGCTTCGTCTTAGGGTAGTAAAATACGAAATAAAATATATTAGGGTTTATGACCTCGGGACATTTTAAATAATATATTTGCATTTTTTCCTGGTTATTCGCATTATGTATCTTATTAATATCATTAATAAATAGAAATAAATTATACACTGCTCATAATAAAAAAAAATTAATAAACATGAGGATAAATAAAAGGATACTTATATCGACACCTATACCTCTGGCGGAAAGTGGGTGTGTGGGTATTACCTATACACCTCTGCCTACCCCTTCGGGGACACTTGTGGGAAGGCGTGAGGATATATTATATATTATTATTATATATACTTATATCGATCTACATATATAGTTGGTTGAAATACATTGGGTTCTCGTATTTTTACTAAAATTTGTTAGTCGAATAGTTCGATAATCAATTTATAAATTTGTTGAATATCTCATATAGTCTGTGGTTAAAATAAATATTTTATCTGGCTATGTAAACCCTGTTTTCTTTCTTTCGGACTTTTTTGTCATTTCGGTTCGCTGAGGCGGGTTTTAAATCCTAGGTAATCATGATTAAATACTGTATAATTATTGAACTAAAATATTTGTAGTGTAAAGGTACAATAAATACATTACATACTACATGTTATTTCAGTATCAAGGAAGTTAACTTAGTGGTAACCTATGTTGATGTCGATCACGGTGTTTTGACGTTTATTCGGGATGTGAAGTGTTCTGTTCTGATACAGTTTTACACCTCTTGAGTACAATTAATATATTCGAAGTCTAAAGCAATCTTTGTAATTTCAGCCATGGTGCGTATGAATGTATTAAGTGACGCGTTGAAGTCCATTCACAATGCTGAGAAGCGCGGTAAAAGACAAGTCCTCATCAGGCCTTGTTCTAAAGTTATCGTCAAGTTCCTGACTGTAATGATGAAGCACGGCTACATTGGAGAATTTGAGATTGTCGACGACCATAGAGCCGGCAAAATTGTGGTCAACCTCACAGGTAGACTGAACAAATGTGGAGTAATTTCACCCCGCTTCGACGTACCTATTAACGACATTGAAAGGTGGACAAACCTGCTGCCATCGCGACAGTTTGGGTAAGCACAGTACACATTTTATAGTGATTTAGTATAAACAAACATTTGAGGTTACCTATAATGTACAAATGTAAGTGACACTAGTCTGGTATATTTCCTATGAAGAAAGTTATAGCTTATTTTCCACTAGATATGCAATCTATTTTGTACTCTTCTATGGCTATTTCATCGTCAATAGTAATAGTGATGTTAGTAACATTAGTTTTGGTTTAAAAAATATACCCCTTTAGATGTATTTCTGTTATAGTGTCAAGGTATTATGTATAAGTGATACCTAGTAGGAAGCAAATGAAAATATAGGAACACTTATACATATAAGTGTTCCTATATTTTCATGCCAAACAAAATAAGTCAGTCACAGTCACAGAACTTTCTTCTTAGTTTGTACTTCCTTCTTTAGTTTCTTACACTTATTTGTATACATTGAGTGGGCACTGAATCTAAATTTAAGTAACTGGTTACCAGACTCTTATACAAAGCCACTAGTACAGTTTTGTGCATTCTGTTCATAGGGAGGATTAAACTGGTAGTAAAGATTTTAAGGTTCACAAAGTACCAATAACAACCAAAGCTGATCAATTGGCATTAGGGACAACGCCACATTGACTCTTAAAAGTTTTACATTTGCCAAATATGCACAAAAATGAAGAGATAAAAAAATATACTGATATAGGAAAGTCAACCTTCAGTTTCAATTTCAGTTGATTTATTAGGACATACCTTACAAATGTTTTTAAGCTAAATAACAGTTTTGTGGCAATGGCATGTAGCATTGTGTTCCTACTCGGAGGAATATTCCCACATAGCTTTATGTTATAGTAGATTACATTGTGAGTATCCATCCAATGTGGCTGCTTGTTTGGTGGTCAGTATGTTGAGTACAACTTGTGTGCTTCAGTGTTCTCACAAATAGGAAGGGGTAGGCAGATCTGAAACAATACACTCTTCACTGAATATTTATAAGGGCCAACTTAGGTTTGAATTTCTTCTGAATTGTTGGTGATGTTTTCCCTTTACTGTTAAAGCTATGGTGTGGTAAATCACTACTAAAGATTGAAACATTGGTATAGTTTTTGAGTGTGTTATCATGATGTTGCAGATGATTAATATGCTACTTATATAGTCATCTAATAGTATGTATGTAACTGCATCCAAATATAGAATGCACAACTACCGCGGATCACCAATAGTTCTTGTTGGTTGTCATTTGATATGTTGTGCGAAACTAATGAAATAGCACAAAAAGATGTTCTCTATTGTGGAGTGCATTGTGAGTGTTGTTTTGTACAATATTTTTAAATTCATTGAAAGAATAAAAAGAATCATACAATATTAATCCATAGATTGTATTATGCGGAAGGTATAAAGGGCTAACAAAATTTCTATTGGCTTTTCCAGATATCTCGTCCTCACCACCAGTGGTGGAATCATGGATCATGAAGAAGCCAGAAGGAAACATCTCGGAGGAAAGATTTTAGGTTTCTTCTTCTAAGTTATGTAATACACATAAAAAAAATATTCTTTAGTTTTATTTATTCATCTATTTCCATTTCGCCCAAGATTCAATGTTTAATTTAATAAGGATTATTAGTTATTAATTATTTTTAATACTTGGGCGTCAGCAACGATTCACTAAACCCTTACGCTATGCTGGCCAAAATATCATCGTAGTCACGAATGAGTGTCACTGGCCGTACAAATTCCATTGACACCTGAGTGTCAGCTGGCATTGTAAAAGGTAAGCCTAATGAGGTTTTATATGTATCCTAAGTGTTTCGGAGTGGTGCTAGTGTTAAAAAATACCACTAAATACTTTACTGTTTACTCTCATAAAATGAACGAAAACATTAATAAAGTATTAATCATTAAACAGTAATTTATTAATCATTCAGTGATTCTCAATCTTTGGTGCTCATGTACCTATTAAAATTTTGCAAATGGGGCGACTAGGAAGAAGGAAGGAAGGCAGAAATATTTAGGTTTCCCCACGATATTTTACTTCACCGTCAAGTTCATGGTATCCATATATCACGGTACTTAATGAGAAAAAAATTAAATTTTAATCACACGATTATCACCATTATACATCGTCATAACATAACGTCATACATTGGAGACAATTAAATGAGATTTCCTAGTGTTGAAATAAATCAAATGTTGAGAATCTCTGAAGTGTCAAAAATTTTCACGGATAGGTGTCAACGGCACTATAATGACATTTTTGTTTAACATTTCAAAAACTTAACGAATTTGAAACCAAAACTGAAATCAATTCATCTATATAGATAGAGTAGTCAGATACTTATAATAATAATAATATCCTCACGCCTTCCCACAAGGGTCCCCGAAGGGGTAGGCAGAGCTGTACATTTAATAAAAACAATTTGTAATACGTGCTCTTCGAGTAAAAAGCTAAAATAAAATCATACAGACATGTCACTGACATAGGAGTAAGTTAGTTTTAGATCATAGACGTCGTGCAGAGCCGTCAAGGCCGAGTGTTTCGAGTGCAGTCGGGATTCAAACTTGCAGTCTGAGTTGCAGGCAACTACACGAATCTCTCGGTCAACACGGCTTCTATAAGTAAGTATACTAATGAAAAACTAGATGGCGCTGCATGCAGTACTATTTATGGTTTTCATTAGTAAAATTCAACGGGTAACATAATATTACGCTAATCAGACAGGTACCTCTACATTTTTTATTTAATTTACGGTCGGGCTTTTTCATGGTCAGCGCTTTTCGCCGCCTTTTCTTGAAACAGCAACAATATCGCATAAATATATCCACATTCCACACTTTACTTGAAGAATTACATTGTTTTTCAATTCATCAATAAATTTGTTCCTGAAGGTTAGATTTTTTCAAATGGAGTTCTCAGACCAAATTGTTTTAGCGACGTGGTGAACTGGGATCTCTGAATTTATAAGTTCCACATATGAGGAGCAGTTGCTTAAATGAGTTCAATGACAAATTCGACGTCCACATCTACATCTGATTTGAAACGCCTTACCGGAAGATTCAGCAACCTATCGAATAGCATCAACAACTCAGGTTTCTGAGAACCGAATTTGCTGAAAGTCAAGCGCTATATCAATTTTCATTTAATTATGACTTATAATGTAATAGTCCATATATGGCTGTCCCGGACGCCTAATACATTTGATCTGAGTCACAGCGATGATATTAAACCCCATACTTACTTAGCTTCGGGATTGTTTTTCTTAAGCGGAATTGATTCACACTTATCGGTATTTCGTAGGTCTGAGAAGAAGCTGACAAGGCGATCATATTGCCGAATATTATGCACTTGATTGATTAGAAATCAAGTGCTTCCGTATTTTAAAATCCAATTCTCAGGCTGTGGGCGAAAGACAAGTGCTGTAAAGGAAAATGTGAGTGGAATCAAATATTATCTCATGCGGGCGAACCGACCTTAATTTGGTCACATATATCAAGGGGCGGATCAAGGTAAGGGTAAGAGGACTTGCACTGCTCGCCAGGTTTTGCACAGGCCACAGCAGTGCAGCTCTATGAGTGAAAATTTACAAGGAGCTGCCAGGAACAGCTTCTTATAAGCTTCAGTCTTCAAAAGAATAACTGATGACATGTGTTCATACAGTTTAGCGATTTGAGCGCCAGCAACCAGCTGTTTGTGTTTTAAATCGCTTAGGGGTCATATATAAGTTGGTGAGAATATTGTACGTAATATGACAAACACAGGTTATAAAAGTTAGAAATTAGGCTTAAACTGTCTTAACGGAGATTATTATAAAGCGACGCGTCCCTCGAACTTGACTGTGTTTTTTATTGTAGGTACCTGCAGAGAACCATTAGTTATATTGTGGTTTTAGTTCAGAAGATATGGGGAGATAATTGTTCTGTGGTCTATCACACAAATCTTGTGTCCTTTATAGATATTTAAGTTCAATTGAATGTGCTTATTCGAATCGAATTGTTCGAACGAACATCGAACTGTTGAGTAATTTGTATTATGAATAGTTGAATAGAATTCCGTCATCGAGCGGAGGGAGCAAGCTGTCGACCGGCTGTGGCACGCTAGCCGACACCCGTCGCCATCACCATTCTTGTTCCCCACCACATCGCTTCGGTCCGTAAGTCGTAACTCTACTCGGTTCCGTTCGGCAGTTGTGTGTTGCACGAACTATACTCCGCTTGTTATCGCTGGATGAAAATGCGTGCCGCGTCCACAGTGTGCTAGCTACTCTATAGTGTCACAGTGCCCGTGATTATCTACGAATATTAAAAACATTTGCTTTCAACCTCAAAGCGCTCATAGCAGAGAATGATGGCTCCCGAGACGGTAGTAACTGTGGATCACAATAAACCCGCGGCACCTTCCCCACAACAGCAGGGAGGTGCTTTGGACTGGCTCAAAATCAACGTGGACTACTTCAAATCTCCACCTGGCATTCTAAAAGTTGCTGCTCTAGTAAGTAGGCTACCTAATATATAATACATGTATGCATGCACCTGATATTGCAAATGAATTACTTAACAAACTGTTTGAACAAGTAACTCTTTTGCTATACATACTTAAAACGATAAACACCAAAATGTAGGTCCAGTATTAAAATGAAGTAGTAAAAGTTCGCAAACTACTTTGCCTCCGTTTAAATTTACCTTAAACATACTGAAGTATTAAAAGCATTAATTTGTTTAACTTTATCAAGATTAGGAATTCGAACAAGAACTCCCAATATTGTTTTACTAATAACTGTCCTAGCGTTATAATAAATAAGCATTACTTTACTGCTCTAGCTAGCGTCGCGTAAGGCTGACTCGCCTATAATTATTATACTTATAGATGCAAGTTATTGAGCTCATTATCATTGCATATTGTCATGAGCTTTTTGGTAGTACGGAGGTCAGTGGGAGCTGGGATGACGTGGGTAGCTTGCGGTGACTACGAGGTCTCCAATAAACATAGTTTCGATAAGCGGGCCGGTTGTAGAGCAGTTATACAGTAACAAATCGGTATTGGCGGAGGTGGATAACTAGAAAACCACTCCATTCACTAAAGCTCGCAATATTCTATGCATTGACTTGGAATGTTGCTTTTGATCATGTTTAGGGCAATAACTCTTAGGCAACATAGCACAGTAAGGAGGTATGTATATAGCACAGTATATAGTCATATTACATAGAAATGTGTTGAAATATTGATCACTACCATAACAGTAGGTTGGTACCTATCGGAAGGAACGTTTATGGGCGATTTTACTGTCTTAAGTATGTCATACCAAGCTACCTACGTGAAATGACGTAATATCTTCCCAATATACTTTACAAACAATGCTTGCGAGAACACGCGTGATTGTTGAGAACACCAAGGTGGATACGACTTATAGCGACCAGATGCTTATCTTATAAATTATGGTCGGGAACAATTTCACTCGTATTTAAGTTATAAGATTTCGAGCTACAAATAATATTTATCCAACAGATCCAACTAAAATATAGTACCTCCTTATTTATTGTAATTTTAATGTACACGTAAGGTGGCAGGATAATGCCAAGGGGAATCCTGGAAAACTTACTCACCGTAAGAACATAGGACCAGTGCCGTTTGCCAATTTGTCATGTGCCTTTTTTTATTTAAAGGGATATTTTTACTAATCGACACATCATGACATCACGACCATCGAAGGGTCCTCGACCTATCATAAATGGGCATTCAATTTTGCATTGCTTAACATGATTTATCCATACCATTTAATCATCATGAATCAACCATGATTAGATATAAAAAGGTACATATCTAATAAATAATACTTAGTGACGTACTGCTAAATTGCTTAACCTCGTTTGTGATATATTCATATACTATACGTATGCAAAAAACTGAACGTTGTAAGGTAGGGTTTCCAAGTTAATAATTATGTCATAAGGTAAGGTAGTCGTTTAACTAGTTGACTGCATTCCAAAACATAGTTTTTTTTTACTTTTGAATATGTAGTGAACAGGTGCCTACACTAAGATTTTCTATTCAAACCAATAAAAGCTAAATGCTGCTTATCATGGAACTCAGTAGTACCATATTGTGTAATTTCAGAGACGAACAAACGACGAACAGTACACAAGCTATAAATATTTTTTAAAGTAACACTTAATGACAAAAATCGAGGCGTACTTATTTACATTTATTTTCTACCTATACTAGGACCACATTACATATTTATATAATCATGAAAACAAAACTAATGCCTGTTGTTGGCGTGCTGTTAGGCGGGTTTTCGCCTACGTCAGTATCAATCACTATTAGCTGATGTCATCCGAACTGAACCTGTTGGTACTTATTATCAAATAATAATTTTTTTTTGTTAAAATATATCGTTGGTTGGATACAAGTCCTACAGCCGCATACTTATTTTGTATAGAAATGATATTATGGAAAAAATGACCAATATAGTACATATTATGAGACAACATTACCGCATCACATCGTGTTGGCAACTATCATAGGTACCTAGTACCTACTATACATATTTCTATTCATATATAATGTACCCTAATAAAATATTGTAGGGTACAGTATCTATATTCTGAGCCTAATGAATTCATAGTATATGTATAGTTAGTTGATTACTTAGTAAGTACTCTAGTACCTACTCGGCATTAGCGTTACTCTGTGATGTGAGTGATGTGCCTATGTGACCTATGGTTATGATTGCTTCCCATCCCTAGTCTCGAGATGTGGCGCTGTGTGACTAACGTTAGTAATTAGCACGTTACTTAATCTCCGTCTTCAATTACACTTATTGAGTTGGCCTAGTTAATTCCCGCTCCGAAGCAGCAATGGGCATCCTGTTGATGTCAATCTTTTTTTTACTTTGTATTGTCGCTTCCTACTTTTCGACGTTGTAATTATAATAGGTATAACGAACATTTTATGTTTTCTGTTTCTTATCTTCTCCGTTGCTGTGGGTATTTCTTGGGTAGTCAATTTCGATTCATCATGATAATAGTGTCCATTTCATGAACATGTTATTGATTAATATAATAACACTAGATAATCTACGTGATACGTATCTAGATATAATTATCACATAAAAGTAGTCTCAGATAGAAATAGTTAAGTGAAAGTATGACGCCGATACGTCAGTTTTGAAAGAGTTATTAATTTATTACCGCCACAGGCCTTCGCACTATAAGCGATTCATATATAAATGCGTTAGTTTTAAGAAAGAGCACTGCTGATGTTCCCTTTAGATTGTACCTTGCCAGACTGGGGCCTAATATCTACACTGTATAAAAACCGTAGTGTAATTACACTCTTCTTTGTGGATATTACTAAGAGTAAGCTTATAGAATTCCAGGATAAGGATTGTGCTGGCAGATGTGGGAAGTGTTTGTTCATTATGCCGTTAAATAGCTACACCTCAATACGCAATCATAAATGCAGTTAAGAAGTTACCTTCGAAAAATGTGCGGCGTAACGGACTTAGATCGAATCCACAATTTAGAGATTCGTAAAGGTACTAGCGTGAACAAGAGTGTGATTGTAATGATGGCATATGAGAGAGAGAAAGGCATTTAGAAGAGAAAGACAGGTATCTATGTACCTTTTTATTTATGTTTGGCGCGAAAGATTCCACCCCGGGTTCTGCAAGCGTGCGGGAATACATAATAGGATGAAACGAGGCGACCTTTGTTTGCTACCCGTGTCATAATTTTAAAGATAAAAAAGTGTTATGTTCCTAAGGCAATAGCCGAGTCCTTTTAGGGACATGGCATATGTGCCTACTATCTACACTAGTGTAGGATCTAAAATATTCATCTGCAAACATGGGACTTAAAAATATCTATATAACAAACGGTACATATAAATCATTACGCCGTGTCTCACGCGGTAGGCAATGAGAGAAGACCACTATTCCCTATACTTATCGACCTCTTTCGCTTCATCCACATTCATGAGATCATCATACAAATATATAACAATAATCAATATTATAAGAATAATTATTAATAATATAATGTTATTATTACTGTTTATACGCGCGTAGCAAAGTTTGTTGACTTTATAATCGTGTGATAAGGGGTCGTTCTCTGTAATTTCTCGGCAAAGTACCTACCATATGCATGAGCCATTTATCTTCACCAGATTAGATAATATGAAATGCGCATTGCTACCCATGTAAAATCCCTACGAATAATTTCGCGTCACAATCAGAGAAAACAAAAACGAATGATCCACACTTGGATATGTGCTAATCAATCAATATTTGGATACTATAGCTTGAAGACTACAGTTGAAGTTCTTCAATAAAATGTCAACGATGAAATAGTAATTTTATTTGCGAACTACAGAAATATATAAATTACGCGTCACGTTGGTTGTCCGCGAAGGACTCCTAAACTAATCAACCGATTTTAACCACATTTGCACACAATGTGCAGTTTGATCCAACTTGTAAGATAGAATAGCTTACATCTCAAAATTGGACCCAATAGGTGGCTCTGCTATCGTGTTACGAGCAATTTAACTTTTTCACCCAAGCGATGCTGGGCAGGACAGCTAGTACCTCGCGGTAACCTAACTATGTACACATTCTTTTTTGTCATAGGTTAAACAGCCCTATATCGAAAATGTTTGTTTTGTTTTTAATCTACTGGTATTTTCAGAGATAAGCGCGTTCAAACAATCATTAGTTAAAGACATGAACTATATAGCAAATACTAAAATAAGATTAGTAGTCATTTATGTCAGCGTCGTTTACAACGTGTTACATATTTGGCTGTCGTCGAATTCCGTACTCTCGTGTGCACTGCGATTTTTAAGGTGTTCCCGTGATATTGACCAATGACCGATAACCATCGATGTATCAACTACAAAACATGGGAGATACCCACATAGCGACAAATACATACATTAGATACACAGAAATATCTAATGGATTTATGCCGTGCCGGTAATTTGGTCCAATCCTATTTGTATGTTTTGGTATTTAGTAATGAGTATCGACGTTTATGTATATAAGAATTTTGTAATCATCCACCGCTTGGAAGAGCATTTTGATATAAAAAAAAAACTTTTTACACAAGGGATATAGTGAATGTCATATTGTAATGTATTATCTTCAGACATCTTCACACCATCTAAATATATTATTACATTGAAATTACCGATGTAAATTATTAAAAATATTGCTGCCGGTGAAAAGCCGCCCCGATATCTATTTTCATATTTACTCGTTCTCGTTCGTTCGTTTCAATTACAATAATTGTTTACCATATTTGAAAAAAAAACAACGCAATGTTAATGGGCATTAACTTTAAAACATTAAAAAATATATATCCTTTATACTGTAGGTAACTGCTGGACGGATTTGGACGAAAATTTTCTTTTTAACTTGAAAATACCGCGCGGCGTAGCAAGTTTTATATTGGCGCCTTTGAAATGCCAAAAGTTAATTAAAACAATTCATAGTGGTCCGACTTGTAGATAAGCTTCACTGTGACGTCAGCGTGTTTCACCTTCGAAATGGGTTTCTGCTATGGAATTCATATTTAATTTGCGGTAATTACATTACTTCAATATGTAGACCCGGTCCCTTGAGGTTCACATGTGTTCGAGCAATTGGATCGCTCGGGGCTTAAACTTTATGAAATACGAGTAATTAATAAAAAAAGACATACGTGTAATTCATAGTGTAACTTAATTCTCTTTGTAATGGAACGTTCGGGTAACTTTTTGTTTTGTCATTTAATATGTGGGTAGGGATGTCACCAAGCGATATATTATATATGTGTAGATACTTCAATTATATTTATATACGTACCTACACAGTCAATGATGGATGAACTAATGTAAAATAATCTGCAGCTTTCCTTTCACGCTCTTGAATAATAATGGCAAAAGTACCTGATGATACGGCCCTTGATTACTGTAATAGCCATAGTTATTGGTAGAGCATCAGAGCTTCAATGCCCAACCTTAAAATAAAATGTATGTATATGCATTGAGTCAATTTGTAAACACAGATACCTAAAGGTACGTAAGATTTACGCAAGCTGCTATGAATATCCATGAACAAATACCTACGCAATGACACATAATCCTTAAACTTATAACAGCCGCTTGAGCAGACAGATAGAATATAGCTTCCAATATTGCGCGTTGTATTTTTTCCATTAACACAAGCGTATATTAAGTAGATTTAATTTTTCGTGGCTTAGTTGACAAGGTATTTATTCATGGTATTCGTTCAGGCGGTTTTTAGTATCGTTTGTGTTATCCAAAATATATTTATGATGAGAGTCACGGTTTCTGATTGTTCGATAACAGTGGGCGGGGATAAGATATTTTACATTATCAGAATCTCTAGAAAGTAGTACAGTTCACCAAAAAAACATATCTCTCTTCCACGTCACAAACAACTACCACAATTATAAAGGTGAGGCAGGCGATAAGTTTCTCTTCTCGCGTAGTCACCAGTGGCTGAATCCACTTGCGATTTTGGCGAATGCCACGTGTCCCTGAATTGTTGCATTACCGTTCGCAGAAAGTGATTCAAAGATCTTCTCCACCGAGATGAGGTGCAAGTTAGATCTTTAGTTTATTGACTGGCTGATGCTGGATGTGAAAGTCCAAATAGAAACATAACAGGTTTGTCGTAATGTAAAATTAAAAACAAGAAAGGAACAAATAATTTGGATGTAATTAGCAGCTATATAAGCTTATATAAACAGATATGTGCATTACAATAATCATATTAATGTATTGATGTTCATTGACTCTGCCCTAACTGGTAGAACGTTAGTTCGGGAACGAAAGCACGAAGAACATTGTTTTTGGTGGCCTGACACCTAAGGCTGTGGTCCCTTAATCCATGTTTGCACAGGCAATAGAACAAACAGTACATAGCGATCGCGACATCTTATAACGAGTGTCCTTAAGAGTCCTTAACTTACAAGCATACAACTTATTTAGCGATTTGTGGCCCAGCGCATACTCCTAACGTATGTACATAATTTTTATAGGTGCAGAGAAATGTTTCTACAAACAAACATAACTCAATAGCGTCTGAAATGTCGCCGTAAGAGATAATTTAATATCAGAAAATAACAGTGCAATTTTTTTTATCAATCTTCATACAAATATGTATTGATAGAGGACACATGTGCATTTCTTAAATCTTGTTTGATTGTCTGTTTTTGAAATTGACTTTATTCCTACCTGTTGGCACAGACTTGGAACAAAACATCAGACATTCGCTTCCAATAAAAAAAATTATGAACCATAAAAAAAAATGCGACAAGTGTATTGTAAAACTTACTTTTCTTTCACTTTCTCTCTCTCTCATTATCAAAGTCAATTCAGATTAACATTTCTTCATTAACGTCCCTGACGCAATTATCTTTGATGTTATTCAATTCCATGAACAGTTCTTCAGATAAAATAGGATTTTTAGTTTTTTTTTAAGTCGGTTCGAACCGGTAATTTGTTCGTGTGTGAACAAGTCATTAAAATTTTGCATTCGTAGCTTTTATTTGAGAGCGACATCAGGTGAAAGCTGGCATCGAAATGAAAGTAGTGTCAACATGTGGGCTGCTGTGACTGGATAGTCGGCCGAGTCGGCCGAGTCGTGGCCGCGAGGGCGAGAATCGAGATGTGAGATTACTTGTCTTGTCGTTTTCTCATCAATTCCAACGTTGTCATTTTCTTCTTCGTGTTCGGGCTCTTCCTCTAGGCTACTTCGGTATGTTGAGTGCTTTCTTAAAAAGGCAGCTTCACGTCCTTAGGTATAGATGTAAGCGGCATTCCCTCACTTAGTCTTCGACGTAGGCTATTCCGGAGATGTTCTATTTCTTCGGCTCTATTATGTTCATTAGAGACTTTATTCATTCAACGTTGTCAACATAATAATAATTTATTCCTGGATAGGAGCCTGAGAGAACAATGAAATGTGTTCTAAATAAAAACTACCTACTACATCCGTGCGCTACCGTAGCATCTATTTTGAATCGTGTATCAATGACCCGTGATCGAAGCCACAGCGGAGAGACATAATATGAAATTATTTAGGAACGCCTTTATTTGTTATTTTTAACGCGATGCTAGTTATATTACACAACGAAATTTGAAAGTGAAAGCAACGGTTTGCATAATATTTTATGTTTTCTCCGTGTTATTGCTGTTTACTTGGTGTTATCCACGTAAGAAGAAATATTGCTTAGTTCGCCTTATGCAGATCCAAACTAAAGCGTGTTTAGAAAAACCTCAATCGTTCCTTGCCTTTCCGGGAATCTTAACTAGATTTTATAAACGAGTATCTTGTTTCATGCGACTCTCTCGACGGCGTCTTCTAAGGAGCATGTTTAAACAGGTGGCGATTTAAAATCACAGACATGAAAATTGTTATCACATGCTAAATTCATCTTTTTTTGTTGAAGATGGGAATATCTCTGGAACCAATGCACATATCGAACAAGTTAATCTTATATCCTTAGTAGGCGAGATTGTCCTCCAAAAGCAAATAGTTGGATAGATAAAGTTCAAAAGCGGTGGTTTGGGGAAGATCAGTCTCTTGTTATCTATAAATATAAACTACGAAAGATCCCAAATACGAAAGCTTGTATCAGAACTGGTCGAAACGGAGGAACAGGTTTGAAAGGTTTCGGAGTCATATTAATAAACCTATTTGGAATTAGTGTAGATACTGTTTATTAATTGGGATCATTGTGTGACATGTCTCTCAGAAAAACGAATTCTCAACGTTAACTGAATACTTCTATTATGTAGTTGCTTTAGCCTGCTTAAAATGCTCTAAAGTAACTGAAAATAGTGATTGCGATACAGCCGTTAGCATAACAAAACATTCCTTGGTTACAGAATGCAAAACTGTACCTATTTTGAAATTGTAAGCATTGTACGCGTATTGTGTGGTGATGCAACAACACAGTTACGCTAAATGGCTCGAGTGGCTCAAGTACACATGCTGCAGTCAGTACTTGAAGTCGTATACAACATCTTAAAACTTTAATCTTGCTTGACGATCAGTCAAGGACCAATAACATTAAATACAGATAAAAAGGTCCCCCAAGGATTTTGAAATTATACAAGACTAAATGTGCCCCGCGGTTTATGCCGCGTAAATTTCTATTCTTAATTACTGTTCCGCTCCCTTGGCTATCTAAAACAAGAAAAAACGGATCAGTAGTTCATGGGATATGCGCGTTCAAACATTTAAACAACTCTGCCTCTTTATAATATAAGTATATGTAGATTACATAAGCATAGAAAAACTTATGAATAACGAATAAGATATTTAGTACAAATTACTCTACAATTACATACAATTAATCTCAGGTATTATTAACACATACATATGGATAGAAAAACACTGCATTTTATTTAAATTTTAATTATATCACGGCTTTCGTCACGTCAGTAAGGTTTAATTTTGTCTGTCGCGGACCACAGTTGGGTATTTCGGGACGCTCTTGTTCTCTTTATGCCAGTTAAAACGCAGCTTGCGCCGATATCACTTACTGTTGTTGTAGCGAATGTTTCTATATCATTATACCACGATGTTAATTATAAACTACTTAACACGAGACATGAACTTGTTACGACTTTCTCACGATTTCTTTTCCATTATTTTTCATGGTAACTGGGTAGCTAGTGATCGTCGCGCGAATTTATAAGCCCAGTCGTAAACATTAATGTATTTTTACTACATTTCCAGGCCACTGCTTAGCTCAGAGATTGGTGGACAACGTACGCGGCAAATTACAGCGTCGTTCCTCACGTCCTTTGTGACCTCTGCCTTTTGACTCCTTTGTGCCTTCTCGTAATTCATCTCTAAATGCAAGTAGCTCGTACTCGCATTTATTTCAATTGACTTGGTTTTTAATTGTGTTGTTCATGAAGACAGTTAAAGGACTTTTAAACTAGTTAAGTTTAGTAAGAGAGTTAGGGCACAACCAGATTTACCGTTCCAAATTGGATTTGCCCAACCGAGCTACAGACGCCACCTCATAGAGGAAGACAGCTAAATGGTTGGCTTCCGTGTTTGTGTTGTATTCCTAGGGTGATTAAGGTTTCCAGCAGTCTACATAGAGTGGCTGTGCTGGCAGGAGCGAGATCAGTTTATCACCTTTACAGCTAGGATACTTTGTTACATAAAATAGTTAACACCATCATTGTGGTGGCTACGGCTAAAAGATTTATTTAAACCGTATGCTCGACCGTGTCGGAGTTCACACAGTAAGCACTCCCTTGTGAATTCGCTTACCTTGCATTGGAACCCATTGTTTATGCCCTCCTTATGTCTTGACTTAAAAAAATATTCAGTGACAGCTAAGGCCTTCATTCTCATCAGTTTTAATTACAGTATAAACATACGCTTGTAGAAAAAAAAATGATCATCCTGAAGCTGTTCATTGCTGCATTACCTTCTCCAACATTACCTTACGTTTGTAGATTATTGGATTAAATATAAATAATAGTATGCATTTTACTGAGTCGAGTAGTTCAAGATACATTTGTGCGATGCTCATTCAATAAATTAGGCACCTACTTAGGATGTCTTATGCATATGCATACGTATACTTCCTTAGTAGTAAATTACTACATCATATTAGTTCCTGTTAATTCCTATATAGCTGTAACGTGACGATGAGCCAAATGGTATTATCCTATGAGTAATACGAACGAGTATTTGGCTGTACCGAATAGTTAGTAAGATTTTGCTTCATTGGTCTTCAAGCTTCTTTACCATCGGGGCATGAAGCCGCAGTCTTGACTTTGTTCCGAATTAATAAACTTGATCACGGCTTTTTAATTTCAATCAAAGTTACTCGTAATCAATTAATAACCACTATGAAGTATTTACATACATCTAATAGTTTTATAACTTATTTCTCATATTTACCTACTGGACGATTATATGAAAATCACGTTTTCTATTGATCTTTATAAAACGCTTTTCACACACGTTCGCTAAACCAACTAATAGCATACACACACTACTGGCGCTCGAACGCGCAGCTAGAAGCTAAGGTAAAAAGTATAGACAAGTTGTTTGAATAGGTTGATTTGTTGTTGGTTAGGTTGATAAGTTGATTGAATAGGTAATAAAATATTTAACTGATCTCGATTGCAAACCCAGCAGCAGTTCTGATGCAAATAAAAATTATCCACGCGAATTGTTGTTGTACAAAAAAAAATTTGTAGTAATTTGTCTGGTAGAAAAGCAGTGTCTTTGTACCGTACTTTGTTTGTAAACATTGTAGTTGCAGTTCCTGCTACGACGAGCGTCACGGTTGCAAAATCGAGGCCAATGAAATCGAAAGAACTTTCATTCAAATGGTTTTTTCTTCGTGATGTTTGTCGCGTTTATGAAGGTCAAGAAATCGATCGCAGTTGAGAGTCGCTTGCCAGTGGAACAGGAGTTGGTACTTCATTATTTTTACACACGCAGAACAATTAGATTTACAAAATTACTGCTTCAAATCAAGAATAGGTTTAAGTTTATCTAATAGTGAAATGATGTGTGAATATTCTTATAACAATCTGACAGCCGACTCCGGTCGGATAAACAAGTCACACGTTATTAGTGTCGTCTAATCCTCTAATTGTTACGTCGAACCTTCTTCGGAGATTCTTGTTGGAAGTTGTGAGGATTCAGTTTTGATTATAAATTAAAAAGAGCCCGCTATTCCTCCTCGCTTCATGCTGATGTCTCTTATAAACTATTCTCGCAAATTATAATTACGAATAGCCCACAGTACTTACGTTATATTGTAATATTCAGCTCTGTCATACGACCCAATTGAGGAGAGTCGCTCTGCTTCGACGTAAGACTTATATCTGAGGATTTCGTCATCTTTGCGAGCGTGAGCACAAAATTAATTCACGCACGGCGTCCAATAGGCGACGATTGACGACCAGTGTGAAGCGATTAGCGATTTAGTATTATTATATTTATCCTTGTGTATTATTATTGTGGGTATTACCTGTACACCTCTGCCTACCCCTTCGGGGACCCTTGTGGGAAGGCGTGAGGATATATAATTATATTATTATTATATTTATCCTCCAAAAATGTTTCTTCTTCTATCGCGGAAAAACTACAGAATGGAATTTGATGGAAATTTGCATGGAGGTAAATTAGTTGCCAAAAACAGAATCTAAATAAAATTTTACGCGGGCAGAGCGCGAGTAACGAGTAACATTCACATATATACGTATAAATGTTTTCCTTGTTAATTGCTCGTTAGAATTGCAATATATTGTATGATCTCCGAAAGAATAGTGACTGGATACGTTGTTAAAATGCATGCGTTAGGACGCTGTTTTTCCAGAATAAAATTATACCTCTGATTAGCTGTCAAGTAGATGGTGGGTAGGCATTATTTATGGCCTGTTGGACGCTTGGTTTTATGTCATAGCTGCACGTTCTGGTTCTGACTTTATTAGAATTTTCTCCTCTTCAAGTAAGATTTGCGAACTTGCAAGATGCCGACCTCGTGATGTCGATGGCGTATTGGATAAACGCCAACACCTTGTTAGCAGTTGCAATCATAACTACGGGATAGCAGACAGTAGTCAGAGCAGGATATATCGCGGTTAGATTTTTTTTAACGCATGGAGAGTCTCTTTACCTCCGCTTGCAATACCGCATGTGGAAAAAAAATGCATATGCAAAGCCCTTCGTACAATTGGCTACAATTATGACATAGATTTTTTGTTACTTAGATGGCAAATTTCTTGAGAGTAATCTAATTAAGGCGACTCAAAGTTAATACAAACATTTGGTTTCATAAAGCACAAACTGTATTGGTTAGTCTGACTGAAGTATCGGCCCACTTGCTAAGACTAGCGATATTCATATTTTATATATTTATACATATATTCACATAAATAAATATAAAACACTAAATAATGAAGGCAATGTTCCGGAAGTGTAGTCAATGAACTAACCAGAGCAGGCGATAGACAATTTTGGGTGCAGCACGCTTGACCCGAATGTTTGATTGCATTTTCACTTCGCAACCGCCGCTTGTTGCATTCGGGCGGCCACTTATCTACGTTTAACTTAGATCACACTTACCTATGCCATATTCTATGCATGTGCTATCTACAGATCAGAAAATTGCTCCATGGTGGCATCAAATGGTACAAAGAGATCCTGTTTTCGGTGTTATGTCACTCACACCTGAACTATATAGCTTTGGAAATTTGGTACAGTTAAAGCGGCCATCTGCCTTATCCGCATCTATAATTGCTCATACTTATATGAGGTTTCTTTTGTTTTTTAAAATGGCGTCATGAAATCGTCATAAAATTTACATGTTAGTACTTTATGAAACCTTACCCGCGTACCCGTTTGGCCAAATTGCTTAAAGTATCTTAGACATTGCAATGCATAAGATACTTCATACGTGTTAAGATTACTTATTTACACAAGTGGCAATGTTTTCATCGTCAATATTTAATTCAGATCTGGTTTCAGTAAGCAATAATTTCTAAGTCAATTTAATAAAAATTCAGGTCAGACGTGACTAACCGTCTATTAGAATAAGCATGGTAATTATTATATTTCTCCAATAACAATACTAAAGAATAGAGAAATATCACTCACATATCGAATTCACGCTGGAAATAGCGAATTTAAAAATAACGGTTCGTACCTACTTACTGCGATTGAGCTACTTATGATTCTCTTTCTTATATCACTAAGATAGCAAAAAACAATACGTCCCCCAAGATGTGCAAGCGGTTACGCAAAGATACCATCATATGCTATTGGCATAATTATTAATTATTCGAAAAGATCTCAAAGTATGGATGAATGTGGATGACCCAAAGTTTTAATGTATGCGCCTTTATTTGCTCACATATTATTATTTATTCTAGAGGACTTCTCTTATTATTTTATGAACATAATAAACATCTATTTTCGCGCCACCCACGAGCATAGAGAAAAAAAGCCGACTATAATAAGGTTTTGCTAGACTTGATAGTGTTTATCGATTGACGGAATAGCAAATTAATTCGCCATTGAACAATTATTTTCAAGGGCAATGCAAATTGTTCGAAGATCGAAGTAAGTATAAACATATTTACCTGTAGGTATGTAGGCATTTAAGTATCACAATACAATACAATGGCATTAGTCAACAGTGTTAGCGGCTGAGTCAAGCTAACACGCTTCAAAGTGACACAGATAAGGCAACATTTTGTTTTTATCTGCTAATTATTTAAGTAATTATGGAAACATTAAATTCAAAAACTCTAGTACTTTTTTTTTAGACGGTTTTCCTTTTTTTAGTTTTTTTTAATTATGTTTCTTTTAGCAGCGTAGAAATTGTCTAGTTAGTAGTGACACTATTCAAGCAGGATGGTAGCCTAAGGTAATAGGTGTATAATTATTATGTATACATTCCAAACGCATTGTGGGAGTGGTCTTCGAGCTTGTTTATATGAACCAGTGTCGAATCGGAAATCCGGCCACGTATCGTTATTTGGAGCGAGACTGCAACGTGTAAAAGCGACGATGGCGCGTGAACATTGATGGGGCCTGGAATGGCGGTCGCGTCCCATGCACGCGCAGCGACGCGTCGTCGGCCGACGCCCAGCGTACTTTCTCCATAGTCATAGCCTGTGTTCTGCGACTGCACGTGCTTCATGTGGCACACATTATCAGCCTCGATAACTATATAAATAGGAAATAGGACACTACCTAAATATAGTAGTGTGTCGTGGTGGACAATTGGTCTAAGTAGGTATTAGGATTGCAGGTTCTATCTAACCACAGCGGTTTATAAGAATTAGTTGACGTATGTATAGTGCTTGAAGAAGAGCGACAAACTCATTATCTGTCACGTTGGCACTTAAATATATCTCCGACGTAAAGTGGGACCCTTCTTCTCCTACGCAGACTTGTGGGAAGGCGTGGTAATATGTTAGCGATCTTAATATAAACTTTGATTAGCACACCTGCATAAGAATTTTCAGAAATGGGTTCAAAATCTATCAATGTACAGATTTGAAATGAATTTTGTTGATGGTACAATGGTATTAGTACAAGGAGCGTCTAGTTGTCAGAGGTATTTGTTCAAATAACACCTGTTAGTGAGTTGCAATAGTGGGCTGGCGCGATACGAAACCGGTTGCACAGAGGTCGCGGAGAGCGCGCCGCTCGTAGCGTAGTGGCGGCGCAAGCTGCGAATTGCTATGTGGCTGCTAATGTTTCACATTTACCTGAGTGACACCGTTGTCATAGTGGTAGCGGCGTATTACCGCTACTCTATCGACACAGAAGTCTATGGTCGGCCAAGCTACGGGATACTCGGAACTTCGCACGAAGCATTCAAAGTTACTCTCTAATGATAATGTTGTAGACTGGTAATGATCAATAAAACTAGGTAACTAAAGAAATTTTATGTTAATATTTTTTCAGTACATACCAATTAGATTGAAATAATAATAATCTGGAATCTAAATCCCACACACAGATGTGATCTGTGTTTTCGGGGTTAGCAGTATTGTATACTGCTAACCTAAATAATATGGGGATTATACTATTGTATAGATATCAGCGCCAGACAATGATATGAATATGATATCCTATGCATATGAAGTAGCACAGTTATTTATGTTAGCTGTACTATCAAAATCAGTGAGAGATAGAGAGAGAGAGAACTCAAGCTAATTCATATTATACATTCATAAAGAAACTGAGATTTTGACAGCTAAGTAAAATTTATTCTTCATTTAAATATCTTCACGACACAAGGTATAGGCAGAGATAGTATATTAAAGTACCAACGTGCCAGATGGCTCATTCAAGTCCGTTTCTCAAACCCTTCTTCATATACGACTTTTTATCTCAAGCCTATGTAGGTTTCCTCACAGTGTTTATCATGTATCCAACATACCTTAACGCAATACTTATGTACAACTCATAGTTACATTAAATCTTGCATGTGTGCAGCGTTGCCTTCAACATTTCAGCCGGTGACGTATTGCAGTTCGTGATTTTTCGTTTTATCTGCGAAGAAATGAATAATTTAATTTTATCACCGACTGTCTGCTTTGTTATGTTCTACAATAACCTTGGTTATACGGCTATTTTTACATAATTCATCAATTTAGCTACCATTGGCTTCTCACAATCTCGTGTTGTTAATATAACGGTGTCTCGAGGAATCACCATGTTTAACCATCATGATCATCCCTCCAGGCACTCAACAGTGCGTTAGAGATGTAATGACGTCTATAAATGTTTAAATCGAACATAAAAACGGTAGAACTGAGAGAATGATCTGCCTCATTCGCACGCTTGAATAATTATGGCAATAGCACGTCATGGTAAAACGCTGTTTACACGTTATACCTATATTTTCCTCATAAGACCAAATCATTAATCCGACTCCAGCTGATTGTTAACATGAAGTGATGAAGAATTCATAATACTTAAGTTTTAAACTGTCATCTGAAAGTAGGCTCATGGCATCTGCGAAATATATGAAGGTAAATAATAATAATAATATCCTCACGGCTTCCCACAAGGGTCCCCGAAGGGGTAGGCAGAGGTGTATAGGTAATACACACACAACCACTTTCCGGCAGAGGTATATTAGGTGCCAACGTGACAGATGGCGAATCCATCGCCGTTACTCCAGCACGACTATACATACGCCTTTGAATTTCTTCTCATGCCTTCGTATGCCGACCCTGGCTACTAACGCTCTACATAATTCAATCAGGGAATTAACTGTCAGATTTCAAAAGAGCTTCGCACAGGTTATGGAATGGATTCCCCGTTGAAGTATGCCCTAGTCAGTACAGCATGGAGTTCTTAAAGAAGGCTGTGAAACGAGTCCTGCAGACCGCATGCTTGTTCGCCCAATGAGCGGTAATAAAAAGATCAAGAGAAAATAGCCTTTTATTTCAAATATCCGGAAGTGAACACGCGGTTATGTAACTTACAGCTCATATTTGAATATGATATAAATAATATATCCTCACGCCTTCTCACAAGGGTCCCCGAAGGAGTAGTACAGCTCATATTTTCATACATTTAATATTTAATTACAGATATTAGGCGTACTGTGCATGGCGCTGTCGTCACCTTGGTGGTCCACGTGGTTCGTGTTCGTCGCAGTGACTAGCTTCATCACAACGCTCATGTGGAGTTTCGTGTACCTACTCAGCATTCGGGAAGCTCTGAAGCTGCCGATCAATTGGGTGCTATCGGTAAATACAATTTGACCTTAAACTTCAACTGTGTTGCAAGCAGAAATGTTTTATTCTTAACACGCCTCATGCCTTTCGCTTGCCCCCAAGGGACTTCAAACGTGTAGGCAGACGTGTACATTAATTTAAACGCCTCCGTCTTCATGCCTTGGGCAGGCTGACGACTGCGTTCTTAAGCGGTCGGCAGAGGGGTAATAATATCCACTCTTTGCCAGACATTAATAGGTGCTAACTCTGCCAGAGTGATAGATGGCGAAGCCCGTAATATTTGCACCGCTTTTGACAATATTATTACTTACTATTACACTGTAATTTTGTTATTGTAATTATGTAAGTGCTGGTTCTTTGTAAAGGGTAAAAAGTAACAGTAACGAAATTAATTTTTAATATTTGTCAACTTATTATTATTACACACTGTTTTGTCAAAAAACGTGTTTATTACTTTACACTCGATCCCTGAGTAGCATCTGTGATGGAGTAACCCACAACGGCATTGCCCGTTGCAACATGCAGAATGTTTCAGATACGAGTATAGTACAAAGCTCTTGCGATTAATTCGAATTATTCTTATTAATAATAAGAATTGAGGCAGTAGGGGACTGTAGAAACACCTTGTAGCATAGTTACCGTTACTAGGGCTGCATGTTTGTCTATTACCGTTTGAGCCTAAAAAAATAGTCAAACTGTTTCCTCTAATTCCAGGAGTTGATCAGCACCAGCTTGGAGACGTTAATGTACCTGATCGCGTGCATCGTGCTGTTTGCCACTACAGCGCAGTACTACGGGAACGGACACGGTAGCAACATCGCTGCAGCTGTAAGTATATGCTGTATAACAAAATACATATTCAGTCAACCTTGAGAGGTTAATATTCAGAGATAACAAAAGAAATTACATTTTTGCTAGAATTTGTAAGTATAAAAAAAATCTAATAGAACTCCTACTCATTCGAGTGTTCTAAAAATTGTCATCATTTTCCGAATATCATAACCTCCTAAATACTTTCCTGGTAAAGATGATATATAAATATTGCAAGCGCGTATAGGCTACGGTAACTGCCTGCTATATTGGTTCTGTATGGTTTGAAATTGACCAATGAATTATGTGTTCCAGGTGTTCGGTCTCTTTAACACGTTCGTGTATGCTGCCAGCTCGTTCCTGCTTTACAAGGAGCACAAGAGCACTGCGGCGCCCGTCGCGTGAGCATGCGTCTGCGCAGCTTAGCGTAGTCATTGGACACGGACGCCTTGGAGAGTATTCTGCGCATTCGTTTCGCTTTCCTCGTACATTAAGTACCATTCTCAATTGCGAACATACCCTAAAGTTTTGCAAAAATAACGAATTTTTATTTTGCCATTTGATAAAAGTGTAGTCGTATTAAAAATATTAGCGTGAACCTTGACTACTTCCGGTCTGGTTGATAACGTTTCTTTATAACTAAATAGAACGCTGGAAATGTACATAGTGTCTTTAAACCGAATGTGAGATATACTTTTCTGAGGCGGGACATAACACATTACACATAATTAATTATTCGAACAATATTATATACTTTGTATCGATATAAGGTAGCATTGTATCTTTCGTCCGATTCCATTGAGGCGGAAATATATAATTCGTCACTATGACGTTTCGTCCTGCTAGGTACATAATTGACACAAAGCACATGAAATACCTTAACTGCTTTAAAACTTTCACATTCAATTTAATGATTTATCTTGTTCTTACCTTTTATGATGGCCATAGTTTTTGTTAGCAATAAGCTCCGAACTATAGATATATTTCAAATTAATGTAAAATACTTTTTTGGTAACTATTTTCAAGTAAGACACCATGGGCTTTAACATAGCGTACTATTGCAATTATAATTCAATAATGTTTAAATGACAGATTTTTATGACGTACAAAAAGCCGTAAATTTGCACTGTTCAATAATTCAATAGCATGTTATGGTACCGGCCTTGTTTTGGCTTAAGAAAATACCTTCGGCAGTGCACGTGTGAATGAACGAATGGACTTGTCTTACGCACCTTATTCTATATGTAACCGCTATATAAACAATAACTCGATTTAATTAGAAGTAAAGGTTTACGATATAAATAGGTAATTTATTTTATGGTTGTTTGTATTTTGTTAGCCTAGTCTTACAGAGAATTGCTAAGAACAAAAGGTAATCTATAAGTGGTATTTTACGCTGAATATGGCATGTTTATGATATCTTTCCAGGATTAAGGGAAATCATTTGGATTCAAATTCACAAAAAAAATATGTAAGGCAAAAGTGTGAAATGGACAGACAGACATATATACGGCAACTGTTAGTGGGTCCATTTTACATTCGTGTATTACCAATGCAATATTGTTGTCCAAACTACACATACTAAAAATATATTATAATTATATTCCATCCTCAATGACATCGCACATACCGAATGGACATGCAGGGATTAATTAAAACCCAATACGAAGCTATATTTGGGTGCTAAGGTGACAGGTGGCGAGTCGCTGCCAGAAGACAACTTCACACTTGATTTACAATTTCATATCACGATATTCTCGAGCGAAAGACTCGTGGTGACACTATATAATTTCAGAATTTCATTGGTACAGATTATAAACCATAGAAAGACGTATAATCTTATCTATCAAAAACATTTGACAGTTCGCGCTATGGATGCTATCAACTGTTTTGAACCTATTTATGGTCAGGCACTACAGGCATTATACATTATTAACTTTATACGGATGTTTTAATTATGTTTTTGTTAGTACTGAAATATTTAAGTTGTGTTGAATGTAAGGTGTTATTGTTTAAGTGGAAAGTTTTTAATCAATAGTTAATTATTATTTAACTAATTTGTAAAAAGATAATAAAGTATTTTAACATACGGCTTATTGTTTTCTTTATACCATTCCTTTGTTTTGTATGTAACTATTGTTAAATTTACTTGTCCATTGTAACATTTGGTATTACCATCTACTAGGGTCGTTATCATGTTGTGCTACGCAATAATTATTTCAGAATATTAAAGGAATAGATACCGACAACACGCGAGGATACCCATGGAGTTGCAGGCGTCCATAGATGGAGGAGGAAGGCGTGCTATACTGCAAGTTTAGTGCTATTAAAAAAAAGATCTCTGTATCTGTCATTTCCGCACTTTTAAACAGATGGCAACAACTTTTTGATTCGCTTGTTGTTGCTCCATACTAGTAAAATTGTTTAGCTCTGCGCTGTATCTCTTTCGGCCTTTTAGATTTAATAGAAGTCAGATGGAGTTTGACACCGTCTCTCAGACATTACTTGAGATACGGCTTAGAAATTATTCTTCATGGTATCCAGAATTTCTTAAAAACTATTTCTTCAGAAAACTCATATACCATGTATGTACCATGGGTATGAAGCTTTGATTTTTCAGGTGACTACTTAAATAGAATATGAGGTATATGTATATTGAATAGTTTAGCTAAATTTCCGCTCTTATAAACAGAGGGCGCAAAGATAGTCCTTATAATATTGTGCTACCTACGCAAAAATAGGTATGTATTATCAAATTACAAGCTAAGATTTTTACAGAGTTTCGGTCATGACTTACCCAGGAGTTATTTCGAAGGATAATAACCAAATAATCGTATATTAAATGTATAAGTGAGATAGTTCGTAGGCGTCGGCATTCAGGAAGTGTTAAGGACCGATGTTAAGAACAACATACTTATATGAGTGTGACCTAATAATTCTTTCTATGGCTAATAGGGAGGTTAAAGGATTACGATTTTCGTGCTATTGGAAGCATAATTCAAGGAATGTGATATGAAAATGTAAATGTGATAAAATCTCCTCACGCCTTCCCACAAGGGTCCCCGAAGGCGTAGGCAGAGGTGTATAGGTAATACCCACACACCCACATTCCGCCAGAGGTATATGTAAATGTACATGTACATTATTAAAAAAACCGTGACACTGTGCATATATGAAGGGGATGATGAGCGTGTAAAAAGAGCCACCTATCATAGCACATATAAACATATATGTGCGCCAGTCGCAGTCGATCGTGGTGAGTCATCTGGCAGTCGGCACGCAGTCGCTTCTGACGTTCAATGCAGTGCTAACGTCCGCTTTTCCTCTTTAACCCTGTGTATCTTGTGTACTTTTACGCATTGGAAATAACGTAAGTGTTTATTTATAGTTGCATGACATAATTATTGCATTTTATATGTATCTAACCGACAGCACTTTGTTATCAGCTTACGAATATTAATGGTATTTTAATGAACGTAACATTCGTTCAACTTTAAAACTAACTAACAATTGCGTATAATCTAAATATTGTAACCTATACACTTGGGGGAATTTAGTATTCAACATCACGTTCAGGACGCAGTTAATTAAATTAACTAGTCGAGCTCCGCGGTTTTGCTCAACGCTAATACGATGGGAACCGAATTTAGGGTTTAGGCTATTTGTTCTAAATTATTGCGTGAAGTAAGTTCTGGTAGTAACTAAAAATAGTGCTTACACACCATACATTTTTCTTATAAAGAGCAATAATTATAATCTAATGTTATGATTCATAGAGTTTCACTCCGAACGCAATTTTTTATTATTAAATCTTAGTTGTAGTTTGTTTACTCCAAAGATTACAATGTATACTGAACTTGTAGGACGACCGAGAAGGGATACTCTAGTAAATTTGCTTACAATGAATAAATGATGAAAACTTTCATAACATAAACACAAATTGTTTCAGTGTCAATAACGCTTACCGGGTAAATTCTTGAGAAAATTTAAGATGCAAGTAAGTCTAACTATGTGTACATATTTATGTCAGCTATTGAGTTAGATGTAGACCGTAGACTTCTATTGTGTAATGTGTGACCGTAGGTATACTTCGCGGATAAACTGAAGGCTAGACTTTATAGTGACGCGACGAACGTCGCGACATAGCAGAGCATCGCCCTTTCCATTATATGTCTACATTCCTTTAGTATTGTAGTTTATTTTTACACTGAACGAAAACGCTTTTAAAAAGTACCTGTCAATTGATAAAAAACCCCACTTTCTTATTGAGAAATGAAGTATTAACTTTAGTTTAGACAGTCCTTCTCTTTTTAATTACATTTGTCTTGTATTTTTAATGTCTGAATGTCGTATTCGTATTGCAGAACTACAATGCTCTGATCTTCTTGCACACTGCCCTCCGCATTCCTAAGTACTGTTGTGATTGGTAGGCCTGTAGGGGATTCCCAGGTCAAATAGGTCTTTTTTGCTTATCTATGAATATAAATTTATACTGGGAGCTTGACCCTGGATAAAAGTGACAAGTATATAATATACCTACCTTAGTTAGCTTTTGCCTAACTAACTAAGGTAAGGTGTCTTTGACTAAACTTCTTCTTGTGAAGGGTGAAGGGAAGGGATATTGTATATATATAAAGTTTGCCATCTCGCCAATATTTTTTATTAGACTTATTTTTTTTTATCGCTACTGTTTAATATATTATGTCCAATGTAAAAGATAACCTTACCTAGGTATTTATTCCCGGTACATATGTACGCCATATACTATGTAAACACATAATATCTTAGAAGGGTAAGAAGGCTGTGTATTGCACTCCACCCGCATCACATACAGCCGATGAGCTCGTCTCGTAACTTGAAGACAGCTGTTATCAAAATAGTGATATCGCTTTTCATTGTCATGTTGTAATCTGCTTTGATGCCTTTCACATATTTTATTTGATTGCAAAAACCCATAAATATCCTATATTAACACGCCGAGTCCCTCAGGGTGTAGGTAGAGAGAGTAAAGCGCCAGTTCTCTCAAAACTTTTAGACTTCTTTTACTTCATCCACATTCAGTCTCTTTACGCATGCTTGCCGGTATAGATATATAAAAAAACGCGCCTTCGTTACGTAGGTCCTTGGCAGAAATTTACCAACACTTGTTAATTACTAGTTGAAAATATATTTCAAATGAATTTAATTTGATAGCGTATGTAGCGCGTATGCAGCTATATATTTAAGTGATCCGTGCGAGAGAAATGATGTAAGTGTGCACGTTTAAAAGAGCCGGCGGCCTCGGCCCACAAAGCTTTGTCGCGTCATGGCCCGCCTACACGACAACCTAGCCTTTTCGGATTTGCACCACAGCCAAGGAAAAATAACATATGGTCGATTTAATTGACTACATATTCGATATACTTAAACAGTATTTGTAGTTGTTGTCAATGAAATTCTAGGTACTCTCAATGCGGTACATTTTGTAATATATTTAGCATCTGTGCCAACGTGACTAAAACATGGGTGTTTTACCTTTAACAATATTCGTTTCAAGTTTATTTAAAGTTTATATCAGTAATAAAATACTGCTAAAGATGTGAATAAATACTCTGCCATAACTCAACATAAATCCGGTAAGCAGGAAAATAATGATTATCAAATAGTTACTATAAATATTCCTTCTATAAAAGCACTGATAGCATTTGCTCTATTTACTTATTTGTCTATATCAATAATTATTAATAATTTTATAATAAACGACGGTAAAAATCCCTATAATAATGAGAGATATGAAAAGTATTAGGTGTCTTCTTTTTCTTTTAGGTTTTTGAGACAATACATTTTATAGTGCAAGTTAACGTTCATGTGAATTTCATCTACCTAATACCTATAATGGTTGTAGTCTTATATTATATACAAATAATAATGATGCTCTACAAAATGTTTCAAGCATCTAGTTTTTGTCTTTATCCCATTTCATTTTGTTGTTTTGTAGATCATTTTAATAGCTCTTTATTATATTATAAGTGACTATTAATCACTACCATACTAATTACTATAAACTAAATGCTATTCTTGGATCCAAATTGCCGCAGACGCACTTTTATCTTAAGAAGTTATGTGTAGCCCTTTACGGATACTTAGGACCATACCTGACGCGCTATTGCTATCACAGTTTGAATGTATAAGCGACAAATATGTATGACGTAAATTAATCTTCTTTTATTAAGTCCTTTTCGCACTGCCAGGGAAGCTTATCTTGTAACTACAATTCATAGCTTCCCTGACGCATGACATGTTTTAAGCCCCGTAGTTGTTTCTCAAGTTCAGTCGACGTCTAGCAAAGAAGTTGTTGTGGTTAAATAAAAAATAAAAATCGTCATTGTGTACGTTTCAGCGCTCCAATATGTCGCATTCAGTGACCATCACGAGGACCACAGTCGCCACGTCGGGTACCTCGGTGTTCATCAACACAGGGTACCTGGGTACGTTGCCCGGTCTGCTGAAACTGGCTCAGTTGGTAAGTACCTATAAATAATTTCATGTTTTTATTATTGTCTTATCAAGTAACGAGAGTGGTTAATATTGAAATATTGACGAAGCTACTTCGTAAGGGGAACGCGTTTTGGTATGACAATGACATGATCAATATTTCGACGACAAATTACATTTTCTTCTCGGAATATTTTCAGTTGTGTAATATCTGAAGTCAAGAGGTATGAAGGAATTATTACTTGTACTTAATACATATATCGTCACGCCTAGTCGGGGAAATTATGTGGTGACACTTTTTTCTGTCCAGAAACTCAATGATGCAGACCACGGCTTTCAGCCTGTAATCTCGACTTTGTATGTAACTACTAAAACCAACCGGCCACCATAGATTTTCGGCAATGTTGATATAAAAATTAAAGTATTTCTTACGAAAGGGTTTCTCAACCCAAGAGATCCAGCTATTTGTGTATCATTAATGTAGGTCACAGTAGCGAGGCCGTAGTGAGGAATGTTTTACACTTAATTGAAAAGTGTGTTGCATAAAAAATCCCACTTTATAATGAATCTAGGTACTATGACAATGGTAATTATAACAACAATAGATAGATACTGATGCAAACTTAATTTTGCCGTGTTTTTATAACATAGAATATGTATGGCTGTCACACAACGCGGGCCCAGGTTTCCCAGAGAGATCCCAGACCCTTACTATATTCACAGAGAATAGCCACCGAGGGGGTTTTCGTGAGTAGAAATCTCACATAACCCGTTCGTCCCCCTTACGACGGTCGGGTACTTATAAAAGGAGTCCCGCTCGAGAAATGTATGTACATACATACATGGGAGACTTTTAGCTTACTCATCTCGGTAACCCATAATAATATATACGTCATGTTATTATACATATGGTAAGAATATGAATAACACGAAGAGAAGCAACGCAGTACGAACCAAATGCATACATACTCGGGCTGGTTCATACCCATAACAAGATCAATTTGCTCAAACGATGATACTAAAGGTTCACTTACCTTTGTATGTCCGAATATGCATGCTTTCCACCCCTTTACTCTTCTAATAGAGTAGAGTACCTTAGAAAATAGGACAGGCACAAAGTAAGCAAGCAAATTAAAAAAAAACTTATTTTCAAAAAACATTCTGCTGTAACAATAAAGTAAAACATGTAGAAACTAACTACGTTTAAGTTCTTTTTATAAAAAAAAAAAACTCAAACAACTTTTCGTAGTGAATATTACTTACTCCCTTAACAAATATTTCCATTTATTTATCTTTGAATGCACATAATATTAGTTTCAAGATTTTGTTTATTAAATTATCACTACCTTTTCCTCTTATCTTTTATCGTATCATAATTAGTCTCCTTGTCGCGTCTCTGTTTGAATAGGAAAAGCTATTCAGACAGTTCCAAAAAACGTTTTATATAAACTTCCTTATTATTATTAAATATAATTAATTCCATTATCCTAGTAATGCTTTCTTTTTTTCAAATCGCGCGAGCCAAATCGCGGTTGATCATTATCGTATATATTATTATTATTATATATATGTACATTACTACTGTAAGTGCCACTATGTGACTCAGTGCATCGTTAACGCCAGGTCTTTAGAAATCGTGTAGTTGCCGGAAGTCTTAGTATTGAGCAACTTCCTATAAAATGATGACTATCGCTCGCTCCCTTTGTTTAATTACTAACCGATTATTATTTTTCCATTAACGTTTATATTTAGACAGTAATTGAGTGAATTTAAAAGGATCGAAGCTTGGGATTTAAAAAGAGACGTGTTGGCCGATCGTGCGGTCAATATAGAAGTTTGGAAACCCGGGGATTTGGTCTCATTTCCAGAGTTTTGTGGCAGGATCTTGATTCCTCAAGACTTCCTGGAGAGATTAAGAAGACGTCAAAAACATCTTTTATCATTTACCTAGTACTTCTATTTCCTGCAAATAGACGATATTGTTGTTTGTATGAAAATAAATTAAGTTAAAGGAAAAATATCTTACTACAAAATTCTTTATGATGACATTATTTCTACTAGTTTTGGGCCATTTATTAATTTCATATTTTATTAGGAATTAATAACATTGCTAATTAACGTTATCTCTACATTTGTAATTTATTATTCAGTGTACTTTGTCGTCATTCTGCTGTTTCTGAAAATGGTGGCGCATGACATCACTGGCTTATGTCATCGCTGTTGTTGACGGGGCTGGCTTTAAATATTCGCCACTACATTGCGAAACCTTCAAGTTAAGGAAACAAATGAGATTGAATCTACATTTGACTTACAGGTATCTAGACAAGTCTATGCGGGCTAAAAGAGTACATAGTCGGCCACTGAAAGATACGTTCTGACAATCACTAACCTACTCATGTGTGCCTAGTAACTAGAAGTAGATCCCTGGTGTCCGAGAGGTTTGAGTGAAATCTGCTAAGCAAAGATAGCATTTTTAGCAGGCTATCACGGTATAACGGTACTTTAGTTTAAGAACTTTGTGGGTTGTTCCAATGAGTTTTTAAACTTAAGCAAGAATAACCAAGAGCTGAGATGAAGTCTGCTCTGTGAAGCTGCTCAAGGTGCCAGGAGCTCGAAGGGGAATGATTGTAAGGAAACGTTTAGCTTTGGGAAAAAATATAAGAGAAATCTCTAAGCTTTGTGAACATTTATCAGAGACTCTTCATCTATCACTTGAATATATATCTTTCATGAAAAAGAGGTTGTTATTACACCTCTGTGGCCTCTGTGGCTCTGTGGCTTTGGAGACCGTTGTGGGAAAGCGTGAAGATATCTATGTGACCAATAAAATTTTGACATAAGGCAGTTTGAGGCGAACTGATGCTCTGTCTTAGGAAAATACAAGCTCATTTTAACGTAATCGGAAGCTGTAGTCTGTCCAATTTTGAACTCAAATGATCTCCGTATGAATGTACCTAGGTTATCTAAGTGTATTTTCCGCCAATGTCGTGTTCGAAGGTTAATGCAATATTTCCCTGGCCTCAAATTTTACGATATAGCCATGACTTCATCTCAGCTCTTGGTTATTCTTGGCCGGTCGAGAATAAACAAAACTCAATATTAGCAGTTGCTCACGATCGAGCTAATCGCAATTTCAATTTAATATCGTTATTTTCTAAACTTGCATGTACATGGAATCGTACAACTTTACTTATATTAAGCAGGAAATATTTTATTATATTTAAGTTTGTAATGGATTAACTCAAGAACTAGGTAACTAAGTAACCGATTTTAAGCATTAGTTCACTTCCGGAAAGCCAATTTCTGCCTAGGCTATATTTTATTTATATATCCTCACGCCTTCCCACAGGGGGTAGGAGAGGTATATAGGTAATACCCACACACCCACTTTCCGCCAGAGGTATATTAGGTGCCAACGTGACAGATGGCGAGTCCATCGCCGTTACTCAAGCACGACATACGCCTTTGAGTTTCTTCTCAGACGCATGTAGGTTTCCTCTCGATGTTTTCCTTCACCGTAAAGCTCGTGGTGTGACTAATCACTGTACTTAAGTTCAGACAAACTATTTGGTACAATCGGGATTCGAACTTGCGACCTTTGCGTCGCAGGCAACTGCTCGAACCACTCGGCCACCACGGCTACTATATTTTATTTAAAAATAATTTATGTTCATTGCAGCCAGCAGATCAAATTTAACGCGGGTGAAACCGCAGGGCACCCATAGTGTAGCTATATAAACCCTGTCTTGTATGTAAATACATAGATGCAGTCGTCATTGCCCTGCGAATATAATAATAATAATAATACGTTTATTGCCATAAAGGTTACATGTTTCACAGTAATTGTACATAACAACATTCAGTTTAGAGAAAAGAACATGTAAAATCATTAATTACTAAGGCTCCCACACTAGGCTGGGCCTGTCTTGTGGGCAGCTTTAACAATAGGATTACACTAAATAGTATTGCGGCACGTAATTATCTAAGTGTAAAAAACATTTGATTTCCATTTGAATATTAGATTTTATACTAGAGTATTTTACCATAACTCTTTAAGAAGAGACTCTGTTCTACCATAGGTCCAATCTGATAGCTCATTTTGAATTCTTAGTTTTGCTCTTTTTATAGGCAACTCGTGTATGCACTATACAGATCTTGTTAATCTTAATATATATATTTCTTGTGTGCGTGTGTATGTGACTGAACTCCTCCTAAACGACTGGACCGATTTTGATGAAATTTTTTGTGTGTGTTCAAGGGGATCTGGGAATGGTTTAGATTCACAATTGGACCCGATAGGTGGCGCCACTGGGTCCGTGGCTTTAATTTTTTCTCCCAAGCGAAGCTGGGCGGGACAACTAGTTTTATTATATATTAGAGGTTTCAAGTAAGAGCTGAATCGTTTGGCAAACGTTGAATTTGTTGACATTAGCGGAAGTCTGAATACTCTTTTCTTGCGATGGATTGAGATATATTTGTTAACACTAACAGTTAACACCGCCTTTTGTGTAAGCAAACTGATACGCTGTGTGTGAACGTCGAATTGTGGAAATAATAAGAATATAATACTCACGCCTTTCTACGAGGGTCCCCGAAGGGGTAGGCACAGTGTGTACATACACCTATTTGCCGCCAGAGATATATTTTTCTATGATTTAGCTAAAGTGACAGATGGCGAGTCAGTTGCCGTTATTCAAGCACGATTATACATACGCTTTTTAATTTACGAATCAAAAATTCTTAAATTCATCTTTGCCTACCGTTTGTGGGAAGGAGTGGAGAAATGTACCAAAGTCGTTATATTTCAGGTGCTTGGTGCTGCGTGCGTGGGCGTCGTCAGTTACTACATGGACAGGGGCAACTCGTGGCGATACACGCAGAAGGCAGAGCTGTTCTACTTACTAGTGGCCGTAGCATTCCTTATAGGCACATTTTGTTTACTAACATCCTGCCTTGTCTCCTACGCTACAGCTTCTATCATATCAAAGACTATCTATGTGAGTATTTTAATGTGGAATTGGATCCCATTAATAGTGTTTAGAATTTTATTACCATATGCATATTCATGAATTTTAACGAACGATATTTGAAATAAATTATTTAATTTTCCATACTATTTCGTTTTTGTAGTAGTAAAAGACCAAACTCGCATAGTCTGAGTCTACTTTAACGGATCATTTTGTATGTTATATGATAAAGATTACTTGGATAGGTCTCTAAATTCTATATTAGTTGGCCACTACGCCGACAGATGTCGCTAGGCATTTCAATTGGATCACCGTTTATTTTAACATTTTGTGGTATTAAAGTGAACCAAAAAATAATGATGCATAGCTTTAATGCCCAGACATGTGTATGGAACATTTTTATGTTGAGTATGAAGGTATAGTGCGATTTCATGTGACATTATTTTTCAAAATTTCCAGGAGGTGATATACCATGCTGTCGCCTTTATTTTCTACCTGTGTGCGGGCCTTACGCTACTGATCGAGGTGAACCACGAAAAGAGCTACCGATCAGAATATGATCCGTATTTAGCAGCAGCCGTGAGTACTTACATTGATTATGGTACTTAATTGATAAAGAAGACTAGTGTCAGGGAGTACTGTCAATAACCTATATGGTGAAATATATTAATAGTACTGACAATGAACTGATTTTAAAATATTAGTACCAAAGGACGTTTACACTCATAACTTCCAAATAAATCTTTATGCGCCTATTTAGAGGTTCGGGCCTTGCATGATAAAGAGAACATCAAAAAATACTTAAAAAATTACGGAACAGATACTCGGATTTGTGAAATTGAGTATCTGTATGTGAGTATATTTTTTTAAGGTTTTTGAACGTATTAAAGTACTGATAGTGCTTGCAGTGAATGTGCTTAAAAAAGCACTTGTAAAATACATGGCATTTATTTGTTTTTTTTTTTCAGATTATGGGTCTTGTGATGGCCGGCCTATACTTGCTGAGCACCTTCCTGGCGAACCGACAATATCGATCCATTTAAGTGATTATGGTGTACTAACCGCTCGGCGGTATACCACTGTTACAATAAATTGTCATTCCCATTTTTATACGATACAAGTTGCAAACACGCATTACCCACCTGTTTGGATTTTATGAAAGAGGTTCATATCTACTATGACGAATCACTGCTAGACTTTTGAAAGGGACATAAAGAAGAAAAACATTAAAGAACGTTATAAGCTTGACCTTTTCGCTCATTAAACAAAGAATAACACGCCACTGAAGACTTTCCAGACTTTATATTGATATCGGTCACAGTCCTTTTTTTTGGATTTCTAGACATCTTTATCGCAGCACAACGCCAAGCTGGCGTTGCTACTCTATGCCGAACGTGATAGATATCTTCTATCGTACCTCACTATCTTTCAGATGTATAGAGATTTCCTTGCAATGATAACCTTCACCTTGTGTTCGTTCTTTATACTTATGTTCAGAAAACTCCTTGGTTCAGGCCGGGGTTCCCCTGCAAAATTATATAGACGTTAACATATATCTAGCTACCACGGCTCGTAAGTGAAGAGCTTATTATAAATTTTATTATTATCTAACTAAAGAGCCGTGGTGGCCGCGTGGTTGCCTGCGACACAAAGATCGCAAGTTCGAATCCCGACTGTACCAATGAGTTTTTCTGTGTTGTGTATACTTAAGTACAGTGATTAGTCACACCACGAGCTTTACGGAAAGTATCGAGAGGAAACCTGCATACGTTTGAGAAGCAATTCAAAGGTATATGTTTAGTCGTGCTTGAGTAACAGCGAAGGACTCGCCATCTGTCACGTTGGCACCTAAAATATATCTCTGGCGGAAAGTGGGTGTGTGGGTATTACCTATACACCTCTGCGTACCCCTTCGGGGACCTTTATGAGAAGGCGTGAGGATATTATTATACTGAATTTCATGATTTTACTTAGGTTTTGCATTTCTTATTTATTTTAGAGTACTATTAGGTACCAAATCTGTTCCGTAGTACCAACAAATTAATCTACGCACATACTTTATTCTTCTCTTATGTTATGTTTATTGAGATATAGGCGTATGTGTTAATGTAGATATACTGTTATGGAACTGCGAAAGGAATATACCAATAGTGTATGAATTAATAACGAATTATTTCTTAGTTCACTGTAGGTATACCTACAGTAATGTGTTGACCAATTCATTAATACTTGGCAAATCCATAATTGGCGTGATTGATTGGTATTAGCATATTGGATGACAAAGCATTATTTTTGTTTGTCATAAGCATTCGTGAACTCTGAAGTGATTTTAGAAATAATGTTATAAAAATACAGGTATCCTATACCTAATTTTAAAATTTCTCAAAATCATTGAATAATATTTTTTTAAAGCTAAGCATTTTGTTTACTAAGCTTGTTTTTTTAAACACGAGTCTCATTACATTTAATGTTATAAAATAGCTGTAGACAAGTTACTTTTTACTTTAAGTAATTCTAGTGAATCTATGGTGTGATTAAAAAATAAATTATAATTATTTTGGAAAAATATTATCGCGACCTCTGGGGTCATGATGAATTTATTAAGAAGAAGATAAATTATTTTTTGCATAAAGCTTGACTGTAATAATATGTTTTTTCTAATTTATCTATCAAGTAACGAAACTCTATGACAATATATTCAGGGCCTTGACATTGCATAAAATGCATACTTCCAGCGTTTTACATCCTAAACTAAACCGTTAAACATAAATATAAAATATTGTATAATTTTTAATACCTAAATATAATGCACACATAATTTTGTCAACCAGACTTAGAACTAAGAGTACGAAGGAACTAAATTACTTTAATACATCTGTTGTTTTAAGTATTTTTGATCTGTTTATAATGTTACGTTCTACATTAAGTGTAATTATGGTTTGTTAAGCCGCCGGTAAAATAAATATTTTTACTTTTATAATACTATTTTATATTTCTTTTGTGTTTTATTCACAACCAGCTATGCCTCACGGCTTCACTCGCGTAATATTCGATTTCGTGGGTAGATTTTCTGAGCTTATTTTTTCTTAAATAAATCTAATAATCAATGTCTGTGCCAAATTTTGTCCAATTCCCTTCAGAAGCTTTTGCTTGAAATAAACAAATAACCTCAGAAACTTTCGCAATTATATGAGGATTAAAGTTGATGACTTTTTTTTATTCCAAACGTCCTGACCCCTATTAATTGTAAGCGGTTAGCATATACAGGTAAGATATGGTAACCGCTTAAGGAAAGTGAAGCGGAGATCGTCCAAGATAATACATATTTCAATCATAAACATTATTTATTATCTATTCATCCTATAATACGTTCCTATTATTATAGAAGATAGAACCGTGAGGGCCGAGTAGTCCTACCAAGTAGTCGCACCATTAAAGTGAACTTCCCAGGTTCGAGCCCCGGTAGTCGGTACAACATGTAAACATCGGGTCAAAATCAAAATCTAGAGATATGTCGACGGACATGCTATCTTTTCGCGGATCGTATTTTAGGCGGAAAGAGGCGATAATTATTTTATAGAACAAAAAAATATGAATCATATCACGTGAAAACTTAATTTGTCCATTTCGCAAGGCTTGCAGTTTGAGGAGTGTCTAAATTACCACTCAAAGTTGTGGGCACTAAACGGGTAGAGTTCTTTAAACGAAATAGGAAGTAAATAAATATTAGGTTAATGAGTCACAAACATTGAGCCATAAATAGAATTCAACCCTCCACAGCGCGTGTTTATTCTATTTCTGAATAATGCGTGCCCACAGCTGCGGTGCGCACGCGACGATTTTCAAACTCCTTTTGACTTCGGTACCTAAAGGACATATTGTTAATTGTGAAGAAAGTGAGACACGTTAACTTGTTCACTTGCCTATATTAGAACTATTTGGTCCATATCCTATTTAGAGCACTCCGCCTATTAGTACAATGTCTGGGTTATAGGGCAATGGGTTCGCTGAACTTTTATTGAATACGCGCTCGCAAAATATCTAAAAATATTGTGTTGTGTGCGTGACTAATGCTGACCGTGTAAACTGTGAATACTTGAACCCATGAATTTCCTGCCGGATGATATAGTGCAGTCGCTGTCTGGATAGCGGGAGCAGTGTTGGTAGGCTTTTTAGCTGCCTATCACTGAGTCGTAGGAAGCCTTGTTTTGCGGTTAGACTTGAGGAAACAAATGGCCCGCGGGCCGACTATAGTGCGAGTGGCGCCGGGAGGCGGGTCCGGAGCCAGGGGCATTAAGTGCTGCTGCTGTCGATGCTGCGAGTGCCTCAACCTGGGATACCTCACTACCCATCATGGACTCATTAAACTGTCTGAAGCTGTAAGTTCTCATGTTCTTGTTATCTATACAAATAAATAAAATTGAAGTGTCTGTTTGTAATATTAAAATAACCGCTTTTTACTAAATGCATATTGATGTATACAAGGTACATATAGCAACATCACATTTTTTATAGGTAATACCCACACACCCACTTTCCACCAGAGGTATATTAGGTGCCAACGTGACAGATGGCGAGTCCATCGCCGTTACTCAAGCACGACTATACATACGCCTTTAAATTTCTTCTCAGACGTATGTAGGTTTCCTCTCGATGTTTTCCATCACCGTAAAGCTCGTGGTGTGACTAATCATTTTACTTAAGTTCAGAAAAAGTCATTGGTACAGTCGGGATTCGAACTTACGACCTTTGCGTCGCAGGCAACTGCTCGAACCACACGGCCACATTTTTTTTTGTCTGTTAGTCTGTTTGTTTGTTCAGACTAATCTCTGAAACGGATGGACTGATTTTGACGGGACTTTCACTGGCAGATAGCTGATGTAATAAGGAGTAACTTAAGCTACTTTCGTTGTAAGAAATTGAACAGTAACTTTATAGTTAAAATTCCACGCGGAAGAAGTCGCGGGCACAGCTAATATAAATAATATAAAACTACACACTCCTACGGCGGCTCTTGAGGGCAGGCGTGAAGATATATATCTCTCTATACATCTGGTCTAATATATAAAATTCTCGTGTCAGTGTCTGTAACAAAATTCCTCCGAGGTGGCTTGATCGATTCGCAAGTATCGCCGAAGGGGTAGGCAGAGGTGTATGGGTGTGTTAGTAGTACTCACACACCTACTTTCCGCCAGAGATATATTTTAGGTGCTATCGTGACAAATGGCGAGTCCGTCGCCGTTATTGAAGCGCTTGAATTTCCAAGCCTTTGAATTTCTAGTCAAACGTATGCAGATTTCTTCTGGATGTTTTCTTTCTCCGTAAAGCGTGTGGTGTGCCTAATCTCTGTACTTAAGTTCAGCAAAACTTTACAGTCACAGTTCAGTCGGGATTTTAACTTGCTATCTTTGTGTTGCAGGCAACTAGATACTCATTAGAGTATCTAGTTGCCACTGGCACTGGCACTGGGCCACCACGGATTTCTTGTGTTGTTATTATTATTGGCCGTTGTTCACACACACTTACAATAAGTTAGTTATTTATTATGTGACTACCAAAATATTATGTTTGTTATGCCTCTATATTTTTAAGATTTCTTTATTATCATATGCACTTTGATTGATCATTTTAGGTTCCTCACAAAAGTCACTACAAACGAAATGATAATATTAGGTTCCTTGCAAAATAGCTACAAAAATTTTTTTTGTTGATATCTTATCAATAATTGGTGAATATCGATAAGTTGATATGTTATCAGTCTTTAATACTATTGTCGGTTTATCGAACTCGCATAATAACTTATTTGTATATTGTTAAACTTTATGAATCGTTGATAACTTAATTAAAGAAATCAGATTGTTTTAAAATGGGTTGAATAATAAATCGTTGTAACTTCGTATTACATACGTAGTACAATGTCTGTGCAGTAGGCTTAGACTACTATTAATATAACTAGGCAGTGCCAACAATACTTCGTAGGCTCAGTTACTTTATGTTCGCAAACAAAAACCCCATCTACGTTAATTACAATAATCCCATTTGTTTATATATATCCTCACGCCTTCCCACAAGGGTCCCCCAATAACCACAAAAAATAAAATAATTTCAACTTGGCCGTTACTTACTCAGGTATTGGGCGGTCTCTGCCAGAGCCTCTTGGTCAAGTATGGTCTGTCAGAGGCGAGTTCCATGGGCTCCGCGTTTCACGGATTCCTCACCACTTCATCTTCATGCCTGCTCGTCGCCGCGCTCCTCATCACATCATATGTACTATCGTCTAACACGCAGCAGCTCATCAGGCAATCTATATTCGTAAGCATCATATATTCCAGACTTCTACATCATGATAAGTTTAAGTATTACATATGTGTGAACTTAAGTTAAAGTAAGATAAGTAGTCGTTGTTATAGAAATAGAGGTAAGTACAATTTCATTAAGCCAAGCATTTGCCAACAATTTGGTAATCTGCAACATTAATTTAGTGTACTTAAGAAGTACACCTTTTTCTCCAAAGTATGTTAACATTCTCTTATGCCTCTGTATATTTTAACGCATACATTTTGCATGCTTTATAGAGGTATAATGAAAAAATATGCGTCCGTCTGTATTTCCAGGAGTGCCTGTTCAATGCCGTAGCGTGTTTTCTGTACCTCTCTGCGTCTTCGTACATGGGGGTGGCGGTGAACATCTACCTCTACCCGCGGTACGCGCTCGTCAATATGTACGCCGCGTATCCTGCTATGACTGCTGTTTATGTAAGTTACCAACAATTTAATCTTCTCTATTTCTATGTATATAGATACTGGTGCTCTATCTGTGTCCTCCCTGTACACGACATGTCGTAATGAGATCTATATTTGTTTAGATATTGACTACAGCATCACACTTTTATTAGTAGATTGTGAGTTTGTCACATTTTCGTCAGGCGTAACCAACCTTGTAGAAAGGCGTAAAAGTGCTTATTAGGAGATTAGAGGAGATTCACTCCTTCCCCTTCAAAGCGACCATTTAGAGATGGACATATAGGTATAGCTTATATGTAAGGTTTAGCTTTATAAAGGCAATTTTCGAAACTGAAGGTAACAAAAGAAGTAAATTTATTCATATTGATTGAATCCAAACTAGTATTTTAAATGCGAAATAAATTACGTACGTCTGTCCGCTTAAAGTTATAGCGGAGCCAAAACTAAATAATAGAATTTGGTACGTAGCTTGTATATTTTCAAACAGTGCTTTAATATTATTTCAGTATATCGGAGTGGTGGTGGGAATCCTGCATGGCGTGGACGCATATTTGGCCTATAAATATTTCAAGGGATATCGATGATTTGTCACGAAACTAACCATTCCAGTATTCAGCACAATCTTTATAGCTTACTAATCTAATATAAGGAAAAAAATATTTATGTAATTCATTAAAGTTATACTTTTTGACCAGATACTTTTATAAAAAGAATTGGTTTATAAAAAGAACGAGTAAAACAAAGCTGAAATGAAAGCTTATACAAAGAAAAAAAAACAAGTAAAAATTAAGTATTAAATATACTCAATTGCAAGACAGATAGTAATTCAAAATACTTTACTATTATTATGTGTGGGGATATTACTCTTTTAATCGAAGCTATAGCTTAGCTATCAGAAAATGATTAAGCTTATCTAATAGCCAATCAAAGGTTTAAATGGATGATGATACAACGCCTACAATTATTTAATTAACTTTGTGTAATGGAATTTAAATAACGTCATTATTAAATGTTTCTTATTAAGAGTGTAAGTATGATCGGAGTTTCTCTTTCCCGCTACCTACGAGGAAAGCTTGATGATCAAGTTTTCCTACTCTAGAAATCCTCTATGAATCAAATATCAAATTTATCTAACGGAGGCAATTTGTCGATTTTGGCGACGACCCACTCCCGGGCGGGCACCTCAGCTGCGGCTGGCGCTGCTGCTGTGCAATAGAAAATCCTCAACTGCCGTAAGTATGCATGCCTCTGAAGAGCTTACATATTTACGGCCTTTGCCGTAAAGACGATGCGGCCATGGGGCCCTTACCTGCTGCACAAAGAGGTATCGCGTCGTTGGATCGACGCCTATGGTGGCAAAAAGGCTAGTACAGTACTTACCTTGCGCAAGGACTCAGCATTGCCACACAGCGTGGCAATGAAGCCAGCCTTCTTGGCACCCTCCCGCGTAACGAGTTGGTACAGGTGTTATATTTAGTATCATAGTTCATTAATATGTTTTATGTTTTATGAACTAACTGATTGCAATGAATTGAATATACATTTGTAAAGGTAACCGTTTTAATTTGAAAGTGTATTTTTAAATCTACTCAGAATATTAAATATATACGAGTATATCCTTACGCCTTCCCACAAGGGTCCCCACTTTTCGCCAGAAATATAAGTGCCAATGTGACAGATGGCGAGTCCGTCGCCGTTACCTTAGCACGACTATCCATACGCCTTTGAATTACTTCTCAGACGTATGCAGGTTTCCTCTCGATGATTTCCTTCACCGTAGAGGTCGTGGTGTGACTAATCACTGTACCTAAGTTCAGAAAAACTCATTGGTACAGACGGGATTCGTACTTTCAATCTTTGTAATACTACTTATTAATTTACTACTTAAACTTAAACCTGTTAACATTCGTGCCCAGAATGGCAAATATGGTTATCAGGAAAGGTAACTGTAGAGTGGTTTGTTTTTGTAGTAGTAGCCGCAGTGCCTGGCACGCACGTCGCGCCGTCCTTCGCACAGACAACATCGACGCTTGCGCATACTTTTTATTGACTATACTATGCTACTGAGTAGAATTGTCAGTAGTTGAAGTCTATCTAGTTGACAGAAGCCTTATGATTGATGTGTAAACAGGTTTCATTTAATTTGACAAAGTAAAGTTCAAAACTAGTTTTGAGACTTGATTCCAGAAGTGTCCCTAGGGATCATTTACTTACCTTAATGTGCTGAGGTACTACACCGATAAAGCAATGTTTACTCTATAACAATGGAACAAAATCATTTTTCGGTAGAGGAAAATTCCATGGCCGTATTCTGCAAATGTTTTAATGTAATTTAAAAAACTGCTTAAGTACTAAAGCGGTTATCTTTAAACTGGTTAACTACTCCATATCATATTGATAAAATCATTTCAAATGCTTACTGAATGACTAACTGACTGAATCAATGTGCGAATGTGCATATGATTTTCTTAGTATTATTTATTAGCCTTATTAATTTGTATACTTCAGTGAAGTACCTGTCTGCTGGTGATGGTCGTATCAAAACCCGTTCAGTAGTTATCGTACTTAGACAGCCAACACGGTAAGACTTCTTTATAATACTCGTATGTCGCTAGTGCTTTACAAGGATAGAGCGATCTCTAGTCTCTATAAGGTACTTCAAGTTAAATTTTATTTAATAAATCAAATGATTTTCCCCTAGGCGTAGATTTGATGTATGAATTTTAATCTTTGTTAGAATGCGAAAAAATTATGTGTTGATATATTGCCATGATTGCTGTTTGGGCTCTGCGGTATCGCCCGGGTAAAAAATATTTTACTGGAAAGAAATATAATGTCTCCCCGTTTTTGCTATATTTTTCATTGATACTCCGCTCCTATTAGCTGTAGCGTGATGTTGTGTAGCCTATAGCCGGCCTCAATTAACTGGCTATCTAATGCATGCATATTTTTTCAAAACAGATAAATAGTTCCTGACATTAGCGCGTTCAACCAAACAAACAAATAGACGAAAGTTTCAGCTTTAAAATATTAATCAAAAAAAAACTACAGATTGGAGCGTCATGGTAAAATTCCCTGGAATGTTTTCATGGTACCGATGTGTCCATTAGGTAATTTGAATTTTATTCCATCTTTAAATATGACGTTGGACGTCATTATCAAGTGGCCAGTCGACACGATTTGAAAATGAGATTACACTGTAAGGAAAAAGTTACAATGATTTAATGACATTTTATGAAAGAAGCAGCTCATCAAATACAATATTTGACACTGTTACAAAGTTATGTTAAGTGAATGCATGAGAGCATTTTTGATTGCTCGCGACTAGACTAGTTTTGAGGAGCGCGGGTGTGACTCCCACCCAACACAGCTTTCGATAAACGGAGTAAGAGGAAAGTGGGTCGCTGCGTCAGTACTTGAGATATACAGTAAATTGTACTTGACCAAGCACATAATACATCTTTGATACACCATAGAAGTATGATGGAAAACCGTTGTTCATGTCTTTCTATATATCTTTTATGGTTTATACATTTTGTGATGTATAAATGTGTATAAACGTAGTATTAGGCTGTGGCCAGGAGAAATGGCCACCTGCGAATTCAAGATTCTAAATTCAAATCCCGACTTTTTATTATGGTTTTATGCTTAGGTAGTTTGGTTTAATAACATCATGAGCTTTACGGTGAAGGAAAATATCTGGACGAAATATTGACGTTTGTGGGATATTCAAAGAGAAATATAAAGAGCCTGAAAGATGGCGACAGACGACACAACAGACACATCTATCTGATGGAAGACGTACTTTTTAATATGATATTAGGTTATTTTTTTTTAATTTTTAAGCTATTACATAGCTTTTATTGCGGGCTTTGAGCGCAGCGACCAAATCAAGAAATTCCGTAACGAAAATAAAACCTACACATTAAAAATTTAAACACATTCGAATATAGAACAGTTCCAAAATCAAAATTTCCGGGAAATAGGGAAACGTCAGAACTTAAAAGGCATGCCTAGTACGTAAGCAGCTGTTTGTGAGAAAGTATATAGGTGTATTGCATAAGTTGATAATAAAATTGCTATGCAATAGCTTTACCGAGACAGTCCCCGAGTGCCACACGTTTTTTTTACATTCATTTTATACGTAGGTAGCGTGTATCTACATTGTTAAGTGTCGCTACACGTCCAAGGAAATGCATAAAGTTGTGTTAGTTAAATGATAGCATGATTAATCGTCTTCATTTCTGGATTTATTTGTTTTTCCTTGAACATCTAACCTGTGTTTTCACTTTAGATTAGATAGCTATCTGTCGGGCACAATAAAATGCATTATAGATAATGACTAAAACAAGTCGCAAACGAGTAGTTAGTTGCAACGCTTGGCGCGAGGATGAGACTGTCCAACTTTTTATTTCCTAAAATACCGCTTACAACGGGAAACTACAGTAAAACTACTACATGCATACATGGTACAGAGGTATGGCCATACCTTTCGTTCAGACCGGAATCCAAGTTTGTCGGACATTTTATCCTCATACGTATTTAAATGTGATGAGAAATCAATAGCGTTCCAGCAGCATTGGACTAAACCCTTTTCTATAAGATCCTTTTCCGCATCCTTTCATTGCTGTCGTGCAATAATCATTATAGAGTGTGAACGCTATCAAATAAGGATTTTGTCTATAGCCACATAGCTGCTTTCGATGGGGCTGTCAGTGGTATCAGTTGCTCCCATTGTCTTTATGCTAATGATATCCGTATTATGTTCAGCGTCAATACGGTCCATCTGACAAGCCAGATGGATACCAAAACAGGGTCATCGTAGTTTTTAGGGATTAAGAGTGCGAAAAAGACATTTATACACAACATTCACATGTGTGGGAAGGCCCTAGGTGTACTAAAAGCTTGTCGTTTATACTTAGTGTAAAAATATCGAAATATTAATGATTCACAACAATTTGAACGCAACGAATCGAAGGTGCGATCACGTGAGAGGTGCCTCAGTCACTGAACTTGTTTATACAAGTGTGGCTTATATTTGCAATGCGACCGTAATGTTAGCAAGGCAATTAATTCATTTGTACTCCTCGCTATTTTTATTATTATATTACTTCTATTATTATTTATGTCGACGTACTTTAATCTTTGATAGGGTTGATTGTCCGATTTATCATAAAAATAATTATAAGTAAAGGGTCGATGTTGCGATATTGCGTATAAAACATTAATTAGTAATCAAATACGTCCGCATAATGGGATCTATCAACTTGGAGGGGGCGTTTCGATCTGGTAAAGTATTGGAAATGCATGAGTCATAGTTACACTAATGGCCTAGCATTACTATGTGTAGTATCCCCAGCTGACCTCTCAGTAATTAGCTGCTTTAGTTAGGGAAGGTTCTTACATATTGACAAACAGGTAAGAGTGTTGTCAAACGGCAATGATCTCGCAGCAACGGCACAGTGAGAGACGCGCCGTGGAACGCTGCGCATGCGCATACAGACCCGCCATCGATACCAGGCGCACATGAACTGCTCGTAAAGATTTGTGATAAATACGATAGTCGTGTCAAAGTAACTAGTGTACAAAATAGAGTGTGAAAATCTAGTTTTTCAAGTGAAGGAACAGGTTGTGATAAAACTCGTGTAGCAAGTGTTTATGTAAGTCCGTGGAAACTTTTTAAAACTAAGTTTACGTTTGTTTGTTTTTACGTTGTCGGTTGCGCTATGACGTTTGGCGTATAATTCCTGAGCGTAATAATATAATAAAGTATTCTGACCATCAAAGCTCTGTCTAAATTGACGGTGTGGTGTATTAGTACCCTTAAAATGTCTTCATCTGTGTGATACGTTGGAGAATGTGACAAAACGGTTGTGAATTGCGGTATAGGTGCTAGAAAAGAACTCGTTTATCACAATATGAATCCTATTATTATCTTGCTATATGTGATATTGCAAGGATATTCGCAATTATCGGAGCTAACGTTCAATGTCATATAGGTGTGCGTGCGGACTTGACCCACTTGCCTAAACAATGAACCCGTTAGCTCCAAAACGATGTCCTTAAACCCGCTAGTCAATACACCTGCGTAAGAGTATATTTTGATATTACAAGCAACTAATGGTTAACATTTCCGTAACGATTTTGATCAGTAATGTAATCTTATTAAACTTTATCACAAAAGTAAGTGAGCCTTTTAAATATGTCACAGTGATAACATGTTTCAACTTATTGCAGTCAGGTATATTAGTGGGAACGTAATTCTATCCAGTAACTAACAATGGTAAAGTTAATCAATTTAAGGCAATGGAATTGCCATGTTTCTTCATTGTTACCCAGTTAGAACGTCACAGAGCCCGATATTACGTCAGCAGCGAATGTATTGTTAGTTATATTACTTCTTTTAACTCAACGAAAGTCCACTGTGCCTATTTTACAATAGCTTCTAACTGAAACCGAGGAATTAGCCAATCACTGTCGCTGTGCAACCAGACAGGAAGTATCTCAACTGAGGTCGCGCTGGAATTGGATCTCGTTATCTGAAAAAAACCTACAAAGATTCTAAACTTATCATTTAATTATCCAGTATCATATAACATGGTAATGGTATTATGTTGTAAACTGAATTAGGTTAGCTGTTTGTTATCTCTTATCATCTCATTGTTCCAACTACTTGGAACTCAGTATCGTACTACATTCGCGCAAAGTGAGTAATCCTGGTAGAGAACGATACTTTTTCATTGCTAAACCGAATTTAAATAATGATGTTCCGTTGCGAATCCAATCGTTAACAATCGTGGCGTTGTTTGAAAACATTCGTAGCCTCTCAATTCTCAACAACCTTCAACAGACGACTTGTGTTTATCACGTTGAACCCAGTCTCAAAGCACATTACAGACAGTGCTAATGGCGTTGAATGTTTCTCACAATCAGAAGGGAAATACAGGTGTTTTGACGTCACCGATGGAGCAAACCCGTTCAAAATTAGCCGTCGTAGTAAATATAGTCCGTTTGGAGCAGTTACTTCCCCAATGAAAATATCGCTAACAAATGGCACTGCTACTGGACAGTGTGGTGTTCTTGTGATGACCATTGTTTCATGCAAACACAACAACTCTGCCCATTGTAACAACAAGGCCCGAGCTACATCCCAGTTACTGCTTGCACCTATTGGCTTTATTGGATTTACCAATAGGCGGACTGTATGCTTGCTTACTACTTACGAGGTCGTTTTTTTATTGGGTTTGGCCATATTCTTAGCTGCGCATCACTTCTATCAGCACCAGATTGCTTTATCTTTAACGATAATTCCATAAGAGCATCTTAGCAGTTGTCACTGGTGATGTCCACACTGTGGGTCAAACCGCACGGCTAACCTAGTGTAAATATCTCTATGACTACAACCATGGTCGATATTCTGTATGTACGTGACGGCGTGGCGTCATATTATTCTTAGTACCTATTATTACATGTATTATCGTTCTAGTCACATACATTAATGCACGTTTAATTAATAAATATGTTAACATCTCGTATTAAATGTAAGACAGTTATTACTATTTTAAATGTCTGTAGTGTCACGTGAAGGGGCCGTGGGGACTGCCGTACGTTTAAGGGTTACTTGCAGATTCAAACTGTTGGACAAACAGATGGACCTAACAATGGATTTTGAACATAAGTACTTTGATAATACATAACCGAGCATTAAGGCGAAAGCAAAACAACTTGTGAAATCTTAGTTACCAGTAAGACAAATGCAATGTCGTGTAGGAGAGACAGTGTGACGAAATACTGTGCCTACGTTGCGACATACTTAATACAGACCGCCAGGACTTGAACATGTGGTCTGATAGTTGCAGATGACTATAAACAATTAGCTCAAGTTCCTTCACTGGAGCAGAGGTTAATTAACTTCTTTCCTTCCACGTAAAGTTCCTGTTGATATTAATCAGAATGCTTAACTTCGGAGAAGCTCACTTACGGTATGCTCAGGATTCGAACTGGTAATCTTTGTATTGCAGGGCTCGAACCATTTGTCCGTAATAGCGTACTACGCCTTAATGTTAAAAATGTCCATAGCCGTGCAAATGCTGTAGTGTAAGTAGATACGGCATATTTTGGCTTTGATGGTATATGATGACACATAAGCTTGAAACGTGATAGTATTTCCGCCTGCATTAGCTAAAAGTATTGACGTTTTGGTGGGACTGTTGATATGGTTACGCAATGAATTGATTGAAATTGAAGTAATATAAATAAATACATACATACATATAATCACGCCGGGTCCCTTAAGGGGTAGAGAGAGAATATAGAGCGCCAGTCCTATCTAGAGTTGCATACTCTTTCGCTTCATCCACATTTATCAGTCTCTTCATACATGCTCGCCGGTTTCGAAAGTAAATAAATAAATATAATAATAATAATAATAAATACCTGGGACAATACAACTATATATTTACTTATATAGATAGATATATACATAAATAAATAGGACATCCAAGACTAAGGTACAAATACTCGTGTTCATCACACAAATATCTGCCCTCAGCGGGATTCGAACCCGCGACTTCAAGTTTCGCAGTCAGGAGCTCTTACCACTAGATCAGACGGTCGTCGTATAGAAAATGATATATGTGTGTATGTACATCTGAATGTCCAGAGGCCAGCGGCGCGGCGCCTCACATGCATGTGACTCACGGTGATAACATTCAACTCTCGGGTTGTTATACCGCTCACTGTAGTTGTCGGGGTTTTTATGTACCGGATACAATCCATACACATGGTCTTATCAGTATTGGGTTGTTTCAGCATACCAATGCTTGTTAACTAAATTGATTAGCTACTTACTTCTATGTTGTTATGTTGTATAACGTAGAATACTTTATACACGTGCCGTAGCCGTGGAACACCAACGTTTGAGCATATTATATATTGTGAAGAGACATGATGTGGAAGAAGCGAAGGAGGTCTGAAGTCTACAGAGAAGTGGCGCTCAAATCTCTCACTGGCCTGCCTAGTGACGGATTCGGAGATTCGGAGAATAGTGATATTCTGTACAGATTTTCTTCATATAGCAATCGGTTACGTGCAGCTATATGTTTCACATCAAAAATAATATTGAATAAAAAATCTGTTGTTATCTTCTTTTATAACAAGCTCGATGACAATCTTTTTGGATAAACAACTTTTTAAATACAAAGTGCATTGCATGCAGGTGCATTTATATTCTGACGTTACATAAAGCTGGTCGCATGCGGTTGCTACCTTAATAAATTATATAATAATAGCCGTGGTGGCCGAGTGGTTCGAGCAGTTGCCTGCGACGCAAAGGTCGCAAGTTCGAATCCCGACTGTACCAATGAGTTTTTCTGAACTTAAGTACAGTGATTAGTCACACCACGAACTTTACGGTGAAGGAAAACATCGAGAGGAAACCTGCATACGTCTGAGAAGAAATTCAAAAGGCGTATGTAATAGTCGTGCTTTAGTAACGGCGATGGACTCGCCATCTGTCACGTTGGCATCTAATATACCTCTGGCGGGAAGTGGGTGTGTGGGTATTACCTATACACCTCTGCCTACCCCTTCAGGGACCCTTGTGGGAAGGCGTGAGAACTGTATAACTATATCGTTAAAGGTATATACATATATGTTTGACCGTCGGTGTCGCTGTAGCATTAATCTAGACGCGTAGTGAATTGCTGGATGCTGCGTGGATTAAATTTACAGATATATAAAAAAAAATCTACAAACATATATACGGACGTAGTATCATGGCGAGTCCCTTACGGGGTAGGTAGAGAGAGTAGATTGCTATTTCTCTATACTTGGGGGACCTCTTTCGCTTCATCCACGTTTCTTGGTCTCGACATACATGCTCACCGATTTGTACCTACTCTTTACATCTGAAAGCTTAGGAAGGACTTGAAGCTCTACTCTACATGAGGGATTTGCACACGTTAAATGTGGAAATATAAATGTAATACGGTCACCCTACCTACGTGATTCAGATACATGTATGATTGGATCGGTTACAATTGAACTTAGCGTGCTTCAGATAACCACGCCACTGCCGTTATAGGTACTAACTGTTTTTTTTAGGGTTACTATAAACGGGATTAACATATAAAGGAAATTATTTAAGTCGAGATTGTTTATGTATATATACCGAAACTGACAATCCAAAACTGATAATTTATAGCTAAATCGCTAAAATTAGATGAGTTAGTTTATTATTATAAATGTATCATAGATTCAACTATGTATAAATATACAACTATGTATTCGTAAAAATCGATGTTTTTCTTCATCTTAAATCTCGTGATATTTTTAACCAAATCTACGTAAATTCAGAAAAAATCATTAATACGGTTGGGGTTCGAACCTACAATCTTTGCGTTGCAAACCAACCACGTAATCAATTCAAAACCGTAGATGAAATTTACAAGCTACAACTACAAGTATTTAGATGAATGAGGAAGTCGCCAGTCATGCATCTTACAGAGCCTATTTGCTTACTTACTCGTCTTGGTGCTGAAGTGCAATCTCGTGGTCATATTCGGTCGGTCTGTATGAACTTTAGTCTCGCCATTAACGGCAATAGTTCCCGGATCTCGAGAAAAAACATAAATACATATCATCACTCCGAGTCCCTCACGATGTTTTATTTTTAATGTAACAACTGAAAATGCAGCAATGGCAACTCGAGGCTTTGTTCAGTTTATCACTAGTTCGGATTTTCCAGCATTCAATCATAATTTATGATGGAGTGATGGAGTAATAAGTGTTTTAACTATGTCCTTTTATACCTAACAAAATTTGTATATTTTCTGAGGAATAAATGTCGTAATGGAACCTTGAGTTCAGAATTATATATGTACCCTTATATCTGTAGGTATATATATAATATGTAAATATGCATCTAGGAATAATATATATTATTTGGCTACTGCTGAAACCCAGTCTCGGTATTAAGTGTAATATCTTATAATTGTGATCAGCGGAAAAAAAATCAGATAAAATTGGTGTGATTGCTAATCTCAACCAGTACATCTGATTTTGTTATAAATAAAGTCAAATTCATGCAATTTTATCAAATATCAAATAATTATTTTACGTCATCCAAATCACCAATTTTCTTGGAATTGTTTGTTAACGATTAAATAATCCAGTACAAAGAACAAGGGCAAAAATAGGGGCGTCTATAAAACTACAAAATTATTTTTATTTCCTTCTTGTGAGAGAGAGCCCAGAGTTTGCATCACCCTTGTGATCACTCGCAGTCTCTGTCAATTTGTGAATATGAACTTTAGAACAACGTTTTATAGCGTAGTAAATGTCATTGGTATACCGCCGGGGTGCGTATTTCCATTTCCGTGTTTATTAGGAGGCAGTACTGTCTTGAAACACGCACGGGTTTGTCGCGCTAACTGCCTTTACAAAATCGTGTTCAATCCAAGGCACGTATCCTCCAATCGCGCACGGGTTTGCAACGCCAACTGTTCTTCCAAACACGTGTTCAAGGCGATCAAAAGGTACCGTACTCGAATCCGACTCGGTCATATTAGGTTAGAAGGCTAAGGCGAGAGCGTAGCTCGAGCCTTAGCCTTCGTGGTTATTTTTTTTATAATTTTTTTTTTTTCCTTTGTTTGTTTAGAGAAAAAAAAAAAAACCACGCGCATTTATTTTATTATTTATACCTATTTACTAAAAATTTTACCGCTCGCACAATGAATGATGATCGCGTTACTTCCTTCTCGATTGAAAAAAAAAAAATTATAGAAAAAATAACCACGAAGGCTAAGGCTCGAGCTACGCTCTCGCCTTAGCCTTCTAACCTAATATGACCGAGTCGGATTCGAGTACGGTACCGTTTGATCGCCTTGAACACGTGTTTGGAAGAACAGTTGGCGTTGCAAACCCGTGCGCGATTGGAGGATACGTGCCTTGGATTGAACACGATTTTGTAAAGGCAGTTAGCGCGACAAACCCGTGCGTGTTTCAAGACAGTACTGCCTCCTAATAAACACGGAAATGGAAATACGCCGCCGGGGTTTGAACCTATAATCTTGATAACGCAGACGATTACTTAAACCTTTCAGATACTACATTTCTTTTTCTATTGCAAAGCAAATAGGTCAGTAGTGTCACAAGGCCTTAGTATTCAATGAGCACCCATTTCATCGAGGCTTGTTGTTATTGCCCACGATGGTCCAATCAGCAACTATACTCGATCTAATATCTTCACGCGGGTGTAAATGCGGTGCGCTTTAGTGATATCTACTATAGATCCCTTCTAAGAGATACCGCGTAGATAGTAGTATATTGACTGGAAAACTGAGATTATTAGATCGATGGCCGTATTGCTTATATGCTGATTCAAGTCACTGCTTTATCAATGTGTTTTTCTGAACTTCAATTATTTCAGAGCTTCATGCTTTAGAAACGCAACGTTTCTCTTCTGCATACGTTTGACACGAGATAAAAATAAATTTTCGATACTTATTTTCCTTACCTCAGATATGACAAACTCGACATCTACCGCTTTGGCACCTAAATATATCTCCGCTATATTTTATTTTAATAAATAATAATCTAGTATATGAAACGCAGATATTTAAAATCGCTTGGCAGTCCACGCGCTACTCCATCGGTTTCCCGCCTTTTCTCTATGGTTGTCGCTAAGTCCCGTGTTCTTTATGGCTGGTTGCAATCTATCTCTATAGATCTTGCTGACACATCAAACACACCATTATGTTTCTTGATCAACATTAATAACATTATGACTATACACTACACTTTCATTTGACTTGCCAGTCACGCAACTATTTCTATGGTTATCTGTGGTCATGCAGTAGATAATTTCTCTGTTACATACATGTGTGTGGTTTGATTTGCATACGTTACATAAAATACATGTTGGATATTTAATTTGCAACAGTAAACTACATATGTTATTCGTAATTCGAATCAACGTCGTCGTGGAATACAGTTTTTATGGCTACTTATAATATATATAATGAGTGATTTAAATTCGATTATAAATATATTATATACAGACGACTACGCGATATCTAGGGTTCCTTATTTACCTTAAGGAACGCTAAACACGAAGGCTTATAAAGATTGTCCATTATTATCGTTAACAAACTTTATTACAAAGGTCAAGTAGGCGCCAGAACGTTGAACTAGGAAGAATATAGGTGTATCTTATCGTACATCTAGCCACGAGCAGGAAGATACCAACGATAGAATATTGTTTGTGGGTGTATTCTGCAATGCAATGTTTTTATTTATAAATCTTATCTGAGCAATTGCAGTTAGATCTTATGGGAAATAAAAAAAATATACCTACGTCTAGGTTGAGATTAAAAAACGAATGTGATCACTCTGAGGTACGGCGAAATACTTGCCATCTGTCAAGTTCACGCCTATTTTTATACAGTGAAAAGTGGCTGCTATTATAACTCTGTTTTAATACAGTGAATTAATCAGTTTGTGACTAAAGCTATTGTAAAGTTATTGTTTGCCACTGGAAATAGCTATCTCCTACAAGAATCTTCAATACTAAGAGATATTATCAGTTAATGAAGTTTTTAAACCTATATAAATATAAATAGCTATGTCTTTTAGATCTTTATCACATTATATGTGCGTACTTCATGTACAGTGTAGGTAAGCGTAGGTACAAAGTCTCAGTGGTACTTATGTACATGCAACTTCGTTACAGTTTTGCATGTCAATTAATCAAATGGGACCAGATCATAGCTTAGGTGCGCACCGAAAGTATATAGCCTACTGTCAAAGTATGTGTTTAGCTAGGTAACCGCTTACTATAACAAAATTTTATATGAATTTAAAAAACCACTGGATAAATTCATGGACTACTTAATGTTCCTTAAAAAGTTAAATGATTTTTAAAATATTGCAATTTCCAGCTCCGACTACTTACTCGATCACGAATCACATTACAATCTATACGATGAAGGAAAATACCGTAAGGAGATATATAGAATACCGCACGCTTACGAAGAAATTCAAAGACTCGTCATCTGCCACGTCTTCTGGGACCTCAATGTATCTATCTATCCCTTCGAGGACCCTTGTGGGATGACGTAGACGGAATTCGAAGCTAATAATAACTAGAAGCCTAATAATAATGAATACCTTGGTTGGTACCCATAAACAAAAGCGGATTTCTTTGATCTGAATATTTAATTAAGTACTCGTGATTATTGGACTATCAATCATATTCAGTAAAAGTAATGCTACCGAAAGACCAAAATTGATTGTAGATATGGACGGTAATTATTTGATATGTTTATTTTGATGGCGCCACGTCATAATGATCCACGTCATTTATGTCATTGAGTCTCATGGATTACTATACGTATTCAATATTCGTTTAGCTTTATAAACTGGCAAGCTAAGTAGCATACAAGCTCCTTCACTTATAAACATAATTGATCACTATGATGAGGTTTTCCTTAATGCGGAATGAATAAGCGAATATAATAAAAAAATAAATCAAATATTTTGTTCTGTCACACACTGACATATCCAATTGTCGACCCTGCATCGCGTCTCCAGTCTTTGTCATTGGCGCACAACAATGTTTGCTATTTGTAGGTAATCAAAGGCGTATGTATAGTCGTGCCTGAGTAACGTCGATAGACTCGCCATCTGTCACTTTGGCACCTAAAATATATCTCTTGCGGAAAGTGGGTGTGGTGGGTACTTCATAAACACCTCTGTCCACCACTTCGGGGACCCTTGGAAGGCGTGGGGATATATTAAACATATTTTATTGTAGGTATTGTCGAATTCCAACAAAGCTATCATGCCTCACTCTCGACACGGGTCCCCACCTATCTAATCTACCACCAACGTTTATAAGTACACTAACCGACAGTAAAACCTAATTACCGAAATCACCCAAGTTTTTTTCTAGTTCAGTTAATCCCGTCCACACATTGTTCTTATTTTGTAATACTCATTACAATGTTTTTCGCTCCGCGTTTAAAAGACGTAAAAACAAAAAGTAGTAAACAGTTAGATGGTAAAACCCTATAAAGTTGTTCCTGACCATCCTGATACCAGATGACATATGTGGGATAGGACCTATTTACTTGCGAGGTGCATTTAAACAAAAAATAGGTATTCTTGAGAACACGGCATTAACATAACCCCGATCACTTTATGTATCATTGTGGATTCTAAGATAAACCGATACTTAGACACGGATCTGACTTTGATACTAGACTAGATAAGCCTTTCAACATAGTACGTTATACTAATTATGTTATTTTTTTGCAGAAAACGAAAACAGAAGACATTATGGAACAAATGACTAGTAAAAGCGTGAGCTGGGGAGATAACGGTAAGGAATGCGATAACGAATTGTGTATCGAAGGAAAATTGCGCCTAATTAAGAAAAAAGCTGTTCAAATGCAATTGATAACAACAGGTTAATCTTTTAATCGTTTCCAGGTAATGATGCGCCGTATACTGATTAGATGTTGTTCTGAAAAATAACGTATCTATCGCATTTTTTTTAGTAGCTGTCATTTTTGAACGATCACATAAAAATACTTGAATAAAATTCTAAATATAGCTAATTATCTATATTAAATGTTTGTATACTTTGAAAAACCCAGATTATGCGTTATATAATAAATTAAATTTTTACAATGAACACAAAATCCACGTATCTATTAACTGTAGATTTTTCGGGAAAAACCACGTAGTTCTTTTGTCCTATTTTCACACGATACTGACTAGGTTGTTCTTTTGGGAATTAATACGTTATTCTTCCTGAGAGCTCCTTAAAAAAGATGCCATGCGCGTTCAAGCTCAAAATATTTTCATTACATTAATGTAACGGCAGGTAACCTGATTGTAAGGACTATAGCGTTTTGTAATCCGGTCGCGAGACTGCATCTTACGTATAGACTAACTTCGGGCCTAAAGAATATTGTGAAATTGTGTTTGGATGCTTTAGAAAGAAATATAAATATTATAAAGTAGAAGATTGGTGCACACTTTCTGTTTTTAATTAACACAAACTGAACTTATTTTTGTGTGAAAAAATAAAGAAATTATATATCCTCACGCCTTCCCACAAGGGTCCCCGAAGGGGTAGGCAGAGGTGTGTAGGTAATACCACACACCCACTTTCCGCCAGAGGTATATCAGGTGCCAACGTGACAGATGGCGAGTCCATCGCCGTTACTCAAGCACGACTATACATACGCCTTTGAATTTCTTCTCAGACGTATGCAGGTTTCCTCTCGATGTTTTCCTTCACCGTAAAGCTCGTGGTGTGACTAATCACTGCCAATTATTATCATTATTATTATAAGAGCCTTGGAGGTTGAGTTGTTTATGTACTCACCTGCAAACTTACGATAAGAAGTTCAAACAAAGGTAGGTACATACATCTATTTATGAGTTTTACTGAACTCAAGTATACTGACACATGAAACCACGAGCTTTAGGGTAAAGGAAAACATCGAAAGGTAATTTGTATATGTGCGAGAAGTAATACACACATAAATGTGAGAACTGACGACAGAATGCCCATCTATCAAGTTGGCAACTAAATATAGGTATCTCTGGTGAAAACAGGACGTTATTGCTCTACATTGCCTCCGGGAACCCTTATCCAGGCGTGAATATAGATATGACTAGGTTACGGTAGCGTTACTTTTTAGAACTGAAATAAAAAAACGTGTGTTTTGTTTTAGTACTTTAATTAAATACATTTATTTGGTTATTAATCTTAAGTCCCTCTAAAGATCAAATTTGCCTGCCCAGTAAAGCCGTTGGTGGTATTTGCTCTTTAGGCAACCGAATTGTGACAATACTGGTTAGTTAAATGTTTTTCGGTTGATTTTTATGTAGTTTTTTTTTACGATGCCTGAAGTCGATCGGAATCTGGACATACTTCATAAAGAATATAAGGGTATCTCAAATCACTTCATCTAGACTGTGTCTATGTAATGTCTGTACTCGTGGCTTACACCAAGAACTACCGATTACACATTTATATGTACCTAGCATATGAGTGTAATCGGTATTATTTCAAAAGCGGTTTATTATCAATTCACAATAACCTAACCTTTCTTTCGCAGATTTGCTGGAGTCCACATCAGATCCGAATATGTCAGTGACGTCAGTAGCCGAGGAACTACCCACTCTGACGGTGGCCACGATCGTGGCAGTCACCATTGTCGTTCTGTTCGCCATCGTTGCGGTCTTCCTGCTGGGCGTTCTCATCGACTGCCGACAACAGTGCTCTTCTTTTTGATACCGATTATGAGTGGAGGCGGTCATGTATACGTATACTAGTCCCGATGTGACGTCAGGGCCATCACGATGTGACGACATCGTATCGAAACGAGGTCGGCAGCAAGGGATTGATACCACTGGTGTTGCAAGCGTCCATGGGAAGCGGTAACCGTTTACTATTAGCGGGCTGCGTGGTTTTGCTACCGTAATGACATAAAAAATATTGTTGCTTTTCCGAAAAAAAGGCACGGTGTGTGAAATTCCCCGCAAAACGACGATATGAAGGCCGTTGTCAAGACACAGTTCCACAGAGCTGCAATGAATATTATCTGTCCCGGAAGACTTTTTTTAACCTACAAGGTCTTTGTTGCAAAAATACGTGATACCAAAAAGTACATTTTTTATCAGCAACCAAAGTAATTTTACACGGAACTGCAAGTTTTGTCAAAACAACGGATAACGCCTGGTGATAACATTAGAATAATCCCGTTATACCAAATTCAATCATAATCGAGTTTTAATTATATGACACCTAATTTATTACAAGGACCAATTTGCAGAAAGTTCACATATTGTGTCTGTGATACCTTATCTCTCTCCACCTAGATTGATTTGCGATATAGTATCTTTACAAGTTCATAGGTTTACTACTATTCCTCACGCCTTCCCACAAGGGTCCCCGAAGGGGTAGGCAGAGGTGTATAGGTAATACCCACACACCCACTTTATGGCGAAGGAAATTATAGTGAGGAAACCCGATGCCTGATGTCTTATAGGAGGATATTCAAATACGTACGTATTCGTACCTGGCAGATATCCGGGTGGAAGGTGGATGTAATTATAAAAGGTGTAATGGGAACCTGTCTGCGACTTTATTATATGTTTCTTTTAAATTCACGGTTCCCCGAAGGGCACCGTCCTTTATCTTCGCTTGCGTAGGAGTACATATCCAACACGTAGGCACGTAGGCCCCTTGGAGTTTTCATATAAGTACACTTGGCGGATATCATAACCGGAAATAAATAAGGAAATAAATATACAACGATACACCCAAAGATGATCGCGCCGAGTTCAAAGATGTGTGTGTAATAAGAAGTGGAATATTGGGATGGTCGCCTTGCTATCAGTCTCAAAATTAAAGTCTTAGCAGGCGGTTACTCGCCACCGGCTAGATGCTACCTATGTCATTTTTAGACGTAGATAGTATTATCTAACTAATGTGCCCCAAACCGTTTAATTTTAAAGGCAACAACGCGAGGATAGTTTGAGACCACTAAATCATTGGATGAAATGTATTTCTTTTCCGCTAGTCCTTAACACAATAGATTTACATTACGTTGTTGGTTGGTTACGTGGTTGTTGTAAGGGTGCCCCGTGCCACGTTAATTGATTATAATTGTTTTATTTACAGGCGGGTGTTAGCTGAGAAGATGGACGAAGTGAAGAGGTTTAAGCAACAAAGGAGGGCGAACGTGAACACGCATCCCGACGACGACAGTACTGTTATAGTCAATAATGTTGAAGAAGTGGGGATGAGTGAGCCGCCTGCCTCCTCACTTCGCGACATACCATAGGGTCCTTAGGATAGATTTCGATCTTAAGCTGTACATAGAATAAAAAAAGGTTTTGTTATACATATTATTAGCGACACTTACGTACGCCGCGAGATGGTTTTCTCTACACGTTTTCTCGCTCGAACCGGAATACCTACCTCAGAGAGGACACACCGGGTTAACCCATTTAAAGTTGTTTTAGTGTGCCTAGTTAAGATTGTAGACAAATTGCTAGGTTTCCGAGTAGTGTCGTGTTCCGGCTGTGAGTAAGCGATAATTGTGATCAGGTAATTTCTTATCCATTCAACGGGCTGTATGCTTGTTATCTGCCTTTCTACACTATTATTTTTTAAAGAGAAAATATTTAATTGTACGTTTTAAAATTGTTTGCAATGGACAAACTCAAAAATTACTCAAATATTTCCATAATTATTTTCACTTATGGAAAGCTTGTGATATTCCGGAGTAACATGAGCTATATTTATGCGCTACATAACGTCTGTAAATTAATTTAAACGCGGGTGAGATCGCTACACTTCTAGTATAGAAGGTATAGAAATAGAATATGAGCAGACGAAACTGTCTCGCGGCGCACATTCTAGCAATACTGAGGCCGTACCATGGACTGCTCTTCCATTACTTTTCATGGACAGATTTATAGACCACATATACATCTATAACTTATACATTCTGGAATTATAATTGCAAAAGCACGACATCTGGTGCCTTTTATTTGTACTTAAGCGTGTGATGTATTGTTCAAGTATAATGTAAATAGCCTTATGTATTTTATTTTATTTAATAGGTATGCCAACAATTCGAACACAAATATGTACATTAAACTTATTCTAGGTGTCTTATGCTGTGTCGAATCTTTTACAGGCAAACACCGCTTGCATCGAAAGAGTATGCCGGTAATACTGCGCTGTCAATAGTTATATGGGAAATACAAGTATAAAAGATAGTTTAAACATTATAATTTGAACTTATTGTTGGTATTGGTACAGTCAAGTCAAATTTGTTGGGGCTATTATAGTATTTTGTACATTGTGGTTCGCACGACCTAACTTCGCATTACTTCAATAGTTATCTAGGTATCTTTAATCAAAGCGAGATCGACCCGTACGGAAGAAAAATCAATGGTAATATTGAAGTATACATACTTATTATCTTAATTTGATTGTTAAGTGTTAAGTTATATTGAGTTTATAACTAATTTTAGGTAGACCAAAGTTGTATGTATGTAATGTACTCACATTTTACCATATCTTTTTAATCCCGTCGGCTTCAAAAGGAATTGTTTGTTCTACTTAATGAAAGTTGTAAAGCGATGAATTAAAAGATAATTTAAATTCAAAACATTTTTGTTTCATTTTCAACAGCAATTGAGAAGTCCCAGAAAATAGGTTACTTTGAACAATTTAAAGTTGTTTATATTTTCCTAGAAGTTCTAGTGATGTCACTCGATAAATCGTTCTTTCAAATTGTACCACGACGTGATTTTCGTCAGGTAGCTGATTGCTTTCATGACAAATTTTTCAACCAAGAGATAGCGAGACGTTATTTAATCGCCGATTTCATTATCTTCAAAAAGGAACTTCTTAAAGGAAGGCTAACGAAATTCCTTACTCATTTTTCATCTTTTAAGCTAAACTACATTAAAATAAGGCTCGATTAGGATATTGTAGCACGATATGGGTATACTTGATGACGTCCAGTCGATACAGGAAAAATGACAGCCTCTGTCACTCCAATAGGCACATATTATTATTGGATGGGCCCTTGAGTTTTGTCCAACTGCGGAAGGAAGTATTAATGTTGCAACAAATACTCATTGATGCTAAAATCTGAATTAGTAACACCCTCGCAAAAGAGGCACTTCTTCATACCGAACTGTTCGCGAAATAACGAAGAAATATATCGATGGAGTACAAAGACAGCATAGTCATGCTTGAAAGACGGTGACAGACTCGCCACCTGTCATCTTGGCATCTAAAAATATACCATACCATAGTGAAAACAGAATGTTATTAATCTCTGCATACATTAGTAAGTTCTTGCAGGATGAGGTGCTATCATAAGTAAAGGCTACAGCCTTCAATCAGATCGTATCGTTTCGTATCGATTAATAAACGCAAAACTGAAATAATATAATATGTCTTATATATACCCATTGACAGATAAAAATAGTTATTATCAATCAACATCATAATGTGAAAATTTTATATATATCTCATACACATGATCTTAATGAATATATATATTTTATTAGAACGATGATAATAAGCAGTTTTAGATAAGATTTGTAGTGTATTTCTTAAAAACGTGATTGGTTTAACTTAGAAAACCACCTTATTAGGCCCCTTAAAGAATAGTTAATTAGGTATATAGTAGAAACCACTACTAGCTACTCTAGTTGCGATACACTTAATACTTAACGTCAAACTATAACTCCTATAAAATACTTTTTGTTATACAAAAGCGGAATATATGAATATTAATAACAGGCATGGCAATGAATTGCTCCTTTGGCAAACATAATGTTATTGTGTATCAATGCCCCTCTACTTAAAAAGGCAACTAGTGGAAAAATACGTATAAACAACAATTAACTGTATTAACAAAAGATATTTGTATAACTAACTTCTTGCAGATAAATATTTGACCCAAATCGGTAGCGACGTGCCAAAAAGTAGCAGCGTTGTCACGCTGGATAGCAATGCTGATTCTCTGAGTGAGTTATGTGCCAGTCCGCCGGTCACGAGAAGTCTCGATTAGTCGACGCGAAACTTCCTTTAAAAATATAGTGAGCCTCAGGACGCCGCAAATATGTAACCTGACCCAAGATAGGCATACTTGCGGCGCTTAAGGCACTCCTGCTGAGCAGCAGCGGTGCCGGCCGCCACCGATGTGTCAGAAGATGGGAAGGAGCTAGTGTATCGACATACGTAGCGTCCAACACCAATGGCCGACCCATCCTGCAAGACATCGGAGACCTACCGTCCGGCCTCCAAAACATGTGTTTTTGTTCATTTCAAAGAAAGGCAAAAATTAAGAAGATAAAGTACTAAAAGCTAGAAAATAATTAGGTAGGTCCTACGTACTAATCATCACACTTCACATCACATATTTAGGTGTCAAGGTGGCTCATCCGTTCCTCACCAAGTTTTCCTTAATTGTACAGTAAGTTTGTGGTTATAGTAAGCATATACGTAAGGTATAGTTGGAATTCAAGCTTACAATTTTTTCGTTGCAGACGACTACTCGAACCACTCGGCCACCACGTCTCTTTACTTTACATACTAATACTTAAGCGATAGGAAGAGGAGGAGGAGGTCTTTTAGTGCGATTGTTACATGAAATACTAAATTTAAAGTGCGATAATTTACTAAAAAACGGTAAGGTATGTTCATAAATGAGCAAGAATTTGTGACTTATGTAAGCACCCGCCTTATACAGAATGAATGTTGTTTGACTGAATGTTCATTCAGCGTGTTTTGGAACGCCACAACAGCTGCGCGAAGCATTAGGTGCAATACTCCGATGGTCACGGTGCTACATTGCCGCATTCCTCAAGACGTTGCACCGCTATTCGTTTGCGACGATAACAATTAATTGATTAATCAACGACCTCCGATAAGACCATTCCTCTGTATAAATCGTATCAACAAATATTTGTCAGTATCGCGCAGTATGTCAGTGTGGGCAGGCACAGCCACAAAATAATAATATATCAAATAAATTATTACTATTGCAATGTGCATATTAATTCAGACTTGACAATTGTAAGTCTTGTGTCGTGTGTATTGGATTGTCTTGTGTAGGTGTTGAAAACTAATGGGGAACTCTAAGTCGAAGAAAGCTCAAAAAGAACCGGATAAGTTCTTCGAGCGAGAGAGATGGAGGGAACAGAAGCGAGAGGAGAAACGCAAAAAGATGGTTAACTCTGGGAATAAGCGGCTGGGTTTGAAGGAGGCGCCTATCACGCCGGGACAGCTGGGCCCACCGCCATCGACGGGGCCGGGGCCTGCTCCTGCACCGGCACATGTGCGCTCCTATGACGACGAGGCCCTTGACCGTATGCGATATCAGCTCCACAACGACTCTGATGCATTCCTCTTGAATAATATTCTTCTGTCAGTCCAGTTCTTTGAGAACTATGAGCGGTAAGTGTTAACCAAAATAAATAAAAAAACTTGTATCTCTCTCTCTCTCTCTCTCTCTCTTGATGATTATATGTATTTTAACAGACTTCAAAAAAGGATGAGTTGAGTGACTCAATTCGACCATATATATTTTTTATTTTAAACTATTCTTTAATCCATACAAATAAATAAAATTGGAGTGTCTGTTTGTAATATAAAAATAACCGCGTTTTACTAAATGCATGCAAGGTACATATGCCAATTTTTTTAAATATTATTGTCTATCTGTTTGTTCCGGGAAATCTCTGTTACTACTGGACCGATTTTGACGGGACGGGAAAGGATTAACATATGCTACTTTAATTTTAGAAACTAAACTAAGTTTTTTCTATATATCTATATTCCAAGCGGACAAAGTCGCATGCACCGGTAGTTTATACAGTAAATATATTATACACACATAATTATATTTAAAATTTTCATCTGTAACAAACTTTATCACTAGCAGCATCATGCAATGTGACCCGTAAATGATGAGCAAAGTTATGATATATAGGATCAGAGATTTGATGGGGATTATCGTGAAAATAATCTGCTAATTTAATGGTTCGCTTGAAGCATTACAACCTCAAGCGCTGCAAAGACTACGTTTTTGTGGCGTTTGGAGTCGAAACTCTAGGGTCGGGGGACCAGATACACTTCATTTTTATAAGGATGTGTCGAGGAAACTTTTTGAGTACGCACTGTGGTACGATTAATTTCTTAGTGATAGTACTAAGAAATTTTACAAATACATTATACAGATAGTTTTTCATGTCTTATCGAATTAATTATCTAGGATTCCCAAAACAACCGTAATTATAATTACACGGAAAATTGATGAGTAGCAATTCATAATCAAAAATGTGTTTGCCTTGGCGAAAGGGGATTTCCTACGATAACGGCCCAGATATAAAGCCAACACAAAAATGCTTCCGGCACGGGTATTGTATAAAAACATTGAAATAACCTAATCAAGTAGGAGTAGATTGCGTTGTATTGTCATTGCATACCTGCTTGAAGATCATGCATTACTTATTGAAGATGTTAAATATCATGCGTAATAAGTGCATTTAAATAATATTGACTGTTTGGCATGAATTTGGAAGCGAAAGACCAATATACTAACATATATCAGAGAAAAAGTCTCTCGCATGCCGCCGTAGATATAAGGTATAAGAGATTGCGCTGAACAGGACTAAATGGAAGGAGTTGCATCAGAGATGCCAGCAAGGAAACAAATTTATGATGATGATACTGTCAAACTTTTTTTCTTTCTTTATATGTTTGTTTTTTTTTCTTTTATTTATTCTAATTTAAGTCTACTTTTACTGTATATTGTGTGTCAACAAATAAAGCTTATAAGTACCTGTCCACGGGTGGAGCACTGGTGACCTGTAACACAGGTTTCTCAAACCTACCTCAGGCACCAGTCTCTCACAATTAAAGGAATTTACATAGCTGTGCATCATACAATAATTTAACTGCCTAGTTGCTAAGATGTTTTGTGAGAGAAAATAAATGAAAGTTTATTAATCTTATTGCCATCCTCCTCAAAGATATAGATAAGTCAAACCATACAATTTTCAAAACCTATTTTACGATATTACCCGATGACAACTGATAATATCCGTTACGCGCGAAATACGATTATCGCGCAGTGAATCTGTACAAAAGCATAGTTATCGTTAGAATCGATGAAATGATAATATTTCTATCTCAACAGGAGATCTTACGTACGTCAAGCAGGGAATAATTATGATAGCACACGAATGACATCATCGAGATACTTTTTGTGCGAGACAACGGACATTAATAAACGATACATTTGTGCCTTTGTAAAATTTTTGATCAATTGCTAGCCAAAGAGTAGTGATGGAAAGAAATCAGCACTCACTCCTCGTAATAATTTTAACAAATACCATGTGTTGTATGTCGTATATATATATATACGAGTATATATATATACTCGTTGGAGACCTAATTCAATAACTCTTTTGTGTAGTAGATAATCATGTTAATTTGCTTTTAATTAAAATTTGAATAATTTTACTCGGCTGTTTCGTCTAGTGGTCAGAGCTGCGAAGTTTGAGGTTGCAGGTTCAGTTCCTGAGGGCTTTTAATTGTGTGATGACCATGAATATTTGTATCGAAGTGTTTCATGTTATATGTATTTAATAATATTTGTCTATCTATATATATCATTGTCCAGTTCCCATAGTGCAAAGCTTTGCTTAGTTTGGGCCTATGTAAATTTGTGTGGAATTATAGGTATTCTGGTTTTTCAGTTTGTCTTTTTTTTATCGGGGTTGATACTTTATACTTAAATTTTTTTAACTCCTAAGAACCAAAGAGAAAGACCATGATTCCTTGTCAAGGCCTTTTACTTATAAAAATTATATTAACATATTGTATACATATTTCTAATTACGGTTCATTCGCTCAAAGAGTCAATTTACAGCAAGGTATTAAGAAGATTATTAAGTAAGATATGATAACAAAATATAAGTAGGAGTTACATGATAAAGTCTCAAGAATATAATTATTATTGTTGTTATCAAGTCTTTAAAGCTAGCGGTGATTTTATTTGATTTGTTCGATTCTTTATATATAGATAAAGGTAAAATAGATATATTTTTGTATATTTTATAATAGGATCCTAGCTGTTCGTATCATTTTAAACTTTATTATACTAAACTAAATAAAATACTAGTCCCAACTCATTGTCTCACAGGAGGGTGCCAAGAAGGCTGGCAGCATTGCCATGCTGTATGGCAATGCTGGCACTGCAAGATACGTACCAGCTTTCTTGTCATCATAGGCCTCGATCAAACGATTTACATGATTATCTAATCACTCACGATGGTTATTATTTTTTACTATATTTTTAAACGATAAGAATAAATTTAAGAAGCTGCCTATCAATATATATATATAAATTTTATGTTGGTTTGTTACGCTTCAAAAACTCAAAAAGTTCTGCACCGATCGAGCTGAAATTTTAGCATCATATATAATCCGCATCATAGATTGTTTTTATCTATTTTTTGCATCAGTCACATATCCACAGCGAAGCGTGGCAGGATACAGCTAGTAGTTTATAAGAAGAGTTTAGGTATACCTATACATAATGGTTTATCAAAATCTCGTATAGACTATGCATAACCTTCGCAGCATTGTTATCGAAATCCAAATTACTTATTTACCAGCTATAACAAAGTAAGATGCAAATGGTAAATCGGTTCATAACTGACATAAATTACGAAAAATATCAATGAATACAAAAATATAGTTAGATATGTAGATATGAGATGTAAAATTTTACTGATGAATGTAAGTCAAGAGACTGGCATTCTACTCCCTCTGCCTAGACCGTGAATGACTCAGCGTGCTGATATATATGGCACATAGATGTAATAATCGAATCATTTTTACTTCCAGGGAAATGCATCATATAAAAAACAATCCGATAAGTGAACGTGAAAACCTGATTAATGAGGCGATGGTGCGGCGCAACAAACATGTGTTTTTCGCTGACCGGCTGCAGGAGTGCGTACAAGAGCACGTCTGCTTCCAGCGCCAGCGAGGTCTTGCAGAGGCGCTCGTGGCGCCTCGTTTGTTTGTTATTTATGACAACGTGGAAGCGAGCGAGCCTGGAGACACTTCAGATTACAGCGCAGTCCTTGATGCCCCATTTTACAAGCTACGTATTGAAGATTGCAAAGAAGCAGGTAGTTATTTCCAAATGGTTATGTTGATACATATTATAATATTTATTTTTCTTGTTTCGATGTTATTTTCGATTTCGATTCTCATGTTAACCTTTACAAATTTTAGGGTACGTGAAACTGAAGAAAATTGAGGTTTTGGAGAGCACGCTTCACAAGGAACCTGAGCTTGATGACACAAAAAAGTTTGATTCAGATGACAGTATCTATACAGATTCCGAAAAGGAATCTAACGATTCGGATGATTCCCCATATGTAAGCAGAGGAGCAGAACTATTACAACAAATAAAATCAAAATTGAATGCAAGAGATAATACGAGGAGTCAACAACGAAATAATGTAAAATTGTCTCATGACACCGTACCGGATGTTGGAAGGCGGTTTAGTGGACCAACTAAGGAAACTAATTCGCTGGTAGCTAAGGGCGACATATCAAATATAAATATTCTACGTAAATCCCAAAATATGAAGGTTAATGAGGAACAGGATAATAAAGAACAGCAAATGCAACTATTATCTATGAAACAAGGTCATGAGGACCATGAAATGAAACCCAGGAAATCGATCTTGAAAAATACAAGAAGATTGAGTGGTCCAGTAAAAGAAATGAAAGGTAAAACTCACTACACTGATATTAGAAATCAAATAAATGACAACACCCTTGCCGAAGATACTGAAACTTCAGGTTACAGATCGAATTCTAGTAGTCGTCACAATGAATCTAGTGAGACTGAGTCTGATTATGGTTATTCCACAATTACGGAATCCGCTACACCAAAAAGGATTGAGCTCAGCGTTCAATCCAATTATATGCTTACTTGTGGTGCTTTACCTGAGGAATCTTGGGCACCAGTGGAAATACGTTCTGTTGAAAACTGGACCGACGATGAAGATGACTTTAACGAAGATACAGGATCGAAATCATCTCTATCGCGGAATTTATTTGAGACCTGCTTCTTTCTAAGTTCACCAGGATTTATGCATAATTTCGTGGATAATTTCATAATAAATTTGGGTTCTGGTCTTGGCCTTTCACAAGAATCAATTAGCAATGCTCTAACTCAGGGAGCGAGTATCTACTGCGATTCAATAAAAAATGGCATGAATACTGGCTATGAAGTATTTCCTGCTCTCGTAGCTGCCTGGCCAAATGCAGCGAATCAGTGGATAATACGTGAAAGAAGGATCATTCAAAATCCGAGGACTAATTTCAGTTACCAGTGGCCCACTAAGTATATGGTTAACAAGGCTATCGGTTTCGGATGTCTACTCGTTCCAATTGGATTCAGGCCAAAGCGAGGAATAAATCCCGAACAAATGTTACAATGGAAGATTATTTTCCCTGCAGCCGAACGCTATCTAGAAAGTTGCCTTGCACATTCTCATATGCGATGCTATTTATTCACGTTGGCACTTCAAAAATGTTTCATGGAAAATGAAACAACAAAAATTGGCATTGATGCCAGTCATATAAAGAATCATTTGTTTTGGCAATGCGAAGATAATTATGCTAAGTGGCCGGAGGATAGATTAGGAGAATCACTTAGGTTGTTTTTGCGCACTTTCTACGTTCATTTTGGCCAGTCTAGATTTCCAAACTATTTTGTTGAAAGCTGTAATGAATTTAAAAGCATTCCTAAACCATATTTAATGAAACTTCAAAGGAAACTTGCCAACATTCTAGAAGCACCTGTGATGCATGTTCTCCATGCAATAGAAAAACTGAAGTATAATAAAAAAGACTTCTATCCAGCATTAAATTGCCACAGGCTGTATGCAATTTTGACGTGCAAAAATCCTTTGAGCATGCTGAATCCAAATATACCAATTGTTACCCCGAATTACATTGAAAGCTCTGAGAGTGAAGATGACACTCATTCTGAATTCTGGAATAGAGCCAAGTCTCATGACAAGCATTATCAATGGAAAAAGGAAAGACAGAGACAGATGGAAGAAAGAAGAAAGGCACATATGCATACTAAAAAGAATAAGTCAACCAAGCAAGATAGAGAAATTAAACAGAACGTAAGTTTGTAATTATAAGAAACTAGATTGGTCACCCGTAAATATTTTTTCTAGAATAAAACAATTCAATAAAAATTAACGTGTGTGAAACCGCGGGGAAAAAAAATGTCACGTATTTTTCATCTCAAAAGGAATTAATTTTCCCCGTTTCTTACAACATTTTTCTTGATGCTCCGCTCCTATTGGTCGTTACGTAGCCTATAAGCTTTCCTCGAAAAAATCCAATACTAAATCGAAATATCTATCGAAATATTTTCGCGCGTCCAACCAAACAAACGCAATATTCTGTTTATACATACATATACATACATAGCATCAGGTCCCTAACGGGGTAGGCAGAGATTATAGATTCTGTTTATAATATTGAATCTGTTCTGTTTTATTATATTTGTAGATTATGTAGTAATTATTGCTGCATGGATTAAACTTGGTTAATTAATGTATAAACTCTTGTTTTCAGATTATATTACCAGCTAAAATGGAGCCGGAGCGAAGGCGCTTGGTTTTGGAATTCTTTATACCGCATTTTATAGCAATGGCTCGATCCAGTGAGAAGTTTGAATCTATTAGGCAAGCTGTGATATACTTGGAGCAGGCACAGCGATTATGTACAATACTTGCTGATGAGCCTGCTGGTGAAATTGTGGCTCACGATTATTTGGATGTGATCCGTGATAAACTGGCAGATTGTCAGCGCAAGTTGGCAAACCAGGGCGGTTACAAACTTCCTCCAAGGAGTGATAGTCATTTGGATCGTTCCCATAAGCCTGTGCGACAATTACGTCCTAAATTCGAAAATGTCATCGGTCAACATTCTCCTTCCGAGAGCCACGGTATATCGGCATTTACTTTTGTTGATGTACATATTGAAAACGCTCAAGATACCAATAACAATATGAAATTGAGCGACATGAACTCTAACGAGGAATCTAAACTATAAGTATAGTGACTTCTATTATTATTTAAGAAATAACTTAGAAAGTAGGGTCTTATTTAGTAAGTGTTTGGGATTGCTTGGAATGTAGAATCTCTTAGATATTCGAAAATTTTAACATTATTGTACTATGTAATAAAAACACAATTTTCAAAGTAAAATTTAATGTGTATACATGTATTTTTTAGGTTTTATGTATTATTAATACATAACTTTTAATTCCTTGTATCTACTTAAAAAATATATAAAACTGAAATTATTATTCTCTAATTTCATTTCGTAGTCTTGCAAGTCTGATACAATTATTTGTTGTAATGTTAGTATTATTTACAAAGAGTGAGTATCACACCAGAGGGTTGACTCCAGCAACCATGGCTAGAAGAGCCATGCGCACATACATGCCGTACTCAGCCTGTCGGAAGTAGGCGGCGCGAGGATCTGAGTCAAACTCCGGTGCGATTTCATCGACTCGCGGTAGGGGGTGCATCACCACCATACGACGACGAGCACGCGTCATTAGCTGAGGAGTTACCACCAACACTCCACGACTCTGAAATCATAAAGCATTTTTATAGGCTTTTACAAAGTCAATAGTCGTGCTGTGTGAACCTTTCCAGTACAGACACCACGGCGGAAAGAGGGTGACTTAGCATTTTCCCAGGTATACCCACCTAAAATAAAAAGTCTAAAAAATCTGGATTATTAAAATTTCCATATAATTACGCCCCATCTCTCACTGGTTAGACAGAGATAATAGTGCTTTGCTTCAATCAAGACTTAAGTCCCACTTTCACTTCAACGAAATTAATTTATTAAGCTCCTTTGCTTTTTCTAGATACACTAGTTTAAATGTCTATGCTAAAATATCTTGGGATATACCCTCACCCTATCGTATAATACGTTGTGTGTATAGTCTTACCTTTTCATATTCTTCTTGACTCTGGAATCTCTCCCTCTGAATTCTAGTCATGTACAAAACATGTGTATCTGCAAGTACATCTTCCAACCGTTCGTAAACTCTTTGGGGTATTCCTTTGGAAGAAACGTATTCCATTATGTGATTTGGCATACCAAGACCAGGAGGGCTCACGTACTGAAGCTGCACTTGATACAAGGTCAATAGCCTAGCGAGTGAGTGCACTGTACGTCCGTTCTTAAGATCGCCAACCATAGTGATTGTGAGGCCGTTCACTGTACCAATTTCTTCTCGAATGGTAAATATATCTAGTAAGGCCTGTGTAGGATGTTCTCCAACACCGTCGCCTGCATTGATTACTGGTCTCCGACAGTGTTTTGATGCACGCTGTAATTAATACATATTATTATTATTACCATACAGATTGTGGGTTATCTGTGAGTACGTAATTAATTTTACAACCGTTGTGGAAAATATTGGTAATTGATATGAATTAAAAGGCGATATAATATTTGTATCTAAGTAAAAAATATATATTATAAAACACATTATATATATATTGTGTAAAAAATTTTGATTGAGTGATTTGACTAAACATACAAACAAAAAGAGCGTGTGATGTGGACACAAAGAGACAGTACATCATACGGAGATTATTTTATAGATTTAATTAGATTAAAAAAAATGTGATACTTGAGACCTTACTAATGTATAGCTCGACCTAGGCCAGTTCTATTTCAAGCGATAGGGAATACAGTCACCTCGTCGAAAAAATATAACAAAAGATGAATGATGAGACGTTTTATATTTTATATCATATCTGTTTCAATGTGTGACCCAGCTTATCATATAGAGAAAAAAAACCGTATTGTCACGAATATGGAAAGGACGAAAAAGTTTCTTATGTTATCTGATAAAGCGATTGGTAGAGGAGATCAGTACAGGTACACTGTTATTACAGTTATATTAATTAGAATCTTGATAAAATAAAAACTTACTGTAACTGCCCCGGGCTCCGGATGTCTGAGAACTACCACATCGGAGTAACTCGCCATAATTGCAACGCTGTCTTCTAGGGTCTCTCCTTTTTTAGCGGATGAGCTCGTAGCATCGGTATGTATAACAGAACCTCCAAGCCGCTGCATTGCAGCTGTGAAACTGCAGCTAGTTCGAGTACTGACTTCGTAAAATATAGAAGCCATAACCTTTCCACGCAGTATATCATCCAAGTAACGACCCTTGTTTATACTGATTTTCATAAATTGGGCTAAATTGAAAAGATCGTTAAGTGTATCTTTGCTAAACATATCTACCGTGAGCACATTTTTGCCGAATAGGTCACTACGTTGACGTTGAGACGATGTCGTCTGAGGCGGATTGTAGTTTGAGGAACTGTCATATCTTTGTCTCGATATGCTTTGTGTGGGTAATGGTGAGATACTTCTATAGCCAGTCATCTCATTAAAGTGCACATTTGGCTTCTGCAGCTCTGTCCTGGTGCTTTCAATTTGATCCAAGTCTATATCGCTGAATCTAGTCATCTCACCTGAAGTATGCATATCCATTGCTGAATTTGGTCGGCTTATTTCTTTTTCCGGTTTCTCAACGGAGAAAATCGGGAATATTTGTTTTTTAGGTACTGGCCATTCGCGGACATTTTGACCAAATCCGGGAGGTACTAGAATTTGCCCTTCTACATATGCTATTTCTCCACGCAAAGTTACTCGATGGATTGCACCACAAACTCGCATCCCAGCGAATGGTGTCCATTTTGATTTAGAGAATTCCATGGATTCGGGTATTGTCCATTCATAATCCATATCAACTTCAACGTAAGTATTGGGCTGTTCTGGTAAATTAAATATTTTGCGAGGGTTGCGATGAAATTTATTAATCAGATCTTCCATTGTAAGTCTTCCTTGATGCACAGCATTTAGAAGTAAAGGCAAAATGGTTTCTAGTCCTGGGAAACCTGGCGGTGGCTTTTCGGAATTCTTTTCCTCGACGGTATGGGGTGCATGATCAGTGGCAAAAACATCGATCACATCAATATTTTTCCATAATTCAGCCTGATCCTCTGGGCTACATAATACAGGCCTTACTTCTGCTCTACCATATCCAATGCGATCAATATCGTCTGTACTCAAAAACAAATGTTGCGGACAAACTTCGCAAGTAACTTTAAGACCACGTTCTTTAGCCGATTTAATTATTAATATTTCTTCTCTTCTGGCCACATGGCATATATGTATTGGCCGATCTAGAAGGGATGCCATGAGAATAACAGCACCGGTCTTTTCACGTTCTGCATGAGCACATACGGGCATTTTTTTGGGCCAATTCTGAAGATGGCGTTGCCATACAGTCATGTCGTCTAGTTTTAGCGTTGTGAAAGTTTCATTAAGATACATCTTTAAGGCAGCTGCTTGGGGTGCTATTTCTGCAGCAGTATCACAGTTTGAGGTAGAAGCACCAACAAACAAAGCATAGTCACATCGCGCACTAACTCGAGCCAAAGCTGAAACGTAGTCATAGGCTGTGCGATCGACTAACGGTGGGTTGGTGTTGGGCATGGCAAATATCATAGTGACACCGCCGGCTAGCGCAGCCGCGGTACATGTTGCAAAGTCTTCCTTGTAAGTTGCACCCGGCTCACGGACGTGAACATGTACATCGATGAATCCAGGGAGCTTAATTATATTACGGGAAGTCATACAATCTGTATGCGTTTTCATATGAGGAGCTCCATTGCACTGTAACATGGCCTGCAAGAATAATCAAGAGATATATATAGGTCACCAGGTTTTAACATTTTAATCAACTACTCGTCAGTGTATTATCGAAATCTACGGTGAGGGAATATTTTTTGACAGCCATTATATATTAAATCGAACTAATTGAAAATATGACCGCTGAGCCTGAAAACTGATTGCCGATTTTATTGGGAAAAATATATATAATAGTTACTGCGCAAACATGCACATCTATTGACCGAAAGTCTGGTTTCGTTACCAAATTTGTGAAATGTTACGTTTTATGCTTACCTTTACCAATAGCTTCGCACACTTAACATCAGTGACTAGAGGTACTGCATAATCCACGGCCAGACGACGAGTGCGGTATCCATGAGTACTAAATGAGGAAACTCGCCGAGCGCCACCACGCATTGGTAAATTGATCACTAGATCTAATTGGCGCCTGGCCATAAAATCTGCCAAATGCATTAGTTCTCCATCTGATCTATCGTCTTCTGGGTCTCCAATATGATCAAAGGTCCATTGGACACTTTCAATCTGTGAAATAATGTGTGTGAACTTTGAGTTTTTTTTGGTATTTACAAGTGCGCCGAAGCATTAAAGGAGTATGATAAATAATCAATTATCTTCAGTAAAAAATAATGTATCCCGTGTTATAGGGAACCCAATAATTTCCCAGCTTTGTTTCATGCGGTGGTCGAAACAGCTATATTTGGTGGTGTACAAATGGTTCCTCCACCAAAATATTGATATCAGAATCATGTCATTAATTAGCCTATGGCTTGATAGCAAGTAACGAAGGAACAACTACTTATCATCACTTGGACTAAATACAATAAGCAAAAGCAAAACTGGTTAATCGTACAGCCTAAAGTTAGTATTTGTTTACCTCAATTCCATGTTCAGTGTAGAAATCTCCAGTACCCATACTGGCATATAGCTTATAGCCCATTTTTTGTAAAATTCTCACGCTCGGCAGAAGTTCAATTTTGTGCTATGAACAAAATAAAATATTTTAAAAATTCTGTAATAAATAAGCCTATAAATATATTGGGACTAATTTATAGCTGAAAATTGTACCTTAAACGTTCCAACTGATAATAAAATTGCCTTCTTGGGTATTCTGAAGCCGGTACTCATTAATGACTTCAGATATGCTTCATAACGGTTGTCTCCAAAGCATGCTACTTCGCCAGTCGATGCCATTTCTACTCCCAATGTGACGTCTGCTCCAGCAAGACGCGAGAATGAGAATTGTGGTACTTTTACTCCTACTTTTCCACAACCTGCTATCAGATCAACAGGTTCTACTGGTACACCCAATATTATTTTTGTAGCCATTGCTACAAAGTCGTGATCCAAAGTTTTAGATACAAACGGGAACGATCTTGAAACTCGTACATTGCATTCAATCACTTTTAATTCATTGTCTTTTGCAATAAGTTGCATATTGAAAGGACCAGTTACATCGAGAGTTTCTGCTATTATGCCTGCAATCTCTTTTATTTTGTCCAATGTTTCATTGTTTATATCTTGCGGAGGAGTCACTAATGTTGCGTCTCCTGAATGTACTCCAGCATTTTCGACATGTTCAGAAACTGCCATACAATATATTACACCATCCGATGCAACAACATCTACGTCTATTTCTTTCGCATCCATTATAAATTTAGATATTACAACTGGATGATCCTTACTGACCTTGCTTGCCGACTTTAAATATCCTTCTAAATCTTGATTTGAATGCGCCACATTCATAGCAGCACCACTTAAGACGTAAGAGGGTCGAACTAAGCATGGATACCCTACTTCATCACAAAAACTGGTCGCTGATTCAAGATCAGTTAGCTCCTTCCAACGTGGTTGCATAATACCTTTGCGATCAAGCATTCTTGAGAATTTGAATCTATTTTCTGCATTATCTATCATATCCGGCGAAGTTCCTAATATTACAGCTTGCTGTCTGTGTAAGTCCATAGCAATGTTATTCGGTAACTGACCTCCCATTGACAAAATAATACCATTAGGGTGTTCGAGATTATAAATATCCATTACAACTTCAAATGATATCTCTTCAAAATACAGTCTGTCGCTCATATCATAATCAGTACTAACAGTTTCAGGATTATAGTTAACCATTATCGTATTCTTGCCCTGATTTCTCAATTCTCGGAGGCAACCGACAGCGCACCAGTCGAATTCAACAGAACTTCCTATTCTGTAAACACCTGATCCCAGTACCATAGTGAAATTACCAGGAAACTCTAAATCATGAGTATTTCCGTTATATGTCAAGTACAGATAATTTGTTGATGCTGGCCATTCAGCCGCTACTGTATCAATTTGTTTTATAAAAGGTGTAATTTTGAATTCTTCTCTTAATTTCCTCACGTCCAATTCTGTACTTTTTATAGCAGCAGCAATTTGTTTATCGGAAAAACCGATCTTTTTCGCTTTTTTTAAAATGTCAAAAGTTATCGAACCACGCCCGACTGCTTCTAAAGTTTTGTAGTAGTCTATGATATTCTTAAATTTCTCTAGAAACCATTTGTCAATTTTAGTTAGTTCATATAGAGTTTCTACAGAATATCCATCTTTAAGCGCAGCTGCTAATACGAACATGCGCTTGTCGGTTGGTTCTCGAAGTTCATTTTCATTGACTTTATTGACGTAAGGATCAAAACCATTCACATTTTCATCAACCATACGAAGTGCTTTCTGGAAGGCTTCCTCAAAATTTCTACCAATTGACATTACTTCACCAACACTTTTCATGGAACTTCCAATTTTAGTGCTCACTCTGTTGAATTTAGCTAAATCCCATCGAGGAATTTTCACAACACAATAATCTAAACTTGGTTCAAAGCAAGCTGTCGTTACGCCAGTAACTGAATTTTTTATAGTGGGTAATGGAATCCCAAGAGCTAACTTGGCGGCAACATAAGCTAGCGGATATCCTGTAGCTTTGCTAGCTAAAGCCGAACTTCTGGATAATCTAGCATTTACTTCTATAATAAAGAATTCTTCCGAATATGGGTTCAGAGCGTATTGAATGTTACACTCGCCAACTATTCCAAAATGTCTTATGACTTTTATAGCAGTGTTTCGTAACATATAATATTCCCGGTTTGATAGTGTTTGACTAGGAGCAATAACAATGGATTCGCCGGTGTGAATTCCCAAAGGATCTACATTTTCCATATTGCATACTGTGATACAATTATCAAAAGCATCTCTTACTACTTCGTATTCTACTTCTTTCCATCCCTTTAAAGACTTGTCTATGATCAATTGATCAGAGTGCGATAATGCATGATGTGCTAACACTCTCAATTCCTCTTCATTATTTGCAAAACCGGATCCTAAGCCTCCTAAAGAAAAGGCAGACCGTGCCATTACAGGATATCCAATTAGAATAGCTGCTGCAAGAGCTTCCTCAACCGAAGCAACAGCAGCGCTAGGGGCGACTTTTTCACCAATTGCATTAATTTTTTCAGCAAATATTTTTCTGTCTTCTGTATCTACAATAGATTGAATCGGAGTCCCTAAGACATTAACGTTATACTTTTCAAATATTTTTGATTTTTGTAGTTCTACTCCACAGTTTAATGCTGTTTGTCCTCCAAATGTAAGAAGTACACCCGTTGGTCTTTCAGCTTTAATTACTTGTTCTACATATTCTGGAGTAATTGGTAAGAAATATACTTTATCAGCAAGACCTTTAGATGTTTGAACGGTTGCAATATTTGGATTTATAAGTACTGTTTGAATTTTTTCTTCTTGCATAGCTTTCACTCCTTGCGAACCGGAGTAGTCAAATTCACCGGCTTGACCAATACTCAGACCACCTGAGCCAAGGATTAAAACTTTTTTAGGTCTTTCGGGTATAGTTGGTTCAAATTTTAATTTATTGGTGATCATGTCATCAATCACACAACTCTTGTTACTTTTAAAAGTTTTGACAGAATCGACAAAAATGTCGAATAGGTATTCCAAATCAGTGGGGCCTGCGGTATGCTCAGGGTGGAATTGTACACTAAAATAAGGCAAAGTCTTATGAATAATCCCTTCATTGGTTTTATCGTTTTCATTTGTAAACAATATTTTCCAGTTTTCAGGCAATGTATTGACATCGACAGCAAATCCGTGGTTTTGGGACGTCATGAAACATCTGCCGGTGCCACTGTGAGTACACGGCAGATTATGTCCACGATTACCGTAGCTGTAACATAAAATAAAATAACCCATTTAATAGTTCGTATTTTCATTGTCTCTATTAGATTATAAATAAATAAATCAATTGCCTTTTGTAAATATTTTGTAAATTAATTGCCGTTCTTTAATCTTACAAAAACTTGAGATTGACGCAACCGTTTTTGATATTGTTTTTTAAGTGTATATTTGGTTACTTGGATAATTTAAATACACGCGTTTATTTTTTATTTTTTCACCCACACGAAGCTGGGCGGGTTGTTAACTGGTTATAAGAAAAAATTATACAAACCTTGTTTTATAGGTCTTGCATCCAACAGCGGTCGATAACAACTGGTGTCCAAGACAAATTCCAAATATTGGCTTTATGTTATTGCGGTCTTCGACAACACGCTTTATATTTTTAACCACCTGTTCACACATCTGAGGATCTCCAGGGCCGTTGCTTATGAACAAACCGTCGTATTTTGTTGGATCCAACGTGTGATTCCACGGGACCAGGATAACCTTTGCATTTCTTTTAATCAGGCATCTTATTTGATTGTACTTTAAACCACAATCGACAGCTACGATTGTGACTTCACCGTTCGGGTTGTAAACTTTAGCTTCCTGAAAATTCTATAAAGTTAGTATCGCATGTCCATCCAAAATTAGGAAATTGAACAGCATAAACAAAGTACTATTATATACCTTAACTGAAACTTCTGCTACTAAATTCCTCGTATTTGGATCTAATAGGGGCGGTAGTGGCGCGAAGGGTGGATGGCCCTGAACGATCCTGCCCAGCATGACTCCGGAACGTAAGCGGAAAGTAAGGGCTCTAGTGTCAATGTCGCAGAGTCCCGGTATACCGCGCGCTGCTAACCACGATCCCAGAGACCGCTTGGCGCGCCAGTGACAGGCACGTGTGCTTACTTCTCCTACGATCAAACCCGCAGCCCATATGCGACTGGATTCAAACCATCTGAAATTGAAGAAAAAGACATAAGTTTCCGAGTTGGATACATGCTTCACAGGCAAATTAAAGAAATTGCATCATAATCTTAATTATTATGATTTATTATTTTCATTTATACATTTGTAAGAAGTGCGTCATAGATTCTTGGTGGATTCTAACCATAGACGTATAAACATAGAGAAACAATAGTAAAATTAACTGCATGAAATTTATATAAAAAAACTGGATTTTGTGTTAATAATGCTTGACCATTGCGAAAATAGCCACCAATTGATCACATTAACAGTGACGTATCTACGTTTATAACCAACATATAGGTAAATATAATAAATATGTAATTAGTGTCTGTGATTTTTTTTATAAGATTAAATGATGCTATAAATTGAATGTCTTACTTTGGCAATCCATGTTCGTCTCTTTCCTCTTCGTCAGGTACTCCATAGTTTCCAATTAAGGGGTACGTCAAAACTAGCAACTGTGTGTGATACGAGGGATCTGTTAAAGACTCCGGGTAGCCAACCATGCCCGTTTGGAATACTGCAATAGATTACACGCTACATTATTCACACCAATTGAATAAAAACATTTGAGTGTTAGGAATTGTTTATTTATTTTTAAAGTAAAAGTGGAAAAATGTCGTACAATTGTGTCCAACGATAGGCTTCTCAATACATTTTCTGTTATAAATGGGTGCTGTCACTAGTCACCACCCGTAACTTTATTGATGGTTTTTTAGTTAAAAGAGGAAACTTCAAAAATCTTAAACCTGTTGTATTGATTAATGATAAACAGCACGATAAAGAAAGAACTATTAATGAAAGTGCTTTACGCATAAAAACCACAATGTAACAACTAGATTCTATGAAGCAAATGTTTCTATTTATTTTTGTAATACATAATATAATAGATTTGTCCTAAATCGTTGTCTAATCAGGCGTTTTATCATCTGTGAATGCAATATAGTATCTAATCTTTTCTAAGCGCTTCTCGTTCATAAAACTAGACGTCACAAAATGGATTCAGGAAAAATAGGTCAACGACACTCGCTGTATATAAATATATTCAAAAAGTCCTTAACGTAATAGATATAAAGCAATATCCAATAGGTATACTATTAGACATGTCCAAAGCCTATGACAAAGTGCAATACAACATATTATTAAACAAGCTATATGGGGTGGGTATCCGCGGCATACCACACAAATGGTTCACATCCTATCTACAAAATAGAAAGCAATACGTAGAGCTAGAATATCGGAATGAAATCACTGGAGAGATACAAACTATACGATCAAATCAGATAAATGTTAATGCATCGATACCCCAAGGTAGTGTGATTGGTTGCTTACTGTTCCTTATATACATAAATGACCTTCCAAAAATTATTAATGAACCCTGTGTATTTTTTGCTGATGACGTATCAATACTGACATCATGCCAAAATGCCACAAATTTAAATTTAAAGCTGAATTCCATCCTACAAAAAACAAAAAACTGGTTAGAGGAACATAATCTTGAAATTAACTTTACAAAAACTAAAATAATGTCCTACCACCCATATCAAAAAATACCCCTAAACATTGACTTTAAATTTGACAATAAAATCCTTGAGAAAGTAGAACATTTTCCATTACTCGGCTTAACAATAGACACACATATAAATTGGAAAACACACATAAAAAAAATTGAAACTAAAATATCTAAGTTTACATATGCTCTCCGTGAGGTAAAAAAAACTACAGACTATAACACAGCACTCACTACATATTATGCATATGCCTACTCGTGGCTCACATATGGCATAATTCTATGGGGAAATAGTACTAATGCACACTCACTCTTCATACAACAAAAAAAATTGGTGAGAATACTAGCCAATATAACTAATACTGACAGTTGCAAGCCCTACTTCAGACTATTTAAAATATTACCACTACCATGTATTTATATATTAGAAATTTGTAAATTTATAAAGAAAAACCCAATCTTTTATACCAAATATGACGACATACCCATAAAATACTCGTTGAGACGTAAAAATAAATTAATTAAACCAACATCAAGACTGACACTACACACTAACAGCCCCTTCGTTATGTCAATTAATATATTTAATAAACTCCCTAATAGAATAAGGAGTGAAAATAATTTTAATAAATATATAAAATTAGTTAAAGAATTATTGTTTGAAAAATGTTATTACACTATAGAAGAGTTTATGCAAGATAAGATTAGATAATTGTTTCCTAAAAATAGTTTCTTAAGTTTCTATTTATATAAATATTTTTCTTTTTTAAGTTTCTATTAATATATATTTTTTTCGGTAAATAAATGTAAGTTATGTTTATATTTTAAGGTTAGAATAAGTTAGCAAGTACCTTCATTGTTCCCCTTTTTATAATTTGTGTCCCTCTCACAAGTTGCTGTGCCCAACAGGGTCCACTGTATACCCTGATATTATTTATAATGTGATATTATTGTAAGTGGAAGAGCAATAAACAATTATGATTATGATTATGATTATGATTATGACGTTCGGCGACTACTAAAGTTTGCGAACATTAATCAACTCTTTCATACAAGAGTTGATTAATGTCCAAGAGGATGATGTTTGTATATCCAAAAAGGACTGACGCTCTACTTTATGCCTAACGGTAAGAGCCTGATATTTACAATTAGAGTAAAATTACATATAGATAATATTGATATCGTAAAATGAAAATATATGCTAAGTTATACAAAATTGTTAATATATTAAAAAGTACCGTTTTGAAGTTATCTAAACTTTGTGAAATAACTTCGAGGCGACCTCGTTCTTCCGTTTTGATGATAATGTTCAGTTAACTCAATACATCATTTATAACATAGCTCAAGTGAAAAGATAAGAAAGTAAGAATTTATGGTTATCATATTTTTAACGTAAGGCTGTCTGTCAAATTATTATTCAAATAATAATTCAACAAGTGACAAGTGCGTGTTGGACTCGTGCACCGAGGGTTCGATATTATGGTTGTGTTAATAAAATGTCATATTGATCACATATCATTAACAAACATACCACTTATTTCAAGTTTTAGAAACTTTCTGCATAATAACACAAAAATATTATAAAATAACGAGATAAAGACAAATAAAGAAATATTAAAATTCAATCATCATTACTATAACATCATAATATTTATTTTACTTCTTATGCCATTCTTTTATTAACTATAAAAATTATTAAAAAATTAAAAGGTATATTGGTATTCCATCTTTTTTCATTTTAATAGTCATTAAAATAATAATTTTAAAAATGTATACACACCAACTTCGCCTTCAGCGGGCGCCTGAGCCCCGAAGCTTCGGCCTTGGAAGATGGACCCATCAGCCAAAACAAGACTGCATGGTGGGCCTACTTCGCAAATCAACTCATCCTGAGACATTGTGCTGTAATTATAATTAATGCACTCTAATAATATTCGAAAATAGATCTATAAAATCTTTACAAAGAGGCGAGAGAAGTAGTTTGTAGATCAAATTTCATGTCCCGTTAGAAAAAAATATATATATAGCCCGTTTATTGAGGAAGGCTATACAAACCCACTTTTCGTCGGAGAAATATTTTAGGTGCTAGCGTGACAGATGTCGATTCACCGTTTCTGAAGCACAACTCATATTTATGTATGTATACATATTTACAATTTCTCCACGGACATATGCAGGTTACCTCTCGATGTTTTCCGTCGCCGTAAAGCTCGTGGTGTGACAAATTACTGTACAGTCCGGATTCGAACTTGCAATCTTTATGTTGCAAGCGACAGCTGGTACCACTTGGCCACCATGGCTTTTTTAACCAAACAATTATCAAATTATTTTACATTCTAGTGTTCCAAACATTCTAGTGTTGCGCGAATATATCCGTCCGAGGATGTGGTAACCACCACATGGTTGATAACTACAAATTCTTGTTTACTAACAAGTAGTCCAAAGTTCATACATATGTATGTGTAAAGCCGTGTGCCTCGTACATTTATAACAGCTTTTAACTTTTAAATTAATGAGGTAAAACCTTTTTATTATACTTATATGAGCATATTAATGTATATTGTACATACAGTATATAGATATATACCTTAGGGGGCGTCCATAAATTACGTGAGATGTTTGAGGGGGAGGGGGTCGAGTCAAATCTCATCTTATCTTACGTTGGAGAGAGGGGGGTCTCGGCAAATATAACGTAATTCTTTTGCTGATTAAACAAAAAAATATATATACTATTTTGGTCCATAAGTCCAAAAGTCATACATATAAACCTTTTTTTTTATGAACCTACGGTTGAACCAAAAAACTATACTGTAAACCAAAAAAAGTTGTTAAAATTCTGTATTATAACGCTATTATCAATTTCGATCGATGGCGATTATGATGTCTGAAATACTGCTACAGTTAGGCTCGAATATACCCGCGTTTGTCAGAAGTAATAAAATACGAGTATCATTGCTTCATTACCATTTAGCTGGTGATGAAGCAATCTGATCCCCAAGAATTACTTGTTCGAACTCCCTTCATATTTATATGATATATTTTTGTATGAACAATATACGATAATAGTATTTTTTGTCATCATTATAAATATGGATAGAAAAAAATGCAGTGTAATTAAAATCTTAGCTGAGGAATAATTATCCTTTTAACAATGTACAGTGCAAGTTAACTGAGATCGATCTACCTGTTGATCTCAAAAGGGTTTGTCAAAAAAACGACATTGGATTTGCGAGTATTTAGTAAAACAAATACTTACCCTTCAAACAATAGGTGCTCACTACTGTAGGGACTAACTACTAAAACAAACTAGAGTCAAATATAAAGAGTCTGAATTGACTTCCTCCAGTTGCTATCGGACCCATTTCTCCAGACTGAATCGAAGGATCGTTACAATGGGTTAACAAAAAAACTGAAAGTACACTGGAATGTTATAAAGCTACTGGCATTAAGGTTCAGTTGGTCCGAAATGGTACAAGAAGAGCGTTTTGCTGCTTGGTTCTTGTGAAAAATTTCAGTTTAACTCACTTTTAGTAGATGTGTATGCCGGCCACGTGGTTTGTGGGAGAGCCAGTGAGAGACGGTCCGACGCTGGCGCGGTCTCCACGACGACAGACCTGCCTGCCAGAGGCCGGCTATTGCGTCTTATCGTGCTCCACTGTCCCTGAAGTTACCTATATCTATCTCTTTTCAACGCGCTAATAATTTATAGTGCTGTTTCACAGCGCTTAACAAGCCCCCAATGGTGTGAAATGTTCCGCTAGTTTATTACCATGTTAGTTTAAAGCGCTAACATTTAATGCTAGGACTTATTATTTCGGTTTCCAGTTTAGTCTATGTTGGCCATTTAATCGATCTCAAACTCGATATTTACATACTTTAATACGTAGACTAATATGTGTGTAAGCTGGCTCGGTGAATATTTTTTTTAATTGTTCTACAACGTCAACGATTTCAGCAGCTTTAGCGTGCTAACTTCGCTGATTTACGCTCTTTATGAAATATTTCAGGCAGACTGAATTGATGTTAGTAGTAGGAATAAATAAATAGTAAAATCAGCTGAAAAAAACGGTATAACGTATAAATTGTTTATAAATAAACACCTGGGCGTATAATGTCAGACTTCAATTGACCGACGAGCGTGTATGAAGAGACTGATGAATGTGGGCGAAGCGAAAGATGTATGTAAGTCTAGAGAGCACTGGCGGTCTATACTCTCTGCCTACCCCGTTAGGGACTCGGCTCGGCGTGATGATAATGTACACACATATTACATGTATTATATACTTGTGGGAAGGCGTGAGGATATACTTCAATTGACTTGAGTTATTCTTTAGAGAATTATTATAAAATTAATTATATATTAAACTCATAACCAACACACGAATCTGTTATGACAAATTAAATTTGCTCTGTTATTATCTTCTATTGCAATAATGGTACTTTCAATATAGTCATGGGAAATTTATTATGAACATTAGCTTAAGCATTTCGGTACGTTACGTCCTGAACTATATTCCAGAGTTCATAAAACGAGGGCATTTGGAACTACGATTACTCTCCACTAGCGGATGCTTGGATACAGGTTCGCCTCTCCGATCAATGACCCTGGGGTAAATGGTGTTGAATGATAATGTCTTATCTATCAGTAAGAGCGGTATCCTATTTCTGTGCTCAAAATATTTGTACACCTTGGACAGTCTATTTGCGGCAATATTCTGCTAGGCGCATAATATTGGGAATGTACCTACATAGGTAAAAATACTCATTGGAGTCATTGCTCCTTATTTAATTGGTTTCATTGGTCCTAATTCTTATTGTGAGGATTCTATTTTCGAAAGACAGAATTTGGACATGTGCTCTTGCGTTGTTTCACTAGTAGGTGTAAAAAATATTTTCCTACTGAAAGAAATTGGTAAGGACACGAGGATCTATTGAATCCTTGTCATCATACATACCCTATAGTTATTTAAAAACAGGTTTTATTAAAATGCCTGAAATGTAATGATTAAGGTTATACCTGGGTACCTGTACTGTACCAAAGTTACGCATTACCAGAGTTCTTACGACGCCAAGAGTAACCAAAATATGTCGATTGGGGTTCATTTCTAGAAACTGTTTAATTCTGTTTTAGCTATTTAGTTATGGGTACGCTGCTTGATGAAGGAATAAAGGAATAAGGTTGGTTAACTATACATTAATTTATATAAAAACAATCGCTCGTTTAATAATCTACAGTCAACGTTTAAATGCTTTGTACAGAGGTTACAACAATATAATAAAAAATCTCACAAGTTCAATAAGATTTCCTACCTAGAATAGGGTGATCTATAAACTCCATAGTTAGGTTGGCGGGTGATGATTCAAGTTCAAGCACTTGTAGGTGGTTCTTTAGTGGTGCTTTCTGCAGCCACACACCTGGCACGTACAGGGTGACCTGGGGACCTTGACCCGGCCAGTAACGCCCCAAGTTGTAGCCATTGATCCAGATGTACCCCTAAGACACAAAATAATCTTAGAGATCTTTTTATTATATCACCAGTTGACGAATAATCATGCAGAACGCCCAATGGTAGGCGGTTAACGCCATCTATGGACGCTTGAAACAACAGGATATCGCTCGTACGCTACCGGCCCTGAAATTTTGATCAAAGCAACGTAGCGTTATCTGCTTGTCACACGGCAGGCCGAAAGCCCTACCTTCCTTATATTAGATTTCTGTTGGGTCGGAAAAGGGTGATCAATTAAAATTCATAAATAATACGACGAATGTATATCCACTCTTCACTATTACACAAGAGCGCACCGCACCGTCTGAGACTGCTGGTTCCCCGCTCCTACTTATGTCGCTATAATTCCATTAATTTATTATAATAATGATCTGAATCTCATTTAAGCCCAGACGATCATAAACAAGTCACCTTATAAAGTCGGTTCGGCGACTAATGTAATGCGATGTAAATATGAACATTAAAATAAAACATCAATTTATAATGAAGAGAACAAAATTAGAAACACAATTATTAGGTGAGTACCTTGCCCCATCCACTAGTTTTGATAAAAGTGTCCAAAGGATTATGTCCCTCTGGGAGTGTAAAATATCCCTCGTACAATTTTGGTCCTGCCACCTCTTGGAATGACTCATCCAGAGACAAGTCCTTAACATTTTGCAAGGGATAACCGGTTACAGACCATGTGTCATCCAAATGTTCGTTCTTGAACACCACCGGAGATAAAATACCCTGTAAGTATATACATTTTTGACTTTGACCTTAGCTGTGCCCTTGGTCTCATCCGTATACAATTTTCATTAATATTTATTGTGTGGAATAAAACATATCCAATGCACTAATCTAGCTTATAAATATATATCTGCCGAATTCATCTAAGTCGGTTCAATTATTTTGACGTGATAAATGAACAAAGATCCTCACAATGACCCGCATTTATTTTATTTTAGATACTATTACAGGAAAACTAGGTCGGTAAATAGAAATGAAGAACAATAAAAAAAATTCATTAATATTAATTAAGAAGATAGAAGTAGAAGACATTATTATAATTATGGATTTTATTTGACCCATGAGAAGTTACTATAAAGGTTTATTTTATTTAAGTTATTTAATCTGTAACAGTCAAAGATGAACACAGAATGTAAATAATTAGGAATTTGCCAATTGCAAACTACTTGAGTGTAAGAAATTTTGTGTGATACAGGAGAATTAACTTGTGAATGGAGATATATTTGACAAACAATATCAGGTCAGGTTGTCAAATGTGAATCAGAAACACAGGGATGATGGCTGATACAACCACCCGCTTTTGCAATGAACAGTTCACGTGAATCAGATCATATTTACCTTGAAGTCATGGAGGAGAGGTCCAAAATTAATACGACCTTGATTTTCCACCAAAAGTGATAACACAGAGTTGTCTTGTACCGTTATATTGAGATAATAATTTTTTCCAGTCCTGCTCAGTATCCCTTTTGGAACCTGTAAAGGAAATACGCAATCTTATGTTTTTTTGTTACTTATTCCGTTACTTATTCACTTATTCCGGTTCCGGGGACTTTTGCTACTTAATCTAACAATGGCGATGTTATGGCCACCAACCAGGCACTTTTAAGGTAATAGAAATGCAGCCTTGCCTGCATCACCCCCAATGGGGTACGGACAACGCGGTATGGACTAGACATACGAAGTAAAATTTTGGCTAGTTTAGTATATTCAGTATATAATTATAGTATACTGGTATATATACGATAAATATTCATACACATAAATACTAGCAGCAAAGAAGGAAGGGTGGCAGTACTCTACTGACTTAGGTTCAGAATCATTTTGATTTAAGCATTTAGAACGTCAACGGTGTCTGAATATTTGCTCAGAAACATGCGTACTGCATATTTCATTCGCTAACCCTTCTACATTAATTATTATTCTATACACATATTAGGAAACCATGTTTTTTAAATCTTTACAACCAAACTCTCATTAACAACAATGTTTTACATATATGTTGAATAAATACTCACACCATCGACGAAGACCTGGATTCTGTCACGCGGTGAAGATATGTACAGGACACCACTGGTCGCTTTTGTTACAACGGTTTCGTATAGCAAAAATCCTGCTCGCTGTCTCAGCTTTTCAAATGTTGGTAGCACTGAGCCTTTAATATCGTCATACTTTTTCCCCAATGTAGAACGCCCTTTAGGTGACAGCAAGCTAAGTTTAGGTATAACCGTGACGTGGCCATATGCTCCTTTGGCACTTGGTGTGGGCGGTTCGATATTATTATCTACGAAATTTAGCTAAAAAGTGTAAAAATATGAAACCAATCCATATTATGCACAAGGTGTGTAAGTAGTAGGTGCGTAACAGTTTCTCAAGCGAGACTACACATACATTATTGAATTTCTTCTCGAACATGGCAGGTTTCGTCTCGATGTTTCTATTCTCCGTGATGGTGATTAATCACTGTACTTAAGATTAGAAAAACTCATTGGAACAGTCGGGATTCGAACTTGCAATCATTGTGTTGCAAGCAAGTACTCGAACCACTCGGCTACTACGGCGTTAAGAGAATAAATGATTGACCAAAGGTAATTACGGTCGTTGTCAAATTATTATGCTTAAGTATAAATTTGATTGTATATTTTCGCACATTCCACAAAGGTATCCAAAGAGGCTGAGGCTTAACAACACCCCTTTTTATCATAAGTTTGGGAAATGGAATAAATATTTTTGTACATTGCATATATATTGGTTTGATAACCACCATAATTCAAATAAAATTTGGACATGTATATACCTACCGATTTCAACAAGTCTCGCACTGCGAAATACTTGGGAGTTGGATCTCCAGCCTCACTGAGCGGGGAATCGTAATCATACGATGTTATATCTGGGACATATCCTCCGTCGTAATTAGCACCTGTCAATATGACATTCATTACATGAAATTTGTGTTATTAATACATTCACAAAACAGTCTTTTCGCCTGAAATACAGGAATATATTTATGTACCAACGTGACAGATAGCGAGTCCATCACCATTACTCAAACCTACAACTTCTTCAACATACGACTCAGATATTTATCTGAAACATATGTAACCCTTATCTCGTCGTTTTCCTTCACATTTGATAACAGCACGTGGTGTGACTAATAACCGTACGAAAACTCATCGGTGCATTGGTGAAGTATACCACATACATACATCCGAGTCGCCGAGTCCCTCACGAGGTAAGCAGAGAGAGTAAAGAGCCTCGGCGTAGAGGCACATAGTCATATAATTCCATGTCAGACAGATTCAAGTTGTCATACCCCTTTTTGAAGTAAACTTGTCATTTTAATCAACTGTGAAACACTCAACAAGTACGATTGTTTCAGTATCTGCTCACCTGATGTGAATTCAAAGTTCGTCCCTCCATAGAACATATAAAAATTGACGTTGCCCTTTTGATCGAGCATGTCTTTCAGCGTCGCTACCACTGCTTTGGCATCAGTGTTAGGGAACTGCTCTCCCCAGTGCGTGAGCCAGCCCGTGTAGAACTCAGAGTTCATCAGAGGCCCCCGACCAATAAATCTTCTCAGCATTTGGAATTTATCGCCAACTGTAATGATAAACCAAACATTATATTTTTTCTGAAAATATTTAGTTGTATCTCGAAGTGGTCGGGTATTGCAAATATCCACAAGATGAAGAAATAAAATAAATAGCTCCAAAAAGAACAAAATAACAATAAGGGGGGTTTTTTTTTCAGAAACTTATATTGCATAACAAAACTTTATTGTTACGGCAGATGTTTATGTGAAAATAAGTCGAAAAAATTGTCATCTTGAAATGCATTTTGTTTTATTTTTCAATTTCTTTTATATTTGCTTCCTTTCATTATGCCCTATCACATATTTGATCATCTGTCCTAGTTTCTTTCTTCCTTTCGATTAATATTTGTACAAAAGGTCTAAAAAACTAATCTGTATAATCGGGATTTGGATGTATTTTGGCCTTAAGATAGTTCAACCTTATAATCGTCGTACGAGTAGGTATAATCTCCAGCGGCGCGGAAAACATTTAAATGTGGATCATGATGTTAACTAAGCGGGTGCAGCGATGCATGCCCTGAAATATATTTTCACGCTGCTAGACTACAAAGTAACACAAAGGTTTTCCACCAATGTTTTTATGTATAATTTTATATTTAAACTAGACCATTTTAGAACACTTAATGTGTACAAAATTATACTGCTATAATGTATTTAAAAACACACCTTTTAAGATAACATTATTTTCGCGAGAAGAGTTTGATTAGAGAAAGCCGCGAAAGCGGCATGCGAGACAACAGCTGAGTCTTGGATACGTAAAGAGCCTTTTTAGAGAGAATAACTAGGTAGTTATTATTCCAGAATCTTTAGTGTAACAAACCGTTAGTATATGTTCCGAAATCAATAGTGGTGAGTGCACCGGAGATGCTCCCGCCTCTGATATAGGACAAGCCAGCGCCGTCAGTGGTGTACAGGAGCGCGTGACTCCCTACGTGGCTCAACAATATATCTCTAAGCTTCCCCATATACACCTTATCATTGTTATAACTGCCGTATTCGTTCTCCACCTGTATTTAAATGAATATGTAGGTATAAAAGCCAAACAACAGCGACCTATTCCAAAACTAAGCAACGTTGTACTATGTATGTACATCTTATCATAATTGCATTTGCATTTGCCGTACCTACTCGTTCTTCACCGTATTTAAATAAATATACATGTAAGTCAAGCAACGGTTCTAATACAACGTGAACTAGATAACAAATATACAGAGTTATAGTGACATACATAATTAAACAGGACATCCAAAGCTACAAAAACACAGGGCGTTTATCCATTGCGGATTTTTATGTGATAAACACGAGTTTCGAACGCGACTCGCGACCCTAAGCTTCGCAACGAGGACCTCCGACCACCAGAACATTCGGCCGTCTACAAACATACACACATATCATAACGCTGAGTCCCTAACGGGGTAGGCAGAGAGTAAAGCGTAATATGATCTATACAATACAAATAAATAAAATTGAAGTGTCTATTTGTAATAATAACCGCTTTTTACTTAATGCATATAGATACATAGTACATTTTTTCTATACGACTTGGGTGGCCAACAAGCATGCGGTTCGCCTGATGGTAAGCGGTTACCGCCGCCTATGGACGCTTGCAACAACAGGGGTATCACTCGCGCGCTGCCGACCCTGCAGGAATCTTTATATAGAAAAATCTTTTTTTTTTGTCTGTTTTTCTGTCTGTCCGTCTGTTTGTTCCGACTAATCTATGAAACGGCTGGACCGATTTTGACGGGACTTTCACTGGCAAATAGCTGATGTAATAAGGTATACTTAGGCTACTTTCTTTGTAAGAAATTGTACAATAAATGTTTAGTTAAATTCCATCCAGCTGAACGTATAATATGTATATGTACATATATTTGTAATAAGTTTGTGATAGATGTAAGCACGTACGTAGTATGAATAAAATGAAGGTCAACATTTGTATGATGAATATTTTTGCTGTTTCATTGTACCTGCACTAAGATAATAGGTCCACCTTTACCGAATAACAATGGCGTTAGCTGTTCAAATAACTTCGCAAACCACGTTTCAGTTTCTCTTATGAAATCTGCAAAGTAACACAATAACACTTTAGTAACCCCGCTAATCTATAATTATATGAAATCAAATCAAGTCTCCAAATATACCAAAGCGGTCCTTGAATGCGGCAGTTGAATATATTTGTATTGTCTACTCATGTTAGCATTATTCTTTTTTTAATATTGACGATATAATTGTATTGGATTAACAAAACTTAGTGAAGGTAATTTAAAATACTCAATCTTAACCGTAGTTTTTAGTGCATTAACAGCAATGTATTTTTTTTTCAAAATTAAGTGAGTTTTGTTTTATCATAAATAGAATCCCGTTTTGTCGTAATATCCAGTTAAAGTTAGAGTAACTCACCATTATCTTGTGAACGCAGCTGTATTTTGGGGTACTTTCCAAGGAGCCAGTATGGAAATCCTCCCTGAATAAAACAAAAACAAATAGCTGATACCAAAAACGGTAACCAAAGGTCAAAATATTGTGCTTATGACACTAACCAAATCTCTTTCAGCACAAATGTATGGTCCAGGTCTCAGAAGCACGAACAAGCCCTCTTCGGCGGCAGTTTTAACAAATTGAGCTATGTCGTGGTCCCCTTCGAATGAGTATTGTCGCTCTTCTGGCTCATGGAAGCTCCACTCCACATAACTAAAAGAGTTTGATTGATTAGCAAAAGCTTGTTTCGTGAAAGCAATATTGTTCTATAAGCTGATCGCGGCCTAGCTGCGTATACTCGTAAGATTCAAATTGAGAAGTAACTGTTTCAGCTTAATTCTAATTCGATCACGAGGTGGGAAATGTACTCGCGAACTTTGAAAAGTCGTTTCGTAATCCTGTCTTGCTGAAGTGTGGTAGATATTTTCCTATCAAGAAATATTTAGAAATAACAAACATATGATTTGATGCAAGAGAAGTTTCATTGATTATATATACTCTATCTCTCTCGCCTATATGCGGATAGGATAGATATTTGACATGCATATTTTGACATGCAATGCATATTTGACATGTATAATAATATAATATTAACTAAGATTAAGGTAAATCTAGATTTGGAATGTGCCTGTTTTTAATGTCTTATTCTATCTTAGTCTGTTATGTTTGTATATTTTATATTCACGTTTATCTATGTTATTCTAATATAGTCTGCGGACGACGTCAGGCGATCGACCTTATTAGGGTAACTAGGGTAGGGATAAGTACATACGTGGAAACAGCATTGAGTCCCGCGGCTTTGAGCTTCTTAAGCCGATCGCGCCAGTAAGCAGCCGGTAGTCTGAAGTAATGCAAGGACCCTGATACTATCTGTAGTGGCTTCCCGTCTACCATAAACTGGTCTTCCACGATAGTGATGTTGTGGCTACCACCTGCCTGAGAATTTTTTTTTATGGAGCAATAAATAAGAAAAGTTGCCATTCTTTGAAGGACAAAGGGAAGACAATAGCCTTAAAATGTGTAATAACATCTAGCTAGGAATAAAATTATACTACATCCTAATTTTCCTTAATAGGTACTATATAATATATTAAACTGGCCTTAGACAATCAAAATTAGAGACATGACTATTCTATAATTCTCAAAATGGGGTAAGGGAGCCCCCAGGGTTTCGACATTCGAAGGTCGATGGTTCGCGACAAGATTTACGTAATGGTGGCTTGATGGCTGGCAGACGCAACAAACTATGGGAGGTACACCCCTCACTTGTCATGATAAAAACGAAATACAGAAATCATCTTGATATCGAGTCAGAATTAAGGCTAAAATTGACTTTTTAATAATAATGTGATATACATTATTATTAAAAAGATATTTCTTTTGGCACTGTATTTGTTACCTTTTATGGAAATAAAAACCTTATAAAAAGATTTAATTACATAGTTAAGGGGTTCGCTAGCATCTGGAAACTTTAGCACGGTTTCGAGGAGTCAAAAATTAGAGATATCCTGCTATAGAGCTTTTGAGTTCTGGTAAACTTAGGAGGCGTCTATAAATAACGTGAGGCATCTAGGTAGGGGAGGGGGAGGTCTCGGTTAATATCACGTAATTTTTCCTCAATAAACGTTGTTAAATTGCGAGAAAATCTAAAATAAATTATTATCTTGTAAAATTGATGAGATCTTGTAAGAGATTGTAAGTGCGATAAGAAGTCTGAAATGTGGAAAAGCTGCGGGAATAGATGGGATTACGGCTGAGATGATCAAGTACGGTGGACCAGCGGTCTGGGACGTCATCTATTTGCTATGCAATCTTTGCTGGGAAAGGGGTGATGTTCCGGACGACTGGAGGCGAGCAGTCATCGTGCCTTTCTATAAAGGAAAGGGATCACGATTGGACTGCTCCAACTACAGAGCTATCAGCTTGGTCAGCTTAGCTAGTAAAGTGTACACGAAGATCCTGACGATAAGAATGCAAAAGCGATCCGAAAGGTTTCTCTGGGAATCCCAAGGTGGATTTAGACCAGGAAGAGGATGTATGGATCAAACCTTCTCGCTTCGCGGAATCGCGGAAAAGTTTTTGGATATTAACCAGAGGGTTTTCTGCGCTTTCGTCGACTTAGAGAAGGCATTTGATAGAGTCGTACGAAAGGAACTCTGGGACGTGTTGCCTGGATATGGAGTGAGCAGTTCCCTACTGCATGCCGTGAAATCACTCTATAGTGATAGCGAGGCGTGCATTAGGGTTAACGGTGAGATGTCACCCTGGTTTGATGTGAAGTCGGGGGTCAAACAAGGGTGTATCATGTCTGCCTGGCTGTTCATTATATATCTAGATAACTGTCTGAGAGCACTAAGAACGAACGGATGTGGAGTGAAAATGGGAAACTTAGTGGTCAACTGCCTACTATACGCCGATGACGCGGTTTTACTGGCGTCATCAGAGGGCAAACTGCAGTCACTAGTTACCATAATGAAAGAAGAATGTGAAAAGAAGGGGCTGCGCCTAAACGCTGGCAAGACTAAGGTTCTGGTATTCGAAAGAGATGAACAAGTGACCGAGTGTGCAATATCGGTAAATGGGCAAATTCTAGAGCAAGTGAATGAATTTGTATATCTTGGAAGCATGTTCACACGAGATGGAAAGTATGAAAAAGATATTGAAAGAAGGATAACTGCCGGAAATAAGGTGAATGGAGCCATGTCGGCGTTGATGGGCAGTAAAAGTCTGAGCAAGAATGCTCGAGTTGCTGTCCACAACGCGATATTGGTGCCTACCTTATTGTATGGCAGCGAAGCCTGGGTATGTCAGAGGAAGTATGAAAATAGCTTGAATGCAGTCGAGATGCGATCTCTTCGAAAAATGTGCGGCGTATCGATATTAGATCGAATCCGCAATGAAGAGATTCGCAAATCAACTGGCGTGAATGAGGGCGTGATTGTAAAGATGAAGAAAGGCATGTTACGTTGGTTTGGACACATAGAAAGGATGAGTGAAGAAAGATTGACGAAACAGATATACAAAGCAAAAGTGTGTCCAACTACCTGGATCAAATCGATCGGACTCTCAAGGACGGGAACGTTAAGAGTACTCGAAACCGACGAGCATGTATGAAGAGACTGATGAATGTGGACGAAGCGAAAGAGGTATGTAAGTCTAGAGAGAACTGGCGCTCTATACTCTCTGTCTACCCCGTTAGGGACTTGGCGTGATGATATGTATGTATGTATGTATCTTGTAAAAAAAAACAAACATACATAGACTAATAAACAAATAGACATATTCTCAAGGGGTAGATAAATGTTGGAAATTCGACAAAATTGCCTAACGTAATTATAGGACGCTCCCTTATTAATCCTCACGCCTTCCCACAAGGGTCCCCGAAGGGGTAGGCAGAGGTGTATAGGTAATACCCACTTTCCGCCAGAGGTATATTAGGTGCCAACGTGACAGATGGCGAGTCCATCGCCGTTACTACAGCACGACTATACATACGCCTTTGAATTTCTTCTCAGACGTATGCAGGTTTCCTCTCGATGTTTTCCTTCACCGCTAAGCTCGTGGTGTGACTTATTACTGTACTTAAGTTCAGAAAAACTCATTGGTACAGTCGGGATTCGAACTTGCGACCTTGGCGTCGCAGGCAACTGCTTAAAACCACGGCTCTTATTAATCAATAAATATTTAAGAGGTTACCTCATGAGACCTGGACGTTCCCCCGAGTGACTCTTGGCTTGTAGTCTGTATAACGACTGGATCAAAGCCCGCAGTGGACACAGTCATTGACAAACTAAATTCGTTACAGAGCAGAGCTGTTAGCAATCCCATCCATATTGTATGTGGAAACATCGCAATTACGTTGATATCTGAAAATAAATTTGCAGTTTTTAGTTATTAATTACTAGCTGTCCCGCCCAGCTTTGCTCGGGTGAAAAAGTTAAATTGCCCGTAACACGGTCGCAGCGCCACCTATCGGGTCCAATTGTAAATCTAAACCATTCTCGAATTCACCTTAAGACACACAGAAAGGGATAGCTTCGCACGGGTGAAAAAGTTAAAATTCCTAAAACTCGATCGCAGCGCCACCTATCGGGTCCAATTTAATATAGCCTATGCTACTCGGGGATAATGTAGCTTTCCAAAGGTGAAAGGATTTTTGAAATCGGTCCAGTAGTTTCGGAGCCTATTCATTACAAACAAACAAACAAATCTTTCCTCTTTATAATATTAGTATAGATAAGCTGAATAATCATCTTATATGCTATCGTCAAGTATCATTAATTAAATAAATAAAATCATGATGAGGCATCGCTATTTTCTGTGTTGGGAGCATGCGCTGTCAAACTTTCAGCTTTTATGTAACACGAAGGTCTGGGGCTCACCGGCTCTTAGTCTATAAGAAGACATAATACAATATTTTAAAAACTTATTTACTTATGTTACTAATATTATAAATATTTCTTACTAATATTATAAATGTGAAAATTTCTAAGTTTGGATGTTTGCGGTTCTTTCACGGCAAAACGGCTGAACCGATTTGGCTGCAAGTTAAAATCGTGATGTACCTTCCTAACTTCCTAGGTATAAGCCATCACGATTTTAACTTCCTATTCCTATAGGATAAAGGCTACTTTTTTTTTAATATCGAAAATTCAAAGTTCTAATATTATAAAGATGCTCTTTCACGGCATAGCAGCTGAACCGATTCTAGCAGGAAAATACATAAGCTACTTTTTCGAACACCACGCGGGCGAAGCCGCGGGCATAAGCTAGTAATATATAAAGATTTTACCATGATTATAATCGATCGCTCAAGGACGGGAACGTCAAGAGTACTCGAAACCGACGGGCATGTATGAAGACGGATGAATGTGGACGAAGCAAAAGAGCAATGTAAGTTTAGAGAGAGCTGGCGCTCTATACTATCTGCCGACCCCGTTAAGGACTCCGCGTGATGATATGTATGTATGTACCATGATTATGGTTAAATGACAATTAGATTAATCATTTCGAATTGAACATATTTTTGATTTGTAATGGAATTCTAAATTCAATAAAGGGTTTATTATGAATGCATGTTCTGTTCGTGACCGTTACCAACCATCAATGTTTTTGTTGGTTGGTTTGGTTTTACCAATCATCAATGCATATCTGTTCTTCATCAATTCTTTGATGAATGACTGAATAAATTCTGTTTTTATCGTTTTCCCTCTGTAGCCCGTTTCCTTCAACTATAACCACTTCATGACTGAATTTGAATTTCGAACATTAAATAATGCATCACCAACAGTTATATGTATGATAGTTACGTAGTGTAGGCACCCACTCACTAGGAAAACCCAATTCCGGGAATCCCCAGAGCAAAGCACGGATGCGCCATTGGTTCCCGGCAGCACGAACCACATCTTGCTCTCGTCATTCATACATAAATTATCCATACAAACATTATATTGTATAGGTAAGTTTGGAAATATCTTCTCACACGCGGCTTTGCCCTTTAAGTCAGATAAAAATAAAAGATAAACATTAACATTATTTTGCTATTACAATGTTTTATCATTCATACATAAATTATCCATACAAACATTATATTGTATAGGTAAATTTGAAAATATATTCTCAAACGCGGGTTTGCCCTTTCAAGTCTTAACTTAAGTAAAGTGGTTTACCGCATCACCAGCTTAGAAGAATAGGTATATTAATTGGATTAATTTTACACCGATAAAGACATATTGTTTTATATGGGTTATTTGGTCGGTGGCATTCTTGCACATAAGCTATTTATTTTTAACTTGTAGGTTATGTTATCTTCTGGTGTTATGAATAGGTATTTTTAAATTCATATGACATGCACTTATCTTGATAGTTAATAGGTTAGGAACCTGCGACGTAGGTTTATCGGTAGTAATGCCTAACAACGAAGATACATACAAACATACATACATATCATAGCGTCAAGTCCCTCAACCAGACTACAAATAAATAATAATTTAAGGGAGGGAGGGCACAACGGTTAATTGCCGTTCGAATTCGGAGCAGCCCGACTGGTACCATTACCTCCACCTTACAGAAGATCGCAGCTAAATGGCATTACCCTCGGGTGTGTCGTGTTCCTGTGGTGAGTAAGGTCGCCAGGCTCCAAGAGGAAGCGGTGTGTCGGCAGCACAGGACCAGTGGTGCAATTCCGCCGTGGTGGTGACCAGGCGCGGCATGTCGGTGCGGTTGTTAGGGAGACCCGGTGAAACGGCTGTCCGCTGGCCGCCCGCATATAGTAGGGGTCCCGAACCCAGGGATCACCTAATCTCCGCCCTGGGAGGCTGACCCGCACATGTGTGTAAAGTCCTTGGTGTAGTGGTCGTGCCGGAGGAGGAGACCGGAGTGGACCCGGCCGCTGCATCAGGGGGGGATCGGGGGCCCTTCCGACTTCCGCTCCGGCAATCCGCACTACCTGTACATCACTGCGGCGGATTGAGACTGCGCTTTGTCCTCTTTGATGCCGACACAACGATTCCTCTTCTTCCTTTTCAGCACCCTTAGAAATCTAAAATGGCCAAATTTAAAAATAGTAGAAGTTTCCCAGCGGCCTCCCCTTCCATATTAAAAATGGACTTTTGCAACATCAGGGGACTTCATTCTAATCTAAATGCAGTCCACCAACACCTTGAGACGACACAGCCGACTCTGCTATTTCTGACGGAGACGCAGATATCCTGCCCTGATGATACATCGTACCTGAACTACCCCGGGTACAAGATGGAACACAATTTTGTGCGCCGCGCCGGGGTATGTATGTACTTCCGGGAGGATATTTGCTGTCGACGTCTCCACGGCCTTGAAGACAGAGACCTGTCAATTTTGTGGGTGCGCGTAGACTATGGTGGCAACACCCGAATCTACGCGTGCCTTTACAGGTCCCATAGCGGTGACACAGACACAGTTCGCCTATTTGAGCACCTGCAATCGACAACGGACAAAGTACTTGAGCAGTACCCCTCCGCGGAGTTGGTGGTTTTAGGAGATTTTAACGCTCACCATGTTGAGTGGCTTGGCTCTCGGTCCACTGACTGCGCGGGGAGGGCTGCTTACGAGCTTGCCCTGGCTTATGGCTTCTCGCAGCTGGTACACGAACCAACCAGAATACCTGATATCGAGGGCCATACAAGCTCTTTACTGGACCTTCTGCTGACCACGCGACCGGACAGCTATTCCATCTCGGTGGGTGCGCCGCTTGGCACATCCGACCACTGTCTGGTCCGGACGCAAGTGCCGTGCGCAAAGGCCGAAGTGCCCCGACCCCCGGGGCGGCGGCGCATGTGGCACTACAAGGCAGCAGACTGGGATGGATTGCGTGAGTTTTACGCATCGTACCCGTGGAGGCAGATCTGCTTTGCATCAGAAGATCCAGACCCCTGTGCAGCAGCCGTCGCTGAGACGATACTGGCGGGAATGGAATGCTACATCCCAAACTCGCTAGTAGCTACAGGGGTAAAGAAACAGCCGTGGTTTAATAAGCCCTGCAAGGAAGCTAAATTATCCAAGCAAGCCTTGTATGAGGCGTGGACCACGGCTCGATCCAATCTGGACCCCAACATATCTGATGCAAAGCGGAAACTTAATGCTGCCTCGAGGCACTGTAAGCGAGCGATTGCCAGGGCGAAATTCGATTTCGTCGGCAGAATTGGTAAGAGACTCGCTAGCTACCCTTCTGGCAGCCGTGCTTTTTGGTCCCTTGCCAAGGCTGCTGAGGGAAACTTTTGCCAGTCGTCCCTACCACCACTCCGTAAGCCGGATGGTAACTTGGCCCACAGTGCCAAAGAGAAAGCGGATCTATTGGGCTCTCTCTTTGCCTCGAACTCGACTATGGATGACGGAGGCGCCACACCGCCCACTATCCTGCGGTGTGAGAACTCTATGCCGGAGATAAGCATAACCCAACGGGAGGTCCGGCGGGAGATGCTGTCTCTGGACGTCCATAAGTCGAGCGGGCCAGACGGTATTCCGGCAGTGGTGCTTAAGCAGTGTGCTCCTGAACTGTGTCCTGTTTTGACGCGCCTATTCGCGCTTTCCTACTCCACCCAAAAAGTCCCAACTTCGTGGAAGACCGCCCACGTGCACCCAGTGCCCAAAAAGGGCGATAGATCAGACCCATCGAATTACAGGCCGATCGCCATCACCTCCCTCCTCTCCAAAATTATGGAGCGAGTGATTAACACGCAACTCCTGCGATATCTAGAGGGTCACGGTTTGTTGAGTGACCAACAGTATGGCTTCCGCCACAGTCGCTCAACGGGTGACCTTCTAGTATATCTCACGCACCGTTGGTCACTCGCCATTGAGAGTCAAGGTGAGGCATTAGCTGTTAGCTTGGATGTGGCGAAAGCGTTCGATCGGGTCTGGCATCGCGGTCTTCTATCGAAGCTTCCATCCTACGGACTGCCAGAGGGATTATGCAAATGGGTCGCCAGCTTTCTGTCCAGCAGATGCATAAGAGCCGTCGTTGACGGTAGCTGCTCCGAAAGCATGGAAATTAATGCTGGCGTCCCGCAAGGCTCTGTGTTGTCCCCGACTCTGTTTCTTCTGCATATTAATGACATGCTTTCTATTGAAGGCATTCATTGCTATGCAGACGACAGCACTGGGGACACTTACTACACGGGCCGTGCTAATCTCCCTCGTTCCACTGTGGAGGAAAGTCGCGAACGACTTGTGTCTGAAATCGAGAGTACACTTCGCAGTGTCTCCGATTGGGGTCGACTAAACCTAGTTCACTTCAACCCCACTAAGACACAAGTTTGCGCGTTCACCGCAAAAAAAACTCCATTCGCTGTGGCTCCACAATTCCAGAACACTCCCCTGAACATCTCGGAGAGCATTAGGATCCTTGGGGTCGATATTTCTAGCGACGTTCAGTTCCGTGGTCATTTAGAGGACAAGGCTAAGCTGGCGTCGAGGAAGCTCGGTGTGCTCAACAGAGCTAAGCAGTACTTCACACCGCAACAAAGGCTGCAACTTTATAAGTCGCAAGTTCGGCCACATATGGAGTACTGCTGCCACCTGTGGGCTGGAGCCCCTGGATACCAGCTTGGGCCTTTTGACGCGGTTCAGAAACGCGCCGCTAGAATTGTCGACGATCCCATGCTCACAAGCGGCTTGGAATCACTAAGTCTGAGGAGAGACTTTGCCTCCCTGTGTGTGTTCTACCGCTTGTATAACGGGGAGTGTTCTGCAGAATTGTTCGATATGATGCCCACTTCCACCTTCTACCACCGCACCTCTCGCCATCGACGGGGAATTCATCCCCATACCTTGGAACCACAAAGGTCTCGCACTGTGCGCTTCCAAAGAAGTTTTCTTCCGCGAACGCTCAGGCTGTGGAATGAGCTCCCCGTTGAGGTTTTCCCTGGAGAGTACAGCATGGAGTTCTTCAAGAAGGGTGTGAAAAGATTCCTGCAGGGTCGGCAACGCGCGAGTGATACCCCTGGTGTTGCAAGCGTCCATAGGCGGCGGTAACCGCTTACCATCAGGCGGACCGCATGCTTGTTTGCCACCCAAGTGGTATAAAAAAAAAAAAAAAAAAAAAAAAAAAAATAGTATGTCCCTCAAAACTAAATTAACATTCATAAACTTCCTTCCTTTATTAGATCGTTCTTGACATATTGACTATTGTCGAACACATACTTAAACATCGGTACCTACCCACATAAACAAGATTGAATAGATTTGAAGAGTTAAATAAAGATGACCGTGTATTTAATTCCGCATGCAAATAGAATTCAGTCCCTCACCATTAAGCGTGTCGTGTTTGACAATCAACAGGTGCACTAAGCTGGCAGTGAACCCTCTTGACCCGACAAGGCTCGATGAACTTGCAGGCAAAGGCTTGTAATCTTACACGGTTACAAGAAGGATTAAAGTTCACAATAGTGTATACATAAGTGACTCCGTGGACCGCAAACGCCGAACGACCGCTCGCCGCCACTATTCCTAAGACACTCGCCGCGGCCCGCGACGCGACGTGATATGTTATACATACTAATATTTCAAAGGGGCAGAGTTTTTCCTTTGTTTGTTTGTTAGATTGAATGCGCTAAGTGCCTAAGGCACCAGTGATCCGATTTGAATAAATACTTTTGCATTCCCGTTTATTGAGGAACACAAAAGGCTTTTATACCATTATGCTACTGCTCAAGGGAGCAACAATCACATTTTGTAATATCAAATTTGCCGCGGATAAACCCGCGGGGCGCTAGTGAACTTATAATTCGAACCTGTCACACAGGCAATTGACCTCAGTAGCTCTGTACACTGTCATACGTAATAGTAGGTTTATATTTTTTTCTCAGTTATGCCAAAGAAATGCGATTAGGCAAGTAATGGGTGAGCCCATTAGAATGATAAGGCCACATGATAATGCTGACCTCAGTGACTCCGGTCTTGCCGTACAGCGGTGTGTGAAATGCACAATTCATTAAATGTTCCATTAAGTATACTAGGTAGGTACACTCCGTAATTACAAAACAGATGCAAAGCCATGACGGTATTAATACAACACTCGACCTTAACACTTCATACTTAAGAATACGAATATGACCTTGAGTACAAAATATTAATCTAGGATTAGATCGCCTTGGTACCTACATATATATGTAGGTACCACGCGTTTGTGTGTAATATATATTCCAAATATTTGGAATATATATTATACACAAACCCACTTTCCGCCAGAGATATATTTTAGGTGCCAACGTGACAGATGGCGAATCCATCGCCGTTACTCGAATACGGCCTTTGAATTGCTTCTCAGACGTATCCAGGTTTCCTCTCGATGTTTTCCTTCACCGTAAAGCTCGTGGTGTGACTAATCATTGCACTTAAGTTTAGAAAAACTCATTAGTACAGTCGGGATTTGAACTTGCGATCTTTTTATTACAAAAATTGGCGACAGTTTATTAAATCTTCACGATGACCATCATTTAATAAACGGATAAACGGATTAATATCAGAAACGGAACTCCTTTCAGAATCCAACAAATTGTTTGTATTATATTACACGTGTTCCTTTCGACACCGCCACCCACCGACAGTGAAGAAAATCGCAAAGCAACTGGCGTGAACGAGGGTGTATTTGTAAAAATTAAGATAGGAATCTTTGAAGAAAAAATTTCGAAACAGATTCACAAAGCGAGAGTTTGGAAAAGGCAGAGGTAGATAAAATCGTTTGAGCACTCAAAAATAGGGCAGTCAATTCCGGCAAGTATGAAAATTGATGGATGTGGATGAAGCGAAATACTTTTTAAGTCATCTATTATCATCTATTTTACAAACTTGTACGATCAAATCTTTGTAAAATCCTCACGCCTTCCCACAAGGGTCCCCGAAGGGGTAGGCAGAGACTTTTGTTCTTTATAATATTAGTGGTATAGAATAATCAGTTTAGTAGTATATTTTTCTTACCTATCTTAAAAAAACAGTACACATTACCATCTAAATTCATCCATCAGACAGAGTAATATATTCGTACATTTAAACCTTGAGACTGGTTTCCGATATCTTTGAGCATTTTCAAAATAAGTAGGTTTCTATGTATGACTATGACCGACGGATTCCGGTAAAAGAGTTTAAGAGGTACTCTTTCCTTTAAAGTATAAACACAATTCCTTAACGTAACAAATTCGTCCGCCGCCCCTAGCAAGCGCCAAACCTAACCAAGCCCCAGCACCTCAATTTGTAAAAGAAAGTCCAATACAACCCAACTCCCTAGCTCGCGTACCAGCCGAGCCGAGGTTCATACCCCACAGGAGCCACGCGCTACCAGCGGCTATGCCTTGAGCTGTGTTTGCTTTGTACTGTGGAAATGCCTGGCTAGAGGCCATAGTCCATTGGTCTCGCCGTAGTCACATTAGCAGCAAAACGAGAAATCACAAAAAATATTACAAACATGTCCTTTGGTATGGGTGTGATTTTAATTAAAACACACGTCTGTCCACAATAAAAGAGGACACCTGGTGCGCTCTATATAATACTCTAATCTATCCTGGTGCCTTATCATGACGTTCATGCCATTGTGATTTAAGGGTGCAAAAACAACTTTTTCTAAGTGTCACAGGAACATCTGTCGATTTAGCATTCTTGAACTATTAATGCATATTATATTACAGCACGTCGTGTTAAGGCGCCTGAATTGTTATGAGAAGTCAGCCCCAATATATTCATTTTGAATAACATTTCATCAGTGAATTAATTTTGTTTTATCACGGCCACAGACACTTGATTTTGATCACATGAATAAATTCTCAAGTTTTTACTTGTGGCTTTTTAACTTAAGGCAGTTAATTACGTAGTAACAGTTTTTATGTTGTTATTTTAATATATTCTTATGGACCCTAATCCCTACTAATATTATAAATGCGAAAGTAATTCTGTCTGTCTGTCTGTTACCTTTTCACGCCTAAACTACTGAACCGATTTGAATGAAATTTGGTACAGATATAGCCTAGAGCTTGATGAGAGCATAGGCCACTTTTTAATGCGAAAAAGGGCTGTAAGGGGTTGAAATAGGGGCTTAAAGTTTGTATGGAAGTTTGGTCATTTTTGAAGCTAGAAGCTTGAAACTTATTTTGTAGACTCTTGATTACATATAAATTAAAAAATTGTGGGCGTGGGGTGCATGGTGTCAATAGTTCTAAATATTTTATTGATATCTGTCAATAAAATACTTATATCTATAAGAATAGACGATTTATTATTTCGACAATATCTTAAAAAGCACCCCACGCTTTTTTTAAATTATTTATTAAGAATTTTTACACTATTATTAATTCAAATTTATTATTTATTTTTTAGTTTAGTTTTCTGTAAAAAGCGTGTTATTTTTAGTTTTTTTTTTAAACTATATTTATTATTAACTTTTTAGTTCGATATTTTTCAAAAGGGAGCCAGAGAAACGGCTACGAGAACCAAGAAAGGCCGCAGGCGCGCTAATTACCAACGGAGAGCTACATACTGACATACTGACATACTGACATACTGACATACTGACATACAAGTGAAGCTAATAAAAAGCGTGTAATATTACATTCAAAGTTTGTAAAAATGTTACCCTTAAGGGGGTAAAAAAAAATACTGCTTAATATCACTATTCCGCGCGGACGAAGTCGCGGGCACAGCTAGTATATACATAATTATCACGCAAAAAGCACTATCGATTTAAATACATCTTTTTGTTTCTCCACATTCATGAATCAGAGCCCTGACGCCCTACTCTTTCTGCCCACGTCATGGTAATATTAAAAAGAATAGTAAGCCGTGTTGGCCGAGTTGTTCGGGTAGTTGCCTGCGATACAAAGATCGTAAGTTCGAATCCCGGAACTTAACTGAACTTAGTACAATGATTGGTCACACCACCGAGCTTTGCGGTGAAGGAAAACATCGAAAGGAAACCTGCATACGTCAGAGAAGCAATTCAAAGGCGAATGTATAGTCGTGCTTGAGTAACGGCGATGGACTCGCTATCTATCGCGTTGGCACCTAAAATAATCTCTGGCGGAAAGTGGGTGTGTGGGTACTACCCATACACCTCCTACCCCTTCGGGCACCCTTGTGGGAGGGCGTGAGTATATAAGTATATATACATATACTCACGCCTATATAAATAAAAGAAAAGTTAATGAAAACAAACATTATTATAATATAGCGGATCTCTTTGAAATTTAATTTAAATCTCCATTGGACTCCATCTCCATGAATTATAGCGGTTTCTAGTTTAACGTTAAATCATTTTCGGCTTTCTTGAACTAGCTACTCTCTTTTCGTAGGAAATATATTAAGGTAGTAACGCGACGGATGGCGACTCCGTCGCCGTTTTCAAACACGACTACATAAGACGTCATTAAATTTATTGTTAAATGTAAAAAAAAAATTACTCTTAGTTATTTCCTAGAATAAATAGCTTAATGTGGTTAATCATTGTACTTAAATTCAGAAAAACTCCGCCACTACAGTATTGGTATATTTTTTTATTATAAACTAGTTGTACCTTGCCACGCTTCGCTGTGGATATGCGAATATGGATATGTGGATATGGATCGCTATGCGAATGATGCAAAAAATAGATAAAAACAATCCTTGATGCGGATTATATATCATGCTAAAATTTCAGCTCGATCGGTGCAGAACTTTTTGAGTTTTTGAAGGGTACACAAACCAACATAACATTTCTATATATATATAGATGTAATATTCTACATATTTCACACAAAAGCCCACTAAACTAAATAGAGTCTGTAGCTATCTAGGACTAATACACACATTATTAGATATAGTGAATCTTCTTTCAATATAAAAATAAATTTCTATACATCAATCTCGCAAAAACTAGTGAATGGCAAGTTCTGTGCATTTGCGAGATTACCAGGTTGTTTTTTTGAAACCGATGAAAGTAGCTGATTTTTTACACTTTTATTTTTCACATGCGAACCTCGGCGAGAAAGATTGTCTGTTGATCAATTTTACAAGCATCAGCAAATATAGTCATAACTCAATACGACTGCTGAGGGCCGAGATCGAAATCGCGACCTTTAACATAGACCCACCAAACCACCCACTAAATTAATCGGCGTTTGACTTAGTGAAAGTATCACTGGGATTAGATTGGCTGATAGTAGGTAATGAGATGTAAGTAACTTAATTATACCGATTATATTGGGTGTGCCTAATAAAGATTCAAAACAATATTTTATAATTCATTAAAAGTTCTGTTATGTGTCTGTCCATGCCCAAATCACTATCCAAAAACTTTTCACACCTTTTTGGAATACCCCAAGTTATGTAGCTATCACCAAAATGTTTGCCAGCAGCCCGAACGAGCGTCGCTGACGACGGCGCATAGAAAGGGCGCTCTATACTGTTGTGGCTCAAATACATAGTTATTTACCCATGCTCACTGAATTTCACATTCACCAAGGTCATGAAGGTTCATACTATATTGAGTGTGAAGGAAGTAGTTGCAGTTGTAGGATTTATTACATATGTTCATATATTAGGTATTAGGCACATTAAATACAATTTTACATATGTATAATTATTGCTCCGATCCTTTAACATATAAATAAATAAATCCCAAACTAGGGACCGGAATCGAATGAGATTTGGCACTGACATATATTTATAAGGGTGAAACCTAACCCTAAAAACTTAACTTCCCTCCCTCAATAAATGGTAGCCAGTCCTACAAACAATACTTTTTAAATTGCATTAGTAGCACTGTTTTGTACTGTAGGATTGGCTGAAACTGCAATGATAGTTTAGAGTGGGAGTAAATAATACTCCGAAAATATGATATACAGAAACATATTTATCATAGATTTTCCGATATCCGGATTTTCAGAGTAATGCCGCTTAACATATAAGCATCTGCCTAGATTGAATCCATATTCTTTCAATAATATGAATAGTACCTACCAAACCTAGACACATCCTCAATATGCTCATCATTCAAATGCGGTGACCGGGGTCGAATCCGTGACCACTAGCACTGGTGCCACTATCCACCTAGCATACAATAATGAAACAATTTGATCATGAGAATAATAATAAATTACTATTTTATTATTATTATTATTTTATGTAGGCTCTAATTATTCTTAGTAGGCATTCTACAAAAATTATAAAATGCATGAAAAATTAACAGCTTTACATAGATTTTTTATTTAGATAGCCATTGATGTGATTTTATTAATATATAATAATAATGTTAGCTTAAGCAATATTACCAACTTTTGAATATTTTGTATGCCTAGCGGCGGACCATAGCACGTAACTACACATGTGTACATTAATACCATCTTATTTTCTATGCTCACGAAATACATTATATTTCATTTGATTCTACGATTAATAGCGAGTCCCATCCAATGATTGGCCATAACAATCCCACAATACGTTACAATACAACCTGCACAATACTTATGGTACAATATAATGAATGTGGTTATAGATACTAGTCAATAACAATTTTCGCTTAGCAATATGTCATTTCGTAGCAACATTATCCCAACGAATGGGCCGACCTGACAGCAAGCAGACCATGCAGCGTGGTCTACATTTCACGCGCTATCGACACAAAAATCTATATGTTTCACAGATATCGTTAGAAATCCAAACCAAATCATTGTAATAGCAACACGGACACACATTGTCATAATTATATTAAACATACGTGACGCACGTTCTACTAAAATTGCGAATCATGCCATTTCTTAAATATTTATATTTTATTATTTATATTATTTATATTTATATTATTATACGGTGAATATATGTTATTTATTTCGATCGATGATTCGATGCTGTTTCGTCGCCCTGTGGAGGTATCTAGCCTGTGTCATATTTCCCCAGTCTCAGGTGGACGCTACGCTATACGAATTAACAAGTTAGAGAGAGAATTAAAGAGTTACAACGTTGTCGAGTAATTATTCCAAAAAAATACATCAGTAGTAAATGTATATGCAGGAAGGAATAATTGTGAAGACGGGTATATGTAGGTACATTAATCGATGGTCACAGAGCGTGGCACGCTAGAGTAAAGCACCGGGTGTAGGCACGGGCCGACCGGGCGTGCTGACCTAGTGGTGGCAGGCGCAATGAATGAAAGCGAAATCGCCGCTTAATGATGGAGGCAGGGAAGGTGGTAGCGGTAAGCGCGGCGGTACGACAGGACGTACTTACAGTGCGCTCGCACCTCGCCATGCGCACACGCACGCCACATGGCGCGTCGCCTGGCGCTGCTCTCACTGCTGGTGGCTGCGGTCCTCGCAACCCACCCGCCTCACTCCGCCGACCACTCCGACTCAATCTCCGACTCATCCGACCCCTTCATCCTGTGGGACGATTATGACGACTCCTATGAGAACACTCCTGCCCCACAATTGCGCACCACGACTCGGCGCGTCAAAGTGATACTGAAAGATAAATCTCCAAAAGTGAATGTGACTATGAAAAACAATAAAAAAGGTGAAGACAATAAAGTGATAAAGACTACAAATATCAATATACAGAGTCATACGAATTTCATTGTAACAAATCCGCCTGAGTTGGGACCAGATTCAGTTACAAGACCACCGGGGGTGCACTTGGGCGACCAGTACTTGGTGGTGGAGAGGCCAGAGCAGCAGCGGCCGAGACCAAGCACACGCCGACCGATTACGAGCCGGCGGCCGCCCACCACGCGCCGCACAACTACCACCCGACGTCCGACCACAACACGCCGAACGACCACGCGCCGACCCACTAAGACGACCACCACCCGAAAATCAACTACTCGTATAATACGAAAAACTACGGCTAAACCACCATTTAAAAAGAAGGCCACTCCTTGCCCACCAAAAGACGCTGGATGGATATCATCTTTCTTCCAGACAAATAAAAAGACGTCGAAGAATCCGCAAAACTCAGGTTGGTTCATAGGTAGGTTTATCACCCTTCATCGCCATTATTCATACATAACAACATGTCATTATTAACTGCATATTTTAAAGTAAAAACTAGAACAGGTCGCGTGGAACAGATAGTGGAAACTACAACTTTCTTTAAAATTCGACATCCTTTGTAGGGAGCAAGTTAAATTTTCATCTATTGTTAAGAAGTCTCAGTTGCGTGACATTCAACGAGCCAAATCTCTTGAAATTATTGTAGTGCTAGCTGTCCCCTGCGGTTTGACCCGCGTAAGACTTTTTTCAATGGTAGATTTTTGCCTGGAATAAAATGTATTCAATGTGTTAACACATAGGATACTTTATTTACAATAACAACAATTAATAATATTTACAAAGAACAGTTGAAACTAACTACTTACAGATAAAATATTTGTCCCAAATCGGTATCCCGAGGCAACGTGCCAAGAAGACACATAGGATATATTTTATATCCAGCTCATATTCTCTATGCCAAATTTCTTCCGATTCCGTTTAGTAGTTTTAGCTTGGAAGAGAAAAAACATCCTCACAAACTTTCGCATGTATAATATACTAACATTTATATTAATTATACATTGGCTACGCGGTGTGAAGGAATCTAATCTAGTACTGTGTGTAAATGTCTACGATATATTTATTTAAGAGTGAATCAATTCCCTCTGTTTACTGTACGGCGACTTTTGTTTGTCTAGACACATGTCAAAAATGCTTTCCGAATGTGGTAGGTTACCAAAAAGAGCAGTATAGTAAATTCCGTACTTGAATCAATATCATTGCGAAAAATACATATGATATATTTCGTGTTTTAAGGGTAGGCACATATAGTTTTTCACGGGTTAGATATATCAAAAAGGTATAAGTACTGGCTGTACGGTGAGGAAAAACACCGTGAGGAAATCTGAAATCGTTTAAAAATAAAAAGTTCACATTGAATCTCGGACCTGTTAAGTGAGTAATTTCCATTTGGAATTATTTCCACTCAAATTAATAAAAATTTTACTTTTTTACGTTTTAAGTTTGGATATTCTTATATGTTAGTCTTAGATGTAGATTATAATACGGTCAAAAGACATGAGTCACATGTCTTGAAATGAGTCACAAAACTTTGCTACTGCATCTGTCTGCGACTATTTCTTGTATATCCATGCACTAATTAACGTGCAACCAGACTCGAAAGTTATGCTCCTACTTTAATTGCGTTACTTAGCTGTTGAATAAATTCTTGAGTAGGTAATGCGCGATAATGTACATAAAAAAATTCGGTATCTGATTGAGGAATCTCAAACCTATTATATTTGCATATAAGATAGGTTTTATTTATATAGTAAATGTGTTAATTACTTGCTATAATATAACTAATGAGTATGTAACCGAAATGTATAGCCATGAAAGCCTACGCAGGTACCCTACATGCGTAGGCTTTCATGGCGTCGTTACGTACGTAGTACGTCGTTATATTGTTATGCTAGTAAATTAATAATCCATATCGTACTCTTTAAACATATATTTTTATTAAATTAAAAATGTAATCCAAAAGTAATCCAATTAAAGAGTCAATTCGTAGGACAATAATCGCTATACAATATGTTCGCATAGCCCCAGCACGTTGCGTACACTATTAAGGCAAACATCAATTCAATAAATTCAAGACGAATTTCACGTAGCTTCGGTAACGTCAATTACCTATTTGTATTAATAATCTATATATATCCTAACGCCTTCCCACAAGTGTCCCCGAAGGAGTAGGCAGAGGTGTATAGGTAGTACCCACAGACCCACTTTCCGCTAGATATATTTTAGGTGCTAACGTGACAGATGACGAGTCCGTTAGCGTTTACGCCATTTAATTTCTTCTTCAGCGTATGCAGGATTCTTCTCAATGTTTTCCTTCAACTTAAAGCTCGTGGTGTGACTTATCACTATACTTAAAATCTTTGTGTTGCAACTACTCGAACCACTCGGCCACCACGGCTTGTCTTAATACATATATATAAACTACGTGTCACGTTGTTTCTCCGCGATGGACTCCTAAACTGCTCAACCGATTTCAATCAAATTTGCACACCGTGTGCAGTTTGATCCAACTTAAAAGATAGGATAGCTTACATCACAATTGGACTCGATAGGTGGCGCTGCGATTGTGTTTCAGGAAGTTTAACTTTTTCACCCGGGCGAAGCTGGACGGGACAGCTAGTAATATATAATATTTTAATATTATAAAGAGGAAAGATTTGATTGTTTGTATTGAATAGGCTCCGAAACTACTGGACCGATTTCAAAAATTTCTTCACCATTAGAAAGCTACATTCACCCTAAGTGACATAGGCCATATTTATTGCTAGAAAATATTATGAAATTATACGCGGGAGAAACCGCAGCTCACAGCTAGTATTATATAAATTAATGGCCTATTAATTAATTGAATTGACGGTGACAACTTGAAAGATGGCGCGTTCTTTGCCATTTCTCAATCACAATTATACATACGTCTTTGAATTATTATTCAAATGAATGCACGTTTCTTCACGATGTTTTAGTTGTTTTGCTTGCGGAATAGATTCCGAGCTATCTTTGATTAAGGTGGCTGAAATGAACGGATTTAGCAAAAAATTTTTTGCGGACTCCGTAGGTACCAATAATAAATCACCCGGCACGTGTAACTTCTTCAATTGGCTTAAAATTTCGCATTCATAATATTAGTAGAATTTACTTTACAGAGTAAGCGAACAACTAAACTGCAACATAATAAAAAAGGCATGCAAACGATTCTCAACAAAATTATGAAATTGTATTGATTCAGAGTTTATTTTTAATTATCATTAATTTATGATAAGTTTTTTGACATCTGATACGACTTACTGATAAATACTGATAAAAAGATGGCTGGATGAACTAACGATTTCCTCGGGTCACGAAAGCCTAGGATTGGTAAATATTATTAAAATACGCTATATAATACAAAGATTTAATACAATAAAAAAGCCACGGTGGCCGAGTGGTTCGAGCAGCCTGCGACACAAAGATCGCAAGTTCGAATCCCGACTGTACCAATGAGTTTTTCTGAACTTAAGTACAGTGATTAGTCACACCACGAGCTTTACCGTGAAAGAAAACATCGAGAGGAAACCTGCATACGTCTGAGAAGAAATTCAAAGGCGTATGTATAGTCGTGCTTGAGTAACGGCGATGGACTCGCCATCTGTCACGTTGGCACCAGCTGATATACCTCTGGCGGAAAGTGGGTGTGTGGGTATTACCTACACACCTCTGCCTATCCCTTCGGGGACCTTGTGGGAAGGCGTGAGGATTTAATACAATGTTATTTTTAAGGATTTTAGATCAATATGGCAGTTTATAACAAACAATAACATAAATCACTCACGTAATTATCTGCTACAGATTAAGTACTTTAGGAATTAGCCCGTTGATGTCTTTTGTAGACGGAAGGAAAACTGACTAAGAAGAAAAAGCGAACATTTCCGGGTTACCCTAATATTATAATATAATAATAATATATCCTCACGCCTTCCCACAAGGGTCCCCGAAGAGGTAGGCAGAGGTGTATAGGTAATACCCACACACCCACTTTCCGCCAGAGGTATATTAGGTGCCAACGTGACAGATGGCGAGTCCATCGCCGTTACTCAAGCACGACTATACATACATACGCCTTTGAATTTCTTCTCAGACCTAATATTATAATTAACCTAATAAATATATAACCTAAGGTTAACCTAATAAACTAACGGTTAATTCACAGTTTTAAGTTATTCGATATCATATATTACACATATGAAGTTAATTAAATGTTATAATTGATTGATTCGATTCACTTCATTTGAACTGGTTATCAAATATTTATAGAAGACATTAGTAATATATAAAAAAAAAGTTAAATCCGGTTACATTTAATAAAGTGGTTTAAACACAGCATGGCGGCTGAGAAACACTTACTCTTCGAAGTGTATATATTTGTGTGTCAACGCGATGTTTAGCGTATCTATATTTATTTCTGACGGCTGGAACGGATGTACAATTTCCCCAATGTTCCTCACATTTTGAGATTTTCACGATTTCCTTAACCATGGTGAGATAAACCGATAAATAAAATTCAGAAAGCTCATTGACACAGACCATCTGGGTTGAACCGGAAAAGGCTTTCTTTGCATGGTGCTACTAAAACATACGGTCCCGTGTCTTAATAGTGTATAAATATTTTGATCGCATAAAAATTGTTCTTAATATCTGTCAAGGTATTAATTATAATAATATAAGCTCAATAAAAGTATTCTTGATAGGTTGGACTCAATCTGATAAAATAAGCAGAGATTGTACTCAAATATATACACTAGCGACTGATAAAACTTAGTGACTGACAACGGATTATGTTCACGCAATGTTGGTTGCGGCGTAAATCGAACACGCAATAATTAGCGCAGAAGGCAACGTAACGACCGTAGTGGCAAGTCAAATAATAGTAGACAAGTAATAATTGTAGTAGACAAGTAAAAATAGTAGTAGACAAGTAAAAATTGTAGTAGACAAGTAAAAATTGTAGTAGACAAGTAAAAATTGTAGTAGACAAGTAAAAATTGTAGTAGACAAGTAAAAATTGTAGTAGACAAGTAAAAATTGTAGTAGACAAGTCAAATAATACTTCGTTTGAATAGTAAGACATTTTTAAATTTAGGGTATTTTGACGTCGTTTAACTCAAGGAAAGCGCAACGAGTCTTCTCATAGTACACACGCACGTATTGTTCGGATTGGCGTTTAACCTACATGATGCACACAAACGCAATATCTCATGACGATCAAAGATATCATGTTTTTTTTTCACTTTCTCGAAATACAGTTACGTTTGATTTTGAATATAAGTACGCGATGTACATGTTGATAGATTACTACTAGCTTTATGATTTCACAGGTCAATCAGATTATAGTGCCGTCAAACATGTCAGCCCGAGCAGAGCTTTAGCGTTTCTTTGCCTTCACGCGTAACCTGAATATTTTATGACGCTTGTGGTTTATAGGTATGTACATATACTCGTACAATAACGACTATGGTGCGCTTTAAAATTATATAATAATAACTACATATATACATTCAGTAAGCCACAGCAGTAAACAGCCAGCTAATTGATAGTCAAAGCTCATTCGAGTTCAAAGATCATCGTGATGTCGAGTCACGTCACTTATATTTTTTGCTTTTCATATTAAATAAACTTCGATTTAAGATGACTCGAAAGAGTTGGTAAAAACTGGAACATTGGTGGGAGCTCAACTCTCACAAATTTGAACCAGGTAAATATAGCACTGGTTCTTCCAGCCGCGGGGTCTAATAATAAAAAAATATATATTAACTTAGTGTTAGTACTATGAATTACTATAATTAAACTCGGGTGTAACGGACTTAAGGGTAATGTTTAATAGACACGTAGATACGAAGTAATTACGACGTTGGATTGGTTACTTTTCTCATGACATAGTTTCCACCTCTACTCTGCATAGGCTACAGTACATACACCAATAGCAAGCCTTTGGCACGTTTTATACGTACTGTTAGACTGCGAATATTGCGATTTAATAAGGGAACCGCATTGTTAACACGTCATCTCACAGGCAAATGGGGTTGATGAAAATCTAAGAAGCCACAAATTGTCGGTTCAATATCATTATAAAGCAATTATGGATACTTTTTATTTCCTCTTTATTAACATACTATAGTATCACTGTTTTATCTTATCTAACGGTCACATTATGGGAAGCTTTGTCTACTATCTTGTATATCAGAAAATTCACGCTTTTCATACTAACCATAATAAAATTGTACACGCATTCTCATACTTTCACAACTTTCCACAAGGACCACAAGAGGTAGGCAGATGGGTCTACGCCGGAAATGTATTAGTCCGTTTGATGGTATTAGTGTACGTATTTCTATTTGGATATGAAAGTATTATGACACCTTCAATTACTTGCATTCTGTATCATCATCAAAAATTTAAGAGCTGGGCTCTTGGCGGCGTCTCGGATGATATTCCTTCTATTTGCTTTTATTTAGTATAATCTAGTATCTAGTATCTCTTTGATGTCCCTATACGACATGAGAAACACTTTTCCTTGATCTCACTCATATATGTAAAATTTTATGAAAAATTACATAAGTTAGCTCTAAATTGTACGCTTTTATCATCATCATACTTTGATCACAACCTCCTTGCTCTACGTGTCTTTCGGGCGAAGAACTAGGTTTTAACTATCATTAGTTAAGCGTTTTCTAATTCACAAAAAGAATAGGACAATAAGACAAGACTTGTACGCGTCGTTATATATTTTTTATTTGTTATCGAAGAAAGTGTTTTAGTTTTCTGAATGAAAAAGGAATGAGTATTTAGTTGATAGTGCAGGTTTGTCGATAATGTTTAAGTAAGCGATGCCTGGGCTCGTCCGGCGCATGCGTTCGCTCCTCCAGCTCTCACACAAACCGCGGCTCTGTTTGTCCCACTGACATTAAAAAGTTTCTCCTTAAATGTACCGGCTTGTTATAGATACCAATCACAGGAACGGATATGGTGACAACGTGTCTGCTTAGAACGTTGGCTAAAATAATAAATAGTATATTCTACAAAGTCATTGTTATTTCAATTTTAACATCACGTTATCTGGGAAAATCAACCTCGTTTTTCACCCGCAATTGTTTATACGTTACATATAGAATATGTTGTCCAGCATGTCTCATGTATTTTTCTCATAGTGAAGCGGAGAAACGATCGACGTATATTTATCTACCGCACAGTAACGCAGTCTACTTTTTCGTTATAATGAACACGCGAGCCACGGCCTTTAGAAATGTAATGTTATAACTCTCGATTTTATATAATATTTATATTTTATATTTGTATAATAAAACATATGATATGAGCATATCATTCCGTGTACCTTTATCAGTGTTTTTTGCGTTGCTTGCACATACACATATGATTTAAGATCATTCTTACCGTAAAGTGTAATAACGGCGTATCTAAATATTCTTATTGTCTTTTCGTAGCTAATATTTTTTTTTTATACCACAAGGATGGCAAACAACCATGCGGTCCGCCTGATGGTAAGCGGTTACCGCCGCCTATGGACGCTTGCAACACCAGAGGTATCACTCGCGCGTTGCCGACCTTGCAGGAATCTTTTCACACCCTTCTTGAAGAACTCCATGCTGTACTCTCCAGGGAAATTAAAAGAAAATCTCTTACCTTAACTCATATTAACACATGTTTCCAGGATTGTTCACCAAATTATACAGTTGGATAGTCAAACCGACTACTTCTTGGTTCGGAGGCGACAGTTGGTTCCAAGACTCGGAAGATCTAAGGGTCCCCAGCTCAACTACGAGCACGACTCCAATACCGCCCAGCACTTCGACTAGCAACTGGTTTGAAGAACTCCTGGCTACTGAAGAAACCGACACCAATTACATTGTGAACGATGGTAGCACAAGTAAGGCACCAGACGCTTGCTTAAAATCCTTTGATAATAATTTTAGTAAAAGGTTTTATTCTCCTTTTCAAAAAACCTTTTCAAAAAGGTTCTGCGACTTCACTATCTCCCAGGCACACCTTAACACAGTACTATAACGTTATGAAGGAATTCAAGTTACCTCGCGATTTTTTCTTTCAGCGTAAATCGCTTTTATAATTATTTATCTATTTTACTACCACAGATCCATAGTTCAGAAATACACATTGGAATAGATCACCGGGCTTCGAACCTGCAATCTTTATTTTGTAGGCGACTAATTAAACCACTAGGTCACTACGCTTGCTTTGTATAAGGTTTTATAACTGCTTAAGAACTATAATGGTATAACCAACAAATTCATTTAATTTTGTAATTTTTATTGGTATTTTTATAAAGCCCTACTGATTTGATACCCGAGAATTAGACAGCGAACTGAGAACGTCATTTTTGACATAGAATTGAAGCATAGATTTGTGGCCCTATCTATGCTTACACTGTCATGCAAGCTCTTATTATATGCAGATTAATCTGTAACAGGTGTAGCTTAAGGTTTCAATAATTTTATTATCAACAAAGACAGTTTGTCACCAATGCTATAACATAATTTCACTTAAATTAAACATTTTCGTCGCCGATTTATTCCATATAGATAGATCTACTATATTATACTACTAATAATTAGGTAACTGACGAAGTTCACGTTCTGTTTTTATCAGCAATAGTATACTATATTTATTTAAAAAACTATAATTAATTGTGAGAGGTAATAGTATGTTTAGCTAAGCTAATTGTTTTTTAAATACGTGAAACGAGCTTAAATTTTTTATGTGTGTGGGTAGTTTGTTGTAAAGCTGTGCTCCCTCAACGGTCAACGTTGTGTTGCCGTAGTTATTAGGATAGATGACGACATTCGTGGCAGATTTTCCGATAGGACGTTTGCTATTATGCACTTGTCGAAAACGTAGTATATAATCACAAACATAAAAATAAATTTGGCGTTGTTTGAGCAAATATTGGTATTAAATATCACATCGGTGGTTCTGCAGTACTGCTTTTCGTACATTGTCCAGCCCTATTAATTTTGTTGTCCTGATCTACGAGTAATAAAACAACGCTTATATTTAACTGACGCATTTATCATCGTACTTAGGCGTTTAAACAAGCTATCTGTAGCTATTTCGGCAATGATAAAATTTTAAAAAACGTAATGAGCATTCACTTTTACTTACCTACTCTTCGGTTGGAACTTTCATTGATGTACTATTGTATTGACTAAGCTTATGAGTCTTTTATCAAAAAAATAAAAATAGATATAGTAGCCATTTAGCCTGTAGAAAAACCTTTCTAATTTCATGTAATAGCACCCCTTCGGTTGAAAGTAAAGAGATTATCGTTAGTGTACCGTATCTCACTTTCTTGCACTGTGCATGTAATGTAAATTACATTCTTGTTAGGTTTAAGATTCATCGTGCATCATATCGATATATCGCATCATATCGTGATAATATTCCCATCGCAAATTATTACATTAATCACTAACTTGTTTAAAACTTGTAGAAAAATCTGCAAAAAAATCTCTGAAGAAGAATTACAAGGGCTATCAGCTACTGCGGGCATATCCCGACGTTCAATGGAAAGTCCAGGATCTGTTGGACTTGCAGGAGGAAGCTCAGGGGTCCGGCATTATGTGGTGGACCTCCCCATCGCTCAATGGCTCCACGGATCTCTTGGTCCCACCCGATCTACTTGCTGATATAAAAGATAATTTGAAATCATCAAAGATCGACTTCGATGTTATTATTTGGGACTTGCAGGTACGAATACAACATAATAAATTATTTACAATTAACGTGACACATGGTGCTCCACTATATATATATATATATATATACACTAGTGTATACAGGATGAAAACTTAAGTGTGTCGAAACAATGCTTCGTAAATTCAGAAGAGCTGCATCGTCTAATACGTTAGATATTATACACAGGTATGTTTTCATCTTGTATATAAATATACTTGTATAGGGTTGACAAGTCGCTAATGATTACCCTAGTGTTGCCGTTGTCCGTTCATAGACGGCGTTAATTGGTTTATAGGCTACCTTGCCCGGTACCATGAATGCGGTATAATATTTTTATTTTATTTTAGAAAGCGATTACTTACGAGAACCCACGACTTTCCAAGAAACAGCGACTGGAGTTGGAACAATTACGAGGTCATCCTTTGACATGGCGCCGGTATCACCGATACGCCGACATCCTGCGTTACTTGGAGTACTTGCAACATTCGCACTCTGACGTCATCGAGCTTATACCGCTGGGCAGATCTTCCGAAGGCCTCCCTTTGGTTGCTGTAAAGGTACTATGATATCATAATACTTTGGTACATTTTGCAAACAAATCCTAACCTAAACCGAGCAAAGCAGACTTAGCTCAATTATGACTGTGACAACTTAATAACGATATTCACAGATTATACTTTAGAGAAATATGAAATAAAGAAATCTAAAATAAAAATAGAAATATTTGCGTTTATTTAAGCTACCACCTAACTTGAAACCGCGACCACATGCTTCGTATCCCGGAACTCTAACTACCAGGCCGGTTTAATTCTAGTTCATTTCGCTTATTGAACCATACATAGGACATGATGAACTAACTAATATGTTTTTGAATCTAGATATCATTGCCTTCAAATGAGACATTGCCGAAAATGAACGAGGATTTAAAAGGACATAAGAAGAAATGGCGGCTTCGTTCGCGGATGAAGCCAGCGGTTTGGTTAGATGGTGGCGCCCATGCTCTGGAGTGGATCGCACCGGCCGTCGCCACCTGGATGATCCATGCACTCGTAGAAGGCGAGAGGGGATCAGGTAAAGACCGAGTGACAGCTTCAATGATTCCAAATACTGGAACACTAGTTAAACCCCAGAGAAAGTTAAACCCTAGTATGCACCCAACCATCTGCTTCAGCCTTCAGAGTGAAAAAAAAACTAATTTGGTGATTACGTTTAACAATAGGGTCATGAAGAGTACTCGGAACCTGATGAAAGAGACTGATGAGTTTAGAAAGAATTGACGCTCTACTCTCTCTGCCTACTCCGTGAAATACTCTGCGTGAGGGTGTGTATGGTACATAATTATACATCTAGAGGCCGGATCTTAAAGCTTACTTAAAGCCCTATCAAAGAAAATGAATCTATGATAAGGAATACGCTTATGTCTTAAACTTGGTTGTTGGAAATCCCAAGTAGCTAAAGGGCACGTCCATTTTATTATATATACAAATGCGGTTTAGCAGGAAAAGTATGTTTATCTTTACTTTATAAGCAGGTACAGTCGGCATCAAAATTTGATGTCCTTGTTCAGATGTTCAAATTCCAAATTTCGTCAAAATTAATTTAGGACGCTACACAGCATTTTAGCTAAATCTGATGTTAAGTCCTAAATATATGCCGTCTGTGACGTCGATCAATCTATATCTTTAGTACGCCTCCCCGCGCCGCGCCTTAGGTATGTATGTGAGCGGTGGGACGGAGAGGCGGCAGGCGCTTTCTGTCATTATTGAGTACGGAGGCACATGGCAATAAATAGCAAGATGAGTCCGTCGATAGAAAGACGACGAAGAAAAATATGACTTATACAATCCGGCTCGAAGGACCAAACATGTACAGTCTCATACACGGCAATTGTTAGATGAGTACCAAACACACTTATATTCGCAAAGTTTGTTGTACGTTAGTTTACAGTTAAGTGTCAGCGTGCGATACGTGCGCGGTATATTTTTGCACTGACCCTAGGTATCAGACTTATGAACTAAAGGTAACAAAAATGAGTGGGTAAGCATGATGTACGTGGGAACCGTACAAATGTTATGAATATTTATTTAACTTCTCTCGTGTAATATTGTACTTATACATATTATTACGCCGTGTTCATTGTCACATTTGCTGAGAAATTTCAGGTGCAGAGTACGAGATACTAAAGCAAGCTGACTTCTACATAATGCCAGTGGTAAACCCCGATGGGTACGAGCATTCCCACACTCATGACCGGTTGTGGAGGAAAACCCGTTCGCGATTGGCCGACCATTCTGACGACTACTACGTCGGATGGTAAGCTATACTAGATTTTACATATCTAATACATTCAGAGATATCAAAAGCTTTACAGCGACTAGAAAACTGCGGTCAAGTCTCAAGCTCGTGTCATTCTGATACAAATTTAATTCTACATTTGATTTAGTAATTACTTATATATGCTCGTGTATTTTCCCTTTGGGTACATTTATTTTATTTTTAATTGGGTACATTTTTTTTTTTTTATTACATTATGGCTAAGTAAATGATAGTCCCGAACAATTAACAAATTGCCAAAGAGTCACTTCGTATAAATTTAGACCATTTACCAATTATTCAACGAGTAATAGAAAAAAGCTCTGAAGCATGCGAGCATTGTAAAATGAGACTGATAAATAGGTATGGATTAAGCGTAAGAGGACTGTCAGTCTCAAGAGGAATAGCATTACTCACTGCCCGTAACGTCTCAGGGTCACATCAATATGTATACAAATTAGGTAATTAATTTGTACTACATTTTGATAGAGTAACTATGTATGTATCTATAAGTAGGTATATGTGCAAAGTAACACTATATACAGATGTAGAGCGACATCCGTTTCCGGATGACCAGCTCGGAGTTCACGTTAACAATGCCATTTCGGATTCATAACTGCGCATAATCTTATCTCTTATTTGTCTCGAGTACTAGAGCAAGACAAGTTTTTTAGGAAAGTAAGCAAGCAAAGGAAACCGCATCGAGCGAGAAAATTTGTATACGCTTTGCGGTCACTCTTTAGTTGTACTTTTACAAAAGGATAAGTAATTTAAACCTTCAGACCTATTAGATCTATATTAAGGTCATCATCTTAATTTTTTCATGTTTTATAAGTGTACATAATAATAGGTTAGTTCACAAATTACAGGAAATCGTTAGTCATGTATATTGATTGATGGTTTGATGAGAATACCTAACGAAAAAACTTGTACAGAAGCCGTAAAGACAGCTACGGCACAGCGTGATTGTGAATTATTACTACTGGTAATAAATAAAATATTAATAACTCAGCATTATGTATTAGCTTTAACCAAAACTAATGTGTACAAACACGTTTGTATACAAGTTCCTAAGTCTAAATTACCATTTTAGTTCAGGCAAGTATTGAAGTTGAAATAAGGTTTCGATGTGGTACTGGCGATGATGTATTGTTGGTATACATACATACATATAATCACGCCGATTCTTAACGGGGTAGGCAGAGAGTAAAGAGCGCCAGTTCTCTCTAGACTTACATACATCTTTCGCTTCGTCCACATTAATCAGTCTCTTCATACATGCTCGTCGGTTTCGAGTACATGTAAAGAAATAAATCATATTTATCTTACACAAAATTAGTCGAATGCCGGCCACAACACATTCGCAACGACGTGTGATGACATTGTAGTTAAACTTTTTAACACCAGCAACTTTCATTTTGATATGATTTTATTATATCTAACTGATGTTCTATTCAATCGTGACCCACTTATATTTAAGACACGCTTATAAATACATCGAGTGGACAATAAATCCATCGGATTGTGACACCTGTATACTGCGGCAGGTTCCCATGGAATTGGGGTAAGACGGAGTGTGTGGGCGTGGACGCGGACCGCAACTGGGACTACCACTGGAATGAGCAGGACTCCTCGCGGGACCCCTGCGCGGATAACTTCGCAGGTCCTCACCCCTTCAGTGAGCCCGAGACGCGCGCAGTCTCAGAGTTCCTGGCTGAACACAGAGGGCAGATCAAGGTAGACGAAAGCTTTTTTTATACTATTAATATGGCATGCAGATCGCCTGATGGTAAGTGGCTATCGCCACCTATGCACATCTGCAACACCAAGGGTATCAATCACTCGTTGTTAAAGTCGAGGAAACAGCTGCTTAAACTGTGGCCGCTGTTGCTGGACCAGGCAATATTGTGATCTTTAATGTAATACGATATTTAAGCCAGGATATTTAATATAAAACTAGACAGTCCCGCGGTTTCATGCGCGTTAAATTTGGTTATATGTACAATTCAAAAACTACTTACGTTACCTTTGGTAACCGAAATTACCTACTACTTAAAACATTTACTATCATCAGTGAATGTTCCATCAAAATCTGTTCAGTTCCAATATATGTATAACAATGAAAATACTATATATTTTTTAAATTTAATTGATGATCAAATTTCGAGATTTGTTCATGTTCACGTGCAGGTAAGTAACCTATAATAAGCAGGTAATACACCTCCTACTGCATGAGGGATTAAAACAACTGCATGTTTATTTTCTATATTCAAATAAGGCCGAAATTAGTATTTATGTCATCAAATGTACTGACGACATGTGTTATTGTTAAGCTCGTGCGCCCCAAGATAAATACCTATTGTTGTTGTCAAACGATTTACTCGTTTGAGCTTAGAATATGAGTGAATAAAGTTATTTCATGGCTCACATGCTAGCGCACTGCTCTGTTTGCGGCTCAGTTGTAATGGCCTACTCATTACATTATTTTAGTGGGTACCAATTACTAACACATAAAAATTTGAAACGCTCCTGATTGCATTTCAATTATATTTGCTAATGTCGAGTATAATACCAACCATGTAATTGAAAGGCAATTGCGTTTATTCATTCATCCTTTCCTTTGTCAGATGTCAAATGTCAGATCTATGAATATACACCTACTCTACAGACTACTAATTTACAAGTTAAATCTGACCAAAGTCAACCATTGTTGTGCTTATAGGCGCTTATAACCCGACCCCGAGTGCTTTCGATGTCACCGTACTGTCACTCAAACAATGTAGATTTTCATTTTGTTAATATTCCATATTTATAGTTCCTCAAATTCATTGTTAAGCGTTACTTAATTTATTCAACGGAGATAGAAACTGATTTCTTAATATCTCTTCTAAATAAGTTATTTTTAGTTTTCATCCTAAATGGCTAACATTTAACCTCTGTACTGAACCTGCATATATTTGAAGAGGGACAACATTTTCTTATTTATCTATTATTATGCTACTAGCACAGCAACTCCACCCAAAACAAAGTTACTAGCTTGCGGCCCAACTATGGTTTTACTGGCTACTTTGGTTAGTATCCACCAGTACCCAGTTGTATAAAAAATTTGATCATAAACGAGAGAGAACTGTAAGTCTAGGTACCATTGAAACTACCCTTTCTGCCTACCCCGTGAGGGACATGGCAACAAGTGATGATATGTATGTATATGAAAAAAAAACATTCACAAATGATAGCGTAACGATATGGTAACGATATTGCACTGCTTTTGTAAGAGCCAGTTCATAAGCGAGTGTGGCTCATTATACACGTGCCCGCTCCACGCGCAATTACACACAATCGTAGCCTCTAATTGCCCACTTGGGCCTTTTACCAAGTAAACTATAATGAGTTCTTAGGATTTGATTTCACATCTATATTGACAGACATTGCCATCTATTATAATATAATATATAATATAATATATCCTCACGCCTTCCCGCAAGGGTCCCCGAAGGGGTAGGCAGAGGTGTATAGGTAATACCCACACACCCACTTTCCGCCTGAGGTATATTAGGTGCCAACTTGACAGATGGCGAGTCCGTCGCCGTTACTCAAGCACGACTATACATACGCCTTAGAATTCTCAGACGTATGCAGGTTTCCTCTCGATGTTTTCCTTCACCGTACAGCTCGTGGTGTGACTAATCACTGTACTTAAGTTCGGAAAAACTCATTGGTACAGTCGGGATTCGAACTTGCGATCCTTGTGTCGCAGGCAACTGCTCGAACCACTCGGCCACCACGGCTCTACTACCATCTATTACATTTAGTAATTCCTCGCTCCCAAGTTATGATTATGAATGTACATACGTAACTTAGTCGCAGGTTAGATCACAATTGGTAAAAAACATTTATGTCCAAGAGTCGAGACCAATAGTCTTGTACTATTGGTCAGCCTTGCTATTTATTTTTATAAATTTTTCGGCGCGCGAGTATACCCCTGGTGTTGCAAGCGTCCATAGGCGGCGGTAACCGCTTACCACCAGGCGGACCGCATGCTTGTTTGCCACTCCTGTAGTATAACAAAAGCTTTGAATTTGTGGGCTTTGTGTGAATTGTAAGAGCTATTAATTATAATTGGGAGCCGTGGTGGCCGAGTGGTTCGAGCAGTTGCCTGCGACGCAAAGGTCGCAAGTTCGAATCCCGACTGTACCAATGAGTTTTTCTGAACCACGAGCTTTACGGTGAAGGAAAACAGAGGAACGAGAGGAAACCTGCATACGTCTGAGAAGAAATTCAAAAGACGTATGTAATAGTCGTGCTTGAGTAACGGCGATGGACTCGCCATCTGTCACGTTGGCACCTAATATACCTGTGGCGGAAAGTGGGTGTGTGGGTATTACCTATACACCTCTGCCTACCCCTTCGGGGACCCTTATGGGAAGGCGTGAGAAGCGCATTTAGAAGAAAATAGTTATACATAATTATATGGGGGTTTAATAAAAAAGGAAACGGATGAGTAAGTGGACACATACGAGTATATATCTATTGTACTCAAAGCCACAATTTATCATCTGTTCTAAATAATAACGGTAGACCGCACGCCGATCACGGGAAATTGCCATTTTGCCCACATCGACACTTTCGAGACATTTTCTACTTCACTTTCAAACTTACATGTCATATCATCACGCCGAGTCCCCAGCAGGGTAGGCAGAGAGATTAGAGCGCCAGTTCTTTCTAGACTTACATACATCTTTCACTTCGTCCACATTAATTAGTCTCTTCCTACATGCTCGCCGGTTTCGAGTTCTCTTGGCGTTCCCGTCCTTGAGTGTCCGATAGATTTGATCTAGGTAGTTGGAACTTGGAACGTGGTCTTCGTCCATCCTCTTCTGGATCTAAATCCACCTTGGGATTTCCAGAGAAACCTTTCGGATCGCTTTTGCATTCCAGTCGTCAAACTTAGCAACGGGTATATATATTTGGGACCTTCCTTCGTGTAACATGCGTCTGCGCGAGTATTAAAAACTGCTCGTTTAATTTAATACCTAGATTTATTCGATGTGTGAAAGCCACTTCCAAAAATATTTTTTTAGTTTCTTTCACTAATTCAAAGTACTAAAATTTAACTCTTTCCATTCATCATAATACATATTAAAATAGATGACAGACAAGGTTTGCTGAGAATTTTTCGAATGGTTGATTATTATTGTATTTGCAACGGGGCTCACTGTCCAAATTATTTTTTTATACTTTGATGAATAGCTTTTTGCCAATCGAAATATGAAAGTTACATTACATTAAGTTAATCAATCAATTTATCGCACAGTGTGTACAACTCAAGTACCATTTTCCAACATCCGTCAGAAAAAAACACTATTTGAATGATAAGTAGGTACATACATGCGAGCATATTTTATCTTAGTCACCTTTGAACTGGAAAGCATGTTCGTAAAGTTCATTACGATTAAGTAGCCAGGCAATGAGCTTCTTTAACCCTGATAAACTTAAGTCGAAGTTAGTGATTATACCTACGTATGCATGTCGGAAAGCGATTGCCGTACCTTTAAACCATACTGTCACTCTTTTAGGGATGGTTTCTTTGACATTGTCCAATGGTGGATTCACCAGAAGGCCAAGTAGGCTGGAGCGCAGGGCGGCCGATCTGGAGCTAACCTTTTTTCTGTCTTATACATTTTAAAAGACTATTTTTATAGGTATCATATACAAAAAAAAATTATAATCGAAGCTGTTTTTATGCAGGTTTATATATCCCTTCATGCATACTCGCAAGCATGGTTAATACCAAGCTCTCATACACATGCACCTTACGCGGATGACGGAGTCCTCATGGAAATGGGAAAACTGGCCACCGCTGCACTTGGAGACATGTATGGCACGAAATATCAGGTATACAAAATACCATAATGTTGCCATTTATATAAATAATCTTAACTTAGGTCATTAACGCAATACTTTGTTTTATCTATACACTCTTTTTGTGCATGAAGAATAGATTCCGTTAGTGGCTTTTTAATTAATCTACAAGACACCATCGCTCAAAACTTTTTTTTAGTTTTGAGATATTTTAATATGTTTGACCAAGAACTTTTGTTTGTAAGAGTACAACTTTTACAAACAAAAGAAAGTAAGAATAATTATTTACCTACCTACTCTTATTTACAAACCTCTTATACGACCGATTTTATTTTTGTTTTTGTGTTTTCAATACAGGTTGGAACTGCTGCTGAAATTCAACAACCAGCTTCAGGGATGTCTCACGACTGGGCGAAGGCGCGCGCAGGCATAAAGTTTTCATACCATGTGGACTTGCGAGATTCATTTGGGCCCTACGGTTTCCTATTACCAGGGTCACAGATAATCTCTACTGCTCGGGAAACTTGGCAGGCCGTTCGGGCTATAGTTGATAATTTAACACCGTAACCACAGCTTCAAATTATAAGGAAAGTTTGTATCAAACGTAACACATTCTTTGTCCGATCTTAAATCTCAATAATTATATTCAGTAGGTAAACATAATATTTATTTATTTTTATTTATTTATTTACACACACTTTAACATCCTTACAGTAGGTATACCAATATGATGTTAAAAGAAATTTATAATAATAATAACATTAATAAACTAATTTACAATATAACAAAATACACTTTAACTTATATTATTATCGCCATTCGCCTCAAATTTCATGAAAGCCAATGAAATATAATTGTTGCACATAATGAGACGCTACAAAACCATAAAGTATCAAAGCAATCCAAACCATTTGCCTGACAGATGATCATGAAAATCAACTGTTCATTCTTGACTGCTGAGTCACGTCCCTTCCGTTTTAAATGTACGCACCAAACAAGTAGTTTAGAGGAGTTAGTAAATTCATTCATAAGTTTAAATAAGTATTGATGTAATATTAGCAAAACATTTTGTTGAGGCGATAGTTATCCCCAACTAATTAAACAATTACCGATAAACCTGTTGTTCAAAACAAATTGAAAAAAAGTATGCTTCAGTAATTTTATGTAAGTAGCTAAAAACCAAGTACCTATTGACTAGGTCAGTAGGTATATAACTAACCTTTCTTTTTATATTATTCTCGTGACCAAGAGTTAGATAAGGTGGTCTAGAGGTCTAGTGGCCCGTTTTGAATACCTAGAAATCTTCAGTTTTTTATGTGTACCTATTATGGACCAGTCCTAGGTACATCTCGTCGTCATCGAGATATGAAAGTAGGTAATAAAATCAAATAGCTTTGATACGATATTTATTTTTGTTTGTATTATGGGTATTTGAAAACTTGTATTTTACATATAAGCGGTACTAACTGGATTGGAAAAATAAGATGTAAGTTTAGCGTATTTTGTAGATGGATTGCATTTATTTTAAACATTAAGTAACCTACCTACCTTTTAGAAAGTATTTGTAACCAATGTACCTAGGATCGTCACTATTAAAATATATTTTTATTTCTGATCGCCAATGACATTTAATAAATATTCATGAACGTATTTATTTTGCGTCAGGCCGACACATCTGTCGTACCTAAGTGAAATGTTCTCGTTTGCTTAACTCGCTTAAGCAGAAGCGTTACTGTGCTTTTTCACTTTAATTCGTTTTAATTGCCAATGTGGTAAAATAATAAATCTATGAATATTTTGATAAATTTATTACATAGTTAATACCTAGGATACATTATAATTTATATTGACAATGGTCCATCAGGTTCCTATATAAAGATGTTGTAAGTAGGACTAGGTACCTACCTACCAAATTTTGTGATTAATGATGAACATAAATAGTTAAATAAAGAAAGTTAGTTAAGTTAATCAGATTTGTTATCATGTAGATTAGATAATACTGCTCAAATAGTTGCTCAATTAGTGTGTAATAAACCAATGGACAATAGTACAAAATGTATAGTTTTATTTCATTACCATCCTCACCAACAACGATAGGTATGAATGGGATACATACATAACAACCTGCCGAGTCCATTATGGGAGCCGTAAAAAGAAGAGCCCAAACTCTAGATGTACAGACCTATAACAGCTTTTTGCTTGGGATTGTTTCCAAGAATCGAGAGACCAAGAATATTCATGTAGTTTTTTTTTATAGTTACAGCACAACTTTAAATGTATGTGAAAACTTTAAATATATGAATATATACATACATATCATCACGCCGAGTCCCCAACGGGGTAGGCAGAGAGTATAGAGCGCCAGTTCTCTCTATGAATGTATTGCAAAAAAAAAGTCACAGATAGTTGTTTCATTATTACTATTGTAATATTGTTCGCTCTGTCAAGTGTCACTTACTGTCAACGTCAACTTTATTACTACTCGTTTGTTTATGTTTGATAATTTCGTATCTTTAATAACTACAGACGATTATATTATATATCGTATAATCAATACATTATATAAAAATACTAATATGGGTGGAGAAACTGACATTGTTCCCTTATTGTCCAATAATATTAAAATTGATCCAACTGAGTTTGACGTAACAATAACGGCTCTATTGATAGGACTAGGAGCTGAAAAATATGTTGAGATATTCAGGTTCTAAATACTTTATTTTTACTATAAAAAATAATTTTGATATCTAACAAAATCGCTTCTCTTGAAGCCGTTTCTTGATCAACTTTCTTCCAGAAGATAGATATTGAAATAATCCTTTATAATTGTAATAGTCTATACATGTTGAATTTTAAGTATTTTACAATAACTCAGCTATTTTTAATTACAAGTAATAGTTTATAATTTACATACATATCATCACGCCAGGTCCCTAACGGGGTAGGCAGTAGAATTATAATAAAGTATAATTTAATTATTCCATTTAAAACCAAAATTATATCTATCATAGCTAGAATAATACTCACTGTTGACTCTTAATCTAAGTTTGTCAATTAACATGTATATCAAATTTAAATTGTAGAAAGCACAACATTGGACAACTAACATTAGCAGAATTATCAGAGGAAGATCTTGTTAAACTAGGTTTAGACGATGGTAACATCAGAAAGAAACTTCTCGTAGAAGTAAGAAATTTACCTATGTATGAAGAATCTATAATGAATGCGTAAGTATACATAAATAACACTATATTACTCTATTGGAATGCTAATATTATATGATTCTCAAATACACAGAGGCTTGAAGCGTGAAAATACTTATATCATATAATAAACAAAGCATGTTTAAAGGCCCAGTTGATATTTTTAATTTGGGACCCTTATCAGGCGTCAGGATATATTATTACTATTTATTTTAACTCAGAAATCCTATAATTCTTGATCGCCAAATCTTATCAACTTTGAATATCTATATGTATGATGCATAATAACAGCACCATAAATATTTGAGTATAATATATTTTCCACTGTTTATAATTGTGTGTTTATTCCAATTTTCAGATCAAAATGTTCAAATTTAGACCCATTAGAAATAGTAGATATTTTAGATGAAAGTTCACAGCATCTGTATAGGATATATCTTAGCATGCTAGCAAATACATTAGCATTGAAAAAGACTAAGAATATATCAGATAGTTTGCTATACAAAGATAAATATGCTTCAGGCATAGCACTCTGCACATTGAGTGAAATTACCTCGATTCTAAATGCAATGGAAATCACTTTATTCTCACAAATGAAGGTAAGAATTACCAACATACATAGAACCAAGCTTCTTATGCCATGAATGAGTACCTGGCAATTTGTATGGCATTTTTTGCACGCTTTTTATTACATCTATAGGTACATGTTTCTATTGCATAAAAACTATTTCTACTTTTTATTAAACTTAATGAGTTCTGTAGTCATATATCATAGGAGTCTGTGATGAGAAAAAATATTTGATTGGATCTGACTATCAAGACCTCTGACCTCAACCAACACATTTTCTAAAATGGTTTCAATATAGTGTTTATTTAATTAAGTATATTATAATAGTATATATATTAAATATAAAAGTATTATTAAGTATAATAAAAGAGCTGTGGTGGCAGAGCCTGCAACACAAAGATTACAAGTTCGAAACTCAACTATACTTTTCTGAACTTAAGTACAGTCAATAGTCACATCATGAGTGTTACAGTAGTCACTACTATGAATAAACCATAAACATTTATTTCATCGGTTGATTTGTAATCTTGATTATTTTCTAGAATATAACATATTATTGCATGTGTTTTCACAATTCAAGAGAGATTACAAACATTCTCACCAAATTTCGCTTTAATAATATCGGCAAAAGAATGAGTGTGTGTATATTAAAAGTAGGTATATACATTTTTCAGATGCTGACAAAGGAGTCAACAAATAAAACAAAGAAGAAAATATTCGTTAGAACTGTTGGTAGTGCAGCCATAGCTTTGTTAGCAGTACTATTTGTGCGATCTCTGAAACAACTGAAATAATCACATGCTCTATACTCACATACAAATTATATTATATTACTTTTGTTTCATACAGTATGAAGTAAAGGACAACTTTACTTTAACTCTGGTGCATATTTTGATGTTACATATCTGTTAGGTTATATAATAAATTCAATTCATAGTGTTGTGTTCACACTGTGACAGTGTTATTTAATGTCTCTTTATAAATTAGCTTGTATCTGCCTTTGAAAGGGGTCACACTGGCTGTATCTATGTAGCCATAAAAAATTAATATATATACATATATATATATATATATATCCTCACGCCTTCCCACAAAGGTTCCCGAAGGGTAGGCAGAGGTTTATAGGTAGTACCCACACCCACTTTCCGCCAGAGATTTATTTTAGGTGCCAACGTGAAAGATATCAAGTACACCGCCGTTACCCAAGCACGACTATACTATACGACTATACTCAAACGTATGCAGGTTTCCTCTCGAGTTTTTCCTGCACCGTGAAGCTCGTGGTGTGACTAATCACTGTACGTATGTTTAGAAAACTCATTGGTACAGTCGGGATTCGAACCTGCGATCTTTGCGTCGCAGGCAACTACTCAAACCATTTGGCCACCAAGGCTATAATATGTGACTGCTACCACGGTGATATACTTACATGATTTGTATATCACCCTCAATAAAAAAAACTTTCTGGTGCATCACCATAGTTTCGTGACCTGGTGGTGTCATTAGGATGAGTCTTAAATAGTGACGAAAACCAATGAATCCAAGTCAAATTAAATAGCGATAGAAAAAGTAAAAAGGGTTTTGCTGGTTGCCTCAATACCCAAAGTAAATGCAGTCCGGATTGACCCAATTGTTGTGACCTCACCAATTAAAAAGTGTAAGGTAAATGACGAATCGGCGGGCTGTAGCGGGGACGGCGGCTCCGGAAGCGGCCGGGAGCAGACCGGCAGCGGAGCCCGCGCCCTGGACCGACACCGCTTATTGCGGCCGAGCGCGCCAATTGATACGTGTGTCCGTTGCGCACCTAATCGGGACGTGTCCTCTTCGACGAGTGATATTTCGGACATCGAATTCAATATGTGCATTCAATAAAATGAACGTAACCAAGTGGTTGTAATTTTAGATGCTTAAAAATGAATTGTATAGTAGTATTATTTATTTTGACAGTTTTATTAGAACGGCATAGTGCGCAGGAAATATTTGAAACCGGTAGGTAAATACTAACCAAAGTCATACTTCCTTTATATGTACTCCAAGTTTCCGCTAATTGTGAAATTCAAAAATGAATCAACGTCTTTTTTCTTATGGCGGTATGTTGAGAGAAAATAGAAGTAGGTCCACACAATGCACAATAACGCAAATCCAGACCGTGAAGGCAGCTTAATCGTGGTTATTGCATTATCTCGATGTTATTACAAATTACCGGTCGCGATACATCACCTAAACAACAACTAACTACTGATTTCATACGACCGAAAATGCTTTTGTTGGTTCAAAACCAAAGAATTATAGACGTATTAGGTACGTAAGTATTCATCAGTTTCTCTAAGAACGTCTTCAAAGTTACTTATTTAGCCACGTACGTACTTGCCTACTCATTAGTTACTATTTACCGTAACGACAACATCTATTCAATTTGGGATCTTTTATTTTTAAAACCCTTTTTGCCATAGAATATCAGCAACTTTACTATTAGGTACTCCATATGCTTTATAATTTTAAATTTATAAGGACACCAGTCATAGCGCTAATTGTATACAGAAGTCCACTTTCTAACGCCTGGATCAAATGTCGTACCTACCCACGCGGATGGGAAGGACAAGTGTTCGAAATCGGTGAGCATGAAGATGGTTAAAGCAAAAGAGGTCTGTCGGTAAATCTAGGAGGCGAAGTACTGTCTCTACCTACCCTGTGAGGTATAGACATGGTGTGATGATGAACGTAGAGTTAAGAAAACTATTAGGTGGTTTTAATATTGAATTTAGATACCATTCCAGTGGAAGCAGTAGTCGGGCACAGTGCGGAGCTGCCCTGCAATGTTACACCCGACAATGAGAATGACCAACTCAGGATTTTGGCCTGGTACAGAAACGGATCTTCAACGGCATTCTACAGGTACGTACAAAGATCTGATAGTCATTTTTTGCTCATCACTTATGAAAAAGTTAAGTTACAATAAAATAATATTCACGCTTTCCCATAAAGGTTCCCAAAGGGGTAGGCAGAGGTGTAACACCCACTTGTCGCCGGCGATATATTTAGGTGGCAACGTGACCAGATGGCGAGTCCATCGCCATTTCTCATGCACAACTATACGTTTTTAAATTTCTACTCAAACGTAGGTATGTAGGTTTCCTGTCGATGTTTCCCTTCACCATAAATCTATAAGCTAGTGATATGATTAATGACTGTACTTAACTTTAGAAAAACTCATTGGTACAGCCGGGATTCGATCTTGCAATCATGGCGTTGCAGGCGACTACTCTAACCATTCGGCCACCACGGCTCACACAATGAAAAAAGATAAGTGTATAATAGAAAGTAGGTAAGTAAGTGCTATAGAAAATAATAAAGTTGAGAGTTAGTGCTTTAATCTTACATTTCGCAATACATCGATCACTAAATTTCACCTCGTACATAGTAAAAAATATGGTCAAGTGTGTGTTCCTGCAAATTAGTTTCGTTCGAACGAAGTCATGTTTTCGAATCACAAAATGGATAATTAATCAAGAACAAAAATGTTGATGAAATTTATACGCATTAAGTAAACATAATAGAGGGCGCTAGACTTCGTCGCACTAAACTATTATGAAATTAAGACCATCTGTATCACGACCTACTACATGCGGAATTAAAAAAACAAACAAACTAACAGCAAAATTAAAAATAAACTATCGGACTGTGGAACATAACTGCATACGACTTCTTCGCATCAGCAGTAGCGACTTCCGCGGTGGTGACAGTGCCGCGACGTCACCGGCAGGACGCTACCAGCTGCTGACGACTGAGTCGTCAGGAACGGTCAAGCTTCAGATCCTGTACGTACACCCGTCTGACGCAGGCGCGTACGAGTGCCTAGCGGACTTCGCTTCAAGCCCCGCACTGAGGACCACCGTACAACTACTCGTCATTGGTAATTTTATTTCCAGTCAGTAGTTTGCGATAGTTTTCTTAGCATGCCTTAATAAAATCATCTCTGTATCCCATACATTCAGTAATTAGCTGCGCCCCGTGGCATTGTGCTTGCATTAAGATTTTGTAAAAAAAAAGCAAAGCTATATCTGCTTCGTCCAATTGGTAATCGTGGGTTAGTCTCGCTATATACCTACTGGATTGCAAAGTAGGTAAGCAATCTTGTGAAGATTCAAGATTCAGTCATAAAAAATCTCAGTGAACTGATCATAGGTAGGAAGCCACTACATTAAAATCAGTCGCGTTTCTAAAGCTGTTTTTGCTTATTAAGATGCTTTGAAAGATTTCTAAAAATCTATGCCGACAAATTGATCACGTCATTCTTCTATATTTTACAGTTTTATCTTTTGATCATTAAATACTCACGTTACCTACGTGAGTATTTAATGATCAAAAGATAAAACTGTAAAAGCATTATAAAAGTATAGTTTCTCAATTTGATGAATGTTCTTTTTGTACTGTAATCGATAATAAAATAAACGCCACGACCTGCCGTGACCTGTACAATTTCCGTTGCGCCAATGAACTGAAACACAGCACGAAATCTTTTGTTTGTGGACCAACAATCCGGCGAGCGCTGAAATTCACCTACCTAGCGGAATAGCGCCCAGTGGCCCGCTAATTGGGCCGCGGGCTAATGAGGAAGCCGACAGCGCCGGAACAATTCCATCTATTTATTAAACAATAAAACAATATAAACATTGCGGCATCATTCATATATTTTATATCCTATGACCACCATACCTTTAGGTAAACCCTTTTTCTCGTGGGAGATTATTTTTAATACATAATAAATTTGAAGCAAACGTATACATTTCATTATGCCAAGTCCTTTAGAGGTAGGCAAAGAAGGCCGGTTTACTCTGTCCCGGTGGCCGGGTGGTTCAAGTAGTGGCCTGTAGCTTCATACTTCAGGATTCGCCATCTGTCACTTCAGGAATATATCTCCGGCGAAAAGGTGTTGTTATCTCTGTCAACTCTTCTGGAAAGTAAGTCAGACTTCAGTCGTAAGGATATATATAACGCATTTTTTAATGTATGACTGTGGGTTGAGTTCGATTCAATGGCTTAATATTCTTTAGATCAAATTCTAATAGTCAAAATATGCAAACCAAAATGAATATTTGTTTGCTTGTTCGTCTTCCATGCATTTCTACCATTAACCCTAACGCATGGTAAGTAAGTACTACGGGAGTGGTTGCGCCCGCAAGTCCTGAATAAATTATACTGTTCACAGAGCCACCCCGACACCTTTGGGTTGTACACGAGAACGGGACCCAAGTGGCGAAAGCGAGCGTAGGGGTCAACGTGAGTCAAAACATCGGACCGTACTACGTCGGAGATACCGTCCACCTGTTCTGTGTAGCGTACGGAGGTATACCTACATACATCCTGAATTAAAATTTCAATTACAGCTTACTCTCGCTTTTGCGTGCGCCACAACGCAGACATCAACAGTTCAGTGAATCAAAAATCTCTATTCAGTTACTGCATGAACAATGAAAGTATTTTGGGACTTTTGGTGAAGTCACACATCGTGAGGGAATTCACACATCTCTCATGGCTTTTATTCGTGTAGGTAAACCACTTTCATCTCTGTCATGGATTTCGGAGAAGCGACTGTTGAAAGACACCTCGACGCCTTTGTCGGAGCAGCGCGCTCGCAGCGACTTCATCTTCGGCCCCTTACAGCGGGAAGACCACGGCCGCGTGCTCACGTGCTCCGCCACCAACAACAACAAGACAGCACCACTCTACATAGACGTGGTCATCGACATGTTTCGTGAGCATCAGAGAAAGTTTTAGAAATCGATATTTCATTACGTCTTCTTTCATTTGTAATAATCTTAAAAGTATATACGGATGGCACTACCTAGGGCTACCATACATCAAATTCACGATCATTTATTTAATGTAGTGGGCGGGGCTCGTGGTACAGTGGCTCATATCGATATATCCGCGATATTATGCAGCGTTGCGTGTGTCGTATATGTTAACAACATTTGAATGCCGTAGGGAAGGTAACCTCTTATGGTTATTTACACGATTTTATTAAAAACTTGTGTCTATTGACGCTTTACATAAATGCCGGTCTAAAAACTCCCTTGTGTTACAAGTAACGGGAAGATTACAATAAAATTGACATAATCTTCCAGTCTTATTCTTAGCGCTAACATATTATTCTCTTTAACTTTATTATTCTTTGTAACTTTTTTTCGCCTTCCAAACGGGGATATGGGTCAAGACGACGAATCGATGAAATTATCTCGTCGCATACATTTCAATGGTATTACAATAATCCACAAGCTGCGGTAAACGCTTTCCATCAGAAGATTCGTTTTACAGCTTCGTGGTACAAAAAAAGGTTTATCAACATCCAGAGACTTCGGCGTCTTATGTTGATACTGCGTTTAGGAATGAGCAGATAACTCATATCATCAGCAACAGTGTAGTAAGGTCAATTTGTTTGTACCATCATTGAGTTAACATTAGTCCCCCCTGTGTTGATGAAGTCACCCCAAACTCATTTATCTCTCATAAAGCAGGCTTAATTACTCTCTCTTATTTCGCACATTTTTAATCTATCTCATAGAAGTGGGGAAGCGTGTGGCTATACTGCTTCCTCTGTTTTTTTTATTAATTAATATCCTTACTATAATCTGTGTTTACTAAATCTAGGCTCTTTAATTGCCTGATCTTAAAACAATCCAATCTACAAAACTAGTCTTTGACAATCCTGATTTCCGAATTCTGGCACTTTTTGCTCATTTGCTGCTGACACGCGTCATCAATATGAAGTTTTAATACTAGAGGCCAACAGATTCGAAATATTAATAATATATTAATTCTCCATGGGAAAGTTTGTATTTGGGTTAAAACCTAGTTTTCGTTTCACTTGCAGAAATTGATTACTCAAAACTTGTGCTCATTTTTAATGTAATTACCGTTGAAGGCGCATGTTATAAGCTTATTAAAAATTGTTATAGGAGATGAGTTCATTGGCTTTTTAGTTCACATTCCATGTCCGCATAGTTTTCACGGGTATTAGGTTCACGTTAGACGATTGCTATAGCGAAGCGTGTTTATATTTTTATAGTGAACTTATCCGTTACTTTTAATATATTAATGTGGTGTTACTTTGCGCCAATCCATATTTATAAATGATAATTTTAGTAAGTAGAAGTAAGTTAAAGATTTATTTACAATAAATTTGTAATTAAATTTCCATATCTCAACTACGATTTACTTTAAACAATAAACATATTTTTATAGTTATGTTGGCCATTGGAGTCCAGCGGCTTAGGTCACCTGCCAAATCAAAATCGTAAATTTTAATCCTAGAGGTCCGTCCAACTGTTTGAATACAGTGATATATGGTACACGACTAGCTTGACGGTGAAGGAAAACATCAAAATGTAACCGGCATATGTTTGATAAAAAATTTAAGACGTCTGTACAATAAGGCCTGAGTAAGAGCGACGCACTTGTCATTTGTCCGGTACGGTACATCTAAATACATATCCAGCCGACGAAAGGGTGGACAGTGATAATACAAGATGCCATGAATGGAACAGTTGGTCACACATGTTATAGGCACAATTAACGTAACGTAAGGTTATAGATACATGTAAAATCTAACTTCGCTTTATTTAATTTAAACTTATTAGGTAATAGATTTTGTAGGCAATTCCAAAAAAAACTAAGTATCCTTTAATAATGTTACCATTGTCTTATTCATTATATCGTCATGATATTATTGTATAATTAAACCTGTATTTAATTATAATGCTATTTTTCTACTGTGGAAAAAGCTTGGTAACCTGTAACAGTGCCACCCGAGCTGGTTTCCTTGCGCAGTGAGACATTGGATGGCCAAGTGCAAGGGCGGGTGGAGGCGGGCGAAGCACTGACCCTGCAGTGCCGCGTGTTGGGCGCGCGCCCGCCTCCGCCCCTCGTATGGCGACTCGGTGATGGACAACTGCATAGCTTGGACCAAAACATTACTGTAAGTTAATTATTCGAAAAAGAAGTAATTTACTATATTGTTATTGTGTACCACAACGAGCCTTATCAACTAGGCGGTCATCGTGGTGTATAGGCACAAACAATACCAGATGTCACAGATATAGCCCTCTTAGGGTCGAACCTACTAATGTAGTTTCTACCACAGCACCAGCACCACACCAGCACCACTATTACAGCCCGGCCACTCCATCGGGATGAATAATGAATGAATTAACCTTAATGCCCCGGTCGGACTAGTCTAGTATTGAATATGTTAATCCGATATTTACGATGTCTAAAATGCCATAGGCATTTAACTTCGCCGTGTATGTGTCAATAACATGAAAATATGTTTAAAGAACAGATACATATAGTAACCGCCTTGGCCCCGTGGCTATCTCCATCATTATTGGGGTCACGCGATCAAACCAGATGTAGATACCTGCCAAGGTTATGCGAAGCGATTATTATCTGACCTTTGCAACTCATCTTATAAAGTACCTACTTCGCGTACCTTGGTAAAATCTTTCTTTGGCTTTTGGCGTTTTGACATACCTACCAATGTCAAAACGCCAAAAGTAAGCCAAGTAGGTAGGTATATATACTTATTCAAAAATGTTGAATTATCAAGTATCTCGGATGGGCTTTTCCATTCGACCTTTGAACATGTGCAAGTAGACATAGTGAGGTGAGACTTTAAATGCCAAAATGTACGTAGATACGGTCTGCCTATATTTTTTTTTTATTTATAACATTAAATCAAAGCACAGAGCCAAAACACAAATAAAACTAGGTAGCCAGTTTATAGAGGCGATCATGGAAACTATCAGAAGAAGTAAATGGAGGAGTCAGAGACGCCGACAAGAGCCCAGCTCTTATTTTATAATGATAAATATAATATATCATAATATATATCTTGATACAATTTTACACCAACTAACATAGTCCTAAATTCAGCCAAGCTATTACTATGGTAACTAGACAACGATATATATATATATATATATATATACTTATACGTATGTATATAGGTAGACATATATGCATAAGAACATTTAAGACTAAGGTAAGACTATGATATAGGTACCTATATCTACCCACAACGTCAAGCTTCGCTGTCAAGGGACCACTAGACCAGGTCGCCGACTAGTTTATGATGGTAGTCTGACCACCAGCTGATCTTTGATGAATGTTTTCAGATGGAGCCATCTCAGCGCCTTGTAGTGAGCGAGATCAAACTGACGGTAGGTCGAGAATACGACGAGTCGCGAATAACCTGCTGCGCCCCATCATACAGACGCAACGACAATAATTATTTGTGTGCGCAAAGCTTGCCGTTGACTGTGCTATGTGAGTATCGTAGTTCTCTCCCACGATGGCCTCCGAAAGGGTAGAAGGGGTTTACCCCAAATACTTATTGGAGATTTAGAGTCTGTTGCCGTCTTTCAGACACGACTTTACGTTACGTATTTTTTCTGAAATGTAAGTATAGATACCTAAATGTTTCCAGTGACGGATTTACACACTTACCGCCTACTATTTAAATGCTCACGTCTTTCAGACCCTCGCAATTATTTACCCAGATGAACTTAACTTTAGAAACGATGAACGAACGGCTTCCATTTTCCAACCTTAAAATCTGCTCATGCCCACTCAGATACCGCCACTGGATATTTCCCTTCTTCACCGTAAAACACGTCCAGTTATTATTCACAATACATTGGTGAAATCAATTACATCACTGAGGTAGGAACCAACAAGTTTGATTGACTTAACCACTGGACCACCATGAAACAGCCAACAAAAAACCACACGATACGTCGTAATTTATAAATTCACTGTACTATTTCCAGACCGCCCAGTGCTGCAAATTGTTGTCAATAGCGAACTAAATGACAATATACTGGTTGTAGAAAAGGGGTCTAACGTATCTATGGGCTGTACCTACCAAGCGAACCCTTCCGTGTTCGACCTTAGGTGGTATCACGTTGTAAGTATCAAGCGTTTTTTTCTATTGTGGTACCACTGTTCTACCTACCTGCCTAACTTATAAAAGTGCTTCTAAAAGTGTGTGAAAATGTTACTGGAGGGTCGGCAACTCGCGAGTGATACCGCTAGTATTGGATATATACTGGCTAGATACAGCTTACCATCAGGTTGTTTGCCACCCCAATGGTATAAAAACAAAAAAAATTAGATATATTTTAAACGTAGAAATTGATCTTGTTATGTTGTAATAGGAAATACCGACATCTTTAAGCATTAAAACTGTTATAAGTAATTTATAAATACTATATAATAAATATATTAATCCATACTATAATACATACATATTTTCCGTGAGCGAGGCTCGAACCAGTAATAGTTACCGCAGACTGCTGATACACTAGTACAATGCAAGCAAAACAGACTAATATATATGCTAAAATTATTGTTCAAGAACGACACTTTTGTCGAAGAAAGAGTCACCGAATCAGTCCAAGCTCGCCTCGAGTTGACAAATGTGACGGACAACGACGCGGGAGAATATGTGTGCATCGCTACTAACGATCTGGGAGTGTCCTACAGTGATCCGATCATCATCGACATCACATGTAAGTATATTTTATTATACAACCCGTGCACCGCGCTTTCATATTTGATGTATATATATATCCTCACGCCATCCCACAGGGGTCTCGAAGGGATAGGCAGAGGTGTATAGGTAGTACCCACACTTTCAGATGACAGATGGCGCGAGTCCATCGCCGTTACTCAAGCACGACTATACATACGCCTTTAAATTTCTTCTCAGACGTATGCAGGTTTCCTTTCGATATTTTCCTTCACCATAAAGCTCGTAGTGTGACTGACCACTGTACTTAAATTCAGAAAAACTCATTGGTACAATCTGGATTCGAACTTGCAATCTTTGTGTTGCAGACTCGAACCTTGTTAATGCAGCTAATAATCTATCTCTGTGCCAAATTTCATTCATGTTTGTTCAGCCGTTCTGGTGTGATTGAGTAACAAACATTCTTGCATACAATTGTTTAAATATGTATTTTTAGTCCGTTGGAGTATAGATAGCGTACCTCTGTACGCGAGGCTCTTAATGCAGGCACGTTAACTGCTGTACCTAATCAGATGTTGCGTTAACATGTCACCTCAATTTGAATTACAAGTTATATTATTTTACTCCATCATAGATCCAGCTCAATGCCAAGACACGGGGACTACAGAATATGGTCTTGGTGAAAACGAGACAATGAACATTACGTGCATCGTAAAGGCTAATCCCTCGCCATCTGCCTACCGTTGGATGTTGTTTGACGAGGCTGTTAACATTACCACCTTGCGAGACCAACCTCACAAGACCATCGAAACTGAAGGACCAACTCTACAGTACCAAAGGCCTAATGCAACTGCTTTTAGTAAGCTACATTATGATTATATTGAAAAAAAAAATGTGTTTTGAAATAGTTGTTCCAAAATTGTATATTATAAGTATATTCGAAAAATACTTCAGGCACTATATTTTGTTGGGGTATCAACAACGTCACCGGGACTGATCTGCCAAGCTCCCCGTGTGCTTTTTCGGTGACCGACGAGACTACACCCCTGCCACCGACTAAGTGCGTTGCAGTGAGGACAGCAAAAGAAGATATATCTGTTACTTGTGAGAAGGGCCACGACGGGGGACTGCCGCAGGTACAAATAAGATTACTACGGCATTTATAGGTCATCAATCAATCTTACTAATATAAAAAAAATCAAGTTTGTGAGGATGTTTGTTACCCTGTCACGACAAACGGCTGAGCGGAATTGGATGAAATTTGGTAAGGAGATTATTAGCTGGATTAACACATGGAAATCTATCAATCAAATCAAATTTTAAACGTGTAAGACCGCGGGGCACGGGGCAATTAAGGTATAATTATATATATTTAATTTAAAGTGGTTTAATGGTATTTAATGATGACTTCTCAGCATGAAGGTTTGATGCCATGATACCCACGTTAACACCGTAGGCCATGTAGAGGTAGGGCAGAATCTATACTTACGTTCAAAATGTTTGTTGACTGGGGCAGTGACTACCTAACGCATCTAAATGTACTCCTGAGTAGTGCTGGTCCTGCAATGAGAAATCTTTTTAGACTTAGATAAGAAATTGTTGGGCTGACAGAAGCAGGGCCCGCTTTTCCAATACGCTGCTACCGCAGCAACCCAACGTAAAGTGGGCAACGCGCGAGTGGCTTATCAAATACGACAAAATCCAGTTTTGTTCACTCGCCCGCTATCCATATGACATAACCTGTCTGCACACAATGTCATTGCCATATAATTGATAGCGTGAGCGAGAACAGAAAAGTTCGAGTCAAAGCTTATTTGTATATTTTCAGAAATTCAAATTTACTGCGTTTTCATTGGACTCCAAGGATCAAATTATATCTATAATAAATGTGGAGCCAGAATTTAAGATAAAAGAACCGGACCAAGACTACAAGTTTGTCATTGTAGCATTCAACGACAAGGGCGATAGTAGAGCAGTAGATATCGAGAAAGGCGACGTAGCTGGCGAAACCAGAGGTAACTAACTTAAATGTAGTCGGGGTGCCCAGGTCGATAATGCAGGACGATCATTATAGCTTATATTTAGGTAGATAGTAATGAGACGCGCTGATCGCCGTTTCTCGAGCACGACTGTATGTATATGGGTGCGCCTTTAAATTTATAATCAAACATATGCAGGTTTCCTTTCTATGTTTTCCTTTATCGTAAACATCGTGGAATGATTAATCACTGTAAATAAGACCAGAAAAAACTCGGCATTCGAATTGACAATCTTTGCGTTCCACTGCTCGATACTTTACTACCACGGCTTTGCAGGATAAAACATGAATTGCTAATTGATAAGCTTTTAATTGGAATGAAAGGTAAAGAAAAACATGAATAAGTTTTAGGTAAGGTGCGTCAAGCCAGCGCTGTGGCGGACATAACGACGTTGGCATTGGCGTTATGCGGCGGCGTCGCGCTGGTGGCACTGGCCGCGTGCGGGCTGGTGCTGTGCGCGCACGAGAGGGGCTCGCGGCCCGACCTACCGCGCGAGAGGGGGGACCCTCCACTCTGCGCATACAACACTGACGGTAGGTACACAGGTTTTATACAATTTATTCCAATCCTCTTTAATTCATTTTGAAATTATTGCGATAGTTTTTTGTTTAGAGGCTAAATACCGGCCTACCCTAGTTTCAAGTGTGGACGTTTCAAGTTAGACAAAAAGCCGTATTACCTTATCTTAATTTCTAACAAATTTCGGCTATTATGATTATGGACCTGCTCCTAGCTCCCTCTAGTGTTTTTTATACTTTTTTATATATGTTCCAGAGTCAAATTGTGAGACATACCATGACAGCGACGACGGGAGCGAGTGCAACGTGCGACGAACTGAGTCGTTCCGGCGAGCCGTGACGCGCCACCCGTCTAGGAACTTCGACGTGCGCCGCACCAGTTCCTTCCACTCCGCGCGATACTTGGCCGAAGACCACGACCCGCCAACCACCAAATACAACGAAAGCAGACACAGCACGCACTGCAGGGTGCATTCACTGCAGAACATTAGCAAGAAGAGGGATATGGACACGTGTGACCACTTCGTTGTACATTTACCGCCAGAAACCAATTACAACGTAGCCAAGCCTGTAAGTAACAGATTTTTTTAAATTTTCTATTAAAAAATTATCGTAGAATATCTTCTCGCACGCTCAGGTGTAATAACAAACACTTTTCGACGGTAATATTAATATATTTAGGAGCCCACGTCGCAGTCTTAAGCAAGACTGCACATTAATCTATTTTAGGACGTGTATCTAGGTTTTCCGAGCGATGTTTTTCTTTACCATTGAATGATGAACAATTACCAAACCTACATATTTTTTTTTTATGAAAGCCCCACAACTCCAAATCGCTTAAATTTCAGATGAACACATTTTACACAATGCCAAGAAAGATGCGGCACAAACTGGCAAAAGAATTGAGTGACGAGACTTCCGAAATAACACAAACATCGGATGGATTCTCGCTGCCTCCACCGCCGGACGAATTCGGTACGTACAGAGCCGGCACTAGGATCAAGGACATGCCGGTGAAGACGACTGCAACATACTCCACTGTTATAAGGAAAAATTCTGGTAAAGAACTGCCAAAGCAGCATTACAACAACGTAATAATTTCCCCGATGAATACGGTGGGTTTGCCGACCATCAGCGGATCACACGCGCTCTACTCCTACCCAGGGGAGGACCACCACATGCAGGCCAACACAAACCCCTTCGACGACGACTCGACTTAGCAAGCATTCATGAATTGGCTATTTATTAAGACCAAGCTTTTCTCTTGAAGGCTTCGTCGATCACATCTGGCACTAATATGCGCCAATTCTAAATACTAGTTCAAAAGGATAATAAGCCTATTAAGAGCCGTGATGGCCTGCAAAATCAAGATTGCCGGTTCCGCCTCCAGCAATACTGACTCACCATCTGTTACGTTGCCATCTGAAGGTGTAACAACACTCTTTTTGCCAGTGTTAAAACTCTGCTTAATCTTCCGGGGACCCTTGTGTGGGAAGGCGTCAAGATATATAAAAATATCTCGTGGCGCCGAATTTCTGGCCTATAAAGAAATCTTCCCTAACTTAAAGCGAGTTGACTTAATCGCCTTAATGCTAGATCTCGTATCATAACGTTTAGCTTAAAAAATACAGTAATAATACTTAGATTTTTATTTACAAAAATAGAAACCAATTTTGCATTTGCCTATAAAAGGTTGGAACTAGATTATACATGCACATGATTAAGATTAATTAATTAATTACAGTACATTACACATTTGATGTCTGGTGGTGCCGGATATTTATATTGAGATGTACATAATTGGTGCACGACACTCACTGCCGTGCCGATAACATTTTATTCATATTATCATTATTAAATAATATCATATAGATGTAATATTAATTAGTTATGGTCTTTTATATTGTAAGAAAACTACGAAAATATAATCTTTCAGTCACATTGTGTGTTCATTTGAATATCACTAAAAGATCCTACAAAATAATGCTTATATTAGGAAAACGCATGGTTGGTTAAGAATTAAATAAAGTATCATTTATCTTCATGAGGAACGTCTCATGTCCAGTTCACTCACTGCTTAAGTTAACTACAAATGTTTTGAAGCTCTTTATCACGCGAATCACATAGTTGTGGAAATACAATGGGATGTGTAGGATTTCACGTTCACTCCATACGGTCCAGGTGCGCCTGCGCCACAGATAGCCTTTCTATTAGACGCTGCGTGTTGGGACGAGCCTGAAAACAACATTACTAGTAAATTTGATGTCCACACGACGTAAGGAAAAGGACGTAAGATACCATCAAAGAACTGTTTAAATAATACAATCAAAATTTATGAGGCTATATTGAGTAAATGAATGAGGCTAAGAATATGAAAAACTGGACTTTAGGGTAGATATGTAAGAGATACAATATTACTATGCTATGCTCATTACACATGTTAAATCGAATATCACAAATAACTGAGGAGCTCAGAACTTGTACGTATTCCAAACAGGGTAAAATATTAAAAAAATAACATCACGTGACCATCGAGCACTAAAGTACGTATTCCAGACAAGTTCGAAATATAAAAAATAACACTGCGAGGGCATAATTGCAAACAACATCAGAACTTCAAATATAGAACATAATGTGAGTAGAGCTCAGAACTTGTACGTATTCCAAACAGGGTAAAATATTAAAAAAAAGAACATCACGTGACCATCGAGCACTAAAGTACGTATTCCAGACAAGTTCGAAATATAAAAAATAACACTGCGAGGACATAATTGCAAACAACATCAGAACTTCAAATATAGAACATAATGTGAGTACCTGCAGCGCGGAGAGCGCGGCCTCGTGCAGGTCCTTGCAACGGGCGAGCGCGCGGCGCCGCAGCGCAGCCGGCAGCGGCAGCAGCTCGCTGCGCGCGGCCTCCAGCAGCAGCGCCGCCGCGCCGCAGCAGTGCGACTCGTCGCCGCTGCCCAGCCACACGCGTTCGTTCACGCTGACCAGTCTATTGGCACGAAATACACACCTCTTACAAAACTTGGGTAGCTCGCTCTTGAAAAGTACATGATATAAAGAAATGTGCAGGCGAACAAGTTTATGGATGTATTATTAAGCATATTTTTATAGTTAACAGTTTTTACATCAGCTATCTGCTAGTGAAAGTCCCGTCAAAGTCGGTCCAGCCGTTTCAGATATTATCCGGAACAAAAAGACGGACAGACAGACAAAAATTGTAAAAAAATATATTTTGGTATATGTACCGTATATACATCCATATGCAGTTAGTAAAAAGCGGTTATTTAAATATTACAAACAGACACTCCAATTTTATTTATTTTTTATTATTATATAGATTATCTCTTGATAAGGGGCTGACACAATTGTAGTATTTGTCCTAAATGAGTATTATAAGAAGAATACTGTGTCTGCATATAACTTACTTAATGTAGATGTCCAACACCTGCTCCATTGACACTCCAATATTAAGAACAGCTCGGAACACCAAACTCTGGTCTGCCCGCAACTTGCAGCTCATTATTTCCAATTGGCGCACAATGAAATCTGAAAGTAACACAATATTATAATCACATCCTTACCACAGGAGTCATAGAAAAGACAGGAAGAGGTATAATAACATACGCATTTTGGCACTATGCGTCACTTCGTCACGAAATTTTCCCCGTCACTGTACTAAAGTTAAAAAAGAGAAACAGACCAGGACCGGGTTAACCTTAAATTTTGACATTAAAACGACTCTTAGAAAACTTTTCTCAGGAGAAGAATTTTCTCACCATGGTTATTGTAATGTCGTAACGCAAAAGGACAGAAACACGTGGAGGAACATAGTCCAGAAAGTGGTCCATAGAAGATGCCGGTCGAGAAGAAACGAAAAAGAAGTCGGTATGAACAAGGTGTGCTATCTACTTACACAGTGGGAAGCAGTGGCCAGTGTTGACGTACTCGCGGCCGAGCGTGGTGAACTTGGCGAGCACGCTGGCGAGGCGCTCGTCGGCGGAGGGCAGCGCGCGCGCGGCCGCCTCGGCCTCGCCCAGAATGTTGCTCCAGATGTTCTCCACCAGCAGGGCGTCGTTGTGCCCCGAGCACTGCACTATCGCCAGCTTGCACTCCCACAGATTGTACCGGTCCGCATACTCTTCATATAGCTACAATTATTACATTGACAGCATTACATTTCTAAATTATGACCTGTATACAATCTCAAGCCGCGTTAATTTTGGAATAAGTCGCAAATATTTTTAATAAAGGTCATGCCTAATTACATTTGGCACATAAACATACTGCACAGGTATTCGAAAATAATAGTAAGTAGTAAAAAGAAAATTTTGACATTCCGCGAGAAGAGAAGAGTTGTGATGTATTTCAGCAGTGATAGGAATAGGTAGGTACCTGGCGGGTTAGTTTGAATTGTCCTTCGAAGTGGAGTTTTCCATCTGGCACTGATTCCACTGCACGATCACACTCTTTATATTGGGATTTAATGAGTCCACACACTTATTAGTCTCTCGCGGTATTTTGTGCATGACACGCTGCATTTGAATACGCGTATTTATGAACAATAATTGAACAGCGCCATCTATTGGACATTGGACCAATTGGATTGGCAGGAAGGGGGTTAGTGGCCTCAGTGATCGGGAGTATAGCTGTGTGGGGGCTTGCGGTTACCTGCGTGATCTCGAGCAGCTCGTCGTCGAGGCGCTGCATGAGCGGGCGCGGCGGCTGCAGCGGCGGCGGCAGCGCGGCGGCGGCGGCGCGCACGGCCCGCTGCACGCGCGCCACCTCGGCCGCCTCCTCCAGCCGGCGCAGCAGCTCGCCGCCGCCGCCCGCGCCCGCGCCGCGCACGCACACCACGCCCGCCGACAGCCACGACATGCGCTGCGCCAACGTCGCGCCACACCTAGCCGGACACCAAGCGTTAGCCTTCTCCAATCTCGTCCAACATATTCTTGACTTATGGATTACCAGCAACACCGATATTTAAATTTACTTTAACTAAGTTAACTAAAACTTAAAGTAAGTTAACTTGATTGCTTTTTCTGTTTGCTTTTGAACCCATGACTTTATCTTTTGATTGTTTTAAATATTAATTGTATGACAATTAGAGGCATATAAGGATGTTCCAAAATTGTGTCATCTACGCAAGTTGCAAAGAAACCACCAACCAATGGAGTTCCGTCAAACAAATTAGATAAAATGCATAGAAATTGGGCAATGAAATTTGACTAGTGAAATACCACCCTTACTACACATAGGACAATACATTATCGCATCGCTTGAACATAATAACGAGTCCTACAATGGGAAGGCAGAGATTAAGAGGGCCAGTTCCCTACGAGCAAAAAAAAAACATACCTAACAACTTGAGCAGGATAAATCATATTTTTAATCAAGTGAACACCGATATAGGGCCCAACAATACTTACCCAGGTCGTGTGGCAAGGCCTTCTAACACATTGGCAGCAGCGAGATGGTCGCCCGACTTTTCCAGAACTTTCCAGAGCAAGTCGAGGAGGTGCAAGGCCGCGGCGGGCGGAGCTGAGCGCGCCGCCGCTTGTAGGTAGCGGCAGAGGGACGCCGGGGGTGCGCTGCCCAGGGATAGCAGTTCTGGCCACATAACAATATATTGTAAATCGTTTATCTGATAGCCGTGGTGGCCCCGTGGTTCGAATGCAAATATTTCACGTCCATATTGGGTGAACATCAATGTTATTTTTCTTAGCTCCTCACATATTATCGATAATCAATTAACACTTAAATAAGCTTGCGATCGCCGCAATACGTCTGAAGCAAATAGTTGAGCTTATCGTGTTAACCTCTTAATTTAGGACAGCGAATCAGGTAAATAACTAAAGAAAAAAAAATGTCGCGTAACACATTAATTTATATATCATACACGCCGCATGTATTAATATCATATCGCCTTCTTAAAAGGTCAACCCTTTTAAACAGACTTTAAAATATGATAAGGTTTTAAATTCGGCCGTATATGTTTTAAGTAGGTAAGATTAACACACATTTCAATGTAATTTGAAATGTAGTACCTGAGCCGAGATGTTTCGAGACCAGCCATTCGTAAACTGCAACATGAAGAAGCTCGTCGTCCCGCGACAGGCATTCCCAAACCAATTTTCTACCCTAAACATTAAAATAACAATAAGCAGATCGCAATATGGAACTTATTAATACATGACTACGAAATCGACGTACCTGGAAGTTAGCATCTGCAGGAGATAGAGTATGCAGGGCGTCGGATGAAGATTGTCCGTGGGACCGCAAGGGGGAGAATTCAGTGCCAGAAGACTCTGAACTGCGCTCGTAGAGACGCTCCAACGCACCGCACACTTCGCGATAGATTTCCATCCTAATGAAGTCAATCAACAATCTTAATCCACTTAGAGAGACACACTTTAATGAGATGAGGCTGATTTCCACCAAACGGCTCGCATCGGATCGGAAGGATACGAACGGATGCGGCAACAGCCGATCGCTTCCGGCAGCATGTCGACGCAAACGATCAGTTCGGTATCACATGGCCCTATCATCGCTTGCGAACGCATTCGTTTCTGCGCGGTGTCAAATAGTTTTTCGGCGTTAAATTCGTCGTCAGGACGTGCTCTAAGGACGAAAGGATTCAGATCGGACTTTAAGTACTGTGTACACGATATATTATCATTGTCTAAAGATTTTAAAATTCGATCAGATGCGATACGAAACATTGAGAGGACTTTTTTCTTTTAAAATTAATATGAGTTTTAAGAAGATTTAAGACGTTTGTGGCACCGTCCATATAAGTTTTGACATTTCTACATAGTAGTGACCCTAAAACCGAAATGGCTTACCGCCTGTAGTAAGCTAGGTGTCCCTCCCTATCCTGCGAAGGTTGGTCGCTCCTGTAGTAGTGCACCGCCTTGTCCTGAGGGTCCAGCTTGGCGGCGCACGCCACACACAGTTCCACCACGCCGCTATAGAATCCGGCTGAGATCAATTTAGAACACACTACTGGCAAGTTTACATTTGGTGCTACATCCTGCAAATAAAAAAAAGACATGTTGACAATTTCAAGATGTTACTCTATATAATATATTGACAGCAATACAGTAATATATACTAGCGACCCGCCTCGGCTCACGTGAATACCTACAACATTTTTATTTATTATTATGTTTTATGATATCTATAGGTATATGGATGTAAGCGCATATATGTACAACCTTATATACTTACTTTGCATAGTTTCAGCGCATGTTGAAGCATTTCTTCGCGCTCAGCTGGATTCTTTTGTTGTTTTGCGAATATCAACAGCTCGTTTGCCTGAAACAAATAATCTTGAGTATCACAAGTGTTACAAAATTATTCTTGGGTTTCAATAATTAACACTCGAATTTACCTTGGAACAAGTAGCATCTTCTTGCCTGTAGAGAGTGGGACAGAGCTGCCTAAGCTTTTGCGAAATTCCGTCGACAGAGGCGTTATCTCTCAAATAACCGGCAACTAGTGACCCTAAAAGCAAACATGCTACCTCTTGCCCGCCAACTAATAGCTCCCTGCAATATAAACCATTATTGTTTAAAGACAATTCGCGTTTTGTTGATATCATTCATGATATAAATCAGCTTACATTTGGCCGCAACCACGGCTGTTGCAACACGGCTTAAACGTCAGAAATAAAAGTTCGCGAAGACCTGATTTATACCAATAAAAAGCAATTATATTACTAAAGCACGGTCGCGGAGCAGGAAGAATGCAGATGCAAGGTCATTGCATCTGTGCGAGCGAGACGCATTATATTTACGCGGGAGTGACAGAGATGGGTAATAATAGGTCATTGTACGAAATTCTTCCTGCTCCGCGACCGTGCTATATTACGATATAAATGAGGTTAGATTGATTGTTGATTAAACACTTCGAAAACTATACCTACATATAGAAGGGAGACCATTGGCCAGTAGGACATAAATGGCTATTAATAATAAGAATACATAAAATTTACTTTATAATAGGTATAGCAAACGACAACTAACGTATGAATTTCCGGTGGCTTTTTCCGTGCATATGGATCATTAGCCGTGAGCCGTGGTGGCTCGTAGTAGTCGATTGAGAAATCAATCAAGTATCCTTGAACATTTCCCAGACATAAAAACTTTTCCATACACACCTAAAGCTCGCGGCTTCCAACGCACTTTGTTGTTCTGGTGGCAGACTAGAAGCTATCACGTGGAACTGGTGTTCGCAGAGCACTTTCCACAGGTTCAACATTTCTATCGACATTGCTGAAAGAAAAAACAAAACTAATTATTATTATTACCTACCACATATATATACATAAAATCACGGTAAGTACCTTAAATAGAGGGACTAAAACGCCAATCCTTTGCGGACTTACAGATCAATTTTTTTCATCCACAGTCATTGTTCATGATTCTCATTAATTTATTATTATTATTTTAAAACGGAAAGTTTGTCTGTTTAATAGAAGTGAATACTTACTCGTGAATTGTTTTAAAGCATGCAACGAGGCGAATTCGTCGGAATGTGGGGACGCCAACGTGCGTTGCATGAAGCCGCACACCCGTTGCAGTTTTTGCACCACATACGCGCAGTCTTCCCCAGTCACTTGACTACACATCTATACAAATCGGAAATACACGATTGAGATTCCACATAATTCCACATAATCTTAATTAATCCCTAAGTAATCTAACATTGTAGTAAGTAGTCCGGAGCGTAATACGGAGACTAATCAACCATATTTGTATGATCGTGAATTTAATTTGTTTAAAATATAATAATAAAAGATAAGAACTTAAATACAGTGATTAGTCACACCACGAGGTTTACGGTGAAGGAAAACACCTAGAGGAAACCTGCATACGTCTGAGAAAGAATTTAAAGGCGTATGTATGTATAGTCGTGCTTGAGTAACGGCGACGGACTCGCCATCTGACACGTGGGCACAATATATCTCTGGTGGAAAGTGGGTGTGTGGGTATTACCTATACACCTCTGCCTACCCCTTCGGGGACCCTTGTGGGAAGGCGCGAGGATATTATATAAAATAAATAAAGATACAGAATTCATTTAAAGATCCAGATATTCTTGGTCATTACTCAAATAAGTACCCTGGCGGGAATGGAATCTATGTCTTCAAGTTTCACAGTCAGGAGATCTGATCAACTTATATAATTAAAATCATAACATTTGGAAAAATACTTACGAATTCTTTTTTATCCGGGGTCTGCGACTTGGAAACACACTTTAAATTCCACAACGATGAAAGTATTCTGCCCACGTAGATATAAAGTCCATTATGTTTTGCACTGTACTCCATTTGCATTGGAAAGTTTGGATCTCTTTGTTGCTGCGACACGTTGCCAATGAAAGATGATTGGTTGAAGGGAGTGGGACTCATCATGTTCTGCTGGTAGGGCGACTGGGGCACCATGGACTGGGTGGGGGAGCACGGGAATGACTGGTTCATCTGGCCAGGATACGGCTGATTCGACTTTCCTGGCTGCATTTGGCCCTGCTGTCCCCTTACGGACATAGGTGTCGACATTTGGCGAGGTGAGAACTTTGGTGAGCCTGCAGAAGGTTATTTGAGTAACTTATAGCATCAGACTTGATATACTATTAAAAGATATTCTCGCAATAAACTAGACTTTTATCTAGATCCATAATAAAAATATTTTACGGAGTTATACAGTCCACGATTACATTTTTTTTTTACTACTTCATTAATAATTTAGTGTGAAGTGTTTATGAGATTGTGTCTTCCGAGAATGCCTCGACTTTTCAAATATTAAACATATGATACCCATATTGGAGGGCAGCTGAGTAGTTTGCTGGAACATGGCTGTAGGCATCTGCTGGCTGCCGTAGAGGAAGAAGGCGCGGGTCGCCCACTCGCTGATGGAGGGGTCGCCACTTGACGTGTCCTCGCACGCCAAGTACAGAGCGCACGCACACGCCTGCTCCACGCTATGCAACTATAACAAATTAAAAAGTTATGTATACAAACAAACATACATTGCCGAGTACCTAACTGGAACATCAGAGAGTATAGTCCTTTCAAGATTTACAGACATATTTCGCTTCATCCCCATCAGCCTCCTCATATATGCTTGCTAGTTTCGAAAACTCCAGACGTTACCAAAATTTTGTTAATAACAAACAGTGACGTGGTTTGCAGTGCGTCCAATTGTTCCTTGTAATTTTGTCATGCAGCACAGACAACAAAAACATGTGATGGTAGAATAATAAAAGAAACCTGGAAAAAGTCTTTGACGGCGTGCGCGTCTGGGCCGCGACAGTCGCGAAGCAGCTGCCGCAGCAGGTCGGGCGCGGCGCCGCACGAAGCCACGCACGCACCCGCGCCCGTCACCACGGCCCACCGTGACACGCTCCATACTTCTACAACATACTCGCACTCTCAAACACTGCACTGTACTCTACAAGCACACAGTCGGTGTTACGGCCTCACATCAATTGATATTTTTTGGTTTTGTAGCTAGTTAATCTTCGAAACAGCTAAACTGATTTTAACGGGACTTTCAGCTATATAAAAACAAAATGGGTTCCACGCAAAAATATTGACCAAATAAATAATATATCCTCACGCCTCCCCTTATGGGTCCCTGAAAGGGTAGGCAGAGGTGTATAGGTAGTACCCACACACCCACTTTCCGCCAGAGATATATTAGGTGCCAACGTTACGGATGGCGAATCCGTCGCCGTTACTCAAGCACTATACCTACATACGGCTTTCAATTGCTTGTCAAACGTATGTAAGTTTCCCCTCGACGTTTTCCTTCACCGTATAACTCGTGGTGTGACTAATCACTGTATTTAAGTTCAGGAAAACTCATTGGTACAGGCGGGATTCGAACTTGCGATCTTTGTGTCGCAGGCAACTACTCGAACCACTCGGCCAGCACGGCTTTTAGGGCTGGTAAGTATGTCATGTAGAATTTTACAATGAAAAGTTAGTCGAATATACTACTAAAGTACGGTCGCGGAGCAGGAAGAATTTCGTACAATGACCTCTTTACCTACTGACAGTGGTCACAAACATTTTTATATGTGTGGTTTGCATGAAATATTTGAAGGATAGAAAAAAACTAGCTTATTAAATAAATTATTATTAAGTATTTTGTTAAACAATAAACTCTTCAGACATTCCATTACTTTTATTTATAACAATTTTGCAATAATATCTCAATATAAAACTGAATCACAGATGTGTTATTCCTCTGTCGTGGTCGAGTCGAACTCATCAGTCTTTTCAATTACTGAGAGTCGTTTTTTCGGTGAAGTAGCCGGCTTGACGGTGTCTGTTTCGGTATATTCTTTTAAAATACGATATATGGCCGATTTTGAAATGCCCAAGATATCGGCTGTTTTGTCCTTCATTTCTTTTTTTGAAGGATATTTATCGGCAGGCCAGGATTCCTTAATGTATTTAAACACGTTAATAATCATAACCTTCTCAGATTCACTAAAGTGTAACATTTTTCTTTTCTTCCGCGGAGAAACAAACTTCTTGAATGGACGCGAGGTAGACGGCACTGGTTCCATTTTAAAACAGTAAATTAAACTTAACAAATCAACGAAACCACTTAACAATTAAAACAAGACAACAAAAACTAACAACTAACAACAAACTAAGATAAATGTGTTTCAAAATTGAACGAGCACTAACGCATCCCAAGATGGAATGTCGTTAGTTATTCAAAAATTATGAATCATGTCAAATACTTTTAATTGCGACCAAAACACCAGACGCAAGCAAGAACAAACCTTACGGTCTCAATTAAACGGTTTACAATCCCTGGCGACAGCGGTCATTGCATCTGTGCGAGCGAGACGCATTATATTTACGCGGGAGTGACAGAGATGGGTAATAATAGGTTATCGTACGAAATTCTTTCTGTTCCGCGACCGTGCTTTATTAAGTAAGCACAGTGCGTAATAACCATGTAGGCTACCTCTGTGTCGGAGCAGTGCTTGCGAGAGGTGTGCGGGGCGCGGCGCGGGCAGCGCCGCCAGGGCCCAGGCGGGCGCGTCCAGCGCCAGCACCGACTGAGCCTCACCGAAGCCGGCGCCGGACGTGCGCGCCAAGCACCACAGCGACTCCGCCTCGCCTCCGCCCGCCGAGCACACCATCACCAACGTCCCTGGACAAAAACCCTACATGTTACTTATCCTTAGACCCAGACCGGGACTAACACCGAAAAATGTAGTAATGTAAAAATGTTATAACATAATTTTTAAAATTTAGGCACTGATATGTCACAGGTAAATCACAATATGTATAGTGCACCACAAAACGGACACAAATTATTTTGCACACCATACACAAAACTTAGCCACCAGCCAACAGTATTTTAACTACTAGTATTTTGCTTTGCATAAGGATCGAAGGATTATTTAAATTTACGTAAGACAAAACATTTTTGGAACCCAAAACTATCCCAACGCAGAAGATAGGACCACTACAACTACATCTTAAACAAGTTGTGGTAAACAATCAATTCCTTAAATTCATCATGACAAGTAAGTAAAAAAAGTACGCAAGTTTTATTTTAGGAGACATATTTCATACACTGTCACAAAATAATACTAAGGAATTAGTATGTTGTTAAAAATACTAAGGATATAGTATGTTGTTAAAATACTAAGGAATTAGTATTATTTTGTGTCATAAAATATTAATCTAAAGTTTGAAAATCTAATCTAATCTAATTGTATGAAACCGTATGTATCCCAAAATAAAACTTGTGTACTTTTTTTACTTACTATATAATAAAACTGTTACATGACACTTACTTTACTTAAATGTTCATACCTACTTCTCTTTCAGACATTTCATAGACATAATTTTCTCTTCTAACCTCTCATATATGCCAACAATATTTATATACAGTTTAAGATAATAAGCATAAAAGAGGCTCTTCCCGAATGAAGTATTAGTACTGACCATTTTCATAAACGGCACTGTGGACTTGTTTCGGTTTTAGCACTGAAGCGTTGGGCGTGAATCCAGGCGGCAGCCTCACGTGGAGCAGCGTGAGGTACTGCGGTCGTTGTGGCCCACCTTGGTTCGCGCTGGAAAGAGGTTTTATAGTTATTAGGAGACGTTTTATAGTTATACCTTACCAAACTTTGCTGTGGCATATTGTGGTCGCACGAATGAAAATGATCATTAAAAAAAACTTACTGACCCGTAAACTAGACAAAATCAATCCTTAAAGCAGATTACATATTGTAGTAATATTGGTGCTGATCTTTTCGACTTTTTGAAGTGTATACAAACCGATATAGCATTTTGATATATGTATACTATAAATACATGAAGAAAGTAAATTTTTTTCTGTATACAATTACTAGACTTTTATACTTACTCTCCGCTACCAGTACTAAAATACAGTCTTGCACCAGTCTGAGTGACAGCAACCAAATTCAGGTGGTCTGATTCTATTTCATCCACAGCCGATATTGCTATAACAGGCTTAAAGTTACTAGCCTCTAATGTCCTGCAAATGTTGATAATATTAAAACATTATTTTTAAAATGTTAAAAAATGCACTCAGTAAGGATAGCTTACTTGACTATGTCTACTGCACATGAGACAATTTTCCCTTGTGTCAGTCGCACAACTCTACTGAGACTCTCCCCATCTTTGCCAAGATCAAACACCTCTATACAACCCTTCTCACTCAGTGTGTACAGAATGTGCCTAGAATTATCTACTTCAATTTTGACTATAGGATCTTCATCATACAATGCTGCATTAAGAAAAGATGGCACCAGAAACGATAATGCACTGGTTGAATGGTTCACTTTCTTACAGTGTTTTCCAAACCAGCCTAGTTGAGCCTGAAATGTAATCCATAATTAACATAAACGTAAATATTCATTTCCCTATCCATTTAAATGCCAAGCTGTTCTAACTGTACTTATGTCATATTAATGATAGATGTAAAGAAACTTTTAACAATCAAATAGAAAAGATTGAAATCTGAAAATCTGAATTATTTTTATTATTATGAAATCTGAACATAAAGTTGTGCCAGAAATGCAAGGAAAACTGGTTTTAACCTGATAAGTGATTTCATATAAACATCCATCTTTCCCTCCCATAAATATTCTCCCATTTGCGGTGGACTTCACTGACATCATGGCTATGCCATCAGTTGGTAAAACAAACACTGGTTCTGGAACTAAATGGATTTCCTGGAACTCCCCTGGCCCATCATTTTTACTTGAAAAGGTTACACCTGTGGAAGCAAGATTAAATTATTTCAAAGTTTAAGATATACTTGGTATTTTGTAATGTGAAAATTTTAATCAGTCTAGGTATCAGAAGGCACACAGGCATAGGTTTTTTGTACCAACAATATTATGTTTTGGTACACTCTACACACTTTGTATATATACCCTGTGAGAGACAATCATAAGCTGCCTCAGTACCATACATACATATCTGAAAACTTTATGAGCTAAGTAGATTCCTTGTTACAATGTTGTAATATAAATTATCCCTGTGAGGGACAGGGCGTAATTATATGTATGTATGTATCTTGACCTGGGAATGCAATAAATAAATTGTGTACAGCGCACTTACCTAACACTACAATTTCTACAGTGGTAGTTAGCACTAATAGGTACTTGACGAAGCTCTGGAACACCCCAGGCTTAGGCTTAACCAGGCCCACACTGACTATGGTCTCGCCCAGGCCATCAAAGTAAGCTACATCAGTTCCATGCTCAAATGCCCACACATAAATGTTACTATCTATTGCCAACCATACTCTGCTAATCTCTGGAAACACTCCCATGAGGCAGTGACATTGCATATCTGGTGGATTACTATGTAAGGAAATTGGAACTAAGTACAGCTTAGGTTTTACAGGATTTAATGCGTTGCATAAATTCCACATATCATTTTTTATTAATGCCTAGGGCCAAATTGAATTGACTAATAAATAATAATAAATACCTTAGGAGAATACCATACAAAATTACATAGCCCTATATTAAGCAAAGCTTGTATTATGGTAACTAGGCTATGGTATATTACTTATAGCAATAGATATATATATATATATATATATATATGCATAGATGCATTGAAACATCCGAGACTAAGGTACAAATACTCATGTTCATCACAGAAATAACTGCCCTCAGTGGGAATCAAACCCGCAACCTCAAGTTTTGCAGTCTCTAGTTTTGCAGGAGCTCTAACCACATGGGTGTCAAATCCTACTAATATTGTAAATGTATCAGTTGGTGAGTATGTATGTCACTCAATCACGCCAGAATGGCTGAGCGGATTTGAATTAAATTTGGCACAGAATTAGATTATTAGCTGTATAAATGCATAGGATACATCATACCAGAAAAAACCACCAATAAGATCAATTAACCACCAAATTTAAAATAAAATTTATTATAATGTGCAGATTGTAATGGTTTATAATGTGTAACTTATTTGCAAAGGATACGAGCAAAATGTTCCATTATTTCAGGGGGCAATGGGACTTTATTTTGTATCTTTAATTGTGATAGGTTGGAATGATTCAACAGAGCGGCGAGATTTCTGTAATCGCCTGCGTTTAGACCACTGCATGTTGGACTCCTCTGTGCTGCTATTCCAGTTATCTAAAAAATTTTATATTTTTTATTAAATAATTGAACAAATTTTCCACTCCCAGGTGCGATATATATTCGTTTTCAAGAAAATTATTTATTACAAGGAATAGTAAGTCCTGCAAACAAACCTCTAAAAACGAAGGGCGCGAATTATCAGCATTAATGTACCGGTCCAGCGTACAGCCAGCTAATTCCAAAGATTCGAGCTGCATTTTGCTTCCGTCAGCTAAACGAGTTCCGTCGACACTACTTTCTATTACACTCGGCATCTAAAAACAGCATTATATTTGGCGAATAGCACGAATATCTCACTAAGTTTGCACTTGAATTTTAAGTCCAAGGATTTTCATTCGTTCGTTTTATAGGTTATCTTTTAGTGTCTAGTGTCAAAACATGAAGTAAGAATGTAATTTTCAGAAATATGTACCTTCAGTATTCATGAGCATTTATCTTTTTATAAAAATAATGAAATGTAAAATAATTATTTATTTGTGATTACAGCTAAACGTAATAGCGAACAGAACAATGTTTTTCTCATTTATATAACGCTAATAACTTTAGTCACTTTCAAAGTTTATAAAACGGTTATTCATTTCGGTCGAACCATAGCCGAAGGAAAGTCTGTCAGTCAAATGATCAACAACTACATCGACCAATCAGCTCTTACTTTCATCATCTTCGGTTCGATCGGTCATAGAGTTCTCCTTCTTTATTGCAACTTACCTAAATATTTTTGGCGGGAATCAAGTAATGCGCAGCTAGTAACTTTTTCTATCTTTTAAGGTTCGTGTTGTGTTATTTATTATTACAGTCTTAATTTACGTCTCATATTGTGTTGAAACATCCTATTAAGGGACCGGCCTAGAGGACATTTAGATAATTGCCATAACGCGCTTATATATTATAAACCTCAAAGGAGAATCAAAGGTGATATTACTTTAATGCAAGGCCCGAAAGTGGGTGTGTGAGTACTACCTATACATCTCTGCCTAATCTTTCGGGGACCCTTGTTGGAAGGTGTGAGGCTATATAAATATTAAAAATAAAAGTATCAGACTGAAAGACATGTATTCATGTCGAACAACTAGTAGCGTCCGGTACATTAGTTAGTCAGTACCTTTAATAAATAATAGTTAAAAAAAAAAACAAAAAAACACGCTTTTTATAGAAAACCGAACTAAAAAAAAGAAAATAAATTTCGATAATATCTTAAAAAGCGTGGGGTGCATGGTGTCCATAGTTATACATATTTTATTGACAGATATGAGTAGAGTGATTATCATTTCGATAATATCTTAATAAGCACCCCCACGCTTTTTAAGATATTATCGACATTTATTTTCTATTTTTTAGTTCGGTTTTCTATAAAAAGCTTGTTTTTTTAGTTTTTTTTAACTATTATTTATTTTCTACTTTTTAGTTATTAGTGTATTGTCATCGGTCCTTGATACGTATGCAAAGTTTCAAATTAATCAGACTTCTGAAAACTGGTGAAAATTAAGTTCAACGATTCCGTTACATAGGTACATAGATACAACCCAAGCTAATATAAAGCGTGTAAAAACATAATGTTCAATAGCGTTTTGACATGGAAAGTAGTCATTCGATTGATCAAATTAAATCAAGATAAAATTTTATTTCTTAATGAGTATTTACTCGCTTAAATATATCAATAAGTTTCTAGGGAGCAGCCTAATGACAATTCAAAATAAGAACTTTAAATTATATGCCTTAATGTTAAAGGTGGCTAATAAATATATATATGGCTAATAATAATTTCCTTATATCCATTTATAAATCGATCTTTAACTGAAACTTTACCTGGAAAAAATACAGCCAGCCAGAAAGGCTTTATAGTTAGATACATATCACTATGTATATAAGTAAAAAAATAGCTTAGCCTATAATATTATCAGCTCTTTTCCCAATATGATACTTACATTTGTATATAGGACCCAATCACAATCAGGATCGACGTGCTAAAGTCGTGATTATTCGAATGAAACTATAATTATTAATCTATGGTTATTTATTAATTTCTTACATGAACGATCTCACCATACATAACCAGCGTACTCGTACCTACCAGTTAAATAAACATAAAGAAACCAAAATTAACTGTACAATTCCTATTTCATTCAACTGCAAGGTCATACTTCGACTAGTAAGATAATCTTTTGAACTGCTTAAGTTAGACTTCAAAGGCTTTAATGCGGAGATTTCAGTCAATGTTGGTGTTAGGTTTTTGTTTATAGTTTCTGATGTACTCGTCTCCTCCATGCGCGGCTCCTCAACATTAATCTGGTTTGATTCTTCAAGCTGAACTCTTTCATCTTCACCTATATATGATGGTAATTACTTGCTAATTATGTCGAAACGAGTAGGTTTTTATTATTTAACAAAAATTGGGAATTATTCTTATTTAGTTTCCACGAGACAACCGTTATCCGTTGGACGGATATATCCGGTAAATTATGCGGGGATCAGACATTGCTCGGCAATGACATTATTTGCGGTAAACTTTTTCCGCAACTAATTGAATATGTCCTTGCCATAGAAATTAGAAATATCGGAAAACGTGAACAGAAAGATTTTATCTAGAGGGGCAGATGCCTGCTAGGGACAGCTTTTTGGCCCATAACAAGAAAAGTAGATAGGTATTTCAAAATAAAAAGTTTGTATGTAAGTTGTAGTTATAGATAGCGCCATCCACGAAGATGCGCCCCACCAATTTCTAGTCGAGGGGGTCGCGGGATGCGGGGAATATGACCCGAGTCTATTAATTGTAGTGTGCATTTGCACTCATAGGTAATTAGTGTGTACCGATAATACTCAGTCATTAGTGGAAGGTACACTATAAGCTACAGGGAATAATAGTGGGGCGCGTCTTCGGGGATGGGATGACGCTATCTATACCAACATTACTTTGGTTATACGTCACATGTCTAATGTGTATGAATAATTCAGTTTCTAACATGTTCCTATAGCTGAGAGTGCTGCAGAGTTCTGTGTGCATTTTTGAATTAACACATTAACGTCTATGGGAATAGCTTTGCCTGAAAGAACCCTAAGATATATGAAAACTATCTTAACTCTGATTCCATTAAGAAAGAGCTACAAAGATCTGACAGACAATAGTAGGTATTTGTAAAAAAGTTAGTTTATACTAAAGTGTGGTATGTGCAAAGTGCTTCGAGGTGCAACATTTTGTTGGAAAGATATACTTTAGGATATATAATAATATATAATATATCCTCACGCCTTCCCACAAGGGTCCCCGAAGGGGTAGGCAGAGGTGTATAGGTAATACCCACACACCCACCTTCCGCCAGAGGTATATTAGGTGCCAACGTGACAGATGGTGAGTCCATCACCGTTATTCCAGCACGACTATACATACATACGCCTTTGAATTTCTTCTCAGACGTATGCAGGTTTCCTCTCGATGTTTTCCTTCACCGTTAAGCTCGTGGTGTACTACTAATCACGACTAATCACTTTAGGAAGTATTAATAAATTGGAAATAACTTTATTACTCAGAGCACGGAAACCAACACTTACCTACGCGCGTAGGTACTCTTAATCAGGTAGAAATAATTCCTTGAACAGTGATTCCGTTACAGCCCGTAATATACTAGTACAACATATAACATAAAATTATTTACATAGAAGACATACACATTAGCACGAAGATGACGAACAGCTGTTTTCCATATGCCTCAAGTAAAATAGCAGTGCAAAAATAAATTGGTTACTCATTTATATGTAAGTAGATCTAGATATCACTTCACGCAATCCCACAAGGGATAGGCAGTGGAGGTAGGTAGGTAGGTAATAGGCTTTTTTCGCCCGGCATACATTTTGGTGGCAAATCATGCACTAAATAGGTATTATATAGGTATAGGCACTACTATGAACTTCGCAATTTTGCGAACTATGAATGAACTATGAACGAATGTTTGCCGTTAATAGTAAACTACTGAAGTTACCTAAGTTCAGAAAAACTCATAAACTGCCAAGTTTGAATTAGCAATTTTGACTTTGCTTGTAACTATATGAACAGGTCTATTGCCGGCTACTTGAAGGGTGGCATTAAGATATGTCATAAAATACGTCTCTTTCTGTGTATAAAACTACTCCGGCCGCCGGATATGCTAAGGAAAACAGCTGTGAACGTAAATTAAGTACTACTGTAAAGGCTACTAAATTAACAGGTAAGGTATCTGTATAACAATCAACAACAACCAACATGTGTTATAACAAATCTAGTTAGTAATGTCTAGTAACCGTTTAGTAACAGTTTTCCCTTGGGCTCTCCAATCAGTTCTCCTTCTGCATACACTAGCTTTCCTCTGACATAAGTCTGCATAACTTTGCCGGTCAAAACCCTTTGCATGTATGGACTTATCTGAAAAAAAAGTAATAAAATATGTGTGTTGCGAGTGAAAATCATAACCTTTTTCATATAATACTTATATCTTTACGCATTCCCACAAAGGGAATTCCCCCGACGGGGTAGATAGAGGTGCTTATGTAGTACCCACACACCCACATTTCGCGCGATAAATAATGTAAATGTTAACGTGACAGATGGCGAGTCCGATACTCAAGCAAGTATTTAGATTTTTTAACGTTTCTCAAACGTATGCAGGTGTCCTCTCGACGTTTTCCTCATAAGTCAATCACTGTACTTAAGTTCAGATAAACTTTGTTACAGTCAGGATTCGAACTTGCAATCTTTGTGTTGCAGGCAACTACTCGAATTACTCGGCTACCACGGCTATACTTATCGAGTACATACATATATTTCGTATACCGATTTCTTGTGGAGATTAATTTGAAAGCGATTTTGAGGGTGAACCGTTAGCTACAAAGTTTGTTTGCATAAAACGTGATATAGATGCAAAATATATAGGTAACAAAAATATATTCATAAAATACATAATATTGAAACCTGTAGGTAACTAATTCGCAACACTGTTGTTCAAATTAACTATAACGTATAAATTAGTAGTTAAATAAGTTCTGTAAAAAAAAGTTTGGATTCGTATTAGATATCAGTCTTATAATTACCTAATTCACGGACCTAAAATCTTTAAGACTTTACTTTGGTGTCAGGCAATCTTCATAAGTCATTCATAATTCAAATTGTTAATTTTCTTTGCAATGCTACGTTATATGCCATGTGGTACATGGTCAAGGGGTCCCAAAACAATCAGGAATTTGTCTAGACGGTTTATTATCCAGTAACAATTCTACATATATAGGTAGGTAATACCTATCACCGATCGATCTGCATCGTTTGATTTCACCTTATTCAATGTATATTTAAGTGCTCCTCGCCGCATTAACCCTGGAACAATCTAGACTCAAGTATTGAATTTGATCAAACGGTGTCAGTGGTCAGCTGTTCGAAGTAACATACTATGGTTACAAACATTACCTATGTTCACATGCACATTTTTTCCTCATGCGGTAGTTGAAAAAAATACAATATTGTACCTAATTACCACTCGTCATTAAGCTTAATAGTCTAGCGCATTATTATTAACTACATAGTGATTCCTGAAATTGTTGTAAGCAGATAATTGCTACGTTACAAAAATACATAGGTACGTACCTTGTTTTTGTACCGAATGATTTCAGGCGTGACAACGAACGAACTGTTAGGGTCAAATATAATGAAATCTGCGTCAAGGCCGGGCCTCAATGCTCCTTTCCTCTCCTGCAGACCACACAAACGCGCCGGGCCAGCTGACAAGTAGTGGCTGACTGTGCTTAGACTGTAACCTCTGGCCTTCGCCTGCGTCCAGAAGAGGGGGAGATCTAACAAGGAAATACCTCCATGTTAAGCATTTAGATACCATTCAAGTTAAGGTATTCCCGAATGGGAGAACAAATAGATCTTTTTCCTATTCAATCCAATATTTCCAGTAAAGAGCTCCTTAGATAGGGGGGAGGATTGTTATGTTGTGTTGGCAGCAGAACGATTAGTTCCATTATGCTGCCAACACAGTATAACTCTCCCAACACAGAGTGGCAACGCGCAAGTGATACTTCGGTATTGTAAGCGTAAATAGGCTGCGGTAAGAGTTTTCCATCGGATGGGCCGTATGCTTGTTTGTCACTATTGTTATATAAAAAAAAACAAAAATTGAAATTTGTGATTGACGCAATGCCTTCTGTGTGTAAGATTAGTAAACTCAAAACGCTCCTAAAATACTTTTCTATTTTAGTGTTGTATCATAGTGCTGAATAAGTTGGGAGGACCTGTGGTGTTCCCAAAATGGGAGGGTCGCATTTGCTCCTTAATTTAGTGCAGATTACGAGCAGTAACTTATAGTTAAGCCGCATGCCCCACCAACTCTGTAGTTGAAATATAATTTAATTTAAGACCATTCGACCAATCTTACCAAATTGAACTGAAGATATTCCTCCCCAAGCCTTCATAAAATCTACACCTTTCAGCGAAGCAACACTTGGTGAGTGGTCGGATGTAACTAGATCCAATCGTTTGTCCCTGATGTATTCCCAGAGCTTGAGCTATAAGCAAACACATTGTTGGTTAGTTTAGAATGGGATATATACATATTTAATATACACCTCTCTATTCCCTTCGGAGATCCTTGTGAAGGGGCGAGGATATTATCTAATTATTAAAACAATTTGTACATAATTCCGATTGATCATCAGAAATTTCTAAATGCTTCTAACAATTTGGCTGTGTATTATATAGAGTCACCTGCTTAAAAGTCAGTAATTCTTTAAATGCCACCTTAACAGTAAATATAGTTAGAGGGAGAGTTCTTATTATTTTGTGTTACATGCTTCATATAAATATGAGGCGTACCTTATTGGTAATATTTCTGATAGGAGGAGCGCACTTAAACTCTGTGTGTCCCGGAGGAATTTCTTCTGCACTAAGTGTAAGGTAGTGATTACATGTCTCTGCGGTGACTCCCCCTCGCCACCCCTTGTATCCAGTTTTGATCCTTTCATCTCTCGCCCTCTCCAGAATAGGTACCACTCCTTCAGCAGACACATGCACTACGTGAACGTGTACACTAGAATGTAAATAAAAAATGTCTGTACGTATTCTTAACAAAACTCTTTAAATAGTGTACAAATATTATGTATATCATACTCAGTTTTTGGTAGTTGTGAAGCTATCAGAGACGCTGCAGCAAGTTCCATTTCTGCAGGGCGAGATGCCAGATATGTGCTGTATAAATTGGGACCTGTAATATATAATATAATATACCTATAGAAAGCTATATCTGTGATCTAAGTGTTCACGAAATAATAATAAAATCGATATATTTTTACGCCGTCCCACCAGTCCCCAAAAATATAGGCCGACGTGGATTAACAGTTTCCCAATGGATATTCTTTATGCCAAAATATGGAGTCTATCACCGTTCTTCAGCTACGACTGTATGACACATATCTTAACGAATTCCTTATCCTGCTATTGCAATCATAATGCAAGAGTGCGTAGGGATAGATTTATAGCTTTCTTGTACCTATGTACAACTAACTAACTACTACAACGTAAGATCAAACATTCTTGAATCATGATTGGAACTACTTAATTTAGATTTTCAAAATGTAGATATAGTTTTTGTATTATGGTAAGGTTTGGCTTTGATATTATGGTTTACTTTTCGTTTATATTATACATTTAAAATTTATGTCATATATTTAACTTTTATCATTTATTAGTGTAAGTGGTTGTTACCGTGCTAATTAATAAAACTAAATAAATAAATAAATGATTGCAATAGCACGACATCTTAGAGCCCTGATTCCTGGACGATTCCTTCCTTCACTTTACTTATTTCACATCCTAAAAATGATTATACGAAATTGCCGGCACATACTTGGACAATCCGCGTCATCGCATGCCTCGCTTGTTTCATTTATCTCCAATTCAGCATGGAACTGAAAACAAAACATCACATACCTACTTAGTATTACGAACATCAATGAACAATAGAAACATTATTGCAGTTGACACTTACGGCCAAAACGGAATTAGTCCCATTCAACTCAGCCAAGGCTTTTTCAAGGTCTTGTGGCGTAACGTAGGGGAACTCTGAGACTCCGCTGTTGCTTAAAAAGCACTTGAATCCTACTACTCCAGCGTTGACCATATCACGTAACTCCAACTGTAATTACGAATGATAATTATATTATATCGATATAGGTATATTTATATATTTATATACAAATGTATTATATATAAATATACCTATATATATATATATATACATGTATATAACAAATTTAATCACACCACGAGCTTATCGGTGAAGGAAAACATCGAGAGGTAACCTGCAATGTCTGAGAAGCAATTCCAAGGCGTATGTATAGTCGTGCTTGAGTAACGGCGATGGACTCATCATCTGTCACGTTGACACCTAAAATATATCTCTGGCGGAAAGTGGGTGTGTGGGTACTACCTTATACACCTCTGCCTACCCCTGCGCGGACCCTTGTAGGAAGTCGTTAGGACATATATTATATACAAATATTGAATATATTTGTAGAATATAGAATCTCTGGGAATTGTACTAATCACCATACTTGCATACAGGACAGTAGGATTTAAAATAAAATCTATACGAAAATATTATCTACTTGTCGCAAATATGATACCTTCGACACTCCCTAATCCTTACTACCCGCCTTAAGGTAAGCGGTTACCGTAGGCTATAGGCGCGATATCCTGGGGATCACTCACGCGTTGCTGTCATTAAGTCGAGAGATGTTGTTTTTGTTAACAGTAAGGCACGAACACAACTTTTCTATGTAGTTTTCTAGAAACCTCACCACACGTAGGAGTACAAGAATACCCCATTAAGATCTAGAGCAATATGGCTTCGAACTTCTGTAAAGAGATGGGAAGAGAGTGGAAGTATCTACTGCAGCAGTCGGGCAACTTAAACTTGAACAGAAGATGTTGTGCCCAATCCTTTGCTGCCTCTGTACGTAAAATTTCAGGCAATTATCTTTGCCAATCATCGTTAGTACCAGAATCGCAAATTGCACGATTATAGAACCTTGTACAACTAGACGATATAATTGAAATTGTATTTTAATGTTACAATAGACAATACAAAAAAATAATCTTGGTTTAGTATCGTATCGTAAGACGTTTTTAATAATAATAAATAATAATAATAAATAATAATAATAAAATAAGCGTAAGCGTAAATAAGCGTTTTTAGTGTTGCTATATCTATATCTGTATCGCGACTTTAATTCATTCGTAAAATTCGCGATTTATGTTACTATAATAGTAATGTTTGTCAACTTAAATTAATCGAAAAGCCTAAAAGATTAATCTCAACTTTTGATTTAAATTATTTTTGTTAGGTAGGTACTTATTTTCCTTAAAAACTTGGACAATAAATGAAATGAGGAAACAAATTATTTCCAAGTCTGTGAACAATTAAATAGACCATGAATTCTAATCATCAATTACAGTGTAGGTCACTGAAGATAAGTCGACTATGTTGAACTAAAACAACTTTATCTATTTGGCTTAGAGTAGAGGTACCACCAAATTATCTTATAAATAGTAACTACAACTTCATAGTATACCCACCTCATTACCAGGGATCACTCCTCCCCAAAATCCGACATCAACGTAAACCTCCTCCTTTGCAATAGCTGCTTTTATTTTCAAATTCTCTAAAGTGGTTGTTGGTGGTATCGAATTCCTATAATACAGTAGAATTATACATATATACATATGATCACGCCGAATCCCTAGTATTGAGCGCCGGTTCACTCTAGACATACATGCCTCTTTCGTTTTGTCCACATTCATCAGTCTCTTTATTCATGCTCGTCGGTTTCGAGTACCCTAGACGTTCCCGTCCTCGAGCGTCCGATCGATTACAATTATAATAATAATATTACATACATACTAAAATACATACATACATATCATCACGCCAAGTCCCTAGCGGGGTAGGCAGAGAGTATAGAGCGCCAGTTCTCTCTAGACCTACATACCTCTTTCGCTTCGTCCACATTCATCAGTCTCTTCATACATGCTCGTCGGTTTCGAGTACTCTTAACGTTCCCGTCCTTGAGAGTCCGATCGATTTGATTCCAGGTAGTTGGAACGTGGCCTTCCTCTGCCTCTTCTTGCACACACTTTTGCTTTGTATATCTGTTTCGTCAATCTTTCTTCACTCATCTTTTCTATGTGTCCAAACCAACGTAACATGCCTTTCTTCATCTTTACAATCACGCCCTCATTCACGCCAGTTGATTTGCGAATCTCTTCATTGCGGATTCGATCTAAAATCGTTACTCCGCACATTTTTCGAAGAGATCGCATCTCAACTGCATTCAAGCTATTTTCATACTTCCTCTGACATACCCAGGATTCGCTGCCATACAATAAGGTAGGTACCAATATCGCGTTGTGGACAGTAACTCGAGCATTCTTGCTCAGACTTTTACTGCCCATCAACGCCGACTACTACATAACAATACTAAAATAGTTCATAAATTTCGTATATACGATCCCGACTATTGTACGGTGAACCTGAAAGAACTATATAGGTACGTACAAGGGCATATCAATGATTGTGGTGATCCCGCCGGCTGCTGCCGCCTGCGTGGCGGTCACGTACCCCTCCCACGTCGTGCGCCCTGGCTCATTGACGTGCACATGAGAGTCCACTATCCCAGCCATCAGCGCCAACTCCCCTGCGTCTATTATCTTAAATATAAAAATGATGTTTGTCTGTATGTCCTTTATAGAATCATAAACGGCTGGACCGATTTTAATGAAATTTTCTGTTTTTTCAGGTGGATTCGAGAATGGTTTACATTCACAATTGCACCCGATAGGTGGCGCCATGGCTTTAATTTTTCACCCAAGCGAAGCTGGGCGGGTCAACTAGTTTTAAATATAAAAAAAAAAATCATATGTGTACCCTTACTTTACCCTACACTACCCTTTCTCGGACCCTTGACGGAAGGCATAGATATGTGTGTGTTTGTTCGTTGGTCTTCTATGTGTTACTAAGCAGTTTAACGTATTGCGATGAAACTTGGATTAGCGTTCTCTTGCGAAGTTTTTTGAATAAAATCTCTGTAAGCAAGGTCAGGTGGCAACAGCAACGTAAGCAGCGCTAAACAAAGTATTATAATATTTTGTAACGTGGGCGCCGAACATAATATTTAATAACCACTAGATTCTAAAAAACAACACTTAAATATTTTGGGTGGGGTCGGAATAATGACAAAATTCCTCGGGGAAACTCAATGAATATTTCATATCATATACGACGAAGGTGGCAAACAAGCATACGGTCCACCTGATGGTAAGCGGCTACCGCCCATAGGCAAGTGTCCATAGATAAACTTGACCAGGAGTCTTGCTTGCGCATTGGCTATCCTGTATATAAATCGGATCCAATTAGATATCATAATAGATTTTACCATACCTTAATATTTCTACTGTTTTGGGCAAGTAGTAGTTGAACAGCATCTTTCTTAAGAACAGATTCAATGATTCCACTCCCGTTGACCAGTACACCACCAGCAAATTCCTCGGACTCTGTGACGACGTGTTGGCTCAGGAATAACTGCCTCTGTTCTAGATTCGGCGGCGCTCTGATCAATTTACAATAAACGGTTGCTGCAAAAGTAATAAACAATTTACAAATAATAAGTTTATAATAATAACTTCTTAGTAGTAGGTAAGAATACGTTTTATTGTTTTTAAAAATTAAATATAAAGCAATAAGTAATTCTTACATAGAAAAAATATAAGTAGATATACATTTGACGGCGACATTTCTCAAGTTTACCACGTCGCGGTTTGAGAAAAACTAAACAACTGTCTTTAGTGCGAAGTTACTCGTATTGTAAAGTCATTAGGCTCCACCAAACTACAAACGTATGCTTAGCGCGAACTTCGACAAACATCTAAGCCATAGATCAAATCTAAGCGATGCGGACGATCTCAAATAATGCCATAATTGAGAGAAATAAAATATATTGTAGTGTTGTAAATGTAAGCACGTTTTACTGTTTCTGTTATCGTTTAAATGTAGGTAAAAACATTGTTTTAGTACATATTTTATTAGCACGAGAACATTCTAAGGTTCTGTCTAAAATGAAACCCGGAAAAGCATACGTATCATTTCCCCAACTCTCAACATAGGGACAATTTGGTCAGGGTAACCTTGAACTCATCAACTCGAGCGATCGGTGTTTAGGTATTAGGATAAACTAAAGTTTTTTGACTTTAATTTCATTACTAGCGTACGAAGGCAAAATCTATTGTTACAAAAATTAGAAAGACGTATTCACCTATTACGCGTCTTTGTGAACTCCGCCTAAATAAGCAATTTACTCAGCTATTCATTCTTGAAAAGTGTGAGATCATTAAGTATATTAGGTGAGACAATCTCTTCGTTGTTAGAATATATATGTAAGTAAACAACCATTCTCTCCAAGACATCAACATACTTAGATTAGAAACCTAATCTATGTATAGATTAGATTTATATGACAGACAGATAGCGATAATATTGTAGATCATATACAGAGTGCGTAGATTCTGTGAAGTCTTTGACCTCATAATCTCATTGTTAAAATGTTTGAGAAGACAAATAATTCTAGAAGGCATATCCCATTTGCAAAAATACCTACCAAATTTATGAAAAGTACATAATTTTAGGATTGTCCTGAGCTGTTCTCTCTCGTCTTTTAGTCAAATCAACAACAGCCAAGTCAAAAAATCGTAGACAAATAGCGCTGGTCCTGGGTAGTGTAGGGTAATTTCCTGCAGCAATTGAAGTCTACAGAATGTCAAGAGCTTGACCACTTCGGTGACCCTTTCGGGCAGACGTGGAGATAGGTATTCATGAACCCGTACAAATTTGTAGAGGTCCATCTCCCTTGGGGACAAATCACTGATACTAAATGTATAATCACTACCTGCAATACTATACTGACTTCTTGTTCCTTCTGATATTCATGTTCTTCCAACAAATATTATGTACCTACCTATCTATGTACTTTGTACAGATAGATAATTTTAAGACTTCTAATCTTAAGTTGTCTTATATGGCCAGTCTGGCCAACAGTTTAAGAGTACTTACTTGGTCCTTACTTGTTGACTTAGCAATTTAGCAAAATCCTCATTAATCGAGAAATGTTTTGCATTTTAGAAATTGTCTCTAGCTTATAAGTCGCACCAGCTTGTTAAAATTTGAGATTACATCAGGTTAATTTAGATTTTTTAAATTATTACGTAGGATATTTTAGCTTATAATTTCTAGTTGTTATTGATGACATTCTGAAAGTTATTGCCACATCGAAAAGTATTAAGTTACCTAGTAGTAGGTAGGTAGGTATAAAGTAAAAGAGAAAAAAGTTAGTATGATGTATCAAAGAAAAATTGAACTAACTTTATATCATAGGATATAGGTACTATTATTTATATGTGTATCATCTAATCGAGTTGGGTATACTTAATTAGAAGCTGGACCTCTAAAAATGATACCTACTTAGTAGCTTTTTCTTGATTTTTTTTTTGGGATAAAAGATGACAATTTTAATTCAGGTTTTAAGCTACCTGCTATCCAAATTTCATCCAGATTCGCTCAGCCTTTGGAGCTTATAACTGAGGAGCAGAGCAGATCTTTCATATTCAGTTCAACTTATTATCGTTCATGGTTTAACAGGATTTTGTAGCAGTCGCTGACATGACAAATTATTACAAAATTTACTTTTCTCTATGTACCTATGTAGGGACTCAACACAATCTATAATTTAATAACTTTAAATAAAACAGCAAAAGTTATCGAATATGTTTATTCGGAGCCCAATTTGTTTAACAACAAGTGACCTTTGGGATCACCAACGACGTCATTTTTGTCGAATATGAGCTGACCACGAAGATACGTCTGCTTAACGACACCCTTCAGTTCCCTATTCAAGTAAGGTGTGAGCTGAAAACAAAATGTATAATATACATTTTAACATATAAGAGATTGTATTTGTATTATTGTATTTTCCTATTGTATTATTGTAGTATCTGAGGAAACTTTCTCAATCAGTCATATGTATTGTAGACTATAATTATAGAAGCAATATGCGGTGTACACCCAGATTCCAGACCTCAGTAGCCTACGTACTGGTGTTAGATGCGAGGTGTTCTAATTCTTAGTACGATTGATGTATACAGAGTAAACACACCAAGTAAATAACATTTTGATGAAAGTTTATTGCGTGTATGGCATTAACAAATCACGTGTGTCTTTACTTAATCCTGCATACGTTTGCATCAATTAACCTTTACTGCGACAGAAAGCTAGTTAAGTGCATTTTTCCATGTCCGTAGTCACACATAGATTTCTTTAAAAAATATGACATTCGTTTTTTTACTTAATTTGAATACCACTTGGATGGCATACATTAACAAGCGGCCGCCTGATGGTAAGCGGTTACCGCCACCAATGGACGCTCTCAATACCAGGGACGTCACTCGCGCGTTGCCGACCCTGCAGGAATCCTTTCCACCCTTCTTGAAGAACTCCTTGCTGTACTCTCCAGGAAAAACCTTAATAAAAAATTAGTTTCGATGGAAAATGGTTATCGTAGCCTGAGGGCTCTCATTAAGGCTTTCCCAACTCTATCGTAATTACTATGTGTGAGGAGCTCAACATGCAGGAAAGAAGTTAGTGAACGTTGGCACGGCACGATATGCCTTCGGGGACACTTGTGGGAAGGGTGAGGATATATGAGGGTTAGTGAAAGAGTAATGAGGAATGTGCCAAAACATTTTCAAACAGATTAACCAACTGATTGATTTTGCAAGGCATCATTTCGTTTCGGTGTCGCTGACACTACGAAATATTCCGCAGGCAGTTTATCTTCTACGTTGTTTGAAATGCGAATACAATTTAAAGATGTATTAAGTGTAGATAAGGAATAAAGTGGCGAACGGGTGGCAGAAGCGTTGGAAGACCGCAAGCCAGATGGTCGGACGACATTAAAAAGACGGCAGGGCCGACCTGGAGTAGGATCGCCGCATCAAGATCAGCTTGGAAATCCATGCAAGAGGCATATGTCCAGCAGTGGACGCATAAATGCTGAGAAGAAGAAGAAGGAATAAAGTTGAATAAATACGTATCTGGATGAGCATTGAAAAGTGTTGTTACTTGCAACCTCGAACACACACACATTACACATAAAATACCTACTTTGTTCTTGTGTCTTATCATGTCTTTGGTAACGGTAAAAGTTTCGTCGGGATTGAAGAATACGAGGTCTGCGTCTAGGCCAGGTTTCAACGCGCCCTTACGGTCCTGTAGCCCACATAAGTTGGTTGGGCCAGATGATAGGTATTTTGTGATAGTAGTTAAATCTAGGCCCCTGGTACTTGCAGCCGTCCAGAATAATGATAATCCTGCGGAGATAACAATAATAACAATACCTAGACCTACTTATTGGTAACCACTTAGTATTAACTAAGTGGTTACTAATAAGGTAACCGTGGTGGCCGAGTGGTTCGAGCTCTCTGCGACACAAAGGTCGCAAGTTCGAATACCGACTGTACTAATGAGTTTTTCAGAACTTAAGTACAGTGATGAGTCACTCCACGAGCTTTACGGTGAAGGAAAACATCGAGAGGAAACCTGCATTTAAAAGAAGCAATTCAAAAGACGTCGTGCTTGAGTAACGGCGTTGGACCTGCCATCTATTACGTTGGTACCAAAAATACATCTCTGGCGGAAAGTGGGTTTGTGGGTAGTACCTAGTCTGCCTACCCCTTCGGGGACCGGCGTGAGGCGTGAGGATATATCATTATAAAGGTATCCAAGATTAAGGCGGAAATACTGATGTAAATTACAAAAATATCAGCCCCCCAGTGTGAATCGAACCGCTGACTTTAAGCTTCGCAACCAAGACTCTGGCTACTACATCAGGCGGCCGTTTGTCCGAAGCGATAAATCATAACAAAAGACACGGGATAAAATGATGTATTCTTTGTAGCCCGTTACAGGCGTTTTCGATGGCTGCCAAAAGCAAATAATAATGTTGACTAAACCTTAAACGAACATATTCAATGCAATACAAAATGGGCTCGAAGAAATTATTTACCGAATTGGACAGAAGATATGCCGCCCCATGCTTCCAAGTTATTTGCGCTTTTAAGTTCAGGCGTACACGGTGAGTGATCCGAGACTACTAAGTCTAACTTGTCTTCCAACAAATATTTCCATAGCTTCTCCTGAAAATAGCAATAATGTCACTGTACACATGTATTATATGTTTTCGCATAATTTTACTACGATAGGTAGGTATACAATATTTTATTTTTACAGATCCGTTTTGTCTTTAGTATAATATCGAACACGGCGTGAAAGGCTTACAACCATGAGCCCACCAACCAGCATTATAAATAAAAAATCAAAATATATAAAATCTACCCCAACCTATTTGGTGGGTACCTATTTGGATATATACTGAAGAGGTTTGGTTTTTTTACCCGACTTAAGAGAAAACATTTGAATAAGGAAGTATTTAAAAAAGATATATATTCTACCTACTTTGTTCTGCTTATCTCTAATAGGCGGTGCACACTTGTACTCGCTGTGTCCATTTGGTATCTGATCGGAACTGAACGTAAGATAGTGGTGGCAGGTCTCGGCTGTAACTCCAGAGTGCCACGCCTGATGCTGTGATGCCATGCGGGTTTGTCGAGCTTTCTCCAACAACGGGACCACCTCAGCCGCAGACACGTGTACTATGTGAATTCGAACACTGAAATCATTTGGTACCTATGTTTATTGTTTTCACTTTTCGTAACCTGTAGAATTTAGGAAGGTTGATGATCAAATCCTACTTTAACTACTCGGTGTGTTGACTAGCCTAAACTTAGATCAAAATTAGCCTGTATTCACGATCCTTGCGATAAGTCCCCCTAAACTTCTATGAAGTGAGGTACTTAGAACTTTAGGGGCACTTATCGCATCCTCCTGAAGTAAATTATTTAATTTAATGAATCGTGAACTCACTCTGTTTTGTCCACAAACTTGTTTATCAGTGAAATCGCATTCAGTTCCATTTTAGGAGGTCTTGATTCCAAATACGTTTGATATTCTTCTGGGTCTGTAACATATCGTTAGTGAATTGTTTAATGACGTCATTATGCAGTACCTATATTTCAACGCGTTCTTATCTTAAGTAAAAATACAATTAACGCATTACACTTCAACCCGTAGGTACCAATTATCTGTTTTCACAAATGACTGGGTTAATTCGACAATTTGACTCTAATAACATATGTAGGTCATGAGAGTACAAACATGCGGGGTTTAGACAGTAGTTATTCGTTTTAACGACTTCCCCCTAATTGCGTAGGTACTTAATAACAAAGGCATTTTTATCTGTCTTACAAAAAATCTATAACGCTGAGATTTTGTGGCAATTGATACCTTTCTTTCCAATCTTCCTATCGGGGCCTTCTGTCTCGGAGTCTTCCAGCTCTGCGTGGAACTGAAAAAAGACACTTATTGAAAAATAAGTCACATAATGATCATCACGCCGAGACCCTAAGAATAATAAATATAACGGGGAGGGTAGAGAGTATAAATATTATTGAAAAACAATAACCGAATCTGTATTTGGTACTCTATACAGTCGATTTATTGACGTTTGATTGATGATGAGACCTTAGATCTTTGCATTGTGGGTTATAATTTAATTTCCCACGTGAATGTTTGAGTCCTAGGACAACTATTGGATTCATATATATCCTCACGCCTTCCCACAAGGGTCCCCGAAGGGGTAGGCAAAGGTGTATAGGTAATACCCACACACCCACTTTCCGCCAGAGGTATATTAGGTGCCAACGTGACAGATGGCGAGTCCATCGCCGTTACTCAAGCACGACTATACATGCGCCTTTGAATTTCTTCTCAGACATATGCAGGTTTCCTCTCGATGTTTTCCTTCACCGTAAAGCTCGTGGTGTGATCTAATCACTGTACTTAAGTTCAGAATAACTCATTGGTACAGTCGGGATTCGAACTTGCGACCTTTGCGTCGCAGGCAACTGCTCGAACCACTCGGCCACCACGGCTCTTTGATTCTTTGATTGGATTCATAATGTATGATAGATGCCGCACACACATTTATTAATCCAATATGTGAAATTGTATTACTTAGGAGGGCGTGCGTGTTTGTGCGTTTGGAGAAGATTAAACCCATTTGTAAATTCGTGAGCTGTTTTTAACCCACCTCCCGTGAATGATGTGTTAATTTTGTGTTCGCTAATATGATACTTACCGCAAGTAGTGATCCCGTACCCTCTAGAGCCGCAAAAGCTTTTTCCAGATCATGTGCATCTACGTTTGGGAATTCATCGACGCCGCTAGGACACAGGAAACACTTGAATCCTACCACTCCAGCTTTCACCAGCTCTTGAAGAGAACTCTGTGGGATTGAAAATACATAATAGAATTTTAAAAATACTATTTTTTATACGCCGGTTTTATAAATACATTACCATGTCGAGCCCCCCACAGGGTTTACAGAATGAGTATAAGCTTACGTAGAAGTATTATAAACCGAAATGTTTGCATGGTACATATTAATAATTAGAAGACCACTACATTCATACGAATAAAGTTTCATCGAAATGACTTATGTATTTCAATAATAAGATCAGCAGGACTCGTTTGCCTAAATGTTGATCTTTCTCCATTTCAAATGTCAACAGCCTGAGATATAAAGGACATCTAATGTGAGATACATTAGGATTGATGTCAGAGCTATAAAACATATTTTATCTCTGTATTAATACATACCTATCTACTTGAGTACTTTTTAAAAGTTATTGCAACGACTAAAGATTCTCTCCGCGCGGTGCGAGACACCACCTTTGTGGTTCCAACTAAGCTACGGGAATTGAATTTGGCTTCATCAGAGCGCGGTACTATTAAACCATAGGAACCTTCTCAAACCATATGGACATTTAATTCCAAGGGTACCAAACCGCCGGTGTTTGAACTAGCAAAGACAGGGGCTTTGCAGATGACTACTTAAACCACTCGGCCACCACAGCTTATTATTATTTACTTTATACATACTCATCTGTTGTTTTAACTTCCTGTAATCCTAATGACTAGCGATCCAGTGATAATCCAACCCCATGAGAGATGTAGCATGATGTTGAAATGTATGTATTTATGGCATGAAAAACTTTTGGAAAATCCAATTCCATCTTTTATAAGAAGTTAATCCAGGATTTATAGGCTCATAATGATCCCATCGCTCATCAGCTATGTACCTACCTCGTGTGTGGGTAGAACTTAAACCAGTAAAATGTATGTAAGTACCAGTAAGATATATGATAAATCTACAGGCTACAAAGTTTTATTTAAAAAAAGTTAAACATCGATGTAAATACCGGCCATTATTTATAGTAATAACCTGCTAAACCCTAGCTCGCACACAATGCCGAATCTAAATAAAAATACAATGAACACGAAATTTCTGAACGTACAGGAGAAATTTCGTCGACTTTCATTCATACATGAATGTGCAAATCCTAAGGCTATAAACCAGGACGTTTGTCGTTAATAAATGAATTGATGGCGTTAAAATATACATATACAGAATTAAGTAAGCGAAACCCAAAAAAATCTTCGGTTTCGCGTTACAATGGACTGCTTAAGAACACTATATATCACGCTCATGTGATGGGACAATGTTGGCAAAGCCTTGTTTAGCTCAATTATCTTTGGGATATATTATTACGAGGGTCAAAAACGCTTAATAATACAACTCAATATGAGATTATCCCAGGTATGATTATTTTCGGACACAAACACTACAAAGGATCTCGTGCATTCATGAGTCTACCTACAAGGAACGCCACAGTTAATACATTTTCATCCATATTTAATAAGGTGCCAGTCTTTTATAAGACCTTCGCAACAAGTGGATTACATTTTGTAAGCTGGGTTTTTACAGAATTACGTAGCTCGATCATATTATATATATATATATATATATATATATATATAGGGCTGAAGATGTGTGTTGCCTTGATCTTTACAGCAGGTAACATTATGTCATGCTGCTCGAGGAAATTATTATTTATGCAATATATCGACATTCAACTGTGACCATATAGCGAAGCGAAAGAGGTAGGTATGTCACACTGGCGCTCTATTATCTCTGCCTACCCAGTTAGGGACTCGACGTGATGATATAAAAGAAAAAATATGACTATAGCTGCTCTTTAAAAGACAGTATGTATTGGTATATTCCCTTTGTAAGAATTCAAATAATTTGCATTGACCCATCTCAACACAGGTAGGAAATTACCAGTAATGCTTTGGACATCACAACGAATAAGATACTCTGTATTCTGTAGTTAAAGTCCGTTATCGCTTATCAATATTGTAATCTGTTGAGATACAAAAAAGCTTAATGGATATTGATATATAACGAGGATACTCACATCATTCCCGGGGATCACTCCACCCCAAAAGCCCACGTCTACATAAACATTATTTTCAGCTGCTGACGCCTTAGTCGCCAGGTTCTGCAACGTCGTTGTGGGTGGTATCGAGTTCCTAAAACGAAACAAATGATTGGAAATGTCAAATGTGTTTTAAATTTGTCTGTGCATAAGTCGAAGGGCAACTCGAAGCTTTCAAACCGTATATTGGTGAACAACAACCGTATATTAGCAAACAACATTAAACAATTGATGCACTTGGCAGGAAGGCGGCGCTTTTGCGTTTATCGTAAAAGAATTAAATTTGTTGCATATAAAACCGTTTTCAAAATGTCTGGATAATAAATGCGACCGACCCATTTAGTGATATTTGGAATGGTTGTGATAAATCGTTGAATTATCAGTTATTATTTCTAATATATATTTCATAGGGATGCGTATCGCTATACCTACTAGAAAACAAATGTTGACTTTAGACATTTTCTGATATCATAATTCTAATCTCATCCTGTGTTACTGTTATGATACCTAATATTGAGACGATTGTACAATAAACTTACGAAATATCTTTACAATGATGAGATAAAATCTTCTATAGTGTACTTTACGTGACTTTACGTGATATTTTGCTTGATGGGTCTTCATGCATGCAAGAGCTGTGGTGGCAGAGTGGTTCGACCCTGATATAATATATATAAACCAATGAGTTTTCTTTAACTTAAGTATAGTTATTAGTCACACCACGAGCTTTACTGTGAAAGAAAACATCGAGAGTAAGCCAGCGGACGTCACGTTAGCACCTAAAATATATCTCTGGCGGAAAGTGGGTATATGTTTACCACCGATATATACATTTCTGCCTATCCCTTCGAGGACACTTGTGGGAAGGCGTGAAAATATATATATATAAGATACAATACATTTTTGCAAGAGTAGCTCGACTCTTCACTAAAGAGTATTTTCCAAACCGGTGAACGACCTCTATAAGAGCCTTATCGGGATCTAAATTGAGAGAATATTTTTTATTTTTGCTTAGAAATACAAAATCTCTGTTATTTTACCGTATTTTTATCCTGTCTGTACCTATGTATACCATTACACGAATATAATATCTTTGAAGGAAATATAAATTAACTCATTTACATATCAAGCTTTTACGGGTCACTGTACCCTGATACAAGAACTAATATATATTATACTAAAATATTACAGATACCATCAGTTATATACATTAGTAAAATTCACGAAAGGTCCACGCTGTCTGTGGAATAAAGTGGCCGTGTTCCCTAGATATGCATAGAGTTTGAGAAATATGGGAAAAGTTTTCTCTATCTCTTGCTGTGCCATCTTTGGAATTTCTGACATTAGAATTCGAATTTATAATACTGAAATACGCAACGTACATTAACACTAGCACGATGATTCATCTTTGATCTCTTGATATTTTATGCCGCCATTGTTCGTCCTACACTCTTTCATCCCAAGTTGTTATTCCTATAATTTCCGTAAAAATATAGGTAGGTATAACCAATATACAAAGTGTACAAACAGTAGGTACCTACTTATTATGTTAATTAACAAAGAAGTCCCCGTAGTTAAATTACCTAACGTTTCTAACATTTTAGTAATTATCACTAGAGGGACGTATGTAGCTACATATATACTCAACGGAATAAAGACGGCATAGACTTTTCGTCTAACGAAGTGAGTATTTCGGTCATATTAATTTCTTTCTATTTATATACCTACCTATCAAACCGATAACAAATCCTACCATACGAAAATCAACTTAACAAAATTTACGTGATAAGAGTCTAGATTCAAACCTAGTATCTCATATATCAGGCCGCTGGATAAGACGCTGATGTGCCAACGACATGTAAGTGCCAGTGAAATAAAGCTATCTAGCTTGTGTAAAAAGGAGTAACGGGCTACTTTTATTTTAGAAACTAAACAAAAGCTTTTTAGTTAAATTCCACGCGGACGAAGTCGCGGGCACAGCTAGTTTTTGTATAAACTTCAACAATATAGCGTTATGTTGCTAGCAAATAATAGGTAAGGTGATTTACAAGGGCATGTCGACAATGGTGGTGATCCCTCCGGATGCGGCGGCGTTGGTCGCAGAGCGAAACCCCTCCCAAGCCGTGCGGCCGGGCTCGTTGACGTGAACATGTGAGTCCACCACTCCAGCAAGGAGGGCTGATTCACCGCCATCCACCACCTAAGAATAAGCACCTGTATTGATGATACTGTTATACAGAGTACTCTTAAGGAGGTGTAAGTTGATTATGTATTTGATTTGATTGAAACAGGTTAGATTTTTTTTTCATACCATCATTTTCTAATAACAACATAACAAATATTCAACCCGCCTGATAATAAGCGGTTATCGTAGTTTTAAGGTTGTTGAAAAACTGGGTTTATCACTTACGCGTTCTACCAGGGTAAAGAACGAATAATTCCTCCTACTGCCAGCACAGTTTTTCAGTGTGTGGACTACACTGTTAGCATTTAGCAACAGCTAAATTGCATGACCACAACGTAGCTCAAGAGCATTTGGATAAGATATTCTACGGTCCGATACGTACATACATACGGTGGAGATACAGCTACTCGACGATATGCTCGACACCTCTAATTCTAAAGATATTGTTTATGGACTCATAAAAGCGGGTGGTGCCCTTGGGTCTTTATAACATCATTAAAAAAATATACCAATCTTATTGAATTGAGAATCGATCTCGGGGCCAAGGAGGCGAATTTAAAGTAGCCGGCGTTATTATTGGCTCGGTAAGCCAGTCCTACGTAAGTACCTACTCATCGCTGTGACCTTGCCTTAATCACGCTGGCACGCCAACAAACTGTCTGTATTTATGTTAATGAAATAATAAAAGATTTTTCTTCTCTGCGCCTCTGACTTCGTGCCATCCCAGCTAGGATCGCCGAATAGGTGTAACAATACCACCTTCTTCCTTTTTTGAAGTCTGCTAAACAATATTATATTTAGAACGGTAATATATGAGTTGTTTATGTAAAGTTTGCCGGCTGTCAGTAACGCGTAATTAATTGTTGAAACTGACCTATTTTAATTGTTTTTTATTCCAGTACTACAATGTACGACAATACCCGACGGCCTCGTCGTTGAAATACGCAGTGTTTTAACCTCACTGGCTAAAAACACGTTTCATACTGGTTAAATTAATACTCACCTTGATCTTGCCACCGCTTTCCGATATGAGATGATCGGCCTGCGCTCTTGTGAGGAGTTTCACGATTACGCCATTTTCAACCAGCACTCCGCCGTCAGAGATGTTCTCTGCAGTCACGAGTCTTTTGCTTAAAAACAAACGACGCTCGGAGCCTGCCATCACAATAACAGCTAAATATACAAACGCTAATTGACACGCTCGGCTACTAGCACAAGCGTACCGTAACTAACCATTGATCTCGGAATGAATCTCGCTTGTTATCGCGTCTCATGGAGTGTATTAGTGTATTCATTGTCAACAAACAAATCGAGAGGTGATAAGCTCTTGACGGATAACTGTACTGTGAGAAGTATGCATAGGCAGTATACCCACAGTTAACTGTTGTCATGTGTACTCGTTTTGACTGTATCAACATTATTGACACCATAGCGTTTGATATCGAAGTTTAATATAAACCCAATGTTAGATACATTGCATTATATTATATTTTAATGCATTTTATATTTACCTGGTTATATTATATTAAGTGGGTGTGGATATTACCTAGACACCTCTGCCTACCCCTTCGGGGACCCTTGTGGGAAGGCGTGAGGATTATATTTACCTACATATTTTTAAGGAATTCAGCATAATCTGGGATACATAAAAAATAAAATATAATACAGGTTAGACTATAGTATAGAATGTACGCTTAAGTAGGCATAAGAATAATAACTAGTTATATATATAACTTTTTTGTCGTGGCGATTTATCAAATCGATTTATCGAAAAAAAGCCGTGGTGGCCGAGTGGTTCGAGCAGTTGCCTGCGACACAAAGATCGCAAGTTCGAATCCCGACTGTACCAATGAGTTTTTCTGAACTTAAGTACAGTGATTAGTCACACCACGAGCTTTACGGTGAAGGAAAACATCGAGAGGAAACCTGCATACGTCTGAGAAGAAATTCAAAGGCGTATGTATAGTCGTGCTTGAGTAACGGCGATGGACTCGCCATCTGTCACGTTGGCACCTGATATACCTCTGGCGGAAAGTGGGTGTGTGGGTATTACCTATACACCTCTGCCTACCCCTTCGGGGACCCTTGTGGGAAGGCGTGAGGATATATTATATTATTATTATTATCATTCATTTCATATTTATCTTTACCTAGCTAAATGTGTTTGCTGTTTACTATTCAACAGGCGTTGATGAACACGAGTACCATTACCTTCTTCCCAACGCCATACAATATAAAAAAACAAAAGGCATTGAAGCTGTTGTAAATCAATTGGTGGTGATCCTAATAAATAATAAAAAGAAAAAAAACGAATCATCCGCAATACTAATTGTTAAATAATTCATTCACGCCGCTAACGGGGTAGGCAGACAGAATAGAGCGTCAGTTCTCTCTAGACTTGCATACCTCTTTCGCTTCGTCCACATTCATCTGTCTCTTCGTGCATGCAAGCCGATTTACGCAAAAACAAAATTACGCACCTATGTATCAAGGTACATTACTGTATACCTATGTAAATATTTGATGTACTAACTAAAGAATAAAGAATCTCATCGCATCGATACAATACCCTCTAAATATAATCAAATGTCGTTAGCATCATTGTGTTTCGATTCCTTGTATTTTTATTGGTATCAATATTTTTATATCCTGCACATATTCTTATTTATTAATTAGGTTTTTCCTACCTGTATATGTATCCATATCAACATCTAAGGGTTATATTGAAACGAGCAATTGTTGTACATTGAGAAACGGCCCTAACGATTTGGATAGAATTTGTGCTTCTATATAAGTTTTTTCCTTACAAAACGCAGTTTTTAAAAGTAACCGGTCGAAGTACTCAAACCCAGGTATTGTTTTATAAAGTTTGAAAAATATCATCTTAAGAAGTAAGTCGGACCAAACAAATGATAACGAGCCACCAATAATGTATAGTATAATCCTACAACTCATCTGAAAAGTAAATACCCTTAAACTTCTTAGTATATCGTGTCTTAGGCAATATACTAACTGCAATGATAAGATTGTAAAGGCTGTGTACATGGGCACATTTCCAACAGTAAATCCACACAGAGCGTGGGCGAGGGTATCCGGTGATGTGTTATGTTGACGAATCGTTCAATAAATGCCAACGCTCCGCCTTGAACTTGTACTCGCGAGCGCGGCCGGGGCTCCCAGCACGCGGGTGCTCCGAAGCGCCTCGTCCGCCGCGCCCGCTCGCAACCCTCGCACTACAAATACACACAGCACTCGTCCAACGTCACCACTCCACTGTAAACAAATACCGGTTATCGAGACCTTCTAAAGGGCACGCTGATCCAGATTCCAATTGCAGCGCAATAAGATAATTAAATTTATATTAAAACTCGCAGAGATACATCCTTGACTTCGAAGTATGTAGCCATAAGAATAAGTTCCCAAAGGTAGGTCACTCGTTCGGGTTTGACTTTTGAATGTTTAAACAAGGGCATTGCCAATTTCAGGGCCCACTTAGCGTGTACAGTTAGGTGGTATAGCGTCGATGTGGCGGCCGACAATACGTGTGGCATTGGCGGGAAGAAAGGAAGATACGCGGATTGCATAGTAATGAACGACAGCACACCGCAACACTGCTGCGGGGCTAGCACCAGCACCAGGCGACCAGCAGCCGGCAACACATCACACGAGGCAGAGGTTTACTACAGCTACTGACTTTATTCAGTTGATTAAGCTATTTCCAACTTATCAGTTATTCTAAAGCGTCTTTAATGATCATTTAGACAAATATTATAAGGTATGAACCTAGAAGCTTACTTTGTGCAAAACTGGGTATATAATAATACCCATATAGAAAAAGATTCCATAGGTAACATCATAAGACTATCAAATATCATCGATATAATGATACATGGATTCTAATGGTCAATGGCAGGTCAATGGCCTTATATATATATATATATAATAGAAAACTAAATAGTGAAGCATAGTCGTGAATTATTCACCAGAAGATGTCTTATGTAATATTTGCGAGACTAATGTGTTTCTTCAACTGGGTATGTGTCGTTTGCTTCCAGCCAATATGCAGCAGACAACAAGAAATACCTGACCATATTGACACATTACGCAGCAAAAGAGAATGACTGATACATGTTTACGTTTTCAGCCAAAAGCTTATTAGACCCGGCTACAAAAAAAAATTGGTTGACTTAATATGTAGATACTCAATTTATAATAAGGATCACAGATTCAGTGTAATTTCCGAAACTTCGCTTTGCCTTTGCCTTCTATGAAAAACTAGTTGTTAAGGATTAAGAAAATAATTGCAAGAATTCTTGAGACAAAAATTAACCGCAGTGTGCACATAGGTGTGCATTCCAATAAGACATATTTTACGATGGAGACAGGGCCTTGAGTAGACGAATTAAATACGTAACTTTAAAGGTACTCCAGACACTGCGGTGGCAGTCTCGCCATCTGTCATGTGTATACCTTCTATAGAAATAATATAAAAAATAAAATTGAGGTACATCTGTTTGTAATATTAAAATAGCCGCTTTTTACTAAATGCATATAGAAATTTACACGGTACATATTACAAAAATATATTTTTTTAAATGTTAGTATGTCTGGCTCTCTGTTTGTTCTGGTTAATCTCTGAAACGTCTGGACCGATTTTGATGGGATTTTTACTGGGAGCTGTTGTAATAAGGAATAATTTAGGCTACTTTTATTTTAGAAACTGAACAATAACTAAAGTACTACGTAGTAGCAGGACGAAATTTTGGCGTAACTTATGAGCATCTTGTTCTGTCATGAACTTTCTTTAATTAATTGTCATCAATATGGTATGATTTCTATTGAAAGCGCACCACAGGTTTACTATCCCTGACTAAATGTAGCATATTATGACGTAGTTCAATGACGAGCCTTACTGGGTTCGGTGCCTGATCGTACACATAATTATGTGTGCCTCTATTCAACGCTGCACCTGTAGAAAGTGTCATAAAATGCGTCAGTGCGATTGAAGCACTGCAGTGTGTGTCCAGTGACAAATATCACGCATATATGTAAGTATTTCTTATTCCATAACGCATTTTTTGTTAATTAACAAATTAAACAGAAATTACATGCAATATTATAATACTATTTATTATGTTTATTTTATTTATATATCTATTATTATGTTTATTTTATTTATATATCTATTATTATGTTTATTTTATTTATATATTAATAGCGTGAATGAGGGCGTGGTTGTAAAGATGAAGAAAGGCATGTTACGTTGGTTTGGACACAGAAAGAAGAGTGAAGAGTGAGTGAAAGATTGGCGAAACAGATATACAAAGCAAAAGTGTGGGCAAGAAGCAAGCAGAGGAAGGCGACGTTCCAACTACCTGGATCAAATCGATCGGGCTCTCAACGGGAACGTTAAGAGTACTCGAAACCGACGAGCATGTATGAAGAGACTGATGAATGTGGACGAAGCGAAAGAGGTATGTAAGTCTAGAGAGAACTGGCGCTCTATACTCTCTGCCTACCCCGTTAGGGACTTGGCGTGATGATATGTATGTATGTATATTTATTATGAGTGCAATGTTTTTTTTTATTTCACGGCTTAGTAAAGCATCGCAAGGAAACTTGCATACGTTTCAGAACGTTAGACTTAATGTCGTTAAAGGTGTTAATTCGTTCTTGGAAGGTTATTTGTCGTACCTAAATATATTTCGGGCCATGTGGGTGTTATTAAGCATCTGCCGCAGAAAACCTGTAAAGATGAAAGTGACAATCAAAGCTTGTTTTAATTACCTATGTACTGATTGACAAGTCTCACGCCTGTTGCAAGTGTTGCCCGTGGCGGCATTATTTAGGTATTCTAAGAGTTGCCCGCTACTTCGTCTACGTAGAATTTTTATTTATAAATAATTGGAACCCAGAAAAAGTAATTCCCTATTTTACCCAATTCAAGGTCATTTCCGCGACAAAAAGGGCCTTTTCCGTGGGCCTACAATCCCTATACGTAAATATAGGCTTAGCGACTTGGCGTCTAAATGTACTAGACAAATTTACTTTTACAGTTACAGTCTAGTACAGTTTGTCTAAGACATATTTGATATGAGTATGAATAAACGTTGGCTCTACCTGTGTTTAAATGGCGTACGTCCACGTGATAGACGGATTGGTTCGCGTAAAGCCTGGTATAAGTAATTCTTCTTAGATGTTACAGGTTTCCTAACCATGTTTTCTTACGCCGTAAAGCTCGTGGTGAAAAGAACACTGTTCTTATGTTCGGGAAAACTCACAGACAATGAGGTTCTGGCCTTTTTTCATACAATCTAACATGGCAGGTGAATTCGTAAGCCACTCGGGAATTAAAGCTCTTTATAAAATCACTAGTTGTCCCGCCCAGCTTCGCTTGGGTGAAAAATTAAATGCCACGGACCCAGTGGCGCCACCTATCGGGTCCAATTGTGAATCTAAACCATTCCCAGATCCCCTTGAACACACACAGAAAATTTCATCAAAATCGGTCCAGCCGTTTAGGAGGAGTTCAGTGACATACACACTCACAGAAGAATTATATATATAAAGATTATATACGTATTTATTCGATGTGTATTTTTACTAATTCATGTTCAAGTACAAAATTATATTAAAACTCATGTTAAACTGAAGTTTTTCGAAAGCGCTGAAGCAATTTTGATGTTTTTTGTCTGTTTGTATAGAGCGTAAATAGGCTACGGTAACCGTTTCCCATCAGGTGGGCCGTATGCTTGTTTGCCACTCTTGTTGTATAAAAAAAAAAAAAGATACGTGAATAGCTTAGAATTTAGATTCACTTTAGCTGGGCAGGACAGTAAATTAAATATATGCCCTGAGGGTACCTAGGACATTGGCATACGATGTATAGCGTGAGCTGGAACAGAAAGGGTATCTTGGTCCGCTGAGGCGATAAACTTTACACACTGGTTCACTTAAAGTTTTTGGGTATAACGGCAGCGAAAGGATATATTTCGTTATTTATGTGCGATAGCGCAATTATAATATTATTTATGAGATGTAATATTACTAACATCAGTGATTAAGCACATCGACAGAATCTTGAACCCGTACTTAATAGTACGATATCCAATTTATCTTATAAATCAGAGACCAAAAATGTTTACTGGTCGTTAGTATACCTTTTATTTATATATTTTTTTAATATCATATTATGAATTGTCATATGTATGTCCGGCATGGATCTCAGATTAAGCTGTGATGGATTTCTCCGAAAAATCCCAAGATTTGATCTTAGTCTATTCAATGCGCACCAAACTCCACACTCCAAATATAAAGGCATTATTAAAAACAATTAAACCTTGTTCCAGAAACAAAAATACTGAATCCAGATACTTAAAGTTGTAACAAGAATTCCAAGGAACTGAAATAATTTACGTGTTTCGTGCCCTTCGGTAAATATATTTGTATGAAACGTGAGAACAACGCCTAAAAATTAGGTGTCCCCAAATTCCACTGCTTCTTATACATAAACTTGGGTGCGAGATGCGTCGCAAAACGACTCCGCAGGTATTTAACACTAGGTGACGCGCGCGCCGCCCGCTCAGTCGCACGCCACTCGCGACACAGCGCAGCCTTCACGAGGGTACCACACACCCCCAACACACACGATAATCTGGTACGTCTATATTAAGCAGCGGTACATATCTAATATATCCCATGTCTAGACTGAAAAATCCCTGTTCAATTATTCGATACGAAATAAGATCGTATTATTGATAGTTGCAAAGTTTATCCATTATTCTTAAAGTGCAACAGGTTTTATATAGAAAGAAATATAGTGAATATAATTACTTATGAATTATTTGTTTCCCATGCAGACAAATAACAACCAATATAATTTGTTTACAGGTTAAGTTAAGAAGTTGTGCTTTAAGAAAGCACCCCATTATGGGGCACTCCATCACACAATTGGTAAGTCTATATTCTTCACTTCCGCATCAACATATAAGTGTACAATAAAACGGCATACGAATTACTTAATAGTTATTTATTAACAATAGCGCTTTTCATTTGTAGGTGCTACACCAGTAGTTTATGTTAAAGACATTTAAGTGTACTTACTTGTTCGTCCATTTAATTATTTAAAATACATCGAAGATTAATATATTAGTATCAAAATAGTATTGTATATGATAACATTAATCGCATTATCTTTTATATGCATTATATTATAGTAAAAGTTGACAGTTTAAATCAGTTGACCGGTAATTTTGGTAGTTCTCATTATCGTACGCGTAAAATTGTTAATTAAGTGGGTAACTAGTGTAACTACGAACGTTTCTCTTTAGTGAAATTAATGAATGGCGGGCTATATTGGATTCGCATACAGCTGATAACGTTATGGAGCATACGGGGTGTAATTGACACACCTGTACTGATATAGGGCAATAGAGCGATGTGTTACTTGTGATACAAACCAGAATAGGGAATAAGCAAGAAGGTAAAACCGGTTAAGCCCTCATTGATAGGAACTATACGGTAATAACGGTAAATAAATTTACATTAATAAAAGTCTGTCAAAATTAAATGTATTGTAACATGAATTAATTTGATAACTTCTATTGAAAGTGTAGTGTTTTTTTTAAATTAAAATACTTACTTAGTTAACGTTCTGGTGTAGTGGTTAGAGCTCCTGATTGTGAAGCCTGAGGTGGCGGGTTCGATTCCGGTTTAGAGTGCATATTTGTGCATAGAACATGAATATTTACCGTAGCCTTGAATGTCCTTAACATGTATTTAATTGTATTTAGGTTTTTATTTTTATCGTCACCTGGTTCCGATAGAACAGCTTTATTTGGGGCTAGAAAAAAATGGAACTGGAACTGTCCAAAATCCTTAGTAATAATGTAAAGTATGCTTACCTAAGTTTATATTAAAGTTACTTTAAGCAGTTCTGAGAATTTTGCTAAACCGCTATGTAAACCCGACATGTATCACAAGCTTTTATGATAATTCATTGCACCAATGTAGGTACGCATCGCATACATAAAGCGAATCGAGTTATTATTTGCACTTAAAAGTGTGAATAAATTTTGTAAATAACAATGTTCGCACCAAAAGAGAAAGATTTTTCAATACATACACATCAAGCCGGACTCGGGTTCAGGAGGCAGGCCAGAAGGGGATAGTACCAGCTCAGTCTAGTCTTCTTACATCTTTGGTCTATAATTACTCTTTAACTAGGTGTTCCCTGTGGTTGCACCCGCATTAAAATTGATTATACAGATCAAATATTATCACTGCTTGTGTAATTGCGTGATGATATTATAGCTTATAAGTCTTTCTAGGATTTTTATAATCAGATTTGAAGTTCCTAAGATTTGCGCTTTCGAACAAAGTCTGCCTCTTTATAATATTACTATAGATGAGAAGTTTCCTTCTAGTTATTCCGTATAAATGCTCACAGTGGGATATTATTTAATGGAGTATTCAGCGCACGCGCAGGGACAACCGTGCGTCGCACTTCTGGCCTTCAATGGCTACAATGTCACTCCGTCCATAATTTCCTGATACACGCGCATATTTACCTTATTGTTATACTATAAAGACGCCGATAGGTAAAAGACGCAAGTGGCAGAAAACGGTTACCTTAGTCACATGAACATTGCGATAACAATTTATCTAGAGCAATGCCGACCATGTATTTAGAGGAATTGTGCTGGTCAAGCTGCTTGAGACAGGGAATAGACTATTGTAAATACAACACCTCCTCGAATACCCTTCTTTTAGCTTTAAGAACATCCAAAAGAAATTAAAGAAATATCAAATTCATAATGATCTAATCTCGGACTGTCATGATTAAAATACTCAGAAGTGTGGTTTAGTAATAATTAAACAATATTTTGTTATTAACGAGTTCAATTTAAAATTTACTGCTGGGTATAAAATATAAATTAGATACCGAACCAGAATCTATCAAATTACACCGGCCTTGTGTTTTTAGGGATCCGTACAAACATCTGCAAAGAGGAACACATGTGGTTTCGCTTAAGCATCTGAAAATAAATAAAGTATCCCTTTTAGTTACGTTTTACATACTTGTAAACAGTTTCACATATCAATACAAAACTATTTAAACAGTAACATAAACCAGGTGATTGTTCAAAATTAAAGTGGTACCAATTCGCCCACGGCCTATCTGATTGTACGTCGCTATCGTTGCCTTACCAGGTAAAAGTAGGAACAGGTACTGCCCTAGTTACTTAATTTATCAACCCTCAAAAATAATCAATAACATACTTGAATCATAGACACGCAAGGCAGAGTGGCACTTGTCCATCTTTTTTTTAATAAACAACATTATAATCGCAGAATTTTACAGTTACGATATTAGGACGGAATCGAACATGTAGAGCAATTATTTATGTCCGACTGTGTCCCGCAGATTTTCCCGAAATATTATATTTCAATTTTTTTTTTTTAAATAATTCGTATCTTTATGCCAAATTACATCCAACTGCGCTCGATATGTCTTGCGTCAAAGAGGGACAAACATCGACACAAGCTTTCTCAATTATAATATTAGTTGGATATCAAATACCACATAAAAATAAAAGCTCAAGTCCTAATCGTTGGCGAAATGTCACGCGAAAATACCTTGGAGTGGTTGGGATGTGACGATGACCCCTGCCGCTACCTGCCGCGGTGCCTGTATGTATGCAAATCGTGTTCTCTGCGCGACCGAGTCAATGCTCTACCAATTGCTCTCGACTTATTTATTAGATCAATCCCCAATTTCAGAAAAAAAATACCGCTACGTGTTTCTTTACATTCACCTATAATGTCATAAGAATTAGAGAGGAGAGGTGAGATAGGAATTCAATTCTCCTATGAATGTGATTTAGACACAACTTTTTCATTGAAGTAGTTCCTTGTCCAAAATTAATGCTCCCCTAGGATATAAAAGCTGCAACGCAGTTTTTTTTGGAGTCAACTTAGTCGTCTTAAAATATATTTTTATTGTTGATGTTATTTCAGTAGTATATAATGCTGAAAGTTTGGCACTAACTTCAGTCTGAAAAGCCTCAAGTTAGGTCTCAAGTTAGGTTGTCATAACAATTTGTGCCTTAAGCATGACAATGGACCTAAGATTAACCTGACGACCTAAGGACCTGAAACGTAAATTGCTATAATTGTATCTTCTGCTATATATGTTACTCGAGTTTATTATCTAAAAAAGGTTTAGGGTCATTTTAGTTCTTAATAGATGACATGGTAGCATTGAGTGAACGGTACACCGACAAGTCGTGGCCATTGACACTAAAAAAACACATTTACACCGCGAACAAACACAAACTTTGGTGAACCAGTCTCGAGTGTCGTTCTGGATTCTTGAGTCTTGTCAAGTTATGTAAATTACGCAAGGACTGTGCTATTCTATTAGCCGGGTGCCATACCTACTTGATCGATAGGTCAGTGACCGCCGCCTACGCATTGTTTTCAGCGCAGACGCCGCACATAGAAAATGACACACCATTAATAATGACTCCTGTGAACTTAATCCTCCAAGTATACACATGTACTATAGTCCCCAAAAGGATTCTGTTTGTTTTCAAAGAAAGTTTTTGCATGCTCCGCTTATTGAAACTACAACCTCTCATTGATGTCTCTACGTAATTGATACCTATTTGCATTGTTGCTAAATGTTTGCAAAGCTTTTTGTGGCAGGTTAATACCCTCAAACCTTTTGTTTGACAAAACTTCGATTGGTGTAAGTAGATAAGTTAAGAATAGACGATGAAGCTAACTATATCAAAACACGAACGTATAGAACATATGTCGGGAGGAGTACTAGTTGTCTTTGGATGTGAATGATGATGTAGTTAAGGAAGTCATTCAAATACGTCCATGACCATGTATGCTATTTTTAAATAATAATATTAGAAATCAGTTTATTTTTTAAAATAAGTATATTCTAGTAAAAAAGGCCCAAAATTTTACAGAATTTATATAAATAAATAAATCCTTAAATATTGAATAACTTGCGACGCACTACATATTTTGTGTTTTTAAGTCTCAAGTGGATTATGGTAACGTTGTCGTCTGCTCCCAGAAGACTTGTTCTTTCGACATTTTCAATAATTAGCACCATATTTTAACAAATTTACACAATATCTTAAATAATTATACACGTTATTATTAAACATATCTCTAGAGAGATCTGGCGCTCTATACTCTATCTACCCCGTTAGGAACTCGGCGTGATGATATGATGATGAATTATACACGTGATTTACTCATTAATTATTCTGTTTTTTGGTGAACCGCATAAAAATCCGTTTAGTAGTTTAAGAGTTTATCGCGAACAGACGGACAGGGTAGGGAACTTTGTTTTATAATATGTAGTGATCATGTATAGGTTTCCATGACAACATTGTATATTTGTTCTAGTGTGTACTAGCGTTGGCACTGTGTGCAGCGACGGTAGCGTCGCCGCGATCGGATGCCAGCACGTTTGCTAGAAGTGCTGTCGAAACGATTCCAGACCATGAACCCATTGTTGCACCCATACGTGCCGCTGTAGAAAGCATACCACTGAGGTACGTTAAACACATTTTTAATGTGCCTGCGTTTTTCATGTACATACATTGAATGTTGATGATGATAATTGTCTGTCCGAGATCATGACTGCGAATCTTGACGCTATGTCTTGACTACGTCCCGGGTTCGTTTCCTACTGAGTGAGGCAGATATTTGTGTGATGTACATGAATATTTGTAACTTAGTTTTGGATGATTTATGTATATATTTAACTATATATAATTAGATAACTATGTATACGTAGTTTTTTATCTAGTTCCCATCGTACAACTTTACTTTGTTTGGGACTAAGTCAATTTGCATGGAATTGTCTCGTGGTATTGGTTTATTATTTATAATTATAATGTGTGTTGTCGCCAGGGCCCTCCGCGAAAAGAGAGAAGGCCGACTACCGTTAAGGGATGCCGTAGAAAAGAGGCCAATATCAGTCTTAGACAGAGATAGTTATTTCTTCAAATCAGTGGAGGTAAAAGAATACATAATTTCTTGATAGGAACACCACGTTTTTTTTTTAATTTATATAAAAAAAACGTGGTGATCGAGTGATTCAAAGTAGCAAAACAAAGATTGCAGACCTAAGTCCCGACTATACCTAGTAATGAGTTTTTCTGAACTAGTACAGTGATTATACACACCACGAGCTTTACGGTGAAAAATTTCAAAGACGTATATGTATGTATATAGTTGTGCTTGCGAAATGAGCCGGACTCGTCATCGTTGGCACCAAAAATATCTCCGACCAAAAAGTGTGTGTGTGTGGATACTACCACACATTTACCTATCCCTTTGGGGACCTTTGCGGGAATGCGTGACCTCAATAAACAAGCAAAATACGAAAATACATGTTTCCATGTTTTTACTTTTGCAGGATGCGGAATCTATTCCAAATATAGACAGTTTTGGTTACCTGAAACAATATTATGGAGCTGCTAGTTACTTAAATAAGTAAGTTATTTGTTATGAAAACTTCCATGTATTTTTTTGTTGCATCAACTATATTCAGAGATTTTTACAGCAGTACCCGAAATGACGAGAGACTTCAATTAGGCAACGCTAATCTTCAAGGTAAAGCTTTTAGCTTTAACCGTTTATTTCGTACTTTACTCTCCACGGCCTCGTTTCAAGAACGGTTTTGGTTTTACAGAGATGCAGCAGACATCTGGCGGGCCCTCAGCTCGTCGCATCGTCGTATGTTACATAGAGTCGTGGGCAGCGTACAGGGCACCACCTCTAGCGTTTACTGCAAGCCTGGTACCTCGCTCCTGCACTCACATCCATTACGCGTTCGCCACATTACATCCCCATACATATGCAGTCATACCATCCAATGAAGATTTTGATATTGTCAAGGGTATGTACAAGCTAATATAGTTCTCAATTATTCTCTTTGTACACTTTAACGATGTATAATAGATGACATACTTAAATTCGTGTATTGGCAGGTGGCTATCGCATTGCGACTGGCTTAAAGCATCGCATCCCAGGGCTCCGAGTTATTGTTAGCATTGGTGGAGAAGGTACAGAGCGTCTGTTTAGTGAGATGGTGCAGGAACCAATAAGGCGGAGCATGTTTATCGACAGTGCACTCAACTTCTTAAGGGAACACGATTTTGATGGCCTCGATCTTCACTGGGTATATCCAGGTACAGTTCACTGATATAAATAAATTTCTTAAGAACAATTTATATTTTGTAATGTGTTTTGTAAGGCTAACATATATTTATGTAAAGGTGAAAAGGACGATAAAGAAAGAGACTTATTAACATCACTTCTCTACGAACTACGCGAGCGATTCTCTTCCTATGGATTAATATTATCTACCGTATTGCCACCATTCAGGTAAAAACTTAAATCAACTATTATTTATTAACTATTAGCTAATTCCGTAAATTTCATAAAAAAAGAGGGTTGGGAGTAAATATTTGTTTCAATACATTCAGATATCAAATTGAGGATGGATACGACCTGAGCGCAGTCAGTGGAGCAACTGACTACACAATTCTTCAAGCCTGGGACATGACACACAGCAAACGTGAAGAGCCCCCGGCGAGAGCTCTCCAGCACAGTGCACTACATAGAGATCCCGGAGCTGCTTCGAGAGACCAGCGATTTGATAATATTGTAAGCAACTAATTAATATCTTAGTAAAAAATATATGTCTGGCGGAAAGTGGGTGTATGGGTATTACCTATATACACCTCTGCCTACCCCTTGTAGGAAGGCGTGAGGATATATTATTTTATTATTTATTTTATCTTAGTAATATTATACATGTTAGTCAATCACGCCAGAACGGCGGCATTTGTTGAAATTTGAATGTTATTAATAATAATAATTCATTTATTTCAGATATAAAATCCATAAATTAATTAATTTACGTTGTTTTTTTTAATGAGAAATTAAAAAGAATGTGCCTATTTATGTTTGTCATTATTTTCATCTTAGGAATTCATGGTGAAATACATTATTAAACACGGAATGGCTGCTGAAAAGCTAGTGCTCGGTATCCCTCTTTTCGGTCGAAGCTACACATTGGCTTCGTCAACTACGCCCGCGCCAGGCGCCCTTGTTGAGGGATGGGGCGAAGAGGGACAGTACACGCAGACTAAAGGTCTTCTAGCATACTTTGAGGCAAGTATATATACTTATAATAAAAATATAAATGAAATAATTAGAGCCGCATTGGGCCAGTGGATCGAGTAGTTGCCTGCGACACAAGATCGCAAGTTCGAATCCCGACTGTACCAATGAGTATATCTGAAATGAAGTACAGTGTTTAGTCACACCACCAGCTTAACTATGAAGGATAACATCGAGAGGAAACCTATATACGTCTGAGAAGCAGTTCAAAGGCGTACGTAGTAACTCGTAGCCGTTACTCAAGCACGATACTGCAAGTACTATCGGTGTAGTAACGGCGTTATATTCGCCATCCGTCACGTTGGCACCTAAAATATATCTCTGGCGGATAGTGGGTATGTGGTTACTACCTACATCTATACTTATATCTCTGCGTACCCATTCGGGGACTTATGTAAAAAATGCTAAGTATGTACATGTTATTCTACGTATAATCATTTCCAGATTTGTATGGCTGAGCGCGAGGGCAAGGCTGTGACCGGCGTGGATGAAGCCGGCAACACCTATGCTGTAATTGGCAACCAATGGATCACGTACGATTCTCCGAACACAATTTTAGAAAAGGTATAGGCACGGCACAAATTTCGAAATTTCGCAAATAATAATTAGTACAAACTTATTAATTAATCGCGTGTAATGTCGCAACAGATGAAGTTCGTCATAAGCTCCGGATTAGGAGGTGCAGCAGCGTGGGCGGTGGACATGGATGATTTTAGAGGACTTTGCGGTTCTGCCTTCCCCATCCTGAACGCCATCTCTACCACACTCAACGGTAATTTTGCCAGATATTTTTTCCTTCCCACAAGTCGCGGAAGGGATCAGCAGAGGTCTAATAATACGAATCCGTTGTTGTCACCGGGGATCTAAGAGATAAGGTGCTCTAATACACCTTACGAGTCACACCTATATTGTAACAAATCACTATAGGTAATTTCGTTCGGAACGCATTGGCACTTAAATATCTGAATTTAAATGTGCCTTTAATTTTAACTGCTCAGACCACGGCTGTGAATCCTACATTAATTATTATAAATGCGAAAGTTTGCGAGTATGTGTGGATGTTTGTTACTTAATCAAGCCAGAGCGGCTAAACGGAATTGAATGAAATTTGGCACGGAGATAGATCAATAGCTGGATTAACACATAGGTTATGTTTTGTTGCGAAATAAATGTAAATAAAATTATAGTGTGGGTGAAACCACGGGGCACCACTAGTGATACATAAAAATGAGCTGTATCTCACCGTTTCACCCGCGGTAAAGTCCCATATAACTTGACGTTTCCGCTACCTCAGATAGTACAATATTCAACTATACATACATATAAACATTCCTGAATCACTCTTGATGGAAACCACAATAATATATATTGCGTAGTATGAATATCGTTGATATAATATCAAATAATTAGCGATCTAAGCATACTGACTGCGGAATGTGTCTTCCTTCTACACTTTGTAGAGTAACATTAATTAGCGCGAAAGTAGTTCCAAAAGATCTGTACCTCCACTTGTGTTTAATACATAATTTGTTCCATTAGGTGAAATGATACAAACTGACCAGTCTACGCTGAAGATCGGTGCCTGCGATACAGATAGGCCCTACTTAGCTTCTGATGAAGACTCGTGTGCTCACTTCCACTTCTGCACCGGCGGCATCAGCTACAGAATGACCTGCGAAGATGAACGCCTTTACGATCCTTCCACTGGATTCTGCGGGTAAAGCATATATTAAAACATCAATGGCACTCAAAGGCTAACAAAATTAAGGCTTTGCTAACCAGATTTCTCGATTTTCAGGCATCAAGATGTAACAAAATGCATTCCCGGACAAAGTCTCAGGATTAGCGTAGAAGATGCTACAAGATTATTGTCTCAAGCTTACGAATCTGACTTTGAAGTGAGTTCGTGTTATAAATATCAAAGCGTAGCCTTTAACATTTTATTATATGAGTTTGAAATGTCAAGTAGTCTTGTTTTGCTTATTGTAACGACTTTTTGCAGTGGAGCGGAAACCCTTCAAAAGACATGGCGATAAATAAAGAGCCAGAACGACTTGTTGGCATCGCGGCAGAGGGTAAAAAAAGTAAGACCTAACAACCTAATGTCGAGACGTGATAATATTGGCATACGATAAATCTTTGATTGCACAAAGCAACTAACAAAATCTTTATTGCACTAATGCTATACTTATTAATATTGTTCGACTCCATTTATTAAAATTTTAAAAGATGAACAAACTTATTTGATTCCACAGGTTAATAAGGCTTGTTTCCAAAAACTTAATTTTTCACAATCCAACGTTCAGTACTCAATTGGCATTAAGTAAGATTGTAATATCATGCTGTGGTGTCAAAAATGTGTTCTATAGCTATGTAATGTGTGCAATGACCTGCTAATGTTACTAAGAGATAGTTTGTTTGTTTATTTGATGACGTGCTAACGTCCAATGCTAACGTCTGATGTACTCTTCCGATTTGGATTGGATTTGTAGCCCGTTTATCAAAGAAAGCTAAATATCAACATGCTACCGCGAGACACAGTCAGCACTCGATAAATTGAATCTATTTTACCCCGAAGCCTCATTGAATTTTCTATCCATTTATTACCTAATAAAAAGTAGTTCCTCTACATAATGAGATAAGTTTTAATGTATTCAGACATAAGTGGCATTGGCAATGATAAATATTTACCTAGCTTGTTTTTATACCTACTGGGAGATTTAAATAACAACAAAAATAAAACCGGTACCCTAACGGTGAAAGAAATATAATTATGCATGGAATAATAATGACATCTTTAGGAATACCTAATAACAAGGCAGATGAGATCATTGTATTATCGTTGACATTATGTCCTATGTACCGTTGTCACGTTCTGTTATGTATTCAGGTAAGGAGAGTGACAAGCGGGTCGTGTGCTACATGACCAGCTGGGCGTTCTACCGGCGCGGCGACGGAAAGTTTGTCCCTGAACATGCGGACACCAGGCTATGTACTGATGTTGTCTACGCGTACGCCTCGCTGTCTCCCGATGAACTTATCGCTAAAGAATTCGATCCCTGGACCGACATTACCAACAGTAAGGACTATGATATTATAAGGATAACACTCACCTTTCACCGCAAATAAATTATATAAACTCACATGAACATGACTTAACTTACAAACGCCTTAAAAATTCTACGCAGGTATACTCACCATGCTTACCTTTATAGAAATTCTGATTTACTTCGATTTAGTACAATAATCCTTAGTACAAACTTAGTTATAAACTGCATCTCACCTGATATCGTCACATGGTGTCACGTGAATCTTTTTCTACTTCACAGACATGTACGAGCGCGTAACTTCACTGAAGGATGTGAGAGTTCTCCTTGGATTGGGCGGGTGGACGGACTCCGCCGGCGACAAGTACTCCCGCTTAGTCTCATCTTCCTCGGCGCGGTCTAAATTTATTGAAAAGCTGATTCCGTTCCTGCGTTCCTACAATTTCAAGGGCTTGCACTTGGATTGGAATTACCCGGTTTGCTGGCAGAGTAACTGCAAAAAAGGCGCGGGGTCGGACAAAGCAAACTATGCTAGGTTTATACAGGTACGTGAATCTCAAAGAAATCTAGTGGTATTGCCTACTCCGAGAGACCTACATAGGTGTATGAATGCACGTTAGACACAAATATGTCATGTTTAGTCGGATGTCTTCTTAGACATATAGATTACTATCGCGCCGACTTATTATTCTCCAGTAATTTATAAAACGTTGTACCTACAAGAAATGAGGCCTTTTGTCTCAAACCTGGCTTAATTTTTTTTTATCATTGTCATAAAATCAGAAAACTCACAAACTTGAATCGAATGTAATATGTTTGAAATGTTGACAGGAATTATCGAAAGCCTTGCACGGTGCTGGCATGCAGCTAGGTGTGGCGATATCTGGTTACAAAGAGGTGATAGAAGCAGCGTACGACCTACCTAAGATATCTAGCGCAGTGGACTTCATGAGCGCTATGACCTACGACTACCACGGCGGCTGGGAGCGGACCACGGCACACCATACACCTCTAACACCCGCTTCCAAGGATACGCTCGCTTATTATTCCATCGTAAGTTAACTCATCATAATCGATTAGAATTAAGAACATTATTCGTGAAATATAGTGAGGCCTCACAGGCCCACATGTGATTACATGAAATGTAATCATATCAATCAATCAATCATAATAATTACAGGGCCTGTGAGTAAAGCCAACCGGGTAGGAAATGGTATGAAGGCAGGTAAATTCATCTGCTGATCTAATTATTCAATTCAATTTACTTCTATTGTTCATTTGCTACATTTATCTATTTTATTACGTGCGATATCTCGAGATTAGTCGTCATCTCATGTCCGTTACGATCACTAGACTACCCGCCGCCTCATCCCCGTCACAACGTATGCCGCGGCTAGTTCCGCGCGTACTTTTATACAAAACTGAAAAGCTCTTGAAGATATTGATCGCCTTGAATAGTTGTGTGTGTATGTGTGATTAAATCTTCTGCATACGCATTCATGTGGCCTGACTGAACTGACGACGGTTGTTACAGGAATATGCAATCAAAGCAATTATAAGTGGTGGAGCTGATCCTAAGAAGCTGCTATTAGGACTATCTTTCTACGGGCAGTCGTATCGGCTAGCTAATGCAGATGGATCTCGTGGTCCAGGCACGCCCGCTGACGGACCTGGAGAACCCGGAGAATTCACCAAACAACCTGGAATGCTCGCCTATTATGAGATTTGCTATAGAGGTGAGCTTTTAAATGAACTTTTTGTATACGAAATAAATTACATAAATTAAAATAAATACGGCACAATTAAAAACCAATACAAAAGACTTCAACGCTTTAAAAAAACATCCGTTTAGTATTGGTGGAATTTCTTGCCACTTGTATTTTTTTTTTATCACAGCGTTATTTATAATTTTACAGTAAAGAACTTGAGGTGGAAGACCGGCAGACAAGATAAAGCTGGACCGTACACTTACGCCGACACTCAATGGGTGGGCTACGATGATCCGAAATCCATTACCGAAAAGGTTAGTAAATGTATGTTTCTTTTTAATGTGCATAATTGTATTAAAATTACGTATACGTTACGAGAACGTCTGCTAAATATATATCGATACAAAAATACTTTATTAACTACCACATGGTGTTAAGATTTGAATATGGAAACGGCGAAATACGACTTTACACGACCAAAAATCTTCCTTTATAAAAGTTGACACCTCGGTTTTACTCACGATGTCTTCCATCACCGTAAAGCTAGCGATGAGATAATGTACTTATGGTCAGAAATAAGCACAAGTACAGGCACATCGGTACAGACCGCCAAGGTTCGGACCAGCAACCTTGAATGAACAGTTGACTGCGTTAACCATCTGGGCACTTCTTTACCTACGCCTTTTCCCTAAGGTGGAATGGGCAATGCGGCAAGGACTGGGCGGTGTAACAGCGTGGGCAATAGACTTGGATGACTTCAACAACCGGTGCTGTGCAGAGCCCTCCCCGCTTCTGCGCGCGGCCGGTCGCGCCCTCGGCCGTTCTGTGCCACCTCCACCCACAACTGCTTGCGAACGACCCCCGGCCCCAGTTACACCGGCACCACCCACTACTACCACTGTCGAATCTGATGGTAAGCATGTTTGTACTTTATAGGAACTCAAAAACCAAACCAAAATCAAAATTCAACGTACGGGTGGTACCACTTTTTGAACGTCACATATTATAAAAATTATGTACATATATCCTCACGCTTTCCCACAAGGGTCCCCGAAAGGGTAGGCAGAGATATAGAGGTACTACCTATACACCCACTTTCCGCCAGAGATATATTTTAGGTGCAAACGTGACACATAGCGAGACCGTCGCCGTTACTCAAGCACGACTACATACACGCCTTTGAATTGGTTCTCAGACATATGCAGATTCTCTCTCGATGTTTTACTTAACCGTAAAGCTCGTGTGACTAATCACTGTACTTTGTGTTGTCTCTTTGTGTTGCAGGCAACTACTCGAACCACTCGGCCACGGACCTTTCAAACCTCTTAGGCTTTATCCATTCATCAGTCTTTCCTTACATGCTCGACCGTTTTGCGGTATTTTATGATAAATGTAACCTATTTTGCAGGGTCTATCGGAGGCGGTGGTGACCACCAACACAACCACGACCATAGCTCTACAACGTGGCCGAACTGGACCCCAGCAGCAACTACACCTAGTACCAGCCAGACCTGGTGGCCCCAAGCCACGACCAAACCGACCACTACTAGGAAGCCGACCACCACCACTACAACAACAACTACCACTACTACAACTAAAAGGCCAATAATCACCACGACAAGAAGACCTGTTGCTGCTGCAGGTAAGGATTTAAATAGGTAAAGATCTATAACCTTATTTTGACCTAAGTAAGCATCCTATGATAGCGTTGACATGATTGAAAATCTTAAAGGAAACCTTTTGTTTTATCTTCATCAGCAATGCATGTGATTCCCAATTATGCCAATATTGATGAATTGGTCGTGATTTTTTTTAAAAGAATTGTGTCTCCGTTTTCGCAGTAGGTATTCATATTTGAAACTTTAGTTTCTTAAGTATGTCATATTTCAATGTAAATTCTGAAATAAATACAATCTGCATAAAAATATTATATTTCAATTCAAATATAAATATAATAAAGATGTTTTACAATTTTAAGTGAGTATTTAATATTAATTCAATTAAATTCGCTATAAAATGAATTATAAAATATCATATTATCACGCCGAGTCCCAGACGGGGTAGGCAGAGAGAGTAGAGCGCAAGTTCTCCCTAGATTTGCAGATCTCTTACGCTAAGTCCATAAAATACTATCAACGCAATATGAGGGAGGTAAGTCGTGCTGTGTATTTATTCTATATACCAATCGCTATAGGCAACGTGGAGGGCGCATCATGCAAAGCTGGTGAGTACAGCGCCGCAGCTGGCGACTGCGGGGGATACCTACAATGTGAGGGCGGCGCGTGGCGTAAGCACCATTGCGCGCCTGGCCTGCATTGGGCTGTCTCCACTAACCGCTGCGACTGGCCAAGCTACGCCAAGTGCACAGGTCAGAACATTTGCTTGAACCACGAAGCAGTAGATACTCCTTATAATAAGTGGCTGCCGTCGCCTATGGATGTTACTATGTGAACCCTACAGGAATCGATTCACACCCTGCTGAAGAGCTTCAAGCTGTACTCTCACGGGAAAGGCTTTTACGAAATCTAGATTAATCTCAGTAGGTATGAAAAAGTCTGACTTTTGATAAACACATCACGATACCAGCATAAAAGCAAATAATCTGGTTATGGTTCAGCTCAACCTTAGTAAAAACCTGACAGAAGAATAGCTTAAATAGTCCCCTTATAACCACGATTCTACTTAAAGTAATCTCATAATACTACATGATCAATTCAGTGCGCCATAAAATATGTATTTTCTCATACAGCGACCTCAAGTAGTGAAGCAAGTACAGCGACGAGTACGCTAGCGCCGATGACGTCAAGACCACCACCGAGGCCTACGACTACCACGACCACCACTACGACTCGCAGACCCACTACCACAACCACGACCTCTACAACCACACGCAAACCAACTACGTCTACAACTACTACTGCAGCTCCCAGCTCAGGTGAATAATACTTCTACAGACATCTATTTGTGTCAATTTCGTACCAACCAGGACATTCCGTACCTGTGAGTCTTTACTGAGCACAAGTACAATAACTTAAATCACCAAGAGCGCTAAGGTGAAGAAAAACATCGAGAGGAAATCTGCTAAGTTTGAAGACATAATATAAATAAAAGAGTTATTTATAGTCGTGCTTGCAACAGCGGCACTTCGCCAAAAAGATGGTGTCTTATACCATTGCCTACCTTCTTCTCGTATCTTCTGCCTTCTTGTGCGACGGCGTGAGCATACCTTTAGTATAAATACATTTCCATGAGATACGATGTAGGAATGAGAATGAAAATGAACTTGAAAGCAAACTTGAAAAATGTTTGACCCGAAAGAAATAAACCTAGTAAGTGTATCTACCATCTACCATCTACCATCTACCATCTACGCATCATCACCATAAATTTAAGAGCTGGAATCATGTCAGCGTCTGATGAAATTCCTTCCATTTGCTTCATCCAGCGCAATCTTTGACCGACGCTTAAGGAAGTATAATTAATTTCAATGTATTTTTATGTAATTTAATAGACTCCCAAGATGGTCAACCCTGCAGCAGCCAAGACTACATGTCAGTGACTAACGACTGCAATGCGTACTTGCAATGCGACGGCAGCTCGTGGCGGCTGCAGCACTGTGCCCCCGGCCTGCATTGGAGCTCCACACAGAAACACTGCGACTGGCCCAAGTACGCCAAATGTGAAGGTAAGCAAATGGTTTTTCAAGGATTCACCAGCGTTAATTTAGATTACGATAACTGCTGCTTTACTATGTCTTTAGCCTTCATCGTCCAATAGTATTTTCCAAAGCGGAGCCTCTGCCTCTTTTTAATATTTGCATACATTATCTCAAAAGAGAACTACTTATTCGTTTCCGGATAAAATGTAACTCTGGCACGAAAAATTTCTTGAAGATAAATTGAGTGTAGTTGAAAATTTTGCTGTAGCAACAAAATAATCAACTCATATTTTTAATAGTTTTATATTAAGCGTTACGTTATATGCCAGATAAATTGAAAGCTCTTTAAAAAGATATATTTGTTTAATAAAGGTTCTGCGCCGGCACCCACTACAGCTAAACCCACGCAGCCACCCAGACCGCCCAGACCAACTACTACGTCTAGTAAGTACAATCAAACTTCAAACGGAAAACAAAACAATTTGATATACCGGACGTGCAATTAATTAAAACTAACACCCCCTTTTCACTAGAGATATATTAAGGTGCCATCGTGACAGAGTCTGTTGTTATCACACCCACGACGCCTTTCAATCGGTTTTCAAACATAATCAGGCTCTCTATATTTTATCTCAACATACAGCTTTTGGTGTTATAATTAAGTTCAGAAAATCTCATTGGTACAAATCACCGGGGCTCAAACTTACAATGCCTGGCTTTGTAGGTTAGACTTCCTGAACTACTCCGTCACCACGGCTCTCAAAGCGTTATATAGCTACATGAAATGGATTGTCACTTACTAAAACGCTAACTTTCTAGAATAAAATGTTTGAGAATGTGGATTAATACTAGACATTAAAAACAGGTACATCGTCCAATAAGGCAGAAGAAGACGGCGAGTGTGGCGGGTCCGACATGCATGCGCCTGCGTCGACATGCGACTCGTACTTACTCTGTGTGAGCGGCCACTGGCGCAAGCAACTATGCCCGCCTGGCTTGCACTGGGACAAGAGAACCAGACGATGCGACTGGGTCGAATTCGCTATGTGTCAAGGTATCTATAACATTAATATAATCTTAGATGTATCGTCATCATAAATGTCATCAGCTAATAGACGCCTGGGCCTGGGTATTTAGAACAAAACAGCAACCGATTGTTGGGCATCTGTAATGAACGGACCACGCGACTCTGAGGTTCACGCTATTCATTGTATGGCAATAACGTTAGTTGCTGAAAATGTAATTCATTACCATACAATGCATAGCGAGAGATGAACATAAAGGATTTTACCTAAGGCTGTTCATCAGCCCACTTCGTTGAGGTTATTATGGATGGTCAGATTTCGTTATCTTACTGCGTAACTTTATGGCTAGATATTGTATAGCTAAGTGTAATAGAGTATTTATTGTATATTGTTATGGAATACCATAGAAAAAAACAATACAGTGCACAATCATGAAATAGATATCAATAACACAATTAATACACTGATTCTTTGGTTAGAACAGAATAACTTAAAAATAAATTTAGAGAAGTCAGCATATGTACAATTTAATAAATCAAATAATAATAAATTTAATTTGAAATTGAAAATACCGAAGATTCAAGAGGTAGCACATACAAAATTTTTAGGTGTTATTATAGATGAAGGCATGCATTGGAAAGCCCATGTAGATAAATTATCTATTTCCACAAATAAATTTGTGTATGCGATTAAACAAATAAAAAATGTAAAAAAAAAAAAAAAAAAATGTTGAGTCGACGAAAGGATGAAAGCCTACAGAGAAGTCCGCGTAATATGTATGTATATTTTCCTTACTTGTGATATTTGTAGCAGATAAACTTACCGCAACCAAGTCTCCCGTGAGTGTGGCGACGACTACGACCGCAGCCACAACTACTACCACGAGAAGGTCCATGCGACCCACGAGGCCTACTACGAAGAGACCATTAGCAGATGAAGCTCAAAAGCCTGACAAGGTAGCTTGAACATATTTAGCCTTTTTTATTATAATCACCAACAATAGTAACATTTAAACAATACAAGCAAACACGTGACAGAATTATTAAGGATCGCCTATAGACGGTGGTAACACCTTACCATCAGGCAGCCCGCATGCTTATCGGTACACACTGATTACCTCTGGCTCGTATCATGCTCCCAAAATCCCGCGACCCCCTCGACTAGAACTTGGTGGGGGGCGTCCTCGTGGATGGCACTATCAGTATAAATAAATATATTACTCGTTTTATCAATGTCACTATGAAATTCCTTCCAGACATGCGCGACAGGCACATACCACGCTCATCCGAAATGCGAGAAATTCTACGTGTGCGTGAACGGAGTGCTGATTGGTCAGAGCTGTGCGCCGGGACTGGTGTGGCGTCCTGACCGCGCTCAGTGCGATTTCCCCAGCGCAACCTCTTGTACCGACCGCAGGCAAGGTGCCTCGCCGGCTGCAGTAGATTCCACATCCATGCAGTTGATTGAGGATAAACCATGTAAATACGGTTTTTACTTAATTGTTTAATTAACTTACTAGATGGTTACGACCGCGTTAAATTCAAGCATAAATCAAATTATAAATATTTTATTTAACGTGAATATTCCCACGGGAATTTATACCTACTTAACGAACGTCACATATTAAATTGATAACTACTTGCTCTACTCCCTTGTAAAATAGATGTACGTAAATATATGTAAAATAGATACGATATAATAACATATGTATGTATGCTTAATGTATAGCCTTCAATAAAAATAATATTTTTTTTTAAATAATATTTGCGTGTAGTTTCTGGAATTAGAATAGTTTCAAACAAACAAACTCTGCCCTTTATCATATATGTATAGTTAAAAAATATAGCATTATCATTCACAAAGTTTATTGAGAGGGTTAATATAAAGGACGATATATGATGGATGTATCTTTTCCAGTATACTGTGAAAATGGTGAATACGCCTCGTTCCCCGCGGACTGTACTCGATATCGTCATTGCTTGTTTGGTAAATATGAAGAATTCGCTTGTAGCGCTGGATTACATTGGAATCAGGTAAATTGTGAACTTTGTAGTAAAATTCATATTTTGGATGACACCGTATTCAACACTCTTTAAATGCAGGAAAAACAAATATGCGACTGGCCTAAGAACGCTAAATGCAAAAGCAAGGGAACCACGACCACCAGCACTTCTAAGCCAGTAGAAATGGACACTGCACCGGAGAGTCCTGAACCGGAACCTCTACCTGTTCCACCCAAGCCGTCGAAACCTATAGCCACTATACCTTCATCAACTCAACCTGATGTTGTCAACAAGCCCGATTTGTTAAAGAGTAAGTAGATTTTATGGAAACTGTCTATATTTAATTGCTACAGTCAGACGCTATACGGTGAAGGAATCGTAACGAATCCTTCGCACATTTAAGAAGAATTCAAAGATGAAGGATAGTGGTGCTTTAGAAACGGCAATTGACTCGCCATCAGTCACGTAGGCACCTCTGTTTACCTGTTAAATGGGGCCATTTTTCCGTAATTAAGCAGATGATGCTTTAAAACGTTTTGTTAATACAAGACATAATATCATTTATTGTAATAAGAACTCGCATTTATATAATACCTACCTTCAACTAAATAAATAATACGACTAAACTATCTACTGTACAAATTTATATATAAAAATAAAATCCCAAATCTGTGTCTCGTGATTTACATACCTTATACCTATTTATTTCCAATGGCTATAAAAATACTCATTACATCATCTGCATTGTACTCGGATGCTATTTACATTCATCACTTTTTTAATCATGTCTATTCCATTTCCCAGCTCGTTACAAACTCGTTTGCTACTACACAAACTGGTCCTGGTATCGCCCTGGCTTAGGAAAGTACAGTCCCGAGGATATCGACCCATCGCTATGTACCCACATAGTTTTTGGCTTCGCTGTTCTTGGCTCAGATGGACTCATCACTGCTCACGATTCCTGGTCTGACTATGATAATCGTAAGTACTGTAACTTTCCTGACTGTTAGTCTGAGGTGCAAAATAGCTTAACATCATAATTTCATATTCTTGAACATTTCTAGGGTTCTATGAACGCGTGGTGGAGTACAAGCGTTACGGTATCAAAGTCTCCCTGGCAATCGGTGGTTGGAATGATTCTGCTGGAGACAAGTACTCTAAGCTTGTGAACGATCCAGCAGCGCGTTCTCGCTTCGTGACTCACGTCGTAGAATTCCTTGAAAGATACGACTTCGACGGCTTGGACCTCGACTGGGAATATCCTAAGTGTTGGCAAGTGAGTAATCAAATGATTTTGGCTCTTGTATACATAGTCCCTGGATACATTTTAGCCAATTATTCCGTATCTGAAAAAATAGCAGCAACATTTGCATAGAATGAAGGTTAACTAACGCTAGTTCAGTTTGAAATAGGTTACGGCGAGTAAGATATATTTGATGTAAAATCGCTCTGGACTTTCGAAGAGCTTAAAAATAGACTGGATAGATATCTTTACCGCAGCTTATTTTATCTAAGCACTAAATTTGGGACTTCGGATTCAGACCACTAAACCAATATCTTGCAATGCTATAGGTGGACTGCTCAAAGGGGCCAGACTCTGACAAGGAAGCATTTGCCGATCTTGTACGGGAACTATCAGCAGTACTTAAGCCCAAAGGTATGCTGTTGTCTTCGGCCGTATCGCCAAGTAAGATGGTGATAGACGCCGGATACGACGTGCCGGTATTAGCGCAGCATCTTGACTGGATCGCAGTGATGACGTACGATTACCATGGCCAGTGGGACAAGAAAACTGGACACGTCGCCCCACTGTACTATCATCCTGACGACGACAACACGTACTTCAACGCTGTAAGTTCAATCTTAAATAATAATAATATCCTCACGCCTTCCCACAAGGGTCCCCGAAGGGGTAGGCAGAGGTGTATGGGTAATACCCACACACCCACTTTCCGCCAGAGGTATATTAAGTATATTAAGTATATTAAGGTATATTATGCATACGTCTGAGAAGAAATTCAAAGGCGTATGTATAGTCGTGCTTGAGTAACGGCGATGGACTCGCCATCTGTCACGTTGGCACTTAATATACCTCTGGCGGAAAGTGGGTGTGTGGTATCTTAAATACTACTGCGAAATTAATTTAACATGTAACTTAACTAAATATGGTGTGTGTATTTAATTTCCAGAACTACACAATACACTACTGGATGCAGAAGGGCGCGCCTGCTTCCAAGCTTGTAATGGGGATGCCCATGTACGGCCAGACGTTCACTACGGATAGTCGGGCTGAGTATTCAGGAGCTGCGGGACTAAACGTACCAGCGTCTGCTGGAGGCGATGCAGGAGAATATACTCGGGCGAAGGGATTCTTGGCATACTATGAAGTAATTATAGAATTTAATACTTTTTAGTGGTTTCTTTAAAAGCTGAGATTATTCATTATGCCCGAATATGATATCGTGATGGAATTATTTATCAATTTTTATAAGCCTTGGTGTCTGTTTTAATAGATTTGTGACCGGATAAAAAACAACGGCTGGAAGGTAGTTAAAGATCCGTACCAAAGTATGGGTCCGTACGCCTACAAAGACAACCAATGGGTATCCTTCGATGACATAGATATCATAAGGAGGAAGGTTAACTTCATCAAGTCACTTGATCTCGCTGGTGGAATGGTGTGGGCACTTGACCTCGACGATTTCAGAAACAGGTACCTTAAATCGGGCTTTTTCAGTTCAGTTGTAGTGCTTTAAAACCGTTTTGGATAACTTTTGAACGGCGTGAAAAAACTTATTACAATACTATTTTTAGATGTGGCGAAGGAAAACACCCTCTAATGAACGCAATAAAACAGGGATTCCTTGATCCTAGTATTGAAGAGGATTCGATCCAAACAGACACCGTCATTGAGCCCCCGAACGAAATAGACGAAGATTTGGATGACATTCAAGCAAAACCGACGAAACCATCTCGACCAAGCCGACCGAGCCGACCGAGCTCTACCCAAATGCAAACCATTGAGCATATTCCCACCAAGAAACCCACCACATCCGCCCAATCCGCTGAGGACCGTTACAAAGTGGTCTGCTACTACACTAATTGGGCTTGGTACAGGTAAGTTCTGCTTTTTAAACATTATATCACAGTTATTTTCAACTAATACAGAACAGAGTCTGCAGCTGCCAATATGTTATATGTAAAATAATAAGATATGTGTAAAATAATATATTCTTATATTTTCTCGAATTACTGCTTTAATATTTTTCATGGTCATCATGCGGCATTTCATGTCCTGCAGAGTAAGTATTATTAAATAAAACAACGCTGTTTCCAGACCTGGTCCAGGAAAATTCACACCAAGCGATATCGATCCTTCACTTTGCACCCACATCGTCTACGCTTTCGCTGTCCTAGACAACAAGCGGTTGGTGATCAAACCACACGACATGTGGCTGGACGTGGAGAATAGTGAGTACTTACACTTTAAACATACGAAAGTAATAAATATATCAAGTACAAAGGACTCCGAAGAGAAGGGCAGAAGTTATATATATTAGGGACTGTTTATTTATACACTATTATACAATGTTTATATTTCAATAGATAAAATTCTTTTGCTTTCTAGAATTCTACGAAAAAGTGGTGTCACTGAAGAGCAAAGGAGTGAAAGTAATGCTCGGTCTAGGCGGTTGGGACGATTCAGCAAGTGACAAGTACTCACGGTTAGTGAACAGTCCCACGGCACGAAGGAAGTTCGTAGTACACGTGATTGACTTCCTCGAGCAACACGAGTTTGATGGTCTGGATCTAGACTGGGAGTACCCTAAGTGTTGGCAGGTACGCATAACTAATAAAACCCAGTAATTATGATCAAACATTAAGCTACAGAAAAAATATTGAGCAACAAGAATTCTTACATAATCCACTGCAATTATATTTAGTTGTGATACCGTTTATGTAACTACATTATTCTGAATACTGTACGCTCTATAATATACATACTCCTATGAAAAGACTACGCTGGTAAACTAAACTGTAACTTCGATTCAGGTGAACTGCGACAAAGGCCCTAATTCAGATAAACAAGGTTTCTCGAATCTTGTGAAAGAGCTTCGTGATGCATTCTACCCTCGAGGTTTGCTGCTGTCAGCGGCAGTATCTGCGAGCAAGCGTGTCATTGATGCTGGTAAAAATATAATTATTTATAAACTCTATACCTACTAGCTGTCCCGGTTGCTTCACGGGTTACCTACTTCGTAAAAATAAATCAGCCTTGCCTTTCTTTCAGCTTAGCGTCCGTTTGATAGTATAGAGCAAAAACTCTAAAACGGACGTTTAGAGTGACTTAAATGAGGCCATCACTTAAAAGTTAAATATCTCACTCTAACTCTCTTATAATATGATCTTCTACAAGAATTCCGTCATGAAATTAATCGATCCGTTAGATTCGTAAACAAAAAAAATATATTTTCGAAATATACAATTGCATTGGAAATTCATACAGCTGGATGAAGGGTTAATAACTCTTCCTATTGGTAGGCGAAGAGTCAAGAGCAGACGGTAATAATACACGGACTACTTCATAGCTTCATTGTAAAATTACAGGTTACGATGTACCAACCCTGAACAAGAACCTGGATTGGATCGCTTTGATGACATACGATTACCACGGACAATGGGACAAGAAAACTGGACACCTGGCACCGATGTACGCTAACGACGATGATGACTCCACTCTAAATACCGTAAGATACTGGGAATTATTAAAAAATGCATATAGGTAGAGCTATTTTCTTCTCATTTAAAAGCTAGCAAAGAAATACTTACTGTTTATTAAGTTCAAATTTAAATTTGGTGTGATGCCTCTTCTTTCGTCTTTGGGAACATCAGTTCACATACGAAAAATCACCTAATGAACAAGTTTATTTATTAAACAATAAATAAATATATTTATATAATGTTACTAATTCCTCCTTAGTTAAATATTCTTTCTGATAAGTATAAAAAAATACATTGGTAACTCCTAATCACTTGTGTGTGAGAAAGAGTTATTAAGGGATTAATAACTCTTTCTCGTTCCTTCGAACAGAACTTCACAGTTAACTACTGGATCAGTAAAGGTGCTGAGCCGGAGAAACTAATCCTAGGAGTACCATTCTACGGTCAATCATTTTCGTTGATGGAGAATGCGGGCACTGCACTAGGAGCTGCCACTTACGCTGGCGGCGAGGCTGGTGATGAAACAAGAGCTAGAGGTTTCTTATCATTCTATGAGGTAAGTTTGAAAAACATAACTAGAAACGGCAGGTAATGCAGTCTATAAGCTGTCTGCATCTTTTCAAAATGCCATAGGAAACACTGTATTAGTGGTTTCATCCGCGCTAAATTCATATATATATACATATACTAGTTGTCCCGCCCAGCTTCGCTTGGATGAAAAATTTAATTTCCTGAAACACGATCGCAGCGCCACCTATCGGGTCCAATTGCGAATCTAAACCATTCCCAGATCCCCTTGAACACACACAAAAAATTTCATCAAAATCGGTCCAATCGTTTGAGAGAAGTTCAGTGACATACACACTCACAGAAGAATTATATATATAAAGATAATGCTCCGATGAGCAGTAATCATAAACATATCATGATGCTACTACCGAAGCAAGCACCCTTCGGTAGTAGCATGATGAAATATAGTCTTCTTCAACAAAAGGGCTACCTAATGCTAATATATTTTTCTAATCTGAGTTATAGTAGTTCCTATAATTAATACGTACAAACAAATTTAGCCTCTTTATAATATTAATATAGATACCATTAACAATTTGTAATACAATACTATCGTAACTTTCCAGATATGCGACCGCATAAGAATGAAAGGCTGGCAAATAACACGTGACCCCGGTGGTCGAATGGGCCCATATGCGGCCTTAGAAGATCAGTGGGTATCGTTTGACGATGACTGGATGGTCCGGCACAAGGCGGAGTACGTTCGGGCCATGGGCCTTGGAGGCAGCATGGCCTGGGCTCTGGATTTGGACGACTTTAGTGGAAATTACTGCGGGTGTGGAAAGTCTCCGCTACTTTCAACTATTAATCATGTACTAAGAGGAAAGGAAGCCCCCCCTCGGTGCACGCTTGAAGAGAGTGAGTTGCTACGTATATAATGTACAAACAAAGTTGTCTCAAGGTTTTGCCTCAAGTCTTGAAGCAAAACCTCTAGCATGAAATTTGCTGGTCGAATGAAAAATGTTTATGACTTTAGTATTTCTCGTTCTGATACCTAAATGTTAGAGTCCAAATTTGTATAAATCCAAAGAGCACCTTGGTGTAGGACATGATAGGGCAGAAAAAGACATCTTATCATCTTCCTTTTCGAGAAAGTACTACGATTGTGACACCGAATTGTTAAATCTATTCACATCCATTTCATCAAAACGCTTGAAGATAACATTCATAATTGTTTTCAGTACAAGCTCCCGAAGAAACAGATACAGGCGATGATACAAATATTGATACTGAAACAGAGGTTATAATGCCAGTGGCCACTCCTGAGCCTCCCACACCAGAACCTGAACGAGTGCCTGAAGAATCTGTACCCGAAGATAATAACCCAGAGCCTAGCGTAAGTCACAAATGTAATTTATAATAAAAGCAGTTACTATTTAAGGTGCTAAGACAAGTTTCTGCTAACAGGGTCCAAGTCTCGAGGGTCAATCGTGCACAGGAAATATATTCAGAGCCGATACCACAGACTGTGCCAAATATTACCTCTGCTTAAATGGAAAGTTGATGCAACTTGAGTGCCCGAAACCACTTTACTGGAATAAAGTAAGTTTGATAAAATCATAGAACAATATTTTTAATTAGTTAACGATAGTATCATTAATATAAAGAAACGTATATGGCATCGTAAATAAACGTAATTATTTTTTAGAACCACTGTGATTGGCCAGAAAAATCGCATTGCAAGGCAAAATCGCAACTCCGACTCGGCAGTTTAGAAAATGAAGAGACAGAAGAGGATAAACCTATTATAGCGTGTTACTTTACTAATTGGGCGTATTACAGGTACTTTTTGGCTTTTGAATTTAATTCCTTCTTCAATCGAATTATATATTCTAGGATCTAGGTAAATATTGGAGATATTCATAGCATCTTTAGCACGTGTCATATCATGTTCATATATCCTATGTACACGACAATAGTACCAAATTAAAAACACGATGTATTTGACAATATATTATGTTATAGACAAGGCAACGCCAGTTTCGGACCAGAACAAGTAGATTCGTCGTTATGTACGCATATAGTATACGCCTGGGCCCACCTCGACGGTAACTCGTACAAGGTTGTTTCGGGTGTTCCAGAACTGGATATCGAGAATGGTTAGTGTATTATCTAAATAACATCCCAACAGAATGTCGTTATCTACCATATCATGAAAATATTCGTAATTCTCTAGATTTCTACGGAAAAATCACGGCTCTACGACAAACCGGCGTGAAAGTAATCCTTGGCATAGGAGGCTTGACGGACTCTGAAAATGACAAATGGAGACGAATGACGGCGCAGTCAGACTACAGAAGGACTTTCATAGACTCCGCGCTGAAGTTCATACGAAGATGGAACTTCGACGGTGTACAGATTGCCTGGCAGTATCCAGTTTGCAAACAGGTTTGAAAAATATCTAGATCTGTGTAGATAGTTTGGTGATTTTGAGGTTTCACTCATATCACCTTCTTTAAATTGGTTTTATAGGGTTTCCTTGCTAAAGTGATTTTGATTCCAGGCTCCTTGCGTCGATGTGTCCCGCCACGCCTCAGACCGGGATAACTTCGGTGACCTCCTCGCCGAATTATCAAAGTATTTCCGTGCTTACGACATGGAGATATCAGCCATGGTATCGGCGGCACCAGAGATTGCTTCAGTCGCTTACAAGCCCCATGTTCTAAATACAGAACTCGACTGGATCTCCATCGCCGCCAACGACTTCTATGCTCCTGTAACAGGAAGGACCGCATTACTGATCCCGTCTAATAGTAGCGATGCTACAGTTAATAGTATTGTGAGTACCTGGACCTAGTAATTACATTATGGACAAACTTACAAATATTACTTGAAGGTATAAGACTAAAATTTTGAGGAATGTGAATGATCATGATGATGGACATCTATTTTTTATTGAACTGCCCTGATCACTATCTAAAAAGCTCTCATTCACTCCTATTCTGTGCCTGTGCATGTCGAGCGTTCAGGTTTTTTTTTTCAGGTTCAGGTGTTTCAACCTATGTTTAATAATTCCAGAACTCAACTCTATCTTACTGGTCCAGCATAGTGCCAGCTAGAAAATTAGTATTGGGAGTACCAGCATACGCGCGCTCGTACACCCTACGCAGCGCTGCTAACTCAGCACCTGGGGCGCCCGCATCCGGCCCCGGGGAGCCTGGCCAGTACACCTTAGTTCCTGGCTTCCTTTCATATTACGAGGTTTGTATTATTATCAAAATGCAGGCGTTCAATAGACACATCGCACATAATACTTATAAATAGATATACATTCGACATAACATCATACACCAGCTAAAAATCGAGTTCTAGTAACAAAGTTAACTGTCAAAAAGATACTGTTTTCTACCATATATTAATGTCACGTATGGTATTTCTTGTCTTCTATATTTTCCCTCAGAATATTTACGCTTTTATATTAAATATGATATTAAAAACACGTATAATGATGTTTATGAAACTACCTATATTGTGAACTGTATTAGTTCATCAACCAGAAACAAGGACTTTGACCATCAGATTTATTACCTACCGGTTTTAGCAGTAGTTTTTGAATTTCCCGCCTAACAGTGACATAAGCCCCATTCGGCTTGTTCTCGATCTTCCATAACGAATGGCTGCTATTTTGTTTTCGTCGTTGAAGGTTGACAGGATCTCGACCAAACATCATAATCATCACACCGAGTCCCTAACGGGGTAGGCAGAGAGTATAGAGCGTCGGTTCTCTCTAGACTTACATAACTCTTTCGCTTCGTCCACACTCATCAGTCTCTTCATACATGCTCGTCGGTTTCGAGTACTCTTGACGTTCCCGTCCTTGAGCGTCTGATCGATTTGATCCAGGTAGTTGGAACGTGGCCTTCTCTGCCTCTTCCTGCCTCATAAATATTTTAATATATCAATCGATATTTTAAAATATGTATAACAATGGGGATCACAGTGGAAGCGTGCACGTCGCGATTCCTGCCAGCCCAGAGGGCTGCAATTCCACTCGATGCGCATTGGCCGGACGGCTGTTAGGGCGTGCCCCCGAGGCGACGCGCACCAGTCCGTCCCCGCTGGTGCGAAAAATTCAGCACAGTGCGGCGATGGGGACCGCCACCCATCACGCGGAGTGCCTCACGGCGGGGAGTGGAGTGTGGAGTGTAGGATGGGTGTATGGAATGTAAGAGGAGGTATGGCTGATAAGATGAACGAATTGATCGATGTTATGACAGAGAGCGAGTTAGATGTTGTGTGCCTGTCTGAAACCAAGCGGAAGGGTAGTGGAGTAGACGAGCTCCCGGGCGGGAGTTTAGTGCTGTGGTCAGGAGTGGCAAACACCGAGCACGCCTGCCAGGGAGTGGGAATTCTACTATCCAGCCGCTTGGCAGAATGTATGATAAGTTATGATGCGGTGAGCCCCAGACTTATTTGGGCTCGCTTTAAAATAGGCCTTACCCGACTATTTTTAGTCGCGGTGTATGCTCCGGTGGCCTCAGCGGACACTTGCGACCTGAATAAGTTCTGGGAATGTGTGAGTAATGTTCTAGAGACGAAAGAAGGGAATGAAAAGCTGATTATTTGTGGTGATCTGAATGGATGGGTCGGGACAGCCCGTAAGGATTACGAGGCAGTACTCGGCAAGTATGGTGATAAGAGAGTGAACGAGGCAGGCAAGCTGATATTAGATGTATGCATGGAGAGAGACCTTTTTGTGGCGAACACCATGTTCGACCACAAGAGGATTCATCAGTATACATGGGAACGGAAAAATGAGCGAAGCATGATAGATCTGTTTCTAATAGATCAGCGACTCAGAACACAGGTGATGGACACCAGGGTGTATAGGGGAGCCGACCTGGGAACGGACCACTTTCTAGTTATAACTAGAATAAGGGGTCTGTTCGCGGGCTGGCGATCCCGTGCTGGGGGTCCCTGTTCTGCAGTCGCAGACCGCATCAAAAGCTGGAGGCTTCAAGATGCGGCTATTAGAGACAGATATCAAGAAAGGGTATCTGAACAGCTAGCCTGTCCCCCGAAAGATGTGTTTGAGAGTGTCGATGTTTGTTGGCAGTTCCTGAAGTCCAGCATTTTATGCGCCGCGAAAGAGGTTTGTGGCATTTCGAAAGGGCGGACAACCAAAAATGGCGATGGTTGGTGGGATGATGAAGTGAAAGAAGAAGTTAAAAAGAAGAAGGATGCAAGGCAAGACATTTTGGCTATGTCCAGCTCAAGTGAAAGTATGAAAGAAAAGATGAAAGAAAAATATCGCCTGCAAAAAAATCGTACGAAGGAGATAATAGCTCAGAAGCGTGAGAGGTTCCAAATGACTGTAGACGAAAAACTGTCGCATAATTTCAAGGACAATGCAAAACTTTTTTGGAGGGAAGTTAAGAAGTCCAGAAATTGTGTTACAGCTAGTAGTAGGATGAATGTGATTATTTCGAAGGACAATGACATACTAACTGACAAAACTGACGTCCTCAGGCGATGGAGTGAATTCTACAAAGATATGTATGATGATGATGCCGCTGATCTACTCATAGAGCTGCCTCCAACAGAATCTGTCGAGGATCCTAAAGCGGATAAAATAAGTATGGGAGAGATTGTAAGTGCGATAAGAAGTCTGAAATGTGGAAAAGCTGCGGGAATAGATGGGATTACGGCTGAGATGATCAAGTACGGTGGACCAGCGGTCTGGGACGTCATCTATTTGCTATGCAATCTTTGCTGGGAAAGGGGTGATGTTCCGGACGACTGGAGGCGAGCAGTCATCGTGCCTTTCTATAAAGGAAAGGGATCACGATTGGAATGCTCCAACTACAGAGCCATCAGCTTGGTCAGCTTAGCTAGTAAAGTGTACACGAAGATCCTGACGATAAGAATGCAAGAGCGATCCGAAAGGTTTCTCTGGGAATCCCAAGGTGGATTTAGACCAGGAAGAGGATGTATGGATCAAACCTTCTCGCTTCGCGGAATCGCGGAAAAGTTTTTGGATATTAACCAAAGGGTTTTCTGCGCTTTCGTCGACTTAGAGAAGGCATTTGATAGAGTCGTACGAAAGGAACTCTGGGACGTGTTGCCTGGATATGGAGTGAGCAGTTCCCTACTGCATGCCGTGAAATCACTCTATAGTGATAGCGAGGCGTGCGTTAGGGTTAACGGTGAGATGTCACCCTGGTTTGATGTGAAGTCGGGGGTCAAACAAGGGTGTATCATGTCTGCCTGGCTGTTCATTATATATCTAGATAACTGTCTGAGAGCACTAAGAACGAACGGATGTGGAGTGAAAATGGGAAACTTAGTGGTCAACTGCCTACTATACGCCGATGACGCGGTTTTACTGGCGTCATCAGAGGGCGAACTGCAGTCACTAGTTACCATAATGAAAGAAGAATGTGAAAAGAAGGGGCTGCGCCTAAACGCTGGCAAGACTAAGGTTCTGGTATTCGAAAGAGATGAACAAGTGACCGAGTGTGCAATATCGGTAAATGGGCAAATTCTAGAGCAAGTGAATGAATTTGTATATCTTGGAAGCATGTTCACACGAGATGGAAAGTATGAAAAAGATATTGAAAGAAGGATAACTGCCGGAAATAAGGTGAATGGAGCCATGTCGGCGTTGATGGGCAGTAAAAGTCTGAGCAAGAATGCTCGAGTTGCTGTCCACAACGCGATATTGGTACCTACCTTATTGTATGGCAGCGAATCCTGGGTATGTCAGAGGAAGTATGAAAATAGCTTGAATGCAGTCGAGATGCGATCTCTTCGAAAAATGTGCGGCGTAACGATATTAGATCGAATCCGCAATGAAGAGATTCGCAAATCAACTGGCGTGAATGAGGGCGTGATTGTAAAGATGAAGAAAGGCATGTTACGTTGGTTTGGACACATAGAAAGGATGAGTGAAGAAAGATTGACGAAACAGATATACAAAGCAAAAGTGTGTGCAAGAAGAGGCAGAGGAAGGCCACGTTCCAACTACCTGGACCAAATAGATCGGACTCTCAAGGACGGGAACGTTAAGAGTACTCGAAACCGACGAGCATGTATGAAGAGACTGATGAATGTGGACGAAGCGAAAGAGGTATGTAAGTCTAGAGAGAACTGGCGCTCTATACTCTCTGCCTACCCCGTTAGGGACTCGGCGTGATGATATGTATGTATAACAATATGTATTGGTCCTCAGGTATGCTCTGGTGTCCGGAGAGGAGAATGGGTTGAGAGGCGTACCCCACAAGGTACTTACAGCTGGCGCGGCCGACAGTGGGCTTCGTACATGGAGAGGCAGGATGCGTGGAATGCAGGCGCGGCGGCTGCGCGAACTGGGCTGCACGGAGCCGCGTTGTGGGCTCTGGACCTGGATGACTGGCGCGGCGAATGCACGCGCACCCCTCGTCCTCTCCTCGCAGCGCTTCGACATGGACTCCTCGACCCCGACATCCCACATGAACTATGACCATATTGTAGATCTTATTTTTAAAGATTACTACCTAATTTGACGCCTTGTATAGTTCAACTTCGGTTATTAACTACTTACTATTAGTTCGTAATGATTTCAGTCTGAATCATCATTTGATAGATCTGTATTTTAGCAGTTTATTGTCTAATTGTAACATCAGGTGCTTCAAGCGCAATAATTGACCCGACTTAAAATATCTTTATAAAGACTACATAAGACAATTACTTTTAAGCGAATTTAAGGATAAAAATCAGAATTGTGATATTTTTCATAAATGTAGGCAAAAATAGGGATAGAAAAATAACAACATTATTTATCGTAATGAAGCCCATTATGTGAGAGAGCATTCAATGTCACTTACTTGATGACACTGACAGTTTGAGTTGTCAATGCGCTAGCAGCTGTCGGGTGTCTGTCTACACCATTCATGTATGTGGATTTTTGATAAACCTATCTTATATTATGTTTGCAAAAAGCGAGATAACGCATTTTGCGGAGGCCGATAGTTATTTTTGCGGCTTTCGCGGCAAAGGGGAGCAATTCTTAGCTTTGCAGAATCTGCGATCTGTAATGAATCTTTATATAAATATAAATAATGAATCTTTGATCTGTAAAATACAATTATCTCAATCGCGATTCCTTGATGTTTACTTGATCTCACTGTGACTACACATTATTTGAGTAAACGTACAAGGAATCTGTTAATTACTATAAGAAACTAGTATGTAGGTACGAACGGGAGATATAAAAATACTAAAATTATGTTTTCCCGCTGTTTGTATATTTGTAGGCACTTTTCCACTGTATGAAAATCTTAAAATTGAATAATTAAAAGAATTTTTACAGGATTTTTTAATTCATTTTAATTCCTAATGCACCTAACATTTTACTTGTAGACATGATTGTTCAGCTCTTTGATAAGGCGATGTCTAAACCTACCTCACCAGATATAGAGCCCCATAAGGATAAAAAAAATACCTAAATAAAATCTGAACGTCTTGATCACTTTTCGACTTGGTACACAGACTGTTCAGCTTTCAAGTGTTCCTTAAACTGGTAGGACAGTCATTCAATGTAAGGGCGGCTACGCACGTTATGACGTGCAATATCCGATATATGTATCGGATATTGCTTACGCTTATAGACTATCTACGGTAACCGTTTGCCATCAAGCGGACCGCTTATTTGGTACCAACCTTTTTAGTATAACAAAGGGGATCAGTTAGGTACCAGGTATGTGATAGAGTAGTAGAGCCCCATCTAATGAGAAATAATATACTGCGGTGCGAAACAATACAAGGATAGTCAGTAGGTACTATACACGTATGTAAGGAAAAACCTCGCCGGCAGCTCGTGACATCATAATATGTTATACGCTATACTCATTTTCGATCGTATGTACGTATTGGGCAGATACAACCGTGTCTACTGCAATGAATAAAACAATTAAATTATTTTATCTTATCTACTTAGCGAGTATTAGGTTCGTACCTAATTCAGTCACCAGTGCAATAAAAGGCCTTAATACAGGACCTCGTTATCTAAACCTTTCGACATTACCAATAGAACAACGACCATAGTCGAAATCAACTAAGAGTATGCGGAAAACAGCGTAAAAAGATACTGTAATTATCTTACGTACTAAAGAGCGCGCGCGGCCTTGTGCTGTCTAGTTTCGTACGATACCTCGTAAGGTTAGCGAGTTAGGTAGCAAAATAGTGTTCAAATACAAGAATAATTCCCGATATAGCTTGTAAATGTTATAAGAGTAGATATTATTTTTTGTTAGTGATTGTGAGTGCCGCCGCTCGCGTCTGGACAGACTATATCGATTATGTAAACATAACCTTAACCTTACCAAATACCATGAATGAAAAACATGTGTTACATCACGGAGCCAGGATACAATGAGTAATAATTGTGCAATACACCAGATTCATCTTCGGTTGACCCTTTACTAAATCATACAGGATTTATTTTATGATTGGTAATTAGCAAAAAATCGCAACAATGGCTCGGCGTTTGCTTCCTCGTTCGATACTAAGCCCTAAGGCTATGAATATAAGGCCAATTTCACATGTATTTGGAATCATGCAATGTAATAAATTGCACACCAGTCAGGTGAGTGAAATAAATCGTATACCTACATTTTATTTAGTAATTATTTGATACATATAGCCGTGGTGGCCGAGTGGTTTGAGCAGTTGCCTGCGACGCAAAGGTCGCAAGTTCGAATCCCGACTGTACCAATGAGTTTTTCTGAACTTAAGTACAGTGATTAGTCACACCACGAGCTTTACGGTGAAGGAAAACATCGAGAGGAAACCTGCATACGTCTGAGAAGAAATTCAAAGGCGTATGTATAGTCGTGCTTGAGTAACGGCGATGGACTCGCCATCTGTCACGTTGGCACCAAATATACCTCCGGCGGAAAGTGGGTGTATGGGTATTACCTATACACCTCTGCCTACCCCTTCGGGGACCCTTGTGGGAAGGCGTGAGGATATATTATTATTATTATATATTCGCAGTCCCTTACGGCATGGGTAGAGAGAGTAGAGTGACAGTTTTCTAGACTTACAGACATCGTTTTCTTCATACACATCAGAATCTTATTTTTATTTATAACATTTCTATTTATTGAAGCCCGATAAATATTATTCGCTATTATTGATAAAAGGCTTATAACACTTCTAGCGGCCCGTCCCGGCTTCGCACGGGTGGACATTTATTTTTTAAACATTTAGGCATAAAATTTATTTTTCTCTTGCAATTAAAATAACCTATATTAATCAGTGATAATGTAGCATTCAAAGGGTGAAAGAATTTTTTAAATCGGTATAGTACTTTTTGAGCCAATTCGTTACAAATATACTTACATACAAATCTTTCCTCTTTATAATATACTAATATAGATAAGATAATTAACTCATTGGTTGGGATACAGCCGGGATTCGAACTTGCCTTTGCGTTGCAGACCACTCCAACCGATTGGGCACCACGGTATATTTGTTTTTTTTATCTGGTCTATTTTTCATATCATTTCATGTCTTAAAAAATTAGATACCAGTAAAAGAAATCAAAATACCAATACAATGGGGTCACATTGCGGGCAAGCTGTGGGGCAAGGGTGAGGACCGCCCCATACTGGCGTTGCATGGGTGGCAGGACAACGCGGGCACGTGGGACACGCTGGCCCCCTTGCTGACCCGCAACAGGTCCATCCTGGCTCTAGACTTCCCCGGACACGGGCTGTCATCGTGGCTGCCCGCAGGTAACTATCATATCATCTTCACGCCTTCCCACAAGGATACCTGAAGGGGTAGGCAGAGAGGTGTAGGTAGTATCCACACCCCCACTCGCCGGAGATATATTTTGAATAATTACGTGACAGATGGCGAGTCCATTACCTACCGTTTATGAAGCACATCTATACATACGTCTTTAAATTTCTTCTCAACCGTGTGCAGGTTTCCGCTTGCTGTTTTCTTTCCTTCACCTTTATGTCACGGTATGGCCTTGCAATAGTAGTTACCTTTCGCCATTATAATGACGTAGATACTACATTCCCTTGAGAGAATCTACAGCATCCAAGGGATCGTTCAAGGGTGCGAAGATTTCTGAAGGGTCGACGACACGCGATCGTTACCCCTATAGTTGTAAGCGCATAAAGCATAATGCAACCATTTTGGAACGTAAGGTTGCTTCAACTCCAGGTCAAGGTAACGAGAAGTCTTTTCATTATTAATGTAATATATAATTATATTACAATCCGGGATTGGAACCAATTCCCAAATAACTGCACCAAAATGCTTCCCACTTGTCACTGTCTGATCTAGAATACAAATTCGATGAATATTCAATGATGACTGCCACATTACACATATTATCCTATTCTCATTGGCTTCATGAAACTTTTCGGGAAGCGTGAATATTCATACATAATTCGATCCGAACATTTTATGCACAGGGTATCTGATATAAGTTGAAGCTTATTTATTGGACTTGACAACTACTTTAGGGCGAGAATAATAAAATACTTTTTTTACGATACACGCATACGCATACTTGCGATGTCATACTTTTTTATTAAACAAAACTTGTTTGTAACATGAAAATCATCTCTCTTCCAGGTATGCTTTACCATCCCTGGGACTTACCGAGCCACATCTATTACGTGAAAGATCATTTCAAATGGGACAAGGTGTCACTCCTATGTCACTCTATGGGGTCTATTGCTGGTTTCCGATTCTCAACTCTATTCCCAGAGTTGGTAGACTTTTACATTGGCATAGAAAATCTCATACCTGAAAATTATTTCAATCTTGACAAATATTCCACGGCCATTCAAAAAGGCCTCCTCGCGCAGACGAGGTTAGACAAAGAGCCACCAACGTACTCTTTAGAAGACATGGAGAAAGTATACCACTTGGGTACATACAAATCAGTAGCAATAGAAAATGTCAAATATTTATTACAACGAGGATCGAAACAATAAAAAATCGACCCAACCAAATATTACTTCTCTCGGGATTCGAGACTCAAGTACTCGATTTTCAATCCAGAGAGCAGAGAATCTTTAGAAGCATTCGTGAAGAGACACAAAGTACCCACATTGAACATCAAGGGCTTGGACTCTAAATTCGCAACTGATCCGGTTTCAGTTGAGATGCGCGAACTCCTTCAAAAATCTAACGCGCAATTCGAATGTCAATTCCTACCGGGAACGCACCACTTACATCTAAACAATCCTGAACTTGTCGCACCTATAATCGTAAATTTTCTAAAAAAGTACAATATAGCAATATAATTTTACAACAAAAATTTTTTTTGATAACACGAGGTAATTTTTTTATCAAGAAGGTACTATAGTACAATAATTTCTTATAGTAAAGAAAATGACTTGCGAAAATTTGCTATCTTATAACGCTGCAAAAGTACGTATAAAGGATAATAAGCGTTGATAACTAGTGTCTAATAGATCTATTGATCCAACCATCATGGATGGGAATGCTCAAAGCACTCAAAACCGGCGAGTATGTATGAAGACTGTCGAATGTAACTACTGTTCTACTCTCTGTCTTCACCGTGTGGTACTCGGCGTGATAGTATGCGGGTATATTTAGTTGAATATCTACTATTAGTCAGTATACATATATATACCTACGCAAAGATACGCGACCAATCTTATTATAAAACCGACACCAAAGACCAAGAATCAGGTACCTACCTAACGAATGACGATGAATGACACTTACCTCATCAAGAACATAAGTGATTACAACAATCCGTCAACAGCTGCGAACTATATGCTAAGCAATTTATAATGTCCACTTATATAATAAAGTTGAAGAGATCATATGTTCTTTGTTCGAACATGCATCCGTAAGATAGATTCAGTCAGTGTTATTAATAGTATTCAGGCATTATTGAATTATAAAGCGGACTAACGCAAAGGGGGTTATGGAGAATTACAACTCTCTTGAAATATCTATATGTCCCTCTACAGTTGGAAATTTGTGAGCATTGGCAGCACTGTTTAATGAACAATTAACACTGATTATTGTGTTGTGAAATATTGTCAAGCATTTATCCTGTACATACATCCATACATATCATCACGCCAAGTCCCTTACGGGGTAAGCAGAGAGAATAGAGCGCCGGTTCTATGTATATGTATGTATAGTTGTATGTACATAAGTTTGTATTGTAAAATATGATTATATTGTCAGAGTTCAAAAGATGTGATATAATTTATTTAACAAATGCTTTTATTGATAATGTATATTAATTTTTTGTTGATTTTTTATTTGCACCATTGATTAGTTTGCAGAAACTAATGTTTCATTTGTAAAAAAATGTTGTTAGAATGTATGTCATGAAGTTAGAAATGAAATTAGTACTTAAGTTAGTGGCAATTTGTAAATGACCCAAAATATCTCTAGATTATATCTGTCTCAAACAATGAATTATTAAAATACATTTTGGAAGTGTACCTTTTAATAATCTAATAAATATTTAATAAAGATAAGAAAACATACAATATATCTTTCAGTATTAATATTCATTCTTAATAATAACCACTTAAATTGCAGTCAGTTAGAAGCATCGCTATTGTATGAGAGCTCTAAGCATGAACTACCGTCATTGTCATCAATGTTGATGTGTGCGCCTTTCCTGAGTGGAAGCACTTGAATCAGAGTGTCTTGCCAGGACATACCTTCACATACCCTTAGAACAATCTCGAAAACTGAAATAAAGAAATATTTAATGTACCAAGCACTTTTATTGCAAAACCTGCAAATCTATTTTATTTTGAAAATAAAATAAAGTCCTATAATAACATACATTAATATCTAAAAATTTTAATGTAGGAATACCATATTAACCTAATTGACATAGAAAAGGAGAATATCATGCTACATACCATGATCAATTGTTAAAACTTTTCTAGTTTTCATATTAATATATTTGTCCAATGGAAGCCGACCATGTCTAATGCCTTGTTCTACTGCTATGCTGCGACAGAGGCCCTGAAAATGACCAACATACATTTAAACAAAAATCTCATGCTTATTTTCAGAGCACAAGTATCTAACAAGCTGTTCTTTGACTCTTCATCTCTGGCACTGTTGTTCCACTTATCATTTTAGTTCAGCACCATATTTACTGGATCCCTAACACAGTGTTCAAATTTAGATAATTACTATCATATACAACAACTGAAATATCTTAAATTTGTTTTTATTCAAGTAGTCACACCATGGGCTTTATGGTGACAGAAGACATACAAAGAGGAAATCCTCATATGTTTGAAAAGAAATTCAAGGGCATATGTAAAGTGGTGCTTAAGTAACAGCGATGGATTCGCCATATATCTATGGTGGAAAGTGGGTATGTGGGCCCTACCTATACACCTATGCCTCTTTGGGGACCTTTGTGGGAAGGTGTGTGGATATATTATATATTTTTTTATGTTATAATAATAATAATAATATCCTCACGCCTTCCCACAAGGGTCCCCGAAGGGGTAGGCAGAGGTGTATAGGTAATACCCACACACCCACTTTCCCCCAGAGGTATATTAGGTGCCAACGTGACAGATGGCGAGTCCATCGCCGTTACTCCAGCACGACTATACATACGCCTTTGAATTTCTTCTCAGAGGTATGCAGGTTTCCTCTCGATGTTTTCCTTCACCGTAAAGCTCATGGTGTGACTAATCACTGTACTTAAGTTCAGAAAAACTCATTGGTACAGTCGGGATTCGAACTTGCGACCTTTGCGTCGCAGGCAACTGCTCGAACCACTCGGCCACCACGGCTCTTGTTTTATGTTTTATTTGTTTATGTTTGCCATCCTTAATAATTTGTATGAGTATGGGCATGAAGTATGATCATTCTACCCAAGTCATTAAGCATTTTGGTGTTCAACTTTCAGTCTCATGGGCATGTAAATAAGAAATGAACACTAATAATGAATGGTAAATATCCTTAATACAATTGATAAATCTGATTTACCTTATGTTGATTGTGATCAACTAATCCACCAATTACATAGAATGTGTCCTCTTCAAATTCTTCAATAACATTGTCAGATTCACTCGATAGGTATACCAAATTTTCCTTATTAAATAATTTGATGTAGGGTTCTTCATGAAATTCAATCTGTAATTGAAAAAAGTTCATATTGAAGTTTAAATTTATGAACATTAATTCTGTCAATTTTACACAAATATTTTCATTTATATACACATCGAAGATGATCTTACATCCCAATTCTCATAACCATTATGCCTAGAGATATCAATCTTAGTCTTTTCACTGAAATTTGTCAAATGGAATTGTAGTGGTGTATCAGACCTTCTATTTATGGAGTAACATCTTAATATCTGTTTTATTACTTTATATCTGTCCTTTTCTATCATTAAGTGTTCAAAACTGAGATCTATTATAATACCAGTAGTCTTTTTGCTTTTCTCTAGTTTCATTTTCTTAAGTGCCTTTCTACTAGGCCCTGTGTCCATATTAGATGCCCGCGCCTCTCTTCGCCTCTCCTTAGCCCGAGCCTTCTCCTTGGCTCGCTTCTCTGCTTTGTGGTTTTCCCACTTCACTTTCTTCAGCCATTTACGCATTTGGCTCTTCGTATACGGGCGCGGTATTTCGGCACCAGCATCATCTTTGAGGCCAGGATCGATAGTCACATCGAACAGTGTGTACTGGTGGAATTTAGATTCATTGATATTTTCTACATTTTTATCTAACTGGTCGTCGTTCTCATTCATTGTCGATACAAAATTAGTATTAACGGGTTACTACAATTTTAAGCTGTAACAGCAGTGTTCTAAAATAAATTATGACCAAAGAAAATTACTGCTGCCTTTTCAGTAAATTTCAGACGCAATGCTACTAGCATATCATAATGTACACCAACGACTTCGTGGTATACAGTAAATTCACTGCTGCAATAACTTATTAAGTGTTGTTTATTAATTTTAATAATTAATAATATTTAAAAGTAAATTTTAAAAGTTAATACCTATTAATTATAACCCTACTTTAAGTATTTAGGTCATGTTGTCTGGATGTGCCAGTTGTCACTGTCAGACTGTCATTAGTGTCATTTGATTTCATATGTCATATTTTTATGCCAATGCCAACAACTTTTTGTCACAATTTTATAAAAAGGCATACATTTAGAAATTTGTAAGTGTTCCAAAAATATTCTAAAAAATGTAATAGGCTATAGATCTCGTTAGAATATATCAAATAAGTAAAAAATACAACAAGGCCTATACCGCACCTAATTACTTTTAAATCACGCTCATATGACTGTAACATAACAACGTAATTCCTTCAAAGGGATGTAGATAATCTATCCGGCGTATATTTATTTAAATTATAACTTTTTAATAAAAATAATACCTGCTTTTGCATCGCGTCCCAAATAAACGGGCTAACGGGCTAAAAAGGTTTTAATAGGTTTGGCTGAGATTAGCGCATTTAACCAAGCAAACAAAGAAATTTCAGCATTACAATTAAATATAACAGAACGTAATATAATTTGCTTTGTGTTCCTTCATTTCCTTAATAACATCGACATGGATTGATGTGTAGCTGCCGCTTTAAGCGAGCACCTTTCTCCCGAATCTTCAAATCAATAAATTACAGGATTCCTATTCAATTAATCCTACTCTGAATTGAATCTTTACACAACGCTAAATCAGATCATTTTTTTCCCTTCCGTTAAGTCAATTATCAAACTTAAGGTACACAATCAATAAATGTTTCCAACAGGTACTTAGTTCCTAACTAGAAGAGCTTCAAGTTTTGAGTATCCACTAAAACGGAAATGGCTTAACACTGAGCTGATTGTATGTGGTCGTACACACATTTGTTTAACACAGAAATCGAACTCGCAGCCCTTAACGCGGCAGGCCGATATTTTGATCAACAGTTCAAACAAATTCATACATATCTAGCTGACAAGAAGCACGTCACGATTTGAATGTATTTTACCATAACTAACCTTTAGAAGATAGTACTCAGTTTTATTCCAAATAGGAAAAATTTGTTACCAACGTCATAACAATATTTTAACCTCTGCTAACCCTCAAACTGATAACTTTATCGGCATACGCAAGAGGTATGCTAATATTTTCGTATACTTACATGAAAAAGATACATGTCCATAGTATCTACGGTTATCCATACATAGAATAATGTCTAATGTGAGTCAACGCATTATAGCAGTTTAAATTAATATGCTTTTTAAATACGTGACTCTAGACTCTAGAATCTTCTCTTAGAGATTAGATATATAAAGACGTGACAAAATTATATAATAATAATAATAATAATTTATATTTAGGATAGATATCAATTGTGGGGTGGGTGTTTTGAAGAGGAGCCATCCGCGGTTTTGCGACGACTGAACGACTCACTGCCGATCGATTCGAAGTTGTTCCGCGAAGACATTCAAGGGAGTCGAGGTTGGGCCCAGGAGCTGTACCGGAGCGGGCATCTTTCTAAAGACGATAATGACGCTATTCAAAGTGGCCTGAATAATGTGAGTATTAGAAATTACCTTACAAAATGTGTTATCGTAAAGCTCTATTTATATAGATACAGTAGGCAATGATAATATTTTATGTAATGATGCAAGTCTTATGTTTGTTATACCTCAGTATATTATGTACTATTTGCCGACATTATATTTTAGTTTAACTAGTACTAAAGGAACAAAGAGCATCGCCTTACGGTAAATGTTTACCGTACCTTAAGGACGCAAATAACTAAAACTTAAAATATCACTCAAGCGTTGTCCATATCATAATATGTATGTAGGTACGATACTGAGCTAGCAGTAAAAGGACGAACATGTCCTGCTTCTCCCACAACACTTGTTCCATGAGGAATTCAGCTATTTCACCGCAGGAACCGAATACTACCTAGATACCTACCTATATATATATTTTGGTACTTAATAAGTAAATACGTGTTTGATAAGACTACAAAACAACAACATAAGTTAGTCAGTAGGTTAAAGGAAGCGGGTTTCCATTGTTGTTGTTCTTTTCTGAATAAAAGGTAGAAAAGGAGATAGAAGAAGAATTGATCAAGACTGGCCGGCTAGCGGACGCGGAGGAAGACATTCATTCCGTGGTGGAAAACCGGCTTTCGAAGCATGCAGGCGATGCAGCGCTGCGCCTGCACACAGCGCGCAGTCGGAACGACCAGTCTGCAACCGACACCAAACTCTGGATGCTTGCCAATCTGCCCAGGCTGAGAATTGCTCTCCTTGAGCTTATATCGGTAACATGATAACTTGATGAACATGATGGACAAGACGAAACAACTACATACTATTGCATGTAGTTATTTCGTCATGCTCATTGACTCATAAGGATAGGTGCCAGGAAATGCTTATGCGTGTAGGCATTATGTAGTGAGAGTACCTACCTCTCTAATTTACTTAGATACGGATACAGACTTCATTCATTACAGAATTGCGTAAGAAGCTTTTCTAGGTTGAGAGGACTATTTCGGAAGTGAATATTTTGTAATTTCTAGCACCCTACAAATTATTTCATTCGTTGTCTCCGTGGCCTGGTGACCACCTGAATCGGTTTCTTTTAAAGATTAAGAACGAAAATATTCGCCACACCTTTGACTTTTTATAGGTCCTAGTGAATCGTGCTGAAAAAGAAATAAACGTCATCGCACCAGGATACACACATCTTCAACGTGCTCAGCCAATTCGTTGGAGTCACTTTTTACTAAGGTAATATTTCAACGAAAGGCCTAAATATAAAATCTGCCACAATAAGAGTGGACATAATATCAATTACCCTCAATGCTAGGTATGTCGTTATTTAAATCTGATTCCCATTCACGATAACCATTTTTATGGAACAAAATATATCCTAGTAAGCGCCTTTACGCCTAAAGTCTGGAAATTATTTCAGATGCAATTAATGTCTAAATACAAAGTCGGCAGTAAGTGATTACATATATTAATTAGGTATCCTACTAATGTTATAAATGCGACAGTTGGTGAGGGTTTTTGTTCTTCTTTAGTGCCAAAACTACAGATCAGAATTGGATGATTACATTGTTGATATATTAATAGCTGAGTTAACAATAGTTAACATAGGGTATGTTTTTCGAAGAAAATAATTAACCAATGTAAGCACATTTCACGCGGCTGGGACCGCGGGGCTAACTAGCTTACACATAATATTCTCTTAGTTACGCGTGGTCCCTTCGAGACGACGTGTTCCGGTTAGAGGAACAGAAAGGTCGGCTATCACGGTGCCCCCTGGGCAGCGGAGCTATAGCGGGATGCGCACTTCCAATTGACCGAGTCCAGCTCGCAAAGAGCTTGGGCTTTAACGATGTCACCGCTAACTCCATGTTTGCTGTCTCCTCGAGAGATCATTTGGGTAAGTTTTTTTTCTATAAATATTTTAAATCTGCTCTTTGCTTTTTGCCTTAAGGCGTAATGGACGTATCATTTTTTTAAAAACGATGTTCTAAATATTGAAAACCAATTAATGTAATAACGTCTTGTCCATCATGTAAATTTTAATCTTGTTACAGTTGAGTTCTTCAACTGGACATCACTCTGCGGACTGCATCTGAGCCGACTAGCTGAGGATCTGATCATCTATAGCTCACAAGAATTTGGATTCATTCGCTTCTCGGACCAGTTCTCAACGGGATCCAGTTTAATGCCACAGAAACGTAATCCGGATGGCTTGGAGCTCGTACGCGGTGCCGCTGCTCTCCTCTTGGGAGACAGCTTTGGTTTTAGCTGTGTATTAAAAGGCTTGCCCAGCACTTACAACAAAGACTTGCAGGCTGACAAAGAGCTACTTTTTAGATCTTTCGATAAACTTCTCGACTCGATTAAAGTTACAACCGGTACCATCAACACCATGACAGTAAGTTGCACAAAAGGAAGACATACATAGTATAAATATACTATTGCCAACATTCCTGATGTTATCAAAAACCACTTAAGGCATTTATTAAATACAGGTCATTCGACAGTTGGGGACACTAAGTCCCCAAGAAATCATACCTACTTAAATTATTCAACACACAGGATTTACTAACTACCCTAGCTTATTACTTGATCCCTTATTATGTATACCCATGAGAAGGCTGAGGGCTTTTTTGAGTATTATTATTATAATACTTTACAAAACTGTCAGTCTCTCTGTATGATATTATTGGATCAGTTCGTCTTCGTTGCGCCGCTATCTTGAGTCTGGCCTTTTAGCGCATACATTGGTTGATCTCGCCTCACACAGGTTAACGCAGGAAAGGCAGAGAGCTTGCTGGATGCAGGTATGCTAGCTACAGACTTAGCTCACGCATTGGTGCGACGAGGAGTACCATTCCGCCGCGCCCATCACCATGTAGGGGCCGCCCTTCGCCGCGCCGCCGGACTTGGCGTAGACTTACAGAACCTACCGTATAAGGAATATGTTATTATATGGTAAGTAAAAGCCAAGCAAACGACATCTAATGATTTATGTCCAGATAAGATAGTTATCTATATTATTAATAGACCAGTCCAGACCACCAGTTACATAATTGAACACGGGTCAGCGTCGACTTTGTTGTTTCTGTCATTCTTAAGCATTTGTGTCAAGATTCCTGATTATAAACATTCCAACACTGTGATTCCAAATTCAATTTACATTTCTGTAACAGCCCCGAGATTGGTACTGAAGAAGAACTGCGAAACATATTCTCGTGGGAGGCGAGCGTGGAACAGTATACCAGTGTGGGTGGCACAGCTCTGTCCTCCTTACATCAGCAGTTGGAGGCACTGCGCTCTTGGTTATCTGGACAAACAGTCCGTAAGGATTGATTAAAAGTATCAAAAAGTTCAAAATCGTGTTTAATTCATATCAACCAGAGTCCTCTTAACTAACTTACATAACGTATTTAATCTTTGGTTTGACACGTGGTCATTCTTTCTAAAGAACTAAGTATGGAAAATAAAATTGCAAGGTACATTTACCCAAGCTTGCTTCGGTAGAAATTCTATTTTTATTATGGAGGCATGACAAATATTCTCAAAACTGGAATCCATCTAGTGAAGTACAAAACCAATCCAAATTCATAAATCCCGCTATAGGAACATTACGCTGTACGAAACTAATTTAGTCAAGAGATACTTGTAATATGCCCCGCAACTAGCCCATGTCGATATTATCAGAAACATGTAAAGCATAATTCCGGAGTTCACAGCCCATTGAGTTTCTTATCTACTTGATTGCAAACAGCCAATATTGTAGTTGTGAATTTTGTCACTCCAATATTGTAGCACTAGGGCACTAATGAAACATCAATAGAAAAGTTTTTTTTCCAAATTTCACACATTGGAGCTGCTAGCATCCGATAGGTTTGATACCCTAGAGTAGGGTTACCGCAAATTTGGGGATGTGCGCGACTGGGGCAGTACCTTAGAAACAGCCGTTATTTTAAGGATACAAGAATGCTGCCGCCACGGTCGCAACACCAAGGTTATCAGTTGCCGATTCCCGACCCCAAGGTTACGCAATGTGAGCAGAGCTACGATGGCTTTAATTCTACCACTTATACTCACAGTAGACTTCGACGATGATTTATTTTAGGGAGCTCATTGCGCTTGGTGAAAACTATTAACGCGTTAATATATATTACTTTGTTAAGTACGGAAGGATCTCATAATGTGTAGTCTCTACGCTACGCATATCAAGGATATGTTCTAGACACATTAAGGCGGGATAAAGAAATTACAGAGGGATTATATCTACTAGGTATTCTCACTGAAATATTTTTGATAAAATTGATATTTTGATAAAATAAAATAAAATACCTACATTTATTTAGGACAACAAACCACATAATGGAACTCAGCCAATTGGAAAATTCTGATATAGGAATATGTTTGTTTAGCTCCTACGGCTTTCTTAGATCAGTCCGCCGGGTTTATTTTCATTGTTATTTAATAAATTGCCATAAAGATAAAATTGGTAATTGCGAAAAAAATATTTGCGTATCCTAATTAGATTATGCAAAACGTATTTTGTTTATAATTGAGAACCACAAACGATCACACCCTGAACTTAAGCCTACAGACACGTACAAAATTATAATGCGCAGCAATGTAGGTATTAGATGTGTTTTACAATAGGTAACACCTAAATTGTAAAATCCTGAAATCGGAAACATAGCTTTCAAACAGGAACTGTATCTTCGAACCTTAGAACGTTTTGACAGGCCCGTATAGAAAACAGACAAAAACAAAGTCCTTCTGAACGACGAACTGTTGCCTTTGTCTGTCTGAGAGCGTCGAACCTGAGGGTGGTCTGAATGTAAGCTTTGGGCCTTATATGACCAAGACCAAAGGCTCTGGTTATGTCCCTACTTCGCCCATGAAATATGATCGTAATTTTCTAGTAAATATGAACTATAGATATATAATGTTATTTTAGTTTTTTAGTCCTCACGCCTTCCGACAAAGGTCCTCGAAGGGGTGGCAAAGGTGAACAGATATTACCCACACGCCCACTTTCCGCCAGACATATATTAGATGCTAACGTGGCAGATGGCGAGTCCATCGCCGTTAGGTACTCAAGCACGAATATACATAAAGCCTTTGAATTTCTACTCGAACATATGCAGGTTTCTTCTCGATTTTTTCCTTCACCGTAAAGCTCGTGGTGTGACTAAACACTGTACTTAAGTTTAGAAAAACTCATTGGTACAGTCAGGATTCCACTTGCAATCTTTTTGTTGTAGGCAACTAGTGGAACCACACGGCCACCACGGTTCCTTTTAGTTGTTTAGTCTCTCTATCTATTATATAGATGTATTTTTCATAAGTTAAAACTATACGTTTCACTGAATGAAGAACTGTCATTAAGAGACTATACCCGTCATTATTGCGCAAGGCTACGTGGAAGCTAACTGCGCAGCCACCCTGCCCTATGAGAAACAATTCACCACCCTCTACCATTCAACTCCGCCCACGATGTTTCTCCAAACTTTTTGCACTGGGAGGGCGCTTCACACACAACATTCCACCATCGACATCCGACGCAGACGGAAGTCTTGTTATAAATATTTCTACTTCGTACTGGTGGTGGTTTTAGGTAAGTTGGTACCTTACTTAGGTATTACATTGTAGCAAGATAATATACCTAATATAGAAGTATATTTCTTTAATTTATTCTCGAAGAGCTGAGAAGGGTTCTCAGTTCAGATAGCAAGATAGGTATGTGTTAGGTAGACGATATTCATATGATTTTAGTTATAAGTGCTGATTAATCATACCAAGAGTCGTGCTTGGTGAGTCATAAACACAAAATTACAGCTTCCAGCCCCTATCTATACTGATTATTTTTGTCTGAACTTATCGGAGTATTTTAATTTGTACCTGTAAGGAAACCAGTTATTATTATTATTGTACCCGCATTTGTATGCGGTATCATTGCACCTCTGCCTCTCCAAAGGCCTATCTGAGAAGACGTGATGATATAAAACCCTCCACGTGTAATTATTCGAATGTTCTAGAATGATTACTTCGGCGTGTCGTATCATAGTACTATTGGTCAGCTTGACGCTGTTCTTAGAAGCCCACAGCTATGATCTCAACTCACAACTTGAACCTGAGCTGTCCGTCTTGGAAAATAAACCGTTCATATTTGATGACGAGGTATTTAAATCATTCCGTATACCTACTATCTACTCAACACTATCTATTCCTTACAGCTTCTTTATTCGTAATGTGGTAGGGGTCATTTTATATTTAGGTAATCATATATGATCTTGAAGTATTATTTGAGTTTAGAATAAATGCATGAAACTAATTTCTACACTTGTAAAATTAGTTTCATGCATTTATAGATTTTCAGTTATTATCCTAGCTCCCATTTAACTGGTTGTTCCTTACCCTTAAATAATATGGATATGTGAGTATTAAAAGCTTGTGACGGCCAGTATCAGACAAATAGATTAGCTAACGTAGTGTCGTAGATAAGATTCCTGTCCCTTGTACTATTAATATCGTAATATTACTTCATTCGATCGTTTATGTGGTCTTAAAATTTCAGTACATTCAGCACATAAAGTCAATGATAAACGCATATAGAAAGGAAATGCTCGGCGGACGGAATCTGGTTATGGAAACGAGTCCACTGGCGCCGAAGTACCGGACATGGAAGCGAAGTGTTGACCTCATCAACTCAATTCTGGCTCTACCCAAGGATATGTACGAAGCGGGACCCTAAAAATATTTATTTGAACCTCTCCTCTTTGAACACATCTGTGTAATACATACATAAACATTAATAAATCATAATGAGTATCATGTTGTATTAATCTATTGAACGGATCGAGCGCCATTTTACTACAGCAGAAGTGTGTAGACTACTAATACACACCCACTTCCTACTTTCAGAAATACTTTTACAGAAATTATACTTTTACATAATGATAAGTATTGTATTTTATAATACGTGCCAGAATCAAATTTCTGTCAGACCTCGTTGTTTGATACCAAAGTACCATTTCTGCTACAAATATACTTTTCATCAGAATAATCGAAACACCTTGCAAGTTTAAGTTTTTTAAGGATTTCCTGAAAAAAAATTACGTGTAATATATGTGAAATGTCGTTTAATAGTGAACAATACCTTATATTATTCAATATTAAAGGACATTTGACATATAATCCTAAATATGATTTTTTTCTGATAGTCCTTACAAAACATTAATTTGCAATGTGTTTCGATTTTCCTGATGAGAAGTGTTCTCTGTGTGAGAAACCTTCATTTAGACAGGCAAGACGTACGAGAGCATGTCATATTATGTCGCTTTTTCATAGCGTGATACATTATTTATTTCCACAAGAACCAAGTAGCTACAAATGACATGAAGGTAAATTTTAAGAAACAAATAACAAAAATTTTTGTTCCGAAAACATATATTCATTGTACCATACTTTACATTATTACAAGTTACACTAAAATTAACATGTTCACCTTCGTAGGGTGCACACTAAACTGTTGATACAAGTATTAATTATATACATAAAATCATTTTCCTCCAATACTGTAACGTACAAGAAAAGGGTTCACGTCACTTTATTGACTTGTTTTGTGGTGAATGTTATAGAAACCAAATCGTTAATGGCTTTGATGCCGTGCGTGGCCCTAGATATGTAACAGTTTATTTATACATGGCGTGATATAAAAGTATGTTTCAAATCTAGTAATTTTTCTTTTCTTGGCAAATAACATATATAATTTTATTACCGTTAACAACAATCATAATACTAGCCACGAACATCTGTAGTTTCTAAGGCAAAGGTAATTTTATTGTTTTAAACAAATGGCAGTTTCATGGTATTCCTATCTATCACAATATGGGTAATGTATTATTTCGCGTAAAGTTTGAGTTAATTTCGTACTTTGTTGCATTAATTACACGACATAAAAAATATATATTTTCTGTACTCTAGGGCTACGGCTGTGTCAAATAGAAGGTAATCGACTCGAGTGGCATAGGGGAGACGCCCCTGCCTAGAACTTGAGCGAGAACCCTGGCGCGACATTGAGCGAGCGGTTGTGGAGGTGGAAGGCCAGCGCCTCGTCCGAGTCGGCGCGCGCGTACGCCGCATAGGCCGCGCCGCCCGCGGGAGGGCGCGGGCTGTGCGTGGTGCGCCGGTTGCCCTCCGACTTGGCCGGCCACGTGGGGAACATGGCCGGCTCGATGGCCACCGGCTGCTCCTGCACACCACATAATAACGCCTTCATACCTTACCTTGGGACAATTCCACACAAGTTGACCCAGTCCCAGACTAAGCAACGCTTGTTTTATGAGACTAGTTCCCATAAGTAGCAGAATTTAAACAATCATTTATTTTCCAAAACGTTTTTGGACAATATAAATAATACTCGTGATTCATCACACTCCGCGGGAATCGAACCCGCAATCTCAAGCTGACCACTAGAGCAGATAGCCATCAATTCACATTTATGCTATATGGCAGTCACAGATATCCTTAATAGGCAAAATGGGCACGCGTTCGGGCCTTCTGGGTACAGGGAGACCCTGGAATAATATATAAAGTCAGTCCTACTTAGTCTAACTGTATAGTGAGTGATGATATGTATGTATATATGTTATAATAATAAGTGCATACCTTGAAGTAAGCATGGTCCAGTGCAGCGTCAGCGGTAATACGTTTAGCTGGGTTGTAGGTGAGGAAGCCTTGCAGCAGGGCGAGCCCGCTCTCCGAGAGCAGGTCGGAGCCGATCCTCTGCCGCAGCCCGCCGGACGGGTGCTCGGCGAATGTCATCTTCTGTACGGCCGGCAGCTCGTTGTATCCGGGCCATACCGCCTCAGAAGGGGTTCCCATGTCCTAGTAACAACATTGACAAAGCTGTTCATACACACTATATCAACAAATATCCACTAGAGCAGCACTATTTGACTACGAACTTCCGTAAAGTGGGGGGTGTTGCTTGGCAAGTATTTTTACTACGAAGGTGACAAATTCTACATTCCGCTTGAGTGTAACGTAAGAGGCATGGGCCCCAATCGAGCTCATGACAGCTTCAAATGCTATATTAGATTGAAGTCCTATAACACAATTTGAGACTGATATTATCTACTTTTAGTAGATAATAAGTTTAAGTTACATAATTTAAATATATGATTATAATAACAAACAGAAACAAAACTGGGAAGACGACTTTATTAAACCAATAAATAAGTGCGTCAACTAAGCTGACCGAAAATACAAACCTTAAATATTTTGTTGAGTTGGTCCACCTCTGTTTTGCCGGGGAACAGTGGGTTCATAGTAATGAATTCGGCGAATATGCAGCCCACGCTCCATATGTCGATGGGCGTGGAGTACTCCTTACCGCACAGCAGCAGCTCGGGCGCGCGGTACCACAGGGTCACCACTATGGGCGTGTACTGACGGAGCGGGGACCCGTACTCTCGCGCTAAACCAAAATCGCCAACCTGTAAATAATAATACACATACATATACATGTATACATATCTTCAACCTATCCCAATAGAACCCCTAAAAAGGTAGGTAGAGGGATAACATTGTGCTGAGGTGGCAAATTCCGGGAAAGGTTTCAGGATTCCACGCGATGTTTTCCTACACAATAGAACTGCGATAATTACTGTTCTAAAGTTCGGAAAAACCGCCGAGGTTTGATCTTGCCATCTAAATTTTGTAGGAAAATCAATCCACCTTTAATTTTAATTCTACAAGTGGGATGTTACTAACCTTCAGAACGCCCTTGTGCGAAAGTAGCAGATTACTAGTCTTGAGATCTCTGTGCAATATCCAATTGTCGTGTAGATGGTGTACAGCTCTGAGTAACTGGGTCATCAGGCATTTGACTTCCCCTGAACACAAAAAATACAATATTACAAGGAAAGAACAAAGCATACATTACAATGCGTCTAGAAATAGATATCAAGGAGTCTGAATGTAGTAAGTTAAGTAAGAAGTATAATATGCAAGTCGTTTCTGTGCCAGATAGAGGAACAATGGATAAATACTTAGACAAAATTTAACCATTCTTAGAAGCATTCCTTCAAACATATCAACACTAGAGAAAGGCTTCCAAGCCATCTGAATCTTCACTTTAAACCTACACACTGTACATTCAATACAACATGTTCTTGAGCGAAATGAGTAAGTATTGAACGAGCCATAGTATAGTATACGAGCAGCAGTACCTGGCAGGAAGACTTGCTTCTTCCCACGCATAGTCTCCATAAGGCTCTTGAGGTCGTGCTCGACGTAGTCCATGACGATAAATATCTTGTCCATGTTGGAGCCGACCACTATCTCGCGCACGGTCACGATGTTTGGGTGCTGGCCCTGCAACAGCCGAACACAATGTGCCTCTCGTTAGTACTACACCAGGGGCGGGCCTTCGTACAGTTACCCCATACTGATCTCCTTGCTATAAAACATCTGAAAATGAATGCTTTATATGGTCCAAGCATTTTACATTAGAGTATCGTAGCATCCTATAGAGTATTTTACAAAGAGCTTAATTATCAAGATGTCGCTTCTTAATAATATTTATATGTTATGAAAGTACTTTATTCCTCTGCACAATCAGGTGGAAACTAGCCTCAAAATAAACATTAAAAACATATGTATGGCTACTTTGGTTTTGAACATTATTCATAATCATCATATCTTCACGCCACGTCCCTAACGGGGTAGGCAGAGAGTATAGAGCGCCAGTTCTCTCTAGACTTACATACCTCTTTCGCTTCGTCCACATTCATCAGTCTCTTCATACATGCTCATCGGTTTCGAGTACTCTTGACTCTCAGAACATTATTTAGTAGCCGTAACTTAATTTCGGGAGAACATCCTAGAGTAGTAGAAAATAATATGTTGGAAGGACACAATAAAGTAGTAGAGAATAGTTTGTCTAGTTATCGGGTTTACACCAAAGGTTTCTCATCGGTATTTGATACTAATAGAATTTGATCAAATCCACATTCATATGGGGAATATTTTTCTCGATCTTTAACAAAATACTTATTAAATTTCCCTATCTGATGTTTAGAACCATAGCCAACTAAGATGAAGATTTGCATAATCTTCTTATTTATACTCATTTACATAAGTTTCATTGAAACCTCAATACAGTGGTACTACGATACATTTCGTTAATTTACAAACCAATGAATAAACTTAAAAATAACATGACAATTATTCAGAACCAACAAAAGAACACATCTTCAGATATTTTATAGCAAACATGTATTTTTACCAAAAATATTATTGCAATTAAATTATAGTTAAATATTAAAAGCACGTTTACTTTGTCTCGTCGGTATTGTTGAACCAACAATTTGATCAAATTGTGTTATAAAATAAATAAACAACTAAAAAAAATTAAGGAAAATGTTTTAATTGTTGTATTTTTTATGCAAAACAACATGAAATTTCAAATTCACGCACATTTATTTGCCGTATCTCTGAACTCTGGCTCAGAAAAACTAATTATGCAAAACATTTTCCTTATATCTGCATCAATTCATCAAACGAGCGATAATAAACCTTATATCCAAATTCATTCGACCATGCCTTGAACACAGGCCTCCAATAACGACACATCAACACAACAGGTATTTAGTCGTTGTCATAGCAATATCTGCTATGTGCAGAAAGTATAACAATAATATTGAATAAAAACTTTTTGCACTTGGGAGATATTGCTTTGACAACTGTATGTCGGATGTGGTGTACTGTATTGGCTTCAACAATATGCAGCAATATTTTCCCAATAATTGTGAAGAACAATAAGATACATATACATACATATCATCACGCGAGTCCCTAACGGGGTAGGCAGAGGGAGTAGAGCGCCAGTTCTCTCTAGTCTTACATATGACATGAAATAATTTAACATAATTCGAGAGAATCTGGTTTCGCCGCAATTAAATTTCTCATGGGCCGAGTAAATACATATAAGTACATAACGGTAAAAATGTATCCATGAGAAACCGAATTGGGCGTAATTTGCCTGTATAATGGAGTTAAGGTTTCAAATATTTTATACGAAGGAGTGCGGTCAATAATAACAAGAAATTTGACTCGTTAAACCCAATCTGGGACAACATATCTGCACAACAATACATTGTATATCAGAATTCACGCCGTCGCCGGTCCTGTGCTGGTCTGCTTTGCTGGTCTTATTAAAATACAGGTTTGGAATGCGAACATCGAAAGTGGATACATCACACATCATAGTAACGTAGATAGCGACCCAACTATTATATTATTACAACTACACTCTTAACTTTTAAATAATATACAGTATTATAACTAATTAACATTTAATGGACGCCAGGCGATGGACATACTTAAGTTAGGACATCATCACAATAATGAGGGATTATAACAAAAAGTACGAATTATGTAAATAAATTTAATTTGGTTGCTGGACAACAACTACTGGGATATGGGAGATAATGGGAGCTACAGCACGTCTGCACGTCTGGTTAAAATTAAAAACGATTGATTCATTAATATAGGTTACGAGGACCTCCATTCACGACTTATTATTTAATGATATTTATGGACTTTTATTGTTATAGAACATGAGGGGCAAGCAAGCATACGGCCCACCCGATGGAAAATGGTTACCGCTGCCTATTTACGCTTACAATAACGAAGTATCACTTGCGCGCAAAAAATTGTGTTATTTGGCTATAAGTATTCTATAAATTCTAGTTATTTCAGCAGTGTCAAGCTACTTGACTTTACACAGGAAACGACAATGTACTTGGGCTATTTTATTCCAGGCAACTGTTGTTAACATCCACCCGAGGACCTGGTAAGCCGTAGGGCTGTCCTGTAAAGGAAGTAGGCTTCATTGTGTTCTCCTGCGTGAGCATATCTATACTTGTAATTGACAGAAATCTTTTTCCGCAGCTAATGTCATTAGTTAGCGTGAACGCTAACAGATAAGGATTTTGTCTGGAGCCGCAGATGTGCATTGAGTATCGTGTTTTTAAGGTACGAAAGCCAGGGATATCGTCAAAACAATTACCATTCCGTATGTATCGTTTCCATTTTTAACAATAGCTGTGCAAATTAAGTTATACGGAAACCATTACGACATACGTTTAACCTTGACAATACTTAATAATAATGGTTAATAAAAGTATAGTTCCGCTTATTTTGAAACACGAGTAATTAAAAATCGCCGTATGTCACACTAGAAAATCGTATTCCGTTTTTTTTTACTAATACACCTACTTAATTCCTGAACGAACTTGAAGCAAAAATGAAGTCGGTTAATGATATATAGGAAAAACTTATCGAACGCATTTAATTACACGAGTATTCCTAATTCCAATGAAAACTATCATACGGGGAAGGAAAACATTGAGAGGAAACCTGGATACGTCTGAGAAGCAATTCAAAGGCGTATATATAGTCGTAATACCCACACACCCACTTATATATATATATAGCCGTGCTGGTAACGGTGATGGACTCACCATCTGTCACGTTGGCCCCTAAATATAAAAAGCCGTTGCGGAAAGGCATAGATCTCGTGTATAGAAACTGAATAATTTTAAAACTATAAAATAACGTTATAAATTACTCTTTTCATGTAAAAACAACAGAGTTATTTAAAGTGTTGTGATTGTGCATGGGGACAGTTGCGTTAAAAAGTTGTTAATAATATCAAGTAATGTTAAACATTAGTTTGTACGAACAAGCAAAATGTAGGTGCCACACAGAAAGTAATAGACCACTGTTGAACGAATGGTGCGTTAGTATACCTTAATCTAGTCTTAATAAACTGCCTCTAGTAATATCCTCTGGAAACTCTTACTTCAGAAACGTCTTGCGTTTACTCTTAGAAGATGAGTTTGATAACTAATCAAAGCGCCACGCCTTCCTACAATGGGTCGCGAAGGTGTAGGCAGAGGTAAACTTATCAATGCTAGTTTCCGCAATTAACTGGTAACTTTTTTAACTCACTCTAATGTTGAAAGATCGCAAGTTCGAATCCTGACTGCACCAATGAACTTTTTGAACCTCAGTACCTACAGTGATTAGACACACCACGAGCTTTACGGTGAAGGAAAACATCGAGACCTGCATACGTCTGAGAAGTAATTTAAAGGCGTATGTATAGTCGAGCTTGAGTAACGGCGATGGACTCGACATCTGTCACGTTGGCACCTAAAATATAGCTCTGGCGGAGTGGTTGTGTGGGTGGCGGAGTGGTTGTGTGGGTACTACTTATTCACCTCTGCCTACCGCTTCGGGGACCCCTGTGGGAAGGCATGAGGATATATTACAATACTAGCGGTCACGCCCAGCTTCGCCCGTGTAAAAAACGTGTTTTTTTGTTAAATTTATTTAACGCCCCCGCGTTTCACCTTGCTGGTGGAGTTTAATAAAATCCGTTCTTAGCTAACCTCCACACCGCGTAAGAAATACTCCTACCAAATTTCAAGTCAATCGGCCTTATAGTTCCTGAGATTTCGTGATGAGTGAGTTCACAAATGGGATCTCCTTTATATCTTTGGATAGATTATGTTTATATTTCGTTAATGCAATTCGTGGTCGAAAACAAAAGCCGTTATACAATACCCATTTTAAACCGAAGTTGCCGCGCAGTTTTTAAGAATTGCTCTATTCCATTTTTGAACATTCCCGTGAAAATCTAATATTCTCTTTAGCAATTCCCGAGGCTAATTCCCGCAATAAGACAAACAGATAACGAAAACAAAACAAATAGCAGATAACGTATTATGACATATATAACGTATATTACACAATATTGTATAACATTTGCTCTCCCATAAACTAACAAGCACTACACAGAGTTTGTGATGAGTATTATTTTGACATCGTCGAATGCTCTCGGGATGTACATCCATTGGGTAATGAATAGTCTTGAAACAAATTGGTCACCACCTAGTGCATGTCACTACAGCACCGAATTAGTTAGCACCCTTGTTCTTCCTCATCATTAGGTATAGTTTTCCCTCATGGATACTGTTGAAACAACAATTGAAAAATAAGAATCGAAATGTAACCTAACTTGTGGGATGCTTTAAGGACCAAATTATTCTGCCTTACCTACATCTACATACATATCATCACGCCAAGTCCCTAGCGGGGTAGGCAGAGAGTATAGAGCGCCAGTTCTCTCTAGACTTACATACCTCTTTCGCTTCGTCCACGTTCATCAGTCTCTTCATACATGCTCGTCGGTTTCGAGTACTCTTAACGTTCCCGTCCTTGAGAGTCCGATCGATTTGATCCAGGTAGTTGGAACGTGGCCTTCCTCTGCCTCTTCTTGCACACACTTTTGCTTTGTATATCTGTTTCGTCAATCTTTCTTCGCTCATCTACACTCACCTACATCTGAAGGCGCAGATTTTTTTTAATAGTATGTATGTACTGTTTTTATTAACGAAGCGTGCAAATTGATATCCATACGAGTGATACGACCATGTGTAACGAAATAAACTACTTTTAGCGTTATGTGTACTTTTATCCAAAGACAATACAAAATACATCCTATATGTTACTTTCGCACACAATGTTTTACTCAAAAAATAATCTTACAAAATAAGACATTCGCGTGAGGTTACGTCACTAGAGCCTAGTGACAAAAATATGAATGTTCAAGTTCTTATTACGTGGGTGAGTAAACCCTAAATAATCAGTTGAGCATAACCAAAACTTGGGAATAACATACCAACTGCTCTGAGCATATTGACTAACAAAGTACGTTCAAAGAGGTTAGGATTTTGTTACAGTATAATCATATGGATAATTTAACGAGTGTCAGTGGTATGACAATGTGTCATTGTTTCTTGTCGCGAAATTTTGCTCTTATAAACGAGGTAAGGCTCGTCTTCGGGAATTAAGCCTGATTAATGTAACTCAGTTGGGAAAGTTTAAGGCTTCTGAATGCAAACTCAAACGTATTGGATGAATGATTGATGACTTCCATTGGATACATAACACAGGCATAGTTGCAACCATCTCTTCCCTTGGCGAGATCATAATGAAAATCGAAAAGAGTTCGTAAAACACGAGCATGGCCTACAACACGACCGACGGGCATGTTTGTATTCATTCGTTCAGTCCCATAGAAACTATATTCAACCATACAATACTAGTTACTTAACAAGATAATTGAGATCACGTCTGGCAAGCTATCATTTATTTAGCTTAATCTAAAAGCGATTTAAGCCCTTTTGCATTGTTGCGATCTATTGGAATATCACAAAAATATGAGACGGCGAAATAGCTTGGTAGCAAAAACGAGTAGTAGTAGCATTAGATTTCGGGATGTCTAAATTAACTCGACCTTGTTGGATTACAACAATGTACAAAATTTATTGATGACTGAAAAACAGATGGATCGCTAGGCCTTGTTGCTCTGCGACGCATGGAACGTCAGATCATATAGGAAATATTACCGCGTAATTTATATTCCCCGTAGAACCGTGGATTATATTTTCACAAAATTGCATATAAACTGTTAGATACATAGATGAGCCACATTTACGTTATATCAATATCATTCACACCATCACGCCGTCTCACAAAATGAACCGCCGGAGACATAATTAGGTGCCAATGTTACGGCGGCGATTCTCTTACCGTAGCTTAGGCAAGATTTCATGTCTTTGATTTTATTTTAAACAGTTTCCAAGTCTTGTTTCACCATGTAATAATACAGTAAAACCGTGCAAACACGCATTTCAAAGTAGTAATATGTATACATATTAATTGCCCAGTCTGTCTATAATTATGTTAGGCAGTGAGCCTCGCGATACAAAGAATGCAGCACAATGCGTCATCGTCATCAACACGATAGTCTCGTTCAATAATTGTTGGCGCGATCCTCCTGATCCGACTTGTGCGATCTTAATTGGTAATGTTCACAATAATATCTACCATCTACGTATAATTAAAGCATAATATGGTCTGAACATACCCAAGCGTTTTAGCGAAGTATTATCAGACAATATTACAGGCCCTTGTACTCGCACAATTAACACGTAGGTAATATATTCTGACTGACACTTGTACAAAATAAGACCAAGCTCGTTTAACGTGTGCGTGTAATTGGGCCCAACATTGGTACACTAATATTAGTTTACCTGCGCCGCTGTTATTCTTTATAACATCTTCTGAACACATTGCAGTCGACATAATAATATTGTTGCGTCGCTATCTACTTAACTTTCGATGTTCGTATTATTTCAATCTTTAATGCATATATTTTGGGAAAAATATATTTGGTGAAGGTCATGTTCGTACATTTAAGAAAGCATGGTGGGTTGGTCCCCTGGAATAAATTCCTTATAAGATACTCAGGCCCGCCCGTGTATCGAAGTAGTTACCCTTGCAATCGGGTCACACCTCTAGCACAACCCTCTTGCAGGTAAGGGGTGCCGGGCCTGTAGGAATAAAATACAAAGCATTAATCATATGAAATGTGCACAAGAGCCATCGAGTGCTTCACAGCTCGCGGCCCGTTCAAGCGGTTTCTATTACAATAGTATTAAAGGTGATACCTTGTTTGCAAGGGCAGTGATGCATTGTGATGGCTCTAGTGAGCTTACAGTACATAAGAGAGGGAATGTGATCCTACCTTCAGGAGGGTGTTGATCTCTCTCAGAGACGTGATTGGGAATCCTTCCTTTTCTTTTTCCATTTTTAGTCGTTTCAAAGCAACAATTTCCTCTGTTGTTTTGTCGCGAGCTCTGTAAACAACTCCGTATGTGCCTTCCTCTATTCTATTCAGACAATGAAACTCCTCAACCGACCGACAACCCTATAAAATTTCATTAATTACACATCAATTACACTGGAAATCAATACATCAGTCACAGATATGTGTGCTGTTTTAAATAATATTATATAATGCTTACTCTTAAGTATGATTGTTTTATAATAACCATATTCATCCACATGATATTGCTGACACCAAATTAACAAATGGAGAGACATTCTCGTACTGTTTAATGACAAAATCAGTTTTACCATATATGTTACCAGGACCAAACTGAATAAGATAAATATTATGTATAAGATAGCCGTGGTGGCCGAGTGGTTCGAGCAGTTGCCTGCGACGCGAAGGTCGCAAGTTCGAATCCCGACTGTACCAATGAGTTTTTTCTGAACTTAAGTACAGTGATTAGTCACACCACGAGCTTTACGGTGAAGGAAAACATCGAGAGGAAACCTGCATACGTCTGAGAAGAAATTCAAAGGCGTATATATAGTCGTGCTTGAGTAACGGCGATGGACTCGCCATCTGTCACGTTGGCACCAAATATACCTCTGGCGGAAAGTGGGTGTGTGCGTATTACCTATACACCTCTGCCTACCCCTTCGGGGACCCTTGTGGGAAGGCGTGAGGATATATTATATATTATTATTATATTATGTATAATACGAGTTTATGTCATACCTTCCAAATCACAAGCTTATATTTTGAACTATTTAATTCATAGAAATATAACCGTCAATCGACAACGATCTCTGCCATGAGGCGCAGTTGTGATAGTCGTAAGTAGCAAAGATGCTCAGAGCGAAGAAGCGGCATTTGGAAGGTCGCGGGTTCCAATCCTGCCTCGTGATTGGCATTGCATATATTTTCTTTTACAATAAGTCTGTATATTACGACATATGTTTACCTGCAGTGCCGGAAAGTAGGGTGGTAATGCATTGATAGCTTCCTCTCGCTGCCTGGTCTTCTCCTCGTCTTCTTTTGGTTTCTCCTCTTCAACCGCTGGTTTGCCATTCTCGCCAGGTGGAGGTGGGGAGAATGAATGTGATCTGCTTCTACTCTTAGATCGGGACTGTGATCTGGAGATATAGATACTATTCTAATCATAAGTAACATTCAATATGACCTATCTCTATAATACCCCATATTATGCCTACATGTTTTCTCCATCTTAGGGTCGCATGGACTCATTTCAACCAATTTACACAAAACCTTAACAAATGATACACTTTAACCTTCCTCGTGAATTACTCATTATCTTGGTAAAAGCCGCATGAATATCAGTTCAGTAGTGTTAGAGTTTATAACGAACAGACAGGCGGACGCTCAGTATGGGGACAATCATATTTGCAAATTAACATGAATGTAAATATTATTATTATTCATATTATATTATTATTATTCATATGATATTATTATTATTCATATGATATTATTATTACAACATGAATGGCGATATGCTTGTTACGAAACGTTGTTGTTTGTTACTTTCCTTCCCTTTTATCCCCAATAGTCGGGAAAAGCACGTGTTGCATTATTCTTGCCAGTTATTAATGAGTAGGTACTTATTCCACACAACAAAGTACAAAACTAGGAGCCATACATGTCAATAGTAATTTAGTGTGTAACAAATGGTTAACTATCCGAATAATAATATATATAATAATATATCCTCACGGCTTCCCACAAGGGTCCCCGAAGGGGTAGGCAGAGGTGTATAGGTAATACCCACACACCCACTTTCCGCCAGAGGTATATTAGGTGCCAACGTGACAGATGGCGAATCCATCGCCGTTACTCCAGCACGACTATACATACGCCTTTGAATTTCTTCTCAGACGTTTGCAGGTTTCCTCTCGATGTTTTCCTTCACCGTTAAGCTCGTGGTGTGACTAATCACTGTACTTAAGTTTAGAAAAACTCATTGGTACAGTCGGGATTCGAACTTGCGACCTTTGCGTCGCAGGCAACTGCTCAAACCACTCGGCCACCACGGCTGTTATATAATGTACTATTAAATATTTAGTTACTTGCCTACCCAGTGACGGACCAGTGTTATGTATGTGTGTAGGTACTATTATGATTTATACATATAATATAAGCATCGTATACAGGATACAGACCTTCTAGATTCATGGGATGAAGGACTTTCAAGATTTGATTTGAGGTTTGGCGACTTTGACTTTGATTTTGGTCTAGCCTTATCATTAAGGCTTTCATCCTCCTGTTCTTTGTCAGATTTTTCCTCATTTATCTCCTCTTCTTCAGATTTAGAATCGGCACCAGAGTCAGAGTCTGTGCTTGAGCTATCATCTTCTGTTGCACTGTTGGAATGTTCTCCTGTATAAAAAAGGTCATCAATTAAATACTAATTATATTTTACACATAAAACTTATTCCTTTCCATTTCCACTGGAAGTCTGAACTTCATGGATATTTTTGCGCATATCACAAATTTTAAGTCAAAATTGGTGAAGGCATTGCAGTGATTGGCTAGTCAGAATGATAATTTCATAAGGAAAATAAAATGTGGGTGTGTGGGTATTACCTATACACCTCTGCCTACCCCTTCGGGGACCCTTGTGGGAAGGCGTGAGAAAATAAAATTTCTAATATAAAATACACAATTATAGAGATAACAAACAGACGCTGCAATTGAAATATTAGGCTGTGCCCCGCGGCTTTACCCGCCAACTTTTTTTTCAATAAAACATATCTTGTGCTATTCCATATAATAATCTATATGTGTCTGATTTCATTCAGTTCCGGTCGGTAGTTATTGCGTGGGAAAGGAACGAACAAACTTTCGTATTTATAATATTAGTAGGATAGAGTTCTTACCGTCTTCAGGCTCAGAATGTGCAGAGTCACTCTTCATTTCCACATCGCTAGCATCAGACACAGTTACAACTGAATCCCCATAGTTTGGAGAATGCTCAATTTTATTTTTCTTTGCTGATCCTTCATTTTGCGGGACTGATCGTTTTTTTCCCCGACGCCTTCGTTCCTCGCGTCTTGCTTCCAATTCAGTTCGCGACTCATGCTTTCGTTTCTCCATCTCACGCTCTAAAAGAATATAAGATTTCGTTATACATTCAAATTAGCTGTGGGTTGGTTTTCCCAGTGTCCAGCCAATAATCTATCTCTGTTCCGAATTTCTAGGAATTCCGTTCTTAGTTATTGCGTTCAAAAAAGAAAAAAACATCATCAATTCAAACAGCTTCTATAAAGCTGTTTGAATTTCTCTTACTGAAAAAATCTACAATAAGGAGATTTGCAGAAAAGTTAAAGTACTGGGACATGGCCATATTGCTTGCAGAAACAGTAACTATGGGGAAAGAAAGTTCCTAGAGTAAAGACCAAGTAATGGATGACACAGTGTAGGACATAGGTCCACTTATAGTATAGGGGGCCTACAAAATAAACCTATGTCCTGGTCAGAGGCCGAGGAGAGATGTTTAACAGGGTGTCCTTTGCCCAGCAGTGGATATCTACTGGCCTTATGAAAATGCTGAAAGCTATAAGTTATAATTGCAAATGTCACATACCTGCTTCAATCAAGCGATTTCTTCTTTCCCGCTGGTGTTTGTCTAGTGATGAATGGCGGTCAGACTTTGATTCTCTGTCACCATGTTCAGAACTTCTCTTCGAGTCCTGCCCTTGAAGCTCTTTACTGATCCGCTTGTTTAATAACCTAGTTCTGAGGTCTTCCAATTCTTTATCACCTGAAGTCCTATCTCTATTTTCTTTTTCATTATTATGGTTACTGTGACCCTCTTCAGCCAATAATCTTAATCTTGATTCTATTCTCTCTGTCTCACTATTTTTTCTTTCACTTTCAGCATATTTATACTGACGATCCCGTTCCGCTCTTAAATACATATCTCTTTGTGCATCCTTCTCTTTATACACCTCTTTGTCTCTGAAAGTATCTCTAGACCTCTGTGCTTCTCTAAAGGATGCATTTTCCCTATACATTTCCCGTTCCCTGTAGTGTTCCCGTTCTCTATAGGGGTCCTTCTCCCTATATACCTCTTTCTCTTTGTTGTACATCTCCTTTTCTTTGTTGTACATCTCCTTTTCTTTATTATACATCTCCTTATCTCTCATCTCCCTTTCCCTGTACATTTCCTTTTCCTTGTACATGTCCTTCCCATCTCGGTACATTTCCTTTTCTCTGTAAACTTCCTTATCACGGTACATGTCCTTCTCTCTATATGCTTCCTTATTCCTGAATGCCTCCTTTTCCCTATAGACATCCTTGTTATAGTACTGTTTATCTCTGTAATATTCTTTAGGCATTTCTTCACGGTCTGAACTCTTGTTAACATCTCTCTTAAGTTTTTCAGACTTATCACGTTCCCTGTTGAAAAAGTTTTATGTATGATCTATAACATTCCCAATGTCAGTAGGATGATAGACCTTAAAGCATAATAACAGATAAAATATTATGTATGTATGTATGCATGTTTTATAGGGAAAACTTACTAACTTAACTTACTAAATAAACAGAGTGGCAATGCGCAAGTGATAATTCCATATGGTGAGCAAGTAAATAGGCTACAGTAACTGTTTCCCATCGGGTGGGCTGTATGCTTCTTTGCCACAGTTGTTGTATAAAAAAACAGATTATTTTAAGCTAAGAACTTTTAGTAGACCTTATACCTTGAATTCTTAGGTAATAAATTTTGCCAGTAATATTAAAGTTTTACCATAAATCATTACCTGTATAGGTGCTTTTTCTCTTTCCTGGAACCTTCTTTATATCTGTCTTTTACAGTCCTCTTGTGCACTCGCTTGTCTCGATGTGATCTGATCACTGCTTGAGGTGGCTTGATCACTAAGGAATCAGCATTATCTCTATCCTCATCCGATAAGCTAAAAAATATGAACAGCTAAATCGAATAGCCTAGAAATATGTGAAATAAAATATTTTGATTTTGGTTTTGAGTATATTAATGAGCAAAACCATTGATAAACTGAAGACTTGACATAGTTGAAATATACAAATGGGTAAGGTACTAACCTAACCTATAAGTTTATAGTAAATAACAAATATTTATTAATATTAAGGGATGATTTGATTTCACATTCAGGGTCACTAGACAAGGGCAAGGGCCACCGCCACAGATTTCTCCGAAGGGACAACACAATGGACTTTTCCTGTAGGCGTGGTTTTAGAAGTAAAAACCCACCATCATTATCAGAGGATTGGTTGAATGTTAATTTACAAATGAGTGCTCCGCATATGTAAAAAAAGAAAACAAGCAATTCTTATGGCGGAGTTGAGCACAAGTTACGACTGAGTTCTGATATACCCTCAATAATTTTGGATATCTGAGAGCGTAAGAGTAAAGCAGTAAAGCAAGTAAGAAATGTGATACTAATGTATTTACCTGAAATCCATTTCATCCTGAACAGGGCTACGAGCCAATTCACCGTCCTCACTTTGATCGTCTTCGTAATTACTCATGATGATACAAAGGTAATACAAAGATACAATAGAAAACTTGTTTATAATATGCAGTAAAATCTATATCACACTGACTATTACTGTTGACACTCAAATAAACACTTGAAGTAGTTAGTTTATTTTTATAACATATGCAGAAAATACTTCCAAGTCATGACACTTTTATGAGAACAAACAACACACACAGTTACAAACCTACGCCATTTTGTTTTACATTACACCTTGTTTGTAACGGATATGGTTTTTTACTGGCGAAGTATGTGCCAACCGAAAAAAAAATTATACCGACTTCCGCATACAGATGACACTATCGTTAACATAAGTAACAAGGGCATAAACGAGAGTTGCTAAAATACAAAATAGTTACTTAAGTTATTAGTTTATTTGTATTTTAGGAAGAAGCCCTGGTGGCCAAGTAGTTCTAGTAGTTGCCTGCGACGCAAAGATCACAAGCTCGAATCCCGACTGTACCAATGAGTACAGTACTTAAATGTAACTTATGTACAGTGATTATGATGATTATAATCATCATAATTTAACTTGAACTTTCAGATTGTAAGCAAGTAATACTGTCTGTATTACTTGCTTCATAAATTAAAGCTGAATCTGGATTATTTGGATTCCTATGCGCATCAATCATATCATCACTTATTCGAACATGCTTACATTATATTCTGCTATTGCTTCATATTATTTTTAGAAATTTTAAGCAGCATTTTAATACGTGTCATTATAGTGCAATAAACATGCATATACGGAGAGATAGATCATTTCACAATGTTTGAAAGATTTGTATTCATGTAATTACATACATTAAAAAAACACAACATACTGTCAAAGTCAAATTGAAATATATTTTTATCTACAAACAAAGTAGGTACTTAAATAAATTCGCAAATATACACAATTTCATATTTCATATTATTCATATTTAGCTAGAGGTACTTAAAAAATCTTTCTTTTCATAACGTTCGATTGTGTTAATAAATATGATATAATAACATTTCTTCAATTTGTGAAACTGGCCAGTGAGCTGTATTTATAATATGGTAAGTTCTAATTACTGTTGTTTTATCAAAAAGTTATTAAATATTATCTAATATAGATGTAAGAAAAAATTTAAAGTGCTTCACAATTCGAATATCTCTTTACTATAGTCGTAATGCGTAATGTAAATAATATACTATTTTGTACATTGTTATTAGTAATTTAGTGCATAAATCACTGTTTTGGACAAAACAGTCAACAGCTATGAATAAATTGTACTTCTAACCTTCTTCGGTTTTCCTAAGGGTCACTGAAGACGTAGGCAGAGGTGTTATAGTACCCACTTTATTAAGTTACATTTTGATACTGACATATCTTGTTTGTTGTTGTCTCTTCTTTCTTGAGAAGTAAATAATTATTAACTATTTTCATGTTTCATTTTAGAATAGTAAAATATTGAATTCAATAGCAAATGCTATAGACAATAAAGATGAAATCAAGAAACGAGCTGAAAATGGAAGACAAATCTTACAAGAGCTTAAAACATGTATTCACAATTGCCAAAATAGGTTTGGAGGAAAGTCTGAGTTGGCAACCGAAGATGATATAAGGTAGAGCTTTGAAGAGTTATTATTTGTCTATAACATTTGTGGATATTCAAATTAAAATATTTACATAAAATTAATAAGTGTTTAAAATATTTGTTTTAGGATAGTAAATTTGTGTGAGAAATGGGAGAAAGTGCTTAGCCATGGCATAAGGACCAATTTGTCCAACTCAACCATACAAAACTTGGTCACTGCAGGTCTCAACTTCACATTTAACATTCTCAATGTTGGTAAGTCTCTACATAGATCCTACATATTTTGGTTGCAGATGTTTAAATTTGCTTAAATTTATCTTAACAAAAGAAAATGTATAATCTAAAAAATTTATGTTTCAAGCTGCTCAGCATAAACTTGTGATTATTATCTTTCTGAATATGTGTTGTTATCACCTTTTGTTAATTTACATCCATGGTAGTTTAGACTTAAGTGAGAAATTGAAGATGGCTAGCTGGTATGTTGAAGCTAATTAATGTGGGTAGAGAAAAATAATCCTGTTAGTATAGTGAGAAACACCACTCTACTGACTCTGCCATCACTCTACTCCACATGAAGCACTCTTGTGTTTATACATATGATGATAAGACTTATGTTATGAATATGTTTAAATATCGAGAGCCGTGGTGGCCGAGTGGTTCGAGCAGTTGCCTGCGACGCAAAGATCGCAAGTTCGAATCCCGACTGTACCAATGAGTTTTTCTAAACTTAAGTGCAGTGATTAGTCACACCACGAGCTTTACGGTGAAGGAAAACATCGAGAGGAAACCTGCATACGTCTGAGAAGAAATTCAAAGGCGTATGTATAGTCGTGCTTGAGTAACGGCGATGGACTCGCCATCTGTCACGTTGGCACCTAATATACCTCTGGCGGAAAGTGGGTGTGTGGGTATTACCTATACACCTCTGCCTACCCCTTCGGGGACCCTTGTGGGAAGGCGTGAGGATATATATGTTTAAATATAATTATAACATATAGAGATGACTTTTTTGTTATAGGCAATTCTCTCTGGAGCTACACATGTCTTCACCTCACAAAACATGAAAAGGAACGATTTAAGATACTATCTAATATAAATACACCACTGGGATATTTCAGAGCATTTCTTCGAGCAGCACTTAATGAAAGATCATTAGACAGGTATGTTGACTTAATTATTGTTTCTCATCTTAATATTATAAATGCGAAAGTTTGAGAAAATGTGGAATGTACACAATGCCTAAACGGAATTGGATTAAATTTGGCTCAGTGATAGATGATTAACTGGATTAACACATAGGATATGTTGATTACTTGTACTGAGTTTTGTTATTTTGTGTGTAGATATCTTCAAAGCTGGGTTGCTCATGGCCTGCTAATGGAATACTATGAGGAAGGAGCTCTGGTGAGAGATAATGAGACTTGCAAGCAGCTATCCACCGTGGCAGCAGGTCAGTCGGTCAATTTCTCCCTTATGGGTCTAGCAAAGGAATGCTTACCCCTCAAATGGTATTACAACCATCCATGATACGGAAAGTATTTGCCTAGTGATCATTATCCAAAAATATGTGAATAATAATGAATTACTCATTCTATGTGAAATAATGACAAAACATTTGTAACAAGATCAACTGTGTTACTTTTATATTGTTTTAGGCTTATCATCTATTTTGTTTGCGTTATCAATCGACAGACCAGAGCTAAATGACTCACAGCATATAAATCAAGCCACCAGAGCGGAACAATTAATACCTCTGCCTGCAGCAGTCAAACCGAGCAATTTAAAACGTAAACCTCTCAGACAGGTGATATCTTTTGAGAAGAATGAACAAAATAATAAAGTGAAACCCATTAGCAAAGCGCTCGGCGAGGCGGAGCGGGCCAGTGACATGTGCAGTAGTGCTCCGGCCACCTGCTTGAATTCGCCCGACCCTAGATTGGGACCCCAGATTTCGTCGACCAGTGAACCAACCAGTTCCGAATACAAAAGCAGTTTGCGATACTTCTTCCCAGACAGCGTGAAGGGCATCGATAGCCCCTCGCAAATTCTCACAAAGCTATCCGAATGTGCTAAGGAAATATTCTCCTCTTCCAGCAATATTGATGATAATAATGTAATTAAAGATGACATATCAGACATAAGTGTTAGTAATTTAAAAATATCAGATAGCGACAGTGAAGAAGTGGCTGGCAGCATCAACGGGAGCGCGTCTTGCCTCGAGTTGTGTTTCACGGAGGACGAGTGTGCACCGGACGATAAAACCAACAAGTATACATTAGAAAGTACCGACAATGAATATTTAAGTTTACAATTAAAGTGCACTCAAATTGAATTGGCAAGTAAAGAGAAAATACATAAATTAGAAAAAGTTGTACTGGATCTCAGCAAGTAAGTCATGTTGATAACTAATATCAAAATATATATCCGGCAAAAGGGGTTTCCAATATAGTACATATAGGTACCTCTTTTGGTACTGGGTACTTCTTTGGGTACCATTACAGGAAGGCATTCTGAATATACATATATATGTATATACGTATAGAGATATATACAAATAATACATACATACATAATACATATCATCACGCCAAGTCCCTAACGGGGTAGGCAGAGAGTATAGAGCGCCAGTTCTCTCTAGACTTACATACCTCTTTCGCTTCATCCACATTCATCAGTCTCTTCATACATGCTCGTCGGTTTCGAGTACTCTTAACGTTCCCGTCCTTGAGAGTCCGATCGATTTGATCCAGGTAGTTGGAATGTGGCCTTCCTCTGCCTCTTCTTGCACACACTTCTGCTTTGTATATCTGTTTCGTCAATCTTTCTTCACTCATCCTTTCTATGTGTCCAAACCAACGTAACATGCCTTTCTTCATCTTTACAATCACGCCCTCATTCACGCCAGTTGATTTGCGAATCTCTTCATTGCGGATTCGATCTAATATCGTTACTCCGCACATTTTTCGAAGAGATCGCATCTCAACTGCATTCAAGCTATTTTCATACTTCCTCTGACATACCCAGGATTCGCTGCCATACAACAAGGTAGGTACCAATATCGCGTTGTGGACAGCAACTCGAGCATTCTTGCTCAGACTTTTACTGCCCATCAACGCCGACATGGCCCCATTCACCTTATTTCCGGCAGTTATCCTTATAATACAAATAATATGTTGTCGTATTTCAAGGGAGAATGGCAGGTTGAAGGACCAGTTACGACAATATATGTCGGCTGTAGAGATGGGCAAAGCTCTGAAAAATGGTAGTGGGGACTCTGAAGAGGTCAACCAATATGAGAGGAAATTGGTGCAGGTGAGTCAACAACAAACAACATTAATAATAAACGTAAATTAGCCGTGGTGGCCGAGTGGTTCGAGCAGTGGCCTGCGACGCAAAGGTCGCAAGTTCGAATCCCGACTGTACCAATGAGTTTTTCTAAAACTTAAGTACAGTGATTAGTCACACCACGAACTTTACGGTGAAGGAAAACATCGAGAGGAAACCCGGCATACGTCTGAGAAGAAATTCAAAGGCGTATGTATGTATAGTCGTGCTTGAGTAACGGCGATGGACTCGCCATCTGTCACGTTGGCACCTAATATACCTCTGGCGGAAAGTGGGTGTGTGGGTATTACCTATACACCTCTGCCTACCCCTTCGGGGACCCTTGTGGGAAGGCGTGAGGATGAATAATAAACGTTGACTTCCAAGAATGCATTTTTTTATACCACTAAGGTGGCGAGCAGCATGCGGTCCGCCTGATGGCTACCGCCTATGGACTCTTGCAACAAGAGGAGTATCACTTGGGCGTTGCCGACCCTGCAGGAATCTTTTCACACCCTTCTTGAAGAACTCCATGCTGTACTCTTTAGAGAAAACCTCAACGCCAAATGAAACTTCTTTAAATACGCACAGTGCGGTACACTGCCGGTTCATTAAAGGATGCTCTCTCTGTACTGGCTAGTTAAATGGTCATAACGCACATAGTTAAATGGACATAAATGGTCCTGTGTGCTTATTCTTCAAATCGACAACAATATAGATTCGGAACGATAAATGTATTGTAACTTTTCACGTTGTTGTAGGTGGCCGAGATGCATGCAGAGTTGATGGAGTTCAACCAACATTTACAACAACGGTTACAAGAGCTGGAAAGCACTGGTATTGAGGTGTTGGAGTATCCCGAATGTAATGTCAAAGTCCACATTCCTAGTGCATTGTTAGTGGGGAAGAAGACTCATTCCTTTCATGTATACCAGGTATATTTCAATTATAGCATGCAAGCAGATATCTTTGTCTCATGGTATCTCTCCTAAATTAAAGAGTATAACTCTTATCGGTGTAACTGATAAAGCTCCCTCCATTTTTCTTTGTCTAGAGTAGTTCTTCTTTATACAACTCAACCGCTATTTTCTCTTTCATTTGCTTTGCGTAAGTTATTCTCGATCTGCCAATTGTCTGTCGTATGATAAAAGAATGTAAATGTTTTTATTTCAGATTTTTCTCAAAATAGGCCTAGAAGAATGGACCGTATACCATAGGTATGCAAAATTTCACGAGCTGCATACGCAACTAAAGAAATGTCATCCAGATATAGCAACGTACAGATTTCCACCCAAAAAAACTTTACGGAAACGAGTGAGTACCTATTGTAATAATTATAATTATAATAATAATGTCTTAAAATATTTAGCTGGATTTTATGTTATTTGTAGTTTGTGTTATCTATTTGTAATGAAAATATTGCGAAAATTAGGATGCACAGATGGATTGTGAATGCAATTCGATGACATGGCTCAGAGATAGATTCTATGGTATGGAATAGGACATAGGATACAATATATCCATCCTTAATCTATCCGTCTACACATATTGTTTTTAATTTAGTAAAAAAAACACGAATGCAAGGCTACAGCTTTATAACATTAGTATAGATAATCAAATTTATCGCTTGGCGTAGCTTGTAGAGCTAATACAACATCGTTTTGTCACCTATTCTAACAACTCATGTTAGAAAGTCTAGCTCCAGTTAGTATTTTAAATTAGTCTAACGTACTTGTACTTACATCGCTCCCAGGACGCTCACTTAGTAGAGCAGCGACGTTTAGCGCTTCAGGCGTATCTGCGTCACATACTGCTCGTCCTGCCTGAACTGAGGGAGTGCACCAATCGCGCTCAACTGATCACTCTACTACCGTTCTTTGGGTTTGTATAAGTTACTTCAACCCTCTACTAACAACCTCAATAGCATGTCTTACTAATATTATGAATGCGTAAGTTTGTTCCTCTTTCAAAAACACTACATACTGTAAGATTCTTATATGAAATGTGGCACAGTGATGGATCAACAGCTGAATTGACACTGGATATTAGAGAATCTTAGGAAAATTATATTAGAAATATTACCAATAAATCGAAAATATACGCGGGTGGAACCGCAGCTAGTTAATAATAATATGCCGTACACCAAATGGGTTATTCATATCGACCAATTCCATCCAATTGTTTTCTGGAAGTGATCGCCGACTGCGATAGGACCACTAATTATACTCTTTTAATATATACACGTAAAATAAATACACGTAATTGTAGTATGATATACTATGCATGTAAAACGATTCAAAAATAATTTGGTGTACAATAAAGCTTAAAAATAATTGCAGAACGTCATCAACGGCGAAAGAAAACGGCATGAACCATGGTCTCAGCCGTCAGGAGTCGAGCGACTCTATTGCAACCTACGACCCACTGTGATGGAGAACTGAAACATGATACTTCTCTCTCTCACACTTCGCGGAATACAATTAAACTTGGCTGTAATGAGATCGTGTTATTCCTCTAACGCAATTTTTAGGACATAATAAAATTTATGAAAATGAATTAATAATAAGTAGTATAGTACTGTAATAATCTAGCAAACAGTAAGTTATTTTGTTACCAAAACTGACTCAGTCAGATAAAACAGCAACGAAATATAAGTTAGAATAAGCGAATTTGTACATACAATTTTATATATTTTGTTATTTAGATCGTAGGTAGATGTCGTGTGTAATTATTTTAATCGTAGTTACCTTCAGGCTAGCTATCTGGATCCTGTATCGAGTACTATTACCGCCAGAATAGAGGTCGATTGCATTTGCAAATTAGCCTTGACTATTTATGATTTCTGTAAAATTCCAGTATATTATCTGCTGTGTTTTACTGTGATAATGTTAATAATTTAAATACGATTCAATTTTATAAGTCGGCCGTCTTTATATTTCCTGTAGGCGGTCATATTGACGAGATGTTAATCTGAAGAAACTATAATGCATAAAAGTACAGTAGGGCCCACTTGTTCAAAACAAGTATTTATTGTTTTCATATTCCATGATTATCTGTTGTCTGGTAATAAATGATTATTAGTATTAGTATTCAATGGAAAATCACCCCATGTACAATTATTATTAAATATTAATTAATGTATAGTGATACGGTTAGCTGAACAGTATAATAATTTATAAATACATATTTTAATTGAAATTATTGTACAGAAAAGAACTATTTTGGTTAATTCTGTCTGCAATATAATTTATTTGACGTATTTGAAGTTTAATTTCCGCATATCTAGAACTACGTGTTAGGGTTTATATTGCATTGAACAAATAAAATTACACCGTAGCAAATTAAATTCATAATTTTATTTTATAATAAATAAAAATCAAGGAAACACTTGTTGTGGAGGTGTTCCATATATGAAATACATCATACAAAAGATGTCAGTACAAACTAAATCACTTGGTGCAAAGGCAAGCCAGTCGGTTCGGGTCGCCGAGCGGCGGCTGAGTGCTGCAAGGCGAGTGAATCCGAGGATAGCCTCTATCTAATATTATACTTTAACAAAATAACTAAGCTTACAGAACAACAAAGATACTGTGTGCCTTCCCCTTGGAATGCATCTTTGATATTATAATTTTGAAAGAAATATATGTATTTGATCATGATTGTAATAAAATGTAAATATAGAGGTACGTAAAAAGCGTATTACACTTTAAAAGTGAAAAAAAAAACTAGTTAATTTAGTTATGAAGTACAATAAATAAAATATAATAAAAATCAAGTATCTAACTTAAGTGTGAAATAATTTACTACAACTTTACAACTAAACGATATATAAATGTATTGCAACACATCAAAGGAGCTTTGGAACCATTAAGTAATTCGGTGCTAACGACAAATTTCAGCTGGTAATTAATCTCGTTGAATAAACCTAAAAGTTGTGATTTATCTTTGGTCTCGTGGACATCAAGTCGGACATAGTTCCAGAACTCCTCCTCCTCGGCGGGCGAGGCCGATCGCGACCAATCGCTGCGCCGACTTGCTATTTCATAAGTACTTAGCTATATATCAGTTACAGATCTACTAAGCTGAACAATCTTAAAAGCAAATAGAGAACATTAACCAATTCACAAATGTATTAGGGCCGATTTTTTTAGAATTATTATATTCGTTAGTAGGTACTGTCACTGTGGAGAACACCATTGAAAGTTGCAGTAATATTTTGTTAATGTATTTCATTCAACGCGTTAAAAGTTACAGATGGAATTATTTTGTTTTTATTACTGAACTTATGCCTTCGCCATGTTATGTACTAAAATAGCGTATATTGTAACTTAGTGACTATAATTACGATCGAAACATCGTTACGACAAATACAAAATTGAATCATTCGCTAAAACATCACAGCTCACAAGCAAACGTGAAGGTGGCGAAGATGAGAGCCAAGCTAAAGGTGCTATGAATGATAACCTACAGTAAACAGTTTGCAACAACACTATAAGTACGTGAACTCGACCAACACGCCTTACTAACTACTATGTATTGGTTTTATGCAATATTTTAGTTACCAGAGCAAAAAAACGTTATTAGTTGAAAGTGATTTTCGTATTCCGTGCGTGAATACAAAAATCGCCCACTAATATTGTATCGCGAATCCATCTAGCGCCGGCGCGCCTCGCGGCAGTGAACTTGCTGTGCAGCAAGTCGCCCAGGCGGCCGCGCGAGCCGACCCTCGCCGACACGCCCTGTGCCTGCCTACCCGTTATCACCCACCACACCTTGTCTACACCCAAAGTTTTTAACTAAATAAATGCTCACATGTCGGCATAACAAGGCTTATCACAATATATAAAAATATATATTAAAGAAGCTTAAACTACAAGTACACATCGAAGATACACGCTGTCATGCATGTGCCACCACACGCCCCGCTGCGGGCCACTCGGCCGACTGGGATGGGACATTTATACCACTCTCGTATCTACTTGTGCGGCAGCATATGCAAATAGGCTAATAACTCACAGTATAATCTTATATTATAATGACGTTTGGATTCTTATAATGTGTGTGTGTGTGTGTGTACAATGGGATGAAACAGGCAGCGCGTGCGGCCGTGCCTCGACGTGTGCTGGTAACTGGCTCGGTATACGTTTGTACTGGTCGCTGCGACCTCCCCGCTCCGCATTTCATCCCTCGACTAATTGTTATCGATTTACCATAAAAATGCTTGTAAGCATTTAATGTGAGAAACTAAATTTAATACTTTTGTCACTTCATAAAAATATGTTTTTTTCATCAGATTTATTAAATTAGCATCAATGACATCCGAAGCGTCGGGTCTGTTCACATCGTAATACTTTTTGCACGGGTACCTAACGATAACCGATATCGAATTTACATGAAACCTGACCTATAATATTAGCGAAAAGCTGGAACTGTTAAGTCCATGTGCACTTACAGGCGTTATTATAACATAGCTCGAAATGTTTAAGCTTACGAGAATACTACGATATTTTTCTTGTTTTTTTTCTTTTTGATGCAGCTTACAATTAAGCTTTCATAACACAGTTAATATAATGGGTATAATATTTTCAAGAATGATTTTCGCCGCCCTTAGGTACATCTATAAAGTTTCATTTAAATTCTCTATGCTGCAACGGCTGCCTCTTCAACTCTCATCTGAAACAATTATTAATATCAGAGTAAATTTTTTGATCATTAGTGTTTGTGTAAACGTGTATATATTTGTGTGTGTGTGTGTGTGTGTGTGTGTGTGTGTGTGTGTGTGTGTGTGTGTACTGGAACAATAATTAATACATATGTAAAATTTTTGATCATTTGTGTTTGTGTTAGCGCGTATATATTATATGAGTGCGTGCGTGCGTGCGTGTGTGTGTGTGTGTACCTCTGGCGCCAACGATGATCGACTTCCGCTTGATGTCCTGCGCGGGCGCGGGGCGCACCACGCCAGGCACGACGCCGCCCACAAGGTGGCCTCCGCCGGCGCGAATGGGTTTGGCTGTTATACACAAAATACACCGATTATATTCAGAAACGTTCACAAATGACAGCCTCATCCCTTTTTTTTAGAAATCGGTTAATAAAGCCACACACTCTACGAGAATCAAGCCTACGGACGTTCACATCCTCACGCCTTCCCACAAGGGTCCCCGAAGGGGTAGGCAGAGGTGTATAGGTAATACCCACACACCCACTTTCCGCCAGAGGTATATTAGGTGCCAACGTGACAGATGGCGAATCCATCGCCGTTACTCAAGCACGACTATACATACGCCTTTGAATTTCTTCTCAGACGTATGCAGGTTTCCTCACGATGTTTTCCTTCACCGTAAAGCTCGTGGTGTGACTAATCACTGTACTTAAGTTCAGAAAAACTCATTGGTACAGTCGGGATTCGAACTTGCGACCTTTGCGTCGCAGGCAACTGCTCGAACCACTCGGCCACCACGGCTTTTTTACGTTCACATCAATTCCATATTTGTTATTTTTTGTGTTTGTTTCCATTTTCTGCGTCTTCATTGACCTTCGTTTAAAGACGTAACAGAAACAGACAGACATCATAAACGTAACAGAAAGTTCGGCCCTAGTTACAATACAACCAAGTCAACTCACCAATCTGAGCCTGTGGTCCTCGTCGTGCGAGATTCTTAGCGCGCACGGCCTCCTTGATCCTGTCCACTTCGAACTGATACCTCTTGCGGTCTCGCATCGCGCCATCCTTCGCTTCCTGTAACAACACAGACACCATGTAACTCCGGTGACGTGGTAAATATGTATATACTAGCTGTTGCCCATGATTTCATGGAATTGCTACTTAATTCTCCATAAAAAGTTCCTTCCCCTGTTTCAACACCTTCAAGTGTTAGGAAAACTGGCGGAAAACTTTACTCACTCTGCTTAACCCGCAGGATTAATGATCATGTATGCATGTAAGTGGCCATTTTGAAAAAAGAAGTCTATGATCTATCTGCATACTAAAATTAATTTAAGCGGTTTAGGTCTAAAAACGTAGCAGTCACAGAGATAGGGTAACTTTCGCAACCCTCTTAATATCATGAACGCTAAACTTTGTAAAGACATTTTTAACGTCCGAATGACTGTACGCAATTAAATGAAATTTGGCACAGACATAGATAACTACATACGTATGCTGGATTAACATATAGGATACGTTTTAATTTTACAAAAATCTACCATTTAAATGAGATTTTACGCGGGTGAAGCTGTGAAGCACGGCTAGTTATAATACAAATATGTCGAAACGAGATACATAATGAAGCCGATGGTACCTTGAGCGCGGTCTCGAGCGCCTTGACGCGCTCCATGGTGGCGCGCAGCCGCTTCTCCAGCTTGGGCAGCTCGCAGCGCAGGTCGGCGTTGTCGCGCACCAGCTGCTTGTGCACCTTCGTCAGCTGCTCCAGGTTGTTCTCCAGGAACGAGATCTTCTGCTTCTGGGCCAAGGACCCGCCCTCCTCCTCCGCGCCCTCCTCCGAGTTGTTCGATTTCTTGATCCTCGCCTATGTACACGACAAGTCGTCAGTAACCATTTCAGAGGTTCATAATTACGTTTTATTTGGAAATATGGTCATGCTAACTTGATGCAAACACTATGTTATACATCTGTATTTTCTGGGTTAGTTCTCTGTACGTTAGTTTCCTCAGAGAATTGCTGAAGTATCACTAAGCAGAGTAATGCTTGAAACTGAGTCCATAGAAAATAAAAAATTATTAGTATTGGCCGAGAGTTGCTTCCGAAGTACCTCGTCCCTGATATCTTTTGTGCTGCTTTATTGAGATATCTATTATCATAAAAAAAATATAATTATAAATTAAAAATTCGAAAAGATTTATTGAACTTCTACCTTCCCCTCCTAGAAGCCTAGAGCCTAAGAGCCCAATTATTGCAAACTTTACTCAGGTATATTGAACTTGAAGACCATATTGAGTTTTAGTTTAGCAGAGTGGCGCTTCTCTCTGTCAGTGCCATAAAGCATCGCTGTACGTCTCACCTGCAAGTCCTGTACGAACAGTTTGCGCAGATTGTGCAAGGTCTGTAGCTCCTTAGCCACGGTGTCCTCGAGCCCCTTGAGGTCGGCGCGGGCCTGCTCTCGGCGCTCCACGCTTTGACTGCAGAACACAAATAGTAAGCTAGGAACGAGCCTTGTACCTACACGACCTAGGGCTTTCCAGTTACCTGTCAACAGGCGGGAGCTAACTGTGCCGGCACGCACCCATCCATATGCATCGCCGCTGCGTACGCTTAGGCCAGATTGTTATCAGAAAATGCCAACCCCCGGCAGAATGAATATGAATGGGATACGTGCGGAATAAAATGACAACTCAAAAATAAAAAAGCGGAAGGCATTACAAGACCTCGCACTACATCTACGTCGTACTTACATGAGGCGACAACTCGTCGCACTCTCGACAGTGTGTCGCGAGCAATTTAATCTAAGTATATACATTGTGTATACAGATTAAATTGTTCCTAGTAGATTCAATTGCTACACTCGACACACACACATATATGTATATAAAAGGTACGTGCAAACATTAAAATTATGTTACATAAAATTCTATAGTCGGGTGTAATTTTCTATTTGCACGAGCACGTACTAACGGATCGAGGCGACAATCACTCTTCGGCATTTCGAGTGCACACAGACTACGGGGCGTGAGATGGACGCTAGGAAGTGTGTGAATAATACACGGATTGGGGAGTGAATGAATGATACAATCATGCGGCGAATAAATGGCACAGCGAAATGGAAAACGTTACCACTGACAATCAAAATAAATAAATGCAATCGCGGGAATGACACGACAAAATATGTTCCCCTTTTTAAAATCATAGAATATTCTAGAATAAATGTTAGTTATCGAATGGTTCCATATCACCTAATTAAAAGTAGTATACTAATATTATATCATACTACGATTCCCTAATTGATAACAACGTTGAACAAGTGTACGAACGACTCTATATATATATAAATAATGTTAATACGACTATACTGGAACGTGAAGTTCTCAAGGAATGAGCGAAGTTTATGGTCGTCAAATTGTGTAAAAAAATATTTTGACAAAAATATTTGTTTACTGACTCTCTATACAAACATTATTTACAAAAGATATTTACATCAAACGATTAAACAGCTGCCTTGAATCGAATCGCCAGTTATCTTTTGTGCAAGCTTTTAAATGTATTAGATAAAAATCATTATTTTATTTATTGCTAAAACAACCGACAGGTACGATGCCCGTTAACTATTCTAAGCCAATATGGTGGTAATATATTTTTCTTAACCCTAACAACACGACTAGGCAGTGAAATTAACAACACAACATTTCGCACGACGCACCGTGTCGCGCGGCACTCAAACTTCATTTAGTCAAATAATAACTAGTGTATAATCACAACGCGACCTAATCAGACTACACGTAACATTATAAAGGAAAATGCAACAGATTTTTTACCACTACTCGTAACAATAAATTCATGCTTATTCCAAAACTGAAAACGTATCATGCTTTTATTCAGATTTAGGCGAATGCGTGTGCCAGCTGAGTACAGGCACAGTCATAAACGTTAGCTATTTGGGTATACTTAAACTTGTCAACATAACCCTTGACACTTAAATGCACGCGACATGAAAACTAAATCGATTATGGCACTGAGTCACGCATTCACATAAAACTACGCGAACTGAATCTCACGAAATACCTTTATAACACTTACATTAATAAGTAAAATTATATATAATACTGTCAAAAACTGAGACCTCATTGAATGCAAAGACTAGAGCCATGGTAGACCTTCGAAGCGAAGCATCTAAAATGCGAAGAAATACAAATTATCCTTACAATAACCACTTTGCGAACGAATATTTAAATATGGTTAGAATCATGGGATATACAACTGGCACATAGGGATCTTTCTTAGTTAGACATACTATGTACTTTCACTGGGTAATATGAGCGAGTTGTATATGTTTGGAAAGCGCAAACGGATTGTAAATATAACGACAGCAGGATCCCCGGAGCACATTGTACTGCATGTTAGGAACGGTCATCATGATACTGAAGGCACTGCAACGAATATATTGTCTATGGTGCTCAGAGATCCACGTCGATATCCCGGTAAAAGAACTACAAAGCTTAAACCAAAACAACTATCTGCGGGTAGCGATGGGTGAGCAGGATCATGGTGACGGATATGAGCAGGTGAAGTTGGAGCGGGTGGATGTTGCAGGAGTGTCGAGGGGCAGAGGATTTAGGGATTGCCGAGAGCGACTTTTCCTCCTTCGCAGTATCTTTCTCTATATCGAGGCCCAGGCCGTAGCCGAAGCCTAGCCGCTCCCTCTTCGGGGAGAACACAAATTCCTTGAGATTGTCGTCGTCTCTAAGGAACATATGCCGATTGGCGACTTCTTTCTCGGCCTTCTCGAGGTAACAGCGCGGCGAGCGGGACACTAACATGAGCTCCTTGAGCTTGGCCGACTTGTCCGCCTCCTCGCGCTTCAGCCGCTCGTAGTCGTCCTGCAGCTGCTGCCGCGCCAGCGTCAGCTCCTGGTACGAGCTGCGGACATCAAAAACATGTTAGACACAGAACACCAAGAACCAGACTATATATTAATAAGTTCACTTAGCACTACCCAATTATATGACAGCGTCGTTCGTAGTCGTTATCTAGATAAATAAAAAAATTTTTTGTGATTGTTTGTAGATTAAAAATTACAGCATCTACCAACTTTTATAGCAAATAAAACAATTTAAAAATATATTTCTGTTTATCCCTTTCATCCTGTTACTCTCAGAAACGACTGAAGCAGCACGGGACTTTCTCTTGCAGATAGTTGATGCTATTTTGACTAATTAATGTTGTTTCTTTTACAAAACAATTAAACATTAAAAAAAATATGCGTGGAAAACCACGAAACAAAACTAATTACATAATGAAAAATACATTGGTGCCCGAATTTTAATAATATATCCTCACGCCTTCCCAAAAGGGTCCCCGAAGGGGTAGGCAGAGGTGTATAGGTAATACCCACACACCCAATTTCCGCCAGAGGAATATCAGGTGCCAACGTGAAATTACATTGTATTATTATCAGCCCTATAATTTACAAAATATTGTTTGAATAAAATGTAAAAGATTATATGTGCGCACGGTGCCCCAGAGGCTAGTTAGGCAATGAACTTACTCCTTGAGGTCCTGGTGGTGGCGCTGCAGCGCGGCCAGCTCGTCGCGCAGTGCGGACAGCTGCGTCGAGTGCGCAGCGCGGAGTTGTTCCAGCTGCGCCTCCAACGCGCCTCGCACTGCGGAATCCTCCGCCGCCGCTTGCACCACACGCTCCGCCGCCTACGACCACACAAATGCTGAAACTGCCTTACATACCTACCATAACTAAACCTATTCACATATCTTATTATACCGTACATGTTTATACAGGTTGTCTCGGAAAAGAGAGCCGTGGTCTGCTAGAAGTCATACAGTATTGTGAAAATATGTACGATGCAATAAAAGAATTAGCTCAAAAGATAATAAAATATCAACATTAATGATTGAGGATATACATTTCATTTTGATAAAATTTTTTGGATTTGTATTTTTTCAGAAACCATACAAAATAAGATTAAAAATAAAAACATATACATGTATAACTTTAAGCTACCAGCGATTTTGATGCGAAAATATGGTAAAAAAGGTGACAACTTTTTTTACCCTGTATATGCAAGGTAAAGCGGCATACCTGCAGTCGCGCGCACTCCTCGCGCAGCGCATCAGCAGCCTCCTCGAGCTGCCGCTTCTTGTTCTCGGCCTCGCGCATGGACTCGGCCAGCGACGCACAACGCGCCTCGTGCTGCGAGATCAGTAGGCGACACTCGCCCAGGGACCGCGAGTACTCCTCGATCTATTTTATAACAGACATTAAACAATATGTATCAGCCATCACTTATGGTGCCCAGGATTCCAAACTGCGTTTCCATTTGGTTTAAAAAATGTAAATACGGTTTGTATATATGTAAAAAAAAACACTTCGCAAGTGATTTTCAGCACACCTATATTATTATACTCTACCTAAATAACACTACATATTTGACAGGTCCACATGTCCATTTATCGAACTCTTCAAAAAGTTGTAAACATTTTAATTCAGTAAATCATACTTAGTTTTGTATTTTTTCTGTTTCTTATTTTTCTAACCAGATTAACTACCAAATTATTTATGCAGCACTTCATACGTGTGGTAGCATTTGTCTTGTATCGAATATGATTACTTGTTTTTACTAAGTTAGTGGTCTTAAATTAGTAGATACCTTCTGGTTGGCATCAATGTTGGCAGTTTCGAGCGAGTGACAGCGCTGCACGATGTTCTTGACCTCACTCTTCATCTTGCTGATGTGGAGGCGGGCCACGGTGAATTCCTCTTCGAGTTTGCCCACTGTGTCCACGTTGAGCTTGAAGTCCAACTCGGAGCCTCCAACAGCGGCACCGATCTCGGCAAGATCGCGCAATAAGTTCGTAAGCAACTCGGCGATGCGCTTGCGTTGGTGGGCCGACAGGTCGCGCAGCTGTTGCAACTCCGATGTGGCGCTAGTCAGTGCGCTCTGGATTCAAGCAATATCAAAGTCAGATTTACTTGGCCCATAAGGAATTGTAATACACCATCCTTCTTATCGGAATATATTTAAGATCTGTTAAGAATCATGTGCACCTTTGATAACTACAGATATGTGCATATGTTTTAAACATTATCACCATATTTCGTGGCAGGTGTTACGACATTAACTATCTACTAACGTCGAACACCACACATTTCTATAATAAGTGCAACATGTTCCATCACCTGACTTTGTATATAGTGTGAGAAAATGTATGGCATGTATAACGTCACCTGCTTGGTCTGTAACTCTTCAGAGAGCTGGTCACACTCGCGGCTCTTGCTGTCCACCTCCTGCGACTTCTGGTCGTAGTTGACGGCCAGCTCTTCCAGAGCTTGGAGCACCTCCTTGACCTCCTCCTTGGCGGCTTCATTCTCTTGCTGAATGCGGTTCATGTCACCCTGCAGGGCTTCGTAGTCGCGCCTAAATATCAGAGGTTTATATATTAATGAGACGTTGAACAGCTTGAATATTTAAAGAACACTAAAATTATATTAACTAAATATTCATTATTTAATTTGCTGTACAGAAATGCACAAAGAATGAACAAATCAACACTTAGCAGAAACTGCTTATGTAAATAGATGTAACCAAAACTTCAGTCACTATACTTGACAGAAAAATCTAGGAGGTTTTCTCACAAAAATCTTAAATTCTTCTGAAACCTTTATATATTATAAAAAAGATATAAAAAAGTTTTTTTTTTAAATGTAGGTACATATATTTCAGTCATCCATATAGTAATAATTTTCAAATAGTAGTACAAATTTCATTGTATATTTATATAGCATACTTGTATTACCGAGGGTGGTAGCCTGTAAATAGTGCCTCTCTGATTGTTGTTCTGAGAGCCGTGGTAGCCGAGTGGTTCGAGCAGTTGCCTGCGACGCAAAGGTCGCAAGTTCGAATCCCGACTGTACCAATGAGTTTTTCTGAACTTACAGTGATTATTCACACCACGAGCTTTACGGTGAAGGAAAACATCGAGAGGAAACCTGCATACGTCTGAGAAGAAATTCAAAGGCGTATGTATAGTCGTGCTTGAGTAACGGCGACGGACTCGCCATCTGTCACGTTGGCACCTAATATACCTCTGGCGGAAAGTGGGTGTGTGGGTATTACCTATACACCTCTGCCTACCCCTTCGGGGACCCTTGTGGGAAGCCGTGAGGATTGTTGTTCTCTAACAAGGTGTATGATTTATATGTGTATCATACAACATACTTTGTGCAAAAAAAAAATTCATTAATAGTTTGGGATAGTAGTGTAAAGCTACTGGCTATATGCATAAACACACATCTCTGAAGGACTTCCATGGATATCTTATGATATGTGAATTTTCATATTGGCTGAATATAACATACAGTAGCATACAGAGATACAACGGTAACAAAATAATATATTGATGATGCAGTTAACCTAAGCATAATGGAGCATTGTGAAGGTACAATACCCATACAATAAATCAATGTCAACCCAAATAACAAGTTACAAATTGTTTGGAATATAAATGGTGCCTGAATATGTTAGCATGTACATCTGATAAAATTGTACCTTACTTTGCTGGGTACCTAAATGCACTAACATTTAATTTGTGATCATTGACATCTTAATATATACAATGCTTCTGTGTATGTGTTTTTCATCTAACTCCTCCCAAATGGCTGGCCTGATTCTGATGAAATTTGTAAGTGGTTATGCCTGTCTTTGATAACTTACCGAGTGCATGCAATGAGTTCTTCTTGCTCCATCATCTGATCCTTAAGCTTCTCAACGAGTTGAGAGTGCTGGTTGATCTCCTCATCCTTGTCATCCAGCTGTTGGTACAGTGCCTCCAGTTTACCTTGCAGAGCAGCATCCTCCACTGCACTCGCGACTGCCACTGGCACCGGCTTAGAAAAGAATAAATTGTGTTGTAGTCTAAATAATTTTAAACCACTATGGTGACCTAAATGCTTACTGCCTCCCTGGCGGTAAGCAGTTACCAAAACATTTAGACACTTGCAACACCAATAATAATACTCGCGCGTTGCGACCCTTGTAAAGTCTGTCCACACCGTTTTCAAATACTACTACATCACTAATGGTAGAATATGTGCTACAAATATATGGTACCATTAGTATAACATGTTGCACACCTCTCTGACCTCTCTCCACATAAGATATTATGTTCGTAATAAACCTATAAATATTAACATGTTTAACTATTAATTTGTAGTCACGAATTCCGTTACTGAAATATTAAGTAACGACAAGAAATAAATACAGTCATAAAACTTATTTCTTCATCCTCTTATGTACTTAAATTAATACCTTGGGACAAACATACATCATATTTCCGTGCAGTTTCGTTAAAATCGGATCGGATACAATTCTATTTTCGCCATTTGTTTGTCAATAAGCAAATGAGCGGAGACCAATCAAGTCATTTCAATATTACAGCAGACTTAATATGTATGCAACTATGCATACATGTATTATGTATTGCTCAACATTTATTCTCCAATAAATCAAAGTCAATTTCTGCATGCTACCAATAATGATTACGTAAACGGAACATGCACGCACATGTCTACTGGTCGAAGTAAATTACTTACAGGGACTGGTGGTTTCTCTTCAATGAAGGATGTGACTGGGGTAACAGCTTCGATTTCTTGCAAGTTGACTTGTTCTTCTGGTCGCACTGTCTCACCAGAACGCCAACGGGCCAATTCCGCTTCTAACTTCTCCACCTTTATTGAAAAGGAAACGTAAGATATTTTTCATTTCCCATAAATCTTACTTCTTAGTTCTTACTAATATTATAAATGTGAAAGTTTGTAAGTTTGTATGTTTGCGGTTCTTTCACGGCATAACGGTTGAACCGATTTGGCTGAAAGTTGAAATCGTGATGGGTTATATATACCTAGAAATAGGACTAAGGCTACTTTTTTTTTTTATCAACTCAAAATTCTTATTAGACTATTATGCTCTTTCACGGCATAGCGGCTGAACCGATTCAAGCAGGAAAACACATAAGCTACTTTTTCGAACTCCACGCGGGCGAAGCCGCGGGCATAAGCTAGTGCATTCTAATTCTAACTTATATTATTATGACTAACCTTCCCCTTCAGCCGCCCAACCTTCTCCTTTTCCCTCTCGTAACGGCGTTTCCATTCCTCGGCAGTGAGCTCCTCATTGACACACACAACATTCTTAACAGTTTTCGCTCTGTAAATTAAATATGTAGTAACTATGTGCACCCATGCATGACAAAACAGAATAAAATTATATAACCAACATACCTTTTACCAAAGTCGAGTGTGCTCTTCGTTTCACTCTCGTTGAAGGAGGCGGGAGAACAACAGATGACTATGGTAGTCCTCGCGTTGCCACCAAGTGACTCTTGTAGGATTCGGGTCAGTTTTGAATCTCTGTAGGGAATGTGAGACTTGTTTCCGTCAGCCAATGCCGAAATCACATTTCCCAATGCAGACAGTGATTTGTTTATGTTCTTGGCTTCGTCTAGCACAGTACCTTCAGCACCAGTTTTAGATACCTGGGCACAAAATTACCCATCATTTTTTTTATATTAAATCATTGGGGAGTCAATTGGGGATCACAGTGGAAGCGTGCACGTCGCGATTCCTGCCAGCCCAGAGGGCTGCAATTCCACTCGATGCGCATTGGCCGGACGGCTGTTAGGGCGTGCCCCCGAGGCGACGCGCACCAGTCCGTCCCCGCTGGTGCGAAAAATTCAGCACAGTGCGGCGATGGGGACCGCCACCCATCACGCGGAGTGCCTCACGGCGGGGAGTGGAGTGTGGAGTGTAGGATGGGTGTATGGAATGTAAGAGGAGGTATGGCTGATAAGATGAACGAATTGATCGATGTTATGACAGAGAGCGAGTTAGATGTTGTGTGCCTGTCTGAAACCAAGCGGAAGGGTAGTGGAGTAGACGAGCTCCCGGGCGGGAGTTTAGTGCTGTGGTCAGGAGTGGCAAACACCGAGCACGCCTGCCAGGGAGTGGGAATTCTACTATCCAGCCGCTTGGCAGAATGTATGATAAGTTATGATGCGGTGAGCCCCAGACTTATTTGGGCTCGCTTTAAAATAGGCCTTACCCGACTATTTTTAGTCGCGGTGTATGCTCCGGTGGCCTCAGCGGACACTTGCGACCTGAATAAGTTCTGGGAATGTGTGAGTAATGTTCTAGAGACGAAAGAAGGGAATGAAAAGCTGATTATTTGTGGTGATCTGAATGGATGGGTCGGGACAGCCCGTAAGGATTACGAGGCAGTACTCGGCAAGTATGGTGATAAGAGAGTGAACGAGGCAGGCAAGCTGATATTAGATGTATGCATGGAGAGAGACCTTTTTGTGGCGAACACCATGTTCGACCACAAGAGGATTCATCAGTATACATGGGAACGGAAAAATGAGCGAAGCATGATAGATCTGTTTCTAATAGATCAGCGACTCAGAACACAGGTGATGGACACCAGGGTGTATAGGGGAGCCGACCTGGGAACGGACCACTTTCTAGTTATAACTAGAATAAGGGGTCTGTTCGCGGGCTGGCGATCCCGTGCTGGGGGTCCCTGTTCTGCAGTCGCAGACCGCATCAAAAGCTGGAGGCTTCAAGATGCGGCTATTAGAGACAGATATCAAGAAAGGGTATCTGAACAGCTAGCCTGTCCCCCGAAAGATGTGTTTGAGAGTGTCGATGTTTGTTGGCAGTTCCTGAAGTCCAGCATTTTATGCGCCGCGAAAGAGGTTTGTGGCATTTCGAAAGGGCGGACAACCAAAAATGGCGATGGTTGGTGGGATGATGAAGTGAAAGAAGAAGTTAAAAAGAAGAAGGATGCAAGGCAAGACATTTTGGCTATGTCCAGCTCAAGTGAAAGTATGAAAGAAAAGATGAAAGAAAAATATCGCCTGCAAAAAAATCGTACGAAGGAGATAATAGCTCAGAAGCGTGAGAGGTTCCAAATGACTGTAGACGAAAAACTGTCGCATAATTTCAAGGACAATGCAAAACTTTTTTGGAGGGAAGTTAAGAAGTCCAGAAATTGTGTTACAGCTAGTAGTAGGATGAATGTGATTATTTCGAAGGACAATGACATACTAACTGACAAAACTGACGTCCTCAGGCGATGGAGTGAATTCTACAAAGATATGTATGATGATGATGCCGCTGATCTACTCATAGAGCTGCCTCCAACAGAATCTGTCGAGGATCCTAAAGCGGATAAAATAAGTATGGGAGAGATTGTAAGTGCGATAAGAAGTCTGAAATGTGGAAAAGCTGCGGGAATAGATGGGATTACGGCTGAGATGATCAAGTACGGTGGACCAGCGGTCTGGGACGTCATCTATTTGCTATGCAATCTTTGCTGGGAAAGGGGTGATGTTCCGGACGACTGGAGGCGAGCAGTCATCGTGCCTTTCTATAAAGGAAAGGGATCACGATTGGACTGCTCCAACTACAGAGCCATCAGCTTGGTCAGCTTAGCTAGTAAAGTGTACACGAAGATCCTGACGATAAGAATGCAAGAGCGATCCGAAAGGTTTCTCTGGGAATCCCAAGGTGGATTTAGACCAGGAAGAGGATGTATGGATCAAACCTTCTCGCTTCGCGGAATCGCGGAAAAGTTTTTGGATATTAACCAAAGGGTTTTCTGCGCTTTCGTCGACTTAGAGAAGGCATTTGATAGAGTCGTACGAAAGGAACTCTGGGACGTGTTGCCTGGATATGGAGTGAGCAGTTCCCTACTGCATGCCGTGAAATCACTCTATAGTGATAGCGAGGCGTGCGTTAGGGTTAACGGTGAGATGTCACCCTGGTTTGATGTGAAGTCGGGGGTCAAACAAGGGTGTATCATGTCTGCCTGGCTGTTCATTATATATCTAGATAACTGTCTGAGAGCACTAAGAACGAACGGATGTGGAGTGAAAATGGGAAACTTAGTGGTCAACTGCCTACTATACGCCGATGACGCGGTTTTACTGGCGTCATCAGAGGGCGAACTGCAGTCACTAGTTACCATAATGAAAGAAGAATGTGAAAAGAAGGGGCTGCGCCTAAACGCTGGCAAGACTAAGGTTCTGGTATTCGAAAGAGATGAACAAGTGACCGAGTGTGCAATATCGGTAAATGGGCAAATTCTAGAGCAAGTGAATGAATTTGTATATCTTGGAAGCATGTTCACACGAGATGGAAAGTATGAAAAAGATATTGAAAGAAGGATAACTGCCGGAAATAAGGTGAATGGAGCCATGTCGGCGTTGATGGGCAGTAAAAGTCTGAGCAAGAATGCTCGAGTTGCTGTCCACAACGCGATATTGGTACCTACCTTATTGTATGGCAGCGAATCCTGGGTATGTCAGAGGAAGCATGAAAATAGCTTGAATGCAGTCGAGATGCGATCTCTTCGAAAAATGTGCGGCGTAACGATATTAGATCGAATCCGCAATGAAGAGATTCGCAAATCAACTGGCGTGAATGAGGGCGTGATTGTAAAGATGAAGAAAGGCATGTTACGTTGGTTTGGACACATAGAAAGGATGAGTGAAGAAAGATTGACGAAACAGATATACAAAGCAAAAGTGTGTGCAAGAAGAGGCAGAGGAAGGCCACGTTCCAACTACCTGGACCAAATAGATCGGACTCTCAAGGACGGGAACGTTAAGAGTACTCGAAACCGACGAGCATGTATGAAGAGACTGATGAATGTGGACGAAGCGAAAGAGGTATGTAAGTCTAGAGAGAACTGGCGCTCTATACTCTCTGCCTACCCCGTTAGGGACTCGGCGTGATGATATGTATGTATGTAAATCACAGATTGTTACTTAATTTGTTTCATTTCAAATACACATTTGTATGTATATAAAACAGATTTATATAACTACATATACTTAGCCTAGAAATCTTTTAAAATATCTCAAGGATATGTAGTACAATAAAAAAAATTAAGACCACTTAGTAGTGTTGATAAATAGATAATTTGGAACTTTGGATTAAAAAGTCCTTGACAAAAACTTTACTTGAAGTGTAAGGATGGATTGGGTAATGTCAATGATTGAGGCAGTTAAAACCATTAATTCAGAATGAATGTGGAGTCAGGAATATTAGTAATGATAGCAAGTTTCACACCTACTCATGCAAATTGCTGAGCCACCCACAACTCGTTTGCTACCTTGAGACCTCAGCAATACTTGAATAAACATGGCTAGATGAAGGAAAAATGCCTACTAATATAAAATTACCTTCTCTGAACCAGCCAAATCAACAAGATATAATTTTCCTGAGAGTTTCTTCTGATTTTCCAAGTTTTCCTGTTTTACATTGATGAGGAAAACTGAGTGAGATCTAGATGAATGCTCATTCATGTCTGAAAAGATGGCAGTAGGTTTAAGCAAACAATTGTAACACATCTGTGTAAATACACATTAGCTACAAAAACATACTTGTGACTGCAATGTGTCTATTTGATTTGCCTTCTTCGATAACTTCAAACACTTCTTCAGGACTTGATACAAATCTCTCTGTAGCACCTTTTACAAATGGAACTCGGTTTTTGTCTTCATGTACACTCAGATTTACCTTTGACACTGAAAATGAGAATTAATGAGTAGAAGTATCCTTTTGAGGTGTATCTACAAAAGTTACTTGTGATGCATACCATCAAGCAAATCTCTGATTTTGTCCATGTATATTTCAAAGTATGATACTTTAATGTGAAACTCCAGATTTTCTTCCATTGCATAGATGTGATTGAAAATGTCATTAACTATCCGTGGAATTATACCCTGTTTGCCTGGATCACCTGAAAATACCAAATATAATGTAACCTAGTTTTTTTTATGCTCTTGTAACAATATCTTAATTCATATACTTTTATCATGATTCATACCTATAACTCCTTCCATGGTATGTGTCTTTCCAGAACTGGTCTGTCCATAAGCGAATATGGTGCCATTATATCCAGCCAGTACATCAGATACAATGCTCTTGGCGGCTTCATTGTATACCTTTTCCTGGGTCGCATTAGGCTTGAATACTTTGTCAAACAAGTATACTTTTCCCTGCAAATGTATAATATGATGAACTGGTAGATTTTAAATGCACATCATGTTTTGTTAGATTCATATTATGTTTCATGCATACAAGGATATGCAAATTTTAATGTTATCAAATTCACATCAGATAAAGTTGAGATACAACATGACCATGTTCTATTGTTTATTATTTGAAGAACAGATTTTAATAAAAAAAAAAAAAACAATATTCCAAGTCTATTTATGTCACAAAATCATAGTACTATACTGGGATGCTTGTAATTCTTATGATGAATCAGGCTAGCATTAAGTGTATGACATCATCATTTACTTAGACAAGGTATAGGATACTAGAATGGCAAGCAATTTTCAGAAATCATATTAACAATTGACAGCCTCCTGCCTGGTAATTGAAATGATTTTGTTAATATATAATTACATTTGAAAAAATATTACCCAAATTATTGTTATTGTAAATAAAGATATTAATCAGAATTACATTGTATGAAGCTTATTAATATAAAATAATTGTAAGCACCCCACCACCCTGCTTTAGGATTTGTTTTGCTACTAACATTTATACTCATGTAAATGATATTAAAACAAATGCATCCTAACCATGAAACAAGTTAGTATGGTACATAAGTAAAACAAATCAAAAATATTATGACAATATGGCAATGAAATTGCAGTTACTATATTAACTTTGAGACATGCATTTAATAACTGATAGTGTGTGGAGAGATAAAGAGTAATCATATTTGGATTAATTATTTCATTGTGATAAAATAAGAAAAAAAACAATGAAATATTTTAGTTTTCTGGGAGAACCTATAAAAATGAGAATATTTTAATTATTTTGTGAACATGGATTAATTGCATTGATATAAGTTTTCAATGTGATACCAATTAAATTATAATCCATATAAAATTCCATTCCAATAGGCATAACATATTAAGTTACATGTTACACGGCATGTAAAGTGCGATCTAAAATATCTAATAAAATTTAAGGCAACTACTCAGGTCAAGGTCGAGAAGGTATTTGTATTGATTTTCAACAAAACAAAGACGCTCGCCATGAATAAGACAATATTCGTCCAGATTCTTTCAATTTACACGATCATAATCATAATCATCGGAGCGGAATGGAAAAGAAAGGCTATTTCGTAGCAGGTGAACAACTCGTAATGTATTAGTCATCGCGGTCTAATTTAGGGCGATGATAGGGGAAAGCACTATTAAATGATATTCGTATTTTCACTTACCCCTATAGAAATACAATTGTCATCCTGTCCAGATGGGAATTTCACGATAAATTTAGAGCCAGCTTTTTCTTCAGAGTCATTCAGTGGTCGAAATCGGCATACTACTCTGATGCTGTCTTCAGCAGCAATCTCACGATCTGCTGCCATATTTTATAAAAAAAATGGCTTACACTAAGCACCGTCTAAGCAATTAAAAAATAAACCGTTTGGGGAACATAAAACCGTGCATGAAGAACTACAAAGTTAAAATTTTGTCACTGAAAAATCTTCATGACAGCAATATCAAAATGTCGGCCATGTTCTTCGAAGAAGAAAGGCCCCAAATGTTTCCTATTGGTCGAACAAATTACGCGCATCCAACATACTGAAAAAACAAATCGATCTGGCAAAGTACGTTCCAAAAGTTAGTAGGAACACAGGGAACACTCTTATCGTGGGTGATCCGGGTGATCTTTGCAAATAATCATAGTAATGTTGTGCATAATGTGCTTTTATATATATATATATATATATATTTTATAGTATATTTAAAGTAGAGACTGACTGTAAAGTATTAACAAGTGCTGATTATTTGTGTAGTATGTACTTTTGTCTGTGATAGAAGCCAAAAAAATAAACACATCGCAGCTTGTCCAGCAGTGTTCTATCGAATTGTTTGTTAAAAAATTTAAATGCCCCCGGCTACCCTACCTTCTGTCACCAATCACCACACCTCCCGCCATCGACAGGGATTTACAAACATACATACATACATATAAATCACGCCTAGTCCCTAACGGGGTAGGCAGGCAGAGAGTATAAAGCGCCAGTTCCTCAGAGGTACTTCTTTCGCTTCATTCACAGGGATGTAGTCTCCTTAAATTTGTTGGAACAAAGCAAATGTCGTTTGAAGAGTTTTCATACTCGAATGCATAGGCTGTGATATGAACTACCCATTGAATCTAATTAATGCTTCTAGAGAGAACTGCATGGAGTACGTCAGAATGTTTAAGGTTAGTACTTGCAGGGTCCTGCTAACTTTTGGTTTGCAATTGCAACCTTCTATAGTCGGTGATAGCCGCTTACCATCAGGCAGGTCGCAGACCGTGTATTATCTGTGCTAGCTAGAGACCGAATGAAATCAAAAGATGAATGATGAGTAATTTCATACTCATTCAACTCACACTTCGCGCATCGAAACAAAACTATATTACGATTTTTTTTACTTAATTTAATTAATACGATTTTGTGGAAGGTGATTTATTCCGTGCATAAAACAAAATTGGTTTGTGATTAAAAATATGATGTTTGTTGTGCATCATTATTAAAGTTACAAGACTGGTAAGTCTCCAGTTAAATTATTATTTGCTTTTATCATTACCATATATGGGATGTGGGAAGTTCAGCCTCTAAGCGATACGACTGCTTAAATCAGATTTATTTCTGTTCCTTAATTATTTGTTGATCTGCTTATTTAGTAAATAGGTACATGATCATTCAGCAATGTTGTAGTTTACATCATTTATATTCCAAAGTTAGTATTAGTTTTGTTTTAAAGATGTGTTTAAGGGTATGCCAGTTTATGAATAATTTAAAAGACATGATTCGGGCAAAGGCTACTATCAGATATGTTGACGTTCATTTAGTGCCCGTAACTTCACCCAGAGGCTTGAGATAGGCTTGAATCCCTGGAGTACTTATGATATCTGGTAGTGTATCATCATACTGTAATAAGTACCAATTGGGTCAAGATCTCCTGAGTGCTTGAGTGAGTCGCTCGCCTGTAGTGGCATAGTCACCCTCTGGAGTGTCGTTGTTCCTGGCTAAAGATGCAAGCCCTTCTCTTTATTGATCTGAAAATTACTTTTAGTGTTAGTAAGTTGCATTAAACCCTTCTCGGCCTTTTGGCAAAGATCAAAGATAATATTAATGGTAAATAGTAAGTAGATTTGGAAACTTAGAATCCGACTTTCATACCTCTAATTGGGAATAAAGATAGGTGTTAAATTTAATTTGGATCTATACAGTTCAATGAATACATATTTTGATTAAATATGTTCAATAAATATGTTTTGATAAAAAACATGAGGATTGAAATCATCCAAAAAATTATTACATTGATATGCAGTAAATTTTTGAATGCTTATTTGAAACAGATTTTGTTGATAGGTTTAACCTGATTTATTGTTGAGTTTTGTTTTTTTTTGAATGAAAAAGCTACTTTCATACTAAATGATCGGTGCTTTTAGTTTTGTGGATATGTGATGCAAACATGGGGCAAGATATGTATATACCTCTATCAAGAAAGCACCAGGAAAAGACTAATAATACACAAAATGTTAGTTATTCAACCAAAATTAATTTATTACTTTCAAAATATGCTCCTTCAGAAACGATACACGCCAATGGATAATCCAATCACCAGAAAATGTTTGTAACCTTTTTTCTAGAATTGAGTTCAGTTCTCGCCGCGAATTCTCCTTTAAATCTTCTGCCGTACGAAAACAGGTACCACGAAGTAGTAATTCCAGTTAAGGAAAAAGAAAAACGTCAGCTGGAGCCATATCTGGTGTATGGTGCTTGCACGATGGTATTTGTTGGGCTTTTGGTCAAAAATTCGTCCTCAATGATGGCCTTGTGCGAAGGCGCATTATAGTGGTGCAAAATCGGAGAATTCTCTTTCGACAAATCTGGCGTTTTTCGCCGTATTTGCTCTCTTAAACGGTGTGTAACGCTCAAATAATATTATTTATTTAGGTACGTTTGACCTGCCGGCAAGAATTCCGAGTGCACAACACCGCGATGGATGGTCAAAGAGAAGAGAACAGTCATGAGACATGACTTTGACTTTTGATCGACTTTGGCGTGGTTTTTCGGTTTCAGTTCAGTTGCAAAGCGCCACTGCAAAGCCTGTTGACTAATTTGCATGTTAAACTCGGATACCTACGGCTCGCCACCAGTAACAATACGTTGCATGTATGTTGGGCTTCTTTCTCTCATTCGCTCTTAAGCGATTGAGTTTTTGGAGAAATTTCAGGTCTTTTGGGACTATTCGAGCGGTACCATGCTTCATACTCCACTTGAGTATGAAGCATATTATTTAAAACTTTAATTGCAGATTTTGATGGCCTGCTAGAGTAAGGCAAATCTTCCTTCACATCTCGACCGCTTTTGAACGCTGTGTACCACTTATAAGCACGTGTTTTTGATAAGGTCGATTCATCATAAGCCATCTGTAACATTTTCAGTGACTCTGAACACGAAATTCCATAGGCGTTGCAACATTTAAGACAAACTCTTTGTTCAATGTTTTTTTTTCACTAAGAAATTCGCAATATACACTAGATACGATATTACTAAAAACAGCACTGTATTTAAAATAACAGATGCAAATCTAACTCCGCGCAAAAATTGAAGACAATTGTATTTCGTATTATGGCACTTATTGAGGAGTAGGTAGGTAGTAGGTGTGAACCAAACAATATTTTGCGATATACAAACTTACCAAAACACGTAGAATCACCTTGCACGTACCTAAAATCCTGGAGTTTCGTAGCGGGGCGGTATGCCGCGCCTGCCAGCCAGGGAATAGCGGTCATTGACCTGTTCGGTCCACCCCTCAACCGTTATCGTCAATATAAGGAAACTGGGCGAAGATTGCGGAAACTTTATGTATACTTATGTTATGGGTTCACCTGGTCTATAATACAGGGATTGGCGATGTACGAACTACGCAAAGTAGACATTTACCTGTTTTTTCTCTCGTTATTATGTTAAAATGCGCGTGGCAAAAGTGCCTCTTGCCCCTTCTTTCACACTCTTGCATAATGATAATGAATTAATAATGGCCCTGATAACGACATGGGTACTTACTGACCTAAAATATGTAGATGCATATGTAGATGCAGAATTACAACTATTGTTAATTTACTGAATTGAGTTTTACCCAACTCAAATGTATTTTCTTCACTCTTTCCCTGGTTCCAGAAGGGCAGAGGTGTAACAAAATCCTGTGCTAAGGGCGCAGATGGCATGTTCCGTTTCTGATGCCTCTTTGATTTTTTTCTCAAACTGATGCAGGTTTCCTTCACCGTAAATCTCGTGATATGATGAGTCATAAACGTTAATAAGTATGTATTGACAAAACTCATTGGTACAGTCAGAGTTCGAACTTGCAATCTTTGCGTTGCAGGCGATAACTTGTTTTTTTTTATATGTATGTATGTTTTTAATAATGGATAATAAATTGAACCCGTAATATTATGCCTATATCATTCAGATACTTACCCACCTCTTAGATACCTTCCTATAAGCATCTCTCATTTGCATATGTTTGAATGACCATCAAATACGATTGTTGAAACATTTGTAAGCTTGAATCATCGAATTACTGACCCACTATATACTACCTTGCCTGTAGTGACGTAATTAACGACCAACCTACGTAGCACCGGTTTTTATACGACAATCTTGTATTGTACAAAATCTTATATTGCAGCAATAGCAAAGTAGAATGTAGGGTTTTGAATACTCGAAATTAGGGATTAAGAAAAAATATATTTTATATTTAATTATGGAAAAAAAAATCTTTGTGGTTTGAGCATCTGGTCTGGAAGTTTCATGAACAATTGATGTTGTAAGTCCTTGTCCTACAAACCTACATACTGTAGTTCGTTATTTTTCGCAATAATTCCAATGCATCATATTTTCACAGCAATTTAACATAATTGTCGTAGCCGCCGCGTCGTCGGCCGTAGGTGAAAAAAGGATACGCTGCCTTGTTAATTTGATCCGTTGATGATATTGTAAATGTCAAAATATCTACCGTGGTGGCCGAGTGGTTCGAGTAGTTGCCTGCGACACAAAGATCGCAAGTTCGAATCCCGACTGTACCAATGAGTTTTCTGAACTTAAGTACAGTGATTAGTCACGAGCTATACGGTGAAGGAAAACATCGTGAGGAAACCTGCATACGTCTAAGAAGAAATTCAAAGGCGTATGTATAGTCGTGCTTGAGTAACGGCGATGGACTCGCCATCTGTCACGTTGGCAGCTAATATACCTCTGGCGGAAAGTGGGTGTGTGGGTATTACCTATACACCTCTGCCTATCTCTTCGGGGACCCTTGTGGGAAGGCGTGAGGAAACTATCTACGATAACAACAAAATTGTGTTGTCAACCAAGGCCGTAATAAGTATGAGGTACAATACGAAATTAACGATTGATCAGTGTGTTAATGCGAATATATTGAGTGTACTGTACTGTATTATTCATTCCGAGAAGAACGGTGACGGCGCGCCAGCAGTTGTATCACCGCACCGCTGGGTCGCTGACGAAGTTATTTTCTGTGCAATTAGTCACGCGTGCATCCGCCGCGGGCGAAGACGTGCTCGCGGGCGGTACTCAGATATTGTTTTTAAATTGTGCTCATATTTGATTGAATCACCTTGTTTTCAATAGTGCTAAATTATTACAATTTTAATTTTGTGATGTTCATTGAAGTTACTACAATCTCTTATCGCCTTACGTCAACAAAACCTTGTTTATTCTCATTATAGCCCAAATGTAGCGTTCATTAGCGCACTTAACCAGCGTGTACCACTGGATGCAGAAAGTTACTGTGAATGTGATGTTTTGAACAAAATTGAATATAATATTTGGACATGTTGTTCCAGTAATAAGTAACTATTGATAATAAAAGTCTGTCTATTGTGTCAACATTGACGTAAGTCATATGAAATCATAACTCATAAGGGTACCTCGTAATGTTTATGGAGACTATAGAAGAATCATATGTATTATCTTATACATAGAGCCGCTAGTAAGGTAACACTCCTTATTGTGTTTATTTGTATGCTGTCTCTTTCTCTCTATTTCTATCCATCCCTCATTTCTGGAGTCTTCCTCTTCCCTTATTATCTTTAAGGCCCCACATAACTTATCCATATCTACTATGTCGAGCGCTATAACTTTGCAGTCTCTTAGTCATACAGGCAAACTCAGGTACTTTGTCCATGGTTTCGCCATAAAGGCGACGCATAGTCTTATCCGTCACCTTTATGAGCCAGCATTCTGATTCTTACAACATAGCAGGTTTCAAGAGTAGTCGTGTTGTCCCTGTGACCTGCTCCGTATATTACGGGTATTAAATATATTTCATCACACCCCAATGTTAACAATACGAATCTCCGAAGAGCTTTCTGGTCGCCTCATTCACCTAAGGAAAACAATCATATCAAGAATCCATTGAGCTGCGGTATTTTATTAGGTGCCAGGAAATGTCCCTAACCAGCATGGGCAGCTTAGATTTTGCTGGTAATCCCGTACAAAATTGGAGATGCCTGTTCTCTGAACATTTGCTGGTCATCTAGCATTAAATAGGTTTGTGAGAAGCAGCATAAACTTCACAAAGTGGATGTGAGGGTAATACTACACCTCTGACTATCCCTTCAAGGACCCTTGTAAAGGACTTTAAAAATGTATTTGCGTTATATCAGAACACAGTTCAATATCAACCCTATCAGCTTAAACAATATGCAGATCTCTCTCTATTAACTAATATTGCTTTAAACATATATAAGACGGAATGTGACGACAGGAAAGAAATTGAATATTTCACCTTTAATGTTATAGCTTAGGTTGGTTAGGAACCGTACTTGCTTTTGATTTTTTTTGTTTCTATTCGCGAACCAACTAAATATTTCTATAGTTAATATTACTCGTTTTGGTTAGATTCCCTAGTCTGCTGTAATAGCGATTCCTCTTAACAGTCGGCCTCGTACTCTCGTACATTACACTGATAGCCTTATTACGATCTTCAAGCTTCATATTGTTGCGATAACGAATTGCTAAGCTTGTTTGACACATTTGTATTTGGAAATCTCAAGTGTCTGGTACTGCCTACGTGTAATTCCTTCGTTAATAATGCACTGCGAGTATTATCAATTGAAATATTTTGTATTTGCATAACTAACGTTGTAGGCAGAGCCTTATTGGCTTAATATTTTTTAAATAAGGTATGTCATAATTGTCGTCTTATGTATTTATGGAGTTATGACACATCGGATATATGCTATGAATAATAAATGTTATCAAGTTTTGATTGTTTGAGGAAAAGTTGTTTTTGCATTGAATTTAGTTTTTTTTTATTTATTGCTGGTCCAATACTTTTCCTACTTTCTCTACAATACTAATAGTGTAAAGGTAGTTATATAAATATCTATACTCGAAACGGTTTGTTGGATTTAGCGTCTAGTCAAATGTACCACCCAAATGTAGCACATGCGACCTCATCTCGCTAAACGTGGGCGTCGCCCTTTCTCGCTCGCCACCGCATCGCCCACACCTGCCTGATCTCTCACCTATTTACGATACCAACAGAATCTAACAAAATAATATTAACCAATGTTTATACTCCCAGACTGTCGTTTATTGATCGGAACATTGGAACGCATAGGCTAAAATATTGTCTTGTTTCACATTACAATACACAAGTATGTTTTTGTTTTTGCTATACCTTAACTATACTTTAACTTATGCTTGTTACAGAATTTGATCTGCCAATAGAATTAAGACCACAAACATGCATATAAAACGGTCGAGTTTGCTTGGAGTATGTGTGTGGGCGAGCGTAGTGGCCGTGTGCTGTGGCCAGAGGGCAGAGCAGCTGCTGGCCCAGAACCCGTGTTCGAGTAAGACCTCGTGTAGCGATTGCATCCGCACGCCGAGCTGTGGATGGTGCTTCGCGGCTGATTTCAACGGTCCCCGATGCTTCAACCCCGCGCTTTCCGGCGGCACCGGCGGCTGTGACGAAGCATACATCTACAACCCTGACAATCGGCGCTCTGTCGACCCCCAATATAATCGGGAACTTAGCAGAGGTGAGACATTCTATCTAAAGATACACACATATCATCACGCCGAGAATCCCTCGTCGGGTAGGCTGAGAGTTAGTAGAATGCCAGTATCCTCTAGACTTACCTACATACCTCTTATCTACAAACAAATTCATATTATCGATCTGGATGTTATGACATTTAAAATCGGGTCATGAGTTGGAGAGTGTAACGCGACAAAGTTTAAAGGTTAACACCGTAAACCTACAACGTCATTTAGAACCACTGTTTCATTAAAATGTCATTAGGTATGTTAACGACTCATGGCAATCGGCAGTGAATTAATCATCTGCATCGAAGTAATAGTCGCGAAAAAAGCGTTGTTTTCTTTAAAGAATGCGATGTGTATTTTTGCGCATTTTAGTTTTTATTGCTCGTCATACAATGTTCGTTTTTCATTTTATTCAGCGAGAGGTCGCATGAGTGCAAGTGGCTCGTACGAAGAGTCTATGAGCAGCAGCAGCGCCTCGGGAAGCAGTTTCGCCGCGTCCGGCAGCAGTGCAGCTGCCGCCGCAGCTGGGGAGAACCTCGTCCAGATCAAACCGCAGAGGGTACAACTACAAATGCGTATGAGTAAGTAACATGTTCCTGCTTGATATGCAAATCTAGCCCGTATGCCAGAGGTTAGATTTAAGGTTTTTATAAATCATACATTGTCAGTAAATGAGGTGATTGAATAGCCACGTGGGAGAATTATATTTGCTCGTCAACTCATTATGCTAGTTATGCTAGCAGTTAATATTTTTATAGTTCGGTTCGGTTTTCGACCATTTCGTCGTATGCATTATTCTGGGATCCTGTATTTCTTTTCCTGAATGTTATAAGGTATTGTTTTAAATGGCAACCAATTGATGTGAATTGTTTCAGACCAAATGCAGAAGTTGGCGTTCTCTTACTCGAGAGCACAGGACTACCCGGTGGATCTTTACTATCTTATGGACCTGAGCAGGTCCATGAAGAATGACAAGGAGAAGCTCAGCGCGCTCGGCAGCTTGCTCTCTGCCACCATGAGGAACATGACCTCCAACTTCAGAATTGGATTCGGTTCTTTCGTAGACAAACTTGTTATGCCTTATGTCTCAACTGTCCCTAAAAAGTAAGATTAATAATCCTTAGTCTTCCTTAATTTTTTGTTTAAGGTGGGAAATTTATTGATTGTTTTTTTTCAGTTTAATATCACCTTGCGAGGGTTGCGCCGCGCCCTATGGATTCCAAAATCAGATGTCGCTCAGTAACGATACGGACTTTTTCGAAGTAAGTACGCATATTAATTTTTGTTCTAAAAATTACGTTGGAATGCAAAATTGTAATAGACTATTTTAATTTTAGATTTTGGTTGTCAAACCAATAATAATCCTGTTCTGAGAATCACCTGTTTCTTGTACATTCCCTTAAATATTTTCCTTATAGATATATACAATTATAGAGCACATTAAAATATACTGAGAAAAATTTATTATTCGAAAGAATAATGTGTCATATAGTGTATGACTTCAGAATTCATTGTTATGCCTATAATTAGTATTTATAAGACACGTAGGTATGTACATTAAATACTGATTAGTTATTCATTTTACATGTTATTATAGTGCGACAGTATAAAACATTATAAATTCATTACAAGTCGAAGAACATGTATCTTAATTATAACAATCTTTTTGTATCTCATTGCATGTGATATTTTCTGGTGATACATTATTTTAAACGTACGCCTATGTTTGTTTGTGACAGAAAGCGGTGGCCCGTGCTAACGTGTCGGGTAACTTGGACGCGCCCGAGGGCGGTTTCGATGCGATCATGCAGGCCGTGGTGTGCAAGCAGGAGATAGGCTGGAGAGACCAAGCCCGCCGGCTGCTCGTCTTCTCCACTGACGCGGGCTTCCACTATGCTGGTGATGGGAAGGTAAACATCTTCATTCAAGTCTGTCTAGAGAGGTAGGGCCTACCTGGGCGCTCCCTAACTGGGCAAGCCCTCCTTACAGAAGATCTCAGCCAAATGGCTCTGCTTCTAGGTAGTGCTATGCTGGCTGGCTGTAGTGGGATCAGTTTGTGGATATACTCCTAGCAATTCCACACAAACGGGAACCGTCAACGCCACAATGACACTTTCAGTATTGCATACTGCTTAGAGTAGACTTGGTTACCGTTACCCACGGTAGGCAGACTGTATGCACTTTTTTAATCATACATTAGTGAATTGTTTACTAAGATATAACATTTAATTCTAGCTCGGAGGTATTGTCGAACCGAACGACGGAGAGTGCCATATGGAGAGGAACTCGTACACTCATTCTACTCTGCAGGACTACCCGAGTATATCGCAGATTAATCTTAAGGTAGCATACTCTTTTTGATCCTTTGGTTCCTTAACAATTCGACTTTTCGAAATGCTAGACATATACACAGGTTCCTCACTTAAATAAAAAGGCGTTAGACAGTTGAGAGAGGTTTGAATAATTCCTTCTACTGTCAGGTTTTCTCTTGAAAACGGTTGTAACTGTAAGTGTTCTGTGTCCCTAACATTGAATAAAAGATTTTAGATATTTTTACAGTATTATGATGGTTTAGGTAAAGGAAAACGACATCAACGTGATATTTGCGGTGACGGCGGAGCAAATCAATGTGTACGAGAAGCTGAGCAACCACATCCTTGGCTCAAGCAGCGGTATCCTCAGCGAGGACTCCGACAACGTCGTCGACCTCGTACGAGAACAGTACAACGTGAGTAAGAGAGAGAGAGAGATCGACAAATGCTGAAGCATTTCGCTACACACAGTCACATAGTACACAGTCGATATGTTAGGTGTATAAAAATAAAGCTACAATCACATACATGCTTGTTGATAAAAATTTGGAAGTACGAGCAACTTTAGTTAGGGGTTTCTAAGATTTGGGGCGTCTTTTATACACAGATTAATTTATTGATTGCATATTAGTAGTTCTATTTTATTTCGAAAGCGGCGTGCACGTTTAATTAGGTTGTTGAATGTGGATGAAGCCAATAAGGTCTGTAAGTCTAGAGAGCTGGCCCCCTATTATCGCTGCGTGTCGCTGGGTTTCTGCGCGAAATATGTATGTTGATTTGGAGACCAGAGAAATACCAATTAAATATTTTATTGATGTACTGCACTGGGGTGAGGTCGGCAATAGTTTAAGTGAGGTATAGCTGGGTACAGAAAACTATGTAGTATCATAGATATTCTTAAGTGAACAACATATGAGTAACCATCTTACGTGTTTTTGCAGAAAATTACATCCGAGGTCGAGATGAAGGATACGTCAAGTGACGCACTGCAAGTCGTTTATTACTCCAAGTGTTTGGGCACTGAACTCATGCAGACAAATAAATGCGAGGGGCTCAAGGTTAGTATCGACACGTTCCAAATCCAAAATAAGATAATTTTATTCAGAATTAAATAAAAGGAACTATTATAATCCGAACTGCAGTGCCAGTTTTATGCCGTGTGTTCGCGTGTTCTCTCAATGTTCGCCAAAGGGGTAGGCAGAGCTGTAATATCTGCCTACCTGTGGTGGAGTTTACTGCTGAAATATAACCTCTTCTAAATTATGAAGTTCTACGCGGTTGAAACTACGTAATATGGTTGAATAATGTACTTTAGGTCGGAGATGTGGTGGAGTTTACTGCTGAAATCATGCTGAAGGAGTGCCCCAAGGACCGGAACAAGTGGAAGCAGATTTTCAAAATCGCTCCCGTGGGTCTCGGTATATCGGACAATTTGTTCGTGGAGCTGGAGATGCTCTGTGATTGTCCGTGTGAGAGGCCCGGCCACCATGTAAGTTGTCAAAAACAACTAATTTTATTTTGAAATGTCTATTTATTTATATTATTACTAATATATTTTTCTGTATACTATGTACACAAACAAAGGTTTTAAGTATCTATGCATACTAGTGCATAAAATGTTGAATGTATGTCAAGTCGGTTGTAGTTTATATATATTCATAACATACATATACTAGTCGTACGTAAGTCGTACATATGTTACCTAACTCTCTAGTCAATTCAATGTTCATATTTTATTTATGTTGCTTAACTACTCATAAATAAAATGACATGAAATTTGTACCAAATAAAAATCGGATGCATGTTTAATTTACATCTAAAACTCACGTCAGCTTGAATTGGAAAGGTAGACGTGTGAATGTAGCATGTTGTATTGTTTGTCGCGCAGGCGTACGACGACAGCCCGCTGGTGTGCAGCGGCGCGGGCGTGTCGGCGTGCGGCGTGTGCGTGTGCGGCGCGGGACACTTCGGCAAGAGCTGCGAGTGCTCGGCGCACTCGGGCGGCTCGGCCGAGCAGGAGCGCGGCTGCCGGCCCACCAACGCCACCTCGGGCCCGCTCTGCTCCAGCCGCGGCACCTGCATCTGCGGCGTCTGCGAGTGCAACAAGTACGACGACCCCCTCAAGGTACGCACGCACACATACACACATACACACACTTATATACACTTGTCAGTTAGTCGCGCCGTCACCGCTCGCTTACGACGGACGCAAGGCGGACGGCATGATTGTTTGCCACATTAGTGGTATAATAAACTCCGTCATACTACAAACATATGTGCGTCAGCAACATCTATTTGCAAAAAGGTTTACAGGTAAAATAGATGTCATTTCAACAAATGGCGTGTTATATTCGTCCTAGCGAAGCGGGGACAAACTGTTCGCCTACCCACAGACAGCAATAATCTCTTTACAAATTCCACTTTTAGTATATTAATACTGATGCAGGTGGTGTCCGGTCCCTTCTGCGAGTGTGACAACTTCATGTGTGACATGAATAAGGGGGAGCTGTGCTCGGGGCCCACCCACGGCGAGTGCGTGTGCGGCAAGTGCAGTTGCAAGCCCGAGTACACCGGGCCCGCGTGCCAGTGCCTCAAGGATCAAACGCCCTGTCGCTCCGGTTTGTACACACATACACACACATAGAAACACACGCAAGGTTAAACATTAAGCACAGTATGTATAGAGATATCAAATTCAAATATGGAACGAAAGTATTTCTGATGAAATAAACTCTATAATTGTATTAGCGGAATATGAAAATAAATTAAAAAAATATGTTATTTCCAGCCGATGGGAAAATATGCAGTGGTCACGGAAAGTGCGTGTGTGGCCAGTGCGTGTGCAACGTCGAGGGTGACCAACATTATTCTGGAAAGTTCTGCGAACAGTGCCCGGTAAGTTCTCTCGTACACTTAAGTTCTCTCGTACACTTAAGTTCTCTCGTACACTTAAGTTCTCTCGTACACTTAAGTTCTCTCGTACACTTAAGTTCTCTCGTACACTTAAGTTCTCTCATACACTTAAGTTCTCTCGTACACTTAAGTTCTCTCGTACACTTAAGTTCTCTCGTACACTTAAGTTCTCTCGTACACTTAAGTTCTCTCGTACACTTAAGTTCTCTCGTACACTTAAGTTCTCTCGTACACTTAAGTTCTCTCGTACACTTAAGTTCTCTCGTACACTTAAGTTCTCTCGTACATTTAAGTTCTCTCGTACACTTACGTTGTGGCAAATTTCATCATAAACATTGCATATGTGTAAGACGTAATTTGCCACAACTTTGGCATGTTTTACTTCATCGTAAAGTCATGGTACGATTCTAGTATCCGAATGAATTTGAAATACAGAATCAGGTACTAACCTTATGACAGTACTTGTATATTAACGTTTTGTTCATGATGGATAGCATTAATACCGCTAATGTTGTCTACAGGGGATAAAGTATAATATATACTACAAAGCCTATGTAGCTATGTGTCTGTTAGTTGTACATATATAACATCACGCCAAGTTCCTAACGGGTTCCCTAATCCGTCTCTTCGTACATGCTCGTCGGTTCCGGTAACTCTTGACGTTTCCGTCCTTGAGCGTCCGATCGATTTGATCCAGGTAGTTGGAACGTGGTCTTCCTCCGCCTCTTCTTGCACACACTTTTGCTTTGTATATCTGTTAGTTGTGTCTTGATTACAGGCTGAATCGATCATGTGAATATGGAAAATTATTTCACGTATTTCAAATATTGCAGCAAAGTACCAAATGTTTCATTATGCCATATTTGAATGAAAATGGTTGTTCCCTCATAGACTTGCCCCAAGCGATGCAACAAGTTCAAGGACTGCGTGCTGTGCGAGGTGCACCACCGCGGTCCCAACTACAATCTGACCACGTCCAACTGCGACGAGTGCACACTGTTCCCCATAGTCGAGGAGGGCAAAATTGAAGGTAACTCCATCAAAATCCTAGCTTTATCGAACGTATTTCAACGGCTTTCCCTGAAAGAACCGACAGGCAGACCTTACCCCTATTAAAAGAAACCCAGAACGTTATATTAATATTATTCTGTGCGCAAATCCAATTTACTTTACTTATTGCTTTGACTGGCTGACATATATTATAATAATAAATACCTGGGACAATTCCACACAAATTGACCTAGTCCCAAATTAAGCAAAGCTTGTGTTATGGTAACTAGACAACGATGTATTTACTTATATAGATAGATATACATTTACTTAAATACATAGGACATCCAAGACTAAGGTACAAACATTCGTGTTCATCACACAAATATCTGCCCTCAGCGGGATTCGAACCCGCGACCTCAAGTCTCGCAGTCAGGAGCTCTAAACAATAGACCGGACAGTGTCGTCAGTCGTCATGGCAGTGGTTTCGCCCTTTCTGCTCCATAACAATTGTGTCAATTTAAAAGAGATTACAGTGAGATTTTCATGCTCCTGGGTAGTTTATGTGCTAAGGTTCCTAAGATTATAAGGAATTAATGCTGATAGAAACGGGAGTCGTTTGTCCCTAATATGCTTTATGCAGATAGTCTTATCAACATAAAGTTGGTAATGCGTATTTGATTTTGCGCTTGATTGTGCTATGATAACCGCTTTCCATCAGACGGGCCTGTGCTTGTTTAACCATATTGTAACAAAATATTTCATAAGAATTAATAACTTGTGGTCAGAAGGCCAACGTTAATTGGTCTGCCTGTTCCAGCCAACGAGAGCCGCGGCGAGCACTTGTGCAGTTTCTACGACGACGAGGACTGTCTGTATGTTTACGTGTACTCGTACAGCGAAAACCAAGACTTGATCATCCGGGCGCAGAAGGAACGGGAGTGCCCCAAAAAGGTACCTACAATACTGCCCATTGTTTTGTTTGAATTTCCGGTGTATGTAAATGACTTACATTGATTCTGAGCTAAATATATATTCAATATCGGGTGAGGTCATTAATGGTTTGTTTATGCCTAAATCATACTGTATAGATATGCTTGACAAGTGTTATTGTATGTTCTCTATATGAAAATGAAATAGCTGCCAGTTTTCTAATGATTTAGCCTTTGTGTTAGCCGATGGTTTATACGCTGCTTGAATTCCATAGGAAAGCTGTCCCATCAAATAATTCAAACAAAAAACTTTTTAAAAAGACTACGACGTTTTTTTTATTTTTAACTCTTACTCTAACTTTACACATATTACTTATATTATTGAAATATTTAATTTCCTACCCTTTTAATTGACATATGAGATATATAGAAATATTTTGAATAATATTTTATTCAAACCAAGGGACACAGGGAACACTTATTGATAAAAAAAAATACAACAAGAGTGGCAAACAAGCATATATCCACATGTTCGGAAATGGTTACCGTCGCCTATTTACGATCATGATATCGAAGCATCACTTGCTACATACTGTGTTGGCCGGTCAGCTGATGTGTGTGGTCTATAGGTGCCGATACTGGGTATAGTGCTGGGAGTGATCGCCGCCATAGTGCTGGTGGGGCTAGCGTTGCTGATGCTCTGGAAGATGGCCACCACAATACATGACCGCCGCGAGTTTGCGCGCTTCGAGAAGGAGCGCATGATGGCCAAGTGGGACACGGTGAGATATACTTCTCTATTCAAGCTTTTAAAATCAGTCACTCTGTTATGGAATGGCGTTGTTGGCGACACGACGAAGTAGTTTGTACTTGTTTGCCACTGTCAAAGGTAAAACCTTAAAACTAAACTTTGACAGTGGCAAACAAGTAAAAAAACTGTCAGTTAGCGAAAAAAGGACGTCAGTAAGACGTAAGTTGGAAAATTGTAATATAAGCTGGTTAAAATAAGAGGTTTTTCCAGCACAGAATATAGTTTGTCTCGCTACACATTTCACTTCGTCTGAACAGTTAACAGGCGTGTTGTACTAAACATAGACTTGATGTGCTTTCACGCCTTCCCATATGGGCCCCTAAACGGGTAGGCAGAGGTGTACACCTAATTTTCGCCGGTGATATATTTAGGTGCTAACGTGTCATGGCGAGTCCATCACTGTTACAAAAGAACAACTATACATACGTCTTTGAATTTCATCTTAAACGTATGCAGGTGGTTTTCTGTCGAAGATTTTCTTCATCGTAAAGCTCGTGATGTGATTATAAATTGTAATTAACTTCAGAAAAACTGGTCTAAGCGGGATTCGAACATGCAAGCTTTGCGTTGCAAGCGACTACTGCAACCCCCCTGACACCACAGATCTAGATATGTACGTCATGATAAGTTAAAACTTACGTAGGTATACAGAGAGACGCAAGTTTTTTTTATACAAGCAGGCAAATGACAAATAGTTTGAACCACCGAGGTTACCCCACGTGTTGTTGACACGACAAGAATTTAAAGCTTTTGTTGAACTATTCATTCTCTACTGCTGTATTGGTTATTTATTCGATTGTTTTTTTTCACAGGGTGAAAATCCTATCTACAAGCAAGCTACATCGACCTTCAAAAATCCCACGTACGCTGGAAAGTAGATGGATACATTGGGAGAATGCAGTAAAAAAAAGCATTAACATATTTCGATAACGAAAACGATATCGCATTTAAACGATCCGAATCATCAGTATTTGATATAGTCGATTGGTTTATAGAATTTTTATTGCGAATTTCTAAGCTATTGCGTGAGGTTGCCTTGAACAGTGCCTTGTTATAACAAATCTCTTTTATATTATTAATGAAGTGTTTTTAATACGCGTCACACTGCACACATATTTCTGTGACAGAAATCTCTATGTAACGTAAAGTAGTTGACATGTACTGCCAGGTCTGTTGCAATCTCAAAAATATTTGCATGTCAGTTACACACTCCGAGTATATTTGACATTTGTGTTGCAATCTCGGAATATATTTGACACATTTGTTGTTGACTCAGAATGTATTTGACACATTTGTTGCTAACTCAGAATGTGTTTGACATATTTGTTACAAAGTCATGATGAATTTAACATGTCAATCTGTAACGTCTATAGCATACGTAATTGACATACCTGCTGCAAACTACGAATATATTTGCATGTCTGTTGCAAACTCGAAATTAATTTGACATGTCTTTTGTAATCTCGGATTATATTTGACACATCTGTTGCAACTTCGGAAAATATTTGACACATCTGTTGTAATTTCAGAATATATTTCACGTTTGTTGCAATTTCAGAATACGTTATATCGTATGCTTATTGTACTTAGCCGTGAGTGTTTGAATGTTGTATGTACTTATGTGTTGAGAGTAGCTTGGATGTAGCGCAAGACCCCGCTTCATATAGGGTTGTCGCAGATGCGTTGCGACGCCGTAGGGTAGAGAGAAATATAACGTATTAATTATAAATATATCTCGTCATGTAGCGTATTAAAGGAATATCGTAAATGGTTCTAACACGTTTAAAGGGTCATCCATTAATTACGTGAGGCGTTTAGTGGGGAGAGGGTAAGCTCGGCTAATAGCATGTAGTTTTTTACATAAATCTAAAGCGATCAAATACAGATTTATTATTTACTTAAAAAAATGCATGAAAAAAGGTCTAAAAATCGCCAAAAATACCTCGTAATCAATGGATGCCTACTTATGTAGTTAAGCAGTTTCTTTATAAACTCTGTTAAGTGCCTTCAAATATAATCTTAGTATATACGAAAACAACCAACAAAAATAATTTGTTGGTTTATTTACAAATCAAATACATTGCAAATTTATTACAAATTGTAAACTAAGGCTAAGATGAACTCAGATAACATATTTGTTGCTTTTTAATGTCACACTATACAAAGGGTAGAACTATTACCAAGCCTATGTTTAAAAAGTGGTATTGTTACATGTAGAGTACCAAAAAAGGAAATATATATGACTTATTTGTGGACCGTATTAAAATCCAGAAGATACATACCACTGCCAACTATTCGAGTGAAATATCTGTTAAATGTTATCTGTAATTATTTATTGTATCCTGTGTGCAGTTCTTACTCTTGCAACCGTCGTAGAAAATACTAAAACTAATGGAAATAGATCTGGCGGCTAATCTACAACTACGTTACAACTAGTGCCATTACTAATTATATTACGAGAATACATTTTATTATTTATTTTATATTATTGTAAGGTATTTTTTATTTTGTACGTAACTTTTTAATTTTATTGATAAGTTTACAATTTGAGCATTTTTACAGTTTAAAGAGACATACTCTATGTAAACTGCATATGTATACAGATATTGTAAGTATTGTGATTTGAATGCTGACTTCTCATTGATTTTGAAGCATGCTGTCGTCGTTGGACCAAACGAATCTGGATATTATTTCTGCAACATACTGCCGGTTGTACATATTAAGTTTTAACGGTTTGAAATTAATTTTAAGCAATATTGATTTCTAATGGTGTCTAATAAAAATTAACTTTAATTATCGATTATTATTCACTAACTGACCTGCCGCTGCTAAGGTAACTTATAATAATATTTATAAATGATAAGAGAATCGTGCTGCCTGAAGTCAATAAGAGCCAATCCTCCTGCATACTGAAATCCGATGACTTCAAGAGGCGAAGCTCTAACCAGGTTATATGAACCTCGTGACGAGCTAAAGGTTTTTGCAATGGGGCAAATGAAGTCTTGAGTTCTAATGTTTTCAGTGTTTTTCATGATGAACAATGGCGCATAAAATCAGATTATCTTGCCGAAATATTTGAAAAGGACAATGAAATAACTACGCTTTTGAAGGGAAAATCAACTATATTTATGTTTATTACGAAATTTAAGTTATGAAAATTAAGTTTCTGGATTGCCTGTATGGACAAGGATAACACTGAATGTTATTCGCTTGTGTATACTTTTCTACAACAAAACGCCTTGCCAATTACCAAATGAAATTAAAACTATTATAACTGAACATTTGGTCAATCTCCTGAAATCTATGTCCAATTACATTCCTGAAAATTATATTGATATTGAATGGTTTCAAACTCCATTTATTATAAAAGTCAACCAGCGGTGTTGGTCTAACAAACACGCGCTGGAGATATTACAGGTATTGAGGAGCCATCTAGCCAAACGGAGCGGAACATTTGCAGGTTTGCACACAGTTATTCATCACAGTATTGCTCGTGGTTGAATAAATCACAATAAAAAGTTAACATATGGAGTATCCATTCGTTCAAACCCACGGGTGTGAACCTACGAGAGTAGCTTTGAAGGTCACTTAATAAACCACTGCTATCATGGCCTCAATGCAAGGATTTATTCCTAGGAATAAATTTACTACGCAAATGCTACTTAAAAATAATATTAGAATGCTCGGCGTAAGTACCTACTTAAGTTACATATCTATTTTAATTGAAATCTTCTAATACTACCTACTGTCAGGTTACACAGTTAAACTAAAATTAAAATAATAAGGTTGGTTGATATTGTAAGATATTATAGCAGTGTTGATGAACTTTTATGTAGTAAATAGGAAACGTTACGTGCTTCAGAGGAAAATTTTAAAGATATTGTCTCATTATAATTTACAACCAACACTCGCGAAAAAATGGTAGGCAGGGAATTCAGTGTTATCATTGCACATATCAATGCCATATATATATATGAAATAACGTTCTACCCCTTTTTAACCCCGATAGGCGATAAGTTTCAATAAAATACGAAAGACGACTTCCATCTATTCTGTTAAAGAATTTTTATGCAAAATCTGAAGTAAATTGGACCGAGGAATAATTTTTTCCATACCAACTGCCTCCGGTTTTCATCCCCTTAGGGGTAGAATTTCGGAAAATCCTTACTATCGGATGCCTACGTCATACAAACAACACACCCACCAAGATTCAGGTCATTCTACGATCAGCGGTTTAGGTTGTGCGTTGATCCGTCAGTCATTCAGGTCAGCGTTTTATATGTATAGATATGTATATATATATATCAATATAATAATAATATATATATCCTCACGCCTTCTCACAAGGGTCCCCGAAGGGGTAGGCAGAGGTGTATAGGTAATACCACACACCCACTTTCCGCCAGAGGTATATTAGGTGTCAACGTGACAGATGGCGAGTCCATCGCCGTTACTCAAGCACGACTAAACATACGCCTTTGAATTGCTTGTCAGACGTATGCAGGTTTCCTCTCGATGTTTTCCTTCACCGTAAAGCTCGTGGTGTGACTAATCACTGTAGGTACTTAAGTTCAGAAAAACTCATTGGTACTCGAATTGGTCGGGATTCGAATTTGCGACCTATGCGTCGCAGGCAACTGCTCGAACCATTCGGCCACCACGGCTCTTATCTTATATATATCAATATATTAACGTTTAACCGCACTGAAGCGGCACATGAATGCGATTACTCGCTATGTAAACTACATAAAGTATACACATACGAATGATCGCATTGTTTGCCAATATACGATGGGAGCCATCTGCCATTCTAGCGTTACCTAGTTATACATATATACGTACGTGAGTGTATTGTGTAAACCAATCCAATTGATGGAATAGGTTTGTTGGAGTTTCAAATTAGATTTATGATATAGTGCGTTTTGAGGTGAGGTTGAAACCTATGCGGTTAAAGGCGTCACGTTAAATCAGTGTCGAGTTTCCAGTTTTCAATATTAGTCTTTGGTATTTTTATTATATTCAATTAGTATTCAATAGTAGCTTAAAAGTTTTAAGAATATAGCTTATTTTTCAGAATAAAATTACGTGACGAGTTTTGAAAGAGTTAATTGTCAATTTATTATTGGTTTCCATAATTAAATATAGTGAAGACAGATGAGGAGACAATGGCAGGCATAAAAAAACATTATTTATAAATATGGGGACCATTATTATTTAAGCCGTATTGGTAATATATATCAAAAAAATCATACTCATTCGATAATAGGTATGTAAAAAGTCAATATTTATATTTCACAAACACAATTTATTAAACATAGTTGTGCTGAATTCCTAAACTAAGCTGGGCCTGTGATATAGGTAATTGATCCGTACCGTTGCATCCTTTACCATTGTAACTCTTTATTCTACTTCTTCTCTTTCTAGTTTCACTCCCAGAGGGACTAAGTCGAGGTCGAGGCGCATCGAGGAGACAAATCACACAGATGTATATGTGTCCCTCAGGTACGACTCCAGGTACGCCTCGGTTCTATTTCCTCGTAGTGTTTTCCTTCACAGTATAGGTGATGTGTCAAAGTAGTATTCAGGAAAACTAGTCATAAATACCTTATAATAAATACCTTGGGACAATTCCACACAAATTGACCTAGTCCCAAATTAAGCAGACAGAGCTTGTGTTATGGTAACTAGACAACGATATATTTACTTATACAGACAGATATAAATACTTAAGATATCCAAGACTAAGGTCCAAATACTCGTGTTCATCACACAAATACCTGCCCTCAGCGGGATTCGAACCCGCGACCTCAAGGTTCGCAGTCAGGAGCTCTAACCACTAGACCAGACGGCCAAAGTTGGTTTAGATGTATCGTGCTTGAACTTGTAATCCTTGTCGGGCAAGTGACTACTTAAACCACCCGGCCACCATAACAACGTCTGTAATATATTATATGTACATACCTACTCACAATAAATAACCTAATTGAGTGTTAATGTTAGATAAAAATTTTAAAACTTATTATAATTATAAGAACGAATAACTATTTACTAAGCCAGCGTACAACTTGAAATTGTGGTGTACTGTTGGTCTCTTAATCCATTCTGTTCTGTAGGTATAGGGTTTCCGGCAAACCGCCGAACCACAGTCCAACAAAGTTTCCCCTAGTTAATACTTTCCATGCTATTAAGTCTTCAAACATCATTTAGGAGACTTATTTTTCGAGTGGTTACATTGCAGTAGGTTTTAAGTAATCTATCATTTATCCACCATCAAAAATATTTAAAAATGTACCTCGCAGTCAGTTCTTTTGTTTTGGATTTTTATTGCATTTCAACCTTCCTTGAAAGAAAATACAATGATATTAAAACATTTATAGCCGCCAAAGAATCACAAATCGATTTAAATAAGTCAATAATTAGATCTCTTACTTACACCAGTAGTAGGGTACAAACTATTTAAAAATCTTTGATAAATCACATTAAATCGATCGACCCGGTGATGTACCAAAGATTAATAAATACAAGGTAGACGTACATTTCGAGAGCCATACAATATCATTATAATTGTAAATGCTGTAATTGTTTGTTATAATTTTGATTTGTACATGGAATACAAACTCATTGATGTTGTGGTTTACAAAGCCTCCGCAGGTGGGTCGGTGATTATTCACAGTAGTTGGGCAAGACGGCGCGTGGGGCGGGCGGCGGCGCGAAGCGGCGGGCGCGGTAGTGCCGTCGCGAAGTCGTGCCGCGCCGTACGCCGCCCACAACGCCACCCTGCGACCGCGCCGCCCCGACGTGACACGCGACCACAACAACACACTACCTGCTTCTCACACGCGCTCATTGCTTTGAATAACTTGATAAAGGTGAGTCCATTGAACTTTACCCTCACTTATAAACTATCCCTGTGTACGGGTAGGACACCTATTACTCAAAGCTATCAACTTCCGAATAAAGTTGCAATAACTTTAAGTTACAGCAGAAAGGGCGCTAAATTATCTAATTTCAGGAGTGAAGACACTTAAACCAGGCAAATGACTCGGGCAGGTCGAGAGTGAAAACTTTTGGCTCTTATTAACCAACCTGTTGATCTCGGTAAATTCGCGTGCGGATCGGGTTTTGTTCAATTTGTAAGGGGATCGCTTGAAAGTTTTCTTCTGAAATTACTTTACGTTGGATTATAAGTGAAATCTGACAACCTCCACAAATTCCTGTAGCATATTTCTGCGTGAATTTATTAATGTTCACGAAACCAGATTTAGGCGTATGTTTGGGAGTTGGCGTATTATATTACTTTCAGAAACGGCAGGAAAGCCTAAGCAAACATGTACAAAGGGGGCGCTTATCTCACTGACATTTTTCAGCTTTTGTTAACAGGGAATAAGAAAACGTTGATTAAATTTTTTGTCGAGGAAGTCAAAAAGATGTTTCATAAGCTCGTTTTGTGCAGTATTTCATTTAAACGTTTCTAATTGGCAACGACACGTTTCTTACCGTATTTAATTTGGTACTTGCGTAACGAAGCTAAGGCTTAGAATTACACGTTACATGCTTTGAAAGCTGACTCATTTAATATGTATATAAATGTTGAGACCTTTAGCCGGAGAGGTGGCTAAGGATGCTGACTGATATTATCATCATCATGGCAGAGGGTAGGCAGAGGGTAGGCAGAGATTATTACTTTAATAAGAGATGAAAGAGAATACGTACAGGATATATGACAAGTAGATATCTACATTGAATGTGTGTGTTGATATAATGAATGATGTCTGGCGGATTGTATGCGCTCAGCGATGCATACAGACGCGGCTGCCTCATACCGCTGCACCGGCACAGGTGTGCCCAGTACCACTTGTGCAATGAAAACAACACACCCTTACTATTATAATGAATAGTGTTACATAAAATAGATCACAAAAACTTGTTTTGTTTAAAGCTGACATTTAAAGTTTAGTTACAGCAATACGTATACAAATACGCAATAAGAAGCCTAGATCATAAGTCTTGCTTGCTTAAGTCCACAATTCGTTATACTGGGAAAATATACTATCATCCTGGGTATGAAGTAAAAACGTTGGTGGACGAGTGATTTAAGTAGTCGGAGAGAAGTGACAATATTGCCTGGCTAAAACCCAGGTGGCCTGCACGAGCTTTACCGTGGAGCAAAACAGGTTGAGGCAATATACGTTTGTAATGAAATTCAAACCCGTACACATACAAAGTATCTCGCTGCTATGGCCACGTTGACACCTAAATATACCGCTATAATGTATCTAAATATCGGAGACCATTCGATTTGTTAGCTACACGCTAACAAATAGTGCACAAAAAGTTCAATACCTACATATTTTTTCCTAAGCTGGGAAACTTTTGTGAGATACGTATCTGCTAACTTGCATATTAAGTCATAAAAGCACAACCAAGCTCATAGTCACTGTATAGCTATTATCTCATAGAAAGGGGTAGGCAGAGGGTGTAAGGACACATTCTTTACGCAGCAAGTCCGTCGCCGTGTCTCAAGCACGAATATACAAATGTCTTTGAATTTATTACTAATCGTATGCAGGTGTGATAAGTATATATAAGTGTATATAAGTGTATATAAGTATATATAAGTGATAAGTAGTTATTATTATCTAGTATTAGTATTAATAATAGTATAACCACCGTACTTAAGTTCATAGGAAAAACAACTTGCAATACGTGTTGCAGGCGACTTCCAACCCCCATGGCTTGATTCTGAGAAATATAAATAAAATTAATATTCCTAGCTCTGAATACGGCACAACGTTACGAAACATTTCATTGTTCATTTATGTAATTGCGTATTTAAACGGATTAATGAATGTAGCTCGGTTCCTAGCTGAGAGGGCTTGTTATGTTGGGAGTTATTAATTAAAAAGTTAAAAGGTTGGCTCGCATTACATTAAGAGAAGTATGTTTACGTGCGGCTGGGCAAAGGGTCTATCAAATATGAGATTTTGTAGCAAATATCCATGTATATAGGTACAATAATTGCGGTTTTATTGAAAATATTTGTAAATTAGCTGTGTTTTAGATGTGTTCCACCTTTTAGGGATGTTACCAAGAATAATGACCGTACACTATAGGTAAAAGGAACACCCTATGTATCACTCGGATGATAACGACGTCATGTTGTAGTTAGTATCTGTGGGATCAGATCATAAGGAAGAACGGGTCTCACGCACGCACATACCGTATGAAGATCTAGAAGCCTTGCTCAAGGCATACTACACTACATTCAGATTTTTTATAGACATATCCAATATGCCTAGACGTCTTCAACTATTCGTTTGGCACCACGTGGGTAGTCACAGACGTGAACATCAATGGTGTCCTTCTATTATGATAAATGCGGAAGTTTATGAGGATATGAATGGGATTGGATGAATTTTGGCACAGAGATAAATTATTACCTGAATTTCTAGAATACACAGGATATGCTTCATTCCGGGTTTACGCGGGTGCAACCGCGGGCAAAGCTAGTGAACTATAAATTAATAATTAGTTTTATTGGTTACCAAGTTAATATTTTAATTATCTATATATTTTTTGTTATAACATAGGATAATCTTATCTCGACATCAAAGTGGCATTATTAATACGATATAGAGGCACCAAATCCTATTATTACGCAATTAAGTCAATAACGACACCACAAAATCCACATGACATTCATTAAGCGTGTATGAGAACTGACAGATTAGTCGCTTTCCCTTGATTCTATTTCGAATTAGACTCGGTCGTTTATTGTTTTTTTATACTTATCACTATTGTAAGCCACCATACCCCATATACCTAATAATACTGATGGTAAGGATTTTGCCGCTTAAGCACGTTTGCAACACCAGTTTTGATTATTGTCATCCTTCTTAAACAGCCCTATGCTATCTTTGGGGAACCTCATAAAAATTGATAGGTACTTGCTGTTTTCTTACAGTATTGACATGTGACTCCTAATGAATTAGATGTTTGCGGAAACAATATGCTCTTATTAATCATAGATATTTTTTTATATTATGTTTTCTTCACTTCTATATGGATTTTAAGCGATTTATTATAAAAACCTTAACAGTTTTACAATGTAAATATTTCATACAAACATATCACCACGTCGAGTCCCTAGCGTGGTAGGTAGAGAGAATAGAGCTCCAGTTCTCTCTCGACTTATATACTTCTTTCGCTTCGTCCACATACATGAGTCTCATGATACATGCTCGCCGGTTTCGAGTACTCTCTACGTTCCCGTCCTTGAGTGTCAGATCGATATTTATTAAATACCACCGCCAGGATCAATTGATACTTACGAGCAGGTAATTGGCAGACCAAACACATTCAATATGTATTTATTAGTTTGGCTATTCAGTTGGCGGAAGAAGCCTAATTACTAAAAGATATTCATAGGGATAGTCTACGAACAAATGTAGGCAGAAGTGTATAGGTAATACCCAAACATCCACTTTCCGCCAGAGATATATTTTAGGTGCCAACGTGACAGATGGCGAGTCCATCGTCGTAACTCAAGCACTATACATAAGCCTTTGCTTATGCTTATGCTTCTCAGATGTATGCAGGTTTCCTCTCGATGTTTTTTTTTTTGCTTCACCGTAATGCTCGTGGTGTGACTAATCACTAAACCTAAGTTCAGAAAAACTCATTGGTACAGTCGGGATTCGAACTTGCGATCTTTGTGTCGCAGGCAACTACTTGAATCACTCGGCCATTACGGCTTTTATTTTCTACATATCGGTGTAATAATTTAAGTAATCAGGATGAGTAAATGAACTTACAAGCTTTAACCTCTTTCCAATAGGTATGTAGTGTAGGTATAGCTGTCAAGTTCGTATGGTCTACTAACTAGGCAGTCTATAGTTTATAGACTGCATGGTCTAATGTTCCAGGCGGTATGAGTACTTGGCTCGAATACTTTTTTGTGAAACAATCCCTCGTGTGCTTACTGTGAATGGGAGTAGTTGTGAGTGCATTGTGAGTTGTAACTCTCGGCCGCCCGCTCCCCATCGCTGCCCGCCCCCACATTTGCGAAATGACAAAAGGGAACTTTATCGTTGATTGTTCCTGTTACCGGCGTAATCAATAACGGTCCGATACAATACAATTTGAACGTTTAAACGCTACCATTTTGATCTCAGCCGCTTATTACACAATTGTGGTCCGTCCCTGCTGCTTAGTGTTGCTGGTATAATTTTGTGTAATTATTGTACAACGACTACAAAAGTTGAATGCAATAATAATATATATTGATGAGTATAGAAACAGTAACGTAGTTTTTTTTTATTGAATACGACAGAAGGCCTTCTATCTATGTCAAGAATAAATTATAAGCAAAAACAAAGCAAAACTGATTCTTGTACACGCTACAAATATCTATTTATTTTTCTTCATTCCGGTCTGTAATGCGGTAAGCATAAACAAAATATAATTTGTTTATTTTCCTCGAAATATTTATTATATCCGTGCTACATAGGTACTAATTAGGATGTTATTTGAGACTATTGTATGTATATTTGTTAATCAATATAATTATCTATTGCTGCGTTCATTTATTTCCTAACGGCATTATAATTCACAATACAAAGTGGCATAGAACAACTAGGTAACAACGGAACGGAAGATATAAATCTGCTTTCACAAAAAATGCGCCATGGTGGGCTGACTGAACGACTGAAACACTCGAGGTCGTCGGAAAATGCTCCCGTTCCTTATCGCCTACATGCATTGCTGAAGGACGATGGTCGAATCGTTTTTATTTCATTCAAAACGTTTTAACTAGCTACATGCATTAGAAAATCGATGTACAAGTAGCTACGTACAGTTTCAAAATGACGTTGCTATTTGCTAAAAACAATTTATAAAATTTTATTATTTATGTGATGAAATATTTGACCCAAATTTCTTCTTGTCGGCAAGCCAGAGTATTCGTTAAGACATTTTTAATAATACAGTATATTTATTAACACATTTTTAATAATTCATTATGTTGTTTAAATATATAATATTAAATATATAATATATTGTGTAAAGTTCAAAAAAATTATCAAAACTGTTCTGATTAAAAAAGCATATTATAAAATCAAGGACTACGTTGAAGATAAAGAAGTTTGGCTCTAGTTCCTTCTGCGCATGCGGCTTCCTTGGTAGCTCATAAACGGCACAAATTTGTGGATGTCTCTAAGTATTCTGAATCTTTTTCTTTTCTCAATTCGGGGTTTTTTTTATACAATAATAATTTTCCTTTTTTTTATTTTAATTTATTCCATATCTTGACCAGAATTAGTTACAGTACTGATGACAATATTTGTGTCACTTGTTTAATTTGTCTAATTTGTGAATGTGAGAACATTGTAGGCTTTGTAGATTCTTAGATCTTGCTAACATTGTTATAATTATCTTGTTTTATGTATGCTTTGTATAGTAAGCAACGACCTATTGTCGGACCTACGTTGTTCCCCCATACTTGGGTACTATTGCTGTAACGAAAAAAATATTGTATATGCCTAATGATTTGAAAAGAGTAACCATGGAGTTTCTTGCCGGTTCTTCTCCATGGAAGCGACCAACCCGAACCGTGCTTCTTTTTCGACGTTTTATAAGTGCCCATCTGGGCCTATGTGACATAAAAAGATTTTGATTTTGATTTTGATTTTGATATACATATATATATATATATATATTTAAAGTCTAGAGAGAATTGGCGCTCTATACTCTCTGCCTACCCCGTTAGGGACTTGGTGTGATGATATGTATTGTTTTGATTTATGTCCAAGAATTGTTACTTATAATTATTTCAAGATGTATTAAATATGGGTGCGGCGAGATGGCGACAGACTTGCCATCTGTTAAGTTGGCATCTAATGGCGAAAATGAAAAAGAGGGCGTAAATAAATATATAATTTATCATATTGTTTTATCAATTGGTCGCGAGTGAAACTGAAGTAACTCGTGGGTTGATTGTTGAAACCCGATAAAACATCTGAAATTACCGTATAAGAGTACTTGTTTGTTTGAAAGCTCATATAAATAGCAACATTTTTGGCGTTTTATCAGACATAAGACTGAAAAATCCCAATGCTGTGGTAACTAATTTCTAAAAGTGTTCTAATGGAGTGGCTTTCGGGGAGTCTTGTATATACATATTTAATAGAGCCTTCAACAATTTGTCTTCTTCAATCTCATCTGTCTTGTCGTTCCCGAGCCTGAAAAAGCCACAAGCTGCTCGAGCTTAGCCATTCCTATATAACCGTTTCTACAACAGTAGACCGATAGGTATATAAAATAAAACCATTACCAAGTGAATATTATCGTCACGCTTTTACTTAAGATTATTTGCAGAGAAGTAATACACTCTCTTTTACGCTTGATACATTTAGGTACTTACGTGACCTATGGCGAGTCGGTCTGCCGTCCCTTACATCTTTCAATTCCTCAGACGTATGCAGGTCCCCTTACAATATTTTCTTTAAGAGGAAAGCTCGTGGAATCATTCGTTACTCTTGGTAAGTTCTCATCGAAACAAACTACCGCGAATTGCACCTGCAATCTAGATTGTCTGCGACAATATAACTACAGTCGGATAATACCTACTGATCATGACGTGTTTCGTCAAAACAGCGATATGCACTATTGTGCTTGAGAACATGTATACTGTCTAAACTTACAAGTTGCAAAAGTAACAGTGCATTGCTGCGGGCAGATAGCAAGGAAATAGTTGAAAATTTGCAACAACTTAAGCATAGTATAAAGAACATTATACTATGACTTGAGTTAGGCCGCATTGAAACTAGGCTTATCTCTCCTAACACTGACACTTGTATTCAGTCTTAGTCTAACTTGCTAATTTACCTGCCTTAATATATGTTTAATGTCCTAATCGTGTTTGCGACTTCGCCTTATTTGTTACACCAAAATACCTATAATAGACCCTGACCTCGGTTACGGTATTATTGCCAGATAGGCATAGCTTAATGATAGTTTTAATATCGTAACTAAGTCTATACAGGGCGTAATAAAATCATTGGCGTCATATTTTAGCGCGTTTTTTTTTAATTTAAACTGCACACTTAAAGTATTTGTGTAAAGTTCGATACGATAGGGATGGAACAAGTGATAGTTTGTAGAAAGTAGTGAATTGAATATGTATTTTCATAATATATTTAGCATACGATATCGTAAAATATAGTCTTCTATAAGACTAAGTAAGTAAGTTTGTAAGTTTGTTCATTGTGATTAATCAAATAAGCACGGAGATAGATTATTAGCTGCAGTCTTCGTAACATAAATAATTGACTGCGTCCAACATGTTATGTTATTAGTTTTTAGTTCATTGTAAGTTACTTAGCAGATTTCAATATATAAGTAAATTAAGTTCTCGAAGACCATATTTTCATCACTAATAATAAAAATATATGATATTTCTGATCCTAATAGCACACATACAGTACGTATTAGATAATGTACATACATACATACATATCACGCCGAGTCTCTAACGGGGTAGGCAGAGAAGGTACCTACTAATATCTTATACCTATCTATTTCCTATGTATGTATCAGCCAGTTATAAATACCATTAAATTGATATCGATCATACGCACGATATGGAAACTGAGTATCTGGGAACATCCTGTTTATCGAATACAAATTGATACCTACGTGTTATATTAATATCGATCTCGGATGGAATTCCGTGGCCTGAAGATATTATCTCTGCTACAATACGAGCTATTCCAAGTTTTCGCTGGCAAGTGCAATAACAATATGAACAACTTTTAGGTAGGCAGGTTTGTTAACATTTTGAATGAATTCTCAATCCATTTAGAAGTTTTCCTTCCTTCATGGTTATTTTGGTGTCATTTTATTTACAACATCTTCAGAGAGGAACCAATGTTAGTAACTCACGGGGTAGGCAGAGAGAGTAGAGCACTAGTGATCTTTAGGCTTACAGACCTCTTTCGCTTCATCCACAATAATCAGTTCCTTCATACATACTCGCCGGTTTCGATTTAATTCTTACTTTTATCGAACTTGGTATGCTGTAGCCAATTCAGAGTGCTAATAAACGCCATGGCATTAACAAATCTACAATTATTATTAGCGCAGCTCGATGTATTACAATTGATTTGAAGAAAAAAATCTCTATGTTCAATACTCTCAAATGTCTTTCTCGTGGTGGACCAGTGGTTCGAGTAGGCTTGAAACACGAATGAGTTTTTCTCAAATTAACATCAGTGATGATTAGTCACACCACGAGCTTTACGGTGAAGGGTTCTCCTTCGAGAAGACTATACCTTTGATAAGAATTTCAAAGGCGTCTTAACATGCGCTTGAGTGTGAGCGCTGAAATTGTTGTCACGTTGGCACCTAAAATATATCTCCGGCGAAATGTGGGAGTGTGAGTACTACCTATACACCTTCTACACCGGCTATCCTTTTGGGGACACTTGTGGGATGAGATGAAAAGATTAATTTTCGGACGACAACTCGAATCAATATGAAATTACCACAATTGTACCCACATGAATTGCTGGCGTACATATACAAGTTTATTAAGTGAATAAACTTTTCACTCAACAAATATATCTACGGCAAAAAAACGGCGTGTTACTATTTACTACGCACCTCTACACGCCTTCCCCTCCATTTTATGCTAATTTATTTAGTAAATTATTTAATTTATTATTATATAATATAATAAAATAAAATAATAATAATATATCCTCAAGCCTTCCCACAAGGGTCCCCGAAGGGGTAGGCAGAGGTGTATAGGTAATACCCGCACACCCACTTTCCGCCATAGGTATATTAGGTGGTATTACTTACAATAAAAATAAATCAGTAGACATAATTTTGTTATTCTATAGATCATTATTGTAAGCGGAAAACCATATGTAGTTGGCAATTAAATAGGTACCTACTTAATAAAAGTAAGAAGGTAGTTGAACACGACGATACGACCTGTTAGGTAGTGATCGACACCCGTGCCACCGGTGCAAATATTAATCAAAGCCTGTTTATGGCTCCTAAAAGGATATCACAACTAAACCGTCAAACCAGACATTAAAATCTAAGCTGAAACGGATTATGTTAACAGTCTGCAAGTATTGGGTAAGCTATAAACATTGTTTATAGCTATTACATCGTATCGTAACCCATAAATATACAATGAGAATGGTTGCGCCTTGAGTGATACGAGCCGTACTCATTTTTTAAACAGCTTCAAGGGAATCATATTGTTTTTTCTATCAGTGTTACACAAACCGAGTGTCTGTGAGGCCGAATATATTTAAATATACAATATTTCACCGCCGATTATTTGCGTAGGTACTGCTTTGTTAGTTATCCACAAAGTGGGCGTATTTATTTATTACTAGCTGTGCCCGCGACTTCGTCGGCGTGGGCGGCATTTTGTATCTTTCGTAATTTTTTTTTTCCAAAAAAAATATTTCTATGTTACTTCTAATACCTCCAAGAATATGTGTACAAAGTTTTATGAAGATCGGTTAGGTAGTTTTTACGTGAAAGGGTAACAAACAAACTTACATTCACATTTATAAAATTAGTAAGGATTTGGGAAAGTTACAATATAAATATTCGTTAAAATACATAACAGAAAGCAAATGTTATAAAAAGTTATAATAAGTTGCCACGTATATGTACATCCCACACAATTCTGATTTTCTACATTTGATTTGATATGACACATACCTATAATTTCAAGATTAAGAAAACATTCCCGACTCCCGACTGTAGTAATGAGTTTTTGCTGAACTTGCATGACATCGAGGAGAAACCTGCATAGGTTTGAGAATAAATTCAAAGGCGTATGTATAGTCGTGCTAGAGTAGCAGCGATGGACTCGCCATCTGTCACATTGGCATCTAAAATTGGCACCCAAGCGAATTTGGGCGGGATAGCTAGTATATATATAAGACTCCATTTGAATTAATTCAAGATCAGAACACTACGCCATTATATAGGTACCTAGCTATTAAAGCCTTACCACGCTTCACAGGGACATTTCCAACTGGATGGCATATTTATAAAGTGCATTAAAATTTATACGATGACGCATAAAATAGGAAGATAATTTAGTTATTTTATTAACCCATTAAATGAGATATAAAATTACCTAATTAAATAGGACCATTACGTACTCAATCTCTCTAAGTGTTGTCTATAACCCGAAACCTTTAAATAACCTGTGCCTAGATAGTAAGCGTCTTTGTGAGACACTTTCAGCGGGGCCTTAGTGTAAACAGGTGAAACCATTTCTTTAACGGCCCCTTCCATTCAACTGAAGCAAGTTTGAAAGACGTGAGGCGATGAGGGCTCTACACATGCGGTCGTATGATAACCATACTACGTCCAAACTAGGACGATAGACAAACCTGCGTTCTTGTATACAGTAAATTTACCGAACAGTATATCGATACACTATTTAATAATGACGCGCATGCAAATTTAAATATTTTCGAACCAACATCTACTCTCTCCAATGTTGCCACATTTCTTGGCACGATTTCGTTCGACAACATGTTATTTTTATAATTTCAATAATAATTTCTTTTTCATATAAATAAGTAATGCGAAACAGTTGTTCACTGGGGTCGTTGACCTCGCGGTTCGAATTCAGTTGTTTTTTTACTCATGGTATTCAACATACAAATGACGACTACTATGATTATGAAGTCGTGTGACCAAACACTGTATTTAAGTTCAGAAAAACTCATTGATACAGTCGGCATTGAAACTTGCGATCTTCGCCAATCACGCCAAACTTCGAGTGATAAGCAGGGAGTATAGTTTTATGTAAGCATACAGACCTCTTCCGTCTGATCCGAATTGATTAGGCCCTTTGCTTTGTTACTGAAAAAATATATCATTATTATTATTATTACCTTCTTGTCGGTGTTGAATACTCTTGGCTTGAAGCTTTCGATCGATTCGATCGAACATACAATCTAAAATGTAAAAATGAACATTCATCGTTTCATGGAAACAATGTTAAAACCTTCACTGGAAGTTTAACTTTACAAATAGCATCATTAGCAATTCCGCGTAAATGTGTATGTACCGAAATTATAAATAATTTGTATATTCGCTAATGTAATTCAAACTATTTCCAAATAATGGGTTTTCACCGAAATAAATTGGCGATGTCACATTTGGCAATTATTGTGTAGGCTACATTTATGTACATCCAATATCTATCATACCTTGTCACTACTTCGTTCGCTCGACCACTTCGGCCACGGTAAAACCACCAGCGTTTTTCTACGCTGGTAATTTTACCTTAATGATCAATTACCATTCTCATTGTAATAAATTCAGACGAACAAAATTGTGCAAAAATTCTACTATCGTACAGTCTGATAGAATGCTTCCTAACCAGCCATCATTGGAATTCAATTTGTTTTTTTTTTGTAGTATACAGTATAAAGCAGCCAAGTAAATAATGAAGGTCATATAAAATACTCTAGTATTTTCATTTTTAATTGTACGAAGTAAGGTATTTGGATTTATGTTATCAAAATCCATGGCGTGCGATACCTAATACTAGGTACGGATTAGATTTATGCTGTTTTCTCATTCATTTACTAACACAAAAGGTTTATACTGTATTTCCAAACATTAACCTAAAACTTTTTATCGAAACTGGCTTACATGTTTACACAAAAGATTAACCAAAAGGAATAAATTTAAAATAGCATGTATTAAAAAGAAAACCGTTGTCTGTGCTTACATTTGATATTACAATAACGTGATACAGCAAAGACGGCGTCGTTTATTCAAAAGCTTAGCGTCCATTGTCAGAGAATCCCCTTGTGAATTGCTTGCTTTACTAAGACGGGTTTAACGGCAGGCTCCTTTCAATTAGTTATTAGAATAAGTTCGTTTACTTCGCCCTTATTGTTGATGTAGAGACTGGCACTAACACCTTCGACGAGTGCCGTGCCGTCCTTGGCGTCGGAACATAAACGTGCCCTACGGAACTGTGTGGGTAATTGTTGCCTTTACTTCCGCTACCAAAATTAAGCCCTTTCTAATAGTATGAAAGTAATTTTACCGAGGGCGCTAGAAAGAATAGACCGGTAACGACCCGTTCTCATGACGTAGTATTTTATTCAACATTTGGATTTGAATAATATTTAATGAAGTGTTGAACAACCACAGACCGTAACCTAACGGACAGAAAACATTGCCATAAAGCTTATTATAGATTATATTCTTATTTCTCAACGTTTTTCTTCTTGAAGTATTCTAACGTAGAATATAAGTACTAACAGTTTTGCTCTTGTTACCGAAGTATGAAAACACATTTGTGTTGTGGTGCTGAGCACGCAATACGGGGAAGTTATTATTAAAAGACCTTTGAAACTTTTCGTTATTATTTCCGAACACAGGGATAAGTTCATAAAGGGCGCTCATTGGCGGCACCGGGCGGAAGGCTGCCGAGCTTCGCCGTGAATCGCGATGTTCACTTAACACCGACCGCGGGCGGCGCGTGCTCAATTGAACCGTGGTCACTCCATTAATCACTTCAAGCCCGTTGAAGGTACCGCAGGCTGGCTGCTACTTCCAAACATTCTATACAGCACTAATATGCTGAGTACTCGACTGTAATTGCGTCTTTATGACCATCCATCGATCTAGCATATAGGTTGGTTTGGTACGGCTATTATACAAACAGAAGAGAATATACTTTAATTGTAATTGCTCAGGTATCGACTTGGTAAGGACTAACAGTATGGAGTCCGCTATTCAGGATCAGAGTTGATGATATTTGCCAATGTCTTTGAATCTTTTGTTCTCAGTGTTTCAAAAAAAAAAAAAAGCCGTGGTGGCCGAGTGGTTCGAGCAGTTGCCTGCGACGCAAAGGTCGCAAGTTCGAATCCCGACTGTACCAATGAGTTTTTCTAAACTTAAGTACAGTGATTAGTCACACCACGAGCTTTACGGTGAAGGAAAACATCGAGAGGACACCTGCATACGTCTGAGAAGACATTCAAAGGCGTATGTATAGTCGTGCTTGAGTAACGGCGATGGACTCGCCATCTGTCACGTTGGCACCTAATATACCTCTGGCGGAAAGTGGGTGTGTGGGTATTACCTATACACCTCTGCCTACCCCTTCGGGGACCCTTGTGGGAAGGCGTGAGGATATTATTATTATTATTATTACCAATCTCGAATCCACTTGAACACACTAGAAAAATCATTAAAATCGGTCCAGGCGTTTAGGAGGAGTTCGATGGCTAACACATTGACACGTACTTGCATTTATTGTTTGATTCTTTAGGTAAAACCGATCTGTATAGTATTTAATACCGAATAGTATAACTTGTGTTCATTGTTTTTTGTATACTACGAAAATGGCCAACGTGCATAAAACCCGCCTTATGGTAAGCGGTTACCGTAACCTGGTCGTAGCTGCTTTTATGTCATTAGTTAAAATTCGTTTATTTGGGTATGAATCGCAGCAGTTTAAAATCGGGGCGATCAACTTGTTACATGAACAAAAACTGCTTTTCAATTAAGTTAAAGATATTCTCCAAATGAAATTAATGGCACCATTCAAAGTATTTTATCGCCAATGAGATAAGTTTAAACTACATAACTTACGACTACAATCTCGTATCGTATACGATAGTTCGCTTGTTGTTATACAGTGTTTCAGTATTTCCACATGCAGCGAACCATAAAGGCGAACTTATGGCTGGAATACTTGCTCGTGTTGTAATCGCGAGAAGCGGTCTTTTGACGCCAAGGACTAAGGACTAGATATGACCTCTAAGTTTTCTTTATCTTTCTTTCTTATATAGCTTTCTAGATTTTTCCCCTTCGTGACTTGTTTAATGCTCAGATTACATTCCGCTTCTATGCAGTAAAGAAATACCTATTTCATTCTAGAGCATTTAGGTAACAGTTGCCTGCGGCACAAAGATCGCAAGTTCGAATCCCGACTGTACCAATGGGTTTTCTGAACTTAAGTACAGTACTCGAAACCGACGTGCATGTATGAAGAGACTGATGAATGCGGACGTCCACATTCATCAGTCTCTTGTATGTCTCATATATATGTGTGATGTAAGTCTAGAGAGAATTGGCGCTCTATACTCTCTGGCTACCCCGTTACTTACTGATTTATAATTATTTTAACTTATGCCATCACAATTCTGTGAAACTATGCTCGTTAACGATACCCAGGGGCTGAGAATGGCGAGAAGTTTCATAGGTCCACTTGCCTTGTCCCTGGTTGCCAACTGACCAAAGGTCAGATTGTTGATGAAGAAAGAAGACGAAAAGAAGAAGAAGAAAAACTGACATCTGGTTCAATACAAATCCACTCTGTATAGAATTGCGAATGTTACATATCTATCGGTTATGTATAGGACTATTAGCCACATAAAGCCATCGGGATACCTCTAAGTGGTATTCTATATTGATAGCCGAGTGTTCGAGGCTTTTCGCTAGCGTCGGCATACAAAAGCATGTATTTCCGTGCTTCGGCCAATTACTCCTTACTGTTTAGACTTCAGCTAATCGTTCTATATGTCGGCTAATCACTACCCTTGACCCGTTGCATCGCAACACCTATTAAATGAATATTTGCGTAGTAGTTACTAAACCGTTTAAGTTTTTCATTTAATGGGACTTTAAAGCTTAAAACGGGCTAAACATGCTTCATAACACTTTTATACCTTGCATACTTTGCATGCTAGTTTCACGTGAAACCTTTTCATTATTAGTGTTAAAATAGACGTTCTACATTAATCAATGTATCCTTTCAAAAGATAAACTGTTCATATATTTATGGGTTATACATTTTAACAAAAACAAACTTTCAACGAGCTCTCAGAGGTGGGTAAAAGTATTCATATAGCCGATTATGTATGAGGAAACTGTGGAATATGGATGGAGGTAAAGTAATCTGTAAGTCTAGAGAGAACTGGTCCTCATTGCCTGCCCACCCCATCAGGGACTCGGCGTGATCATGTATGTGCATTATTGATTTGCAAATAAAAATGTAAGTATTTTTGTATTACTGAAACACCTTCAGACGGCCGTCTGGTCTAGTGGTCTAGTGGAGCTCCTGACTGCAAAACTTGAGGTCGCGGGTTCGAATCCCGCTGAGGGCAGATATTTGTGTGATGAACACGAGTTGTTGTACCTTAGTCTTAGTCATAATATTATAAACAAAAAGTCCTATACAAAAAGTACACGGTTTTATAAAAAATAAAACGGAAAATATTTAATATGAGGCCAGCGTCGTTTAATTCATTACATTAATATAACAGCAAGCCATTTTTTATACTTATGAAGGTAATTAAATTTTAATAAAACTGTTTTTTATGACTAACTCTTCAGAATACAAATACTGACCTGTAACAGAACATAGAATTTTTTTACAATGCTCAAAATCTAGGAATGATTTACATGTCCCAAGATATTGAGTGTGATTCTTTTACGATAAATATGAATATTTAAAGGACTGGTTTAATAGAATCTAAAAGCAGCCCAAAGCAGTAACAGATCAATTTATATTATGATTTCCATGACAAAGGTAATTTATAAAATGATAACTCACTTAAAAAATTACTGCCAGTCATATTATTTAAGATTGCCTGGTATTGGCTGTATGATGGAAAGTAATTTTTAAAAATATATATTTGTGATTGTAAAATTATATCCATGTTTGTTACAAAAGAAAGTTAGCTTTCATTTTTTGTATTTTAAATGTACCCACTAGTCTGGCTGTATTGAGGAAATGGAAGACCAAGATCAAAGAACAAGTGTATCTCACGACTTACAGGGAGGTTAAAATGATTGCGCTGGACAGGACCATACGTAAGAAATTAGATATGGTCCTGTCCAGCGCAATGTTTCCGTTTTTACGTCAATGACGCCGACTAGGGCCCAGCTCGATTACAAATGAAGATGATATTGTCCTGATTATAGGTCGGCAGGCACTTACAGTAGCATCAATGCCGCTTCACTTCATCCCGATCTCATCAAGGCTTCTATTTAATGTATTTTGTGATGTAGGTACCAACTACATCTAATTATGAAGACAAAGCGAAGTCATTAAACAAATTGTTGTTTCACACGCTACCGTACAGGTTATCATAATATGCCCAAATTACAAAGTTCTATTATGTTTTATGTATGTAAGCGAACTTTAAGATGGGCCACGGTTGATGGAGTTGTTTTATTACGGAATAATTTAACATTCAAAGATACCCTAACTTCTGCCGAAGATAGGCCGTCGCCGGCGTCCCCGTCCATGTGAGAACTACCTTCATTGTTCCTATGCACGAGTAGAGCGCTACGAGTACCTACTTTTCACACCGATGTGAAATAGGTTATTGGGTGTATACAAGCTTTTGTGTTAACATAAATTCGTCTATACTATAGTAATACATACGTAGGTATGTAGTAACTAAAAGGTTTAAAATAGTACAATAAATCGACGAAAAATTTCCGTTTTTTTAGGTTTCAATCATCAGCCCACACTAGTCCACTGCTGGACATAGGCCTCCCCTAATGAGCGCCATAGCGCCCTGTCTTCAACCTGCCGCCTCCAGTATTCCTTCGCAGGTCGTCATCCCACCTGGTCGGAGGGCGTCCTACACTACGTTTGCCGAGTCGAGGTCTCCACGAAGTTATTTAGGTTTAGGTTCATACATATATGTACAAACTTCATGACACTAACGAAAAACCTTCACAAATTACTCCCCGAGTCCAGATAGAACTATCGCCAGCATGACTAATTAATTGGATTAACCCCAACTACCACGTAAAGGTTAATAGGGCAAATGTGAACTTCTCAAGGCGAACACAACTTTAGTTAGGATAGTTGACTGGTACCTAGATAAGATTTTCCCTAAATGGCCTAAATATTGTTCTTCGGTACGGCTGCTCATACCTTAGACCTTTTACCTGACTTTATATTGGGATCCATGTAGGTACCTATATATAATTTTAGGTAATTACTGATTTAATATACAATGACAAACGTAATTCTTAAATAAATGTAGGGTAGTAAACTCCACAAAGTTAACAGTTCTTAAACTATTCTTAATCTGTTTTGTTACAATATAATATTCGATTTATCACACCACACGTTTTACGGAGAATGAAAACGTGACGAAGCCTACACACGTTTAAGTATGAGTTCATTTATGTATGTAGGTACTTTCGTGCCTGGGAGACGGCGACAGACTCGCCCTCTAACATATTGATTGGCACCTAAATGTATCTCCTCTAAAAAAGTTACTTTACCCGTGGTTACAGCTCGGAGATCTTTGTGGGGAGGCGTGAAGTGAGGTATATGGAGATATGGTATTCCGGGAATAGGTGATAAGGCATACAATACTGGAATTCACAAAAAGCGGATACAAAAATAAGATATTGACTCAGATATACAATACTAGTTTAGCTTTTTTTATAGGTACTATGTAGCATATCTTCTATGAAGTTAACTAGGTTAACGCACTATAACTCTCCGAACACAGACAGGCAACGCGCAAGTGATACTTCGGTATCGTAAGCGTAAATAGGCTACGGTAACCGTTTCCCATCAGGTGGGCCGTATGCTTGTTTGCCACTCTTGTTATATAAAAAAAATATATAAATAACGAACACTACAGAGAAAAATAAAAAACCCCGCTCATGTGAATAAATACCCTCTAAAATTGGCTATCACGTGATGACGTCATTTGCTTATCCAAGATCTAAATGATTCACCCTACTGAAGCTTCCGCCTAGCATTAGTAACCCTTGACCGGTTTCTAATAATGGCGTCTAAAATAGGGCGAAATAATCAAGAAATTAAGCGAATTGTTGTAGGTGCTTCATTATTCCAATTTATATAGCAGCACTTCTGTTATAGCATAGTTCACAAAATCAAGGAACTAAATATGTGGTAAATTTTCCATTTGTTATTCTAACAAATACACCTTTCATTATATTAAACCCAAGATCCGGTACCCACGTACAAGTTCTTGGGGATAAGTATAAGCTCCACGTATCCGCCTAAAGACAAAATTACTTTTTGCACCATAAAAGAATACTGTATCAAAATAGAATGGGAAAAGCGTGCGTACTAAAGTAGAAACCTCACCCTCTATAACCACAAACATTTACAAATATTCGCTTTTTGCTTTACGAAACAGGCTCATGTTCAGTATTTACATCAGTCGAGTTTAATTGTTGTACTTTCATTTCTTAAGTACAATTAATTACATATTTAAATAGTCCAAGTAGGGTACAATGAGGGTCTTGGTAACTTGCTAGTAAATGCTAGGGTCGGTAGTTTGTAAAGTTGTTCGTGGGTAGGCTTTAGTGACGTAAATAGAGCCGGATAGGGCCGGGCGTACGCAAGACCCGGACACCGAGTGATGGTGCAGTGTCATGGTTTTAATTTCCGGAAAGCCGTGCTATTGGCGCGTTAACCGCTGACAGGTAAAGATATGTGATCGGATCTATCGTTGATTTGATTCCTTTATGATACAAACTCATCATACATACATACATACATATAGTCACGCCTCTTTCTCGTAGGGGTAGGCAGAGACCACTTCTTTCCACTTGCTACGATCCTTACATACTTCTTTCGCTTCGTCCACTTTCATTATTCTCTTCATACATGCTCTTCGGTTTAGGGTACTCTTGACCTGACCTTTTTTCATGACGTCCCTAATTTGGTCTAGAAACGTCCGTCTAGGTCTACCCCTTCCAACACTTTTATTCACACTCGCCTTATACACTTTTTTCGTCAATCGTTCTTTATTCATTCTCTCGACATGGCCAAACTCATCATATATGCATAAATTCAAAATGATCACGCTGGGTACTCGGTCTCTGCCTAAGAGAGGGTAGTTCTCTTTAGACTTACATACAGACATGCTTCATCCACATTCACCAGACTCTTCATGTTCGGTCTCGACGGTTTCTAGCTCATGGTGAAGACAGGTTGATCAAAGACCAAAGAAAAACATCAAAATCATACTACAATCAGGGATCAGTTCCAAGTTCGCAACATTATATTCAATATAAAGATTCTTACACATAAAGGAGACTGACCTTAATGCAGACAGAGCTTGTACAGTTGGAGTCAACAAGAGCTATACATACAACCAAAAAGTATATGCGAGTTTTATAAATTATTGCTGAGTGTGGAAATTGAACTCGTGATCGAAGATGAATCTAATTCCAAGTGCAACTTGCACGCATTCATATGTAGGTATGTAGCGGTGACCGCTTTGTTACCTGAACGTGACACGATGTGTGTACCCTGAACGGTTTTCAATCAGGGATGGATTATCGAATCTATCCATATTGTGTCAGGCAAAGCTCTACAATTGGAGCGGCATTAAAAATATATGGTTGTCTTCAAACAGGCGCTTTGATTGGGTTGTTATTATACCAGGATATATTTTTCAATTAAAATGCAAATGTTACCAGAAAAAAGGATGAAAGCCCTTTAATACTGGCATCAGAAAGGCGTACTTAATTTCATTAAGGGCAGATATAAATAGCTTTGTGCAAGTAACTGGTAAATTCTTTACGATGCGATTTTTTTTAACGAATAAAAAAGTAAGGTACTCGTCAAATTCTCATAAAAGGGAAAAATCGTGTTGAAAATATCTGAGAATTTCATAGACTTAAAGAGAAGACGTGCCGAAGAACGGCGGGCAACTAAATATATCTTTAGCGAAATGTGGGTGCTGTTACCCATCAACCTACACTTTTGGAGACCTCGTGGAATGGCGTAGAGACATGACGAAGATACTTTTACAACTAACTAATGATATTAATGATATAGGCAAACATAGTCCGAATCGCAATTTAATCAGTGGTTAGACAAGAGCAAACAAAATTTGCGATGACTTAGAAGTAAATATAACATTAGATTTACACTTACGTATACTATACTATACATAAATATAGCTATGGCTAGGTTCTCTTTCTCTCCTTGCTGTGTTATTCGCAGATAGGTTAGTTAACAATTGCTATCATTCTTCGAGAACAATCTGAATAAAACGATAGCCTACAGTTAATTCAGGGTACAAGGTAGCCTTACTCCGAAGTTCATCCAAAACCGTTTAGCCATTTGACCGCAAAGGAGTAACAAACATACTCTCAAGCAGATGATCACAATCTTAAACATTCCCTGAGCTAAGATTTTGGTAAAAGTTTGTTCATTATGAATGACTTTAACTTCAGTTGGATCCTCTTAACCGCTTTGCTAAAGCATTGTGTTTATTTTGATGTTGCTTCACAACTTTAATGCGGAAATCCAAGCAACTTTAGGTAAATAGTCCGTAGGTATACCGACGAATATTTCCTAATAATATTTACATATATGTTCTGTCGGTAATTTTTCATATTTTTAAAATAATTAAAAATATTGTGTGTGTGTTGGTGTTCCGCCATAGATAAATATACTAGGTGCTAACGTAAGAGATGGCGAGTCCGTCGCCGTTACCCAAGCACGACTATACATGCGCCTTTTGAATATCTTCTCAAACGTACTATGTTTGCTCTCGATGTTTTCCTTCACCGTGTGACTAATCACTGTATTTGAAATAAAAAAACGTATTATTGCTATGGTTGTTATTCGAATTTGCAATTTTTGTATTGCACTGCCCGAACCACTCGGCGAATCACGAATCATTAATATTGCTTTTATGGGATAAAAATAAAATATTTATAATGAATCGAAAATTACTAAAATGTTTTATTCCTCTTATACAAAGTTTATATATGTAACTTTAATCTTTCCTACCCCTACGTAAAAGGGAACAAATGTTAAAAAAGCAAACCGGGGAGTTTGTTTCGCCGTTTCTTCTCCTGGCAGGTATTTTTTCTTGGAAACGGTGGTAACTTTAGTTTATATTAAACGTGACGTTCAATAAGTGTACCCTGTGTCCCTTACGTTGAATAAAATATTTTGATTTTGATTTTGATTCAAGAACATTTGTTCGTTCCTTTTAAAAAATACCAGTCAATGACAAAAGCAATTCACAATAGTCTTTTTAACAAGTATGTTTACAATATTAAATTGAATTAAGTCGTACCTAGTTGTAGGCACCTGCGTGAGCCGGTTCTCTGCGGTTTGCATCGCAAACGCTTTAAGTAGGCTCGAAAAGTGTTTTGAGCACAAAGTCAAAGCTTAAAGCAACTTTGAGGCGAAGCAATGGGTTATATAAGGCTACCGAGAATGTACAAGTCAGTCCATTCATACAGATATCTTCACGCTTTCCCACAAGGGTCCCCGAAGGGGTAGGCAGAGGTGTGTAGGTAGTAGTACCCATACACCCACATTCCACCAGGGATATATTTTAGGTGCCATCGTGACAGACGTCGAGTCTATCGCTGTTACTCAAGCATGACTATACATTTAAATATCCTCACGCCTTTCAATTAGGGTTCCCGAAGGGAAACATGACAGATGGCGAGTCCGTCGCCGTTACTCAAGCACGACTATGCATACGCCTTTGAATTGCTTCTCAGACGTATGCAGGTTTTCTCTCGATGTTTTCTTCACCGTAAAGCTCATGTTGTGACTAATCACTGGACTTAAGTTTAGGAAAAACATTGGTATAGTAGAGAGGCGACCTTGCAATGATTGTATTGCAGGCTACTACCCGAACCACTTCATTGTCACCACGGTCATTGTTGTTTGTGACGATGGCTAGTTAGCTCTTTCACATCGATCTCTAATAAGTGATCGAAGCTCTTTCACGAAAAACTACAGCCAACCTATGTACGAAGTACAGTTTCGTACTATATATAAAATTATATAGGTTTACTAGCTGTCCCGCCCAACTTCGCCCGGGTGAAAAAGTAAAAAAAAACACTTTTTCAACTATTTCTGGAAGCAATAATTGAAAAACGTGTTTTTTTTATTACGTGAAAAGTTGAGTTTCGTAAAATCCTTTCTTAGCTGACCTCTAAATCGCGTAAGGAATACTCCTACCAAATTTCAAGTCAATCGGCCTTATAGTTCCTGAGATTTCGTGATGAGTGAGTTCACAAATGGGATCATATATATATATATATATATATATATATATATATATATATATATATATATATATATATATAGATAAGTTACCTTTAATAAGTCAAAGTATGGTACACATGAACACAGTACAAATATGTAAATATATGTAAGCTAACGCCATATGTATATATTACACCAGTTTGAAAACGTTAATTTAATGCCTAAATTCTACATCCTTATTTACAAATCAGAGTACGCCTGGATCAAAAACAGGCAAAGATAACATCTAGGGAGACTATTGCATTAATATTTCATACAGAAATTAAAAGCTGGCTGCTGCCACCGTACTTACATTTTGTTCAAGCAGATTATTAAAAAGAAACGCAAAACCCAATGGACGCTTTCTAAATGGGTACTTACTTATGTTTAAGTTGTTGATAAAAGGTAAATAACGAGGTATTCTGAGAGGGAAGCATCATTATGACACGCAATGAACGCTTCGTACTCGATTCATAAAGAACACAGCTTTATTCATATAATTTATTAATGTTCGTTAAAATTTGTATAATTATTAGCAAATCGTTGCGTTATTATAACTCTAAGATAACCAAATCAATATAGCAATCATTTTGTTAGATCTTTTGTCAGGAAGAACAAAGGTGGAAAACAGGTGTTCACAATTCGCAGTTATTTACTTTGCATTTTACACTTATACCATGATTTTAAATAATCGTCAACTTCTTGTATTTTCTTAATTTAACTAGCCGTTCCTCGCGTAAAATGTTATGTCACTGGTAGAGTCTTCTGAAATAAAATATATGTCATGTGTAAATTCAGCTAATAATATATGTCTATGCCAAATTAAATCCAATATAATTCAGTAGTTTTTCCGTGAAAGGGGACAAACCCTCAAATTTCCACATTTGTAATATTAGTACGAGTAAACATTTCTTTGATACAGAAAAGTATGTAGAGAAGACCAACAGGATTGATACAGCGAAATAAAGGAAGCAAATGATGATGATAAGTAACTTAATACAAACCAACAAGAACCAGATGTTTCATTCAAGCCCGATGTAATGAAAGGACAACTCCATAAAAACGTGTAATAAATCAATTTTGGAGGCATGGTCCTGACTCATTTCCCAATAAAAAAGTTTTTTTTCAAGCTTACAACTTTCACGTTACATTTCAAATTTCACGTTTAAATTGATTTCAACTTCAGTAAAGTAACGGTCTGTTTGATAAGTAATGGAGAGCTAAGTCCAGGATTTTGAACGTTGCTCTTAGTCTATGTTAGAAGAGAAATTACATTATTTGCCTACCTACGTGTTAAATTCAGCCTACGCGCTAAACTCTAAAATTCAGGCCGGGTTAATTCGAAACTATGTCGAATTTGACAACTTTAAACGTCCATTGCTATCGCGAAAATAATGTAGTCAATAACCAACTATTAATATAAGGTCATCAACCATCTATTAATATAATTCTTGTTAAGAATTCAGAGCCAAATTTTCCTCATTTGTTAATGAACTTGTACTGGTAAACATGGAGTGACCAGGCTTTCTACACTCATTATGAAGATGGGATAGGCATTTGTTGGGCGTGTCAGGTGTCATTACAAAAAAAAAATATTTAAGATTTTATTTAACAACTTTGTCGGCGCTTTTAATATGTACTACCATACCAAATTATATCTCTCTAGTACCAAGCGTCTCTTAGCTAACCCGCGAAAGGACGGACGGCGAAACTATAAGGGTTCGTAGTTTGCTACGTAGGTACCCTACAAAGTAACATACCTTTTCAATTAGGGGCTGCTTGTACCTTTGCTTTTAAATTAAGGCTTTTGCTATTAAGGAGATAGTAGAATATAAGGCGCCTTCTCAATATTCTGTGCTTAAATCGATAGTACCTATCCAGATCAATTTAGCCAATCGGGGCCTTATTTTGGAGGGTTGTTTAGAGACGTCAAACGATCAATAGACCGCCTCGGGCAACAATGTTATTTATTTTCTTAAATTACACATACATACATGATGTGTCAGAATATAGAATAGTTGTCTTGTAAAGTTATAGGGTGTTAGGAATACTTCCTCATGACGATGCAATACAACAAACAGCTCCAAAGATAACAATATGGCAACATTATTACAGGGAGCAAAATTTTCTTTTCCTTGAAGGTATACATATATGTATATATATTTTTAGTACTAAAATGCAGTTTCAGCGAAAAAAGGATTCGCCTTCCCACAGGCAGAGGTGCATAGGTAGCCACACACCCACTTTCCGGCAGAGATATATTTTAGGTGCCAACGGGACACATGGCGAGTCCGTCGCCGTCTGTCGTATGCACGACTATACATACGCCTTTGAATTGCTTCTAAGACGGATGCAGGTTTCCTCTCGATGTTTTCCTTCACCGTAAAGCTCGTGGTGTGACTAATCACTGTACTTAAGTTTAGAAAAACTCATTGGTACAGTCGGGATTCGAACTTGCGATCTTTGCGTCGCATGCAACTACTCGAACCACTCGGCCACCACGGCTCCTTATATATATGCTCCAATTATAATTAATTAATTAACGATATTTCGAGTCACCTACTCCCGATTCTCGAGAGGTAATTACCGGAAACGAGGATAAGAAGAATGTAGTAAGACTATTATATTATATTTTTTTATCCAAGATCCATTAATTACCGATTACGAGATAATATTAATTGAAAATGTTTTGTGTGACTGTAAGAGGGCTTTGTACACTATTTAAGAGTACATAAAAGAACTTGCACATTTACAATGAAGATGCTACTGTATGTGGATGAAGAAGAAATCGGTATGCATCTATAAAAAATCAAGGGCGCATGTAAAATCATTCCCGAGACATGGGGACCGACTGGCCTTATGTCAAGTTGGCACGTATTACCTATATCTTGACGAAGGAAAGTTTAATTCCTTTTGGAGATGTATATACATACATATATCTGCAGGCCTTTACTACAAGGGTACCCGAAGGAGTAGCGAGAGCTGTGAAGGCAGTACCCGCAAAACCTTCTTTTCGCCGGAGCTATTAAAATTTAAGTGTTAAGCTGTATATAGTTAAGCATCGCTTATGTGTAGACGTTAAAAAGTATTGACTTAATATTATTGATCAGCTGGGTCATCCTTTATTATCTATAAATGTTTGCCTTCAAACCGTATGGGTGTGCAGCAGGGCGCACAGGTCGGTCAATTTGAATTTCGAAATGGAAACCCTATCACTTGGCAGGTTCTATCAAAATATTTGAATATGGAATTATTATTATCATATCACGTTATCAAAGTTACAGATGAAATAGTGTTAATAGATGTTGAGTTAGTTTTTTTCACAAAATATTAAACAATGAACGTTCGATATATTTTGTTACTTGAGTGGCATAGAGACTGGGAAGACATCAATACGTGTATTTGGGTAAGTTAATTTGTATTGCTTCAATATTACACCATTGTGCTCAAATAACGAATACTTAAGTAATATACGATGCTAATAATTTATAAGCATCGTTCTATATGGATTTTGCAAAAAAGGTTGGTTGTACGTCTGTACCTACACATCTCATTGAATTAACTACCTTTATCAAATAAATATAAAATTGTGCTAAATCCTCTTCATAACGTTATATAGAATTATATCTATTGAAGCTTCCCAACTTGATGACACATTACTGGTTCAATTCCTGAAAGTCTAATCTTGTCCACCGGATTGAATCAAGGCGATTTATCTTTTGTCGATGCTTAGAAATGAAATCTGCCCCGCGCTCCTTTTACAGTCACATTATTATTAAATTGAGACTCAAATTATAAATGTGATTTATTGACTTCAATCCTGCATGCGAATTTATGAATCATTCTCGACTCTTTAGTTCACAAAACATGTATCACGAGACGATATAGCATACTGCATAATATATACATTAATGAAATTAAAAGATACAAGTTACTAGATATAGTTCAGTTAAGTAAATCGGTACATAGAAAAAATATTTAAAAATGGAACTACAGACTACGTAGTACGTCAGCCTGTTAAATTTTTTAAACCGCTGTTTTTCAAAACTACGAACCGAAATCTTAAGCGGAGATATTTTTATATAGATAGTACTTAAAGTATTTATCTCAACTTATATCTCTCTACACTTGGGTTGCCTGGTAGAAATCGCTTTTGCGATAAGGCCGCATATTGTGCCTATTATATGTTTTTCTTTGTCTTTTCTGTTTGTTTTTGTAAATGTGTGTGTTTGTACAATAAAGGATATTATTATTATTATTAAAGTACAAACTTCCGAATGATACATCCTTCCACTTCTCCTTGTGGACCCCCTCAGCTCACTACTTAACGTAGTGACAAAAAAGACGTAATCAAGTTATACCTTTCAATCGATTAATCATTATAAAAGTCCGGATTGCATTGTTAAAACAAATACGTAATTCGATAAAATATGGGTTTAATTAGGCATCTGCCAACTCGGACTGCCTTTAAACATGCCAACTTTAAAAAGCTTTGCCCTGATCCTAAGGTTGCCGGTGGTGCGGCTCCGACCGACATCTAGCGAGCAATTTGAAACTAAGCAAAAACGCACGCCGCTTTGATGTAAACGATTCACAGAAATTTTAGTTTATGTGTGCTACATGGCGAACATAACCACCTAACTTGTGATATTTACTGAAACCCTATAACAGATGGCGTTAGTTGTTTCCTAACTGAACAATTGAGTTCTATGTCTAGATTCTGTGATTAGTTAGTTACAAACACATAGTTTGAACGTGCTGTTTACATAGTGAACAGTTCATAGTTTACCGTACTTTGCTTATATAAGCAAGTTCATATAATTTAAATGAAGGTAACATGCAATCAAGAGAGATCTCGACATTCCCTTTGAGGAGATTAATGGTACATCCCACAACGTTTTATTTGGGGTTCGAACAGCTGCACAATATCGACATCCGAGGGAGATGAATTCGCTATATCTTTTATTATTTCGGGTGATTAAATAAATAAGATAACCTAGACTTTTATAGTACTTGGCTATCAACATATACATGTTTATGTAGGTACTACCTGGTAGTCCTGGTACTAACAAAAATATATATTAAACACTTATACGTTATATTAACTTAGTACTTTAATTTGTAAATCATGCAAATAAAATATCTCGTACGGGTTTGGTAGAATAATGTATCTAAAGGTCCTTATTAAATACCCTAACGATACTCATACCCAGCTATTTACTCGTATTAAGCATGATTAATCAGTATTTTTTATACTCCCGGATTAGCCATTTTGTTTACTCAGGAACTACCTATCTACTTAAGTTATGTTATCTATACTAATATTATAAAGCTGAAGAGTTTGTTTGTTTGTTTGTTTGTTTGAACGCGCTAATCTCAGGAACTACTGGTTGGAATTGAAAAATTATTTTTGTGTTGGATAGTCCATTTCTCTAGGAAGGCTTTAGGCTATATAATATCACGCTACGACCAATAGGAGCGAAGCATAAATGAATAATGTTGCCAGAACGGGAAAAATATTCCTTTTTGAGAGCTTCCGTTGCGTGCGCTGCGTAAACGGTTTAAGTTACACAAATATCATGTATGAGAGAATTGTTCCTCTTTAAAAGTTCTAAAAAAAAGTCCGAGACAGCATATGTCTTTCTTTTAAGATTGACTCACTATAACCTTTTTTATGGCAATCAAGTCTACGATGGGCTCCTAAACTACTTAACCGATTTCGATCAAATTTGCACACACACACACACACACAACACAATGGGACCCGATAGGTGGCGCTGCGATCGTGTTTCAGGAAATTTTACTTTTTCACCCAGGCGAAGCTGGGCGGGACAGCTAGTATCTTTATATATATAATTCTTCTGTGAGTGTGTATGTCACTGAACTCCTCTCAAACGACTGGACCGATTTTGATGAAATTTTTTGTGTGTGTTCAAGGGGATCTGGGAATGGTTTAGATTCACAATTGGACCCGATAGGTTGCGCCACCATCTTTTTTTTTCCACCCGAGCGAAGCTGGGCGGGACAACTAGTAATACATATAATCATGCCGAGCCCCACACGGTGCACGGAATGCAAAGAGGGTAGAGCGCCAGTACTCTCTAGAATTACAGACCTCTTTTGGTTAATTTATACACATTATATGTGAAGTAATTACGTAGGTATTTATATACATTATTATTTGGTATTAGTATTGCACTATTAATATGTGGACAAGTGCCATACGAACCAGTAGTGAAATGATCTATGGACCTTTGTTATTGCATCTTATCTTTGTCTACACTATACGATAGGGGCAACCTAAATTAAAAAATATATAATTATATAGTACGTTTCTACTCAATTTCTTTCAAATCATACACATTCTACGTAATCCGTAACTAAATATTTACTAGAAGCAGAGGCGTATAGGTTTATTTCTGAAACTTACTTACGGAGACTCTTAAGTATTATTATATTGAAGCTAAAGTATGTATATTGAAGGTACCCATTCTTACATCGCGCAATCCTCTTCTTTATACTATGGCAATTCTTAGTGCGTAGATACCTACCAAGTATATACTTTTAGATCACTTTCGAGAATGCGTAGGCAGGTCAGCGGACTCAGCAGCCCGGTCCAGATGATTACACTCAATTGTGAATTGCTGGTAGATACTTACCTACTGTGCTACCGACCACCGAGTAGCTAGGTAGATATAGGTATAAGTAGAGCTAGAGAGGGAGCACAGCGTGTGGCGCTGTTGTTGGGATGAACGCCGGGATCGGGGGGCCCGGGAACGATTCATTGATCCGAACCAACCTCGGCAACGCGACAGGGACGAAAATGAAGGGGGGCTACCCAAACTAGCTCCCTCTCATTCCATTCAATATAACGTATCCAACGTATGTTTAGCACGACTCTTACTTTTTTAGCCGGTGTACAATCAGTATAAGTATAATATTTAGGTAGCAGTGTTTGGGTTCTAAGAAAGTAAAAAACCGTACATAATAGGTAATGTTGTCCATAATTACGCTCTAATTATGACTACCGACAACAACAGATAAATAATGACTTCAAGAAAAAGAAATATTTAACCATATTAAATATTTAAACTAAAACAAATTTTACAAAATAGGCAACTTTACAAGATCGTTTCTAAATAATATGTTGTTAATGTCTACACTCTGCGTATTATTATCATGCCAGAAAGAATAAACGACGATAAGAATCAGAAATATACCTCCATCTTGCTCGCCGTTCCGAGCTTACCCGACAAGTAATGCCATCTCTGTCTTCCATATCGTGATTTGCACGGGCGCGACTCGTTGAGTAGCCACGCGTGCCCGTAGCCGTCCGTTGTTGCACATCGACATCAACCGCTTTCAGTGCGAGCGCGTTCTTCCGCGCCATACTCACATAACCTAAAAACTAAACAAGCCTACTTAATTTTGGGATCTTTCATTGTAATTACCAGTAAATACTCATGAATACCTCGAATTTATAAGTTTGTGTAGTGAAGTTTACGCCCAAATAAAAGGCGTTACGTGGAGTGAATTTTGTGCAACACAAAGTAAATACAAACGGCAAGCTGTGGGGATCAGGGGCCTTTTTTTTGCCGCCGCAGGGGATGTACTATCCTGTGAGTATTCACGATATTTTATATCGTATCAGTATAATTTACAACGACGCCCTGTATACGTACTTAGAATATTTATATATTATGTTCCTATAATATTTCATTGGATGATTTGAGACAAATATTATGGCGCATGGCGTTTAATTTTATGATTTCAGCTGTTTTCAGCCCAAGCCGTGTAGCATCCCCTAAAAGGTGGTAGTGTCATGTTTTTAATATATAGTAACTTCGGATTCATTCTCATGTCCCCAGTAGAACTTAATATATAACATAAGCCGTGAAGGGCTTTGATTAGTCCGGGCCCAGCTATAAATAGAGATGCTTGGAGGATATAAGCGTTTTTTTTCTTTATAGCTGGTGAAAAATGTTACGAACGGATTGAATAAGTACAATAAATGAAAATACACAGAACCTTAGCTAGACCTGAGAGCTAGACCTACCTACCTACATTGTTTTGACATTGAACTGTGAATGAAATCATTGTTTCCTGTCTCATTCTCATCACTCTTCGTTTACGTAGCCAGACAAAGAAGCAATGATGCGACTAACATAGCATTATGGTAAACAAGATTGAAAGTAGTTTATTGCCCTGATGTGTCGATAATGTTTTATTAAACATTGTGATATGTTACTGTTAAGTAAATGGTTAAATGCATTCTAAAATTCTGTAAATACTCGCTTAGAGTATTTATAAATAAATAAAGGACATTTTAAACCAAATATATAAAATCTACGTTTATGTCAGGGATAATTCGTGGATTTTGGTCAAATCTTTGTTACGTGCTGCTTATAATTATTGCTTGGTCACAATTTTATTAGTCTCATAATATGTTAGCCCATCTCATACAATTACCATATTCCACGACCGACTGCTAGTACTGGGGAACACTGTTTACCTACATGGGTAGTTTCGATAACAAATTGTACCATATCTTTAAAAGAAACGAAGCCCTCTTCAGGCTTCGTTTCCCCCACGGGTTTGAAATTTTATTCCCGTCGTAACAGGAAATCATCCAACAAAGGAAGCTATGCCAATCATTTACACGATTAGATGGTAGGTTTTGGTTTGTTTTGGCTCCCGCAGTCCCCGTCACTAATCTTGCCAGCATCGACACCCAGACCGTAAATAGGTTACATATTACCTTCTCTATATGTATCATTTTAGTCATGCATCGGAACAATCTTTTCGGTTACCGTTATTATTTTATAGAAAAACTTCCTATATTATTTTATGAATGTGAATTCCGACCTGTCATCCCCCACCCTTATTCCGAATACAATACTTAACTACTTTGACTGGTATAACGCTGTCGCTGGGGAGATTACGGGAACCCGTTCGTGGCTCAAGGTGAACATGTGAGGCGACCAGAGATGGTAATAAGGACAAATTATTCGCATACCGGGCCTTTGTTCACATCTCAAGTGAATGTAGGTAGGTATAAATTTCACGGCTTGGGGTCGGTTTGGAGTTGGACTAGCTACCTGCTTGGTAAGCATTGCGCTCGCAGGTAGCAAAAAGCAGAACCCTTATTAGGTCGACTGGTTTGCTGCACGCAACTGATAGTGTTTTCTGTCTGCCTACATACGCCGACCGTTTGCTAGTTGTACCGGTGCCTTACACGGCTCAAATCGAACTTTTCAATCGTGTTGTATCCAATATTTTTTTTATTACAATACATAGATAGTGCCCATCCAGGAAGACGCGAAATGTTAATATCGGAACGCAAGGGTCTCGGCATGATGATACGTGCACCTACGTTTGTTACACTTGCCTTAAAAAAATACCAATATCTAATTTAGTTGGTCCCTACTAACCTAACAAACCTATGAAATTTCCTATCCAGTATGCAGACACGCAAACAGACTCGCGCAAACATTTATCTATGCTGTATGATTTCTACAGTTACAAATCCCTAACCTACTTATGCATATTAGTTATTGTTTGTTATAAATTTAATCCTAATTTATGATAAACAATAGGTTTCATAGCTTAATTATGATAAAAAAATGCAATAGATTTGCCAAAATAAATGTCACTCGGAAGCCTGATCTGAATGATATATCGAAAGATGCATAATTTAGATCAAGCCCGTCGCTATTAACTTTCCATTGATTTTTAAATTTATGCCTTGTGCTATTAACTTGTGCCCAATAAAGTTAATCAAATATTATTTATTGCAGCCAAACCTACTAAAAAAACTATATTCCAAATTTACTCTGGTTTTCTCATTATGTAGTAAACCTAATGTCCTTTTACAAAGTAAAGGTACTTAATCTAAAATCTGGTCACTTCCAGACTTGTTGCTAATTAAAAAAATATTAACTAAATAAAGGCTTTCCTCCAAGGGAATTCAATAGTAGGATAATTAAACTTTTAAACCGCTGAGCGTCTCGTCTCCAGATGGCCGCATAGTCACGAGATCTAAAAATAGCCAAGTGACAACAACAATTTTTACTGATGTAAAAAGCAGCGCCATTCCCACAGTATATACATATATAGGTATATAAGTTAAAGAAAACAAGACCTAATTTTCGAAATAAATCAACGCTCCGCTGGAGCGCTAGTGTTGTCTCCGTAAGATATACAACCAAAAAAGTTTACTTTTTGCATATTTAACAACAGTTTTTAAACACAGTTTATGTTTATAGAACTGAAAAGTGTTTTGTTATTAACTAAAATACTAACCTTACCGCCTTACCGCCTTAAAACTGTGTTTACTACTTCCTCAAGAATCCTTCAAGAATTATGCCCTAACTGATAACTGGCAAGGAGTTGTACCTTCCATCAGCTCACCTGAATGAATCAAAAGAAAGCAGTAGCGGTCTATAATACTTAAAGAATTAATATAATTACACAAAGTCCTCATAATTAGAGTTAGAGTTCTATTCAGCGCAGCAACATGAGATGATGAGTACCAAACGCAATGCCCTACTTATAAATTTTGAGGGTTGCCTTTGATGCCGGTGCCAAAGGCAACACCGGGGCAGTATGCCTTTTTTAACATTAAAAAACAATTTCTCAGCACGGCCAATACATTCAATAGAAAGAATGGGACGAATTGGGAACTTCCTTCATCCTTTTTTTTAAGTCGGGTAAAAAACATTTATTTATGTTGAAATAATTAAGTAATCGAATTGGAATAAGTAAAATAAGTTACTAATAAAAAATGGTGGGCGAGATTAAACAGCCGGCTAATAAGCAATACTTTCGAGACATTTTTAAAAATACTTTTAACGCACTCGCTACTGACAGCACCGCGAACCGCCGAGATCCTCGTCGCTGTGGTTTGTCCTTAGTTTCTCACTGCTTAAGGACTCATAAGAACTCATGTTTTCAACTCTTCCATACTCTCGGCTTCCATATTTCGGACTGTTGTTAGTATGATTTAAGAAAGGCCATGATAGTGAGCCCTGTCGCCGGGCTTTGGGCGGACATAAAAATAATCTTAGTTGATAACCGAGGGTTGACTGATGTTATTTCTGTCGCTGGCCCTTTGGGAGATCCTATCGGTAGATGAAGTGTATTCGTCTAGATGATTATTATATCTTGTTGGGTGTGTCGTGTCACGTGATTAACGGTACGCTTAAAACTTGATTCGAACACCAATACTGCCTGATGTAACTAATCGAAAAGTTAAGTTTAACCTATATATGTATACCAGGCAGGGATATTGTTCAGTATTTGTAATAAAGCTTTAGGTTTCACTAACTCACTTTTGGGTTTCGGGTGCTTTTAGCAGCGGGCTCCATTGTTACGGGGTTATCTGGAAGTTACAAATTAATTTAAATGTTTGCAGCACGACCGCGGACGATCCATTAGTAGACTTATTTCGCTGGGAAGTTAGCAGAGAAACCCACAATTGATTTAGGTAGATGCTTAAGTAAAAATCTTTTGTACCGTCGCGGTAGTGATTGTGGGATTCCAAATTGGACCAAAAAAATAATCGAGACAACTTCTGCCTCTTTTTTATATTAACAGAACAGGAGAATCTCATAATTATTATATCTATATTACGTCTACGTCTATCAATAATTGAGGACTACAATCTGTTTATAAAAGAGAAATGTCCTCACTACATAATACTTGCACACCTATTTAAGGATAACAGTATCTTTCCTGTAGACAGACAGCGTGTCGATCATTTGGAATTTGTACTTTAAAAATGTGCAGGCAGACCTCATCAGCTTATTCTTGTGCAGCCTCAAAAAACATTTTGGATGAGGCCTAGAATGTTGATTGAGTACTCGTGTCAATTTCCATACATAACTAGATACTTGTAGTTATACTCCTGTACTTGCTCTGATCCGTATATAACCAGCGCAATATATTTTACTTCCTTTCCTCACTATCAGTCGTTTTCTTTGTATTAACATCCTTAAAAGCCATGTTCATGTGTATGTCATACCTCACACTTGTCAATCTTCCCTGTGGCGTGGTGGTACTCAATAATTACTGTTGCAGACTTTCATACCATTAGTATTTTAGTAACGAACTTAACTACCTTACCATATCATAACATAGAGAGAGTAAAAAATCACATCTGTACCAGTTTTGGCATTAATTTCGAGCATATTATCATGTCGCTATGAGTATATTTATGTACGTAACGAATTGGTTCGTTAATATTGATATTGATTGATATAATTTTATCCGTAAGTATGTATATTGTCCTCAAGGAGTGACATAGTGCGACAAAACTCCTAAATAAATAGAAAAAAAAATGTATGTTTATCGTAGAACAAATAAATACATATAATTTTAATATTTCTGTTATCCCCTTTTCCTTGTGTGTGCTTGAGGCATACCTTGCCTCACGCACACCTTTATTAGTATAAGGTGGTATTTGTGCTGTTTTCCGATTCCATGCGGACGAAGTCACTGGCGAAAGCTTATACCTACTCACTAAATAATACAACAAACTCAGCTTAAATCGAGTTCAGATCAGTTTTACAGCATTTATATTTTTTTATTTGTCGTGCTTAGTTTGAGTTGTGGCTAATGGGACTTTGCCATTGAGATAACTTAAACCAAATAGGTGATTACTAATGATGTTAGCTATGTATTGTTAATCTGCGGCATCGTAATAAGTGGAAGGGACAACGTTTACAAATACCTCCCGTTCGGAACTCGGGCTTTATTTTCTTTCTCTCGCAGCTAAGTGGCGATAATCCCGGATAGTATTTCTGAAGCAAGTTATGACCAGAAAATGCCTCAAGTACGCTCTGAACTTATAACTGCCTCCTGATGCAGTCCTGCCAGCACAATTTGGCTTAGAAGCGAGGATATTGAGGCCATCGTCAGCATCCATCTAGATATGATAAGAGGCGAAGGAAGAGCCGGAGGGAGGCATAAGTCCGTTTCCTTGGGAGATCTCGAAGCTTATTCAGTGGTTTAAACTTAAAACCCGACTAGACTAGATTTCTCAACAAAGAAGCTATAAACGCCTTTCTAATAATTCTAATACATAACCTATATTTAAAGCGGACGTATGGTTAAGCTTACTAACTACTTAACCTTTTACTACAATATTACAAGTCTATTGAAAACTTTTTTCTTATTTTCATGTTACTCTTAGTTAGTTATTTAATGAACTGACCGAAAGTCGGTAGAACAGTGTTGTGTGAATTAATAAATGAGCGCTAATAGTATACTTGCTATGATATGCTTGCACACAATAATATATGAGAATAAATCGAACATCATTACAAAAATACCGTGTAATCATCTCGTAGATAAACATGTGACCTCGTTATCATTGTTAGTAAGGCATACATCAGACAAACACGTAATTCCTTTGAATCACAAATGTATACTAAAATGGAATCATCAATATTGATTGACGACTTTATTGACTCTGATTTCCTAAAAACTAATCGTTGGGCTATAGTAAAAGTTTAAATTAATTTTAGTTCCATCAAAAGCCAACGAAATTCTCGTGTCTAGTAAACCCAAATAATACATTTTCTACATTAATTATTTGAACTTTGAGTATAAACTCTGTAACGAGCCACGTCGATAAGATTGTTATATTGGCTGCCCCTATCATAGTTAGTGAAAGGACATTGTTAATGTTTTTCATTTCATTGGAAGTTTTCGATTCATCTGAATAGCATGCGTGTATGTATACGATTTTAAAAGTTCAAAATGGCGGCCGTGACGTAATAAGAAAGAAGTTAAAAATATTTTATTGCATAGACGCATGCCACGCAGTAAGAGGCGGTAATATAAGTTTCAGGTCTTCCCACAAAGGTAAGAATGTGGCAAAAATAGTTGATGAATTTATACCCTGGCTTATTGGCATGTAATATATTTTGTAGACCTACAGCTAGACTGAAACTACAAGAAAGAAGAAGCCCTAGAAAGATAGGGCCTTAGCGTATCGAAAAAAGTCTAAAGTATTAAAAATAAGTCTATTTGAAGCTTTGACAAAGCCAACGGCGAACCAAATTTGATATCGAAATCATAATTTGTTTTTCTCTCCCTCTTCTCTCGTGCAATATATTTAAGAAATGCATATACTTATACTGTATAATGTATCCTTATACTGTATGCCGTATACAGTATGCCGGGCATAAACATGTTTTTAAAATCAGTATGACACAATAATGTTGTAGATTCAAAATATATGCGGCGGTTGTACGTTGAATTGACACCGGGAAATGTAAATCATGTGTAATGGCACTCAAGTCTCCGAGAGTAGAGTGATACGACAGTATTTAACTCGGAATCTATTCACTTGGATGTTTGCCAGTTTGTACCGAAAGAATTTATCTCTATAATGTATATTATATACATAAAGCGTAAAGTCTATAAAGTAAATCATCAAGTATCACAAAATAAAGTCATCTGGATAGAAAAAATAACAATCACCTAAGATCATAATAAGTCACACGACACGGCGTTGAGTGATTGCGCTTCTACCTACCAAGCTACGGACCACAAATTAAATTCTACCAACCTAAACATCAGATTATGGCTATAAAAGTAACCGCAAATAGTTATTTACCTACATATCAAAATACTTTGTATTATTAAGATAATTGAATTTCTTGAGTCCCGTTAACACTTGGTTTATACATTTACTGCCATTTATCTTTAATCTGCACGACAGAATAAATGTAGGAAACCTCTGGCAGTTATTGGGGTTACTCATTACACTCCTTCCAGTGATTTTTCGGGTAATAAAATTTAGAAATTCAGAATACCATTAGATGAGTCACGTCTTTCATAGGCATAGACATTTTATTTAGAATTATGAAATGCTTGAAGTAGGACATAATTACAAAATCAGTTAATACCAGTGCTATGATTTACTATATTGTATGTAGAACTCATAAGATTAGAGACCGCATGATCGTAATTGAGTAAATTCGACTAGTGACGATTGCAATGTAAAAGTAATCGAATAGCTCAACTCGCAGTAACAATCGTTTTTACTTCATAATTCACGATGCTTAGTGAAGGCCTTGTTCAAATATAACAATTAGACAGTATTATGTTGAAATGTCACATGCTCTACAAACTGTTGATTAGTGTCTGTCATCAAGCGGTGTGAGACAAATGAACATCGCTCTTGAACGCGGACTATCACAGCTTCAAACAAAATGGAAACATCGTCCGTTTCTCGGTGGGTAGCAAATAGAAACAACAAAATTAAACGGATAGTTCTAGAAACTAGATCTTTTACGTGAGTATACATATGTCAAATAACGTTTAAAGTATATATATGTATACATATGTATCTGAATCCCCAGTGAGATTCAGATGCCAACGTGACAGATCTTTCAAGCACGGCTTAACATACGTCATTGAAATTATTCTTAAACGTGTATCATTTGTTTCCTCACGATGTATTGCCTCACCGATTCACCTTCACTTAAAGCTCGTATTGTATAAAATGTATGCAGTGATTTATACTATATATAACTGTAATTAAGTTCAGAAAAACTCATTGATGCAGACCGCCGAAGCTTGGGCTTTGAAATTTTTACTTTGCAGTTTAAGGCAAAGCTAACGCAAAGCTATTCAATAAATTTTATGTTGTATGTAAAAAAGCGCGTATATATATGTTATAATATTCTTTAAATGCATACATATATGTCATACGGTGTTTTAAAATGTAGTCACTGTCTACTAACGTACAACGCCGTCGCTCGACTGCCGCACGGTTAGTGGGCGCCGCGCAACTAGGCTCATGGTGAGCTTTGATTGCTTCCACAAAGCCGGACAGGCAGGCCGAGCCGAGCCCGTTTCAAAATTGCACGGGTGAAAGGTTTCCACGCTTATGGAGCCTTGAATAAGCTTTATTTATATCTATGTTCATGTTTACTTACTCTCTCTACAGCTGGGTTCCTTTACATTTCGATATTATGATTCTCCTTTGTTCCGTACGAATGATGAGCTTCGTGTTTGGAAAGGTCGAATGTTTGCATTGTTGTAAACATAAGTTTGACTGCCATGCGGTCTAGTGGTTAGAGCTCCTGACTGCGAAACTTGAGGTCTCGGGCTCGATTTCCGCTGAGGGCAGATATTTGTGTGGTGAACACGAGTATTTGTATTTTAGTCGTGGATGTCCTATGCATATCTATCTAAAGTAAATCTATCGTTGTCTTGTTACCATAACACGAGCTTTGCTTAATTTGGGGCTATGTCAATTTCTGTGGAATTGTCCCAAGGTAAGTATTTATTTATAAGTGTAGTGTTTGTTTGTAAGTTTGGCTGACGTAGGTATGTATGTTTAATTACTACTTGTTACAATTAAATATGATAAAAATGTTATGAAAATGCCGCGTTCAACATACATACATATAATCACGCCTCTTTCCCGTAGGGGTAGGCAGATACCACTTTTTTCCACTTGCTACGATCCTTACATACTTGTTATAACGGAAAGAAATAATGGAAGAAAACAACGGCACTAATATATCGATGATACACAATCGATGTACCTACTTTAGTCATTTTTGTAATACTTATACTCGCTTTGAATCACGGCAGCGTTAATCATGGATAGGCTTTTATTATGATCAGATTCTGCTTCTCAAACTAAGAACGTGTAGTTGATATGTATTTTAGAGCAAGGCTAAGCGTATATAAATATAGCCTTCTGCCCACCTTGCATTAGTGCTGGCAAAAGCGGGACCCGTCTTTATTGCTGCTAACACAAATCCTCGTAATTTAAGATCGACACGTGATATCCTCGCTTAACACCGTTGTCGAATGTTAGTTGGCCACCACTGTAGTTAATTAATATATACATACATATAATCACGCCTCTTTCCCGTTGGGGTAGGCAGACACCATTTCTTTCCACTTGCTACGATCCTTACATACTTCTTTCGCTTTGTCCACTTTCATTATTCTCTTCATACATGCTCTTCGGTTTAGTGTACTCTTGACCTGACCTTTTTTCAAGACGTCCCTAATTTGGTCTAGAAACGTCCGTCTAGGTCTACCCCTTCCAACACTTTCATTCACACTCGCCTTATACACTTTTCCGTCAATCGTTCTTCATTCATTCTCTCGACATGGCCAAACCATCTCAGCATACCTTTCTCAATTTTTGTCACTACATCTTCTTTCAGACCACAACGTTTCCTTATCTCACTATTTCTTATCCTGTCACTCAGTTTAACTCCTATCATACTTCTTAACGCTCTCATCTCAACTGCATTGATTCGGCTTTCATGCTTCTTCTGCCATACCCAGCTTTTACTTCCGTACATGAGTGTCCGACATTCCGTACATGAGTGAGTTAATTAATATATAAAAATATGCCAACATGTATTAGTATAGCACGATTTATGCAATACATCAGATATTCGAAGGTAAACGGGCTCAAAAGGTAACAAACAACGCACAATCATGCAGGTTCATTTCGTGGCCACGACCGTTTTAACTTCATACACGCATTACTAGCCGATGCGCGAGTAATCGACCGGCTAATGGAAAGCTTGAGTTAGATTACATACACGTCGCACGCTAATCATAGGTTCATGTGAGACAAGCTTGTGTCTTTACAATAACAAGTCCGTAATAACATTTCTTGCGAATACTTTCTCCTCTTCTAAAGTTTTTTGTGTATGTTGGCCTTTATTCCTTTTTACTGTCTGTTATTGTAATTGTAATCATTTTCTGATATACATACATACTAAAAATGCATACTGTATATGAGTTGAAATCGTTGATATCGGACGCTCAAGGATGGGAACGTCAAGAGTACTCGAAATCGGCGAGTATGTATGACGATATTGATGAATCTGGATGTAGCGTAAGAGTCTGTAAGTCTAGAGAGAACTGGCGCTTTAATATCTCTGCCTGCCCGTCTGGGACTTGGCGTGATGATAATATGTTTGAGTAGTCATCTGCAACGCTAAGATTGCAAGTTCGAAGCCCGACTGTGCCAATGAGTTTTATTTCAAGATCACTATGTCATATCAATATAGCGTTAGTTCTCTCTAGACTTCCGTACCTCTTTTCTTGCGGATAAGTTTTTACTATTTAACTCTACAAATTAGTTGGACCCTTAGTTAAGTCGAAGTACTTAAAGTTGTTAATTAACCCGATATGAGGTAGATAAAGTATCTTGGAAATAAAGCCGAGGGCGGGGTGGCAAATATATAGCGCCATCAGCTTTGATCTATCGCCCTTAATAGCGTTTAGCGATGAACGCTTGTGGTCCAGTGGATAATTTTACATTTATACAGTTTATTAATAGCCAGGCCGAATGGTCAGAACTCTTGATTGCAAAGCTAAAGTTCGCGGACTAGATCCCCCTGAGAGCAGATATTTTGGAATATTTGTACCTTTGTATGGGTGTGTGTGTATGCACCATGTTGTGCAATGTGTTGTTATATTTGTGTAAAAATTATTCATGATGATTGGATTGATTTATACCTATCATTATAATAAGAGGGTGTTGTTCGTGTCTCTACGGGTACCCTCCTGTGAAGGCCTAAAGATATGTTTATGTCGTTGATGAATAATAAATAGATACCTGGGACAATTCCACACAAATTGACCTAGTCCCAAGTTAAGCAAAGCTTGTGTTATGGTAACTAGACAACGATATATTTACTTATATAGATATTAAATTATTCCTAAATATAATAAATTATATTACTAAAGGAGCTACTGTGAATACATATCAAATACCTACCACATTATGTCCAAGTATTAAGTATCAAATAAATTTTCATTATTCACTTAATACTGCACATTAGTACATGACACATACTCATTATCTATGCTCTACTTATCGGTACGACTTTAATAATAATAATATGTTGACCCCTGGATGTATTATGATCGTTAACGTTTACTTGTGTTTTCATCATTAGTAAACTAAGTGCTATCCTTAATGTATCTAAATATTTATCATCATAAAGATATATATACATCTACCTATTAACAATGGAAACCGATTTATTCGTGCTCTTTAATAGTGTTATGTCTGGTGTGAATGAGGCCACAAATGTAGATATCACTCATTTAAAATTACTATTCAAGTCTGTGGTTCCCGGTCCTTGCGCAAGCGATCTACAAAACTATCGCCAGCACTGACTGCGCAGTCCGATAGCTCTTTAAATGTATTCCGATTCAGGTGAATAGGGCAACTTATCTCCGAGCAGAGTGAAGCGCATGAAAAATATTTGGGTGAGCGCCAAACGTTGCTTGGTTCGCGGCCGCGCGCCGCCGGCATAGTCTGTGTCGCGACGCCCATCGATATCACTGACTCGATAATGCAATATGGAAATGGTCATGCAATTCAACAGTTTTTATTTCCCATTCTCCCCAAGTCGCTCGGTGTGTTTATGTTGAGATTTAGTTAAAATAAGACGACGTAAATTCATATAAAAATACATAATAAATGATAATCGTTTGAGATATAGGTCGTAGACGTACCCGTAGTTCATATAAGCTCTTGATTTTCCATTATATATCGGACTAACAAATAAATTATAAACTATTTTTAAACATTCTAAATTCTAATAATAAATAAAATAATATATCCTGACGCCTTTCTCTCCTAATACTCAAGACCCATAAGGGTCTCCGAAGGGGTAGGTAGAGGTGTAGAGGTAGTACCCACACACACCCACTTTCCGCCAGAGATATATTTTAGGTGCCAACATGACATGGCGAATCCGTCACCGTTACTCAAGCACGACTATATATACGCCTTCGATATATAATTCAAAATAAATATGTTGATTGGTGCAGTGTCGGTGCCGAAGCAATATGGCCTGGTATACAGAATTAGAGCTGTGAATTTATAATGAATGAATCAAATATCAATCCGCTTTTAAGTACTATTTTTGTTGTATCCATATTATTTTAATTAGTAAACTGAAATTGGTTTATGTAACATAAAATATCTTCCGTCTTATTTCGAGGGAAGTGTCTCTCATAGGTATCATATTTAATCTTATTTGTCAGCCGAGATAGTACTATCGCATCCAAAAGTCTAAAATTTGTACTGGACATGCGATGAGTCGCTTTATCTCGCACTCGAATAGTGCCATTGTATATATTTTCGTGGATTGTATAGCAGCTTAAATATATTCTATAATTATATTTCAGGTGAGTAACGGGAATGTCATCGATGCGGGAACACCAACCCTGCTGGTATTTAATGTTTCTTACTAAGCACTAAGCATGGGAATGTACCTACTAACAGGTTTATTATGTGTATATTCTCAATTCAAACGTATATATTGTACACGTACCTATATTAACACAAAACTATAATCGTATCATGTATCACTAGCCATTCATTTCTTTTCACAGTCAGAACTTCTCGCATAGGATATGCACTTTATTTCGCTTAAATTTTAAAAACATATACATATTTATATTTCGTACATAAACATGAACGCCGAGTCCCTATTTGGGTAGGCAGAGGCATTAACGTGTCTTAATATTCTACTTTAAAAATATATTCTTACGTTACAATTGATTTCCATATACTCTTACCCGAACAGCTGACGAGGTATGCAAAGTTTCTCCAAAAAACTACCTGCTAGTGTTGTAGATAAGAACATTAGCACCAGCATGATTAGATTTAGATTTTTTGTCTTAATTTGTATGCCAGTTTACACATTACATTAAAAACTCATCCCGGCATTAAACAATACCCAATAGACTTATTTTATCGTTGCTGTCACACTTTATGTTTTTACATGCTGATTACATAAGTATATATATATGGGTGATTCTACGATAAGAGGTTTCAGGTCCATGGAGAATACGGCCAAGGAGAAAAGTTGGAATTTTCTCATTAAACACTTATATTACGATTTTGTTCCGTTTATGTACCTCTTCACATAAGGGCAAGTAAATTTATGCATATTTTGCTATTTTTTAATAGGCCAGGGTAAATACATCGGGCAGGGTAGAGAGATTAAGACCAGGGATGATACGTTTTGACCAGGGGAGAAGAATTTGACGCAATAAAATACTAATGAATAAAATTAATCAAACAACTTTATTAAACATTATACTTAATTTTTAGTAAGTTATATAAATCAGATGTAATGTTTTGGTATAGATATAATTTCGGCTTGGAATAGAGCGTGTGTATCGCTCAGGCAAGTGTCACGTTTGTCTCCATTCGATTGTACCTACTATCCAAAATGGATTGAGGCGGCAGAATAGAGCATATGAGTTCTCCATGAAAGATTTGTGGAGATTTTCTTCTCTAAAAGAACTCTCTTTTTGTTTGCGGTCTTCTTTGTCGTCACATAGTATCTTTTGCCGGCACATTGTCTTGGAGTTTATAGTCATTGGAGTCTATTCCAAGAAAATTTCCAAAATTCCCCTTAATCATTTCATAATTTGCTTTGGCTTACGCTTGCTTACCTTTTATTTAACATTAATCGGACTTTTCCAAATTATTTCAAGGGTTTCATATGTTTTTCGTTCTGTAGTAGGTACTATGCCATAATTTTTCCCCGGTTTTGCTCTTATTATTCTTTTGAAAATTATTTTAGTAAGATGTGGTGGCCGAGTGGTTCGAGTAGTTACCTGCGACACAAAGACCGCAATTTTGAATCCCGACTGTACCAATGAGTTTATCTAAATTTAAATACAGTGATTAGTCACACCACGAGCTTTACGGTAAATGAAAACATCGAGAGGAAACCCGCATACGTCTGAGAAGCGATTCAAAGGCGTATGTATAGTGCTTGAGTTTCGGCGATGGACTTGCCATCTGTCACGTTGGCACCTAAAATATATCTCCGGCGGAAAGGGGGTGTATGGGTACTAACCGTACACCGCTGCTTACCTCTTCGAGGACCCTTGTGGGAAGGCGTGAGTATATGTGAAAATTCTTTATTCTTTTCGGTTGGGAGAGTAGAATCATTTTCTTTTAATAGTTGACAGTAATTCTGTAAACAGTCTTTTATTCTGCACTATGCCGATGTGCCTTGAACTGCCTAGCACATGTTCTACGTTCTTTATCTGTAAAATCTTTGATAAATTACGAAAGCCTGAAAAACTTACACCTAACAGTAAAGTATGAATTCTCCAAGGCTCAGGGGCACAGTGCATTTTACACATGCAATTAAGTCTTTAGTTTATTTAGAAAAATTATTTTTTATTTATTTGTAATATACATTGTAATATAAATCTCAAAAATAATAAATCCCATTTATGTCCATCGTGTAGATATGGCTTTATCATTTTTGATTGCCCTTTTAAATCACAACAAAATAATTTTTGTTATAACTTGTATGGGAAATTACGTATCTTACTTATCTTGCCCTTTCCTAGGGTAGGATTAGTATTGTCGACATAAATAAGAATCAGCCCTCCACTGTTTTCTTGGAACTTACATTCCTGCCATGCCACGGTCAATATTTGCATAGAAAGTCGAAGAACTTTTATTTGCATGCGTCTGTGTGTGTTGAGTTAGCAAACTAGTTAGCAGATGCAACTCTTGAGGTAGGTTCGGGTAACGAAAATGTTAGGTTTTTCGGTAAGAGTCTTGTATTTGGCCTTGTTTACTGCAGGCATATCACATCTTTATGTAATTAAAGTTCTTTCGTCCCTTTAAAAAAAATGGTTGATGCGCCTAGACTTTTATTGAAAAGCTTTTGTAAACAAATAGGTCGATATGAAGTAAACTATATTGCTTTGATCAGTTGTTATCAGCGCGAGATCAAATTAAAACCGATGTTATGCCATGTCACCTTTGAAAATTGTCGTGCATCGAAGTACCATTAAGGCCTCGCCTGGATCAGTGCCAGATTCGAAGTATTATTAGCACGCCGACAACGACTGAGTTAATCAAGCTCAAATAAGATCAATATTTCACATAGGTGATGTGATAGTCTTGGGGACGGACTTGCGCCCAAATGCCTGTCACTGCTGCCAATCAGGATTATATACTGAACCGGACAGCGGTAGATATTTTCCAAAAAGAGATGTTATTTGTGCCAACAATTTACTTCATATTCCTTCGAAATTGTCATGGAACTACTGTGGCGTCTTATGCCGATATGTACAATAGTATGCTTATGTTTCATGTTTCTGTTTGTAATGTGTGATGAAAATTACTTCGTTATTTCAAGCATAGGCTTCGCATTCAGATCATAGAAAATTATTCTAAGCACTCGTTCATTGTATGACTGACATTAGGTAAAATAACTATACAATTCATATTATTGCGTTTTTGATTTGAGAAACATGCACTTCTAGCATTATCATATTGTAGGCACATTCCATGCTAGATTGCGTGACCACTCTCGTGGGACGTCTGCATGCCGATGAGAGAAATGCTACAAATGCCGCTGTTGGTATAATGATGGGTAGCCTCTGATTAAAGTGTACTCTTTCACTGGCATACAACACTGATTCTGAGATACGTGTTTCAATATACATTTTTATTATTGTGTCTACAATAATAGTTATTATTATGGAACATCGATACAAAACAAGCCAATTAACCTTTGGATTATAAGGTTAAATAAGAAATTGTTGAATGTGTAAATGTGTAAAATAAATGCCAGTGTATGCCTCGGGTGCAGTTTCAAAGAGTTGGCTCGGCGAACCGAGAATTAGTGCGCTGCGCGCCTGTGTTCGAGTTAGTGATGCAATGGAACGTGTGCGGCTTTGCTGCCACTTATATTAATACACCACAAAGAGGGTTCGAGGGTGAGAACTGTATATATATAGACACTAGTAACAAGACATGACTGACGATTCTAGTCTGCAATTCACAAAAAAACTGGTGGTAATGTCATATGAAGAAAGTAATTTAACGTCCGTTTGGATCATTAGTTCGAAATGTCGAAAGGCAAGGTGGCTGTCAGGAAGAAGAGAGCGAAAGATCTCGTTACCACGACACTAACTATCTAGCTAGATCAACAAACCGATCGAACAATCAAGGATGGGAACATCAAAAGTAGTCAAAAACGGCTAACGTTATAAAAATACCTATTAATGTACATAGGTGAAACGAAAGAGGTCTGAAAGTCTGGGGAGAACTGGCTCTCTACTCGCTCTGCCTATCTCGTGTGATTCTCAGCGTGATGATTTAATGTCCACCAGATTCGGATGATTATATGTATACGCGACTATTTAGATCCTTTTTATCTGTATTTAAATTTTATTTTATTAATTATATATTTTTATTCGCACGCAACGCAAAATTACATAATTGTTATATTCTGTGTTGTGAACCTTTACGGTCTCTCGGGCACTTAAAAATCTTAGGGACTAGTAGATGATTTACTCAAGTGATATTGAAAAATGTATAAAGTAGACCGGCTCCTCCTTTACCCAGCTGTATATTGAAAACGGTCGGACCTTGTAACGGAAATTCATCAATAATGCGTAGAGTTATATATCGCCTTCTCCAGGTTAAATAAAGACATATTTGCATAAAGGGGTAGCGGAAGAATATCTCACGCGTCTGTTTAAAAGGTACGAAAACCATTTAATAATAACAATGTAATTGATTAATGAGGTAACTGAATGTAAGATAAATGAGGTGTCCGGCGCGCCTGATGATAAGCGGTTACCGAAGCCGTTTGCTTTAACTGACTGACGAACGAACGCTCCGCTACCAGCACGACCATGTCAGCTTAATGCATCGTTCAAGAATAAATGATTTGAGTGAATCCATACCTATCTTCATTCATATATTACAAAAATGTACGATTTACGATACCTCGCTTCGTCGACACCTCGTTGTATTTTCCATGCACACGCCCGCTCACCTGATTTGCATTCATAACTAGATACTGTGCTTATATTAGTAAAGATAGTCCTAAAGTGACTTAACAAGCGTACGATGCATATATGCATTTGCCTGCTACTGTCATTAAATTATTCCTGTTTTATTAAACTTCCAACAAACAAGAGGTTGGTATGGAAACATATGGTTATTTCGGCGCGCCATGAGAAGAGATACTAGAACTAGATTACTAGCATTTGGATTTGATTAATTCCAGAAAAAATATATAAGTCAATTAATTTGATGCGGGTGAAACCGCGGGCACGTCTAGTTCATAATATTTATTAAGACTAGAACTTTAGAATGTAACAAAAATTTATTGGAATATGTATTTCCTGATACTTATTGGCCTATACTATCTCGCTCTTTCATACTTGTTTAGTGTGCTTCTTTGTTCCGCATTGTACATCGATCCTCAGTCCTATTTTTCTTTAATATAAGTAATGTTTTCGTTTCGTACCTTTGGTTCGGAACCCGAAAAAAGATATAACGTTATCTAATAAATGTATCTTTTGTACGACATTGCCGTAACTAACTTTGTAGCAATCTGTTGTGTTCTCGTGTATTCGTGGTTATCCCTATGAAATGTAATCAAATATGTACAGATTCTCGTAATTCGTTGAGCGGCAGCTACGCGCGTTGTGCGTGGGACGGCGGCGAATCTGCGAATTTATTTATTGATGATCATATGCGAGGATTCAGCCCTCACGCCTGCGCTTAGGGGTGATTTAGTTACTTGCTTTATGATGGAAATGCTTTATACACCGCTTGTTTATTGAATTCAATTTGAATTCAACAAAACATATCGTGTGTCGCGGGTTGAATGCGATGAACCCACACTGCATCGTAAAGGGGCTTAGTTTCAAGTGGATTCTACTCATGCATTGAGGCTATCCAATACTTTACGGAAGATATATTCTTCGGTAAAGGTCATGTCATCCCATGCTTAGGTATAGCATTACTAAACCGATATTAGTATGACTGAATGCGGACGGCCCAATGAACGAATCACCGTAACTGCGGTACGCCCGGATGAGAGCTATTCCAGCCATTTACGAGCGAACACTGAATGCCCATCTCTATTGTCGCACACGTTCACTCACAGTAGGCCCCTCGTAGCGTCGGCTTTGTATCCACATTTTATCGAGTACAAAATATTAAATCTATTTGTTTTCTCCGCGTTTCAAAGTTTAAAAGGGGCTGTCTCATAAATTCAGCTTCCACCATTCCGAGTGGCGTTTAAATCGGTTCAGCTGTTACTCTCATGGTATCAATTCGTTATCTTTCGTGTTCCACCTGTTTATTTCTCAAAAGCTATCAACTACAAAATTGGCACAGACCCTGATCTAGCTATACCATATCCACCACAGAACATAACAGTTTTTTATTTTTTATCCTAAAATGTATTTAAAAATGGGGCGGTACGTATGTTCGCGTACGTATGTTGAAACGAAACATACGTTCACATATTAATAGATAACTATAGCGTTTAAATATTAATGTACCACACTTAAATTTAAAATATTAAGTACTTAATGTTAAATAAAATTGCGAGCAAACGAGATCATGCATATATTATGCACAGCGTAGCAGGTACCAAGGGTGCTGCGGGGGCGCGGAGACTGTTCGCCTCGCTAAGCACTGTAAATACTCCCCTAGTCACGTAGCCCATTGCAAACTGATGAATATTAATACTAAATCATATTCACACGAGGAAGTCTCATCAAAACAGCATTTTTACCCGTGCACGACAAAGATGTTATAGGTAAAAAGTAGTCGTGGAATAGAACAGGCATGTCGGAAATAATCGGCAGCAGCAGGAGACGTTGATTATTTCCGACGATGATATACGTACAAAGATAATGATGGACTCGCCATTTGTTACGTTAGCACATAAGATATATCACTGGTGGGTGTGTGAGTACTACCTTTACACCTCTGTCTGCCTATCCCTTCGGGGACCCCTATGTGAATATATATAACAGGAGTCGCGTATACAGAAAAGTTGATAAGCCAGGTTCGCTCTATTTAACTAGATATCATTACCTACTGCCAGAGTAAGAATTACTATTGACCGCCGACAATTAATTTTGTGCCGTATTTGCAGTGGTTTCGATGCAACAGTTGGCATGATAATTGTCGCCGCTCTGGCGCTTCTGCAACATTCAGTATATAGTTTTACTAGCAACTCCCGCTGTGTTCCGATATCAAGTTCGGTTAAGCAGGTTAGGTTCTTTTTTTTTTTTTTTTAATACTACATGAGTGGCAAACAAGCATACGGCCCACCTGATGGGAAACGGTTACCGTAGCCTATTTACGCTCACGATACCGAAGTATCACTTGCGTGTTGCCACTCTGTGTTCGGAGTGTTATAGTGTGTTGGCAGCATAAGGTTTAATCCTTCTGCTTCCAACACATTGTAACAATCCTCCCCCCTCCCCAAGGAGCTCATTACTGGAAACCTTATTCACCACGTAGGAACACAAAACAATAAATTGTGTTATTTGGCTATGGACTTCTATAAGGTGGAGGTCCTGCCCCAGTCGGGCAGCTCCAAATTCGAACCGGAAACCCGTTATGCCCTACCTCTCTTAGGTTCTTCCATACAAATTGACAATTCTTTTCATTCTTAAGGCTGAATATAATTATCAATTGAATTATCAAAATAACATAATTTCGGTTCCTCAAGTTATAGCTATCTGCAAACCAAATTTCATTATAATTTGTTTAGCAGATATAGGTAAAAACTTAACGTACAGACACTTGCTTCCGTAATATATCCACTTCATTCATTGTATCCATATGGATATGCACTTATTTCACGTACTACGTGTTTGATTTGAATAAAAAAACAGATATGTCCTTTTATTGAGGCAGGTTATTATGTACATTACATATGTAAATAGCTCGCGTATCTAATAGTATTTTTTGAGTAAGTGAAACCGGTACAGATTATGTAAAGATTAGGTTGAACATATTGTAAATAAGGAATACAAATAAAATTACGCCTCTAGAAAAATTACCGCTAAAATACAACTTTATTATCGTATCTAACCGGCCCAGTGTTTGTGTTTAGATTCAGCATCTGTGCAAGGACGAGGGCCGGAGGGTTAGGGCGCGGCGAGGGTGGCGTGGGAGCAAAGACACTTGTATATATATATATATATATTTATATATACTAGCTGTGTCCCGCGGTTTCACCGGCATAAAATCCAATAACATTAATACTATTAGCATATCCTTTATGTAATTCTTTTAACAATATATCTGTGTGGCAAAATTCATTCCATGTCGTTCTTTAGTGTTTTAGCATTTATAATATTAGTAGAACACAATGCTTATTGATTGAACTTAGTACATATAAGTAGGTACGAGGTAAAATCCTCACGCCTTCCCATAAGAGTCCCCGAAGGGGTAGGCAGAGGTGTATATGTAATACCCACACACCCACTATCCCCAAGCACAACTATACATACGCCTTTAAATTTCCCAAATATATGCAGGTTTCCTCTCTATATTTTTCTTCACCGTAAAGCTCGTGGTGTGTCTAACAACTGTACTTAAGTTCAGAAAAAGTCATGGCTACACTCGGGATTCGATCTTGCAATCTTTGTGTTGCGATAACTACTACAACCACTCGACTACCACTCCTTATCATATCATATATGTTAATCCAGCTAGTAATCTATCTCTGTGCCAAATGTCATCCAAATCCGTTTACTAGTTTTTGCGTAAAAGGGGAACAAACTTCCTCACTACCTTTCGCATTTATTATTAGCAGGATGTTAACTCCACGCTCCCGGACACTGTGCCTGGGTGTTTGACTAGCTGGATGAATGGATATTCCTAAGCGCATACGCAGCTTTTTATGCTGTAAAGGATTTTGTTTAATATAGAAGTTGCTAAATATAGAAGTTTGTTGAACTCTTTGAACTGTTCTGCACGCAAATGTATTGGTTTATATTTGAACTAGGTACCTTTGCTCAATATCGAGTATTACAAAGGTATAGAATAATGAGAATACAAAATGATTTTCTTTGATGCTTGTTATTATGTTACTATTAATATAATATCTGATGTGAATATAACCCCGGGAATCGGCGTGATGGTTTTTTTTTGTTATGTTCATTCATTGTACTTTTTGTGACGCATTGGTCACAGGCATAGAATGTCCCCTCTGGCCTGCATCGAGCCCGTACTTTTGTCGCGTTCAATTACGTTTAATAGGACTTGATATAATTACCTAATTGTGAACCGGCCAGCTCATAGTAACGACATGACTCCGCTCAGATCAAGTTCCCAACTTTTTATCTACGTTACTAGCTATAGGTAGTTGCAGTTGTGATATTATTCACATCGACAGTACGCACCTCTTTTTTGTTTTAACTTTCGACAACGGTGACGATGCAATGCCAAGATTAGGCAATTTAGTCAAGGATATATCTGTGTATATGTACAAGTATCATGTGGTATGTAATGGTTATGTAACTACACGAGACGACGACCGTGAGGACATATTTTATGGAGATGGTACCAACCCGATATGTTTTTTGAAGTGTACAAATCTTTTCAAAACATTTTTGTTAGGATTTTAAATAAAATCTTACCTTTATAATTAAAAGAATGTGATGTGCCAACGTAGAAAAAAAAAAAATATTAGAGGCGGATGTATATTTGAAACACAAATTCATACACTTGGGACCGTGGCGAACGAAGCAGTGTAAAAATCTACTATTATTTATAGTAACGAGTTTATAAGGAGATAAATTAGTTTACAAACTCCATCATGGAGCAGAAGTAAACGAGACTAAGCAGTAAGGCATTTGTGTGTGAGACGAAGCGCAGACGCGCTCTATAAAAAGTCCGTTTTGTTTACGAGACCGCCGGATACGACTGGAAGGCGGCGGCAGCGGGCGGCGCACCACATGCGTAATGGTCATTGTAACTTTTCTCCAAGCGTTCACAACATATTATAATCGGCCGCTGGCAAATAACTTTCCAGTTTACGACGTGCAAGAGGCTATCGTAATTATGACCTTAGATATAATTATATCGCTGGCACTTTTATTTGAATACTTTAGACGCTGACAGTATGTATAAACTTTATAGATACCGCTGTCCAGTGGTCATTTTGATTTAAATATATGTTTAGCCGCTTGCGTTGGTATTTGTGACTAGAATATTTATGCAGTTTGTTAGTTGTACATATGTATTGCTAGCACGTCGCGGTTAGGGCGTTTTGTGTGCTGTTGCTGTTAGAGCATGAGTCATTCACGGCTATTGTCGTGTTACCATAAATAGCGGCAAGATCTGGAGGGTGCTAAAGCAGCTCGACACTTTTATACAATCGCTCGCTGCAGACGACTGCTACAGGTCAAAACGAGAAGTGTGCTTCGTTTCGTGTTGCTGTGACGTTGCCGAGAGCTTTCAGTACCTTCCACGACATCTTTACTTCATTTTATAATTTATGTAGTTATGATCCTTCACATATTAAAAGTTGTGCGGCTTTATTGACTTGTGGGAGTAGTTTAACAATGCTTCCTAGCTAAATATTATATTTCTTTTTATGCTCCATCTTTAGTGTTTTGGAAGCCATTACTTTCCACAAATGAACCACTTTTATAGGTCACTTGACTATAACATAAAAAAATTCACGACATGATTTATACCAAATTATAATCTCTTTGTTTTATTAAAAACTGACCCGGCGACCTTCGTACCGCCAAAGTCAATGAATGTAAAGATAGTTGTACATCAATAATTTGTACATTTTAATAGCTATGCCGCTATTCTTGGATTTGAATCCAACAAAACAGAGATCATCAGAATCGGTTCACCCGTTCTGGAGTTATCGATGGTGTAAATTCGTTGTTAGTGTTGGATAATCTTAAAGTAAGATAACTTATCACACTGGAGGGCTCGCCGACCCACTGGGGTTAATAACATCTTGTACATCTCCCCTCCGCCCACCTATATTGACTGTTCCAGTCGATATCCGACTACTTGTAAAGAATTTCATAACACTTTTCAATCCAGATCACTCCATTGTAGGAACTAATATCAAACGCGATGAGCAATTTGCGCTGTTCAATCAGATTCATTATGTTGTAGCTATGCGTTTTGTACTTCATACCCAACCCAAATATAATTATTCAAATAGTTGTACGTGTAGAAGATTTGTAAGTCTAAAGAGAACTGGCGATCTACTACCCATTACCTATCAAGCTGATCTATACTTACTATAATATATAATAATAATAATAATAATAATATTATAAAGAGGAAAGATTTGTTTGTTTGTTTGTAATGAATAGGCTCCGAAACTACTGGACCGATTTCAAAAATTCTTTCACCTTTGGAAAGCTACATTATCCCCGAGTAACATAGGCTATATTAAATTGGACCCGATAGGTGGCGCTGCGATCGAGTTTCAAGAATTTTACCTTTTTACCCGGGCGAAGCTTTCTGTGTGTTTCTGTGTGTCTTAAGCTAGATTCGAGAATGGTTTAGATTTACAATTGGACCCAATAGGTGGCGCTGCGATCGTGTTACGGGCAATTTAACTTTTTCACCCGAGCGAAGCTGGGCGGGACAGCTAGTATGATAATATAGCACGTTCAATGTAAGCGGGATAATATAAAGTTCACTTGTTTATAAACTAGTTCAACGACAGTTTCTGTAATACCTATTGTTTTATACTCTTTAAGGCTCTTCATCTAAAGGTCACCATATTATACCTTTACATACAATGTACAAATACATAAAATTATTATATTTTACTGGAAATTTATTCCTGAAGTTACGAAGTGCATTCAATATACATACTCGTATACCGAATGCACGATTAAAAACTATGAAAATCGACATCCTTACTCCCGCGTTTGTCCTTGGTTTAAAAATATTGACTACGCGCAATTGTGGCCAATAGGCACTTCCTAATATCCTCGTTTCCGGCGGTTCATACATAGCCGTACATGTAGATAGGTAGTTAAAATGCGTGCTTGCTCTCTGAATATATATTCTGTTAGTTTTGTGTTCGCATATTTTGAATGGACGCGCGCCTCAATCCCCACATTACACACCTAGCAATGGGCTTTGTTTTATGAGCAAATCTGACAGATAGGTGCTACATGAGCGATTCCTGTCAAATTAAGCGAATTTTAATATAGGAATCAACGTTACGCGTGGTACAAGAGCCGCGGTGGCTGAGTGGTTCGAGTAGTCGCCTGCAACAAAAAGTACAGTACTTGAGTTATCCGAACAGTGAGCACAGTGATTAGCCACACCACGAGCTGTACGGTTAGTGATGGCATCGAGAGAAAACCTGAATAAAATTCTTGTACGACTAAAATAAAACATTGACATAATTGGATTTAGTGATCCTATATAGCAGATTATAGTCGTGCGGCATTCCCCGTGTTGATATGTTGATATGTGAAAAAACGTTTACCTAACTCGACCGGACCTGGTTGTTGTGGTACCTCTAGGGTAGTCTCTGTTATGGTCAATATCGTTATCGTGTTTATTAAATGTACAAGTAACCGGGAAAGTACTTCGTTTCGTTCGTTACCTCTGCCGCCCAACGCTATTACAGGTTTTCATGGAAGCATGGAGCCGAGGGTAAGGCTCGAGTTAAATTTCATTGGCAATTTAATTTGGTTCCCGGCGGCCATTTCGGACGAGGAATAATAAAAATGAAAGGGAGTGTGCGTGCTGAGTGGGCGACAACCCACACTGTTGCTTCTGTGTGAACGGAACGGAATGTTCAAATTCGTTTAGGACCAGTGATATGCAATATGTACTTGATCCACTGTTCAATATGTATAAGCTTTTGTTAGGCTATTCAGGGTATACTGAAGTCTATACTTGGTTTACATTTTCAATTTGCCAGTTAACACAACGGACTATTTACTAGAGGTACTAAAAAATAAATTTGACTTCTGCGGTGCCAAAGATTGCTGGACATATCTAAAGTTGCTAGAAGTGGAATCCTAGTCAAACTCTATAAATTAGCTGGACGATCACGCAGATCTTGTTTTCAGGGAAAACTGTGTCTTTCCAGGCATTTATCAGCGTGTTGGACAATGCATTTGGATGGCTTATAAGTATTATCTGCTAAACTGCTACTAGCTGTGGGTATTGAACGATTACTTGTTTACACTATCAAGATATCTAGGACGAGTACGTTCGTGGTGCATCAATTTATTGTGCAATAGCCAGGGAGCGTTGAATATCATGCCCAGCGAGCTATTCTCGAAACGCTGTAATCTTCAATGTCGCATTGAGAAGCTGTAGTCACCACGATCAATCAATCACTTACTTAAGAATTGAATCGAATAAGGTTTTTTTTAGGGATATAGGTTTACATAGATATATATTTTTCTAGGGAATAGATTTCATAATTTTCGACCAATCTACCACCTTCTCTAGTAGGGTATAAATATAATTACTTTATTCCAGTTACCCTTAAATTCCAACATTTGTTAGTCGCTCCACCTTCAAGTGTCATCATTGTATGTTTAAGTAAGATCAAAGGCCTTTATATTAATACTAGCTGTCCCGCCCAGCTTCGCTCGGGTGAAAAAGTTAAATTGCCCGTAACACGATCGCAGCGCCACCTATTGGGTCCAATTGTAAATCTAAACCATTCTCGAATCTAGCTTAAGACACACAGAAACACACAGAAAGCTTCGCCCGGGTAAAAAGGTAAAATTCTTGAAACTCGATCGCAGCGCCACCTATCGGGTCCAATTTAATATAGCCTATGTTACTCGGGGATAATGTAGCTTTCCAAAGGTGAAAGAATTTTTGAAATCGGTCCAGTAGTTTCGGAGCCTATTCATTACAAACAAACAAACAAATCTTTCCTCTTTATAATATTAGTATAGACTAACCAACATGCGCGGCCGCGGCGGTGCGTCTCGTGTTTTGGCACGAGTTCTTCGCGTCAATATTTCGATTCGCAGCCCAGAAACGTCAACTATAAGCGGGCGTATTTATTACGACGGAATTAGTATATAACTCGCCTAGGCCACGTCCCTGAGACGAAATAACTTTAAATTCTTGATAAATGTTTTATATCAACTGTTGGCAACAGGCCGCAACTGGTTGCATACAATATAAATAGAATAAAAGTGGGTGCAATACCTACTTGTTGTGCATAATGTCACTAAAGTTCATGTATTTAAATACGTGTCTGAGGAATGAATATGATGATAATTACATTTTGTGTCTGTTTCAGCACATGGTGGGGACGGGTATGGCGACCCCGTTCCCTGCGGCGGCGGCGGCTGCGGCAGCTGCCGCTCAGTACGCCGCTAACGGCGGCGACGCGCTGGCCGGGGTGAAGGCTGAGGTGGGGGGCCCGGCGGCGCCGCCGCAGCAGCCTCTCGTTAAGAGTGAAGGGCCTCCACCACCGGCCCCACTTCCACCAGCCAATTTTTCACCACAACCACAATCACATGTACAGAATTCGATAGATAATCAGAATAACAGCTCAGTAAGTTTTTACTTTGGTCTTAAACATTATCTGCTTCCCAGATAACGTTATCATCTTAGGGTTACTGTAATATGTATCGCCTTAAAAGCTATAAAGGTTAAAGATATCGATTAATACCTATATATGTAACTTAAACATTTTCCTATGCTTTGATGAGATCAAAAGATACAGATTTTTACATTAGTTCAAATAAAGGAAATAAATGCAAGCTTTTAATATCGTCATTCATATTTTTGTAAATTACAAACTTTGTGCGTATCCCTAAAATCACAATGTTAATCGCCCTTGTCTGATATAAAACATGTATCGTTGTACCAATTTCAGCACAGCGAAGGAGAGTCTAACGAGGAGAGTACGCCGGTGAGCGTCTCGGCAGCAGTGGCGGCGCAGCAGGCTGCGGTCGTGGTGGCGCAGCAGGCGGCGGCGGCGCACGCAGCAGCCGCAGCCGTCAACGCGGCCGTGAACGCCGCTAACGCTAACGCCGCCGCCGCTGCAGCTGCCGCCGCCGGCTCACCAGACAAGACACTCGTCCCTGTCTCACAAGCGTCACAACCGAAACGATTGCACGTCTCCAACATACCATTTAGATTTAGAGATCCAGACCTCCGAAATATGTTTGGGGTATGTACTTACTCACACGATATAGCCGCATGACTCTTGATGTCTTAGTAATCTGATGAATTATAATAATAAATTAATGTTTTGTATTTCAGCAATATGGCAATATACTTGATGTAGAAATAATCTTCAATGAACGCGGTTCAAAGGTAGGCATGGTTTCATTTTATATAATGAAAAACTTGGAGTGGCCCCCTGAAATCTTAGGATTTCATTGCGACCACTCCTTTATGATATCATGATGAAATGAAACAATGAAAAATATCGTATAGAATGAAAACAAATTGGAAGTAATCTTGTAAGTTGTTGGTTCAATATTATATAATTTTGTCGGCTATACGATATTAGTCTTGTTTCTATGATTTGAACGTGTCCAATTATGGGAATAATATCTACCTGAGCAAGAAAATATTAAGTTTAAACCCCTTACTGACTACAAATAAGGGGGTTGGTTGGTATATTAATAATAAAAAACATGTATTTACTGCCATAATGTATCCAGGTTTATGATTAATTATTCCCATAATTAGTGTGGAACAGAACGACGCGAGACGTTGGAAATGACGTTCTTATTATGAATTTTCAGTTTGCTTTTTTGAATGTTTGTATTCAAAACCAATACGATGGATCTGATTCAATACCTATGGTCAACATAACTTATCGACTAAACGTACAGACAGTTTTTAGTTACCAAGATATGCTAATTATTGGCAATTTCGTCGTTCCGTTCCACAGAATAGGCAATTCATAGCTGCCAAAGCAATGTGCAGTAGCTATGAAGGGCTTATATCTTACGGTAATTGCTGCCCAAACCAAATTCATTACCAGGTTTATCCCTTTATTTAATATTCTCAAGTTATATCCCTTATAATTTGATTAATTAATAATTAATTATCTAAGCTTAACAAGTCTTATGGCAAGTGGGCTTAGTCGAATAATCAAATGTGTTATAATGAAACTCTATTCTCTCATAGCATATTCTTGGTTTTAATGTTTGGTGCAGTATCTCTAATTGCATTGTGTATTATCATTGAGTAATATATTCTGATTCTATGAAATGGTCTTATGTGATCTGATATAGTTGCACCTCCGACATACATGTGTATGGCTCATTTCAAAGTGTTATTCAACTGTCTATTGCTCAGTATTCGCCATGTAAGTCGGCGGTACAACTGAATGTAATAACATTAATAAATTTACTTTATTGTAATGATACTCAAAAAACAACTCACTGTAAATGTCAATCCCCATATTTTTTTATACAATGAGATATTTGAGAATAATTTATAATAATTGATTGGATTGATCGCTTTTTCGTGTTTACTGCTTTCCTTGTGTCAGTTTGGTGACCGCCCCTAAAGTAGTCCATGCTCGCTCATATGAAGAAAGTGTTTTTACTCTTTTGAAATAATAGCTCCAAGTTATTTTTTTCTTAAATGCCTCACATTGGGATATGCAGTATTAGAGAATGATGCATCGTCACTATAACAGCTGATATCCTAAGTCATAATTTCAGGACAGCTCTATTATTCATCACTAATCAGGTTGTTGCTATCGTCCAAACTGCTCATTTTGCATTTCGTTCCTTATTGTCTGTCTGTCTGATATATTTTAAATAGTTTTCAAATTAAATTGTTTTATTGTCAACACCTTATTCAGTCTTGTCCTTTTAATGTGTGTGTGCGTAGTTTGGATGACTTGTCATTTCTGAGTATCTAATATAGTATATTAGATTTGTTATGTTGTTAATACTTTTCTGTCCACTGTATTAAAATAATAAAAATGACTGGTTCTATCATACGCTTCCTAACAAGGGAAATATTTTCATTAGTGTTGGGCATGTATATTCCGCTGACCCTCGTACAGTCATGATGTAAAGCAAAGATATCCAATTTGTTATTATTTCCTAGATATAATACAGTAGGGTGCAGTGCATCACTTAGTTTGGCTTACAATCGTATGTCATTTCTGTCTTCCTCGTTTGTCGGATCGATATTTGTGTCTGTCTTCAATATGGAGAGCTTGTGCATAGCGTGCACTGATTCAACATAGTCCGCCGCGAGCGGCGCGTGGTTCACCCGCGCCTCCTCTTTTGACACATAATTTTTCTTTCCTCTTGTATCTCTCTCCTCCTCTTTTTCTTCCTTTGTCCAGTTCATTTGGAATATGTGCACTCAGAATGGTAATAATAGAGCTGTCATTGCTTTTATAAGTGTAAGCGTTTCGTATACAATCAGCAAATTGTTTGCCACTTTCACAACTCGTCTCTTCCACTTTATTGTGTGCTGAGCTAGCTGCTTTTTGTATCTATGGGTTATCACCATGTATTGGAAGTAGTTTAATTTAATCTTAGCACGATTGATCAATATTAATAGTCAATGGAAATTATGTGTTTTGATTGCAATGTTCACATCAATCAAATGTGTTATCAGTACGATTCACGCAGTAAGGGTTATATATTATATACATATCGCTTCCGAATTATTGAGAGTTTTATAGTTTTGGCACTGTACAATATATTGCACATCGATTTAATCGATACAAAGTACAATAGGTACCTGTTAGTGTAAAAGGCCTTTGTACTCACGTACGTGCGTACTGCGTACTGTGTATATTACGTTACTGCGTAGTTATTGGTATTCATGATTGGTTGTTGGATGGCGAGCATTAGACCGTTGAACGTGACGTGTCCCACTTGTATAGGCGAATATTGTAAAGTGAACAAGTCAGTGGGTACGCAACAGTGTTCCTCGCTAGTACCGGCGGGTTAACTTAGTAATGCATGAAAGGTGATTCTGCCGTATAGAACAAATTGCAGCTAACATTTCACACATGTCATTTCAACCAAAGTAGCATCTATGATAGTCTCGAGGAGACATAACTCTATGGACCCGTAATAAATACAAAGTGACACAAACTATCCCACCGATGACGGTACAGACCACTGAGTCGAGCGACGTTTGTTACATTGATTTGTTACTGTAATCCAAACGCTTATGTGTACCCATTCAGCTATAATACGCTCAAAGTATCAACGTAATCTATTCAATAATATCCTCTCGATATTTCACTAGAATATTTAAATAAAGAATATGCAATGCATAAATGTTAATTTTTGTTGCACGTTGTTTTTTGAGCGACGCTGTTTTTAATGCATGTTTTGTCTGTCTTGCATGCAGGGATTCGGTTTTGTAACATTCGCAAATAGTGGTGATGCGGAGCGAGCACGAGAGCGTCTTCACGGCACCGTGGTTGAGGGCAGAAAGATAGAGGTGTGCATGACTCAATGAATACCATCCGTAGCACTATGTAACTTATAACATCCCGCTCCTACGCCCACGCCCACCGCAACCTGCGCTCGTCTGCTCTGTAGTTACTGTCATGCTAGCGTGCCGCGCCGGCGCCGCGCCCGACTATTAGCACTAAGTATGCCGACAACTCTAATCCACAAACAAACCTTATTTATTTTATCCCTTTACTCTCTAGACGGTCATTTAATATGCCGATCGAATGAGAGTGTCTCACAGAGAAATGTAGAACGAACCGTACCGTCACAATGCCGCAGAGGTAAGATTACAAAACACACAAATTTTAGTTGCATTATATCTATCCATTTACCTACTCTCAATTATTCGAACACTAACTATAGAAGGACTGAGTGGCGTTCTAATTATATTGGTCTCCTGTGTCAATTCAATATACAATTTATTATCCCCACAAAATTATATAACACATGGAATCCTTCGTATCCTACATTTGATTTCCCAATGATGTCAAATGTCTTGTCTTCGACGTGCCCTATCCCTAGCCCTATAAAATATACTTTGATAACAGAAAAGTTTAAGCAGCTAGATATCACTCTTCTGTAAGTAAATATCCATCCCACGTACATATCTTTGTCAGGCACGCGAAGACATTTGACATGGTAATTATACATTCAAGACTGACTTCAAGTAATAAATTTACAACGATCCTTGCTTTTTTAATTGTCAAGTTAAGGGTTCAAATCCCTTAAAATGCGTCTGGGTTGCAGAAACTGCTATTGTTACAGTAAGATCTCAATTGCTTATACAAATTTCAGTAATATGAAGTCAGTCAATTTATTTAATAAATAAGACAGGTTTTATAATATACTATTACTTTTAAACCAGGTTAATAATGCTACAGCCAGGGTGCAGACAAAGAAGCCCCCAACTGTTCCCAACGGTGAGTGCGCACTCTGTTTACATATACCCTCTTATAAAATAAATATATTATTGATAACAATACAGTCTGTATGGCACTATTGTAAATTTGATGAAGACATCTTAATACCAGACTTAGCTGTATTTTTTGATAGCCAGTGTATTGAACTCCCGTCACCTAACGCGTTTAGCAACTGTGTGTAATGTTTAATCCATCCTGAGATTTTCTGTTTTGATCCATCCAGTTATTCTGACTAGAAATGGATCAGTTCCCACTTTGGGTGAGAGAGGTGGAATTATAAGATCGGTGTTGTCCATGTCATTGTACCCACATGCTACATGTTGGCTAGTTCCGTTGCCTGAATGCCAGTAGGTGAATGCCTTAGTGGTTGAGCCCCCACAGCCGGAGACAGTCTGCGAGCGAGCCCGCCTGCCCCCAAACATCTATTAACACTAACCGAACAGACCTTACAATGAGATTTCCACCATCTTAGCCTCACACGTGCTTACACAAACTGAAAGGCTGTCTCCGGCCTCGAATGTAACACCTTGTCTGAACGATATACACCAATATTAGAAGCTTGTTAGTAGATGCTATACCTTCACTCAGCATGTATGTATGTGGATACATGTATCTTGACGCAACTGATATGAGAGCATTATTATAATATTTCAAGTCTGTAGTTGAGAATGTCACCTAGGTATTGTACGTATTATACGTATAGTATCGTAGTTTATATAGTTTAGTACGATCAAAATATTAAATATTTTCGTTTTGTTGCAGTGTGCGTCCAATGGCCGGAAGGTAAGAATGCTCAGTTTGAGTAACGAATGAAGTACGACACTTGGAGGCACTAAAGCTTTCGTTATCATTATCGTAACATTCATTAAGCATGACTTTTTTAATCCTTGTGGTGGGAAGGTCAGGTGTGTCGTTCTGCGATAATTTGTTCGTGACGAGATATCTACTCGTAAATGCTTCCTTAGAGCAGAATATAAACATATGAGTGTTCACCTCCCGAGCCCGCATCGTGGGCAGTCCAGACGAGCTGGACCCAGCTCAGCTACGAAACGTCAGATCCAGACCTGAAAACAGTAACTAAATCGAGTTAAATGGCTTGTCGCTTCCTGGGAATTAGTAAGTGATAACCTCATTACAGATGTATGGTCTGTAAACGCCGAGGCAAAGTTGTGGGTGAGGAGCGAGCTGGTTCTTGGCGTCGTAGATGCATAGGGTCGGTGCTTGGGGACGGAGGTGTAGAGGCGGTGTGTGTGCAGGGCTGCGGGTGTCCGGCGTGTCGTGGCCGTGGCTGGGCGCCGCGCCGGGCGCCGCGGGCGCGCCGCCGCTGATGCTGGCGCCGCGCGCCGCCCAGCGCCGCAGGTAACGCATGCTGCCTGTCTGTGTCCGTGTGTTGCATGTAGCCGCGCGCCGCGCCCGCCCGCCCGCGCCGCCCGCCCTGGCGCTGCAGCCCGCCGCCATGCCCCGCGCCGCCGCCTACGCCTCGCCGCTGCACGCCTATGCACAGTGAGTACGCACCGCACCACCAATCCCTCCCCGTCGCTAGGTACTGCCAGTCGGACGTTACGTGACGTCAAAGTTAATACAATGATTATACGCTAACGACGTACACGGTACACCGTATTTTATGCTACGGTACGAGATTTAATAATAAGAATAATTGGTAGCGTATGCGGTTGTGTCCGCAATATTAGCATCAAACCTGCATAGGTGAACATGTGATAACTTTTTTTATAAACTCTTCGACATATTTCATACACATATCACTATAGTTAAGCAAATATAATTTGGTACTCTTACTATAAATTGAGGACATTAGAAAGTTGAGCCCCATCATCAATGACAGTCATTACTGAGACATTGTCGCACCTTTATAGGCACAGGCACGTCCTAGCATAATTGTATTGGTAACCAGATCGGGGTAAAGCGAAATATTATAGCGACCCATCGATGGTCAACAAGCGGTCGATATTAATTATCTTGAATTATAATTAAAGTGAATACATGTATCACAGGCGACAAAGCTGTCCCCAGCAGTACTTTGTGCAACATCCTATTCCCTAATCCCGCGACCTATCTTCCCTGCCTATCCCGCGGCGGTATGTCACAATTTACCTTTGCTAACACACACATCAGCACATTTAACTCTTTATGCAAACAAATAGTGCTCTTTATTGATTTATAACTAATAAACTAGTAACAATATAACATTATCTAAGCGATGGGTTCACAGCATATTTTGTCATAAAGTATGATAAAGTAAAGCTGCCATTCTTAAAAAAAAAAATTGAACATTTTCATGTTTGTAACAGTCTTGCGGCAACTACTAGTCTTTTGTTTTTTTACAATACACATCGTGCTGCTATGTAAATGCTGCTGTGAACTCAACGGTAATATTAAGAGCTTGTCTAGCCTCGGTAGGTACATAGCGGGTAGACCTTCTATATTGTCTATGTTCACTGCATTTTGTATTTTAGAGCACAATGTAACGTATTTTAGAAGGTAGCACTTTTCTTATGTGTGAATGTAATTTAGTTAGTGAGGATTGTAGAATCCACATGCTTACAAAAGAGATTTTAATAATAATAAACTACATTTGGTAACTGTATTATGTTTTAATGCAGTAAATATAATATTTATTTTGTTTACAGCGTATATTACGACCCATTCTTAGCTGCGGCAGCTACGGCTGACTCCAACTACAGACTGCAGGTGAATATAATGTCGATACTTTCTTACAATGAGATAATGCATAAAGTTTCGTATCCACTCGCGATTCGACGCAAAATCAATATAATTCTATGCATTCGCGTTAGTCGATTCTTGCCCAGTGCACAGCGCGGTCGTGAGCGGATACCAAGTGCAGGATAATAAGCATATAGTAAACGAGTGATATTGTAATGTTGAGTACAAAGAGATGAGGCCCGTGGGGAGTGGCGTTCCGTTGGGTGAGCGCCGGTGACGTTGCGTGTGTTGTTGCAGGCCGCGAAGCCCGCAGCCGAGGTAATGCGCCACGCCTTAAAGCTCAGTCCCGGTCGCTATAACATTGATATCTATCGCTTCCTGTACATGTCATGTACCACCACGCTAGTATAACTTGTATTCATTGTGGAGTGAGTGCTGGGATTTTGTTTGCTCCTTACTGTATTCGTATGGTCCTATTGGTTGGTATCCACCGTAATGCAGGGTGCACATTGTGTTTGTGGTAACCGAGGCGGAGTGCGCACGCGCCGGCGCGCTCGCTTGCAGTTGACTTATCGTTATCCTGTTCCTTGGTATTGTGGCCGGTCGCTGCAAGTTGTTCCAGCCCAACGCTAATATCATGCTCCGAGTAGAACATTGAGCCCACAATATGTAATGCAACGTTTCTCAATTTGACTAACAATCACCATCATGTAGATAGTTTCGACCAGTAATATATTTAGTGCATATTTTGCAATTTCGTCGTTTCTGTATGTACTTGCATGCCCATGCTCATCGATCACAGTGACACAATTTTTCTGCAACAATCTCATACGGTCGAGTCGATCTAGAATGCGACATGTTGCAGGAAGAACATCTCAAAGTATTAATCAGTAGGGAGTGTGCGAAGAAAGCTGCATGTTATTATATGTATTTACAAATGGAACACCTTGTACTTTACATGAGATTAGATTTCAGTCTCCAGACTAGATGTGGTTTTCGCTTTTGACTTCCGGTCACCGCGAAGCGATCGGCCCCCGTTTGGTACTGCGAACACGGTGAGACCACCCGAAGCCATAGACGGACCGATCGCGACGCGGGAGAGCTGGGGGCCAGCCCGCCCGTTTGGGAAACATCGAGGGGTGGCAGCTAACGGGAGGTGTACGATTTTCCAGGCTGCGGCTGCAGCAGCGGCGGCAGCGGCACCCCTGCTGAAGTCGCCGCTAACGTCGGCGCAGCACGCGGTGGCGGCGGCCGCGGCGGCTAACTACGGCGCCGCCGCGCGCGCCGCCGCCGCCGCCGTCAGCGCCGCGCCCCAGCCCTCGCTCGCGCCACTCGCCGCCACGTCAGTACCACGCTACATATACTGCCAAGTGACCTAGTCGATCTAGCCTGTCCCAAACATGCCGCTGTCCAAATGGGTTACGGCATAACACTCCATATAAACAACCTATATTCCGTCCTCGCCGACGAGGAGTATATAGGAGCCGTAATCTAGTCGAGATACTATGGCCGCACATCGGCCATAGAGTACTACCCCTCTCGTTGTCTCTTGCACAAGACGTGAACGTAAAGTTAAACGTCAGCTAACTCGTAAAAGGCAACTGACCTAAGAGGTGTGTAATTAACGACGACAGATACATTATAGTTCAGACCCAGTGAAAATGTCCACAGATATAATAATAAAAACAAAGGTCGTGTTGATACAAATGTAATTATATATTCTATTTTAGGTACGGCAGGGAATATGCAGACCCATACTTAGGTCACGGGATTGGTCCAGTTACTGGATACGGGGTAAGTGTTATACTAATGTGATGTTCCGTCTATGAACGGTTCAAGTTGACAAAATTAAAGACTAAAAATAGGACCTCAATCTATTCTATTCTATTATATTCTAGGACAAAATCTATCGAGTATAATCGAAAGAGAAATTGACGCGTACCATAGATTTATTATGGCGCGAAATTGTAATATCATAATGAATATACATTTATGTAGAGTTATGTTATACGACGATTACTTGTTTTCTTTCTTTGCCAATTGAATGCTTCTCATTATTTCATGTCATTGAGGCCTCACTGAACACCAGCTCCGTCGGCTCGGACTGAGTTTGTGAGCACAACGCACTATGAGCTTTAATTGTCGCACTGATACTTATGTAATGTTCTACTATTTTCAGACTGCAGTGTACAGAAGTGGGTACAACAGATTTGCGCCATACTAAAGTCAGTGGAACAAGAAAACTCGAATATGAAATTATCTTCGTCACCTTTACCCTAACATGACAATGAACTCTCTTTGTAAACGTACAAACATATATGATAACTTAAGGAATGAGTAATAGTGCTAGCCGACTACTGTATAGGTACTAAGCTTGGATAGCGAACTGTTAATTAAGAAACTAATATCGGCCCGCGCACCGTCGTCGGAGCTTATCAAATACCAAAGTCATTAAAATTTCTAACAGAAATAGTTTATTAAGTTAAACTGTATTGTAAATTATTTGTGTATTAATGCTATACAAGTGCGAGCAGCTAAAATAAGTGCTTTCGTTCTATTTAGATACCTACTTGTAAGTAATTGTGTCATTGCGGGAATCAAGTTGGAATTAATTGTAGTCTCGTAACATGATGTACGATACCGTCTACTGTAGGCGCCCTACGCTGTCGACAATAGCTAGCCATTGTACGCAGGTAACGATATTTAGTGAGCTTTGCACTTGCATATCATAAAGAAATCTTGTAAATATTGAGATCATAACACATTTCACTCATTTCCAAATTGCAAAAATGCCGAGACTTTAAAATAATGCTTTCGTTCGATGACCACTGGTAAGCATCGTTAGCGCTTCCCATCACAAAACAAATTGGAAGATATTGGACGATCTTAACATTGTTAATGTAATAAGTAATCCAAGGAATCAAACGTCTACGTAACATAGTGTTATTCCAATCCAAGAGGTACACTTCCATAAAGGAACCATTTTAGATTAATACGTGGTGCGAATTTAATGCGGTGCCATTTATTCGGTTGTTATTTTACAGATATTATATTTTTCAAAGTGTAACGTACTATTCTACTAATGAGTAAACAGTTATAGTGTAGTGTAAATGTTTCTCCGGTTGACGCACGCCTGAGACTTCCATTGGTGTCGTGTGCGGTCACGATCCCGCCCGAAGACTTCGCCCTGTATCCCGTATGTTCGGTAACGCTGTATACATTGCTTCTAACTAAACACTCGTCCGAATTTAATCGCGCTAATTGTTTACTTATAAAATCGAACAAATCGGTACTATTTACTGAACATCGTGCATTACGCTTTATTTGTAGTGTGTAAGAAAGAAGAGAACTCCGTCGAGTTCTTACATATCATTGGGATCTTCTCCTTGTTATTATTTTAACGAATAGTTCTACTATTTTTAACGGTGTAACTACAGAGAGCAGTGCTATTGTAACATTTGAACCATGTATCTGCTATAATGTTGAAGAACAAACACGCATACGGGTCCAACCCTTTAGGCATCATACATTGTAGGTCTAACACTTGCATTAGATTTTATAAAGTTTCGTAACATCTATCTACTATGAATTCGCTCAACGTTTATACCAAAGCACAAAAACCCATCGATTCATACGTATTTGGAGTATTTGCATGTCATTAACAACTCCTCAATAGATTTAATAGTCTTTCAGTTAGAAAAACTTTGATAATCTATGATCCGTACATAGATCGCTCGGACAATTTTTCTTTTTAGGCGTTCCATTGTAATATTATTGTATAGGTAAATTTTCTCTTTGGACATATCTATTTGCCATCTAGAGTAGTTTTAAATTAACATAGTTCAATATGAGTATATTAGATCTGATATGAGTTTTCAGTTTTGTCTTTCGAATTAAATACGGGACACTGTTTTGAGCTGACAAAACTGTGTCATAGTTTATTTTTTCATACAGTAATCTTAGAAGCGTTAACATTTATGATGAAGGTTGTAGTAGCCGAGCCCCCGAGTAGGTAATGTACGGTCACATATCAAGGCCGCCTTGACGAACCCAGGCTAGTAGGGGCCTGCGATAGCTTTAATCAACACGGTGCCAGACCTTACCTACTCACAAGTCTGTAGCAATCCCATGACATTTTTATTTTGTCTTGCAAGTTCTAGTCTTTTTCGCGCACAATCTAATTTAGTAAATAGAAAAAGGTGCTTGTTCATACATGTTCCCCGAGTCGGGGAACGGCATTCGAAACGTCGTTCAACTTGTGAATTGGAGCTATGTACATAGCCAACTGTCTACGTCAATGATGTAGGTCTATATATTATATATTTAAGCTGTTCGTGTCATATTCCTTTACGCTGGATTTACTTCACTCACCTTTTGTGCCACTGGCTTTATACTTTATTATTAGTTTTAGATTAATTAATTTGTCGTACGTTAGTGTAGTCTTGTTGCAGCTTCGAACAATATTTTGTGCTTTACTGCTGAATACTCAGAGAATGCGTTATTTTAAGATATGTTTAGTTTCGTAAGAGTATCTGGTTAGATTATATCAATGCAAATTTTTGTATCTGAGTACAGATAAAAGTACATGTGATTGTATTTGATGATTTTAATGTTTAGTTTTAACTTTTTACATAAACTACCGTAACGCAAGTCACAAAATGTGTTAACTCCCATTATTAAACAAGAGTTTTATGATACAGGTGAATGCGACGCGCTCGAACAAAATCATTCGTTTTATTAACTCTTTAATCAGTAAGTATATTTTACGTGCTCTATATATGGCAAGTGCACAATGTGTTACGGAATTATTGCGTCGTGTTTACTTGTGATTGATTTTTTTATTGTATTGTTTTGAGATCTTTTTATACATGATTTTAATGATATTGTAATGATAAATCACAAAAGCGAAATGGATGATACCTACGTTTTGTACAATGTTTCGTAATCGTAAGCCAAATTGTTATTACTCGGAGAAAAAAAATCAGAATTTAAACAACATATCTGACAAAATGGTTAGTGTGCTACAGTAAGATTTTGAGAAATAAACATCAAGAACAATGTATTATAAATATTATAATCATAAATTAAGAATGATATGTATTTTGTAACGCGATTTGTTTCTCGGTTTTGATGAGATGTTAAATTAAATATTCATAGTATTCTCATCGATGTATGCTGTGCACAAATGATACGATCGACGGCTTTGTTTGTATAATCGTTACGCGAGTAACTAATTGTTATATTGTGCATAATGAGGCATATCAGTAGTAGTAGGGCGAGGGCGGCGGCCGGCCCTGCAGCCTGTACATAGTGTTATGGCGCGAGCGGTATTGTACCCTCGGGTTCATTGTTGAAGTAGATCAGTTAATTAGTATCACTTGTTCGTCAATTGCACTCGACGCTGTTCAGTTGGTGTTAGTACTGTACAGTACTAACACCTTGTACTTGCGAGGGGTTGCTTGTACTTGGTACTTGCGAGGGGTGCAACTGTGCCCGCCCCGCGGCGCCCGCACTCGCGTATTGAAGTCGTAGACGTGCCATGTCACTCATTGTTATGCACGACATCACTCCCTGCGGCGCGTCTATGAATTGAATACGCGAGTGCGGCCTGGTTGCTTCACTTGTGGACGCAGCGGCCAAGGCCCGTGAGGCCTGCGACGGCGGACGTCCCGTTATATGATATGCAAGTAGTGGCCTCGCAGGTCGCAGGTCTTGGCCGAGCGACGCGTTACGGAAGGGGCGAGGCCGACCAGTATTTGAGGTACTGTGCTAACGGTACCATGCTCAATTCCCGTATCTGTATAGTGTACGTATAGTGTTAATTAAATGTTTTTGAAATGTAAACTACGAAATATTTGTTACATAATACGTATGTCTTCCGTTCGGCACGTTTAATAGATACTTTGCACATCTTATCGTTGCACAGACCCCACGGAGACGCGACATAGTAACCGACCAGTCGACGAGCCAACGTGCACAGCGAGATCCCTCATACGATTTGTGATAAACTTAATATATGAATGAATAGTTGTCCTTTTCGCGTGGCAATTATAAATGAATTGCATACTGATTTTCTCTTTTATGTAAATATATTTTTTCAATCGGAAAATATTGAATGAAGTGAATCATTTAAAGCCTTTGGCATTGTGTACTCATTTACGTTATCAATAAATTATAGTATGAAAAAGCTTTTGTTTTTGTTGTTCCCGTTTCTCAAACCCAATAAGCTTATATAGTAGATATACGAGCTGTTAAAAGTGCAGGATACTGGATAAAACGAATTCACATCTAAAGATTTGGACTGAATGACCATATACAAGAACTAGACGTACATACGTACATATCATCACGCCGAGTCCTTAACGGGGTAGGCAGAGAGCGTAGAGCGCCAGTTCTCTAGATCTAGACTTAAGACAAAGACTTAAGTTATTGTACTATTTAAAACACCATGACCTTTACGGTACCGGGAAACATTGCAATGAAATTCAAAGACGTACCTATTATCGTGCTTGAGAAACGGCGACGGTTTCGCTATCTATGGCGTTGGAACATTAATATATTTTGGTGAAAAGAGTGGGCTGTTGCGCCTTTGCCTATCCCTTCGGGATCCTTGAGACAAGGCGTGACGCAGTCTGTGTTACCTTAGCCTAGTGTAGGTATAACTACTCTTAATTGACCTTATGCTAAGTGTAGTTGCTGTGCTAATACGATGGACCGCCCCATGTCATTCCTCGAAGTGTTCTGACCTTACGCACCGCAGGAATAGTATGTCCTACTCAAGTGCAATGCAAGCTTTCCTAAAATTCCTTTAGTACGATCAGGGGATCAAATCTACGAAAGCGAGTAATAGATATGAATCGGAAAAAATATTAATCACATTACTCTTTTAAAAATGAACGACCGAACCGATACTGGTCGAATTTGAATAACATCACAGACCTGTCAAAATTTAAATTCAATATTATATGATAACACTTGTGAAAACGTTGGGTACAGCTGAAAGCAGTAGTAGGTACGTTGTACCCGTACGCTTAGTATAAATGAAGCAGTTTCATTATACTAGACGTAGCGTAGTGTAGAGGAAGTGCGGCATATAGAAAGTACCTGGTAAGCCTGATTGGGCTTTTTCTCGATCCCCTCCGTACACGTTGTACCTAACTTAGGATCTTGTAAATCGCTACTCTGACCCCGAGTTACCTAATATACCAAATGTTATGTAGCAGTATGTTAAATCCTTAAAATTTATGTGAAAATGGACTGCTTTTGTATTGTTAATAATTGAAACGATATTATTTGTGACGATAAGATTGCACGGCTCCTTGATAATAAATACTAGATAGTAATTCCTTAGTGTGAAATAATTAAAACAATCGGAATGAGAGATTATCTGGGCAGCGATAAGGGCTGCCGCGCGTCGTGTGCGCAGTTCTGGTCCGCGGCGCGAGCGCTGCTCAGTACAACTCACCTGCAGACACCAACCTGCTCGCGAGTATATGCTGGAACATGCCACATTCGCGTCGTACACTTTGATAATTGTCAGTGAACAAAATGGTTCTGTGTCCACCGTTCAAGTGGTCCAGCAAAGGTGGTTTTAACCTCAACATCTCTACCACCAAGTCAACAACACCGGTTCGCCGTCGAGAGACAATAATCGTGAGTTAACAAAGATTTTTATTATTATAGTTTCCTTGCATTTCCAGCTGATCTATAGTTATCATAGATCTAATTAGACTCTTAATAAATGCAGCTACCACTTATTCAGCCGCCAAGAAGTATTGTAATAATAAATAGACGTTTTGGTTAATACAGAGAATGTGAAGCTAACAGATAAAAAGTCGGAAGACGGGCTCATCTTTGTTGCGAAATTACCATCCAAGTGGCTCACCCCGTCATTGAGATTTTCGTATACTTTATTATACCGCTAAAGCATCAATGTAGCGCAGTAGGTATGTACCTAACCTACCTACATGAAATTCTATACAATTATGTGCCTACATTGTGCGCCATATTTTATTTATTTACTCTAGAATACTGTGGTTATGTCTTAAATTTTGTCAATTATTTTCTACAAATTTTAGAACGCATTCGACAGTGTAACAATCTGCACTGTATGTGTCGTTGAAACTATTGTTAGGCGCGGTAGGTAATAAAACGGTTTCCCATCTAATGCAATTAGCGCAGTGATTGCAAAAAGAAAACAAAACTTGGTAAATAGGAAATCAATTTCTGCACTAAAATATAAAATTACAGGTGCCTACCCCGTGAGGGCCTCGGCGTGTTGATACGTATGTATTTATTTTAGTAAAAATACCTTAATAAGTTGGTGGTACATATCTTATGTTAAACGTGCGAGTGTTGCTCTGTCTGATTGCTAGGTTTTCACGCTTAGGCCGCTCAACCAATCTTGATGAGATTATGTATAGTGCTACATGGGGCCTGACATACTTATGTATACTAATTTTTGAAGGGAATAAAAAGTTTGAGCTGATATAGGGGTTGAAATTGTTTATGTTCGGTTTCTTATGTAAAAAGATCAGGTTATGTGAGATTATAATAGTACAAAACTATTCTAATCTCGCATTAGAAAATGAGGACAGGAAAGCCTGAATTTATTGAACATACATTGAAAACGAGCAGTTATTTTATAATTTACGTTGAGTGCGAAACGTCATTATATATAATTAAATGGTTAGTCATAATTATAATACATTCCTATGAGCCATGTTATTGAGCCACTTTAACGTACGGAGTAGTACCTGAAAACTAAGGCATGCAATACATATGGCAAAGGGAAGAGGTCGAATTTGACCAGAGGCAAAGTTACATACGTTAAATAAATTCACCCTAAAATCAAACGTTATATTATCTATGAGTAGATAAATGTAATCATGCTATAAGTATTTCTCAAATCACAGTGATGATAATGATCGTAAATTATTGTGGAATTAAAGATCTAAACAAATAAATGTTTTAAATGTACATACCTATTTTTAGATAGTAAATACCTACCTAAGGTATTAACTGTCGAAAAATATTAATTACGATAATTTATTCATATTTATACATATACCTATTGACACTCATAATTGAAATATAAACTTTAAACGAAATATAAAATAAGGCTTGGCGGAAAGTACGATGCGACTTATGAATTGGTGGACTTTAAACAAAATAATTTTTGTTTAGTTACTAAAATAAAAGTAGCCTAGCCTTTTTACATCAGCTATATATGCCAGTGAGGTGTCGTTTCCGGAATTTCCGGAATTAGCCGGAACAAACAGACAGACAATAATTTAAAATATGTTGTTTTTGTATAAGTACCGTGTATATATATAGATACCATATGCATTTAGTAAAAAGTAGTCATTTTAATATTACAAACAGACGCTATAAAGATTCGGGTACCTACATATGTACTTAACATATGGTGAAATGGTTAGCAGACTCCTACGACAACCATGCAATCAACCAGGGACATCTAGAAAGTAGTCGGGCTGCGGATATTATTTCATATCCTGTCGGTATTTAGACTAAAATTCGATTCTTCGATCTTTGAAAATGGATGGATCATATCCATCCCAAATAACATATTTTTTCTGGTTAACGCGCATACCTACTGTTAAATAGGAATAAAATCACAAATTATCTAAAGCTAAATTGTGATTTTTCCAAAGAGTCAATAAAATGATTTTATAAGAGATCTAAAATTATGATCACTTTTAAGGTTATTTTTTATGACTGATTAACGTAAAACATTTTCAACAGGTGTTGCCGGAAGATGTCCCACGTAGCACACAAACGAGCGGGGAAATACCTAGTACAAATGGCGAGGCCGCGGTGTACATCACTAACGCTAATCTATCAACTGATTCTGACAAGAAGATTAGTTACATGAGCATACAGAGCGGGAAATCTAGTTTTAGCAAGGACTCTGAGTTCGACTATGGATATGACCGCAAAAGCAGCGCTTTAAGCACTGGCCGGAAGACTGTATCGGAGATCGTACAAGGAAACCCCGACCAAAGGACCCGACGCAAGCGTGGCGTCATCGCGCCCCATACTCCTAGCGACACTTCACGGTCCCTAGCAGACCTGCAGTACGACAAATATGAAAAGGATGAGGAGTAAGTTATAATACCCACTTACCAATGTGTCTTCTACCTTGCATAGCTAGGTTCAGTACCCATTGAGCTAATGCTTACTATTTTCACAGGTCAGCCGAACAAATAAAAAAGGCCGTACTTGCGAATGATTTTCTACGAAACTTGATGGATGAGGACCGCCTCTTTGCTGTGGTGGAAGCAATGAACCCTCAGATATTCCCGGCAGGAAGCTTGATTATAAGAGAGGGCGAGAGCGGTAGTCACTTGTTTGTGTCGGCTCATGGACAGTTTGAAGTACTCAAAGGTGGACAGGTGGTTAAGACCTTCGGCCAGGGCGAAGCTTTTGGTGAACTAGCTATCTTATACAAAGCCAAACGTTTCGCGTCAATCCGATGTAAGTATGTTACAACTTTTAGGCGCTATGACTACTACCTAATCGTACCTACCCACTCACCTAATCACTTATCGTTGTTCCTTTATTGTACAATTTTTTATTTTGATGATTTGTTATCATTTCTTAGTACGTAATCAGTGTAATGTTTTATTTATACAACAAGTTTTTTAATTTAGGTGTAGTCTACTTCAATCATAATCAATTATTTTTCTTCGATTAGGTATAACTGAGGCCAAAGTATGGACGTTAGAGAGAAAAGTTTTCCAGAAGATCATGGTCCGCAGCGGTCGTCAGGAACAGGAGGATAACATTCGATTCCTGGCCTCGGTGCCTCTGCTCCAGGGCATACATCCAATTGAGCTTGCCAAAATATCTGATTTCCTAAAACGGGTACTTATACATGCTTCCATACTTTTAAAAGTGATACCTATGAGATGAAAATGTCTGTCTGAAAATATCTTGTCGAATATCTTACAGCACATCAAGAATTATTTCACGATCAATTTATGTTACCTTAGTACCTAATACCAATAATTGAGTGTTGGGAAACATTATGAATAACACCACTATGTGGCACGTATAGGAGTTCTTTTCCGCGGGGACGCCAGTGGTGCGTCAAGGAGACCGCGGGGACAAGTTCTACATCATCCGCGGCGGCACGGTGGTGGTGACGAAGAGAGAGGGCGAGGCGGGTGAGCGCCGCGTCGGTACGCTGCGCCGCGGGGACTACTTCGGGGAACAGGCCCTGCTACACGAAGATCGACGTCTAGCCACGGTTACTGCACAGCCACCTGGAGTCGAGTGCCTCACCCTTGAGCGAGGGTATGTTCTTTTCATCCTTATCTCTCTGTCAAACCTCAACTTACACTGACCGACTGTCTAGCACTTAGCGTCGGTCCACACCCGCCATCACAAGCATCTGGGTGCTGAGCAGATTTGTTTGTTGTGTATCGGGTGTAAATTCAACCAAGTTTATCTTCGTAAATTATTAGTACCTATGTACCTACCTATGGTTGGGAATTAAGGGTAAGTTGGCATTGTCTGAGAATATCTTATTTATAAATTAACACGTTTATAATCAACATTTAATTTAGATTCCTCTTGGCAAGTTTTCCGAAAGTAAAAAAACTTGTCACAACCGTTGCCTATGCACATCTCATTCCACGTTTAAAATTGTGTTATTACATTTCCCTACTAGGATTATAAGACGAAGGAAGGAAAGGGCTAAAGGGAAAGAAGGGTAAAATAGTAGTATTATAATATTCGTGCGGTATGAAGAAGCTAAAAGTTACTTGATTGTGGCAGGCCCTTCACGGATCTCTTGGGTAATCTGCAGGAGTTGAAAAACGTGCGCCATGCGGTGCCACGACCATCACAGCAAAAGAAAACATCGCAAGTTAAAAGCGGTAATACGACAATTATATTTATTCCGTGCGTTCGCATAAGAGGCAGGCCACCCTCATTACTCCGAAAATATAATCAACGTGGCAGACGAAGTCTCTTTGCCGTCCGTCGATCACGAATTTCTTCACATATATAATATACAACGATGCTAATGATGTCTTCCTTCACTGTAAAACTCGTACCTACCTATCACTGTACTTAATTTAAATAAATCTCATTTCTATATCGACGAATCGGGGATCGAACTAAAATTTTCAGGCAACTATTTTAACAGTCGACCAGTACGATATGATATTTATAATCTAGTATTGTTAATCGATGATTAATAATCATATTTTTTTTATGATTTAGAGTTTGAGTACGTCGAACTGAAGGACTTGGAGATAGTTGGGACAATGGGTGTCGGTGGATTTGGGCGGGTCGAGTTGGTGCAGTACAGGCCGGACAAATCGCTCACCTTCGCGCTCAAGTGCCTGAAGAAAGTAGACATGGTGCAGCAACAACAACAAGAGCATGCGTACAACGAGAAACACATTATGATGTCCTGCAACAGCCCATTCATTTGCAGGTGCGGTACCATAGACAGCGCTCGTGTAATCAATGTTTTATTATCGAAGTTTGCTATGCGTGTTGCTTATCATGTAGAAGACGTGTACAGGCGATGTCTATCTTCCACTGTGAAGTAATAAACAACATCAATTTTAAAGTTATATGTAGATATTTGCAAATTAAAGGGTTTTTTCCATAGGGGCTTATTACGTTAAAGGCATTCATTACACATAGTAACTTTTTATATTATAATTTTTGCAATGCCATACAAATCTACTCCATTTTTATCTCCAACATAGAGGTGACAAAATACTGTTGCCTTCCAGTCGGTGACACCATCGTCATACTGGCACCTAAATAAACCTCCTGTGAAAACAGGATGCTATTGCGCTTGAGGGGAGACTAGACGATATGTATCATTACTTTGCAGGTTTCATCAGTCATTGCTTCATCTCATAGCTTATTTTATAAAGTGTTTAATAATAAGGACATGATGACATGTATTAATTGTATTGGGCAGATTATATCGAACGTTTAAGGACAACAAGTACATATACTTCCTCATGGAGCCGGTGCTGGGTGGTGACGTGTGGACCATTCTGCAGAAGCAGCGGTACTTCCCGGAGAACATAGCTCGGTTCATGGCTGCGTGTGTCGTCGAGGCCTTCCAGTATCTCCACGCCAAAGATATTATCTACAGGGATCTCAAACCTGAGAATCTAATGTTGGATAAGCATGGTTATATCAAATTGGTAAGAAATTAACATTATGTATCGACTAAGCTTTCTCATAATGTCGATCTTAATAGATTTACTCTTCTTTTCTGGCTTAGGTGGATTTTGGTTTCGCGAAAAGACTTTCATCTAACAGCAAAACTTGGACTTTTGCCGGAACACCAGAATATGTTGCTCCAGAGATCGTGCTAAATAAGGTACCTTTGTATATATATGTAGTATACTTCTCTTAGGTGCATTGTGTGTAGCATTGCATGAACAAGAACCTACTTAAGGTGCTCTGACAATCTGACAGGGCCATGACCGCGCTGTGGACTGTTGGGCGCTGGGAGTGTTCATCCACGAGCTGCTAGTAGGGAAACCTCCGTTCCGGGCGGCAGGTGGCGACCATATGAAGACCTACACGCTCATCCTACGCGGCATTGACGCTGTTGCGTTCCATCCGCGCGTCGCCAAGTCCGCGCAGTTGCTCATCCGCAAGCTTTGCCGGCCCGTGCCCGCTGAGCGACTCGGATATCTCAAGAATGGCATCCCGGACGTCAAAAATCACAAGTAAATGCATTTCTTTGACACTTATACATAATATGACACATAAATTACGTTTCGTATCGCAGCTAGGTGTATTAAATGTCGAAATGCGAACCCTTTAAAAAAATATTCATTACACCATATCGTTATAATGGTTACTATTATATATATCAAATGTGTGCTAATTTACCCATGTAACCTTGTAACTGGCATTGATGTCTAGATAGGGCCGATGAATTGACTTGTGTCGTTCATTGTAGTGAGCTGTGTGTGACTTGCAGCGTTGCAGCCCACATAAAAGGCCCCATTTCCACGCAAAACAATTTAACGAATTCCACGATGTACGCAACAGGATATTTATGAATTCGCTTTGAGTATATCAAACCGTGTCCGATACTTATCTGGGCAACAATGGCTTAAACCGATACGAACATTTAATATACTGCTGGCTAATTAACGCATACATTATATAAATTTCATATTATATTTTTGAAACGTTGGCACTGAAATATATCTTTGGCTGAAAGAGGTTATTTAAGTTCGGTAAAACTCATTGGTACACCCGAGATTTGAACGTGCAACCTTTGTGTTGCAGGCGACTACTCGAAACACTCCGCCACCACGGCTATACATTATTTCATTACGTTAATAATAACCCGGGAAAATGTAATTTTATTTTAAGCATGTTTTTATTTGTAGATGGTTCCTCGGCTTCGATTGGGAGGGACTGCGTGAGAGGAAACTTAAGGCACCTCTTGTACAGCCCGTAGCGAATGATATAGACCTGTCCAACTTCGAGAAGTACCCCAAGGACAAGCTGCCTCCAGACGAAACCTCCGGCTGGGACATAGATTTTTAATACAACAAGAAATCAATAATAATTTATTTTATACCCATGCATATTGCTAGCACAAATGCAAATAATTCCCTGGGAAGTAATGGGACATCGAAGAATTATCTCCACGATAAATGGAATAAATCCTTGTACCAAGATACATATACACTACACGCATTAAAGTGTATAAAATGAATGTATGCATTTAATTAACTTAACAAATATATTTAGGGTTAGTTTTTTTCCATTGTATGTTCCTAATTATCTATATTTTCTCAAGAATATACGTAAGTATTCATTCAGCTGACACCAATATAGATATGTAAGTGAGCAATGGATGAATAATTAGTCTCGTGAACTTAATAAACAAAAAGATAATGAATAGATATCATGTCAATAAAACGCCCACGCTCAATGAATAAACGATGTTTACCATACTTAGGAGTGTTTTATTAGAAAGGTCGTGAATACGAATGACAAAGACATAATTATTTCTAAATGTACCTACATATATTAACTCAATCGGAACCTAAAAAAATATCAGTTACTTTTAACCATGGCGGCTCTCGGCTCGGCTATGTACATTCTTAGGATTTCATTACGAGAGCGCTGCAAACAAACTGACTTTCCTATTTTTAAATTCTATAGAGATATGTATATAAAAAATGTATGTACTTCTTCACGCCTTCCCAAAAGAGACCTGAAAGTGGGCAGAAGTGTGTGTATTATACCCACTCTTTTTCCACCTACTTTTCTAGACATATATTTTAGGTGTCAATGTTGCATATATCGAGTCCATTTTCTCTTCTGTTTCTCAAACACGACTAGGTAGGACACTCAAATAGGTAGGTACGTTGAAAAAGTGATATGTTGCATTATAGAAGTGCGTGTGAATGAGTATAACGAAGAAAGAAGGTCAGTGGGGAGAGAATATCGGCCGAGGCGCGTGCACCTCGCACGTAGGAACAAGTGCATGCATACCAGTGCATACCCTGCGCAAAGTGTTCCCAGACGTTCGGAAGCGTGCGGATATCTCTGATTCTTGGTATTATATCTGGACGTTGATTATGCTCAGATTTCCCAGAATATGATTCTTATGAACACACGTTAGTAAATAATACCTTCTCTTAGTTTCCTATAACAGTAGGTATAGAATGTAAGAATCGCCCTGTATTCCATCGTAATACTGTTGTTATGATGAAATGAAAAAAGTTTGCGTAAGCTTAGTTTACAAATATATTATTTGGAAATATCTTGGGTCATTCCATGAAGGGAAAGTACCATCATTATTCAAGAGTGCGAAAGGTACAAATATACATAGGTACGTCATATATCAGTAAAACAATGAGTAGTATATATCAGTGCAGTAGGACAGTCATAGGCATACGCAAGGTATGTGTACCGTGTCATGTAAACTACCTGCAGAATCGCACAGTTGTCGATGGTGTATGCTGATACGCAGCTTATAATGATAACTTTTTACAAGATATTAATATACTTAACATTGATTTTGTAAACTTGGAAAGTAAAAGACTTCAATACCGACCTTTCTCGTAATAACATTGATTAGGTACGTTATATCGTGATTATATATATATATAGCCAGCTATGTACCAAATATATTATATTGGGCAATATATAATTACCATGAGATAAGTACATGCCTATCTTAGTTTTTAAATATTCCAAAGGCGAATTAGTCGCTTAATTTTTTTTCTGGAATAAAACATACTCCATATGTTAATCCAGCTAATAATCTACATCTGTGCCAAATCTATTGCAATTCCGTTCAGTAGTTGAAACAAGAACAAATTTCCTTACAAACTTTTTCATTTGTAATATTAGTAGGATATCACAGTTCCTTAATTTAAACTTTATGTATAGGCCCAAAATTTACTAAAATTCATGGAACCTGATAAATCTGTGATGCAAGCCGAAAAAAAAATATTGAAAACTTGATATTTACTCTGTGGTATTACCGACTGCACTGACTTACTAACCTGATATGGTTGAACACTCAAATTAAATAAAATACACTGATTGGTGACAAATCGGGTATTTTTTAACTGACTTTATCTGACCAGCCCAGTTACCTACCCCAATTATCTTCACCAGCTTTATTTATTGCTACTGAAAGCTGGATTTCGGTTAACATTAAGGTTTTACTTTCTTTCGAAAATACCTAATTAATTTTTATTGCATAAGCCGTGATAAGTTTGGCAACAGTGGTTTTATGACAGCCAAACATTGTCGATGGATGACTGGCAAGCAGTCTAATATTTCTCCCATACTAAACTTTGGTTCAATAACGAAAGTGCAGTAGAAACCCAGTATGATATCACAATAAAGTAAATCGAAATGCGACCAACCTGCCAGCGGGCCCATGACTGCAAATATATAGTGTTGTATGAAGCCGTTAGTTGACGCAGCGGCAAGGCGGCGGCGAGGCGCCGCAGGCCCCCTACTCTTGTGTTGTGTCGTGTGGCTGTATTCCAGCATTCATTCAAACAAGTTCAGTTTCCAGTCAGCTGCCGCAACCGGGGCAGCACGCTGCCAGTCGCGAGCACACCTCGTCCGTTATCACGCGCACGATTGTGCATCGCGAACTGTGGCCAAAGTATCGCGTCGAAGACCAGGTCACATTCGAAGCTCCAATTCCATGAGCTTCCCTCAATAATTGCAAACGCAGTGTATAATAGAAATTATGTGTGTTTTCTTTACGAGTTTTGTGAGACCGAGACGACCCGAATTGTGCCGCGGAAAGTTTAATTTTGGAGGTGAGATTTGTTGTGTATAGGGAACTGCACGGAATGATGCGTATGTGACAGCGCTTATTTACAAAATAAACATCATCAATTATTTATAAACATTGTTCAGAATTCACATCAAAGACACTTTCCATTACTTTCTCGAAGCCAGTGTAGTATTACGTCGAACAGTTGAAGTTACACGAACTGTTTAGATGCTATGACCCACAATTTAATCTAGCATGAGTTAAGAAAAACGTTGTAAATATTCAAGTGCAAAGAGCAGGGGATAGTGGCCCATATAAAAACTTAAATGTCAGTTATTAACTTATTCGATTAACCATATGAAATATATAAATATTTTCACCAATCTATAACACTTTCATCGTACGTCGGAGAACTGGGATCTCTATTATAGATGTTATTACTTACTATTCCACTTTAATCGGATGCCGACTTTTACGAAGATATTATTTATGTAAAAATAATTGAAATTCTATTCTTAAAATATGTATAGCCAAAATAATAATCGGCCAGTATCAATTTAGTAAGGCAAAGAGGCTATGGCCATATAATGCCAATTTATTTAGTTGAAAATGTAAAATATGCGATAGACTGTGATGACATTCCTCGCCGTTTTCCGGCTATGACGTTAACTATCCAGCTCACTAAATGATCGTTAACACTATTACGACCGAGTAAACGACTATTATTGATGAAATTTACAATGCCAAATAACAAATACCGTTTATAAGTTTGTCGTTTATGGATGCGGCTAGTATTTAACAAACGGGCTATGGTGATCGTTTAATATCAGTTGAACAAATATTTTACGTTATATATACCCACTACCCAGGTATATACCATTTAAGAAAAACACGCCATTTATAGCACTCCATAAAAGCCCCATATATGAAATAGTCTTCACAGTCACCCATTGTGATATATTTAACAAAAATCGATGAGCTCATCGCCCAACGATCGAGGTAAGGAACACATGGTACAAATGTCAATGGCATTGAGGTCAGCTGCCAGTTGAACCATGTCATGTGGACCAACTGAATCCATTCATTCAAGACGGCCCGACTTCAGGACTGAGGGCCAAACGCCTGAAGGACCAAAATACGATAATCGGCGATGCTACATTTCGATCCAAACATTCGATATGCGTGTTCTGTGGTAGACTTCCTGTCTTCCCGCGCCTAAGACCGTAGGCTCATTCCCCACAGACTTCCAATATTAAAGTTGGTTAGGTATTTATTGAGTCTGCTATATTCAACACTCGTATGTTGGAGGAAATATACATTCTGTGTTGATAAGCATTATTTCATTTACATATTGCGTCATCAGACAACCGCTAAAATATAAGCCTGGTCCAGTTATAATATAGCAATGGCGACTATACAATTTTCACTATAATATTTTCTACATGTAGAAACATTAGGGATTGCAATTACATACATGCAAGACGTTGGGGTATACATTCCAGGCAGTCACATAATATCGCTTGCGCCACATACATACATAAATACTTATCATCACGCCAATTCCCGCACGGGGTAGGTACAAAAAGTAGAGCGTTATTTCTAGAGAGAAGAGATTTACAGACCTCTTTCGCTTTATCCACATTCTAAACATTTTGCTTTATTTTCTAGAGCCATACACAGATGTTGCATAGGAGTGCGTGAGGTGCCCCCAAGCGTTAACGATGGAAGCGGTGTGTGCTCGCGGGGACGTACTGTGTGAATCGCACGCGCTGACAGCTGCGCTGCACGCGCTGCACCTGTACTGCGCAACTATCTCTGCAGGCCTCATCTGCTGCTGCGCTCCTGTCCAGCCAGATCGCAGGTCAATCTCAAAGTTGCTATCTTCCAAGTTACACTCAATGGCAAAGAAAAGAACAAAACTATTCAATACCTACGCAAAACATTTCTTATCAAATTGTAATTAGTGCATTCTTCACTTAACCTTCTCACTTTACATAACTGCTACAAAATATAAAATTAAAGTTAAAATACAGGTAGTCTCAGAAAATAGAACTGTTGTCCTCAAAAAGTTGTCGGGTATTGTAAATACATATATCATCAAGACGAAGAAATAAAACAAATATCTCCAAAAATGACATAATGACGACATTAATAAAGGGGGTAATTAGTATCCTGGAAACATGGTTTATGTTTTTTTTCACAAAGTTTTAATAAGATAATAAAACTAAAGATTACTTAGATTCCTTATTTAGATACCTACACGTAAAACTTTATCCTTACAGAAGATTTCTACGCAAAAATAACTACTCGAGCACTAAGCTACCGCGGCTCTTAAAACAACATTAATAATAACAAAACAAGTAATTAACACTACTACACAAGCTGATATATAAAGTAGATTATCCAAGATTAAGATAGCCAATTATGACATTATGTGACCATCTGCTCGATACAGGTATAACAAAAGCTGGCGAGGCCAAAATGTTCGCGGGGTGGCTAGCCTAGTGCTGTTCGTTGCATGGTGCTGCGGCGCTGGAGCCGCCTGCCTGCGCGGGGACTCTGTGCGTCTGGTGGCCTGGATGTTGGCCCCACTGGCCTGGCTCGCAGCCGCAGCGTTCCACATAGCACTGTGGAGCCGCCGTTCCGCCGCGCCAATCCTCTACCTCGCCATATACTGGTTCCTCGTCGCCGTGTCCACCGCAGCCGTCCTTTGGAGTCATTTCACCACAGGCGTCTCAACTAACCATATTTTGATATACATCAATGGCCTTTCCATATTCTTAGCTCTGCTTATGTGTGGAGTGGACGGCGTCTGTTTTTATGACGAGGTATTTATAATGCTTTTACGACACATCTTTAGATGACTACAGTATTATATTTTACAAGTGATTAATCAATAGAGCTTAACGGTGAATGATACAACATTGAGAGGAAACGTGTATACGTTTAAGAAGAAGTTGTTTAGATAAGTATGTAAAATGTATGTACCTATAGTTGTGCTTGAAGATAATATTACTGTTACCATGCTCATCCTAAAGTGACAGCGCAAATTCGATCCTCGTATTGAGTTCCACTCATTATTTACAGCTATACTATTTTTATGATAATATCTCCTATTCTAATATAATTTAAATTACCTAGATTTAAGTCTTGACACTTTACACTTACGTATGTATTTAGCTAGGTCGTCGTCCAACAATGTAATTCTTTAAGCATCTTAGCTTTGTCGTTTATCACCTAGTCAGCACCAGACGATTAAATAGAACTAAGTCCTGTTATAGTTTTACTAGACTTAAAGGAATTGCTCACTAACTTGAAAGGAGCACTTAATCGGATAATCCCAAGGATTACGTTAGATAATAAGCAATATCCGATCAACGACTATACCAGGAAGTGCAGACGACCGCCTGCTTCTCATTATTTATGTCAAGTTTTGTATCTTTAAAATACTTATCTAAGTAACTTTAATAAAAAAAATCTAACAAAAAGACATTGTTGAAGCCCCACTAGAATAAAACTGGCTTAACTTACTATTAGTCAGTAAGTGACATACTTGGACTGCCATGTCCTGCCTACCCGAACAACAAATGCTGTAGTCATGTTGCTAGTACATATATGACAGACAGAGACATATAGAAGTTAATACAGAATGACCCTATGTGAGAATTCAGCGCATACCTACGCGTTACTGTTATAGCAGATTATAACTATTTAACTAGAAGCGGACGGGTTATGTGTTTGCCTTTACTTTATATAGCCATCTTATCGAGAATTCGTGAGTTTGCTCCATGTAAAGTTCGGTAAATAATAAAACTATAAAATTAGGTAGGTACTCCTCATGGTATGTAGTTAAGTATATACATAAGTAACAAAATTACATTGTAAGTCAATATTCATAGCAAATATACCGCAGTCCTATGATCAAGATTTTTTTTTGGATTCTTATAATTATATTAATAATTTGGATTCCGATATTTAAAACGTTTACGACGTATTTTACTTAACTGCATTTCATAGTTTCATGCCAGACGGAAAACTGTCGCCATGCCTCCCGCCCACTCACTCCCGTCTCTCGTAAATACATGTGCGCCGTCTGAGACGTGGACCACTACCCTCCCCGCCTGGCGCCGGACTCTCATGTGTCACAAACGAACTATTGTAATAACCCGCATCATTATTCTAAGCCATTACTTATTGCGTGCAAATGCTAGCTGTTTTAAAATAGGAAGGAATTACTCATGATTAGTATTCGGCATACTACATATAAGTTTGCTTTTGCCCACATCCTTAATATTCTTAACATTGGTATGAATAACTTTAATAGCTATTCATATCTAGTTAGGTCGGTACTTTATAAGAAAAAGACGTATTGTTCCAGGTCACGAAACGCTTCGCATTCAATCCAAAATCATCAAACGAGCCAAGCAAAATAACGTACAAACACAACGACACTCATTTTTACTCAAAAATATTGTTCTATTGGATAAATCCATTACTGCTCAATGGATATGAATCTCCGCTGGAGCAAAGTGACTTAGGAGAACTGCCGGAAAACGAACAATCAATGAAATGCTACCAAGAGTTCAAATCCATATACGACGAGCAAAAGGTATTAACAAAATACAATGTGTGGTTGTAACTTTTTTCGCTTTTCAATAAAGAATGCCTTGTTTTCAGAATCTGAAACGAAATGAAGGGAAGCCGAGCATATGGCAATGTTACATACGTAAAGTTTGGCCCAATTTTTACATCGCTGGTATAATGAAATTATTCAGTGATTTGATAGGCGTAGTGCCCCCGCTGGGTTTGGCAGCGATCATCCAGTACATCAGTGATCGAGCACAAACATACGACGCGGACGTACATGTCACTATACAGGAATTTTTCAACAATGGATACATAATGTTGCTTATTGTTACATTGGCACTGATTAGTCAAGCGTTCCTATCGCAGAATTCAACACATTTAGTTACAGTGGAGGGAACGCGACTGAAAACCGCTTTACAAGTTAGTGGCACATTCACTTTTAAAGAATTACAAGTAATCTAGGTAGATTATATGTACAGACAGACTCACCGGAATTGTCTCCTAAAGTGTATGAAAAATTTACAAGAAAATATTAACTCATGTGTCCATCAATTGTATACTATACTACTGTTTTGTCTTGTCCATATTATCGAATACATTAATAGAGTAACACAATGGAATGAATTCCAAAACGGTATCGTTACGGCCTAGGTTCTGGGAATATTTAACTGTCATACCATTTGATTATATTGTTCTTTTTATGTAGTGTATTATAAACAGGCGATGGTGTACGATAAGTGCATGCGGCTGGCGCCGTGGTCCTCCTCAGACTGCGGTGTGGACGATGAGGCGCCCCTACTTACATCCGTCGAGGACCAGGCTACTACACCCACCGGCCTTCTCACCAACTTAGTTTCACAAGACACATATAATATAATGTCTTGTGTCTGGATTATTCATTACATTTGGGCAATACCATTAAAGGCTAGTACATTTATTTTATCGTAAAGTAATTTTTGGGTATTCATTGCTATGAATGTTGTTGTTGGTTATACCAGAAATGAACATTAAATTAATGTAATTTGATTGCAGATAGCCGTTATATTATATTTGCTGTACACGAAACTAGGAGTCAGTGCTATCATCGGCACTGGTGTTAGTGTGTTCCTCATAACGCCGCTGCAGTTCTACATCGGCAAAAAGTTATCTGACAACTCCAAAGAAATATCAAAGTGCACCGATCATAGAATATCTAAAATAGCCGAAATTTTGCACGGAATAAATGTTATAAAGCTCTATGTTTGGGAGGATATATTTAAAGAAAAGATACTGCAGCTTCGAGAGGTTGAATTGAAATTATTGAATAAAGATTCTATCTATTGGAGCTTTCTAAGTACGTAACTTTCAATATTATTTTGGTTATAATAAATATGATGATGAATATATTTTGGCACTGGGCCGCAATTTACAATAAAATGTTGTTTTTTCAGCGTTCACAACCCAGATATCAACGATACTAATCACAGTGCTCACGTTCATCGCATTATACTGTTTGAGAGGGAGTAGCCACTTGACAGCAGTCAATGTGTTTACGGGTCTTGCATTGTTCAACCAGCTGGCCGTGCCATTGCTCATTTTACCGGTCACGGTGCTCATGGTCATACAGTCTATGGTGAGAATCCCTTGAACCACTAATACCACTGTCCCGTATTTAGATTTTACCTTATTGCAGTATACATTTTTTAGGTCAGTACGAAAAGGATAAAGGACTTCTTGGACTTACCAGAATCTAACAACACACAAGAAGATCATGGACATAACAGAAAACCATCGGATGTACTGAATGTGCCTATCTTTAACAATATACCGGCGGATTCAAATGGAATTGACAAAGATACGTCCAGAGACAGTGATTGTGATGACCAGTTCTCTGACGAGGAAATTTCTCCTTTTAGAAACGAATATTTAGTAAGGTTCCGAAACGCTGCCTTTACGTGGGGTATGAGGAATGATATGTTACTGGAAATAGATGATATAGACATACCAGCAGGTCAGTTACAAACACTCTCTCTAAGCATTTAAAAGACGTACTATTGATAGATTTTCTTCGCGTGAGGATCCTCGTAAAGATTTGAATGCTTGATTGTTAGGAAAGTTCATAATGGTGGTTGGTGCAACTGGCGCTGGAAAATCTTCCCTACTCTCAGCTGTTTTAGGCGAAATGTACCTGGAGAGAGGCAACGTGAGCTTTAACGGGTACGTAGCCGATAAATTTATAGTTATAAAATCAGGTCGTAAAATGTTTATCGTTTGGTTGGACTCCGTATAGCTTTGAAATGCGTTGCAGGCATTGTTCGACTTGGTATGCGGGTCAACCTCCGTGGCTGCTGGAGGGTTCGGTTCGTGATAACATCATCATGGATAATCCCTGGAACCCGCAACGATACGCTCGCGTACTGCGCGCAACTGGCCTGAGGCCGGACTTGCAGATACTGCCAGGTACTTTTTTTTGTTTTGTCTCTCTTAGTTTGAGTTCCATGAACTTTTGCTACTAAACCGAACAATGGCGAGCCCAAGGACTCAAGCCTGGAACTTTTAAGTTGCTAAGCAAAGACATCTAAGGACATCTCCTGTGGGGTACGTACCTCAGCTTAGAGCGTTTCCGGATCGCGAGCTAGGGAACTGGTTTGGACCGGTAATTTTTTTTTATATTAGAGGGCGGATCAGGGCTCGTTTGTGTGAAGTGTCAGTATATGTACCGGCATTATGTAGATGTCATAAGCGGAGGAAAATTATGACCCCACATGATTTTATGTTAAATATTTTAAAATACCTTACTTTAGGTCCGTTACGTACGTATAAGTTGTGTTAATTATAAGCAAATGCGTGCTGTACGACCACAACAAGTTGTTTATCGAACGCCATGAGCATACCTAATGACATTATTTTACTGTAGTCGATTGAGGAAAATCATGAGAGGAACCAATAAAACATTAGCCGTAGTTTATTCAAGTTGTCACCATAAAAGCACTGTAATCAAGATTGAAGTTGGAATCCTCGCTGTAAACCGGAGGAATTTGACTGTAGTCAATACAGGCATTGATTTGTCTCTCTTCACTGTTAGGGTCGTGCCCTAACAGTGAAGGCAAGGCATTAATTTTTACTAGGTGAAACAAAAGGAGCAGGGTGTCAATTCAACAGTTTTTTTTTTATCGGGTAGGGAACCTGATGTTTAGGAAAATTCAAAAATACATGAGAAATAGTGTCTGAAAGACGAGGACAAACTTTTATCCTGACATTAGCAGTTTCAGCTAAAAGCGTTTCTTTTTACAGTGTTCCACCCGTACAGGTACTCGGTGAGAAGATGAAAAGGAAGAAATAAAAAAATGAGTAATGTTAATTTTATTTGAGAATTCAACAGGACGTTATATTACAAAGTACCAAGTGAACAGAATGGCGGTAGTTAATAAGAAGTAATTTATTTATTTGAAAAATAAATAAAAAAAAAAAAAAAAAATATTTGAAACATAATGGATGCGCGGCAATTAGTTCCCATTTATTTCCTTTGGTTTTACAGACTCGCTGAATTAAACTGTGAAATTGTCATTTATTTGGTCTCATCGCTACGTTGTGTAGCTTTCTTCATACCTCAAACTACGACGCGGTTGATGATAAGTGATTACCGAACACAGGATAACTTTATCGGCTCTTTCCTGGTTTAGAATGAGAGCACTGATGCAATCCCTCAGCATTATCATTTATACATATTGGCATATATCGAACTTATATTGGATTTTAAAGTGTTTAAGGAGAGTTCCTTGTTAGCAGAATAATGGGCGATGGTTTTCCTCTTCCGTTTTCCTCTGATATAAAGGCTATTCTTCGTGGCGACTCCAACGAACGAGTTAACAACTTTAGTCACTTTTTTGAGTGAGTGAAGTCTTTTAAATGACTTAAGACCCTGCGAGAAATGGTCGGTAGTTGGTGTCTACTCCTAGTCTACTACTACTATGTTGCGATCCATAGGAATTCTAAAGTTTGTTATGTAGTTAATTCCAAATAAGTTGGCATCTTTGTCTCAAGAAATAAAACGTTGTACCTACCTACAGAAGGTGACGAGACAAGACTGGGAAGCCATGGCGTACCGCTGTCGGGTGGACAACGTGTACGAGTTTGCGTGGCGCGTGCGTTGTATTCATCAGCAAGGCTGGTGGCTCTTGACGAGCCACTAGGTGCACTTGACGCTGCCCTGGCGAGGCACGTGGTCGCACGTGCTCTGGTGCCTGCAGCTCGTGCCGGCCGCACTGTCCTAGTAGCTACCAACAGACTAGAACTCCTGCACTATGCGGACATGGTAAATCATTTTTATTTGGTTAATTTCTCGGATAAAGGATTTAGAAAACTACATATACTTACTTATACATACGTAGTTTAGTGAGGATTAAAATAATTATCAGGGGAGGATAAATTAAATGTGTCAGACCTTAAGCTTGACAATAGAGTGTAGTGTGTGCGAATCGATGGATAATAATAAGAGAAAAAAAGCAATATTAAAAGGTATTGACCTCCGAACAAAAAAAAATGAATTTAAAAGAGAGGAATAAGACTTATATGATGTATAACATGTGTATATGGTTGGGAAAATGAACTGCGATGCGATGAACTCACCATTGCGTAATATGGGCCCCCAAACTATCCCACACACTTCTGCCTATCCCTTGGGGGACCCTCGTGGGAAAACGTGAATTATACCTTATACTGTTGATTAGATAATAGCAATGGAGGACGGCCGTATAAGCGGTTTCGGGCCGGCGGGTAGCGACGAGGTGCTGTGCCGCTGGGCGCGGTTGGCTGCCGAGGCTCGCGCAGCGGCTGCGCGGCTGGGGGCCGGCCCACCCGGGGGGTCCGCGCGTGAGAGGACACACCTCGTGCGGGCGCTGAGCAGGACCAGGTTCCACAGGGTCGACGATGCTCTGGTACTTTATATTAACCTATTCTTTCGTACACTATGATGATAGGAAGAGCTGGTGTTTATATATACACAATGAGTTCACCCACGTGAAATTTTAATTCATTAGTCGGATTTGTGGTTATCGTTACACCCAGTTTAGTATAAATACAGATATCTATTGTATCTAGTATCGTATGATATCTATCGTGGTTTAGGTGGGCATCAACGAAGCGGCGGGCTCCCACCTCCTGGCCGAGGTGGCCACGTGTGCTGGGGGCAGCTGGCGGCGCGGCACCATGCGGCAGCGTCCGTCGCTCGCACGGCAACTGTCCTCGCCACCTCCCTCCATGTACAATAAGTACGTACTCGTACGTCCACTACTCATAAATACATTATTGAGTTCGTATTCATATATCGGATCCTAAAGTGGGCAAAAAAGCAACTACATTCCATCGTCGTCATATATGTATTAAATATAGGTACATTCACGGATTAATTAGGTACAACCTGTTTTGTAACAAGTTAAGAACAACTAAGCTAACTCAAGCTTTGACATCAATTTGCAAATTGAAGCAAAAAAAATAAGGTAAAAGTTAGATGAGCAGGTGACTCAGTGGGCTAGTTTGGTGATTCATAAACGATGAGGAATTCCCCAGAGAGACTAAGATCCTGAGATCGAATTATGATTGTTAGCTTTCGTTTCTCGCTTGACCTCGACTACGACTTACGAATTGCCCTTACTATGAGGATATGTTTTAATTGAATATGTTGGATAAGCATATTGAATAAATACAAATAAAATTATACCTACTAAATTCAAGAAGCTTTCAATAACAACATATTTTTAAGCTGGAGTAGATCTCTCGCTGGAGAATTACATAGTAAACCAAAAATATATTAAGGTCTAGTTTTATACTGAATCAAGGTCCAAGGTTTATAGTTAACGTCAGTTAATAATTATCAAAATTGTGTACCTACATAAGGTACGTAAGGTAAAAATTAATTGTTATTTTAATTTAATTAATTATAAAATGTAAGTAACAATCTTCTTAGCGTTCGATTAGCTTCTGATCGTACTTTAACCATCCAAGAGGGCATTAAGTGTACCTGCTGTGGTTTACGTGGTGAGATTGTGAACGAGCAACTGAGCGCCTTGGGGCATGGCAAGTAATAAAAGTCTCCTGCTTTCTGCCTTAATTTATTTCATAATCGTTTAGATGGCAAAGGGAAATACGGCGGACCGTAAGTGCGGATGAGGCGGACACGGCGCTAAAGCGAGAGGCGAGCTTGCTCCGGCGGCTGCTGCGCCCGAGCGCTCGACACCAACGGACATTGAATAGGTTGATTTAACTCAATTAAGACTGTACATTAGTATTAGTATTTGTATGAGGATTATACCATGTATACAAGGAATACCTACTAAAAGACTAGACCTTAGTCTTAGATGTCCTATGTATTTATGTATATATCTATCTTTATAAGTAAATACATCGTTGTCTAGTTACCATAACACAAGCTTTGCTTAACTTGGGACTAGGTCAATTGTGTGAAATTGTGCCAAGGTATTTATTATTACTTTACTATACCAAGGCGTTAGAGTAATTTGTGGAAAAACCAAGATGTTTGAGAAATATAGCTAAATACTTTACTGCGATTATTCGATCTTACTAGTAGGTACTCGTAGTACAACAAACATTTTATACTAAACAGATGGACACCTCGAACGTTACGGCGATTAATTAGTTCAGATTCCGATCAGACGCAGGACGATCAAACTGAAGGTTGGTATTTCATAGCATGTTGCTTAAAATGTTTGTAATAGCATATTTTATTATAACTTGATTCGTTTCAGCTGAAGATTCCACTTTAGATTCCGTTATCAATACCCTGACGTCCAACGGTGGGGAAAGAACTGATAACAATGTTTCTAAAGAAGCAGATGATGCCGTAAAGATCATTGAACATGAAGACAGTGAGGTTGGTAACTTTTCTAAAGATTTTACGATCCTCTAACTTTATGAGAGCTAGAGCAATTTACGCATATATATAAGCTTGTACATGCACTTGCAGGAAGACGCTATGAAGACAAGCGTTATTTGAATTAATGATTCTCTTCAGAGCTTGCGAAACTATTTCAAATTTCAGTTTAAAATCTGGCGTGAGTATGCGCGAGCGTGCGGCTGGTGTGGACTGGCGTATTGGGTGGCAGCAGTGGCCGCGCAAGCGTTCGCTGTAGCGGCCGACAGCTGGCTCTCATACGCAATCGCGGACAAACACCACACAACCGTCACGTCAGAACAAGTAACACTCTTTACATTAATTACAATTATCAACTAATCTGGCAAAAACAATTTACACGAATGCTCGATATTGTATTATGTATTTAGTATTTTACGTGTGTCTCTTATCTTAACAATTGCTGATGTCGTCTCTTTTGGATGCTCTCGGAATTTTATCTTCTACTCGGAAATTCTCTCGGAATGAATTAAATGTGGCTACAAGATCTTTTTAGAAAGATTTATATACTTCAAGAGCTGTGGTGGCCCAGGTGAGGCATTCGCCTGCAACACTAAGGGCCAATCCTGACTTAACTATGTGTTTTTCTGAGTTTAAGCAACAACACTCATTAATCACATCACGAGCTTTAAAGTAAAGGAAATATTCACACGCTTAAGAAGACATTTAAAGACGTATATGCAGTTGTCCTTGAGAAACGGCGATGGAACTGCCATCACATTAGCAATAAAATATAACTCTAGCGAAAGGACGGTGCTTCGATACCTCTGCCTATCCCCTGGGGACCTTTGCAAGGTGTGAAGAACATAGGATTCCTTGTGTCTAGATGTGGAACGTGGTAAGCGTCTACGCTGCGTGTAGCGTGTGCGGCGCGTGCGCAGCGGGCGCGGGTCAGGCGTGGGTCGCGGGCGCCGGAGCACGGGCTCGTCGTCGTCTGCACGAGCGCCTGCTGCACGCCGCCCTGCACGCGCCGCTGTATCACTACAACGGAGCGCTCGGCCACATGCTTCATCGCTTCTCCGCTGACATTCTAGTTATTGACAAGGTAACATATATCACATCGAAAACTCAAGGATGTCGTGTGAACGTCTCTCACGTCAAGTGAACTCAAATCCTACGAGCATGTGAGCAGAGACTGTTTAATGTGGATGAAGCGAAAGAGGTGTTATAGTCTAGAGAGAACTGGCGCTCCACACCCCCTGCCTATCACGTGACCTGGCACTTTTTAGGATGTCATGTGCGATAGTTATACTGCCTACAAAATACCTGTCACGGTAAAAAAAAACCACCATAACGCCGTCAAGTTGGTACCTATATTTTGTATTCAGTTGGTATATTTAATTACATTATGGCCGATTATATTGGCTGTTAATAAGTGCCTACGCACCGATTTGTGTACCCATAGTGTCCTAGCGTTCTCACATATCTAAATAGTCGCAATAGAACCGCAGTAAAGCATACGTCCCACGCTAAAACACAATTTTCACTTAGGTACCTACAAGCAATTTGAATAAGGGAACACTAGGTCATTAAGTACTTACTACTACCGATGTTTTTTCAAGGTGTCCATTATGTTTGAACAGAAATTGCCGACAGCCATAAGCCGGTGGGCCCAGCTAGCGTTGCTGTGTGCCGCAGCAATGTTGGTAAACGCAGTAGCTGCTCCGTGGAGCGTGCTCGCTCTGCTCCCTGCCTTCATTGCTTATCTCGGCCTGCAGTCTGTTTATCTCTGTAACGCCAGGTGACGTTGTTACACTAGTTATAAGAGTTTACTTAATTCCACAGAGGCCACATGGGCGTACGGGTCACGAGCAAAGAGTATTCAATATGTATCTGAATGTTGTTAAAGCACTGTGCTTATGTAAGTAGTAAGTTCTGTCTCTTAAGAAGTCTTCCATTAATTAGGCATTTTTGAGAATTTTTGAGAAATGTAGAATGACATATCCTCTTTGGATTGTTCTGGAACGCATATCTCTTTGATAAGAGTTCCAGAACAAACAATCAAAAACATTATATATATATATATATATATATATATATATATATATATATATATATATAATGTTATATATATATATTTTTTTTTTTATTCTACATCGTAGTCTACGTGGTGTTGCTAGTTATGCATATTTATCCAACAACACACCAAGAAATCAGAGCTAAGCTCAGTTTACATTCCAGAGAGCTACAACGAGTCGAGGTAGAAAGCGCGGCGAGCGTGGTATCTTTGTGTACGGAGACGTGCGCGGGCGGCGGGACGGTGCGCGCCGCCCGCTTACAGCCGCGCATGCGCGCCTCCTTCATGCGTCGACTGGACGCTAACCACAATGCATTGCTGCTACTCAACTCTGCGAACCGGTGGCTGGGGCTTTCATTGGTAAATTATCTATAACACCTACCTACAATCTCCGCAGTCTCTACGGCCTGATACACTTGCTTGTACATAAATGTATTATTTTACCTGTTCATGGCTAGTTCATTGTTTTGAGGACCAGATCGTAGGGGCGTTATTAGACCCACAACGTATATTATGTATACGTCACAAGTTTAAGTTGCTATGTTCTTTTAATTCAGTCCACATTTACATACCTAGATATCGTCACGCCGAGTCCCTAATGAGGTAGCCATAGAGAGCACCATCTCACTAGCCTTACAGACTTCTTACCCTTCATCCCCATTAATCTCACAAGAGTGCTCAAAACTGTCGAGCTAATGAAGAGACTGTGGAATGAAAATTAAGAGAAAGAGGTCTATAGTTCTTGCGCGGAGGAACTGGCTTTAATGTTCTTTAACTTGGTAAGATGTTTGATTCGATTTGTTACAGGACCTGGTAGGTGCGTTGAGTGTGTGCGTGTCGCTAGGCGTGGCGGCGGCGGCGGGCAGCGGCGCGGTGGCGGGGCTCGCCGGCAGCTACGCGCTCATGCTGCCCGCCTACCTGGCGCACCTCGCCAAGGGCCGCGCCGACCTCGACGCGCACCTCGCCGCCCTGGACCGGGTGCATGCCGACACCAACATGCCTCAGGAGGACTACAGGGAACACTGTAAGTACAACCCTGGTGCCTTCAGCCCAAACATTGTTCACAGCAGCGCTCGTTCAAACCACATAGCTGGCTATAATATTTTTATAGACAGATTAATATACTTCATAAATAGAGCCGTGGTGGACGAGTGATTTGAGTACTGGTCTGTTACACAATGTTTGCACGTTCGAATCCCGACAATATCAATGAGATTTTCAGTTCTTTACTTAAGTTTCTTTAGTAATTATTCACACCGCGAGCTTTACAGTGAAGGAAAACATCGGGAAGGAACCTTTATAAAATCAATTGCTTATAAATATATTCCATATATTTGTCTTTCTCACATGTTTGCAATATTTTAAGGTCCCGTACCAGAGGGTTGGCAGAGAAACGGCAAAATAGATTTCGAGGACGTCACTATCAAGTACGACCCGGGCTCCCCGCCGATCCTCAGCAACATCAATCTCTCCATAGCCCCGGGTGAGAAGGTGGGTGCCTTCTATGTTATACATTACTATGATAATATTCCTGCTGGTTAATATACATTAAATAAATTATAACGTTGTATGTTATAACAGTGACTATTTACTACATGAATAAAATGATATTGTAGCTGCACTCTTATCAAATCGTTATTTTCAGAGCGAAACTTTTTGTTTTTATGTCAAGCGTGATGGCTGATAAGAGTGCTCTGATATGTTACTCTATGCTTCACTAAATACTTTAGTTGTTTGTACGGGTAAAATATGTACATTTTAAACCTAATAAGGCTGTCGACGGATGTATATATACCGCAAGGGTGTTTATGGTGTATGTAACGAGGATGTAAAGTGTATGATGTTTACAGCTGGCGATTTGCGGGCGCAGTGGCAGCGGCAAGTCGTCGCTCGCGCTGGCGACGGCGGGCGCGGGCGTGTGTGGCGGCCGCGTGCTGCTGGACGGACGCGACGTGGCCCGCGTGCCGCTGCGCGCGCTGCGACACCGCGTGCTCGTGCTGCCGCAAGAGCCCGTGCTCTTCTCCGGCACGCTGCGCGAGAACCTCGACCCGCTTGCTGTACATACCGACGAGGAAATCTGGCACTGCCTGCGAGCCGTCGGCTTGCACGATTTTGTTACGACACAACCTGCGGGTTTAGGTTAGCACGCACGTGATTCACTAACATACTTTCAATATTATATTTTTTTATCCATTTTGTATCTTATCATTCTTCACAGGTTAACATTCCATTCAACATAAAAATTACAAATAACAATACAGAAAATAGGGCCTGAACTTATTAAATTATAATGGCGAATCTTGTATAATGATATGTTCACGTCTCAAGAGTCCACCAAGGTGTAGGCGGGGCCGTAACAAAACTCTCATTTCATAAATTTGACACGTGGCAACGAGGCACATGATGGCCATTTCTCTAGCTATCTTAGATTAGCAGGTTTCCTCACGATGTTTCTGTCCTGTCCTGTACCGTACCTACGAAAATATCATGCAGGTAGCTGTAATAGATTCTTTGTATATGTGGTGTTTGGGAGCAGAGTGCGCAGTAGGTCTGCGCGGCGGTTGGAGCGTGGGGCGGGCGGCACGGGCGTGTTGCGCACGCGCAGGACTGCGCGCGCAGCGGGCGGCGCTGCTGGTGCTAGACGAGCCGGGCGCCGCGCTGGATGCGCCGGCTGAGCGCGCTCTGCTGGCCGCCATGGCCGCGCTCGCACCACGCACCACCATAATCACCGTCGCGGTTAGTACACCCTCACGAGTACCTGACCTGTTAGTGAGTTACGACTTAACTGACTAACTGAGTACAGTTACACAGTTAGTACTGTAGTAACTGAGTACCTAGCTCCGGATACCAGCCACGACCCCCACCAGCCGATCGTTCTAGCTCCATAGTTGACACGGTGACCAGAATTCGAGATTCAGGTTTCAAATGTAACTCTAGGACGTATTTTACTGGCAGTAAGTTAGCGTCCCTTCACAAGATACTGGTGAAAAGAGGTCGGTGGTTTTACTTAACTAACTTAAGTGTTACCATCGTATAGATAGTGCCATCCAGGAAGACACGGCCCACTATTTACTAGTCGAGGGGGTCGCGGGATGCGGGGAGTATGACCCGACTCTATTAATTGTAGTGTGCGTGTGCACATCAGTGTAAGGTTGCACAATTACACTATAAACTATGGTCCTATCTATTTATACGCTGCAGATGCTGCGTACCATAAAATCAAGATATTAATTAATTACCTAAATAATCTCAATAAATATTATTTATACCCAGAATTGAAAGTCTTTGTCAACGTTAATGATAGAATGAGTTTATTATACCTATTGATCACCGAAGCTACTAAGTGCAGAAAAATCATTGGCACAGTCGTTTCGAAGAAGCAACCTTCGCCAACGACTATTCGAACCACTCGGCCAGCACGGCTGTGTATGCGATTACAATAAGTGTGTTGTTGTATGTGACAGCACCGCGTGTCGTCGGTGGGTGGCTACGGGCGCGCCGCGGTGCTGGAGGGCGGGCGCGTGGCCGAGCTGGGCGCGCTGCCCGCCCTGCTCGCGCAGCCCGCCTCACGCCTGGCGCGCATGCTCCAACACGCGCATACACTCACCTAAATACACACACACACACACACACCAACCTCAAGTATTCACCTACAGTATTGTTATGATGCATTTTGCGTACGTAGTAACCACAGGCTCAATAAAATTGTTGATGAACTTACCCAGCTGATAATAATAATATAATAATATTATATCCTCACGCCTTCCCACAAGGGTCCCCGAAGGGGTAGGCAGAGGTGTATAGGTAGTACCCACTTTCCGCCAGAGATATATTTAGGTGCCAACGTGACAGATGGCGAGTCCATCGCCGTTACTCAAGCACGACTATACATACGCCTTTGGATTGCTTCTCAGACGTATGCAGGTTACCTCTCGATGTTTTCCTTCACCGTAAAGCTCGTGGTGTGATTAATCACTGTACTTGAGTTCAGAAAAACTCATTGGTACAGTCGGGATTCGAACTTGCGATCTTTGTGTCGCAGGCAACTCGGCTGCCCAAATATGAAACACTGAATCAACCATTTCGTTAATTTTACAGTAGAGCATGTTTTGTACAAGTGCAAAAACAAGCGACTCCAAATAAATATTTTATGTTTTTCTTTTAACTATTGTATGATAAATAGGCTTTTCTATGATGGTAGATATAATACATATCTACCATCATAGAAAAGCTTTAAAATTTAGAAAAATATAAAAATAATTTAAAAAATTTTTTCAAAAAGTTTTCGTCTATCGAAAACAGTAGAATAAATGTTCGTAAAAAAAAAATGTCTCTGATTTAGATAGGAAATTACACAGAATGTCCAAAAATGCAAAAACCTGTTTTTTTATTGATATGGCATATTCTGTGTTTTTAATTTGTGCAGCCGAACTGCTCGAACCACTCGGCCACCACTATAAACATTTTTGTTGTTTTTTGACCCAGTTGATTTTTGACACAATTGCGAATATTTCTCATGATAGTCAAGCGTTAATGAGACTGAACTGACCTGAACTGACCTGAACTAATGTAAGCGATAACATATTCTGACTCCAATTATAATAATTGTAATTTTAATTATTGATTATGACTGCGTAGGTACATTACATATACACATATACAAGGGATGATGATTTAATTTGTTATCTATTGTATATCCATTGTACTCGTTTTTTTTATTTGCAATAAATGAATGAAATAAAAATAGTGTTTGTTTCCAAATTGTATTTCCAAGAGAACAACAATTGCACATAATGTCGGGTAAAGACAAACGACGTGCCGCCAGAGTCAAGGATACTTCATTATATAACATGACTACATAACAAATTACAACAATTCACGTTGGCACCGATTTATAGTTACATTATAAAAACATTTGTGTCACCACACGATATAAAAATATTCACTTAAAGTACTTACGTAAACATGCTTACAGTACATATACTACATTAATTCTCGACATGTTCAATGAATTCTGTATCCACTTAACAGCTATATTGGTGAAAACGGGTGACGGGTGGAGACATCCAATGGAATTTAAGTGCTACTTTACAAACAATATTCAGTTTCATCTGTTACAAGTGAGGCTTGCATAATCTTTGGTAAATATATTATTGCGAATTGACTGCTCTGCTTTGTTTATAACCTGAACAGAATAAGGCACTTGGTCAAGCCACTTCGTCACATTCAATATACATACGATACGACAACAATTGAGCTCCCAAATTGTATATAGTTATCACAATCCAATGGCTGTAAGGGAATCTTATTCGAACTAAAGATTCGATGCAATCGTAAAGACATATGTATTTATCACAGGAGTGTCGAAGTATGTTAAATATTTAAACTTATAACAACACCATTTACAAGATATCAATAGAATATTTTGTTAGGACTCACCCAAATTAATGTGTAGTCACTACCCAAATTAATGTGTAAGACCATGCATATTTCATGTTTAAATACACTTAAGATTTTACAATTTGCTATTTTCAAATATAATTGATCTACATGTTATCATTAACTCACAAATATCCCGTAGCGGTGTATAAGTACAGATAAATATTGGGCGAACTTTTGATTTCGTATTAACACCAACAAACTTTAACCACCCTTAATATATTCTTAAAACGATAAAATCGCCATTCCAAAAGCTACGCAAACTGAACATTTTACGTGATGTGGTGTTTTATAATTGGTTATGCCGGCGATGGCGCCCATCTACATAATTTAACTATAAGGCACGGAAACCATGTTCAGGTTCAAATACCTCTTTTGCATATGGTATATAGAACACATAAAAATCACTGCCTTTATATCTAATTGCGGTGGCCTAGTCATGCCTAGACTCCACGCATATGGACGCAAAGAGATGGCATATAGATAATATTTTAAAGTGTCTTTATATTGGCTAGTGCATACACTTTTAAATGTGTGATAATAATTTTCAACAATGCTCAACACGTCAAAACTGGGAAGATCTCAAAATCTAAAAAAATCTACGTTTAAATAATTTGAAAAGTTTGTTAATTTAGTGAGGTATTTTTGGACATGTCACAGTGTGGGACAAGGCCGATATATAAGATGATGCATTTTACAATAACAATATCTGTGTGTAACAATAATACATGCCAATATTTACAGCCGGCTCCGCCCCAAACAGTTATAACAGTTAATCAACCATTTCGGGAATTCATTTAATAACATTTACGTACACCTTTACCGGTAAAAGTTTTGAGTCAATCGTTGGTAACAAATGGGGTATTACCGTGATGAGTCCGTCCGTACATACAGAGCACATGGCAAGACGTGAGCTGGTGTGTCTCAAACGTTACTTAAGCTATGAAACTATGAAGGCGTGTAGTTCCTCACAAGTGTGCGCTGCAGCGGACATTGACACTACACAACGAGAGAGGGCTTCACAACGCGGGGTCGCACCGGAGCCCTCGCCTCGTTATGTTGACGCCCAAACCTGGCGAAACGCAACATATACAACTGTTCAAATGGTATAGTCTCTACACGAAATTGTAAGATTAGTACACACACCTAGATGTATATACATACGCGAGCCCCCGTAGGGTAGAAAGAGTCCAGTTCTTTTTAGAATTTAATACTTTTTCTCTTCATCAACATTCATCAGTCTCTTCATACATGTCCGCCGAGTACTTTTGACGAGCTTGCAGATCGAAGTCGTTGGAAAATGATAATCTTCTGGCCTTTCTTCCAGACCTCACTTGAGTATGCATCATCTTGTGCAATTCAGAACTAAGAAAGGGTCGGAATGTATCAAATGTGGATGTGAGGATGTCTCACCGGTAAAGGGAGTGCGGTTAGGTGGGCTCGGCCTTGACGCCGGCGCCGGAGGCCGCCGCGGCCCGCGCCTCCTCGGGCAGCCGCTCGGGCTGCGTCAGGATGTCCGTCGTCGTGCACAACACGCGCAGAGAGTTCAACACGGCTGCAATGCACATAGACACACACACTGTTAGCCAACCAAGTCATTTAATATTATACATACATATCATCACGTAGATCATCCCCCAGTGAGTAGACGACTGAGTAGTGTTCTGACAATATCTCTAATATCGCGATATCAAAATTCTACAATGTCCATAATGTAATTATTATATGTTTATAATATGATTGTTAGTGAATAGCAATAAAATTTTTGATATTCACCCAAAACAACTCCCAAACTCAATGGCGGGTCTAAAGAACTCCAGCGAGGCACATATTGAACGAAATGAGCGCGACATGCAAAGCACGGCAGAAGAGTGCATACATTCAAAAAAATTTAATAAACAACTATCAAAATAAATACCAGACAATCAGCATTTCAATTGTCTACTAACATATTTTGGACAAGGCTGAGGGCATCCTTTGTGAGGCTAGGACTTCGAGTTGGGGCTTTGCTGGTTGGCGTGCTTAAGAACTGCGCTAGACTGATGCGCTGTCGGCGATTAAAGTGTGACGTAATGTATGCGTACCGGGGCGCATCTCGACGAGCGAGCAGTGTTGCTCGGCCCACAGCAGCGTAGTGCGCACGAGGTCGGCGCCGCTGCCGCACGACACGCACGCACTGAAGGAATCCACCAACGCCGCGGCCACTACGCTAAACTGGACACATAGCTAAGGAAATCGGGTACGAACACATTACACTCTACATCATCATTCATTCTAGTTTTCCGCTTATTTAGGTTTATTTTGGGGTATCACGATTACTTGGTCCTTCGAACACCAATTGTGTAAGATATGTAAACTAATCTTTTAATTCGTCATCAGTATTGCCGTGTTGTCGTGCAACATAGTATAGATAAAAAAGGATAAGTTAGAGATTAGGCGGCGACAATTTGAGCAACACTCTTACAGCAATGAATGTTTGATAATACGTTTGAACGTTATTTCAACTTTAAAACCATATATATAAAAGCTAAGATGCCTTAAGACGAGTTTTTTTAAGGTACTGAATAAATTTATGAAGAGCTTTTGAAGTGTCAAGAAATAAGTTTGTATGGTCTGTGTGGCCGTACATTGAGCAATGTTACTCTATATTGAAGTAAAAGGCATTTAGTACTAGATTCGTTTTTTAATATCGCTCCATTATAATTTGAAAAAAAACCCCGTAAAAGAGAGAGAAACAAGCGTAGATTTCTCTTACAACGAAAAAATAATGTTTTTAACAGTGAACAGATTTAACTGTTTTTAGGAATGGTTGTTTTTCATTACACTTATACGTGTAGAAAGGAAATATAATAGTACAAGTTTTTATAGAAGGCCAACGAATGCTGGCGGGCAGTTGTGTTGGTAAAGGATACGAGCCAGTACTTCCACGTGTGCGTGGTTCTTGCGGCCACGTGCCTCGCGAACATCTCGCGCAGGCGGCCTGCTCGCGCGCGCGACACCGGCGCGCCCGTGGCCGGCAGCAGCGAGTGGCAGTTGCTGCAACAAGCTGCCCTAGCTACACACGCTACTCCAACGACGGCCTCTCCCCGCCCCTAGGCGCCCTCTTACTTGTCTGAACGAGAGCCCCACCGCTACAGAGGCTTACATACGCCAGCCCGATAGGGAAATTTGTAATCCTTTCAGCGGCGTAGCCAAGTTAGCTGTTTTGTTAGCTGTTTTGTCCTGTTGTTAGTTGGGGTATATGATGATATGGTGATAAAAAAACAGGGACCCTAACTAAAATATTTGGGTTTTATAAGTAAATTCACAAATTACAGATATAGTACAGGAGATATTCTCCGCGATTTCCGAAGGTCCCACCTCCACAATTTTTAGCTAGTTCAATACGGGGTTTGCTGGTCTGAGGGCCCCTGAGTTTGAAGTGCACCGGTTAGCCCTTCGGTAGCTACGCCACTGAACTTAAACTTCTGGGGTTAAATTCTTTCTGAGGACTATTATCTGTGTTTTAAACACGAGTATTAGTTTGTAGTCTATTTAAGGTTGTGCTATATATTTATGCACATAACCAGCTATAAAAGAAAACGACTGACTTACGATATGGAATTGTTCAAGCATTCAATTTGCTGGCGCAAATTTTCCATCTCCTCTTTGATCTGATTCCGCTCCGCTTTTAGCTGCTTGATGTATTCGGCGCCTTTCTGGAGCATCTGTGCTTTACTGATCTGTGGAACAATTTACAAGTGCTCAATGTTGGTTATCACTCGCTAAAGGGAATTTTCATAGGGTATATAACACCGTACATACATCTATTTCATTCGGGATAGTTTACACTCAAATGGAACTAGTCACAAACTAAGCGATATGTCGCTAGAGAATGGTAGGTACATACACTATGGATAGTAGTAACTTATTTGAAGATTCATGATAAACTGAATAACGAAACAGGGACGTGACCATGACGTGTGATTGGTAACAAAATCCAAGAGTTGTTTAAGCGACAGATGTTTAATACGTTACTCAACTTGTCCCGTCCGCAGACTTGAATGATGATGGCAAGTCATGGTACGACGTCATACTGATTGCGACGCTTGGATACATATATGGGCAGACGTTCATAGATACAAGCTATTGAGCTTATCAGGGATAATTATGGACAGAGCGAAAAGTAATTATTAACTGATTAAAATACAGGTCGGAGGGGCTTATCGGTGATCTAAACCGTCTGGCGATATGGCCGACACTAGGAAGGCGACCACAGGGGTGTGTCGTAAGCGCTTACTGGTTATCACAGATTGTATTCTTTTTCATTCATAAGTTGGTGGTTGGTGTCGAATTTTCTAAGATATCGGCGGCAGTGGTGCAATTTTCAGGCAGATAGCGACTGCAAACTTTTACTAAGCATACTTGGTATAATTATCACCTATGTACACTAAAGCGTAAGTGAGTATAGATAGTGCCATCCACGAAGACTTGCCCACTATTCTTCCTCATAGTTTATAGTGTAAGTGTATAAATTTCCACAATAGCTTGAGTATTATCGATACACACACGCACATTACACTGAATGGACTCGGGTTATACTCCCCGCATCCCGTAACAAGACAAGAAATTGGTGGGGCGCGCCTTGTGGGTGACATCCACAAGGCGCGCCCCACCAATTAGATTATTATCTATAGCAGGTTGCTTTAGCGGCGGTCGGCGGGGTCGGTGTCGACTATCCGATTTGAAAGTGTTGAATATGTGATCACGCAGTCTTGCTTGGCTTGTTTGGAAGCGCGCAGTTAACCTAGTGTAGAAAGATTTAAAAGTGTGTGTTGGGGCTAAGGGGGGTTGGAGGGGCTGGGTGTTACCTTAGCGGCGGGGTTGGTGTTGAGGTGGGGTATGAGCGCCTGCAGCGTGTCGAAGCCGTTCTTGATGTTGTAGCGGCGCTTCTGCTCCGCGTGCAGGTGCGTGCGCCGCGGGCTGCCGGCGCGCTCCGAGCCCGGCGACGTGGGCGGCGAGAGCGACTGACACAACGCACACTACGCTCGACACACGGTCATACTATACACACATAGGCCTCTGCTGAGGGCAGGTATTTGTGATCACGAGTATTTGTACCTTAGTCTTGAATGTCCTATGTATTTATAAATAATAATAATAAATAAATACCTGGGACAATTCCACACAAGTTGACCTAGTCCCAAATTAAGCAAAGCTTGTGTTATGGTAACTAGACAACGATATATTTACTTATATAGATAGATATATACATAAATACATAGGACATCCAAGACTAAGGTACAAATACTCGTGTTCATCACACAAATATCTGCCCTCAGCGGGATTCGAACCCGCGACCTCAAGTTTCGCAGTCAGGAGCTCTAACCACTAGACCAGACGGTCGTCGATTTATGTATATATCTATCTTTATAAGGATATATATCGGTGTCTAGTTATCATAACACAAGCTTTGCTAATTTGGAACTAGGTCAATTTGTGTGGAATTGTCCCAAGGTATTTATTATATATTATTATATACGGCGATGGACTCGCCATCTGTCACGTTGGCACCTAATATACCTCTGGCGGAAAGTGGGTGTGTGGGTATTACCTATACACCTCTGCCTACCCCTTCGGGGACCCTTGTGGGAAGGCGTGAGGATATATTATTTATTATTATTATTATTGATGACGTTAGGTTGCTTAAACGACGTTAGTGGTTTCACAAACTACGATATAATAACGCACCTCTCATACACTAACAATTACTTCGGAATATAGGGGATGGCCATGAATGATCATATATGGCTAATGTGGCTGATCATAGTCTCCATTTACAATACTTCCACTAACTAGGTACTATATCTCACGTACCTCTATTCCATAACCGCATTTATTCTGTCATATATTCCTAAGGACATAAGGAAATTCAAACTTTTTCATCGAATTTGCCTTAGATGAAATTGCAACCTATATGTATTTATTGAGTATAAACGTCGCCGCCAGATCAGCATGTACATATTGCCACTACAGACGTCAATTGATCGGCGGGTGCGATGTCCAATAGGCGACGATAGTGTATGATTGATAGCCAATCAACATTATCGCGCGCGCGACGACCACGCCGTTTAACTAACGCTTTGTTCCTCGTGATAAAGTACGACAACCAAGATAGGAATGCTATATCTTAATAAAAAAATATATGAGATTACTATTAAACGAAATTCGAAAACGAATAATGGTATACTTAGGTATGTGCATGAAAACTATAAAACACGCATTTAAATAGATCAAAAAGAAGGTTTAAACTCGCAAAATCATCAGTTGAGTAGGAACTATGGAAAGACCTGTACTTATACCTATGGGGAAAGCGAAAATGAACGCTCACGTGATGTGGTGACATGAGCTCGGCGGCCACGGGCGAGGGCTGACCCAAGCGCGCCGGGGACCGCGTGGGTTCGCCCGCAGCGTCCTCGCCGCCACTCGCCTTGTACAACCCTTGCGCTGCACACAACATATAGCGCTCATATTTTGGGAGTCCCTTAAAACCACCGTAATATTAGCTAAATTTAAGGAAAAATCTGTTTCTTTTTCCACGAAGTACTTAATGGCAAATTTGACAAAATAACCTGACCTACTACTGCTCACTTTAATTTATTCAATCAAAGTTTTTCGCAAAATTTGAATCGAGTCAAGACGTCAACATAATCATCAAGTGGCTTTATCTTTCAAGAAATATCTACATCTCTCCATTATTTAATTGACATACTCGAGACATGACTCAACAAAGCTGTCACATCCCGAATTTTAAAACTCCTTTTGAAGACGGTTAGCAGTAAAGTGTGTATGTGCGCGTGTGTGTGTGCGTGCGTGTGTGTGCGCGCGCGCGCGTGTGTGTGTGTGTGTGTGTGTGTGTGTGTGTGTGTGTGTGTGTGTGTGTGTGTGTGTGTGTGTGTGTGTGTGTGTGTGTGTGTGTGTGTGTGTATGTGTGTGTGTGTGGGTGTGTGTGTGTGCGTGTGTGTGTGGGTGTGTGTGTGTGTGTGTGTGTGCGTGTGTGTGCGTGTGTGTGTGTGTGTGTGCGTGTGTGTACTGACAGTGTTGCGCGGAGAGTAGCTGCGCAAGCATGACGCTGGCCTGCGGCAGCGTGGGCTCGGAGGCCACGCTGTGCAGCGGCGGGGGGCGGCGCGGCGCGGTGTCCCCCGCGGCCCCCGCGCCCCCCGACGTGGAGCGCGAGCGCATGCGGATGGTGCCCGGGGTCGTCTCGCGCGCCTGCAACCACCCACACACTCTTGACACGCATTCGCACAATTATCTCAGATTAGAATCATCGGGGCCATGACGGCAGACTGGTTCCATGATACGCCTGCAAAGCAATGGTTGCAAGAATCTACCTCCACTGATCTGCCAGAAACTCGCATATGTTTAAGAAGACATTCAAAGACGTGTGAAGGTATTGTCTCGCTTGAAAATTGTATACGAACCCTTCATCTGACAAGTTGGTATCTAAATACAGCGAAAAGACGGTGTTAACACATCTCTGCCTACCCCTTCGGGACCCATGTGGGACAGCGTGCAGATAACATACCGAGACAATATAAATATGCTAATGGAATGTATAAATATCGTACGAGCAATTTTTATCTCCATACATTTCCGCACACATCTGTAAGCCGATATGAGCATGTAGGTATTATAGCTTACAATAAAACCCGCGATAGAGACAGATAACAGTATGTAATCGATTGGAAGAATGCCTATTCGGTCGGACCAAATTAATGAGATAACTGAATGTCGGTCGGTTCACCGATGTGACGAGCCCACCGAGCGGACAAATACATTTTATACGATGCTGCGATTATTTAATCTTTTTAACACTCGACATTCCTGCATAATCAATCCATATGTGTGTATCGTCTCATTAACTACACCTCATCCGAAATCCTTGAAAAATCCTCTTAATGGGTGGGTATACTAGTCTAGTCTATATATATCTAGCCTTAGTCTACTTTATGTCTCAATTAAAGGAGATATGGGCAAACCTCTTTTTTTGTCATTTGGAGACACCAAATGTAACGGAAATGCAGGCCCGAGCCAATATTATAGAATAACGAACCTACTTCCTAATATTTTGGTCATATCATGAATAACCGCAATTAGCCTCTAGCTCAGAATTATAGGGAGGGGAGCGAGGGCGATTACAATTTGAGATTTGAAAATACATATCTAATTAGGCGAGATATATTTATACGTCAATGCCACACATGAAGGTTGATTACGATACAGCGACTCTTCCGGGGTTAGACAAGCATGTACGTAAATTATTAGTTTGTTCTATTAATCAGGCTAAAGTATATAAAGCCCACCTGATAGTAAGCGGTTACCATATTTTAAGGACGCAGCAATTCCGAGCTAGCGCCATAATTAATAATATAATTTGTTAGTGGCCCTAATTGAGGACACAAAGCCTATAAATCACCGCATGGACCTCACACAACATACATAATGTAGTATATTTACTAGCGATCGTACGTTGAAGGGTAGTCACCAGTTGGTCAACTTTAGGTGACAAGGCGACCTCGACCTTGCTATGACGTAATATACATTTAAATATAAAGGATGCTTAAGAGATAGATGTATGACCTCTGTAAGCATCTGTAAATCTGTTCTTGGTGATGGGGACGGAGTGTAACACGTCTGTAAGTCTCAGCGTTAGGATTGTAAATTGTTCCTTTCGCCCTCTTTAATAATGTTGGTCGTAGAACCACATGGCAAGGCCTGAAAAATTCGCCTTGTCTTTAAAGCTCATAATTTTACAACCATTTATGGTAATCTTACTAATATTATAAATGTTAAAGTTTGTAAGTTTGGATGTTTGCGGTTCTTTCACGTTCAAACGGCTGAACCGATTTGGCTGAAAGTTGAAATGGTGATAGCTTATACCTAGGAATAGGACATAGGCAACTTTTTTTTTTCTTCCAAAATTAAAATGCTGAATGAAAAGCTACTTTTTCGAACTCCACGCGGGCGAAGCCGCGGGCATAAGCTAGTAGGTATATATGCAGAGGATGAAGTATGATGGTGTGTAAAAACTGTGGGTGGGTGTGTTGTGTGCTTTAGGTATAGTTACCCTGGCGGAGTGCGAGGCGGGCGCGGGCGCGGGGCCCGTGGAGGCTGGCTGCTGGGGCGGCGCGCTGAGCGACCAGTCCGCGTTGAGCTGCGCGCCCAGCGGCAGGCTGTGGGAGCGGAACTGCTCCTTGCCGCGCGAGCCCGACCCGCCGCCGCCGCCCGACTACGCACACACTCCAATTTTACTACCACCGCCACCACTACTATACACATTATCCTTAATATTCATCAACACCTGCATTAACATCGCCTGTGTCTTTATATGTACTTTTATTTTGATTTGAAAAGAGTAACCATGGAGTTTCTTGCCGGTTCTTCTCCTAGGAACGACCAAACCGAACCGTGCACCTTTTTCGACGTTTTATAATTGCCCACCTAGGCCTATGCGAAATTAAAATATTTTGATTTGATTTGATTTATTAAGACTGGAGTTAGACCTCATTGGAACTTCTACAACTGGGTAACCCCAACTATTGCTACTTTCACTCTAAGATGAATCAAGATTAATAAAAAAATTAAACTCACAATGTGTTTTAGTATATTTGCCCCGTAAGATCATATATTTTACTGTTACATACATACATTTAACTGTGTTTGAGTATAATATACTTTACTAGCACTGCGGAAGATCTAAAATTGAATACCATCAGAGATATAGGCAATCATTACCTGAATTGATCTATGACTAATACAAACACCATAGGATTGTAAATATAGGTACTAAATGATATTATCCACGCAAACAAATTGCATTTTTACAAATCATTAGAAACGTCAGGGACGTATAAATATTAATGACACATTAGTTGAACTACACCCTACCGAATACAAAACACTTCACTACACAATGAACGTCAAACACATACACAGATGAAGCTCAATGTGAACAAATGTGACAGACACTGCACGAGACACATTAAACACATAGATATACCCGTGTTAAGTGAACTGTAATGTTCTTATAGAAAATACATTCTTTAACCTCAATTGATAATTCGCCATTCCACTGAAATACACACGGCGAATAATTAACTGCAGTCACATATCAGGTTGTCATAAATCGCCGTTCGATTTTGTACACTTGCGCATATTTTTATCGTATATTCATATAAAATATCCATAAATGAAATTTACTCTAGACGGGCCATGTGAGAGTGAGAACCCTACCAAGTCTGACGAGCTGCACAACAACTGTACCGTTATCTCAACCACAACATGACAACGAAAATACATTGGCATATTGGATGAAAGACATACTAATTAAATGCAGTTTTATCTACCTGGTAACAATAGAAGCAATGTACTCTTCACATAAAAAAATTGAGTATCTTCGATCTGTTAGATAGTGAAATGGAATTTAGTCAATATAAGAACCTGGAGCGAGGCGGCAGGCGCGAGCGGCGGCGATGGCATCTTGAAGGAGCGCGCGGCCGGCGGCGCCTTGGGCTTGTACGTGTCCTGCGGCGCCTTAGGCTTGTAGTCTAGCGGCGCTGGCGGCAGGTACTGCGCCTGAGCCTGCGCCTGCGACGGCGCGGGCGGCGCCGCCGGCGCGCTGTACGCCGCGTACTGCGCGCCCAGCGGCGCCACGTACTGCGCGGGCCGCGCGCGCGCCTTTTCCCGGTAGCCTCGCCCCTGGATCACTATGCTGGAGGCGTACTTGGAGCTCTGCACCGGCTGCTGCAGCAGCGACACCGTCTCCGGGGCGGTCTGCGACGGCGGAACGCTCTCTGACGCGAGATATTACATTGTACATTTATGAGTTCCACGACATTAATGCAGACAATGTCAAAGGTTACTCACGCGAGTTGTATTTGTTGTAGGTGGTCTCCGACTGCGTGACGATTTTGGGCGCGGACACGTACTGCAGCCGCTGCGGCTTGCTCACGTACACGTGCGCATGCATTTGGTGGTCCACCTGCGCCTGCGCCGGACTCTGCTGCTCGTACCCGATTGATTGGAATGAAGGTTGCAGCATGTCTTGAGCGGTAATCATGTTATTCTGCAGATTGTTTTGTGTAAACAGTCTGCCGTTATCGTACATGCGCATCTGCTCATTTTTAATAGACTGCTCGGACATCGGTATCATTTGAGTATTATTACTTGTACCTTGAAACGAAAAACAAATATGTATCAGTAGTGACCTATAGCGCGATAATTAGGTGAAAGCGCCGAGGGTGTAGGCATATTACCGTGTATGGACATCTGACTGGTGGGCATTGTGGCGGCGGAGCCCTGGCTCCCGATGTACCCTTGCTGCGCGTACGTCTCCACGGACATGCCCCCACTCCTGTACAGCGACTCCTCCGACGGCAGCGCTGATTCTTCTGGCACGGGCGGCAACCGAGGTGTAGATAATAGATCTAAGCGCGCACACTTCATTAGACCATTATCCATACTCGAAAAAAATACAAAGCGTCCGTTAATGGCATACCTTGCAGTGGTTCCAATGTGTCCATAAAATCATCCAAGTTAGGTTGCAACGGGCCTAAACTCGGCTGTATGAAATCCGCTAAGCTGGCTCCTCTAGCTGAAGGTAAAAGCGGGGACGTCATGAAATACTGAACAAATGCGCTTCAAAGTGTATATATGTAACGGTCATAGTTGAGGCTCACCAATCTCCCTACAATCGGGGAACGCGAACGGCTGGTGACTGGTGATGGTGGAGAAGAGTGTGTCAGTCATGAAGTTGAGGTAGTCCTCGTCGGTGAGCATATTGCCCGCGAGGTCGCTGCACTGGGAGAAACACTCCACCGTGTCCATGTCCGATATCTGACGCAATCATACAAATTCAATCAATATTATTGAGAAGGTTTTTTCAAGATTTCCCAAGAGTCGATACTGCACGCGTACCTAGTCTTTATCCTATACGTGACTCCTGAAGTGAACGAGCGGCTACTAGAAGTGAAAACGTAGGTATAACGAAATCTCCCATTCGAAATCCGCTGTGACAGACAGTACCTGCACCTTATACCCAAAAAAACACTACCTATTTCTGTATTATATTGTGCTTCTGCAGTAATGTTTCCAAAGCTACCCCTAGAATGACCTGTACTTTCAGTAAAGGAATATCTTTGCCTTTTATGGGCAAGATTATGTGCTGAGGAACTCGGCTTAAATATATGTATGTACAAAGTATTATCCCTTGTAGGTATATATATATGTGTGCTGATATATGCAAGTCTTGTTCAGTGGTAATATGCCGCGAACTCACCGTATCTTGCACCGACGTGTCTCCCTTTCCAAGGAGCCGCATTATATGAAACTTGCGCCATTTTTTATATTCCGCTATTACTGCTTCAGCACGTCTTTTCCAATATTTACCTTCTAAAATTGTTGTCTGAAACAAACATTTTATTTTCGTTGACCGTACATCAAGTATTTGATAGTAGGTTAAAGGCGACTTGTCTTCACAAAACAAATAAGTGTAAATCTATATTACCTCTGGTTTTACGTGTGTGTCAACATCCAGTGGCGAGGCGAACTGGCACACCAAAGTATTTTGTTTCTTTATGACTGCAAATCAAAATTGTCTACATTTTCTATCCTAAAGAATGTTGGACTACATCTTAAAATATATAATAGAGAACTGGCGCTCTATACTCTCTGCCTACCCCGTTAGGGACTCGGCGTGATGATATGTATGTATATATATTTAGCAATAGTTATAATATATTAAAAGACGGAATCCAATGGTTCCGTGCCATTGACAATCATATAATTAAGCTTCGCTGCGTAATCAACAGTTATAAGTCGGCGAGTGGTTTTGTCAACTCAATCTATACTAATGTTATAAGAGGAAAGATTTGTAGAAAGTATGTTTGTAAGGAATTGGCTCAAAAAGTACTGTACCGATTTTAAAAATTCTTTCACCATTTGAATGCTACATTATCACTGATTAATATAGGTTATTTTAATTGCAAGAGAAAAATAAATTTATGCAAAAATGTTTAAAAAATAAATGTCCACCCGTGCGAAGCCGGGACGGGAAACTATCATATGTATAACGCGTATGTTATTTAAAAGAATAACTCGTGCACAATACGATGTACAATGTAATGTCGGTGCCATTAATCGCGGGTCGTCATATTGTATGAAGGTAGATTGTACTGAAGGCATATTGATTGCACACGTGCGTAATCTACGCAGTGAACCAAAATAATATTCTCTGTATCGGATATAAAATCGTATTCAATAACTTATTCGAATTCAAACAGTACATAGGTATGGGAATAGATTAAGAACTAGTCTCGGCCAGTAGTTATGCAAATGGTTTATTTTAATGTGCCTACCATTATTTACATAATACGAACCGCTCACATGTTACAAGTAATTTGTGTCGGAAAAATATATTCTCTATCAATAAATTATTGCCCAGCCGTTCGAGATATCAGCCTGATAAAAATATTAGTAGATTGATATGCGCCTTCTCCCGTCTTTTCAGCCGTTCACGTCTTCGGCGCATGGCATTGTTGTTACTTCATTATACGATTCTATTCGATAACAATCACATTTTATTAACTTAAAGACTTAACATGTCTAGTGTTTTCGTAAGAATGCACCAGTGCACTTAGGACATTAAGAATCATATATTTCTAAGAATTATCCGATTATTTAAACGTAACTGATATGAAAATAGCTCTTTAATTGACTCCCTTCGAACCGTCTCGTGGCAGATAGATTACTTATTCTGGTATTGTACGTATATGGGTACAACACGTGTTTAGAGAACTGACTGGTCTTACAAGTTACATCCTATTTTCTAGTCGCGCGGTCAACGGCTTGGGACTAGTCCAATGCCAATAAAGTGCATATTTACAATTGAAACGAGTCGACACGAACATAATTTTACCTATATCATTATCCGTGCCTGATAAAAGCCGAACTGGGCATTAGCCCTTTGCCTGAACGACAGCTTAGGCTTACCAGTTCCACAAAAAGTATAATTCATTCACCCTTAGACGCGTTATAGTTATTGTAATTAAATTACTTTTGCGTATTCTTTGCTACCTCTGCGTAAGGGACAAATGTACATGGCATCTATAAATCCGTCCCTTTCTTTAACTAGAATAATGTTGGCAGTATTAAATCGTAGTCCCTTTACTATATAACATGATTATAATGCTCATACAAAATCTTACTGAAACTCGTAGGTTAGAAGGTTGTATGGCAACTGATAGATAATAATGAATATTTAAAAAGTATACTTAGTTGTATTATCCCGATGTATGAATGTGGTAACCACAATCTAGTTGTTAGAAATAGGATTTCATTATAAATAAACTCGCTGAAAGAGGTCACCGTGCTATCAGTATTGACATCTCACACCTTTATAATGTCTTGTGATAAGAGCAGCACTGCTGGGGCAGGTATCGACCCAATAACATGAAGCATTTGCTACTACGGCAACTGCATACAGAGTAAAAAATAAATTATGTGATTCGTAACCTTAATATCACACCCGATAACCCGTTGACTGAAACACAGCAGCTTTAATAATATTTAAATACGATGCTGCAAACATTATATCAATCAATTAATCAAACTTTATATATAAAGGTTCTATATATATTAAATGTTCCATATACCTATATTTATTAAACCAAAAACAATATTCTGTGGAAAATATTTTTCTAAAAGGTTCGTAAAACATACGCACACATGTACATCCCCAAGTTATGAAGTTCCGTTAACTGCAACCCGCATATAATTGAGGCATTGCTCAATAGCAATACGACGCACGTCAATGTGTGCGTTGTAAAACGTAATGCATATGGAATACAGTAATAGAATGAGAGTAATAAAAATTACAACGGAGTAACTAAGCCTATAAAACTATAGGACCGTCTCCATGTCACGTTAAGTGGGTAGTTGTTACCCGTCCATATCCTTACGACATCTACATTATAGGGCATTGTGAGAAAGTGTATAGAACAAAGTATAGAATATTGTACTATCGCACGGCCAATAAACAGTAATTTTTTTTATATCAACAATTCAGCACGGTGATATATCAATAGCAATCTTAGCCCACACACGTAATTCGACAAAGGTGTGTAACGAACACACTCGAAATGCCAAACTTTGTTTGCCATTCTTTGTCCTTTACTAATAAAAAAAACACGATATAAATAAACTCTCAGCCTCTTCGGTAATAAGATAATAAAAAGGTGTTAACTCACACTGCATGTGCCAGCATCTCCAAATAACGTTGTTCAATCTGATTTTGTCCTTCCACCGGAGTTTTATACCTTTGAAACGATTCCATTTTGGTGATGTTAGTTTTTGTCTGAGAAGAACAATACAACACAAAAATAATTACTTTGAAAAGCTTACCATACTTCTTCTATATCAACTGGTCACAATCTAACGCTAGGTAAAAGAACTATAGTAATTAAATTCACTATAAAATTCCGGGAGTTCATAAGAATCATTTTTACTTGAAAATAATTTAAAATACCCATTTTTTTAAAGAATAATGAAATGATACAATTCCTTGTAAAAGTACAGACCAATGATATAACTGTACTGAGCTACAGCACGAAAAATTGTCGCACAATCAAGTGCTAAGCCAGTTATCAGTGCCGCTATCAATAAGTGATCTTAAGCTTATTGCAAATAACAGTTTGATAAGAATGAAACAGACTATATCTTATCAACAGTTCCTACCTGTATAAATATAAGAGAAGACAAATTATGAACATAATGTACAAAGTAAATTTTATCTTTTCAACATTCATGTTAGTTTAAACTAACTCTGGCCATCTTGCACTATAGCAGTGACCCAGCCTAATGCTTGCACAATCGCCCCAGGCACCAAAAAACATTTGTGTGATTAACCAAATGTACACATTAGCTGCAGAAAAAGTTATATATTGCAGATTTTGGCTAGGGATAGGACAATTTATTCATTACTTGGTAAATCTAAAGTAGAATGGTTTAAAGCCTCATTGATAAAACATAATATACATAGAACTAGACAGAACTGGCACTCTATACTCTGTGCCTACCCAGTTAGGGACCCAATGTGATGATATGTAATAGACATATAATTTTGCATATAAAAGCAGTCTCATCCTGCATTGAGATTTTTCAGTACTACTATCATGCTTTTATAAAACAGTTTATTACTCCTCTGCCTACCTTGTCACAGATACTAGTGGGAAGACATGAAGATTTACATATGTATGTATTGACATACAAAACATTGTTAAAATTATGTTAGCCCTAATAAAGAAATGGTATTCATTAAGTGCATCAGAAACACTAACAAAAGCCCAGCTCTTAAGCTTATGATGATGATTCAATAACAGTTCCCTGTCACTTAGGATAATAAATGAAAAGAGTTATAGTAATTCAGAATTTAAATTCTATTATTTAGTTTCAGATTTAACAAACTAGTAAATTTATCCTTGATTGTGTTATCAAGAGGGCAATAATTAACTGCATTGATAAGACATTTATTATGATGTATGTATACTTGTGCCTACTTCACTAGGAGACAAATTTTACTACCTTAACAAAAATGATAGCATACATACATACATATCATCACCCCAAGTCCCTAGCGGGGTAGGCAGAGAGTATAGAGCGCCAGTTCTCTCCGTTCATTCGCCAATGATAGCAATTTTGGTCTGAATATCTTTTAATATTTTGGCCTTGACAATGGCATATGGGGTTCATATAAATACTATCTGAGATTAATTGTGCCCTAGATGGCCAACAAGCTTATACCCAATCTGTTATAAAGTTTGATTACCTTGCCCTTTAATGCAACAAGATGTGTGAATTTGATTAAAGCCAAATATATCTCTACAAGTTTATCTTGTTCTCAAATCATGTAACTTTGAAAGTTAAGCCATAATTATAAAATGAACTATGTTTCAATATACATTTTGCTTCATAGACACATTTACACACTAGAATTGTACACTAATGTTGATAATTGAAATGAAGACTAAATTATTAATGACTAAGTATTCATAGATTGAGTTATCTCACCAAATGACCTGTATCTTTGGTACAAGGCATCCTGACCTCCTGTTATCTTCAAACTTAAGCCCAATGGAAACATACCGTTTCCTCATTATAATAATGTTCAGCTATTTATTGATAAAACCAAACAATTCATCATCTTAAATCATGTGTAGAATTTAGAAAACATATTATTTATAAAGGTATCAGTACCAATAATAAATGCAACAGAAAGGGAGATAAAGAATCATGCCTGAATATTTTAAGAGGTTCCAACAATGGTAGCCAAAACTGATGAAATAATATTTTATCATGACAACAATAACAAGTGATTTCAATAAGTACTTAATTAAAGGTCTAATGTATCAATTTTTTTTTCCGCAACTGCTGTACTTTGTTTTTCAGTATTTATCTTATGAAGAGCAGAAAATAGCTAGCTAAATAGGTGACGAAATCTTATACTTGTACCCTTTTCACATGCATTAACCTACTATGGAGTGATGGAAAGCTTACACATGTAAATATTATGTTTGGATTTGGACCTAAAAAAATCATTTAATATAAATATATGGGCACCATATATTTATAATAAATCTATACAATTATAATAAATCTTACCTGTAAGCTAAAGTCATACATTTGAACAACTTTGTAAGGGATATCTCAATTGAAAGTTGTTGGTGCTGTTTAATTTCTTCAATGTCTGCAGGTTCAAATGGCTTAATAATTCCAGGCACTGTATAAGTGTCGACCACAGACACTTTCGGAACATTTTGTTCTTCGTCTGGTACTGATACGAGGTCATCGAAATCATCTTGGGCTTCAGCTTCAAAGTGCGACACCATAAAGTGACCCGAGTGGATGGTCTCCTTCTCAGTGCGACTCTGGTGTTTTTCCACTTCGTTCATTGTGAGTCAAACGATGTTGCTGCTAGGCACGAGAAAATTTTGCAAAACTTCCATCAATTTCGATTGATTTTAGAGGTTCTATCAACTTTTGGTCTTATCCATATTTTTACTCTCTCACACCACATTTGTTTTTTTCATCTGACATATGTAAGAGGGCTGCCATTATTAAAATATAATTTACATGTCTTTTTATAATATTTTAAACAAGCACTAGTATTATTCTATATACATTTAAATGGATTCTTGTTTTCGGTTTGCATTAGCAAATGTATTCTTGGCTGGTATATTTTTAAGTCATCAAAATGTATGTGATCGATAATTGATGTTGTAAGAGTATTGCGTATATATGTTGTATAATAATAATATAATATATCCTCACGCCTTCCCACAAGGGTCCCCGAAGGGGTAGGCAGAGGTGTATAGGTAATACCCACACACCCACTTTCCGCCAGAGGTATATTAGGTGCCAACGTGACAGATGGCGAGTCCATCGCATATGTTGTATACAGAGGTATATCACGTTGGCACCTGATATACCTCTGGCGGAAAGTGGGTGTGTGGGTATTACCTACACCTCTGCCTACCCCTTCGGGGACCCTTGTGGGAAGGCGTGGGGATATATTATTATTATTATGTTATATATGTAAAAGCTTGTATTCATGTCGTGAAATTCGTTGTACTCGAAGTTTTCTCTGTCTACGCGAACTTATCGGATGTCATGTCTGTGACATGCTGTCAAATTACAACAATAAATTGGCGCCTTTATATTGTGATAATTTAAATTTTGTATTTTTATTTACATTTATCTGTCTATACATATTTTGTAATCATTCATACTTGTGATATGAATTCGCCGAGTGCAAATTCATCTCCAAAATATAAGCATTTAGTGTCGAAACATAAACAATCTCCAATAGAAATAAAGGAAAAATTGAGAAAGGTTAAATTTTGTTGGTGTTATTTTTGCTTAGTGGTTTCCATATCTTCATTGACTCAATCTCTATATTATCATAATCAATCATGACTATAGCTTTCTTCTTTTCATAGTTTCTCAGTGATAACACATACAACTCACACAAATTGAACTGCTATACTTACGAGATACTTTTTTTCAGAATTACAAGGAAAAGGTAAAAAATTGTCGCGATATTCTATTAAATAGATTTCGTGGAGCAATCATTAAAAATGATTTGTGTAGCACCCTTACGGATATTTACAACAGCATGTATAACATAGATGTACCCACTTCTTCAGAAGTTGATGAGTACCAGTTACTTGAGGAACTTAAGGCTGAGCTTGTTCAGGAAGAATATAACTGGTAACTAGAAAGATTATCAAATGTAAACACAACATGAACAAAGTAATTTACTTCTTCAGTAACTTACTTATCTAATCCTTACACTTCCTGCCTTACTTGCCTGCCTACCTTGAGGAATTCAACCCCATATATTAGACCCAAACTGGATGGTCATAGTAGCACCCTTCAGAGGAGTGAATTCTCTTTTGAGAAACCTTATAACAGAAGGGAAGAGAATTTTGTTAAAACTTGTATTGTTTTAACATTGGACACTTGTATATGTTGTTCTAGTTCTCAAATTTAAAGTTCATTTTTGTTATTAATATTTCAGGCTACTCAAGGAATATGAAAAAGCACAGATGGACAATATAGATTGGTCATTGGCAGAGGAAGACAACAATGTGATATGTCCTATCTGTCAGAAAGTAAACTTTAATTTTAAAAATAATATTCTCAATTGTTCAGTCTGTAACATAAATATTATTACAAATAAGTCATGCACAGAGATGAAGAAGCATATTCTGTTGTGTATAGAAAACCATAGTTCTGTTTGTAATTATGACCCGCAGTTTGCACCAATACCTGAATTGAATGAAACGCATATTTATATGCTCTGTGATGTTTGCAAAGAAATGAAATTGATTGTATAGTAATCAGAAATATGTATATTTATTATATAGAATTGTAATAGTAATTTGTAGGTACAATGAGAATGTGACAGCTATTGTTGTACTACTACTATGAATACAAAGTTGTGGTACAACCATGCAGAATGGCATTTAATATTTTGCCCATTTCAGTAAATCCCTTGTTTCCAATGTCGAATTATCAAATAACTCTCGAATGATTGAACTTTAGATTAAATACAAAAGAATAAAAGTATAACAGCATATTTCCATCAAAAACAATTACTCCTGTTAATGAATATTTATAGTAAGGTTATGAGGATATGCCCAGCATTTTTCAGTGTGACTTGATGAATGGAAAGCGTTACCTGGGCCATGTGCCATATATTGTTTTTGTTATAAGGACCTGATTACAAGACAATAAAACCTTTGTGTAATTATAAATTCACCGTAACATGAATTGCCTCATGCCTTGGAATTGGAATCAATATAAAGTTGGATGTTCCTTAGTTCAAGTCTCACAAAAGGGCAATACAAATGCAATTAAAAACAAAATATATTGAATGTCGAAAATGACTTGCACTGAGCAAAAAAGTTAGCGTCGTGTGTCGTCGTCATTCAACTACTTACCAAATATTGAACTAAATTGATTTTATTGAATATAATAGAACCCAATTAGGCAATCAGTCTGAGATTCCGTGTTAACTAATTTTAAACAAGTTAAGAACTATTGAATTTGTGATTTATTTCCAGTGCATAAACATTGTTTTTTTTTGTGATTGTTTTGGTATCAATAAATATTGAATTATTTCTTATCTAGTATTTTTTTTTTTTATAAATATATATTAACATTCCTTGGCATGCATATTCTCATACACTCACAAAATTTTGATATGTATATACGCGAAACGTCGCCTGTGTATTGCAGCTCCATATATCAGTCATGACGACGATGTCAGGTACGTTCATTCATCATTTTCTTAATATGTATATATAAATTACGCGTCACTATGTTTGTCCGCGATAGATTCCTAAACTACTTAACCGATTTTAATCAAATTTGCACACCGTATGCAGTTTCATTCAACTTGAAAGATAGGATAGCTTACATCTCAATTTATACCCGCTATATTATTTTATTGCAAATTATATATTTATTATTTGACAGTCACAATTATCTCTTAGCTCCAAACGATGGCGATGTCTGTTGACCGGATTGAGTAAGTATTTAATTGCATTGTAATATGTATAACAGCAACCGGCCGGGTCTGCAAGTATATATATATCCTCACGCCTTTCCACAAGGTTCCCTGACCCGTTGCGCTCTTAGCCTTGCCCCTTCAGGGTAAGGCTAAAAACGGTTGGGACCAGGTTCACCGGCCTTGGGGTCTACCCTAGTCGCGCCTGGTTATCACCCACCGCCCACCCTACCTATCCCTTACCTCCTATCCTCCGGTGTTAGTTTGGGCACTGTCCACGGACTAGTGCTCTCTACACCGGAACTGTCAGGAACCCGCTGCACAATAAGACTGGCAGCGGGAATACAAGCTTAGGGCTCACACCATAGGCACACTCACCTCCCTGTCTACACCCGACAGGGAGGGTTCAGTACACACCCCCGGGTCAACCCCCCGGGGATCGGTCTCCTAACGTTTAAGTCACCAGGGGTTTCTTTGCGTGTTTCTTCCCCTGGGCGACCGCGCCCCGAAACACGTTTCCCTTGCCGCTTTACCTTCCCACGTCTGCATCCACCATGTCCACAATAATGGACCCCCAAGCCTCACTGGCTTTCCTCGCGCGGCTCTTAGAAGCCGTGCCCACCCTCCGACGTCAATATGACGAATACACCCGCGATGTAAACGCGGGTACCCCCACTGCCGAGGCGACAGCAGCGCTCGACAAGAGCGCCATCATAGCCGTAACAAACGAGGCCAACAAGTCTCAAGACTCCCCCTTGTCCCCCGAATCTGTCATTGTGGACTCCGAAATGGAGTCACTGCAATCCGAGTCGTCCGAGGGCTCCTCGGACGAATTTACGCCCGTCACGGGCTCCAAGAAGCGCGCCAGACGCGCTAAAAAGAAGGAGGCTTCAACCTCACCTTCTCCCCCCACTAAAGCCCCCAAGACCGTGCCCGTGCCCTCCGCACAGTCCTCCCCGGTAGCCCCCTCCCCCGCCCCCTCGCCTCTCCGGAAGCGGAAGCCCCTCAGGCTAGCCGGCTCTCCCCCGTCCCGCGACCTACGCGGCCTTCCTCGACGAAGGAGCGCTCTTGCCCCCCCGTTTTCGTCCACACTAAGTCCAAGTGGACGGAAATCTCCGGTTGGTGTAAAACCAACCGAATCACCTTCACCGGTGCCACGGCCACAGCCGAAGGCATTAAGGTGCACCTCCCGAATTCGACCGAATTCAGAGCCTTCACGAGGCTCCTGCAGGCCAGAAGTGTGGAATACCACACTTATGATCTGCCGGAGGACCGTTTACTCCGGGTCGTCATCCGCGGCGTCCCACGCGAAATCGATACCGAGTCGATCAAAGATGATCTGAAGGCTCAGAATGTCGCGGTGAAGGAGGTGCACCGCATGCACCGACAAAATGCCGGAGAGGCATTCAACATGGTTCTCGCCATCTGCGAGAACTCCCCCGACGGCAAAGCCGTCTTTAAGATAAAAACCTTATGCCACCTGTCTGGCATAAGGGTTGAAACCCCCCACAAGGGCGGCCCTATAGGGCAGTGTCACAACTGCCAACTATACGGGCACGCTTCGCGTAACTGCAACGCGAAACCCAGGTGCGTCAAGTGCCTGGGCGATCATGGGACGAGTGACTGCTCGCGCCCTAAGGACCGCACACTCGCCGACTCGCCCCCTAGTTGCGTGCTGTGCCGCCAAGAAGGCCACCCGGCCAATTACAGGGGATGCCCCAAAGCCCCCAAACCCAGACCGGTCGTGGTCAAGAGGGCAGCGGCCCGCGAATGGCGTAACGCCCCCCCCGCGCAACCCACCCCACCCCGACCTTCCCCGTGGAGGGCCCTCCCTCCGAGGGACTTTCCACCCCTCCCACAAGCGTCACCCCCTGTCCCCTCAGCGGCCCCGAGCCCGCAGATTACACCTCTGCCGTCGCTCTCCACCGCCAAACCTCAACAGCCCCAGCCCCAGGCTGCTACTCCCCCGCGTAGACCCCAGGCGGTCCAGCCCACTTCCTCCCCCTCTGAAACTTCCGCCAACATGGCATTCCTGGCGGATCTTTTCTCCACCGTCAACCTCTCAAGGGTTAACGAGATGGCACGAAGCCTCAGGGCCGTCCGGAAGGACCCTCTGGCCCTCCTCAAAGTGCTCGGCGACTACGCCGATGTATCAGAGTCCCTGGCTACCTTCTCGTCCAACCAATAATGGACTCAAACGTAAGCAGCAGAATCAAACCCCGATCACTTTCAATTGGCTACTTTAATGCCAACGGCATTCACAGCCAAAAGGAAGAGATCGCCGCGTTCCTCCGCGACAACAATATCGACGTTTTCTTAGTGCAGGAAACCTTCTTGAAACCATCACACCGAGACCCTAGAATTGCAAACTACTGCGTGGTTCGCAATGATAGATCTCGATCCGCCCTCGGCGGTACTTTGATCTATTACAAGAGGTCCCTGCACTGTATCCCGATCCAACCACCAACCCTCTCCCACATAGAGACCTCGATCTGTCGATTAGGAATGACTGGCCATCAGCCGATCACGATAGTCTCTGCATACTGTTCCCCTGTTAACTCGACGGCCGATATCAAAGCTGATATCAAAGTCCTCATCAACCTCAGTAGCTCAGTTATTATCGCGGGTGACCTGAATGCCAAGAGCGATGCTTGGAACAGCCACTCACGAAATAACAGAGGACGCCAATCGGAGGACCTCAGTGGGCTCCTCCAATTCGACGTCATTGCGCCTATGCACCCCACCCACTACCCCGAGAATATCAACCACCGACCGGACGTACTTGACATTGTGATCATCAAGAATGTAAACCTCCGTTTGCACTCGTTGAGGTCGCACGACGAATTAGATTCCGACCACCGACCTGTTACCTTAACGCTCTCCCCCCGACTAGGCCCCCCGGACTCAGGTCAGCCCCCACCTCAGAAAAAGATAACAGACTGGAGAAAACTGGAGGAACTCCTCAAGTCCTCTTCATCTGTTCATTTAGATAGTATCCCGCCCCTCATAGAGTCGGCAGCCGACACTCAAAAGGCGGTCGATTCCCTCACAGCTCACGTACAGTCAGCCGTGGACGTCTGTTCACGACAAGTTCCGGTGATGGAAGACCATCGCTGGAAACTTCCCGATGACGTGCGTGAACTGGTGACGGAAAAGAACGCCGCCCTCCGAGCGCATAGAGCTCACCCGACTGAAGCGAACCGCACCTTTCTGAGGTCACTCCAGCGCAATCTGAGATACCGCATGAAAGACCTGCGAGACGCTCGCTGGAACAAGTTCCTAGGGGAACTTGAACCGAGTCACTTGGCCTTTTGGCATCTCCAACGGAAACTTAAATCAGACAAAATCTCGTCTATGCCTCCACTCACTCGTCCAAATCAAGGGCCCGCCTTTGACGACGACGAGAAGTCCGAGTGCCTGGCCGACAGTCTCGAGGCTCAATGTACGCCCAGCACCTTGCCAGTAGACCAGCGCCACCTCAAGAAGGTGGACGCCGAGGTCGAAAGCAAACTATCCCACCCACCCTCCGAACATCCAGACCACCCTATCGCCCCAATCACGGTGGACGAAGTCCGGAAAGTGATCAAGGATCTTCACCCCAGGAAAGCCCCAGGTCCCGACGGGATCGCTAATAGAGTTATCAAACTCTTCTCTCCTTATCTCATAGTTTTGCTCACTGCCATCTTCAATGCAGCACTGAGCAACAACTTTTTCCCCCAATCCTGGAAAAGTGCAACGGTCATAGGTATTCCCAAGCCAGGGAAACCCACGACCGAAGCCTCCAGTTATCGCCCCATCAGTCTCCTCAACGTCCTTGGCAAGATTTACGAGAGACTTATCTACAATAGATTAAAGAGTTTTGCAGACTCTAAGAAAGTCATACCTGACCAACAGTTCGGTTTTCGAACCAAACACTCTTGTGTCCAACAAGTCCACCGTATAGTGGAAGACGTCAGTAGCGGCTTCCAACTCGGTTATACCACGGGTATGCTCCTCTTCGACGTGGCGAAGGCATTCGACAAGGTCTGGCACAACGGCTTAATATACAAGCTGTACCAGTTGGGCGTGCCGGACCGTCTAGTACGCATAGTACGGGACTTTTTGTCGAACCGCTCCTTCCGCTACAGAGTCGAGGGCACACTCTCTTCCCCCCATCCCATACGAGCAGGAGTCCCGCAAGGCTCAGTGCTCTCGCCACTCCTATTCACGCTTTATACTAGCGACATTCCCCTCCATAGACGAGTTAAAAGCGCTCTATTCGCCGATGATACGGCTATCTACTACAAAGGTAGAACTCCCGAGGGAATTCACGACAACCTCCAATCCGCGGTCACAGCCCTGGGGCGGTGGTTCCGGAAATGGAGAATTGAAGTGAACCCCACCAAAAGCGCAGCCATTCTATTCTGGAAAGGCCTCGAACGCCCACGGGTAGCCCCCATCACCCTCTTCGGCAAACCCATTCCATGGGAAGAAAAAGCCAAATACCTGGGTGTGATCCTCGATCAACGCCTTTCTTTCCGTCACCACGTAAAGGCGGTACGCGCGCGAGCCGCCTTCGCGCTCGGTAGACTTCACAGCATGTTGAATGCGCGAAGTAAACTCTCATTGAAATCCAAGGTGAGGATTTACACGACGTGCATTCGACCAATCATGACATACGCGGGTGTAGTGTTCGCACACACTAGCAAGTCAACACTTAACCCCTTGCAAGTGCTCCAAAGCCGGTTTCTCCGGAGAGCCACAGGTGCCCCGTGGTACATGCGTAATAGTCAACTCCACGTTGACCTCAAAGTCCCCACTATAAAACAGTTTTTGAAAAAACTGTCCAAACGTCATTTCGATTCTGCTGTAAATCACCCCAACCCCCTCGTCGTATCGGCCGCCCGATACACTCCTTCCCTTATCTCGAAGATAAGGCGTCCAAGACACGCCGTCATCGAACCGGATGACGACATAACGGTCCTCCAGGACGCCCGACAAAAACATACCAACACTACACAAAACCGACCACTGTTCCGTCCTCGCCGACGAGGCTCGACGCGAATAAGCCGTAATGTTCCCCCCCGACCCCCGCAAACGCCGGCCCGCGCCGAGCCTGACGCGCAAATCCCGCCCCCAAATAATATCTAAATAAAATTACCAGTCCAGCCCAGCTCCCTTGCTCGCGATCCAGCAACGCCCTAAGCCGAGGTTCGTACCCCACAGGGGGTGCCCTTAGCTGTGTTGCTTAGAAATAAAGTTCCTGGCTGGAGGCCTAGGTCTCGCCATTGACCGGTTAAGTAGCAAAAGTTCCCGGAACTCACGCTACGAGAGACATAAATATAAAAAAAAAAAAAAAAAAAACCACAAGGTTCCTAGAAGGGGTGTATAGCCCTGCCTACCCGGGTAATACCCACACACCCACATTCCGCCAGTTATATTTTAGGTTCTCGGGTGCTAAGGTACTATATATATATATGACAATGAACTGAGAATTGTGGTGGCAGATGGTCCAAGTAGTTGCCTGCAACGCAAAGAAAGCTAGTTTGAATCCCGACTGTACCAATGAGTTTTGCAGTCTTTGTGTAGCAGGCGACCACTCGAACCATTTTGGGCCACCTCATTTCTCCACTATATATTTAATATTATGCCATATAAGCAATAAAAAAGAGATCATGAGTTCGACTAGATTTGGGTTGGTAATTTAAATGAAAGTCAGAGCTACAAAATAAAAAATGACCTTTTATTTTCAATTCATGAAGCATGGTAACAAGGTATATTGTAAATTATTACTTTGTCATATAATCAGGGTTAGAACATTTTATTACATGTGATTATTTATACCAAAGATTAGACTAAACGGTAACTTATATAAAATGTACATTCATAACAATATGTAGTCTAAAACAGTACCATTATTTTTATTTCCGACTATTACATGGCCATGTATGTAGTTCAATTGATCCTTAGTATATTATGGTCAACTATGTCAATTAGTCTAGGCCTGAACATAAAAGTTTTCAGTCAATGCTACACAACTATTGGTGAAGGTCATGCTATATTTTATGGTGGCACTTTACACATCAAAACGTAGTGGTTTGGTTAGTTTAGGCAGGTGGACTTATTATACACGGAAGATCGAGTTTGTGGTATTGCTGCATATACGTTTGGCAAAAATTTTGCCAAAAATGTATGACAACTATTGGTCTTATTTAATAAGACCAATAGTTGTCATACACGTGAGGTTGTCTAACCAATATACGCCAAGACATATGAAGTACCACCATCAGATAGCAATAATAAACTGTACCAGAAAATTTGCAATGAATTAAATAATAAACAAAATCAGTTCGAAATATTTTACAGTCATCAATCATTCATTGTATTTATCTAACAACATTCTTCAAATAATAAATATTGTAATTCATTGAAAAACCATGTTTGTATCACTGGGATCCTTGATCAAGTTTGTACGAATGATTGTATCAGATTATAAGCAAACCATTGGGTACCATTCATCTTAATGGTACAGATACACACTTTACTAATTTAACATTAGTTTTAGTATAACTCTTTGTTAATTGTAGTTTCATGTTTTATTTTACTGTTCATGCTCCAGATGGACGAGAGACTTGAGTGTTTGATGTTAATGAACTCACTCGAAAACAAAAGCGCAAAACAAAGCGTAAATAGACGAAACGTTAAACTTATTTAAATAATTTATCTAAATTTTACTAGTGCTAGGCATGCTCTTGTGATCAAAATAAATAAATAGTCTATGGATGACCATATTGCAAAAGTCATATTAATATGGTTGAGTTTATATCATAATTTCACCACAAGAACATACCTTCACAAGATTAAGCAACGAAAATTGTCTAATAACACTGGACTTGTGTCCATCAAGCTGATTCCTTGTCAATTAAAGATTTACTGAGTGATCATGCAATCAATAGAAGAAATGTAAGGTTGACAAATTAGTTTTTCTTGTACTAATGATATTTTTACTCAAAGCTGCTGCTGCTGGTCATAGTTCATTTCAGTTTTATAAGAAATAGCACACATTGCTATTCACTGACCGCTCTGCACATTTGGCAAGTATGCCTCCACATTATCCAATAAGTGAAAAGTATTCCATGTATGTCTTCATTATATAGGACTTTACAACTGATTGTAATTCAGATTTAAATTATTACGATACAATAAAACACTAAATATTGACGTTTAAAAGACCCCAATTAATATTTCCACCCAAATATTCCTTATGAAACTGAAATGAAACCATGTATACCGATTATATAATCTCGGCAGCTTGACAGACACCGATGGATTATTTGAAACTATATTCAACCTACAAGCAATGGATATTCCTAGCCATAAGAAAAAATAATTAGGAATCATGTTCGAAAACTAATATATATTGTGACATTTTTAGCTTTAAAAATTTTCTTGTATTCAAAACATCATAGCTGCTGATAATGTTGTTATATTTATTGATTTGTATCTATTGAGGGAAAATTTTAAATAATATTTTACCTACCGCTCGAAAACGTGAGAACCAATTAAAAAAATATATTATTACATTTTTTTTATACTTTTCATAAACAGCTCCGGTTAACGGGACAGTGTGTAATGGTGCAAACACCAGTTCCAAATGCCAGGTGGGAGAAGTATAGGGCGGAGCTCTAAAATAGGCAATAAAAGCATCAAATGTCTTATCACTCAAAAACAAGTTTTTCTTTGTCACGCTGGTGTAGAACACAAGGGCATCAATGTAATACAATGTGTACAAGTAATGATGGACACTTACTAGCCTAGCGATGAATATTGTATGTACACTACACGAGGTACTTACTATATAGGTAGACCTTGGACATCCATGAGGTCTTCCTGCGGCGGGTGGGGCGCGAGGTGGTGGTGCGGCAGGGGGCCGGCGGGTGGCACGGCGAAGGTGTGGTGCGGCCGAGGCCGGCGCGGCGAGCGGGCTGTGATCACACGCGGCTTGTGCACCTCGTCCATCACCGACGGCGCCACGTATGTGAAGCCCTGCCACACCCCGCGATTATACTGACGCTATACTTATCACCTATACTCATATCTTATTATTCAATGTAATAAGGGTCACCTATCCTACCCTCCTTCAATGCAATAAGGACCAAATAGACCAACCTTTACGGACGAAACGAAACGGACAGAGCTCAGCCTGGCAGTATAGTCTATCTCTTCAACTATTGAGTTTATGTTTAATTTCCGAGACATTGAATTGGATTCTAAAAGTTTTACAGTAAAAAAAAAGCTGTCTTATAAAATCCGCAATGAAGAGATTCGCAAATCAACTGGCGTGAATGAGGGCGTGATTGTAAAGATGAAGAAAGGCATGTTACGTTGGTTTGGACACATAGAAAGGATGAGTGAAGAAAGATTGACGAAACAGATATACAAAGCAAAAGTGTGTGCAAGAAGAGGCAGAGGAAGGCCACGTTCCAACTACCTGGATCAAATAGATCGGACTCTCAAGGACGGGAACGTTAAGAGTACTCGAAACCGACGAGCATGTATGAAGAGACTGATGAATGTGGACGAAGCGAAAGAGGTATGTAAGTCTAGAGAGAACGGGCACTCTCTGCCTACCCCGTTAGGGACTTGGCGTGATGATATGTATGTATGTATGTCTTATAAAATGAGAGCCGTACTCATTTACCGTACAACCCTTTTACCTGGAACATCAAATTGGCACTTTCACTTAAAGTTGATTCATCGGGGGAATCAATTGGCGTCTGAAGAGTGAATCTCGTATCAAACTGCGAGACGTCATCTTCACCAGTCTGAAAATTACATAATCATATTTTTATTATTATCATATCATGTGGTTGCGTATTTGAAATCGTTTTTTTTTAAATATGAGCATTGTGAGCTGACCAGTCTAGGTTTGATCGGCGGCTCGAGTCTCCTGGCGAACACATCGTCCCAGTGCACGTGTTTGAAGAATGCGTGTCCGCGTACTGCAGCCGCGCCGGCTGCGCCCAGCCGCTGCGTCTCCGAACGCTTCATAAGCCGCCGGATCAGCTCGCGCGCGTCTTGGGTCAGGTACGCGGGCAACATCAGTTTGCCCTTCAGTATTTTTTCTATTGTTTTTGTACGATTATCTCCAGTAAATGGTGGCTGAAAGCAAATTTTAAGCATTTTTTTTATGCAAATCCCATTATGTAATACAAATAGTTTTATAAACTTTCTAACAATGTAAACCTTTCCTCTTTATAATATTAAAGGTATATAATTTTGTTGTAGGTTAGTGGGAAGAAGTTAAGCAATCATTTTACTTACATTTGAATCCTACAAAAAATATGTATGTAAAAGGTTATGAGGAGGTTTGTTCCTCTTTCAGATAAAAGCTACAGAACGGAATTGGATGAAATTTGGCACAGATATTGTTTATTATATGGATTAACAAAGACATAACTCTAGAGACACAAATACAAATTCCTCGTACCTGCCCAATGAGCATGTCATACATCAGTGCTCCTAAGCTCCACCAATCTACGGCCTTACCGTGGCCACTCCTGGTCAGAATTTCAGGTGCCCTACGATGCAGAGACAACATATTATTCATTAATTTCTAGTAAAAAAAAATATATAAATTGTAAGGTATATTTTTTATTGTTTTTTAGAGACTGTTTGTTTTAAATATTTAAAGTTTGAAAGTATATTTAATGTTAGTATCCTGAATTTAGGATCACATTTGTAAAAAGGTAAAATAAGATACATATTTGTTGAATATATCTGAAATCTCTTGAGATTTTCATTGTCCATGAATTATTATCAGTATTAGACCTACAAGGTCAATGATAATGATATAACAAATACCTAATATCTCACTGGGAGCTATTATAGCCTGTGCATCTAATAGCATATTTTCTGGCTTTAGACCATGATATATTATTCCTAGACCAAGTAAATGTTTCAATGCCAATATAATTTTTATACATATAGAACTTTTACTTACATATATTCAATTGTTCCACAGAATGTGTGTGTGACAATACCCTCCTGAATGTGTTCCTTGCATAGCCCAAAATCTGTTAGTTTTACATGACCCTGTGCATCTAATAGCACATTTTCTGGCTTTAGATCACGATAAATTATTCCTAGACTATGTAAATGTTCCAATGCCAATATAATTTCTGATAAATAGAAGCTGAAATTATAAAAAACAAACTATTAATTCACTTTGTGGTACTACAATAACCAATGCTCAGATGTGAAAGATTTAGAAAAATATAATGGGAGGAACTGAATGCCTTCTTCAGAACCTGGCTGCAAATAACCTTAGTTAAGGACTGGTAGGAAAAAGGATGGGAGTCTTTGCTCAGCAGTGGGACAAATAACAGTTATAAATTATAATACTCAGTCCATGCTATCATTAAAATATTATGACATGGCCTAATTAAAAACCTAATATTAAAGCTCATTATTCCAAAAGCATAGATAATAGTGAGTTAAACGTCTATCATCATGACCTTAAAATATATATTTCTGATGATATATTTCTAACTGTTTTAAAGCATAGTTGATATAATTCAAAATTCAACCATAGCTTCAATTAGAAGGGTGGTTTTATATCTATACTGAATAGTTTTTTTTTTTTGACATTACCACACTAATTGACCTGGTCCCAAATTAAGTAAAGCTTGTGTTATGGTAACTAGACAACGATATATTTACTTATATAGTTAAATATATACATAGATACCATCCAAGACTAAGGTACAAATATTCGTGTTCATCACACAAATAGCTGCCCTCAGCAGGATTCGAACCCGCAACCTCAAGTTTCGCAGTCAGGAGCTCTAATCACTAGACCTCACTGCCGTCAAATATACATACATCTATACCATTACACCAAGAGACTGTGTGATTATGTATGCATGTATCCTCACGCCAAGCCATTTTAAGGGTAGGCACATGTATCCCACAAGAGTCCCTCAAGGGAAGGAGTAGGCAGAAGTGTACAGGTAGTACCCACACACCCACTTTCAATATAAATGTTTTAGGAGATATATTTCAAGTGCCAAATTCCTCTCAATGTTTTCCTTCACCCTAAACCTTTTGGTGTCACTAATCATTGTACTTAAGTTTAGAAAAAGTCATTGGTACAGTTGGGATTCGAACTTTCAATGTTTGGGTTGCAGGCAACTACTCGAACCACTAGACCACCACAGCCGATGTAGATATCAACAACAATCTTACATTGTTAATTAGAATGGGTGGTTAAGCATACTGAAAGGGAAGAGAGGTGGGGCAGACTAATAAGTAGAAAATTGCCTTCAGATTGCACATAGAGGACAAGGATTTGGCTCTGGACTGCGACAAATAGAGAGAGCTTTATAAGTTACACTGGCAAGAGTTATTATTTTTAATTTAAGAAGAAATTATAATTTTCAATTTAATTTTATTAATTTAGTTTGTAAGATATTATTATAATATACATAAGTACATACATATCATCACACCGAGTCCCTAATGGGGTAGGCAGAGATTATAGAGTGCCAGTTCTCTCTATTATAATAAGTGAATGACACTTACCAAGCTGTATCCTCAAGAAATATACCTTCTCTCTCCAGGTGCATGAAGAGCTCACCTCCACTTAAGTATTCTAAGATTAAGTATAATTTACCTCCCGTTTGGAAAGCATATACTAATTCTACTATAAATGGATGCTGAAAATTTTAAAAACACAATTACAAAAGTCTTCTCTCACAATACTGATAAACAATTTTATTGATAACAATTCATCCATTTTTCTGTTAGGTAACTAAATCAACACAATTTTTTTATTTTATCACTACTCAATAGCTTTAATTACCTTTACAGCTTCCAAAATATTTCGTTCAGCTTTAGTGTGTGCAGTGTCTTTTTGGTTACGCACTATTGATGCCTTCTTCAACACTTTCATGGCAAAGTGAGCACCTGCATCGGGCCCCGTAATTTTACGCACTTGAAATACTTTTCCATATCCACCTTTACCAAGGACTTTGCGTAGCTCAAAATCCTGAGGGCCAAGGCGCTTGCACAAGCCAGGGTTCACATTGTCTTCCGATAATTGTATGGTTTCAGACCCCTCAGCACTGAAAGAAATAATATTAATCTCACACACACATTCCTCAGGTTAAAAATAAAGGATTACCATATTATCTTACTTACTCTACAATGGTATTCACATGAAGTTCAGGATCATAGTCTACCTGCAACAGAATACGATAATAAATACTTTACCTGCAGCATTTATCAATTAATGTCAAAGATATATTTACACCATGTAGATAACTGTAGGTAACTGCGACGAAATTTATCCTTGACAGTAAAGCGAATATGGAACAAGGTTTTAGGTTAAGTTATAGGTACACAATTAAACGTTACGTGATATTAAGATACCTCGTCAACTTCAATTATATCGTCTTCGTCTGAATCTCCAACCGTAACAGTATCCACATCTAAATCTAAATCAAAAACACCTGCCATATACGATGACATTTCAAGAATATCACATCAGCAAGTACTGTTTTTGTATTACTTTTAGGCAAAATAAACTACGATAGTTTACAGTTTACAACAGCTAAATAAGAGCTGAAATAAAATAATGTTTATTTTTAATAACAAACTCCCGTCACGTATAATATTTTAGATGATTCAAACGAAATTCTTGCTACGATATGAATTACAATAATGCGAACTTTGCAATCGCTTGATTCGCTTGCTATTCGCTGAATGTTGATTGAATCGAATCGCTCGCGCTCGACTTGTCCACAGATCTAGAACACTATTTCTAGCTTGTTCTACCTCTCTATGTATTGCCGTACTCTATATTCCAACCGTGGACAAAAAGTTAAGAAAAGGAAGATAATAATCAGATTCACAGCCCCCGAGTAGATTCAGAGTAGAAAGGGTCTCGTTGTGATGCTTTATTTGCATGTTAAATAATAGTAAATTTCGATAGATTCGACTCTTCACGATTTTAGAAGCCATTCAACCCAATAGGAAAGTATTATGTTTGGCCCATCCCATATTATGTTTTCTGGTAGCGATTATTACATTCTGTCCCTAGTATCTATGAGGCTATCTCACATTCAATAATTTTCATCGCCAGAGTTCTCGCTTGGCTTATCCATTACGTGTATAACCGGCATTATGCTTGCTTGGCACATTTGCCACCTTTATAACCTGTATTATCATTTATCATCTATGCGATGTGGGTACCCTCAGAACAATAACAATTGTTCTGAGTGGGTGGGTACCAAAGACTTATTAGATTTTCGGAGCACCTTATCAATCAAAGATATTCTCGTGAAAATTATAGGATTTTGCACTTTTTTTTTATTGTCTCTTGAGCGTGTGTTACGGTAACTTTTGATACTTAACCGGGCAACGGCGAGACCAATCCTCTAGCCAGGCACTTCAAAGTCCTGAGTTAACACAACTAAGGGCACCCCCTGTGGGGTTCGGACCTCGGCTTAGAGCTTCTGATGCTGGATGGCGAGCTATGAGGCTTTTCACAGTATAAATTGTATTGTTTTTAAACATCTTTGACTGGACTGGAGGATTGAACAGGAATTACTGTTTCTTATAATAATAATAATAAAATAAAATATTTGGACTTGGCTCACGAGATTGTCAGCATGTGGGATGTGGACCCCGCAATCATTGTGCCGATAGTTATAACGGCCAATGGCCTAATGGCAAAGAGCCTCGACCAACACCTCAAGAGGCTCTCGTTAGACGGTTGGATCAAGTGCCTGATGCAGAAAGCAGTACTGCTCGAAACGGCACGTTTTGTGAGGTTTCTTTGTCTGGGACCCTAACCACCGGTACCTTGGACCCTGATCCTGATACCGGTGGGTTTTATATACCCTATATTTTATACTTTTAAATATATATATATATATACATTTGTAGTATAAGTATAGTTTTTATATACATATATATATATATATACATATTTAAAAATGTAATTTATAAGATTTATTTTAAATAAAGAATAATAATAATGATATATCCTCCAGAGGTGTATAGGTAATACCCACACACCCACTTTCCGCCAGAGATTTATTAGGTTCCAACGTGATAGATAGCAAAGACTACTATTCTTTCATACTTGAAATAGATGGTGAGTCCATCGCCGTTACTCAAGCACAACTAATACGGCTTTTTTTTTTTTTTTTTTTTTTTGTATTGTCTCTCTTAGCGTGAGTTCCGGGAACTTTTGCTACTTAACCGGTCAATGGCGAGACCTAGGCCTCCAGCCAGGCACTTTATTTCTAAGCAACACAGCTAAGGGCACCCCCTGTGGGGTACGAACCTCGGCTTAGGGCGTTGCTGGATCGCGAGCAAGGGAGCTGGGCTGGACTGGTAATTTTATTTAAATATTATTTGGGTAATACGGCTTTGAATTGCTTCTCAGACGTATCTGTTTCTTACAGACTGTTAATTAGGTTGTGTTCCGTATACAATATAATATACTAATAATAGTTTAGCATAATATCATGATATACGGAACACAATCTAGCTGAGTACGTTCATAATATTACTTAAAAAGTCAATTATTGTGACTTTTTATGAAATTCATGTATTTTTTAATATTCGGGAAATTCATCCGTATAAGATAGGATCATAAAATAGTAAAGTGCAATTTGGATGTAAAGCAAAACTCTTGTTAAATAAAATATATATAAAGAAAAAAAAATGTTGAAGTTTTGAACGTACTATACAGTTGTTGAAACTTTAGGGTGTAAACATGTAATAATGTTGTAGGTGCTTTTTTATACATAATCAATTTTTAAATACAGAAATAGTACTACTTAGATTGAAAATAAGACACAACTTGCGTATAATAATGATACGAAACATACTTTTATGAAACCTATCAATGGCTAGTGACAGCGACAAAAGTTCGAATACTCAAAACTTGGATGGAACCTTGAAGAGCAATAAAAGACAAGGCAATAGTGCGAATATTGGTAAGAAAATTATGAGTTTACTTGATTGATTTATGTATTTAAATATATATATACTTATTTGACGATCGGTCTAACTAAAATAACCTCAATGACAGGCGTAGCGTTATAAAGTTCCTGCTTCCAGGGATTAACTTAAGCTCATAACTTTTTATTAAATGCCTATTAGTCTTTAAACTTTGTCAACTACTAATTGTAGAACGTGATGATAATTTATCCATTCACACACGTTCCATGTGTATATAAGGAATTTAAAACAGTATTTCTACCCAGTGATGTTACTTGGTAAATATAATTGCATTAAGACATGACAATATGGCATAGACTATTGTAATCTTTGATGTCTTAAATTAATTAAGTAGCTACTGCCTACAACTTTTGGTGGTATAGGATGTCATATATTTCTATTGTTGCCTTTGCAATTTAAAACTTCTACATGGACCTGGGTACTCACATATCATATTTCTCAATAGCTGGTACTCTTATATGGAAAAGATTAATCTTGTGTTGTAATCCAATATTAAAATTAACCTGTAGTCACTAATAGGTTGCACCACAATAATGATGTTTCAATTCCCTTGTTGACATAGCCTATGAGATCTCTTGGATGTGTAGGTGATTGCTTAAAGGCTTTAGATTTGAGTCTTGCTTAAAAAAATATGGGCATAACGGGTAAAAATGTATAACACTGTATAAGTCTCCGAACACAGTGTGGAAATGTGCAAGTGATACTCCGGTATTGTAAGCGTAAATAGGCTGCGGTAACCGTTGTCCATTGAGTGGGCCATATGCTTGTTTGCCACTCTTGTTAAATAAAAAAAAATGGTTATTCATGCACCTCAGGGTGCATTATATATGATGGTGTGATGACTAGTGTGGGCCTTGAGTGAATCATGATAATTATTTTGTTTGGCTTGCTTATGAATACAAGTCTTTCGCTCATTGTTTACTTTAGTAAGCAGCTGTTTATGAAATATTTTTTATTAGATATACAGCTGTTATACTTTTAATACATATAATGTTGGCTTAAAGTAGTAACAATGTACCCCAATGCTCATTGCTCACTAAGGCTATCAAATTGATAAATTTATGACCATACTTATTTTTAAAACCAGTTATAGACCAAGTTTATATTTCATACTTTTTACACATTGAAAACATCCCAATTAATAGTCCAAATCATATAATATATATATATATATATATATATATATATATATATATTTACATAAATCTTCCTATATACCCGTATGCCTTCCCACAAGGGTTCCCGAAGGGGTAGGCTGAGGTGTATAGATTGTACCTACAACACACTTTCCGCCAGAGATATTTTAGGCAACAATGTGACAGATGGCGAGTCCATCGCCATTACTCAAGCACAACTGCTTCTCAGACGTATGCAGGTTTCCTCTTTATGTTTCCTTCACTGTAAAGCTCTGTACAGTGGCTATTGTGGCTAATTACTGTACTTAAGCTTAGCAAAAGTCATTGGCATTACTGTTGGTATTCGAACTTGCGATCTTTGTTTCGCAGGCAGCTACTTGAATTACTTGGCTAAATTATAAAATAAATAACTAAATAATAAATAAAAACATGAAATAAATTTAATTAGTTATTATAATTTAACATTTCTTCTCTTATCTTTGTATGCAAAGCCATATAAATTATCAGTGGGTTCTACTTTGGTTTTCGGTTTCATAAAGTACATATTTGAGAAATATAAGATCAGATTTGATAAAGAGGCAGTATCATCAGAGACCTTTACCTGCTATCGCCCAATGGATTGAATGAAACAAAAAATAGCATCAGTCTGACATTTACTGACAGTAGACTTCAAAATCTTCAAATGTACTGAATTGACGAGCAATCTGAAAATTGCTTGTTATTGTTTATTTCGACATCAATTATCTGTATTAAGTTACTTGATACGAGGTATTTCTCGCTTACTATCGCTGTACATACTATTTGCTAAGTTATCTATCACTGTACATACTCAATATGTGTTTGACCATTGAAGAGAGTACCACTGAAAAAATTTCACCCTTGTTGGAAAATGTTGTAAAAAATATTATGACTGTCTGTAGAAATTCTGACACAACACAAAAAGATTATTTATTCGTTCTAATTATAGTACTCCTGATTGAAAACGGATTTTTACCTTTAAATAGCGAACTAGAAGCAATAGAGGCAGTGACTTTGATAACCAAAGAAGAATTCAATAAATGGAAGTCACCTTTCGGTTTATACAATGCAGTGTTTGTTATGGCTGGATTTAAAAATGTTAAGCTTAAAGTTCTCATGAGCCCTTTGGGTCCAACAGCCCTAGTGAATGTGTTCATTGATGATCTAAATTCTGAAACATATTCTGTGTGCTTACCTATTAGTCGCTATGTTGTTTCACCGCAAGCTTCAACAATACCAATGGTATTTCGTGATTTGAAGCAGTTTTCCACAATATTAAAGAATAAAATAATCTCTCCAGTTAAAAGCAGGATTCTGACTCATTGTGGGTACCCAAGTGCAAGTTTGATTGGGTTACCTGAAGAAGTTCTCTTTAAGATACTGCTATACATTCCAGTCACTGATGTGACCAATGTTGCTAAAACTTGTACAAAGCTAAAATATACAACAGAGAATGAAACTTTCTGGCATGATATGTGCAAAAGAGATTTTGCTGAGATCTCTCATGCGAATGGCAATGATTGGAGAATAATTTACAAAGAAAATTACATATCAAAGAGGGACAGAGAGCAAAGGAACATCTGTGGAGCGGCTGGAACAATGCATGACTATATGGACTACTCTGATTTTGTCTCCTACATAGACAACCCCATGTGGAATGTGATTATATGACACACATTTTTTTTAATTTTAAATCAAAGACGAAATAATAATTAAGGCTTCAGGTAGCCATGTATACTACATACATCTGTGCCATTATCATGTATTGTGCAATAAAACTAATACACTGTTTATGCTAGTAAAGTAACTTCTTAATCATTGTCTCTTTTTACTGTTTCCATGTCTCTTTACTACATAAATTTCTATATATTTTGACATGACATTGGTATATTCCAAATAGGTGAATGCGAGGAAAAATCAAATCTGGGTGTGCCTCATGTTGGGAAAGGTGGTCGCCATTTGTCAATACCATTTGATTCAACAACAGCGAATGGTGACTTGAGTGAGTACTGTTATTACTTTGATTTGTAATTTGTCTATGGTGGGAAGTGTATTGTAATACATATAATATTTATTCTATTGATATGGCTAAGGAACTGGGTTATTTTTTGTTTTAGTGTTGGTTTTTCTGCTTTGCTACATTTAATACTTAGTTAGAAATAATAATATCATATTACTACATACATAAATACTTATAATTATAATACTTATAAGCTTGGAATTATCTGCATAAAATATATTAAACTTCATAAATGGACACATAGTTTTGATTATTCTTAACCTGTTAAATACCACTGTTGCAAGTGGGCCCCATAAGCTGCAGTCATAGGCGACTAAAATTTGCTGGTTTTGATATTTACTATGTAGGACTCCAAACTGCTTTACAATATTATTTAAACTACATTCACATGACCTGACCTTCCAATAAAGGCTTAGTGCCGAAAATTTTAAACCTTATTGAAGTAACAAAAGCCAAATCATTATATATAAATGTATGTATGCATATTATGTGCAATACCAATTGTATTAAGCTCCACTGATTTGGTGGCGAATTTCTGGGATGTTGTAGTTTTGTAGGTTGGATACTTTGTGCAGTAGCTAATCCAAACATTTAACCAAATATAGCTCCCAAATCGTATTATAAAGTTGGTCCCTTACAAACTATCTTAGTTTAGTTAGGTAATTAACAATTTATTGTTGAACTAGTTCGAAAAACAATATTGAAACGAAGCTTTAAAGATAAATTGTGAAGATCGAACATAACGATACGATGCACCTCTTTGGCTGGATTGCGTGGGTTGTTTGCCCACGAATGGGCATAGTGTGGGTATATTTTAGTTTTTGCCGGTCATTTCACTCATTCGTTTTTTAATATAAATGGTGTTTCTTAATTAATAATTAAAATACCACATCAAAATCCATTTCTTTTAAATGTTAGGCTTGATACCTATTTACATGGCTCTTTCTGGCTCCTTTAACATTTACTGTAGGTATCCCCTATCTACATTAGGTATACCTTAAACCAAAATAATTGACATAAATTTTAAATCAAAATCGGTTCGATCGTATTTATAGAGTTATTCAAAGTATGTATATACAAGTAAGTAGAGAAAAAAAAATACAATAAGTATCTGTTAGTAATTTATTAGTTGTTAAATACATGTAAGGGTTGGTGTAAACACGTGCTTATACGGGGAGGGGGAGCTGCTCGCAAGCTCGAACGAACTGAGGATGAGGAAGGGTAAGGCCGGCCACCCGAGGGATGCGCGCTTCAGATGCGCCGCGCAGCCTCCCTCCAGCAACTCGGCTCCGTGGCGCCGCCGCGTCGTACGCGGGTTGACGTGAGTTTCGTAAACTGGACGCTACTACGGAACGGTGCGCGTATGAAATCCGGTGCCATGCTTATGAGCAATGGGCAGTCGTAGGTGAGCGGTGTGGAGGGCCCGCGGGTGCTGCGTGACCGACCGCCGTGGCGGTGCTACGGCCCCATGCTCACCCACAGCCGATCGGACGGAGATTTCCCCGTATACACTAGAGGTGAGCGCATCCAAATTTTCTGACGAGCGTTCACGTTTACGTTATGGAATATCTTAGGTTGCGTCCTATACGTACATAAAATCCAAATTTTATGTAGGTAATACCGGGATAGTGATTCTGTTGCTTTACAAATTCATTGTAAACATGTATCATGATCAGTGAATTTTAGATATAAACATTAAGCTATATGCAAATGTGGCTCTAGTGATTTTAATAAAATTTCAAACAATGTGTTGATGCATTGTGAGTTGTGCCTGCTTCAACCGATAGTGGTGGCGTCGGGTTGACGGATAGCCAAACTGAGAGATTTGTAAATCAATATCCTAGGACGCCAGTGTGTACACCTACACAATGATATTTTGTGATAAAATTCGAAGCGTACGATTATGCTGGAGATATATTTAGATCGGTGACATAAACATAATATAAGAGTAGGCTTCGCTGCGTGCATTATAACGCTACACAAACTCCTTGCATGGTTCGTTTATTATCTAGGGCATTGGTGTAGGTATCTATTAATAACAAGAGCTTCACGCTTTATCTCACTGTGTCCAGTCGTCCATTCTAGTCATCGTAGCTCGCTGGGATCTTCTTTATACTCTAATATCAACTGAAAAAAATTAACTGCAACTTTACAACATTAGATAAGACGTTCTAGTAACTTTAATTTTAAAATAGCATGTTGTTCATATCATAATGAGGTTCAAAACATTACAAATGAGTAAAATTTACCTTAGTAATCTATGACTTTTTGTAAAATTTGCAGGTGGTTGTTATAAGTTGATACACCGCCATCTGTACAGTAATGTTGCAGTATAAATAGAGATTTGTGAATCTGCTGTCAGATGACTCTAGTTTTCTAGTACGTACTACGAAATACGTGGGAATGGCTTGCTGGAAAAGCTACACGCACCCTACTACAAAAAAATTTAAACACCTTGCAAGTTTATGTGTTGTGATGATTATCAGAAAAATTGTGTATATATACGTCAAATGTCGTTTAATAGTGAAGAATATGAGGTATTATAAATGCAAAAGTTTGTGAGGATGCTTGTTACTTAATCACTCCAGAACGGCTGAACGGAATTGGATGAAATTGGCAAAGGGATTATTAGTTAGACTAGCACATACAATTTTAATCGAATGAGACCGTGGCGCACAGCTCCCCATTTTTACCTTTTCTTACTCTATAATTGTATGCTACATACTATAAATTTTATAAAAACTAACTCTCGCGCCTAGCTTCGCTCGAGTGGAAAAAAATCCTGATAACACGATCGCAGCACCACCTATCGGGTCCAATTGTGAATCTAAACCATTCTCGACTCCACTTGAGTACACAAGAAACACATCAAAATCGGTCCATCCGCTTAGGAGGAGTTCAATGACTAACACACGGACAGAAATATATATATAATAGAATGTATACGAATCATTAATTATATTCATGTGCACACTATTGCTATAAGGGGGTGGCAGAAGTGAAAACCTATTCGTCGGAGATATAATTAGGTGTCTGGGTCTTATCTTGAAACAAGCGGCTGCGGGTTATTAGATTATAACCTGGATGTACACACTGTGTAGGTACTGCTTATCTCGAAAGAAAACATGTTCCAATGGGATCCTATTGCCCTAACTGTGGGGTGCTCGTTGTTGCTCGCTTATCTCATTCAAGTGAGACTTGACAGGTAGTTCTTTTTAGTTGCTGGTCGCTATAAAATACCGAGTTTGCAATTAAATACAGACCGGGAAAGCAGACTGACCGAAGCGGGAACGAGGAGCTAACTTTTATGCTTGGGGTATGGAATCCAAAAACATTTTAATGAATTTTTATTCCGGAATTGTATCTTTTCATATCGTTTTCTCGGCCCAAAACTATATCATGTTAACAATATCGGTAAGTGAGCATACTATTAACCTTGAAAAGATCTAAACTGATTGCCGTGACGAAGAAATAAACAGGGTCCCTAGGTACCACTAAACAGTTTGATAAGCCGTTACTATCGGAATGATATCTAATCAACTTGTGTTGTGTATGAAGTCTTTAGTTTTAATTCACATTTCATCCTACGAGGATCGTGTTGCATTCTCATACGATGAGAATAATGTGTGCGAATGGTGGGTGCGGCTAGAAAATTAATGGTGTATTAAACATGGATATTTTAAACCGCAAAAATAAGAACAAACTTAATCTAAAAATTAACGACACGAAAAGTGACTCGAGCAACTTAGACGACGAAGCAACAACTTGTGAGTTATAGACATTTTTTTAAAATAATTATAATAATAAATGCTATTTTATTGTCCAATTGGTCATAATAAGAGTTTGGTTCTTGTTCGTATATTTCGTGGCGCCGTATCACAACCTCATCAGTTTGATATCATTACACATTATCACTTATCATTATGTACACTGACTGGAATAATAGGTATACGAACAACCTATTTATGTTATATATATATGTAAATAAAAGGCTATAAGCAACTATTACCTACGTTATGTTGTATTATATTGTAAAGGGTGTATTTTAAATGTAACTTCCAAACTAAATTTGCGTAAATTCCTTGATGGTCAAGTTTCACGCTATATACAAATTAAAATTTTATTCTAATTCAAAATCTTATAAGACTTGGTTGCCGAGTGGTTCGAGTAGTTGTCTGCGACACAAAGATCGCAGGTTCGAATCCCGACTACCAATGAGTTTTTCTGAACTTAAGTAAGGAGGATATATTAAAATCTTAGGTAAGTTACGCGTGGAGCATTTATTGAAAATTTCCATTACTATCGTTTCAAAACGTCGAAACAATATCTATGGTTCTTTTTACCGAAATATAATAACAAGTATTCTTCCCGCGACTTCATCCTTCTGTACGATAATGACTAAGTAAGTCATTAAGCATACGTATTACGCTACAAATTCCTTCGCGTAGGGACTAACGAGGTGCCTCGTTGATCATCCATATAAAAAGAAAATGTTGTAGGCGGCAGTTTGTCCAGGTCACAAATTCTAACTGCAACGCTAAAGGACGTGGGCTCCATACCGGACGACAGATATTTATATAAGAAATACGAGCACTTTTAGTACTTAATCATGATTTTATACCTACTTAAAAATATACGAATATATGTACCTGTATGTCGAAAACTTCGTATCGAAAAATCCGTATCCCTGAAGCATTACTATGTTATATCTACTTAAACAAACAATATTAAATTGAAAGTATTTCTACGAACATTTTAATTAAACCTTACATTGTACACAACTACTACACATCCTAGTAGTAAAAATATCCATTCATATAGTGCTTCTAGGACATTTACCCGACGAAGCTATTAATATTTTGACCTATAAACATTTGTCATTTTAAAACATTTGTAGTAAAACGTGCCAAATCCTTTCTACACTTATTCTAAAATTCTGTTCTGATGCTATTCTGTACCTACCTATGAATTCTGATTACCTACGGTTTTATTAACCAACTAGCTGTCCCGCCCAGCTTCGCCCGGGTGAAAAAGTAAAATTTCCTGAAACACGATCGCAGCGCCACCTGTTGGGTCCAATTGTCATGTAAGCTATCCTACCTTTCAAGTTTGATCAAACTGCACACGGTGTGCAAATTTGATTGAAATCGGTTATGTTGTTTAGGAGCCCGTCGCGGACTTTTTTGCCATGCTTTTTTGCCAAAAATTGCCATAAAAAAGGTTATAGTGAGTCAATCTTAAAAGATAGACATATGCTGTCGCGGACTTTTTTTTAGAACTTTTAAAGAGGAACAATTCCCTCGTACATGATATTTGTGTAACTTAAACCGCTTACGCAGCGCACGCAACGGAAGCTCTCAAAAGGGAATATTTTTTACCATTCTGGCAACATTATTAATTTATGCTTCGCTCCTATTGGTCGTAGCGTGATGTTATATAGCCTAAAGCCTTCCTAGAGAAATGGACTATCTAACACAAAAATATTTTTTCAATTCCAACTAGTAGTTCCTGAGATTAGCGCGTTCAAACAAACAAACTCTTCAGCTTTAAAATATTAAAGTATAGATTATTTTATTTACACATTGAAGGTTAATAGAAAGCACCAAAAGACCGGTTGTTGTATCCATATGAAGAAATTGGTAATATTCTTTTATGTTAGCTAGCATGCAACCAAGAATAGACAAATAATTAATTATTATATAAATCATGTATAATAAAAAATATTAATTATATGGATATGTGACAGTTGTTGTGTGTAGATGTGAGTGTTTGATGATAGTGAGAAGTTTGATGTTTTACTTATAGCTCGATAAATTGGGATAAAATTTACATCAGGTGTAAATGTGTAAAAGATACCTTCCTATCTACGTACAACTCAATCGAGTAAGCGTATCCCACGATGTCTTCAGTTCTTACAATACAAATAGAGCAAGACGAACATAACCGGCGGGCATTCAGACTCGTCGCGCGCGCCGTTTGCGTTGTCTGTAGGATCTTTTGGTTTGCCGTACAATGTTGACGACTCGTAGGATGAGAGTCGCCAGTCGTCTCGCCTCGCTTCGGCCAGGCGGCGAGTCGAGTGCATTGCGACATGCAGAGGGACAGGGGCAGGCAACCGGGCCCCCGCCCTACCGCTCGGTGCCGCGGCCCGCCGCCAGTTTGCCACTGAGCGTCCCTCGTGGCGCAGGCACAATGTTGTCGTAGTGAGTTATTCATGTGCCGGTCTCGTATCTCGTACGCCTTTGTTTAGTGTTGTTCTACACTGGCTGATATTGCGTCCAGTGTTGATACTTTGTCTAACCACAATGTTAAGTGTACGATATGGAGCTTCGTAGTTGACATGTCGCTGAGCGCGCCCGTTCAGGCGGTGCGCGGGACTAGGACCAGTAGCCTCGATCAACTCGATTTCCAGGAGCGCAGGCAGCTGATAGCGAGCACACTGTCTCTTACGGACTTCCTGCACGTCGGGGCGAAGGAGGTGGCTGCGGTTGCCGGTCAGTCCCCCTCCCCTTTATGTCTCACACACCCAGTCGCATTCCTAACAATAGCTTTGCGAAATCAGTCGTTCGTGCACAGGCAAAACTTGAGCGTACATATCATGCACTTTGAATTCATAACATCGTTGCTAAACACAAATAAGTAAGTTAACGTTTCGTACGTTTTGATATGAAACCAACGCGCGTTATTGTAACCCGGTTGGTTTAATTTGATTATAGCATTCTTCAATTTCAATGTCTCATCTTTCCTACGTTCGTTACATATTATCTTATCATGATCCAAATTGTCAATGGAAATTCAATAAAATCGGTCAGACCGGTCAGAATGTGATTGAATAAGATGTGATTATCCGTTATATTACTTTGAGTTTCGCTGAAATATGTCATGACCAATGATATCACCATAACGCTACGTGCAGGAGTGGTCGGAATTGCTCACATTCACGACATGCCATGGTTCATGTCTCGGTCTCATCCTGTAATACCTATCCCCTAATTGCGTTTTGAACCATTTGAACACTTGCTACAATGCAATATATTACTTACTCACAATATATATTTCATTTTATTACTTAATTATAGCACTCCTTTTTATTGAAATCATGAAAAGGGATAATCCCTGACATTTTTATATTCTTCCTTACTTACGACGTTACTGACTTGCGTTATTCGTGTCAAATATGGATAGCCGGATAACGGAAGTGGCTTTAAGGTTTAAGTTGGAAGTTGTTCTCAAGACTCAGCTAAGGTCATATTTAAGGTCATTCACCTGACCAGTAATTAATTGATGGCCAAGTAAAAAAACTAGGGGGTAAAAAAAAGGATCGTTGCTTAGAATTTGCGAACGATCAACAACTATGCGTGTATTTTTCGAATAAAATACACAAGACTGTACTATATTATCAACGGGTATTTATTCCTTAAGTTCAGAACAGTTTAAAAGAAAAATTCGTAGCTTGAACAAGGGACAATGTAACAAAAAAAATGCCTTTACTGTGTAAAACTTACTTTGGTTTATATATTAATGTTGTCTAATGGTCAACCCAAGTACGGGTCAAACTCGTACGAAAAGGGTTCCGTAACAACAACAAATACAGGCAAATCTTAATTTTGATTAATAACTTCTATTAATAGACTAATGAAATTATAATCAGCAGTTCTCTAAATTCAATTTCTCTATGACCCCAATGCCTATTCCGATTCGAATTTGGAATTTGGTATGGAACTCTAATCAGTAATCTATACTAATATTATAAAGAGGAAAGATTTGATTGTTTTTTGTTTGTTTGTTTGCATTGAATAGGCTCCGAAACTATGGGACCGATTTGAAAAATTATTTCACCATTGGAAAGCTACATTTACCTAGTGGCTATAATTTTTTTTATAAAAAAACATTATGTCCACCCGTGCGAAGCCGGGGCGGACCGCTAGTAAAGTACAATTAAGAAGAATATGTATTTGTCAGGACACCACAGAAACCGTTTTAATAATCCCTATCTACGACATAATGTGCGCAAGAAGAGGCAGAGGAAGGCCACGTTCCAACTACCTGGATCAATTGCATCGGACGCTCAGGACGGGAACGTTAAGAGTACTCGAAACCGTATGACGAGCATGTATGAAGAGACTGATGAATGTGGACGAAGCGAAAGAGGTATGTAAGTCTAGAGAGAAGTGGCCCTCTATGCTCTCTGCCTATCCCGTTAGGGACTTGGCGTGGTCATATGTATATATCTACGAATTTATTATTATATCAAATAGATGTAGCAAATAACATAGGTAGATATGTTCAATACTTTATCTGTAACATCCAACTGTTCTCTAATAATAAAAAAAGATCGTCAATATAATAAATATCATTAATAGTGAAATTTATACATGACTACCGTTTTTGTTATTAAGCTCCGGAACCCTAAAAAATTAATACAAAGGTATTTTATGAACTTGTTTTCGTAGCAATTGTTTTGTATTACAATATGTATCTCATTCAACAAAAGGTGTGCGTTGATTGATGATTAATTTCATTTACCCACGGTTTCCCACATAATCGTATGTGTTGTGTTTTTTTTTGTCGATAGTAAAACTGTTTTTTAAGCTCTATTTCTAAATAATGTAATGACGTGAAATTAATAAATGATGTTGAACAAATATTTACACATGGATTCGTGATGTTTTCCTTAAAACCGGGATAATTTTACTAGCGCAATGCAATAATATCTGTATCCTTAACATCGCATATAACAATATGCGATGATGTAAATGAATATTTTGGTAATTATTTGGCTGCATACGCTACATTGCACATAAAATATTAGGAAGGCAGTTAATAAGGTATATATTACTTATAACTTATTTACTGTGTAAGTGTACGGATATATACATTTATTGCGTCTTACTCGACACTCATACTTCTGCGTAACCCATTGGAGACTTATGGGAATGCGTGAAGGGAATAGCGACGTAATGCCATATATTCATAATATATATGGAACCTATTCGTACATATCTGGTAAACACATTGTTTTGCAAATGAGTGCTGATCAACACGAAAGTGCTTATGTAATATAAAGCTTATTCGAAGCAATCTGAATATAGTGTCTATAGCATGACTATCATTAGTACGTATTGAGTTATTAACTAACAAATTACATTTTCACATTCGCATTCATCTATAAACATATTACATATGTATCTATTCAAGTAACAACTTTTTAATTGTAGTATTCAAATGAATGCCAGTTTCACAATTTAATGCCGCGCTGTTCGGCCTGATATCAGATATAGTCATTACAATATGCCAAAAGTTATTTAGTATTGCAGATTTATTTTTATTTTAGACGTATATACACTGGTACTTTTGTCGTCAATGGAAAGCTGAGTAAATTTTAAAAACAGGAAAATGACACGCGTATTAGTTAGTGCGCTATATACTCTCTACATGGGCAGCGCAGTTCTCTTTGCAATAAACTTGCAACTTGAAAATACCCAGATGAACGTACTATTGAATAGAGTAATTAATACGAAAGTTTGTGAGTTGATATGTTTGTTACTTGTGACATGTGACGCATAAGGCGCATTACTTTTGTATACAAACATACGTAAGGCATTGTAAAATATTTTAATGTAGGAATTAGCGAGTGAAACGAGTGCAATGTGTAAGTGTGATTGCACATTAGGCCTGGGTTAATTGAAGTCAACGGTGCCGCCGTCGCCGCCCGTCTCGAAGCATATCTTATCTGACGTGAAACAAGTCAAAATTGTCCTAATATTTGTTCGCTATATTCTGTGCTAACCATCCATTTGCATGTCAATTATTTAGGTTATGATGCAAATGGTTGTCCGCTTAACTTCTATATCTACGTCTAACTAACAAAGGGCTTGGAGCTTCAAGCTTGTTTGAGTCCGAATACTAAGTATTATTTCTTATAAACACTGAGATACAATTGGAAGGCTAAACAAGCACAAATGTCATTGTTGCAAGGAGGCAAGGCATAGGTAACACACGCCTTGCCTATGTTTTCTCTAAACGTTGACATATTTGTCTTTGTTACTGCATGTGGCACTGAGAGTGAGACTGTGGCACTGGCACTATGGCAAGAGAATATTAATTCTTATTCATACCTGCCTATTATATGAATAGTGTGTATATTACGCAACGAAGCTACGCTTGAGTAGATGCTATAGTCTACAACTACTAGCGTAGGTATAAGTTTATTCAAGAGTTGAAATACGTCATTGCATTCAATCAAAATTTCATACCCAGAAAAACTAAAACTTCAACAGGTACAATCAATTTCAGAAAAGTAAAACTACACACTTGTCTCAAGGTCAAGATTTTTCGTGATATATAATTTAACAGTGAACCTATTGGTTCATTAGCTATAATAAACTGTACCGGTGGTCTTAAATAGTACATAGAGAATGTTGCATAGAGGTCATGGTCTTAGAAGGAAAGGATCTCAACCGAACCAAGGTGAGAAGGTTAGGTGCGTTGGAGCTGAACGTCAAGCAACGCCTATTAGATCTATGAACGCTGACTCATCTTGCTTTCAATTATGTGATTATGGATGCGAATATATCGTAGCATTGTTAAGTCTCGACAACGCATAGAATTGAACGTGTGCGATCAATATTATTGCACAACCTTAATGAGTACTTAGTCATATGATAAATCACGTGGAATTTTATTATATGGCGTTTCGTGTGGTTTATGAAAAAATATATGTTACATTGGTTTGGATATGTAGAAAGGATGAGGGATGAAAGTTTGACAACGGATATATTTTCAATGCGAATGTATCTGCAAGAATAAGCAAAGGAATTCGAACGCTACGAATTGATCAAACAATCAAAGATGGTCTCATCTAAGGATGACGTGGATGTAGAGAAAGCGAAGAATGTCTATATATCTTGGAGTGGATTGACGCTCTATGGTCTGGAATGCTATAGTGAGATTTCGCTAAATGTTGTTTATGTATTCTACGTAATTATCTTTTTATCTATTAATAATGACGATAATCGCAAAACAACGCAAGTCATTAGTACAGGCTTGGGTTGATTTTTATGAATTTTTATCTAGAAACCACAATTATGTTTTTGCTCCACTGATCAATCTTTATCACACACCTCCAGATTGCATGACATTGGCAGAATAGTTAGGATGTAGCTCGTCTCTTTTGACTTCATGCATTCCTTTTTTACGGAATAATTGCATAATCTAAAAAATAATTGAACAAAGAATTGAAAAATGAGCAAGAACTTTGTTTAGGTTATTGAGTTTATTTAAAAAAACAACGTCATAGAATCCCACATTACCTGTTTAATTCTCAATTCTCTTCAATTGTACTTTGGATCTAAAGTTCTTCGGAATCTTTTTATATACGATTGTAAGAAGAAAAATTGTAGTACATACTCACTTGAATGTCAATACATTATTTGTTTGATATGCATGGCTTGTAGCATTTCTCTTCTCTGTAAATCTTAAAGCTTTCCATCCTTATCTTGATCCAAATTCAACTGCATACAATCTGAATTCATAAGTAAGCAGCAAATTTCGAGAATTTAAATCTCCCCTGCTGATCCGATAATTTTTGCTACAACATCATTGCTGTAATTTTACACTTTTTTGGTCTGGGTTTCATAGACGTGGCTAAAGGCACAAGGAGTAAAAGTTGTTCAAGAAATTGGTTTAGTAACCAGTTTCTTGGAATCTTCCTCTGGTTACAATACTTTGTCTACCGTGACATTTTAGAAAAACATAAAATTTCATAATTTCGTTTAGTCACACTAATATTGTGGTCGACAAAGTAAAACCCGTACATAATGCATGGTGGTATTTGTTTCAACTTGGCCGTTATACCTACTGATGAAATCGACAAAAGTCCTTAAGTAGTGTTCAAGTACCTCTTGTTTGTATAGACTACTGGGCTTCACAGAGGACATGAAAAATGTATCTTTTGTGTCATATGTCGTTCTCGTTGGCATTGTATTGTGATGGGTATGGACAGTTCTTGACAATACACTCTCGACTTAATGGGGCCATTGATTGTGTGGATGCGATGTGTGTGTGTGTGTGTGAGTCACGCGCGTCGTATTGCCACACGAGAAGCAAACTCTCAATGCAGCGCTGGAACCCATTGAATGCTTTGATGTCATTGAGAACTAGTTACTTCTCAAAGGTGCAATTAAAATTTATAATAATATAATGTGTTTGTTTGCAGCAAAGAAGCAGAATGGTTCAGCGGTACGGACGAATAGCCTCGGGTCCGGCGCACGCACACCCCCAGTTGAACGGCCCAAGTCCAAGTTCTCAGCTTTTGGTAGACTGTTCAAACCGTGGAAGTGGAAACGGAAAAAGAAATCAGAAAAGTTCGAAGCAGCTTCTAGAAGTAAGCACTTGTGTATCGTTTTCTTGACTTAAATGCAGTTTACAATACTACGAGCTTAACGGATAATGAAAACATCGTAAGGAACTCACTGTACTGAATCACTGTACTTAGGTTAAAAACTCATTGGTATTATAGACCGTCGACATTCGAACCTCCCGATTTGTTTGCAGCCTTAGAGAGGAAGATATCCGTCCGAGCAAATAGAGATGAGTTGGTGCAGAAAGGTATACTGTTACCGGAGAGTCCAGTCACGCCTGTACCCGAAGACAGTGAGTATATGCAATTTACGGCTTTATGTCGACCAATTAAGAATTAATATTTTATGTTGTACCTATGTTCGTTGCATACAACAGCTTTCCTTTGAATATGCATACGGCTTTGACGACCCCCTGTATAATAGACGCTGGGTTCTTTATTAAAATATTGAGTAAATTTTATTGTTAACCAGGTTATATCAGCAGGTTCAAGCCCTCCTGATATTATTCATAAACTATAGTGATTTCTATAATTATTTGGTCGTTTATTACGCCATTATTATTTTCTGTTATTCAATCGGTCAAACTCGTCGCCTTGATTCTTCTTTCTACTAAGACGAGGTTCGAGCTACAAAATGTCTAAGTAAATCTAGAAGGCTGAATCATAGAATAATGTTCATGTGGGGAATTCCAAAGCGTGCGTAATAAACAATACGGGCCCTTATGTACACAATGAGTATATTCAAGTGTTGCGGAAAACATAATTACCAAACTGCGACACTTATGAAATCTACGTAAATAATTGTGATCACGAGTCAGAAAAAGTGTACAAACGCTTTATCTTCTTTGGTTAATTTCATTAATTAAAGTTACAGTTGAACTATTACCAGCGCAGAGTTCATGCTTTCCGTGGTTGTATTAATTAGGGTGTATCATGCTCAACATATGCAGCATTAAAAGATTGTATAAATCTAAATTGATGTTGAAGATTCAGTTATAATTTGGCTTCGATGATCAATGGCGTGATGATGAATGATCGCATGGCGAAGTCAAACATTTTATACTATGAACGTGTCATCGAAGAGGCGAAATATTAAGTATGTTCAAAAGTATTCTAAAAGAGATATAGGTATTATTTTTACAGATTCTAAAAGTCACGTTCATTAGTTGTAAATTTTTTCAAGCCGCATTACATCTATTAAAAAACCTATTGATTGTTAGAAAACTCCCTAGCAATGAGGCCTCCTTTTGTGCCTAATTTCTACTTGTGCCGAATTTTATGTTTCCAAATTTTTATTTTCACCAGACGAAGAGTTGTCTCCGACGTACAGCAATGATGATGGTCGCGGGGAACAGGGTGGCGCGACAGGGCCTGACCGTAACTTGGTTGGCATGCACGCCGCGCTGCAGGCACAACTGGCAGCGCAGCTCGCGCATCAGCAGGCAGCGCTCGCAGCGGCCGTGGCAGCGGCTGCGGCTGCGCATCACCATCACCAGAACAATAATGTCATTGGTGAGTATTTTTTTCTACCACTAAGTAAGTTTGCAAACAGGGATGCGGCCAGCCAGGCAGTTGTTATTACTACCTAAGGACACGGCCACACGAAACCTATCGCGAGTTGCTAACCCTGCAAACATCTTTTCACAACCTTGCCTTATATGAAGCCCTTGCGGCGGAAAATTCTGTTCACACTCTTTGATGAAATCTATGCTGTCCTCTCTAGGGAAAACCTCAACCGGGAGTTCATTCCACAGCTCCAGCGTTTGCGGATCCATTTAACTTTAGTAATTTTGTTGTTATTGCCTAATGTTACGCAAGCTACTGTATCCCGGGAACCAACCTAACGATAGTGAATAACCTGGTAACTACCAGTCGTGTCTTATTAACCGATATTGTGTTTCCTGAAACTATCATCACCCGAGTCCTTTTTTTTTATTTTTGACCTGTTAACTAAGAACAGCGGTCATCTTTAAAGTTATCGGCGATAGGTTTATAGGTAGGTATAACTGTAAATTGTTTTGATTTTAAGAGAGGTTTCGGATAACGGGAGGATAACGGGTTTCCTGTTCGAATTTGGAGCTGCCCGACTGGGGCAGGACCTCTACCTTATAGAAGTCCGTAGCCGAATAACACAATTTTTTGTGTTGTGTTCCTACGCGGTGAATAAGGTTTCCAGTATGGAGCTCCTTGGGGAGGGGGGAGGATTGTTACATTGTGTTGGAAGCAGAGAGATTAAACCCATTATGCTGCGAACACACTATAACTCTCCGAACACAGAGTGACAACGCGCAAGTGATACTTATGTATCGTGAGCGTAAATAGGCTACGGTATTTTTCATCACATTTATTATTGTGTATCGCCCTGCATTATGGAGCCATACTAGGCTCCATAATGCAGGGCGATGCGTCAATTAAATCACAAATTATTGATAGCGCGAGTCCATTCTCGTATTACACGAGACTATTATTATGTTATACCTAACTATTCATGCTATCTGCATGTTCCACGTGAGCGGATGTTTGATACCTCTGTAATTAGCGTACATTATTTCCTTCGCACCGTCCCACAAGGTTATCCGAAGCGGTAGGCAGAGGTGTAACAACACACATTTTTATCGAAGATATATTTTATTAAGTAGTTAGTGTCGTAGATATAACGAGAGTGTTTCTCAAGCACAACCGTACATACCTACATTGCAGAATTACTTCTGAAACGTATGCAGTTAGTGTCGATGAGAGACCGAAAGGGTAGGCAGACGTAGTCCTCTGCCTAGCTAACCTTCGGGGACTTGGGTATTAACCTGCATCCTTTTCACCGGAGATTACATATTTTAGGTTTCAACATGACAGATGGCGAGTCCATACCCTATATTATATCTAGAGGCATCATGTCCTAATTATAATTTAACAATCATTACACCTCGTCGTGTATAGACGAGCAGAGAACTATCGTCGTAATCATATTCGTCATATGTGACCGGTTACTCATAGGACGGAATGTGCCAATAATATAGATTTAGTTTAGCGACTGTGAACACAAGCTAAACCATAGATAAAACAATGGCGTCACGCGCCGTCACAGTTAGTAAGTTGAATTTAGAAAGTGAAGGGTACAAACAGCCGGATAAAACGCACTGTTATCTAGTTGTTAGATTACATTCACAAATAGTTATCGCTCGTCGCTTTGTTTGTCGCTGTCACTACATCATAGCCCCAGTTATTCTAGGGTTAACTGTTTTCTTACTTAGGTAGTGTATGGTTCTGAATTTGTGAATAAAAAGTTATTCTAGTGAAGATTTATTGACACAAGGCAGCAATAAATACAGTTGCTGGCAAAAAATGGTCGTATTTATTTATATTTCAGTAAAGTTTTTTGTGTATTATATTCTGAAATTACTACAGTTAAGCTTACAGTTACAGTTACAGCTACAGATCAGGTAATTAGCTAGCCAACTTTCTATTAAATTTAACTCTTAAATTAGTTTGGTCTAAGGATAGTTAACGGATAGGAATACATCTGACATTGATCTTGATTTTAATTCTTCATATTTTCACGCCTTCCCACGTTTATGTACGACTAGCGGCTCGTCCCGGCTTCGCACGGGTGGACATTTATTCATTAATCATTTTGGCATAATTATTTTTTTCTTGCAATTGAAATCGCCTATATTAATCAGTGATAATGTAGCATCAAATGGTGAAAGAATTTTTAAAATCGGTCCAGTACTTTTTAGCTAATTCGTTTTACATACATTTCCTCTTTATAATATTAGTATAGAAGGGGTAAGCAGAAGTTTAACAAACCCTCATTTCGCTGGAGATACATTTAAGTGCCAACGTCCGAGACGACGAGTACATAGCTATTTCACAACTACGACTTTAAATTATATACTTCTTTAAATTTCTTCATTAACGTATGCAGGTTACCTCTCGATGTTTTCCTGGATTCAGCACACGGTGAAATAAATATAGTAGTTAAAGATCACGTATAGCACCTGTCTACATATTGTTCATTATTATTAAGTAACTATTACAAAAGAGTCATGAACGAAATATGAGCAGGGAGTTGGCGCGTGACTGGAATTAGCTGCATCCTGGCAGGAAGGCCGGGCTACTGCACGCAATCTGCCATTGCCTAATGACGTCACCATAAATTGTAGTGACGTGCAGAAACTCGATAGCTGCACTAATGTACGTCATCTAGCTCTATAAATCTATCTAATTATATATAAACGCAAATCAATGTTTGTATCTGTTCTGAAACCATTGATTAGATTGTGATGGAACTTTGGTAGGATGTTCTGGGGAAAACCCGCGGGTATTCCAGGCCCGAAAAAAACAGAAAGAACATCTACTTATCTTTCAACCGATTGCAATTAAATTTGCGTGCCGGGTGCAGTTAGTAGATATATAGTTTTGAAGAGGGGCCGAAACTAACGAATATTACCCCTGTTGTTACACGATGGTAACCGCCTACCATTTGGGGTCTGCTTAAGCATGCTTGTTTTCCACTTTGTGGTTTGAAAAAACAACTACATACAATAAATGGAGTTAAAATTGACTGATCCAATGATTTTGTGACATAACATTAGATTTCTTGCATCAAATTGTTATGGGATTCCACTGGTTATACCTTTTAACGTATTTTAACGTACAATAAGAATCACAATCAACCAAGAAGATAAGCGCGAATACACATAGTAGATGAAACAGAATTGATAGCCACACAGGGCCGGGAAGGTAGAGGCGGCAAATGCGAGGCTTTTTTCTCCAATCTGCAATAAAAAACACAGGTATAGCTTTGTAGGTCGGTTACTTCCTCGTACAAAGACCAAAACTGCCAATTATCTTTTCATATAATCGCTAAATATATTGTCACTACATACCCTTACCTTTCTTTCTCTCTTATTATAATATATATATATATATTATAATTATATATATATATATATATATATATATATATATACATATATTATATATATAGTAGATGAAACAGAATTGATAGCCACACAGGGCCGGGAAGGTAGAGGCGGCAAATGCGAGGCTTTTTTCTCCAATCTGCAATAAAAAACACAGGTATAGCTTTGTAGGTCGGTTACTTCCTCGTACAAAGACCAAAACTGCCAATTATCTTTTCATATAATCGCTAAATATATTGTCACTACATACCCTTACCTTTCTTTCTCTCTTATTATAATGATATATAATATATATATATATATATATATATATATATATATATATATATATATATATTATATATCATCATCATAATATAAAACATATTTTAACTTTCAAAGAATATGTATTTGCCCTCTTGGGCTTCGTTTATTGTCATTTCAATCGTCTCCTATTTAAGATTTCCTTTAAGAGGTTCCGCTATCAGCCGTTATTTTCTGGCTTCATGACTTTGAATCACGGGAATGACAAAGGTAAATTGAAAAAGCATTCCATATTTTGATTTAATATACCTGGATATGATTGTAATATATCAATTATATTTGGAGGCATTCTATCCAAGCTATTTATTGTAGGTGATACATTCTTCAAGCCTGGGCTAATATAAAGTACAGAGTGTATATATGCAGAAGCCTTTATGTATACTGTGTTTAAGTATGGAATTAAGGGACAATTCGATTGATCGATTTATATCGATCTTTCCATTTCGGAATTGAAGCCAATACCTCACTAGTTATGCGAGCGTTCCTTTATTTAAAGATAGTGAGTGAAAAATGGCGTATCGAGTCGAAGGGGTTTTTGCCCTTGGGCGCCGACTGGTGAGGTGGTGTGGATAGTGTCACCGTTCCGCACGCCGCCGCTGCGCCGGTCGGTGTCGCGTTGGAGGTTGGGGGCTGGTCGCGAGCCCGCGGGGGCGGGTGGCTCGGGGCGAGGATACCCGGCGCGCGCCTCGCCTCAGTGTCGCTCCGCCCGCGCCCGCGCCCGCCTGCACCCGCCGGCCCGCGACCTGCCGCAAACTGACCCTCGCGCCCGGTTTCCCTAACCTCACTCGATTACCTGCAAACCTTCGTATACCACCTGTCACGTTATCGTCCCTAATGCATTCCATGACTTTTTTTTACCGCGGTGCCTTTACCCCAATATATATAGGGCGTATTGTTAGAGCGGCTGAGCTTTAAATATGTTGTGAATAGATGGTATTTATACTACCGTGTGCTAGAAATTGACGTTTTGTTTGCTATTACTCAATTTATAAATTACAAATTGAACTCAAATTATGTCAACGATTCGAACTTTGCATCGGTAATCTAATTTAGTTTATCAATCAGGAATACTTCATGAGCAATTTAGTGAAATAACTTCGGTTATTAATAAATAAGTTTGCTTGGTAGTTTTCGAGATTTGGTCATACAAACGTACATCAATGAAAGGCATTTTGGAATACATTTTCAATTATAATATGGCATTCTGTTATTGCTGAGAATCAGTATTTATGAGGGTCGATATATAATTCAGAACATTTGGCATATAAACGGGCTGTATCATAAAAACAAACTTTAATTAGGGACTTGCTACTAATTAAGTGCTGTGTACCCAATAAGGTGTGTATTTTGTGTATTCCTATGGGTATTCAATTATGGCTATAAAGTGGCGATATGTCGAAAGCGCGAACATTGCACCCGGTGGAGTATCGATCGAGGCTGGCCGCCAGCACGCGATCGCGGCCGCTGCACCGGCCTCGGCAGCCGCATCATTGTAAACCAACACTAAATCCATAAGATATTCATATACGGCATTTTTACAAAGCATCACAAACTAGCAATACTTACCGGCATTGCTTCATGGGGAAGTCTGTCATTTACTTTTTTATTTACCAGTTCGGCATATCAACGGTTTTTTTAAATGGCTACTACTTGGCTGGTGGCTTGATGTGGTTTTGCAGTTAGTAAACTATAATCCCGCCCGTCGTGATTATAATGTCAAGTTGACTAATTAATCTAGGCGAAACATTTTTGAACATTCCAAGTAAATTTGGCCGAGATACGGTATTAATATTTGTCATATTCGTGTTGCAGTTACTATAGTAACGTTACTAACACCTACGGTGATGTAATCCGGAATACAAGTGGTGTAAGCTGCACTTGCACTTTGCCGGTGTTATAACAAAGTACTCGATGTTATAGAAAACCATTGTAATAGGATTAGGTATATTGTTTTTTATTCAATTGAATCACCGGCATCAGTGATCTTGTAAGCTTTGAAACCTCTGGTCCTGATAAATTCCCTTTGCAAAGTGCAGTTTTCTCTGTTCCGATCCGTTCTATCTTACGACTCTGTTGACACGTGCTCCTAACCAATAATAAATCTCCGTTAAAGATAATGCTTATTATGAAATGTTAACACAGTGATTGTACAATCGAAGACCCGCGTGATACAATAATTATTACTAAATAAAGTGTTGACTATATTAATATGAGACTATGGTACTTGTCTGCGAACAATACTTGTATTTAATTGATAAGACTGAAATAAAATACGTTCACGTAATGTCCACATAGTTGGCTATCGATAATAGAGACAAATGGGTTGATCGATGTGCGAGTGAGAATGAGCGGGCGCGGGATGAAGGGTGGTGGATAACAGCTGGCGCGGTGTCGCGAGCGCCGCGCCGCGGCAGGCGCGCGCAGCCGCCACCGCCGCCGCCTGCGCCTGCGCCGCGCCACTCTATGATGGGCTACATCATGGGGTGCGCCTGCCTCAGAGGTCTGTATCAAACACCACTGACATGCTTACCGCACCAGTTGTCTCCTTCAACCAAATACAGTCACTGCAGTCCCACTTTGATAATGAAATGAAACTACGCCAAAATCAAGTTTATCACTGTATCGTGTTTGTTTATAAAATGTTGCTGTTGTTTTTGCGCCTCTGCGTTTTAACAGATGTGAAAGACTATTGTTTTTGTAATGTTTATCAACTGGAGTAATATCTTTTTGCAATAAATCTCAAACAGCAATAACTATCACTGCACATGGTGTATAATTATATATGGGTAATTTCTGCATGACGTCATTGTAGCCGAAGTCCCTGCCTGCAGGCGGATGGCGATAAATTTATAAGCGAGCATCAGTTTGCGTGGGATGATGACGTGTGTTCCTGTGTTTGCTCTTGAAACATACTTTTTAGTGGGAACGTACTTGAACGTAATAGTGCCGTTATTCAAGTTATTCTAGGCAATCAGAACTACTGTCGATGGATTAGAAATAGTGATATATATATGTATTATTCATAATATATATTCTTGACGTTCGCATCCTCGATTGTTCGATCGATTTATTTTAGGTTGTTGGAACGTGGTTCTTTTCTGCCTTTACTTCTAGATATTTTCGCATTGTTCATACATTTTGACAATATTTCGTCACTCGCCCTTATACATATATATAACCGCTATAACCAAACCATAATATCCCTTTTTTGTCGTTTGAACAATCACACCCTCATTCACACCAGGTAGTTGTATAGCGATTCTCACGTACGCTCTCATGCTATTTTTCGAAAGGAACTTATTTAAACTACTTTCATGAGTCCTTTTACACACTCAAGATTCGCTGCCGGGTAATTTTTCATTCTGCTTCGAAACAAAGCGAGAGAAGGGATTATACCTGCTTAGCTAACTTATAATCTATTCCACACATTAAAACGATGTTTTCAACTGAATTCAGGCATGATGCCGACCACTTGCTTAACTCAAATTCATTAAGTATGAGACAGGCAGGTAAACTTTCACATTGCTTGTATGAGTTTTATGAGCACTGATACAAAGTAAAGTGAAGGGAAGCCCTATTGTTTATTTACTTCACTACCGGGTCATAGCTCCCGAGCCGTAGAGTTGCGCTTTTTCTAGCTTGCGCTGAAAGAGTTTTAGATGAATGGCGAGAAATTAAAAATTCAAAACAAAGCGAGGCGGTGCGTGGGCGGACGGACGGCAAAACGCGGAGGGCGGGCGGCGATCGAAGAGCGCGCGCGGTGCCAGGGGCTGGGGGGCGAAGTAACGATCGCGGCCGGCCGCAGTCTTCCAGCCGCGAGTGCGCCGCGAGCATGAGCGACGTCGGCACGCTCGCCGCCATGGACGCCTTCGCGGGCGGCGCGAGGCGGAGGCCCGCGCGCCTGCCGCCACCGCCGCCCTTCGTGCCTCCGCCGCCACCGCAGCGACAGGACCACTACTACGTTCGCCGCAAGTCACCTGTGCCCCGGCATGCTGCCAACCTCACGCTGTTCGCGCGTTACAATGGTATCCACCACACACCATAACATCTTGATGCAAGTGAACCTTGGCGATCAAGTTGCCAGTCCGTCCCAGTCGCCACACCACCGCAGCTACCTTCCGTCAGCCTTCGCCACCGATACGGCTATCGCCGTGCCCCTGACACGTTCTCTCAATGTCAATGTCAACCATCTCTCACAATCTCAGCTGCACTTGCATCTTTTTTATCATTCGTATCATTATCTAGCTAGTATTTATAAAATCACCCTATGTATTGTGCCGTAACGTGTTTCTGCAAGTAGATGTAATATTATCGATTTCGTCTGATCATCTCGCCGGTGGCCTATATTTCGAACTTGCCGAACAAGCTTCTAATAAATGTGCGTTTATGTCTTTTATTGGACGCTCTGTGTTAGTTATTGCCAATGAAGGATATTAATTAGTGTTTGAACTATATGAACACGTAGGTACGAAATAAAGTTGCAGAGATTTTTAACACATAATAAATTCTAACTGCAATGATGATTATGACAATTTGAACATTTGTTGGATGGTTAAGGAATGGTATTAATATAATATATATGTATAGAATATAATAATATATCCTCACGCCTTTCCAGAAGGGTACCCGAAGGGGTAGGTAAAGGTGTACCTATTGGTAGCACCCACGTACCCCATTTCCGCCACAGATATATTTGAGGTGCGTTGTGGTTTTTCCTCTCGTACAGCTCGTGGTGTGACTAATCACTGTACTTAAGTTCAGAAAAACTCATTGGTACAGTCCGGATTCGTATTTGCAATCTTTGTGTTGCACGCAATTATTTGAACCACTTGACCACCACGGCTCTTATGATATTAAGTAGGTAATTAAATGTAATTTACTATTGAGCGAATTTTGTTGAAATATCCCAGCTCCCAGTAAATTACAAATTAATGGTCATTGTTAGTATGCTGCCCCGAGGTACGTACGGCTCGGGATTAACCACCCACGTCCGCGCTTTATGTATGCAAAGCTCACCAAAATTATTATAGCTTCTTAGGATTATTTGATCATTGTTCCTTTGAAATTTTTTTTTTTTATACTAATAAACGTTTATACTACCCATTGTATGGGTAAATGATTAATTACACATTGGAATATAAATATATGTCGATATGTAAATTACTCTGGCGGTATGTGGGTGTGGGTACTACTTTTACGCCTCTGCCTCTTGTTCTCTGAAACATCTCTTTCCTACTAGTGTAATGTTTCCATAAAAAAATATAAAATCTTGTTTAAAGCGGCTGTTAATGATTTTACACATCATTACACCGAGTCGAACGCTAAGTTGAAGTTATCGGGAACAAAATTCTTTTTTGGAGCCGATATAATACTCAGATAATAGTAAATATATTTTCAACTGCTTCATATATTCAACTAAATAGGCCCTGGTGACCTATATTCTGTTAAAAAATCATTTGCTTGCAATGAAAGATACGAGGAAAGACGGATGTTAGTGAGGTTTCGGCATGCATGGCGCCAATGCCTTCGATAGCGATAAATAACGACGAAAAAGCGTCGTGTGGCCTTGTCCAACTATTTGCGGCGTTCCTGTGAACCGAGTCGCTCTGCTGTCGCCCAGCGCGTCAACACAAACTGTACCGTTTTAATTGCTCTACGGAATGTCAGTCATCAAATTTCGCTAGATAACGACGTCCATCTGGTGCAGCTAGCCTTGTCAACGGCGATTTTATATTTGTTAGATGACATCGGTTTATATCTTCCTGTTTTACAAAGTTGTTGTTGACAACTAGTAGAACAAAAACTTTGTTATCTCTCACGAGATTTCTCTACCAAGGTTTTACTTAATCTTCTCTCATATACAATTTCATATACATCTTAATCACATTATCATACGTATGTAGCAACTAACAATATACTTGTAACACAGGGGATAACAGAATGAAAACGAAGTATGGATTTTTTATCGCGATACATTAATTCATTGAAGTCATACGAGTATCATATGTTCACTTATTCAACTGCAAATAATCTACGTATTGCTAATGTTCTGATGGGATTATTTTTACTCATAACCTTCATATTTTTTTATTATATGGTACAATTATACATAATAACAACATTAAGTGCAGGTATTGGTGGATGGTGAAATATGTTGTATCTGTCTGAAAAACTACACGCCCTTGACCTACCGTCGCTTTGCCCCTCCGCTGCACCGCCCAGATCCGACCGACATACTTAAAGCTCTCGAAATGATCTCCCCTATTTATACAAACATCTTTGATAAACAATTCAATGGTCTCTGTTATTCAAACTGTCATGTCCCTTTAATTTAAACATTTTCTAGCTACATTATTTGACACCTAAAGGTCGGTGGATAGAAATAACGCTCTTTCATTATAAATTATTTGTCACTTTATGTCACCACAGTGGTTAACTTTCATTTCATTTCTTCAACCACTAATTGAATTCTTCAATATTAGTTTTACTTAGGTTATAGCTAAAATAATACCTTGAAGACTAGAAAACCTTTTCCATGATGAAATGTCCTTGAGTTTATTTTAGACTAGCGACCCACATCTCAATAGGATGTTGTCGATGAAAGCTCCTAAGTGACTTTTCAAATTTACACAAAACCTTAAATCATTGACCTTCTCCGTGATTCACTCTGTCTATTATCGAAAACCGTTAAGAAGGTTTTGTGTTCGAACAGACAGGGGTTAAGAACAAATTCCACACCACCCGTGACATTTTATTATTCCCCTCAAATACACCTTCGTGGCCTAGTTATCTGGTCCTGGCTATAAATATAGTGCCATATGCATACATAAAGATATTTCTATTTTCTAGGGCAGCAGTTCGAACGAATACACTTGAGCTATTTTTATATTCTTAATCTACCATTTGAATCTGCTATGTTTTGAAAATACCGCCCACGTGGATTAATTGGGCTGAGCGTTGTGATTGAAATATTTCGCAACGTACATTCCTGTCAGTGCTCCATGCTAGTACACATGAATCATGTTCAAGATAAGTAGGCATGCTCCTAATCTGCCCACTATCTTTGAGATATGAAGTAGTTGCCGAAATAGATATATTATTGTGGTACGCATATTTGAACTCGATACGATGGAGTAATGTCGGAAACTAATTCAACACAGGAAATTGTCTTGTTCAGATGTTTAGTTTGATTAGTATTATAATGTGGCTGTATGATTTTAGGAAATGTCTGTATGTATCACATTACGTAACGTGAACGGCGTTAGAAATTGACATTATTTCAACATGTACCTGTTAACGCGCTAGTTTATAAATGTAAACTGTTTTATTTCAATGAGCTAGTTATTCTTAGTGTTAGAAGGTGGTATAAATAAACAGAGGACAATCCATCCCTCTAGATTTGTAAAGTTAGCATAAATCTTCGCTTAAGATTGCTACATGAGAAACGGCATGAAAACAATTGTACACCTTCTATTTTTCATTATTATAACACACTTAAATATAATTTATAACTTGCACAACAACACAATAATTTTGTCCGCCCTAGGCTTTAGACTAATCGAACTGCTCGTAAATCCTTACAAAAGCATTAAATAAAACGTGCTATCTGCTTATCGTTCAGCTGGGTCAGTCAACAAAATTCCTCCTCAGTTTTAATTTGTTTCGTATTTAAACAGGAACCGAAATGTACACGTCCAGCAACGAGACAGCCATCCAAATCGCGGTGTAATGTAATAAAGAATTCGTCTGTTGTACACATACCGAATACCTGGCGCGTCAGTGGCGTTTTCTGTTTTTTATCGTATTCACTGTATTTTTAACGTGCTCGTGTTAGATACGTCGTTTTACGCGACATGACGAGCGAGTGAGCGCGCCAACTAGTGTCCACCGCTCGTACTCTTGACATTGTGTGTTGCTATTAGTGTTCGACCACCATACCTCATTATCGTAGCGGTTATATCAATTGGCATAACTCACTAATTACATCATCAGACACGGGTGACTGCTGACCTTCGTGGAGCTATTACGTTTACTAATGCTTCCTATATTTTGGCGACGTCTCCGAAATTACCTCTGGGTAGAAAAACAAGACACTTGTGCCACAATTTTTTCTTGTCGATTAACTATTTATTATTGCATGGATCTCAAAAATACGAGTAAGACCATTTAGCTCCGCTAAGTGGACTTACTTAAGGACTTTGAATTTTTCCTAACGCACAATTGTAGTTTTATTATTATCTTACTACATGCTAGATTTTAAAAATTTACCAACCTTGGGTAATTTTTCATCCCCAAAATGGTACGTCCAGACACACAAGAGCAACAAGCGAATAGATTGTTAGTTACTCGCCACGTGGTTACTTATTCGTTACATAAGACTGCAGCAAGGGCGGCGAGCGTCCTCGCTGCTCGGCCAAGGGCGGCTGCATTGATCGGAGCCGCCCCCGGCCGCGGCGCGCGCTCGCGCACCAGTCCACCTCGGCCAAACAACACTGTGGAATAACCAACAGAGTTAGTCGATCTCATGAACAGGCGGTAACATATTGAAGACAATCATGTTCACACACCACCTCAATTAGAATGTAGTGTGTCAAAGTTCCTTGAATGCTGCCAAAAGTTATGATTTATTTAACATGCAACATATTATGAACTAAGCGCCAGATTATAATCCGAAATATAGCTTACTACTAGTATGTACATAATAGGTATATGTATATTATATCCCTGGTGTTGCAAGCGTCCATAGGGGGCGGTAACCGCTTACCATCGGGCGGGCCGCATGCATGTTAGCCATCCTAGCGGTGTATAAAAATATAAACTGTTCAATATCACATTCTACGTAGCGTGAACCTCAATTCAACAATAGGTACTACCTAAGCTTGTATTAAGAGGAATGCTATGTTTTCGGGTCGGCTTTCCGCCGGCTTGGTTTTCCGCAGCGCAAATCCTCGTAAAGCTCTAGAAACCACTACTGTTATTATATGTCCTAAGATAGGGGCTTTATAGAACGCGACAGGTCCCGGGTACATCCATTTTTCAATTTATGTCGTGACACATAATTGCGAATTAGGTGACATCATGTTTAATGTATTCTACTTGGCAAGAATATTCCTCACTGCCACCCACTTACCGTGTAAATATAATCTGTATCCTACTTTCGAATTTTATGTACATACGTACATATGTATGCGTACTAATAGTATGTATAAATACGAAAGTTTATCAATATACTTTATGAACGTTTGTTTCGCCAACACGGGCAAACAGATAATCGGATTTGGGTGAATTTTGAAACAAAGTTCCTATCCTTATATTAAGCTCTTTTTGAGTTTCGAGACAGAGAGAGAGATACCTATCGAGTTCGAGTTTCTTGTTGCCTGCCACACAAAGATGGCAAGTTCAAATCCCGACGGTACCAGTGACTTTTTCTGAACTTAAGTACAGTGATTTGTCACGTATATGTAATACTAGCTGTCCCGCCCAGCTTCGCTCGGGTGAAAAAGTTAAATTGTCCGTAACACGATCGCAGCGCCACCTATTGGGTCCAATTGTAAATCTAAACCATTCTCGAATCTAGCTTAAGACACACAGAAACACATAGAAAGCTTCGCCCGGGTAAAAAGGTAAATTGCCCGTAACACGATCGCAGCGCCACCTATTGGGTCCAATTGTAAATCTAAACCATTCTCGAATCTAGCTTAAGACACACAGAAACACATAGAAAGCTTCGCCCGGGTAAAAAGGTAAAATTCTTGAAACTCGATCGCAGCGCCACCTATCGGGTCCAATTTAATATAGCCTATGTTACTCGGGGATAATGTAGCTTTCCAAAGGTGAAAGAATTTTTGAAATCGGTCCAGTAGTTTCGGAGCCTATTCATTACAAACAAACAAACAAATCTTTCCTCTTTATAATATTAGTATAGTGTATATACATTTAACACTGGAGGGAATGCCGGTTAAATGCGGGTACTTTTCTCCATTGGAGTATATCTCCTAGTACTACCTAGTATATACCGGTTATGCATTATAGTATACCAATAACCTCTTACTTCTTTAAGTATTCTGTGTAAGTATAACTAAATCGTATTCTTTATCACATTTATCGATAACATTATCGACAATTTGAATGATCTAATCGCCATATTGAAACTGAAACTCATAACGCAAATTATGTTCTTCTGAGGTTATTGATCAAATCAATTGAACGAATCATGTGACTTATGAGCCAGTGATGGCAGTATCACACACTCATTCGGATACCTCATCTGTAGGCCAAGAAAATTAGCAGGCTTTCGTTACCTGGTGACATTGAAGGCCTATAAGTCACGTGACACTTACTGACACGGTAAATCGCAATGAAAAGGTATCAATAAGTAGTATATACCTAATAATAAGCCGGACTATAGCACACTATTCAAACGATGAATAACTCGCCTTTATTAATGTGAAACTCTCGTCTACGATTGATCTTCAAATAAAAGCTCCAAGTTAAAGCACAGAGAACTTAGAGTTAACTAAAGTGTGCAAGTAAGCAAGTAAACAATTTATTCCGCTCGTCTTAATGTGAAGCAGTTACCTACCGAAGTAGCACGAGTTTACAGTCTACTATGTGTGTGTGTACATGTTACGTGTCGCGTTTCAAACAAAACATTAATCATTGTACATGTAAATTACTATATAGTAGTTATAGTTTGGTAATGAACATTAGGTATGTGGGGCAAACACCTGAGGAATGCCTGTCACAATCGAAGTATTTTGATGGATGCCTCTTGATCGCGTCTTCAGTTGGATAGGCACTCATTACAAATCTGTATGATAGCTTGAGATGTTGCACGCAAGTCTATAGTTTTATTTGTAGCGTCGTAAGCACTAAAGATGCGTCAGTTCAGTTCCATGGAGAGGCCAAGGCCGGCGCCGACGCTCCGCGGCGGTGAATGGAGGCGCGTGCCACGCCGCCGCCGTCACAAGTCCAACGCCTATTATTAGAATTAACGCCATACCATTCTATAGGTAATATGACGATGTACAGCGTCGCAAGGAGCTCGTATTCTAGCCCAAAGATAGCGAGTTTCAAAGGTCTGTTGTTATTATCGTTTGTACCCTACAGTTTATTGACTTCCGACCGCGGGCTACAGGTCGATGTATCCACATTCCTAGATGGTATTGTGGTAGCCTGTAATGTGATTACGTTAGAATTATTTTTTCTTACTTTTATCTCGTATTCTATACTAATATTATAAAGAGGAGATTTGTTTGTTTGTTTGTTTGTAATGAATAGGCTCCGAAACTACTGGACCGATTTCAAAAATTCTTTCACCTTTGGAAAGCTACATTATCCCCGAGTAACATAGGCTATATTAAATTGGACCCGATAGGTGGCGCTGCGATCGAGTTTCAAGAATTTTACCTTTTTACCCGGGCGAAGCTTTCTGTGTGTTTCTGTGTGTCTTAAGCTAGATTCGAGAATGGTTTAGATTTACAATTGGACCCAATAGGTGGCGCTGCGATCGTGTTACGGGCAATTTAACTTTTTCACCCGAGCGAAGCTGGGCGGGACAGCTAGTTTGTGATAAACAAAAAAATTATATCCTTAAAAATAGAATGTATATTTCATGTGAAACACAATAGCTATAGCTTCATAAAATACATACATATCATTACGCCAAGTCCCTAACGGGGTAGGCATAAAATAAGCGTATAATATGCAATTACAAAGGAACGGAACTAAAATCTTAATGCACCAATTATTCTGCAGCTTCTAGACCACAGACATAACTGTTTATAAGCTTAGTTTATAATAAAAAAATACTTTGTTTATTTTCAGAGCCAAAGAAAGACAAGTTGGAAAATGGTGGCGAGATGATGAGGCCTGAGCGACCGAACTCCTTGACAGCTGGAAAATTACCGCGGCGGATATGCTACCAAGGAGATGTCGGTTAGTGTTCGTTGCATTTTACAGTCTAGGGAGAACTGGCGGTCTATACTCTCTGCCTACCCCGTTAGGGACTCGGCGTGCTGGTATGTATAATATGTATGTGTGCATTTTACGAGTCTATTTAATTTGATTTTTATCATTTGTCTATTTAAAGATCGGCATGACACAGGTCTAGGCAATATAAATATCGTGAATGATTATTTTTAATTCAAATAACAACCTCACACTTTTAGAACAGTTAATCATATTTTATCTGCCTACCCAACTACTACATCTACGTCTACTTTAAAAAAAGTAGTTAAAGTGTTGTTCGCATTGGAAGTGTTGGTATCGATTCTTTAATTAAAAGAGACACGTTTTACGAATGTATATATACAGTTTATGACGGACTGCGTATAGTTTGAGTAACATTAAAATTGAAGGTAATTTATTCGTTTCAGTGGGTGGCTATGGATCCACGAGTGAAAGTGGAGCCAACAGCGGGGAACAGCTGATGCTGTCGGATCTGCCAGAGCCGCCCATCGCGCTGTCCGATATCGGGCCTATCCCGCCCCCGCCCATGTTCAGCTCGCCCAGTCCCACGCGCCACCACCACCAGCACGCGATGTTGACACATCCTCTCTCCGACTGTAAATAGATACTATCATTAAACATTTCTTACCAAATTGATAGAAGACTATAACCTATTAGAAGCTTTATGCTGCCGGAGCAACATATATACACACTAGCTGTCCCGCCCAGCTTCGCTCGGGTGAAAAAGTTAAATTGCCCGTAACACGATCGCAGCGCCACCTATCGGGTCCAATTGTAAATCTAAACCATTCTCGAATCCACCTTAAGACACACAGAAAGGGATAGCTTCGCACGGGTGAAAAAGTTAAAATTCCTAAAACTCGATCGCAGCGCCACCTATCGGGTCCAATTTAATATAGCCTATGTTACTCGGGGATAATGTAGCTTTCCAAAGGTGAAAGAATTTTTGAAATCGGTCCAGTAGTTTCGGAGCCTATTCATTACAAACAAACAAACAAATCTTTCCTCTTTATAATATTAGTATAGATGTACACATTCTTGTTCATAAAATATTGGTATTGAAGTAAGAAAAATGTAAAAAAAAGAATAACGTAACAACAAACAATTGAAGTTGATATGAAACACACTATTTTATTCCTCCCCCTCATATAACTTATATTACCATAGAATGTTTAACGTCATAACACTTGTCTTGTCAATTTTATTTATTTGTTTTACGTGTACCATCATTCACTTCGTACTCTAGTTTACCGCCTTGTATACCATAAAAACGATTGTTATTTTATACACAGCGGATGACGAAGATAATCACGAAGATGAGGAGGCGGAGTTGGCACTCAGCGTGGACACGTCGCGCGTGGAGGAGATCCCGCCCAAGGAGCCCAGCTTCACTGCCGTGCCGCTCAAGTCGGTGCTGAAGAAGCGACCCGCGCCCGCCGCCTCGCCCGCCGCCACGCCGCTCGCGCCGCGGCAGGACCACCACCACGCCAGCTTCAAGTCAGTACCTATACAATCATTACTTGTTAAAATATGGGTCCATATGTTTAAAGTTGCTTAAAAAGACCGAATTGCCGGATTTACTTGACATGTCTTGCCCCAAAGAACATTCTGTATTCCTCTGGTTGAGGATAGTAACTATTGCAATTGTTAATATAACTATTTCAGTTAAATACCCGAATACATTGCGATAATGTGAAAATAGTGTAATGATTGCTCTACTGGGTATTGGGATGAGGTTTTCGTCTAGGTATTATTTAAAGTTAATGTGAGCCTCACTATCAATAATTGAACATTGCGAATTGGTTGTGGGTGATAGTGAAATGTTACGTTTATTTTCATTGTGCGCCGCCACGCAGACGGCCGCCGCCTAAGCCCAGGATCCGCATATGGTAACAGTCCTAACGTTAAGTCAGTGTTGTGACCCACGCCATCTCGCCCAGAGGCCCCTTGACGGCCCGCTTCGCCTTAGTACATGCATCGTGCAGTGCACGCTTCTGACTACCATACCTGTTAACGACTTGTTCACGTGTCCCACACACACACACACAGACACACTAATAACTTAATAACACTAGCTTTACATTAATATTTATTCCAAACATCAACCAGCCACGATGGTAACACTGCAATTTGAATACATTATATTAACAAAGTGTTTTGTCTCGTGATGTTCACTCCATACTTACATACTAATGTTTGAGATAAGAGAGAGTGCCGTATTATAAGTAAGGTGTCATGGTTATCATGTTTACACTCTGCTATTGTTACATTGTTGTTTCGTGTTGCATGTTTGTTCTTCATAAACATTTCCTTCATTGTCATTGAGATTTTAAATTCTTATTATTTAGTGAGCCGGTTATAAATCGTGATCATGATGTTTGTTTGTATTTGCAGTCGTGCTATTAGGCCAAAATTATATTTTTACAAACCGAATGCTCTGTCTGTTCTGAGGCATGCTGTTTAGAATAGGATTTATTCTAACATTCATCGTTTTAATAAATACGCATTAATGTAAATCTGTTTGTGCTGCTAGCAGGCAATGAAGTAGGTAGTAGGGGATTGTGCAAGTCAATGGCGCTATCCTAAGAATAAAAATTAATAAAATAATATTCTTACAATTTAGAGGACGCTTAAATTTACCAAAAAGAAAATTATTGAAGTCACATAAAAAATATATGATTGAACCAATCCATTGCTTGGGATATAATTTCACTTCTGCTCATAATTTGGCGTTCGGGTGTGTCCACAAGATTAGCAGCTAAGGGGTAGTGAATATTACCACATTCTTTGACAGGAAAAACAATGTCCCATAGTTTTTAGACATGTAGACATCCTATCACGAAATAGTACTCATTTGGTATTGGATCATTTTAATTTTAAATATAGATGTAACGCCTTGGGCTGACCGAATGAATGCATATACTATAGAAATCATAAATACTGTCGTTTAGATACCAACCTACTTACTTACCTACGTGTGTTCTAAAAAACACAACGATCTTATAACCTTTCAATGAACTTGATAAAAATTATTGTTAACGTTGCATGACACAATATCTAATAAAAAAAATAGCTTTAATAGCTAATTTTTTTTCACGTTTTGAAACCATAGTAATTTGATAGTCTTGCCTTTGGTTTTCTCTAGTACTTTTATCTTGAAAGGAATACATCAACTTGCAATTGCTATTCCCGAAACTCATGTGATTGGCTTAGAAATATAATATTTATATAATAAAAAAAGGGTCAGGTAGATATTGTTTTAGTTTTGTTGTGTCGCGTATGGTATAGATATAGTAAAGTATGCCTTGACCCTTAGCACCCGGGGCCCGGTTCGCGTGGATAATAAGGAGAACGCGCGGCCATTTGAAGGCGAGTACCGTGAGGACTACTCCTCGGAGTCTGAGCGCGTGGCCGCCAAGCTGGCGCGCAAGGAGAGTCTCAACATCAAGCTGGCGCTGCGACCCGACAGACAGGAGCTTATCAACAGGTACGTACCTAGTTAGCTTAAGGGGAAAGAGGTTACAACCGAGCACAGCGGAAGAAGTACAGTGATTAGTCACACCACGAGCTTAACGGTGAAGGAAAACATCGAGAGGAAACCTGTATACGTCTGAGAAGAAATTGAAAGGCGTATAGTCGTGCTGGAGTAACGGCGATGGACTCACCCTCTGTCACGTTGGCACCTAATATATTTCTGGCGGAAAGTGGGTGTGTGGGTATTACCTATACACCTCTGCCTACACCTTCGGGGACCCTTGTGGGAAGGCGTGAGGATATTATTATTATTATTATTATAGGTCACTAATGACGCCGCAATATCATTTTAATACAGCTATTACAAACCATAAAGCGAACAAACTTTTCACTTCAACTGGTATATTATGTGAAATATATATAATATAATATACACAGGCTCCTGGCTATAAGCAGCAACAGTCGTGAGATGGTCAACAATGGTTCGATTTGGCACCGTTCTAAATTGTGAAACTAATTAATACAAAATATTACCAACGGTGGATTGCAACAAACAACTATTTTAGTCTCATTGCGATGACAAATCGAATGAGTCGTGCATATTTTTATAAATTTGAATGAACTTTTTTGTTTTATAAAAAAAAATCTCTTTATTATACATCCAAGTCATAAAATCGAGTTGTCAATGCCACAAACTGCGTGAACGCAGATCATTGTAGTTCCGAAATTAGCAATGCTCTGGTTAGGGCGGTGACACACCAAGGACTGCTATTATACTAGTTCTTCGCGAATTATGAGGAAAATAGAGTAGCAATTTATTTTATTTCATGTTCCAAGAAATCAATCCCAGGAATATGCGACTTAAATATGACAGAAAGTTTAACGTGTACATATATTTATTGAACATAGACGTCACCACCCTCGTTAATATACATGCGATATGTCATATAATATATGCAGTTACTCCCAATCTGTATTTGTCAAAACAAACGCTTACACAACGTCTATTAGTTGAATAATTTTAGACAGCGTATGCTAGTGTGCGCCTGGCGACAATGCTAGCGCAGCCTGGCCGTGTATTTTGGTCACTACCGACATCCATTGTTATCTATCTATCATTTCTCCCTGATTCCGTGAGTGCTCTTGGCACTGACATTGTTGTACTGCTGACCGATTTTCGACGGTACAAATGTTTGAGCATGAATTATGATATTGTGTTTTAAGTCTAACTAGAGACATCCGTTTCAGAGGTTAATAAAAAAAGAAAAACGGACCAAATTTACTTAATCTCTACTATATTAATTGAAATGTGCCTAGATTATGCGACTTGGGAATAGGCCAAGTATATATATTAATCGGATATTATGAAAACATCGCTTGAGCTTTGGCAAATTTTATACTGTCGGTCGGCTGCCAGTAGGTACGGCGCGCGTCTGTAGCGAATAAATTGTATTGTTAGTAGAGTACTCGGAGAGAAAGTTACGTCAGTTTGAACGACACGCGACACAGATAAACACGTTCATTATGCTAATTGTGTGACCGGTACATGCGCAGGAACATTCTGGTGGTGCAGAGCGAGCACGAGCGGCAGGAGTCCTGGGAAGCAATCGGCGCGCGGCTCATCCGACGCCTGTCCATGCGGCCCACCGCCGAGGAGCTCGTCGAACGGAACATTCTCAAGAGTAATTGATTGATATCCTTAAGCTAACTCCTTGTATAATATACAATGCGAAGTGCTTATGTATCATCTTGAATCCCGCAGGTCAGTCTCCAGCGGAAGAGAAGAAGCAAAAAGAGGAGAAGAAGCGGTATCTGCTACGCAAACTCAGCTTCCGACCGACTGTAGATGAACTCAAGGAGAAGAAAATCATTCGTTTTAGTGATTACATTGAAGTTACGCAGGTATTTTGATAAGCTGACAGAATATAGATGCTTATGGTATGTACCTAAGGGTTGTATGTTACATCGCGTGTTGTGTTAGGCGCACGACTACGACCGGCGCGCGGACAAGCCGTGGACGCGCCTGACGCCGCGCGACAAGGCCGCCATCCGCCGCGAGCTGAACGAGTTCAAGAGCTCCGAGATGGCGGTGCACGAGGATAGCAAACACCTCACCAGGTGCGTATCGGTAGTGGTGTGTGAGTGGCGAGTGTAACTGTGGGTGAGGCAGCGGTGTGACTGTGTGTTGTCTGTGCAGGTTCCACAGACCTTGACGGCCGTGCCTTAGCCCGGGCCAGGCGCGCTGAGCACCATCGGCCGCCGCGAGCCGCTCCTGTGATGTAATGTTGTTTAATGACTTCTTCCGACCCTCGGGAGATTTGTATGCAATAACTTACCAAATCGCATCGGTAAAGTGTTGAATATTCTAAATTTGCGTTATACAGCTGTTTTGACGTTACGTTTTGTAAGTGCGTACCGTGAGTGCAATCTTGTTTTGTATTTCCTATAACTGTATTGTATTGTATCGTATCGTAGTTATTGCCGAGTACAATTTATAATTATTGTGGTATCGTTTTATGTTAAGTCGACCTATTCTAAGCGTACCTATACATTCTTTGAATTGACCTTCGCGAAAGGTTAGTGATACTGATTATAGCGGTGGAGATTATGCGCTTTCCACTCTGTGAATTGTTTTCCACAATTACGAGTGCATTATTTCGATATGTGAGACTTGTATGCAATATAGAAAGTTGGGTAGACTTGTGATTGCTTTCTCATACATTGCTAGCTTTTAGCTTCGTAGTCATTAAGCTAGATTGGATTGTATTAACATTATTTATTGCGCATTGCACTGTGTTATGATTGAGTCACAATTAAAGATTGCAATAAATATTTCACATTATTAGAACGGCGCAATGTATACGGTGATCGATGTTTTGTTTGGAAGTTTCATCAAATAGTTTCGGGTTAGTTTATTTGATTATTGAATATGTTACTCTTGTTTATTCGAAATTTGCCTTTATTGTCATTATGTTGTCTGTTACGATCGATATACTCTGATTTTCACATTATTCTTGGCATGTTAATTTTTTTACTTCACAATTGTGAATGCAATAATTGAAACAGTGAAACCTTTTAAATATAAGTATAATGCAAACACTGTAGTGTAGCAATATTTTTTCGGCAACATACGTACATAGATGTTATTTTAGTTGCGTGTGTCTCTTGGGAATTGAATTTTCGCACCGTCTGGGCAACTGCACCGATTGATTTCCATATAATTGGCGAGCTTCCAAGTGCTGTGCAAGGCACCATAACTGCACCCAAACTTGGGTCAAACATGGAGTTTTATTGAATTAGTGTATGTACTTATTATTATTATTAATTGTAGATTGCACGCCCGTATACATGCTCAAATGAGGTAATCGGCAAATGTACGACCAATTACAATCATTATGTACTAATAAATATCACCTCTAGGTCTGTGCTATACACGGTGTACAAACAAACAACACACTGTTACGAAGGTAATTGAGTTTACTTAATATTTCTACATTCTGTTGGAGTAAATGTCGTGTTTGTTTGCACACCTGTATAACTCGCGTGTTTATTGGAGTATCAATTGTTACTACGCCACTTGTGAAATATATTAAACAGTCAATAATATAATAATTACCTAACATTGCTATTTTAATATTGTGCGAAAATACATACATAATGTGATTATTTAGTCTAACTGGTCCAGAAATGAATGAGGGTATAAAGTGAAGGGTGAAGGGGTGATTCTGTGTGTAGCGCCCCATCTCGGTGGCGACTAGAGCGAGCTCAATGAAACGGCAGTGATTAGCTAATACAGGCACCTAGTAATGCTTGGGGCGTGTGCTCATTAAAGACAACCGGAAACGACGCCAAGAGTCACACGGGAGGCATCGCTCGGTGCCTGGTCATTAGGTGCATGTCCAGTGCAAGGTCGTGGCGACCTAGCCTACCCACGCCAACACTAAGCTATTCACATTTGAATGAAAGCATTGCGTGTAAGGCACGATGTATTTGTAAGTCTTGAAACTAGCTGTTCAGTGAATCAAAGCCTTCTGAGATTACGTTATCAGTGTATTGACAAAATTATAATTATCTTGTTAACTTAAACGTTTACTACATTATCATATTAACTTGAATAGCAATAATACTACGATCGCCTTGTTCGGCTGATGCTATAAGAAATTATTTCGAGTTAGTGTTGAGAACATTTTTATATAATTGTATAGATAACTTTTTCTTAGTATAACTCATAGATAGGAATCAGTTATAAATATTTCATTTTTTTTATATAATACGTACGTTTAAAAGTGATGTATTTGTTCTGTAGCGGTGCCATTTTGTGTAACGTGGTTTTGAAAATGTATATATACGAGTTCTTGTTCAATTTGTCGGTTCTTGTGAAGGCGTACATATTGAATGCGCCAATGTTTACTTACGTAACGTGTCGGAAGCGGATTGAGGATGGCTGAGGTCGGTTTAGAACCTAACGGAGCTTCGCAGCTGGCAGATGGCGTGTCTGCATAGTTGTCTTCGTGTTTGTCAGTGTGTTGACAGTACATCATACAGAACTGTGGCGAGCCACTATGTTGATTGTTGATGGCTACTCCTGAGACCATTCCATTATAGAATAGTGTGGAAGCCAAAATGACGACTTATTTTTCTAAACGATTTTGTTAGATTTGCAATTTAAAGTATTAAGGTAACATGTAGATGTTTATCGATATATATATTATCTGTAATAATAAGACATCAGATTTCCAAAGATCTAAGGCTCAACTAAATTCTTTTAGCTATTAAAGCTTACATTTTGCCATTAAAATACGATCATGTACGTGCGTGTAGCCACGACCCGGTGGCGCCGGCCTTGCGGCGCGCTGTGCCGCCGGGGTCCACGGCCGGGCGGACTCATCGCATCACAAATGAGTATACATCGGATATACTCGTAATGTATTATAATTATCTATATTAGCTATATTGTTGCTTTAACGATAAATTGTGATACGGTTGTAATTTTATAATATTCCCTTGTTTTATATAATTATGCATTCTCTTTAAATCATTCGTCAACTGGCAATCTTCTACCACAACTGTCGTATTGATAAATATTTACATTGATTGTTTGCTATGCCTATAATATATAAATACCAGCATCCCTTGAAAAGTTTAATATTTTATTGGCTAGTGATTGATATTATTAGTAAGTTTTCTGAAAATGTTATAAAGATATATTACAAACAATTTGATCACTGGTGTTAATTATATAACTTCTAAAATGATTCTAAGGCAATTATATGGATAAAAATTATTTTAAGATTCTTTGCTTGTATATAATTTAAACTTTTGATGTAAATTTAGGGAATCTCTTTAATTTCCGTTAAATGTCGAGCGTATATTTTTTGTAATTGCTATCATCAATAAACTGTATACTTTTGCTTTTACTTTGAATTTATGTAAATTATTAATGACATGTTGTAATAAGACGTATATATGATAGCCATAAAATTACTTGTTTTATATAAAAATAAGTCTGTAAATATCATGATTATACATTAAGTTTTATACTTGATTGTTTTTGTTTCGACTTCAACCTTCATCATAAACATATGTCTTGCCTACATGTAACCTTGTAATCTTTACATAGTTCCTTATGTCTGAGATCTTAATAATTGTCCTAGTGATAAACCTCGAAAGATAGCATGAAAACCCCGCGGTTCGAAGTACGTGTGGGGAATCTTGGGTCTTGATAGAATAATATTGCTGCTGAGATGCAATTTTACTTGTCTCTGGTGATACATATATTACATACATACATACATATCAACACGCCAAGGAGTATAGAGCGCCAGTTAACATATATTAAGTTAATAAAAAGTAAGTAAACCCATACATTTCTCTTTGAATCCTTCTGAAATATATGCGCGTTTTTAAGCGAAGTCTTCCATCACCGCAAAGCTAAAAAACCTCAATGTCTTTTATTACCTCACCACTGTCCATTAGTAACATGAAAAGAAAAATAAGTTTTCTCAATAAAAAAAGTAAAACTTGGTACATATCTAATGAAACACATCGCGCATAACATTAGAGTTTCTTGGAATAATTTGTCGTGGAGAAAGTGAATCCTAGGTATTTAGCTGTATCTAGTATGGTATGGCGTTTGCGGTTTGCAGAAAGGCGTGAGTGATTTGTGATGGCAACGTTTTCATTCGCGTATCTATGGTCAAATTGACAGGTACAGGACTTAGGTAACAATTACGACTGCTTGGTTGGAGTTCCTGACTGCGACGAATGAAGTAGCGGGTTCGATTCTCGCTGTAAGCTGATGTTTTTGTAAAGACAAATATCGAAACCGCAGTCTCGCTGTCTTATGTATTTATATATAAATCTTCACGTCTTCTCTCACAAGGGTCCACTAAGGGGTAGGCAGTTGTGTATAGGTACCAACATACCGGAGATATATTTGAGATGCTAGTTTCACCGATGGTGAGTCCATCGCCGTTTCTCAAGCATAACTAAACATAAGTCTTTAAAGTTCTTCTTAAGCGTATGCAGGTTTTCTTTCGATGTTTTCCTTCACCGTGGAGCTTTTGTGATAGTCACACAAAGAGCTTTACAGTAAAGGTATTTAGGATCATAAGTATGTATGACGTTCTTAAGTTTCTGGTTTTCTATTTTATATGGGATTATTCCTAAATGTTATTATATAAGGTATTCAGGAGAGTCAGTCAGTCATCGCTCAGATACTCTGAGCGATGACTGACTGACTCTCCTGAATACCTTATATAATAACATTTAGGAATAATACCAATATGTAATGTACTGAACTAATATAAAATGACATTATTCACAGATCAGCTTCTAAGTAACGATATAAAACCTATGGCAAGATGTGCGATTAAAGCGGAAGGAATTTAGGTACCTATATGGTACGAGTAGGTACTTATTGTCAATAATGAGATTGTTTATGAATGGAAGCTTTGATCCGTGAGGCTGTATCGGCCTTATCGATGGAGACTTTCGATGGCGCTAGCTTATATCGTGTGAGACTGGGTTGAGAGAAAGTTAACTGTAGTGCGTGCCCGTTACCCGGCGCGCAGGCCGCAGTCCGCACCGGCCGCGCTCCGGAGATACGAGTGCGCCGCGCCGACACTCACGCGCACAATGTTTACCCCATACATCACTATCCGCAAATACATTACAGAAAGCGACAGTGTTTAATCATAAAGTGCTTCTTTGATCTGTGAACAGTGCATTCTTAATGAGCTCGTTGTGAAGGGCTGCAGTGGGAGTGTGCAACGGCCGCAACAAAGGATCGTCGCAATGACGTTTTCTGCCAGTATGAAGGAGAGTAAGCCGCGAACCGGGAAAAACACATGGGAGACAGAGGTGAGAATGTCCTTTGGAAAATTATACCAACTTCGCCTGGAATTAAATGAAACATTATTATTGACTCACTCTAATGTTGTTACGATAACGCCAAGCATCGAGAAAGCTTTCGATAACGTCGTTCATAGGCACATACTAATTCTCGCGACAGTTAATTACAGCTTTCACTATTGTTATAGTAGGTTGAGACCTATTTACATATGTTATGCAGATTCTGCTTCCAAGGAACGTTGAGCGCACTTAAATTGAATTTGCTAAATACAAGGGCTATTTTAATGTATTCATTGACGCTCACTTTACTTAAACATATAAAGAACCTATGTATACCTCAATTTTGCGTATCTGCTTACAACACATTTTGGCGTACCAAACGAACATCGTATTACTTATATTATTCTTAGGAGCCCTTCCAATCAATCTAGAAATTTGTTATTTCATCGCACCTGTTCAACAGCATGTATCTTATTTGATAAGAAAGTGTATTTATTAGTCTGTCCATCCTTTGTGTTCTCTCTACTAGATACTACTAATCTAATTTAGATGAAACTCGTGATCTATTAAGAACACGTCTTCTTGAAACGTTTCTGATTGGTCACTTCAGTACCTATCTTTCTATCTTACATAGTTGTATCTAAAAAAAATTGCAACTTATAGGTAGATACAGGTTCTTCTTGGACATTAAAAAAATATATGTTTCCCGCAATTCTATTATTTTTCTCCTCGCCTGCGCTCTGAGATCCATTCGGGGTAGGCAGAGGTGTACCCCATTATTTCGCCGGAAATATTTTTCGTGCCATCTTAATTAGCGCCACCTCCTAGCATTAATTACGTCATAATATTTTTAACTACTGACAAAAAACATCATCACAGGTATTATAAACCAAACACTCTGCAGCTAACACAACCTTGCTTTACATTCCATAGGTACAAATTGTAGTTACTGATATTAAACTTTTTTCGTGATCAGGAAATGAGCGGTTGCCTACCAGCAGGTAGGTACCTATAGGTAGAACATTCAGACCGAGTATTATACGACTTCACAAAAATAAGGTCGTGTGTGGTTTTATTATGTGACCTCGCTAAGCTATTTCCAAGCTCCAGCTCCTTTCTATCGTCAACATTAGGAAGTAATATGCTAGACCTATCCCCAGGTAGGTATACGTGCTTATAGTATAAGGTTCCCAAACGTCATTCTCTATTCAATGAAACAATAAATAAAAGAAAGTGTGAAATTTGTTAAGAACTAGCTAGATCTAATCGATCGGACGCTCAAGGACGGTAACGTCAAGATTACTCGAAACCGGCGAGCATGTATGAAGAGACTGATGAATGTGGACGAAGCGAAAGAGGTGTGTAAGTCTAGAGAGAACTGACGTAATAACCTCTCTGTTAGCCATTTAATCATCAAGTATCAAGATGTTTGTTATTTTTAAATGATATGAGTATAGGCAAAAAAGTTTGCGACGCTGAACGCTCGAGTGGTCTTAAAACTGTATAAAGGTTTTGTAAGGGAAATCTACAAACCCCTTTAAAAATGTGTTAAACGGATATTAATAATCCGAATACTACGTGATCATATTGAGAATGCACCCATAAGCATTTAAAATTCATCGATTACCGTTACCTATAGGCATCAAAATTGAGAGAAATCACAAATTGTGTGTCCAACTGGCGTTGTTACCTACCATTTTACGATAGATCGGAAGTATGTCAGTACAGCGATCAACAATCCGTGATCTGGGTCGGTGCTCAAGCCTGGTGACCACAGACAGACCAGCTAGTTATTTTCTTTAGATAATGTTTGTTAACCTGCCTTGCACAAGTGGTTTTGTAAGCCATAACAATATAGTTACTTTTAAACTAACTCACCTTTGTTACTAAGGTAAAAAAGCCCAGTTGACCGACAGCAATTTTCACCCCATCAAATTATTGGATGGCTATTAAGCCTTCCAATGGAACCTGGTTGTTGCAAAAAAAGAGATTACAATACCAATTGAAAATACTAATTCGATGTAGGTAGGACCTTGCGCTGATTCTGCAAGTGTCGAAATAATGTGGTGGAGTTTTTTTGAAAAATATGTAAGCGAGCATGGCGAAAAGAGTCGGAGACATAAGAAAAAAGGAGATGAAACGTCTTGATCTTATGTATACTTATATCGATAAATTAAGTACCTATCACGTATGAAATCACGAGACGATATATTTAGTTCGATAAAATCCAGTGTACTATTTGCTTTGTCTTTACTAGTTCTGCTTACTGACTAATTACTTTTTAATTACCCTACCACATTGGCCATTCAACTAATAGGCATCAATAATGTTGATAGATAGGGAAAATTTTGTAGGATATATTTTTTAAATTTTAATCGTAATATTGAGATCAAGTGGTCAAGCAAGGTGAACTGTTTTAAAAGTTCACAGCCTTGTATAATTCCGACTTAGTCACGACATTCATCTTCTTTCGATGCGAAATAATGTTCCAATTGCGAAATTGAATTAAATAAATGCAATCGAAGTACACTTTTTTCAGCTTGCAGTTAAAATGCAAATGGTCAAATTTCTTTGTGAGAACTAGGTGAGCTTTGAATGGAGCAAACGACGATATTATACTTGCGGGTAATGTTACAAAACACGCCGGTAATAATAGCTTAGAACAATTGGGTTGTCTAATGTAGTTGGTAATATTTGATAACATCAATTAGTTCCTAATATTATCGTGTCAGCACTACTTATTCTTAATATCGCTGCGCATACGCGCGTGGCAGTGCATTAAATATTTTTTTCAAAATAAAACGCTAGCATGTATACACACCTTTAGTATCATTTAATCATTACCATATTCAAGCAGGTACTGGTTGTCAAAATAATGAACAACTTTCATGTGAGAACAACACAGCATGTCAGATTTAATTACTGCTTTCATACCGGTAGTGGTCATCGAGATTCGTGCGTTTGGCCATAACATTCACAAATTACGAATGGACCGTGGAGCTCTGAAGTATAATGCTAATTGCCCTCCTCACCCAGTTTAGCGCACTCAAGTTAGAGGGGAAGCAACTGTAAATCAGTGATGTAGGAAAGTAGCTGTTCGTAAGTTTGCAAATACATATAAACAAATCGTAGTTGAATGTTTACTCACGTCCAGCTTTTGGTTATAGAGAAAATGTAGAGTCAGCATAGCTAACCGAAAATGAGCACGTTCCGAATGAAAGCGAGGGCGTCCGCATTGTTAAGGTAAGAGATCTTAATAGAAACCAGCGAAAAGGCTGTAACGCGCACGGCTTCGTTCGGTTTTGTTGTTGCAGTGAGAAGCAAAAACGTGACGGGCGGGATGTAGGTCGCGACAAGTGTACGCTGCTCTGTGTTCAACACACGCGACTCGGCCACATTGTCCTTGCGTACTGCCTTCTATCCTAGATTCCTACTATTCCTATTCATGTAGGTACTAAGTTACTCTATCGCGAATGAGTATATCGAAATGCTGATCTATTAATGTTTGGCCTAAATACAGATGAAGGCTGGTTTGGGGTCTATAATATGAGGGTCTATAATACCACTTATCAAATATCTTTTTACGTCTTATCTAATACATAGCATCTAAATCTGAATACGTCAGTTTCATAATAATATATAATACATCCTCACGCCTTCCCACAAGGGTCCCCGAAGGGGTAGGCAGAGGTGTATAGGTAATACCCACACACCCACTTTCCGCCAGTCGTGCTTGAGTAACGGCGATGGACTCGCCATCTGTCACGTTGGCACCAAATATACCTATATTTGGTGCCAACGTGACAGATGGCGAGTCCATCGCCGTTACTCAAGCACGACTATACATACGCCTTTGAATTTCTTCTCAAACGTATGCAGGTTTCCTCTCGATGTTTTCCTTCACCGTAAAGCTCGTGGTGTGGCTAATCACTGTACTTAAGTTCAGAAAAACTCATTGGTACAGTCGGGATTCGAACTTGCGATCTTTGTGTCGCAGGCAACTGCTCGAACCACTCGGCCACCACGGCTTCTTCGTCAGTTTCATGCTGTGCAAATAAAGTATTATATTTAAAGTGAAATTCTGACTGAATAATGCATTCGAATTGGTTTTGGGTGCACGTTCTTCTCTCAAATGATACCTATACATTCATATTGGTATTTTAGCTAAGCTTTTACAATAAAATCCTTATATTATCCTTTTCTTATTATCAATAAAGTTGTCTTTATTGAATATCGAATGAGAGCGTCAAAAAATATAAATCATGTTCTAAATAATCTTAAAAATAATACATTATCCAGTGTTTTCCGTGTAATACGAACGCATTAAAAACCGCAAAACTATAAGAGAGAAACTTAATAGATACCCATACCTGACCCACAGGCAAAGGAATACACATAATTACATTGCAGTGAAGCGGTCTTGGTTCTACAGACTACGGTTCCTAAAAGTACTCGGACAGAAAAGTCTGCGATAACCGCTTATCATTAAAGTACCTATAAGTTCACATATTTTTTTAAGGAAACACAAATAATAAACATTACTGACTAAGATAAAAAACAGCTTCTAATATCGGCTTTTACTTTTCAGCTACCTTTATATTAATTGTTTGTTTGTTTATAATGTTATTCTAAATCTGTGCAATAAATAAATATCTTTTCAAATTCATACGTGAAAGTAGGTGTTGTCGCATTCAGCCTTTGCCTAAATAGCTTATAAACAAATTAACCTCGATTTCTTTAAAACTCATTTCTGCAGGTCTATGCTTAGATGTGAACACACCGAGCCATAAAACACCTGCCAAACCACAATATTATTCGCCTCCACACCTCCTAATTACTCATGCATTGCGACATCAATATTTTTTATTCAATACTTCGTAGCCAAAGCCGACCTTGTATGTTCTGAGAGTAAGAAATAATTCGAGGGAAGCAACTCAAGGAACCGAGTTGCGCCGGCGTCGCCACAAGGTACTCAAAATATGCTCTTTGTAAATGTTTATTTCCAAATGTCAAATTGTTTAACAGGCTAGGTGGGTCACGCTTTTCTTGTCTCAAACGTTTCGGGGCGTCGCCGTACCACAGCGTCATTCCTTTGAAACATTGGTTTTCGGCTGGTAGGTATTTATGCTAAATTATAAAATCTCATTCTGATAACAGTACCTATAGTCGTACACTTAGATTGGTAGTTTCCACACTGTTTGATGGTTTCACTTCAATAGTTAGTAGTTACTCTAATACTTAAAGAGTGTGATTTATGTTGTCTATTATTGCAAGGCGTAAAGTTAGAAGTGTTAGTGTATTAATCCTGCGTATACTATTCCAAACCCGGACATGGGGTACGCGGTGTGTACGAGCGGAAATAATCATGATTTAAAAAGAATGTGCTAGACTGCAATTACATACAAATAAAAAGTAAGCATTGTCACTTTTTTGTCAACATGATTTTTTTCCTAGTGTCTAATTAATGACTGAAAAGTATATTTTTTGGTTATTATGGATCTGTAAATTTTGCCGCTTGATGTATTTTGCGGGCTTAGGTCAAAGAGTGCTATAAAAAATAAACGTAATGGTGACTTTTATTGGATGTGTATTGCACACCACAATACTAATGACACGAAAACTAGACACCGCAGCACGTAACCATCGACTATGTAAATGGACGTCAGCCATCCAATTGACGTCGCCAATTGATCGATGTTAAACGATTTAACGAAATCCCGCGCATACCTTACCTTAAATAATTGGTATCTTATGCTCTGTTTCATTTTACTAAAACTCATACATGAAAAGGGCTAGTAGTAGATATTTTATGGCAAACGTAAGAAAATTAAGTAGGTGAAAAATTTTTGCTGAGTAAATTTGACATTTCGGAGCACCGCAAGAGAAACGCGGTTGCGCAGCCGTCGGCGCTAGCGGCGGAGTTGCGGCCTCGGTCGCTAACATTTCCTAGTAATATACCTACATATAGGTTCTAAGGTATAACTAAGACCAGGCTTATGCCAAACAGTGCATTCAAAGAAGTTAAATATGATAAAGAAGGCATTAAAAATAGCTTTTGAAAATGGAATTATTTATAGGTTATCTATTTGCAAGATTACACACGCTCATAACATAATGAGGGATCATTAAAAATATTAATAACAAATAAAATTGCATCATAATAGCTAAGAGTACACTTACATACATATTATCACGCCAAGTCCCTGACGTCGTAGGTAAAGGGAGTGGGGCAGTCTTGTCAAGACTTCAGACTTCATGCTTCATGCACTCTTAATCCTCGCCAGTTTCAAACACCGATTTTGGACGTCCCCAACTTCGATTGTAAGATCGATTTGATTTTAGACAGTTGCAAAATGTCCATATCTGCTGATTCTTCCAGGCAGTTTACTCTTTCTGTTTAATGAGAAAGTGCGTGAGGGTTTCTATCTACCTCCCAGTTGTCTGAATCGAAGCTTCCTGGATACATATAGCTGAGTTGGTGTTCAATGACGTAATTTGCGCCAAAAGTTTTTAATTAAAACAAGTACTCTTAAGTTAGTACTATAAGTAACTCAGTCCGTTCCCGGATTCGGTTCCGGCAATCCTGTTTAACCTGTTTCATAGATGTACCAACGCGAGCGCCATTTCGTATAGTGATTATTGTAAAGTTGTGGTTAAGTATTTCCACGATTATAAAGGTTCTTCTAAAGAATTGGAACTCATTATGATTGGCAAGCTAAGGTGGTTCATTTTCATTGCCGTTAATCAAGCATTTGGTTGGAGTAGGTATTTCAGTTAGCATAGATACGATTTCTATTTTAACAGGTTGCGTACATACGCTTTTATAATATTTAGATCCTGAATGAATCTAAGGGGTAGGTTCAATATATCGACGTTACATTCAAAAATGTTTTTTATCTTACAATTTCTTGTATTTTGATACGCGATTATAGGAATTGGGCAGTTTAAATCAGTATGAAGAAATCCTTAGGGAAAATTTGTGAAAATGATTATAAGTAATTCTAAATCACTCGACGTAAGCACGCGAAGATGGAAAGAATTACCTGTAGATATGTCATTTTAAGTGAACTATTAATTGTTCTTCATTATTATTTAAACCTAAAGTATACTAGATACGAAAGACTACCTCTCTGCTGTTTATGACATGTCGCATAATTAATGAAGGGTCCTAGTAGTATGTAGGTTGCATACCTAAACATAAAGTATCCTATCCTATCTACATCAAACGCTACATGACATCGCCCTAGTGGGCTACGACTACGAGTGCTACTTGTTAGTGACAGTTGCAACTTATGTTAACTTTGACACTTAAGATTTTGACACATACATTCCTTTTTTTTCTTTAAATAAAGAGAAAAAAAACGATAAAGTTTATCTACATTACGAATAAAATGATAGGCTTATACACCTTATAGTTGCCGATAAATGTGCCGATATTACAGTATCGATGCCTACCTACTTGTGCTGCCGTCATAAAATATAATAGCATAGCTATGTGTAGTATTTACAAAAATACTATAATAAGGGAACAAGTAACATGATGTCAAAATTGTTAGTTAGAAAGTACAAATTACTTTTAATTGCGCAAGCATAGCGATTATCTCAGTGTATAATGACATTTTAATTACTACGCCTACTGCGGACCCGCCTTATTAACGGGGATATGAAACCCCGGAAAAACTGTACTTTCATTAGGAAACAAATGTGTGTTTCACATTGTAAACTTCCTAGTAAGTTAAGATATGTAAAATTACAAATATTGAATACAATTGTACAGGATACTAATGATACGCATCAGTGCCGGATTAAGTCAGTGCGGCGTCTGTAGAAAATCCTATCGAGGGGATTCAATAAAAACAATCGCTCGATTAAATACGAAAGGTATTTTTTACGGTCAGAACACGTTAGTGCGGGGTCCGCGTAAGTACACAATTTTATTGGTTTCATTGTAAGTAATTAAAAAATAAAATGTGAAAAAGCATCATGCTTAAATTATGATTAATTCGTTGCAAACTAAATCACACGTCCATCTCAGCTAAATTTGACAGATTAGAAAATCTATTATATGGTACTAACTGACCATTCCTTTTGGTCGACCAGGTCATGAGTTTGCGTAATTTGGCTTAAAAAATAGTTACTTCATTATCTTACGTGTCGTAGTCACTGACATTATGTAGATCACAATGGAATGGATGATGAAGCGTGTCATTAAATCTCATTGTATCTAATTATGCCTCGAGTAAGTGACAAGCCGTACGTGTTTGTTCGCTGATGATGCTGCCAAAATTAGCTCATCGTCGCTATGTTGGTAATGTAAGTCACGTTGTCCGTATTGAGTCTACAAACAAAGACATATTTGTGACATTGCTGCATACGACTTTCATCAAGTTTATTTTTATGTATTCAAACTAGGTTAAAAGTTGAAGCTGCCAAGACTTTCCCAATGTACCTATTGTGCATGCTTGCATTTGCCACCAATATGGAATAAAACAATACAAGAGTAGGACGATGAATAAGGGATCTTGATGTTGTCTATATGGTTGTAGCTCGGGTATGGATGGTCACGCAGCGAGCAGCGGAGGTGCGTCCGGCACCGCGCACCAGAGTCTACCATGTCGGTGAGCAGCGACATCAGGTTCACGCGCCGCAAGCTATCCCGCCCGTGCCGCGGCTGCTGCGCTGCGCTCGCTGCGCTGCTCGTGCTGCTATTGCTCGCCGCCGTCACCGTCTACCTCGGCCGTAAGTTCACCTTCAAGTTACATATACTCACCTCAACGTGCAATCCCTACACGTCAATGCAGTATCAAGGACTTACCTTACACGGTCGCTAATGAGCCTTAGCATCATGTTATTGCTTTAGAAATTTATAAACGAATTTCAAAAGCTTCAGATTTTTATTGATGTTATTTATAACTTAAATATTATAGATGTTATTTATCACTTAAAAACGAACGGTTGTGGAGTGAAAATGCGGAACTTTGTGGTCAACTGCCTTTTATACGCCGATGACGCAGTTTTACTGGCGTCATAAGAAGGCGAATTGCAGACACTACCATAATGAAAGAAGAATGTGAAAAGAAGGGGCTGCGCCTAAACGCTGGCAAGACTAAGGTTCTGGTATTCGAAAGAGATCAACCAGTGACTGAGTGTGATATATCGTTAAATGGGAAAATTCTAGAGCAAGTGAATGAAATTGTATATGGATGGAAAGTATGAAAAAGACATTGAAAGAAGAATAACTGTGGGTAGTAAAGTAATAAGCTGATAGTAAAATACCTATGTCTGAGCAAGAATGCTCGCGTAGATTTCCACAACGCGACATTTGTGCCCGCTTTATTGTACGGCAGCGAATCCTGGGTATGTCAGAGGAAGCGTGCAAATAGCATAAATGCTGTTGAGATACGATCTCTTCGAAGTGTGCGGAGTAATGATCTCAGATCAAATCCGCAATGAAGAGATTCGCAAAACCACTGGCGTGAACGAGGGTGTGGTTGTAAAGATGAAGAAAGGCATGTTACGTTGATTTGGACATATACAAAGGATGAGTGAAGAAACATTTACGAAAGAGATATACCTACAAAGCGAAATGGTGAGCAAGAAGAGGCACAGGAGGACCACGTTCCAACTAACTACATTCAATCGGTTAGACACTCAAAGATGGAAACGTCAAGAGTGCCTACTCGAAACTAGCGAGCATGTATGAAGAGACTGATGAATTTGGCCGAAACGAAAGAGGTATGTAAGTCTAGAGAGAACTGGCGCTCTATTCCCTGCGCCTACTCTGTTAGGGACTCGGCGTGATGATATGTATGTAAATATTTTTTAATTAAGAATAAGGAATGTATTTTTGAGATTGCAGTTAGACGACACGGCTCAGGCTGTGGTATGAACTGCCCACCGAGGGTGTCCCTAGTTCTCCCTACATCATTGAGTTCTTTTAAAAGGGTTGTTCTTTTAAAAGGGTTACGTACCTATGTACTTAACATTCGCGTAGCAAACATGTATTGGCGGCGAGAACCGGTTACTATCGGTGGGCAATGGCCTCATTTACCACCTTATATAAAAAAAAAACGAATACTATAAATTATGATCATGATGATGTTATCTGGTGTCAGAAACATGTCATAAATCCATTTATAAACTGAATATACATAATTATATTCTAAGCATATATTCTAAGCCCAAATTCTTGTGCTACATACCTACATATAAACGGCTATACCTGAATACAAAACTAATATGCACTTAAATGGACGTCTTTACAAATTTTCGGCATTAATTAGCTTTATTTATCACCAAAGTTACATAACTGGGAACTGAGGAGGAGGGAAACTGGGATTTCACTCATAAAACAGTCTCTGTAAGAGACATGCTATTTGTAGAACGCTTAGTTAGGATGACGAAAACATAATAAACTTCCCAATCTCAGCCTTCACTCAGTGTGCAGTACCTAAATAGTGAAGGTATATACAACTTCGCGAGGAAAACGGCTATTTCATTTAAGTGTTTATGTAGGTATTAAGTAAACATAGTGTTAACGGACGTACAGAGTAGGTCCATATTAGGCACTAAATATATACGTGATCTTATAAAGTGTACTTACCTATACCAAGACCAAGTGTATTTATAACCATAGATTAAATATTATATTGTACACTTATAAAATATGATTAAGCCAAGTGCACTGCTGTATATTTCATATATCCTCTCGCTTTCCCACAACTTTCGGCGAGTCCATCGCCGAAACTCCAGCTCGACTATACATACTTTGAATTGCTTCCCAAGCGTATGCAGGTTTCCTCTCGAATTTTTCCTTCACTGTAAAACTCGTGGTGTGACTAATCACTGTACTTAAGTTCAGAAAAACTCATTGGTACAGTAGGGCTTCGAACTTGCTTCTTTGTGTCGCAGGCAACTACTCGAACCACTCGGCCACCACAGCTGTATATTTTTGAAAGGAAATAAAGTAAATATTCTCTTTATTTAAATAACGGCGACACCCATGAGAGATTATAAGCGAAATAATTTATCAGTTAACGAGTATGTATATATGTACGTAAAGGTCGAAGAAGGTTATGCTGCTCACGTTCCTACATTACCATAGCTTGATACCGATATTATACACACATACGATTTTCGATGGTCCTAAACAAATACATAACAGAGGTTGGGGACAACCGATCCTTTATTTAGAATGATAGTGGTTTATAGTAGGATATAGGTATACCTTACGGATGCAGACAAAATGGCTCTATATTTGGATAGTGACGGATTAAATAAAACATAAAATGTAAAAAAATTACCTACGTTCTGCAAAAATATTTGGAATCTATCCATATTCAATGTGTTTTGTAGGTATCAAGTAGACTTGTAAGTAGTATGAACCATTAAATATTATTACGTACTTACATATATAACAGGAATGTACACATTTGGTTTTAGCTCCGTCTTCTGTCAACAACTGGGTTTCTTGCAGCTAAATAAAGATGAGGTCATGCGAACGTTCGCAGTACACTTAGGTACTGACAGTTGGGTAATTATTGTACTTGGTATTTAGGTTAGGTACCCAACTATTTAAGCACCAACCGTACTCTGCTTCACTCGCAATTATATATATATTTTTTTTATTTTAGCTTCACTCGAAGCGTATTGGGAGAAAGCCTTACCTGAGAAAGAAACAATAATTCATCAAGAAATTGGACTATGCATTGCGAATAATTTTTATATCCGACTGGTATGAACTGAGAATAGCGCGTTCAATAACAAACTCTTCATCAATTTTTTATAAGTATAGATTTAACATTAACTTAACTCGACAGGTGGTTATCAAAGTACATTACTATATAAGAACTTCAGTAGATACCACCGTAAATGGTTCGTAGCTATGCTGTTTCCTAACCCTACGACACGACCTGCCAACTATGCCAACGTAAACCACGATAGTTGCAAAATATGCCGAGCACCTGCGATCTGAGATTGATGTTTAGTTATGTTGTTTTGGAATATTTTATCAAGTTTGCATAAACTTAAGAAGCTTAGCTTTAAAGAATTTACAGAATAAGACACCTTAATTTTTTTTTGAAGTTTAGTACTTTTTAGAAGCTACGTATATAGATCTCTCTCTCTTTCTCTTCATCGCAAAAGCAATCTTATTTCAGGAAAAAATATAAACATTTGGTTATCTTTATATATATTCGTGAAACTTCTTCTTCTTCTTCTTCTTGGTATACCTACCTACTTGCAGTTATAAAACCAGGTTAAATGCAAATAAAATTATGAATATGTAGCAAGGAGTTAAGCTCGGAATACTGAGCACGTTTCTTAGAGGAGAGGGTAGGTCGGTTAATGGATTCCTTTGTTGGTAAACATTGGCTGTCAGCGGTAGATAGGCGTAGGCTGGTGACATTTAGCTAGCCCGTCGCCGGCAAAGGCCAAGTCGCGCGGCCTTGCTAGCGCGCTCGCCGGCAAGTGCACGATGTGGCACTCAATAAATACCATATTATGAACTCAATTTACGTATAATTATGATCTAGATAACGACACAGTTACGTAACCTCTATTATACGTTCTAATGAGACCTTTCGCAAATCAATATCATTTTACTGAGTTCAGAAAGTGCTAGTGACACGCCTGGCTTATCAACAGCCGGGTATTTAAGAATATATTTCGTTGTGATACTTACTTACAGGAACACATTCTAGTGAACAAACTATAAATTGTTTATTTTATTACCTTTTATTACCCGTTACTATCTACGGAACCTTGAACGGGCAAATCCTACTCTTACATATCCAGTTTTGAGAAGTTTTTTTTTATATTATTTTATTACCGTGTAAGGTATACTTAAGGTCGGTATAGAGGACAACTTATTATATGTTTCTTTACGCCTACCTTTAAGGGTCCCCAAAGGGGTAGGCATCTATTTAGTTGCCAACTTGACAGATAGTGAGTCCATGGCCGTTTCTTCTCAAACGTATACAGATTTACTCTCGATGTTACCTTCGTCGTAATGCTCGCTCATAAACAATGTTACATTTGATTTGATTACTTATATTTGATTGTATTTTTTCGTAGATATGTACCTGTTCGGTGATCCGCTAAATCGGCAGACGTTCCGAGGCTCATTCGTGGTAGCGTCATGGGGCGAAGAGGGCAAGGACCCCGAGCCCCGGGGCAACGGCACTCGAGAGAGCGGACTCCAACACAACCTCTTCAGCTTATACCAGACCTCGGAGCTACGCTCCTGCTTTGTTTCAGCGGATATACTAGCTTTAGATAAGTGAGTACTTATGAGTGTTAATACATACATATAACGCCTAGTTCACTGATGAACAATGACACTTCATACACAAAAGTTCTAAAAGGTGTAACGCAGATGCGGCCACTCTTCGCCGAAGCCAAATTTAACTTGGTGCAAACACGACACATGTTGAGTCTGTCATTGTCTCACAGATACGATTTCAGAGGTTTGAATCACATCCCGAATATCTTCCTTGTTGTATCACGTATGTATTCTTTCTTTAGTGTCAACATCGTATTGCGGCAAATGCGGTATTTTTAGGATTTTAAATCATAGCCAATATAATATTTTTAATACAAAATATATTTTATCTTAAATGAAAATGGACTTAGCTTTCAGCTAGCGCTAATTATAAATTTAATCTCATATGTACCTCCGGCACATGCCAGCCGCAGATTCAACGATGTTCTCCAGACGACTTAACTATCTATGTACCTTCATATTATGTAGCTACTTAAACTTTACTAGCAATCCGGTTTGGCTTGATCTCCGTCGAGTTTGATAGGTAGATACTTACCTACTTTGTTTTGCCACAAGCCATAACAAAATGCCAGCCATAATCCGCTTCCCCACAGATAACAGAAGCATTTTCGTGATCTGTAGGGGGAAGCGGATTATGGCTTCACCTATAGACATCCGATGATTCTAATGACTACATAAAATATACTGCAATAATAATTAATAAAACCGTTTAAAAAAACTACAGCTTTTATTGTCATACTTTTAAAAATATTACAAATATTATCGAAAATTTATATTAAACTTTCTACAATCCATAAATATCAAATTTGTTATTGTATACTGAAATGTTATCGCTATTAGTGGATACAGCAGTCGATTGAAAATTAATAAAAACATAAAGTGAGGCTTTATACCGCAGTTACCCATAGTGGTGAAAGTAAACTTTCTCGAAATCATGGAGGTTTGATCGAGCGATTGCATGTCACATTTCAGTAAAGCACTGTGTTGCGAAGTCGTAGACACATCACTTACGTGAAAACATGCAAATGAGAAAATCTGAGACTTTTAAAACATCATCAACAGTTTCCGTAACCCCGGGACAATGTTTCGGATATTATTGGGGTCACTGATCTTCCAATTGAAGATCCTGGATTACCTAAACCAGTTTCCAGGCTTTCTTAGATCTTAGAAATCGTTACAACGATCACATACCTATTTTGTTTAAATGTAATCAGGATTCAGTTTGACATGTATATATATCTATATGATACATATATATATATATATATATATATATATATATATATATTTAAAACTTCCTCATGAATACTCTACTTGTTGATGAAAACCGCATGAAAATGGATTCAGTAGGTTTGAGTAGTTGCGGTGGGTGGCTTAGTTTTAAATATCAATTGATTTGCTGCAGAACAAGCTATGGCTCGCTTAAGGTAAGCACGAGCACGAGCAATATATATATATATATATATATATATATATATATTTAAAACTTCCTCATGAATACATGAATATATATATATATATATATATATATATACACATATATATTATTGACCGCGTGTATGATTTAAGTAATTGACCACTCAAATCAGGCAAAATCAATGGAACCACAACCCCAAGTATCTTTTAATTACATATTCAGAGGTAGGTAACACGTTTTGAAAACTCGTGCTTACCTTAAGCGAGCCATAGCTTGTTCTGCAGCAAATCAATTGATATTTAAAACTAAGCCACCCACCGCAACTACTCAAACCTACTGAATCCATTTTCATGCGGTTTTCATCAACAAGTAGAGTATTCATGAGGAAGTTTTAAATGTATACTTGTTATAGTTTTGAGCAAATTGGTTGAAATAAAACGATAATTGCTGAAAATGTCGGAAAAAGTGGGAGTTTCCATCGAAATCTCATTGAGATGTAAAATGTACGGTGAGATGGGTCTGAACCGAAAAATATGTAAGCAACATAATCACATTAAAACATGCCGCCATTTATTTATTTAAAACCACAACTGCCGAGCTCTAGGCAACACACTGAACAGATTTATGAATCAGTGTAGACACGAGAAAGTTTATACGTGTTCTGTTTGGAACCATCGTAATTACCATGCAGGGCACGTGAGCTGAAGTAGGCTATCTACATCGAAGGCTTTGCTCCCGATGTTTATGTTACATTCCAGTCAATCCTTTGGCGAGCTGAATAATAACGCAGTAGAAACCATATTCTATTATCATGAAATCATTTCACTCTTTCACTTTCATATCCCATGCATAAGACACATACTCAGGTAAGTCCTAAGCACATTAGCCCGATGAAGACACGATTTGGTAATAATAAAAAAAAAACACAAAGGTGTATGTGAAAAATTATCTGCGAATAAGTAGTTATATAAGTTCTTATGTGGTAAGAGATTTCGCTGCTTACATCTGGTGGGCAGCTACCAATTTACTCATTAGTCGTTAATTAAGCCCATTAATTGCATAATAAGTCGTTCATGTTACGATTACAACATCGCTTTAATATCTATATTTGTTTTCCTTATAATTAAATGTATGTACATATATATAACCTCACGCCTTCCAACAAAGGTCCCCGTCGGTGTAGGCTGAGGTGTATGGTAGTATCCACACACCCACTTTTCGCCAGAGGTATTTTTTTTTTCGATGGGGAAACCTTGCATAGGTTCCCGACCGTCCTAGGGGTGATCGAACGGGTTATGTGAGATTTCTATTCACTAAAACCCCCTCGGTGGCCATCCTCTGTGCATATAGGAGGGCTCTGGGATCTCCTGAGGAACGCACCAGTGCCCTCCTGCACTTTGCCTTAGCACACCCCAGATGCGCCCTACTACCCTCGTTGTGCCATCGGGAGCCCGGGCCACGTGGCGCCCCCGCTAACCCTTGGGCCGCGTAGTGCGACAGCCAAGGCCCTCACCCTGACTATCCGCAAACCCGTCAACCCCATTAAGTCGCCTCTGACGACAGGCAGGGGATACCATAGCCACAATTTTTAACTAAACTTAACCCAACCTAACATTCCACAATTTTTAAAACTATACAGTTTCAACCTTAGTAGAGCTGATCATTAAATATAAATGTGCTTGTGCTCTACACACATTTATATCATACGACATACACACATATACATATACGATATCTACGAACCTAGTACCTGAATATTCAAGCCTAATCACTGCCTGCATTACCTACAGAGAGTAAGAACAACTGTCATCGCTAAATTTAAAAATCCATCGATGTCATTCATACGGAAGTGACGGTCGACCCAAAAATGGTTGCATAAAAAGTAAGGCGAAAGGAAAAAGAACTAGTTACTGCTGCGATGAAATCACTTACGTGGTCACGATATCTTTTGTTTGCAGCACCGAGGACGGGGTGCGGGTACACTTCGAGGTTTCATTTGAGCCGATCTTCACAGCGGTCAGCACGGCCGAGGTGACCGCCGTACTGGCGAGGGAACTGGATACACCGACACTCTTCAGCAATATTACCACGCTACCCGACACTCTGCACGTTGAGGTTTGATATCTTTACATATAAATTTCTTCTGTACGTGTGTATGTCACTGAATTCCTAAACGGCTGGACCGATTTGTATGAAATCTTTAGGTGGATATGAGTGGATATGAATATGGTTCAACGGCCAGTTAATGATCCGCAGCGCCATGTAGCAAAAAATTTTTTATTTTGGTTCCGGAACCTCGCGAGCCTTTGTAGAATACCCTACTATAGCATTGGTTTATGAACGTACACATAAAGACTGCTTGCATCGTTTTGACGGCATTATTACCTAGATGAGACGTACGTACATCTTACAAATATAAGACAGAAAAAATCCACGAATATAAACCACGTCGCAGGTTTCGTCGATTGAACATAAAACGTGTTCACCACTGGCTTCGTCGTTAGACTAAGGATAAATGTACGATATTTACTTATAATACGATAATTATAAGTAAAGTATGTCAAATTGAGACTCATTTTTAGATTAAACAATATTTGAAAGTAAAAACAACTAAATGAAATCTTTAATCAACTATTTAGAGACTTGTGGTCGCGTAGGATCTGACCGGATAGCCACAATTACAAACATGTTCTAAAACGTTCACTTTTCAGGAAAACTCCGTGATATCTTCTCTTGAGCTGAAAGAGACAGAGACGACCCCCGTAGTGCCGCCGACCACTGAAGCCGTGGCATCCGAGGTGGCTGAAGAGATACGAGAATGCTCTCCAGTGACACTGCCACTATGTGCTCACCTACCCTACAATACTTCGTCGTACCCGAACCTCGTGGGCCATTCATCCAAAGATGCTCTTATGAGAGATTTGGTTGCGTTCAGAGAACTTTTTGATGCGGAATGTTCTCATCTGGCCCAGGTAAAATATCAACCATTATACAGTATTGGTCATAATCTACTAAAATCGGATGGACAGACATGCAGGTCTCCCCCTCATGCCATTATACCGACTCTTTCTCAGTAAACCATCGCCTCATCGCAGGAACTCAATAGGTACTACACAGGATAGGAGTAAAGTTACTTGCTCTAATTTTGAATGGGAGATCTTTTTGTCTCTACGCTTTTTACCTCACTGTTGACATAAAGAACATTCCCTTTTTGTAGTAACTTACGCCTAGCTTTACCTACCTAAGCAATGTGTACCTATATGTAGGTACCTATCACACATGGGGATTCCGTTATTTGACTGCAATCCGTAACATACTTGGTTTGCAGCATCGACAACTTAAATTGTGAATGTACGAAATATTTCGTATTCCATTAGGGACCTACTTATGAATTGGAATGTTTCTGGTCTAGGATTTCGTATGCCAAATGCTACAACCGCGGTGCCAGGAAGGCCGGCTAGTGCGGCCGTGTCGAGCGTACTGCCGTGCTTTCCACGCGGGCTGCGGCGCGCGCCTCCCGGAGCGACTTCGCCCTCACTTCGACTGTGCACGCTTTCCTGACTATTTCGGACCTGGCTCGTGCGCCACAGAACCTGGTCTGTAATGCTCTATTAAACACTGTAACCTTGGCAAGTTGAGAATGTCGGAGTTCGAGTTACAATACGTGTGACTTATAAAACATCCAGTCTCTAATATATAATTTACTTACTATTGATTAACTAATAATGTAGGTACCTACTATATAAGTGTATTCAACAATATAGTGGTTGCAACAGAAGTTCTATGTTAAGAACATTCCTACAGATATCCCAAGACTTTTAAGTACCTATAGCAAATTACTGCTTGGCTTAAATACTTACTATTATATTAAATAGGTAGTTATATATATATATAACTACCTATTTTACTGAATACCCATACCTGTGTCCTAGACTGCCAGGGCGGGTTACAGCGGCTAGCATTGTCCCGGCGCGCTTGTGACGGAGTCCCAGACTGCGCGGGCGCAGAAGACGAGCGTGAGTGCGCACACTGCGCCAGTGGCGGCGCTCTGCGCTGTGCCCTGCACGCGCGCTGCTTGCCCCTACACCTGCGCTGCGACGGCACACCTGACTGCCCCGACGGGAGCGACGAGGCTGGCTGCTGTGAGTTCAGCTTACCTATATTTCTACGTATCGCCATATTTCCGACCTGTCCACTTTAAATTCAGAAATTGTGACAGGTCACTAATTTTATAATGAGGAAAGATTTGTATTTTGGTGTGTGTGTGTATGTTTGTAACGAATTAGCTCAAAAACTACTGTGCCGATTTCAAAAATTCTTTCATCGTTGGAAAGCTACATTCACGCTGAGTGACATAGGCTATAAAAAAATCTTATGTCCACCCATGCGAAGCCGGAACGGGCCGCTAGTAGTCAATAAAGGCATTTTACAATTCTCGTATGTATAAGCATAAACCTTAGCATCTGTACCAAATCGTGAAGCAATGGTGAAAACGGACGTATATATTAGTCGTTGTTAAACTTTTCCTTCGATAACAAAGTGGCATTGTGTAGAAATGTACAAGTTTTTCTCTAGTGTGGATCTCACGGTCGCTGGCATCATGGCGAAGAGAAAATACTGAAACTACTCTTGGAGCCATCCGGAATCGAGCCGGCTACGCGGTGTGGGCGGAGCGCGGCCGAGACGGAAAAATATGCGCAGCGCCATTTGAAAATGATAAAAGAGCACTTATAAGCGTTGCAACCTCATTGTGTAAAACATTGACTTTCAAGTAAGGAATCATCTATAAAATCCAATTGGTGTAAAAGTTTAAATATGATAGTCCCTATAAACTATTTTCTGAAGAGTGATAACATTTTTACATGCATTAAATATATTTGATTTGAATTGATTTGAACAATACAGTTACTATTTAGCAAATATAATTCCTTCGAAGGAATGAGTTTACATGGCGTGGCAAATCACTTAGATACCTACCTTTCAGTGACTTTTTTCATGTCTAAAAACTTCCATCTTTGCTACGACGGAAAACCTATGATGAAATAATTCTAGAAGAAAACAATAATTCCAATAATAATGTATAATCAGCGATCCATCTTTCACGTGAACACTTTAATTATGTATATGTAAAAATATATAAAAAAATCGGATAAAAAGTGGATATTTTATGTGCTTTCATTATAATATAACCTTGAACAAAGAAAGGTATCAACGGACCAGAACCAACTTTACTAGAACACATTTTTGAAAACTGTAACTGTCTGAAGTTGATATAAATTTAATAAACGCATCTCCGATCTAATTACAGGACAGCATTATCTGCTGAAGTAATACCCGACGCTGAAGAAGACAGCGACGAAGACCAGACAGTTGACCAAAATCCAAAGAAAGATGCTCCTCAATATGTCGAAATAGTCGATCCATTCGCAACAGAGATATCATTCGTCAATAGCGAATGTCCGGAGCGCAAAGTAATACGGGTAATCTGTGATCAGTTAGGTAAGAATTTTATTCTTTTTCCTATAATATACCTGTAGTTACTTCAAATATGTATAATACATAGGTACATACATATACCATTACTCCGAGTCCCTCACGGAATAGGCAGGGAGTAGAGCGCCAGTTCTCTCTAGACTGACAGACTTCTTTCGCTTCATCCACATTAATCAGTTTCTTCATACATCCTCGCTGGTTTGAGTACCAACTCTTGACGTTCCCATCCTTGAATGTCTGATTAATTAGATCTACGTAGTTGGAACGTGGTATTTAAAGTAAAGTATCTATATTCGTGTGGATTCAGAGTGTGGCATGCCGTCGGCAAGAGGATCACAGGCTTCGCGCGGTGTGGAAGGCTTGCCTCGCTCAGCGCAGCCTGGGGACTGGCCCTGGCACGCGGCACTTCTCAGGTCTCACGTGCACGTTTGTGATGCTGCGCTCATCCATCCTTCTTGGCTCATCACTACTGCCTCCTGCTTTCAGGTAGAATAACACTTCTTATTTAAACTACCCTTAGGTTTAAATACATGTTGTTATTGATATATTTAACTAAAACTAATTAATCTAAAATGTAACATACATTTTGACAGGTTAATTAAATTCATTGCAGTTGCATTTTTATTATAAGATCAGTTCCTGTATATACTATAACATAATTATTAATTATCGTTCTATTTTTTTTTGTAAAAAAAGTATTTTAACTGAATACCCTACCATTTTCAGGGCCAACCAAAAGCCGAATGGACAGCTAAATTCGGAACTGTGCGGATACAAAGCACAACTCCTTGGCAACAGGAGCAACGTATAGTAGGCATGGTGCGATCACCAGTCGAAGGCAGCATGCTGGCGTTAGTTCGGCTCGAGGAACCGGTTGAAATGACCGATTTTGTTCGCCCAATCTGTTTACCTGAAAACGATATTGGCAGCAAGGACCGCGCCGTTTGTAACACCCTCGGATGGACGAGGAATAGGGATCAATTGCAAAGAGTTCACGTTGTATCGAGCCCCATGAATACCTGTGAAAATGTGAGCATAGCAACAGCCAATGGGATTTGTGCTGAACCGCTATATGACCAGGATGATTGTGATGTAAGTTAATTAATTTTATTAATAATATAGGTAACTAGCAGTCCGTCCCGGCTTCGCACGGGTGGACATAAGTTTTTTATAAAAGAAAATATAGCCTCTGTCATTCAGGGCGAATGTAACTATCCAATGGTGAAAGAATTTTTCAAATCGGTCCAGTAGTTTCGGAGCCCATTCAATACAAACATACTTACATACAAATCTTTCCTCTTTATAATATTAGTATAGATAATATTATTTGTTGGGTGCATTCCTAACAAATAAAAAATCTCGATATCTATACTAATATCATAAAGAAGCTCAGTTTGTTTTTTAACACGCTTAGTTCAGGAACTACTTCTGATTCGATTTTTCATTAGATAGACCATATATTTAAAAATGTATAATCAAATTTAGTTTAAATTTGATTATACGGAACTCACCAAGCTTTAAAACTACAATTATTATACATTATTGCTTCTTCATTTACAGGAGGAAGAATATGCTGGCAGTTCAATGATGTGCTTTAATGATATTACTAAGCGATGGTCTTTATTAGGAGTTAGTGGGTGGCGAATTGCTTGTTCGAAAATCGGATTGGGCCGACCGCGAATTTACGACTCCATAACGTCACATGGAGACTGGATACGGAAAACAATATCGAACTCAGGGAGGTGACCTTCGGAATAAAACCATATATTTAAAGACTGCTTTGTTAGCTATGGATGTATGCCATCTTTGTTCATGTAATGTTAAGGTTCTGTAGTTAAAAGCTGAGGTTAATATTATCACACATTTATGCTTATATGTTTATGCAAATATGCATGGTAGCTACTGCATTTTTGTAGTGAATCATAAAATACAAGTAAATTACTTGACAATACTCAACTTGCTATGTTAATTTTGCAATTATTGATTTGTTTTAAGAATAAAATAATTAGTACCTTATTACATAAGTTAATCTTAAATTTAAAATGTAATTTATTTCAATTGTATATTGAATTGTAAATATTATTTTAAGATGGGACCAAAATTTTCATATTACATTCTGCAAATAAAATAGTTGTTATGAATAAGTGTACTTATTCGATACCTGCAAATAAATTGTAACAAAAAACATAACTTATTTAAGAAAGGTGCAAATAGATTTGATCAGTCCATTTCATAAAATATTCTTCTCCAGACAAGCCTTTTTCTTTATGTATCGTTCAATAATAATCAAAATTAAATAACACAATAGACAATATAGCATCCGGGCCCCACAGAGGTTTATGAAAGTGTCGAAAGAGAGTGTATAAATCTCAAACACAATAATAATACACATATCAAATTTGACATCCTTAAATCTAATCTCAAAACAAATGCTGGCATGCAGTAATTCACTATACAACCTGGGGGTCAGTGGTTGCAGTCTGCATATAGGAAAAATGTTTGAGTACATAGATATTTTAAAAAACAAAGAATGTTTTTTTACTCATCAGAGTATTAGAATGGCTGAAGGTAACTGGGTGAAATTTGACCCAGGGATAAGTCTTAACTGGATTAGCACATCGATACCAAGTTTTGCATGGGTGAAATATGGGATACAGCTACTACAATAATAATAATGCCTTTGGATGATCCCACAGTGTGGAATTTTGAAATGTAGAATACTATTAAATAATAACATTACATAATCCAGCTAAACATAAGGTTTATGCGGTAGTGAAACAACAACAATTGCTACATAGTCCAAGTTTATTAACTTAGTTTGTTATTTTAAAACACCTTCCTCCTGCAATTCTTGTCTGATTTTGACTTGCACTTGATCTGGGAAATTCTTTAACTCCTTATTAATATATTCATTTAAATTTCTTAAGGGTGCATAGTACTGATGAACTATTTGCGAACCAGTAAACATAGACAGCATAGCAGCCAATGTAAAAGACATATACTGGCCCCACGTAACTCCGGCAGGCATTTTAAGCAGCCGAGTATTTCTTGATCTTCTCGTCAATTATATCGTGCGCTCGCCGCTTCTTAAACGTGTTGTAAAAATTTACTTCACCAACGCTCCAATTAATCATCGAAAATTCCAGTGCAGCACCCAAAACGAAAAACATAGGTAGAAATCTATACATTCCAAACGTTTTTTTTCCGGGCCATTTGTTCACAGCTTTTTGAATCCAGCCAATTCTCATTGATCTTTCGTATTTATAAGTTTTTACAATTTACGTAACACAAAGCATGCACTTTGGAAAGTTTGAAAGAACAGAACAAACAAACAGCTGTTGACTGTTGTTGGTTGAGCTTGAGACTTGAGAGCAATATATGTCAGAACCCTATCTGTCAAAACTCAAGTGTCTTTTTTTACACTTGTATCATCTAAGACCAAGACTACGATAAAATTTCTTCAGTTTTTCATTTCGGTTACATATTCCTTAGAAAGATTCCTAATAACCTTGTTAGAGTCTTACCAATATTAGGAACGAAACAAATAAATATGTAATGCATTTATTTATTTATTGCGTTTGTGATTGATACATAATTTTAGTCGATTTATTGCCATGTGAAAAAAGAAAGCTAATATTCAAAAATTTTGGATTTGAAAGACGAGTATCCATGTCTTGAAAGATAATATTATGAAATACCCATTTTTGACATTATCGATATTAGCACTGAGCATTTATGGTCTTGATTAATAGATTAAGTAAAACTAAGACCATAGACTGTGTGTGACTAGGTACAATCAGATGTCAAGTCAAGTCAGTCAGTCAAGTAAGCTAACATATAGGTACCTACTAGAAAAAACGTTATTTATTTGTTTTGTTTATCAATTTATCATACAGACACGTTAACATTGAATCTACCTTCTAGAAGTAGAAGTCATAAAAAGAGAGATATTACCGAATAATTAATATTTCGTTGGGAGAATAAATTATGTATTTACTGATTTATATAAATTTTACAGTGTTCATCGAATTACACTTTAAGCACTATTCTTACTACTGACCTATATATATGACTAGTCGACCAGATCATAATGTAATGAATGGTATATGTAAGGAGAAACTACTTTTTTATGAAAATATACCGCCGGTGAAACTGACTGAAGCATGGCGTGTGAAGTTACATACAGAAGGTTGGAGTCTATTATCAGATTACATCCTAGAATCTGTGAAAATAGATAAACACCGCTCTGGTGTAGTGTCATCCACTGCCACTATAAGAGTTGCTGACAGAGCTGGTCAAGCCGTTTGTGTAATAAGAGGCAACTCAGTAGGTCTGCTGTTTGGTTTAAGTACCAATGAATGGGCTGAAGTTGAAAAGCTGTGTAACAGTGGACAACAACTTTTTTATAGATATTTCAAAAATGGTCTTAACAATGATTTTAATTATGAACAAAAATTCCTTTACAACTTTTGTGCTACCTACCACAAGAATGATGTACTCTTTATAAGATTCCGGAGGGGTGTGAACATAAGACAGCAGTTTAATCAAGATATATTCCTTGATGTATCAGAAGTCAGTTATTGTGATTATAATTTACTTAATATATATGTACAACATCTAGCCACTGTATTATAAGAACATTTAAAGAATTAGTTATTTCAAAATATATGTTTTAGTTGTATTTGCATTACATTTGTATTACTGGCCAAATAAACTCAGTAAAAATGCTTAAAAAAACCATTTCATATATCCAGCTATTAATTTAAGCAAGTCTAGAGAAAACTGGCACTGTATTCTCTCTGCCTACCCCATTAAGGACTTGGCATGATGATATGTATGTATGTAATTTATATGGTTTATATATTCAAAAAGATACTAGCACAATTCAGTTAGAATAACATTTAAAACATTGTTAATAACCCATGTTTTTTACAATGTTTTAACTATATATTTTTCAAAGATACCTACATACCTCATGAATGACCATAATAACATCAAACTAAGAATACTACATATTATCAGACTATTGATTTGGTTTATCACATTGAAATTAACAAAGAACCAAGACAAACATTCATGAATTACTCCGCTCCAATATCTCTCTTTTAAACACCCATGCGGGTGAGAGACAATTGGAAGAGATTGAAGCCAACTGGAAGTTTTTTACTTCAGTAAGGTACAGTCAGTAGGTAGGCGAGGATGTGACTTAGCACTGGATAGTACTATGGCACTGTACTGGATAGTACTATGGTGCTGTACTGGATAGTACTATAATCGGAATAGCCTCCAGTCAGGTACTTACAAAAAAAAAATCCAATCACGACTATACATACGCCTTTGAATTTCTTCTTACACCCTTCACCGTAAAGCTCGTGGTGTGACTAATCACTGTACTTAGAACAAATACATAGAACATCCAAGACTAAGGTAACATATAAATACTTGTGTTCATCTCATCGCACAAATATCTGCTGCTACTCAGCTCAGCGGGAATCGAACCCGCGACCTTAAGCTTCGGTTAGGCGGTAAGGCCGGTATGTTAGCTTGTTTATCATGCGTCTTAGTTTCACCCAGACTAAATGAATAGAATCCATTCTTATTAGCTTTAGTCAAAGAAGTGTGATCACCAATAATGAGTTATATATCTGCTTAACAACCCAAAAGGGCAATTTTTCTAAATTGCTTATCCCACTATTTTTACTTAAACGTAACGTATTGAGTAGCTACCTTGATTATTGCGAAAGCTGTTGCGTTGGCTTGCTTATATGGGTCATCACAATAAATAAGTCATGGTATGAGTATCCAGTTTTAATTCGGAGCACATGCGAGTATCTCACACAATTGCAGCACGTATGATTCAGATTAGATTTATAGAAAGGAATACGGCTCCCTATATTTTTCTTTAAATTTTGTTGAGACCCGTGGCGGCCTAGTGGTTCGAGTAGTTGCCTGCGACACAAAGATCGCAAGTTCGAATCCCGACTGTACCAATGAGTTTTTTGAACTTAAGTACAGTTATTAGTCACACCACGAGCTTTACGGTGAAGGAAAACATCGAGAGGAAACCTGGATACGTTTGAAAAGCAATTTAAAGGCGTAGGTATGTATAGTCGTGCTTGTATATCTCTAACCTCACCCAATATATCTCTGGCGGAAAGTGGGTGTGTGGGTCTTACCTATACACCTCTGCCTACCCCTTCGGGGACCCTTATGGGAAGGCGTGAGGATTTTGTTATTAGACCAGAAAATTCCATACTTGAGTTTTTCATCAACGATTAATAAAGAAAATAATCGAGAAGCTAAATACGAGGAGTAAATTAAATATATACATTTCTATACCGTATCCTTCGGACAAGTACTACAGGTAGGTACTTAAGTATAAAGTAGATATTGTATATATATATATATAGACGTGGGCGAGCGACCTACGTCTGGGTACTCTGGGTGTCTGGCTGGAGATAGGTACTTTAAATCGAAGGTGGGCGTTGACTTCGAATAGGCACGGTTTTTGTATTAACGGAAGGCAATGACGAATTGGCGATATTCAAATTTACTTTGTGGGCTGAGGCTGTGGTGCGGTACAGGCCACGGAACCGGAGGCGAGGCGAGGCAGACACTCACACAGTAGGCTGTAAGCCAGCGTGCGGAGTGTACGCTAGTGCGCGCGCATTGAAAGAGCCTGGTGCTCCCGAGTGTAGCTGCAACGATCAGGATCGCGTTTAGCAACAACTCGCAGATATGGAAGTGGCGGATCAATGGCGGCGGGAGTGGTCCGGAACTGCTGAATATGGAAAGGTAAGTTTTTTAACTACTCTATAGACCCCATGTGTTATGTACAATGAGAAAAAGCTCTCAATCTTAATGCTACAAATCATGATTTCTCAGTTCTTAATGTACCGAATGATGTCTTCTGAATAACTTTAATGTATTTATTTTAATTATTTGAAGCGCATCCGTTGCGTTATTTTTTCAATGTAGTGATTTATATGCACCTTGACATATCTACCTATCATGATACCTATATTATTAACATGATTAATATCAACATTGATTCCCTATAAAAAGTTGTTCTAATTCAATTTAAAACCTTGACGCTGAACAAAAGTTGTGACATTTCGATTTACAAGCGGTCATTGCCAAAAGGCTAAAGTGGGCATTTCCTAATACGGTCTTAAAACAGAACGACAAGGCGGCAAACATGCGTTACAAAAAGTGAATCGTATTCTTTTAACATACGACTTAAAATTGAAGATCAGCTATTTGCAAACCTGTCTGGGCCAGTTCTGCGTGTTTTTTCTGTAACTATTCCTTTAACTTTTATTGAGAACCAAAGCCATGTGTGTATTTAAGGTGGGCATAGCTCGTTTACGTATATCTTTTTTCTCCTTTGTTATTTATTAATTTTGGCCGTTGGTAATGTACTGAATATTGTTATCAATACCTATACCAAAACACTTTATAAACAATACCTACATTTGATAGTAATTATGACGTAAATCTATATAAATCAATAAAATTGGAGTATCTGTTTGTAATATTAAAATAACCATTCTTAATAAATGTATAGTAAAATATATATTTTTTAATTGTGGTCTGTCTGTCTGTTTGTTCCGGCTAATCTTTGAAACGGCTGGACCGATTTTGACGGGAATTTAACTGGCAGATAGCTGATTTAAAAAGTAGTAACTCACGCTATATTTATTTTGAGAAATAATCAATAACTTTTTGTTAAATTCCACGCGGACGAAGTCGCAGCTAGTTTGTAGTAAGTATAGGCTAGATTTTCAAATTTAAACAAAGGTACCTATACCTACTGAAAACTTGTTTCCGCTGCAGTTTCTCTACCGACAAACATAAGTTGTTCAAACCGACTACGTAATTAAGACCCATTTACAAAACATGACCTACGTTATACCTATGCACGAATTAACATTGTCGGCGCGCAGTGAGCCCTGAGAAGATTTGTTGTTATTTTAGAATAATCAGCACCCGGTATACGTGGTTATGACTCAGTCCAGTTAAATAGAAAGCACAATTAAATTGTTTATAATTATGCTCAACAGATAGAGACAGCCCGCATATTTAATCAAATAACGGTATAATATAGTGCTCAATGGCCTCCACATACTTAGTGCTTAAAAGAAATAACATGTATGATACTTTCGTATCATAAAAAGCTTAACTACGCAGAGGTTAGCAGCATGTACGTAATTAATGTATATATAAGCTCTATAAACTCCCACCGTTTCAGCGGCTAGCGGTCTGTTCGTCTTCAGGCATCTTTTACAGGTTTCATTGTTTTGATCTAGTATTCCATTGATTTAATATATTGGGCAGCTTCCACTCAGGTTTCGGCGTCAAGTTAGACACGTCTTTGCCACGATGTACAAAGAAATTGCTGATGAACAAAGAAGTGATTCATAACAAATGGACTAACTCGCGTTCAAGATGTGGAACTCTCCCCTACTGAGTGACGTTTGAAACCCAAACCATGGCCGAAATAAAATTACAATACCTATTTGCATATGAAGTAATCTAAGTATAACGGACCTACTTGATGGTGACGAACTAAATTATGTTTCGTTAAGTACACGGACTAGAAGATCAAACTGCATTATAGTATCATGAAGAAGTACTTTTTTCCCAGTTCGTAGAGTAAATAACTGATGAAAAGCATAGCATTATTGAGTATCTATTTCGTAACTCTTAGTAACATATAGGTAATTTATTGAAAGTAAAAGATGTAGTTACACCTACACACACGATTGTTACGTCAGGTCATCAATCTTCTTGCAAGAAATGAGAAATTGCGACAAGTAAGACAATTGCGAGCACAAGTTGCGTAGGAAGTCGACGTCATCGGAAGACAAAGGCAATCTCTGTAGTACTCCACTTCAATTATTATCGGGTAGTGAAAGCAGTGGACGTTGTAAAGATTGGTACTTTGGTAGTTTTCTACATCTTCTGTAGAGTACCTACATTAATATATCTCTCTCACATCTACTCTGATAGTCTTTTACGTCATAATTTATTGATGTACAGTTGGGAACAATACGGTGTTGAACAAATTAAAAGTCACTCACTGACGTCATATAAATAATACAAAACATTTGTATCAAATCAAATAAATAGCCCCTTATTTTAAAAAAAATATTGAAGTATGATCTCAGGTTGAGAATCATTTTCATTATATAGTAATTCATTAATTTTTTTTATTCGATGCTGAAACTATATTTTGCAATAAGGAATAAAAAAGACATTGAAACGAATTAAAGCATACCTGTCTATCATTGATGCCTATGATTATCAACTATAAAAAAATTTTGATTGCGGATGGAGGTAAGCAAACTAACCACAAAGGTTTACCGGAAGATTAAATTGGTTCTTTGTCTGATGTAAGGACTTGGACGGTAGAAAATGTTCGATCAAAGTCTGTGGGGTTATGTATACTGGTTTATATTTAGCTCACAGCCATTACCCTCTTATAACACGCCTTAAAATCGCTCCATATTGATGCTAAATGCAAATATTATATCAAATTGATCTATTTGGAACTTACCAGAAATACAACTTCAGTGTAACCATGAGTTTAGTTTAGTGAAAGGCTGTAGGTAAGTAAGATAGTTAGTTTAAATAACAGTTGCGTAGGCAGTGTAGTGAGTGTATATAATTTATGTAATTATAACACTTAATGCAAAATTACTTTGAGAAGCCTCTTAACGTGACATTAAGTAATTAAAATGTTGTCATTTTATTATGAACAAGTCGAGCAATTCTGTGCTATGTTTATGACAATGTTGTCTACCTCTAATTAAAACCGGATACTATTAAAAAAAATAACCCCGTTATATTTTTAATATTAGTAGGTACTTCCTTCGCCCGTAGTTTTACCATTTCGTCCCCTGGCAGATTTTCTAGGAATCGGTGTAAAAGTTTATGCTAATGGTATTATTCTATTTCAACTTGACGTTAAATAAGTATTCCCTGTGAATCTTATGTTGAATAAAAGAATTTGATTTTTTATAAATACAAACATTTTTAGTTTCTATAACAGTAATTACAAACGTTGCTATATTTCACTGACAATGTATCTATACATTGTTTACAACAATTAACAGTACATACTTCTTATAACCGACAAAGCCATGTACTGTGTGCGCTAAGTAACGCGCGTTGAAGTCTTTTGCTGAAGACTAGCTCTTTGAGACACAGAACACGTAAACAATAATATAGGAAAGCATTTGTGCCATTTTAGACATTATTGTTGATATTTCCTGGTATATTCTCAGACATATGAATGTGGGCTTACTAACACATATGTATAGATATTAGAAAAAACCCTACGTGTACCCTATGGAGCCTACGAATTCTAAAGTTATTCTCGCAAAGTTATTTATGGATGATTTTGTGCTAATCATTCGTTACGTATGTAATGTAAAGCTGCTTAACACAAGAAAGTCAACAAATAATGTTAACTATGTTGTATTAAGCACGCATACATTATATTAAATGAAAGCTTTTGAATTAAAGGCGTCTTTTGTTTAATCAAATATACATATATGAATACAATAAGTTCTGTGTTGTTGACACCGATGTGGTGTTCGTGTGCAAGGTGCCGGAAATCCTGCGCAAAGGCCGCGGACGAGGCTGAGTTGGGCTGCTATTTGTTTGAGCGATGTTGTGATCATCTCCTTAATGACACCTTATTCAAGCAATAAAGTGCCCTCGACTTTAATTACACGTACTTATTTAGTTATCTGCTAGGTCTAAATACACCTACCTATTTTTCATACATAATAGGGCCGCATGTTTTTGCATGATCAGGTTCATCAGGTTCAGGATCATGATCAGGATGCACTCGAAGATATCTGTTCTATATATCACCTTGTATCGTCATGATAAAATACATTTCGTTGATACCCTTTCCTGGGTTACAATGGTTGTTCAATACTATTATTTTTGTGATAGAAAGGGGAACAATCGACAGTCAACACCCCATGTCCAAACCAAGACGTGCTGTTCATTGATATAAAACCTCATTGGTGCTGTTGCCGGCATTATTCAAGAGTAGGTACACAAAAGACAAATATATAGACGTCATATATAACTTTTGAATCTATAGTTCTTTTGGCGCGTTACGAAAAATTATGCGAGTGTTTTTTGACAAGGTGACCCAAACTACATGCCAAGAGCAAACTACATGCTGAAGTTGTCCAAATAATATTATTAAAAGTGACTTAGTTTACTCATATACAGACTAGACATAAAGTTTAACATCAAAGTAAAGCATATTGTTATTTATGCAATCAATTAAGACGAACAGTTAATGTTAAAAGTAATGTGATATGTCAGCTATGTCAACTACGAGTAAACTATTTATGTGATAAAAATTTTGGAATAGCTCTAAAGGTGTTTTCAAATATTTAAAGGTAAATATTATGTCCGTATTATTTTATATATATAAGTTATTAAGTACTTAAGTTATTACCTACATATCTTGCTATATATAAATATTTATCTGATTTACGCCACCGAAGTATGTCTCATGCGCGCACATAAGTAGATACATGCAAAATGTTTTTTACCCGTAAATATTATTGAATAATGATGGCTATACGGTAGGTACCTACACGTCATGGTATGGCCCTGATCTTTAAATTAGCCGCGTACGTTTATGTATTAATTCATCAGAAACATTAGGCAACTTCGATTCGTCACATTTGTATATAAATATTATGTTGACTACAATTTAGAATTTCCAATAGCTTGACAACACGAAACGACAAGTCACATAGGAATCATACATTCAAAACTATGTGTCATTCGGGCTTAAACCGGTAAACACCAATTTGTTCGTTCTCCAGTGGGTTTATTTTATGATCACTGTGAATCATATTAATAATCGGTATCACATTGATGATTTTTCCTGCGTATTTCTTGTGAATCGAGTAGATGGGACCACCGCCCGCGCACGTCGTCGGTTCGTCGACCGCAGACGTCACGAGCTCGGGTCCCCTACGCTCAATGCCGGTACCCATCTTCCGCTTGTTAGCATTATCACCTTATTCAATTCCGATTCACACGATGTCTGAGCAAACAACGCGTGTTTAACAAGCGGACCGTTAAGCAGACAAGACTGCATTCGATTGGTCAAACAAACGCATCGATTTATAACGTGATCAACACCTTCACGCTTTGAATATGGAATGACAATATTAAAAACCAGTCGAGTGTGAATGACTAAGCGCGTAGTAGGGTTCCAATGTGTGCGAATAGATGTAAAAAATATATATTTCTAGTCTTTGAACGATTTAATGTTCATATTTTCGAATCGCAAAACTAAGTTTATTTTGTTAAGGTTTCCTCGTACTACTTTGCTGGTTTAGTAGAGTAAGAGTAGAAGACAATTTAACGCCTCACCCCACGCCTTCCCACAAGAGTCCCCGAAGGTGTAGGCAGATAGGTAGTACCCACGAACTCACTTTCCGCAAGAGATATATTTTAGATGCTAACGTGACAGATGGCGAGTCCGTCTCCTTTATTGAAGTACGACTAAACATACATACATATAATCACGCCTCTTTCTCTTGCTCTTCGGCTTAGGGTAGGTTCTCTTGACCTGGCCTTTTTCAAGACGTCCCTAATTTGGTCTGGAAGTCTACCCCTTCCAACACTTTCAACACTATACATACGATTTGAAATTCTCCTCAAGCGTAGGTATGCAGGCACAGTCTGTAAAGTGGCGCTATAGTATTAAACACACATTCGCATTTATAATATTAATTATAAATGTATCTACACTCTGTGAATATGTCTTTAATCAATATTAGGTTCATTTATTTAACGTGCGTTGACACACGAGTTTAAAATGGACTTAATTTCATATGTTTTTCAACAAGTTACCTTTACAAATATACCTACACTTGGTCAAACAAGTTCTTTATAAAAGAGTGAATATTCTAAAGAGGTAGGTAATGTTTGAGTTTTGGATATAGGAGGTATTTTCTGCTTATTCAGTTTTGTTTTAAATCTTTCTCTTATATTTGTAGTCAACCTCATGGTGGGCATAGGCTATTATTTATTATTTTAGACCACGCGACGCCGCTATCCTACCAAGTACCGCATTAATATAGACAGACAGATAATTAGGACATTTTTAAAAAAAATCATTTGTGTCCATATGTCTGTGGTACTTATCCAAAACTACCATAGATACAGATAGCTAATGTCATTATGTAAACTAGTCAGCGACTATGCACTTACATACTTACTTATGTATAGTATCTAGCTATACACCTCGCGGTATTACCCGCAGTTTAACGGAAATAGCTATGATTCCTCGATGTAATATTCGTAGGTTCAATAATGTTTTTTCCTGGTTAAAAAGTAATGTTCTAACACGTCTCCTCGACAATGTACCCAATGCAAAATTATATAATGGCAGACTGGGTAATAAAAGCATGAGAGTAACAAACAGCAAGCAAACGAACTCACATTCGCATTTATATTATGCTGTGCCCGCGACCTCGTCCGCGTGGAATTTACCAAAAAAATAATATTGGTCAGTTTCCAAAATAAAAGTTATTCCTTTTAACATCAGTTATCTGCCTGTGAAAGTGAAGTCCCGTTAAAGTCGGTCCAGCTGTTTCAAAGATTACCCGTAAAAAACAGACAAACAACAGACTAAAAGACAGACAAAAATTGTAAAAAAAAAATATTTTTGTATTAATAAAAAGCGGTTATTTTAATATTACGAACAGACACTCCTATTTTATTTATTTGTATAAATTAGTTAGGATACCTACGGGTTTAACTCAGCAAGCAGCTGTGTTAGTGGGTTGCTGTATTGACCTTACTTTTGATTTTAGTTGGCGTACGGCTAAAGGTGACGTCAGGTTATCCTTTGGAATACCTCTCCTTGATTGAACAATAATAGCAGTAGGTAACAGGCGTTCGATGACTGAATAAATTGATGACCACGGAATCCTCGTTTCTAAACATTTATATATTATAAAGAAGCAGATTTTGTTTTGTCTTTTGAACGTGCTACTCTCAAAAATACAAGCACTAGTGAATTAAAGTTTTTTTTTATTTAACTTGAGTTTAACTCCGGCCAGCTAAGTTCATTTATAAAAAGACATGTTCATGTAATCTATTGATTTTATTGTGCTGGAATGACGATATATAGGAATCATTTGTGTTTGTGTAAACAGTCCACAGCCAACCGTAGACTACATAATTAAATGTGAATGGAGAACTGCATACGCAAAAGCGGGTGAAAAGCGTTTCGAAAGGCGGAAATCAATTACTTATTTTTATACCTAATTATTATTGTTTTTTTATAATAAGTAGTAAAGATTTCTCTTGTCTGAGATGGGTGAATGGGTGTTATGGAGTGCCAATTCCCACAAGCCCTGACGATCAATTGTTCGATTTGAGCCGCCCATGCCACATCACATCGAGTGATCTCAGTGCGCGTCAGTCTACCCTAGGACCCGACCTAGGAATAGCAAGTCTAACTTATGTTGCCCATTTTGAAAAAAAAATATTTCTGGCAATTTCTGTTCATAGGCAGAAAAGGATATGAAAATAGAGTAGATAATTGTTTGCTTTGCGACGAGCTTTGCACTCTTAGTCTTATCTTACAACTTCCCAAGAGTAGGCCATTTAATGTATTTTGGTGTTCGGCAAAAATCTGTGTTGGTGCAAAGTAAATATGTAAATGTGTTTAACACCCACTGCGAGGTACGAAACTTAGCCGTCCATTGAAAGATCACAATCACGACAGCGCAATTTCATTTCGCCCCCGCGTCGATCACGTCACTCCTAACAAGTATAAATACAAGACATACCTTGGTTAATGGCTCCGAAGGTCGCAGCAAATTAGCGTAACTGAACTGAGATGGACTACTTAACTTAACGGATTAGCGTGTTCGCATCGGTAATTAGTCCTTTTCGTACACCATACGAGAATATAAACAACTAGCGGCCCGTCCCGGCTTCGCACGGGTGGACATTTATTTTTTAAACATTTTGGCATATTTTTCTTGCAATTAAAATAGCCTATATTTATTGGTGATAATGTAGCATTCAAATGGTGAAAGAATTTTTAAAATCGGTCCAATACTTTGGCTCAAAAAGTATTGGACCGATTCCTTAAAAACATACTACATACAAATGTTTGCTCTTTATAATATTAGTAATAGATGACTAGAGTAAGTAGGTGAGCTTCATTTATTTGTCGGTTTTGTTGAGTAACAAGTGAGTAGCATTTCCGAGTTCTCTTGTATTGGTAACACGTAGTTTAAAATTCGTAACAGGCTGAATACATTACCTTTCCGATCTAGCATTCAGTTACAGTTTATATATTGTTCGCTTAGGTCATTAGCATTTGCTAACATATAAGATCATTTTATAGTCGTTTATGTGATCAAAACTGCAATAGTTAGATGGTTACATAAAATTGCAATAGATAAACATGAATTCAAAACAGTGTGAACAACCAACTCGATGTTGAACTGAAATTATAATAATAATAGTTCGATACTTACTACCTAGTCCCAACTTTATACGATCTAAGCTTTAGGACAGATACTTACTTATTTCGTACTAAAATACTAACCATCTAAAACTGCGGAGATCATGATATAAATACCCACCTCCAGCGGGAATCGAACCCGCGACATCAAGCATCACAGCCGGGAGCTTGACCACTAGACCAGACGAAGATCATAGATTCCGGAGCCCATAAATCGAGCAAATAACTTTTAAGGTAATCGAGCGATTAAAAGTAGAATATCATTTAAATCGACCTGTTCACGCGAGAACTGGCGTTTCGTAACCTTGGTATTACCAGGCGGAGACATTTTTGACGTTGCCCTCCGTAAAAATCTTTGTTCTTATAAAATACTTCAATATTACGATGACTAAGTACTTTGAGAAGCTCTGAAGCACGTAAGTGACAGTTAGCTTAGTTAGTGTATATCAAAAGTACTGTTCTTTCCTGGTACATAAGTGTCGGTAAGTATATTAGTTGTTGCCGGACAGTTATAATAACAGTGACTGGTCATTAAACTTGCTCATTAATATTTCATTAGATCTGTCTAACGAGACTGAATATATATGTACTAAACATAATATTATTTTATAATTTAGGTCTATACCTACTACTACTACTACTACTACTACTACTACGCTACTTTTTCTTTGGTAGTCTTTAAGTTGAGCAAAATATATAATTTGTTAAATGTATGTAGCGCAATCATGGGACTTAGGTATTAGGCACCTATTAAGCCTGCATTTGACGATAAGACACAAGGGGTAAATAATATTTTTCTATATGTTGTATCCAGGTATCGGAGGGTGGCGTGACCCGGCGTATCGCTCGCGCCATGGAGGTGCTGCACGCCAGCGCGCCGGGTGCCAGAGTGCGAGTGCTGCGAGCCGCTTACCACTCTTCTGCCGGCCCCGGGGCTGCTGCCTCTTCCTACATGCTCCACTCTTCACGAAGGGTAACATATACTTTCACCTTACCTTATCTTCACGCATACCCAACAGGGTTCCCAAAAGATACCAAAGGGAAGGGTATGCAGAGGTTTAAAACACCCATTCGCCAGAGTTATATTTAGGTACCAAAGAGAACGGTTTTTTGGCGTTTCTCAAACACGGCAATACATACTTCCATTTATTTTTCCTTATTTCCCTGCATTTTACCGTATGGTACAATCTATACCTATATGAATTATCTTTTCCAGGTTATATCATCAGGATTCAATTTCCTAGAATCTCCCACGACTCCCAATAAGCCTTTGGAATTATGTTCTATGCCATTAGAATCGTCACCCGAACCCAATGGAGATGTGCATGGCTATAAAGTGACGGAGCCAGACGATATAGAAATATCTGAACCTTCAAAATGGCGAGGCTCCACTGATACGGGATCGGTTCGTATGCCTAGCGAAGAATCCTCCTCAACCGACAACGCTAGCATCATCGACCTTACTAGCAACAAACATTTCCCCAGAAAATATTCTTATGATTCCGAAAATAGTGATAACCAATGGGTTAAAAGGGGCAGCGCCCGCGCCTCGCCATTATTGGATGCTCCCGTTACACTGAGTACTCTCAAATACAAATCACTGTTAAACGGTAGTACTGAATGGAACAACAGAAGAAAAAGTTATAGTTTCGAAGACACCTCTCCTATAAATGAATCTATTTTACATAGCAATGACACATTAGCTATGGAGTCTTCCACAGATAGCGGTATTTGTAAGTCGTCAGAAATTGTCAATGACCATATAAATGAGAATATTAATGTAAAACAGTCAGACCGAGAAGAAAGGCGAAGTTTTGGTCAAGATGAATCATTTAAAGATTGGCTTACTAAAAAGAGGCAAACTTCATACAAACGCAACCATTTCAAAACACACAGAAATCATGACGTTGTTATTGAAAACCCAAGTGAAAATAATATAACTCTACAATCCACTGGCAAAGTGTCGATAACTCTGCCTATTACGATAGAGACCGATGACGACGATCAATTCAAACAGACTCATTCAAGTGAAGATGGCGACCGCAAAGTAAAGAAAGTAGAGTTCTGTAAAACTGAAGTGCACTTTGCAGCCGAATCCGGAAAGGTGAATATAATTGCCACCGATGAAAAACCGCCGCCTTCAAACGACTTCCGAAAACGGAGAAGCGCATTTGTACCTTTAAACGATATGATGGAGAAACATATAACATTGTTCGGTGAGAAAACCAAGGAATTCCTCGAGAATAGCTCAAGTGATCCCTTTACTACTTCCATTAGTGAGTTCGATGAGGCCGATGAGAATACGGCAGCTACAAAGAGTATTCTCAAAAACAAAATTCCGAAACCCAAGCCATATCTTCTAGGAGAGAACATGGTACTTGGGTTCACGAATGACGAACACACTAGTAACGATAATCAAGTGCTAACTGCAGTTTCACTAATTAACAGACAATTGCAAGCAGAAAAGCTATATAGCAATGCAATTACGACATCTCTGTCTCGTAAGCCCGATCAAAAAACGCCAAACTTTTTTAGGACAATCGATGAAGGTAAGCATTTTTTTTATACTGACGAGGTAGTCTTGATTCCTGGTGGCTAAATATAGGAGGATCATATAACTCGTTCGGGTATTAGTAAAAGAATATTGCCATAGTTAGCTTAGTGGAGCGAGAAATAATCTTCATACTGTCAGCTCATGCTTGCAAGAGCAGCTTAAGCATATAAACCAATAGAATCAAGTAGCCGAGTATTATCAAATAATTATAATTCTAAATACGATTGAAATAAAACAGTTTTTAAAAATTTTCAGGTTCCTCCAAAACTGAAGATTTGCATGCAACGATGAATACTCAAATACGCAAAAAGGAGTTTGATTCAAGTCTGAATTTACATCCGAACAATAAATTGAAAAACATGCAGAAAGCGACAAATCAAGAAAGACTCAAAACAAGGGAACTACGTGACAGCGATCTAACATATTTTGGGGTTGATGCAGGCAGTAAGCAGAATACTAAGGTCGTGAAAAATATTGAAGACAGGTTTACATCATCCGGAGATTCGACAGACGAAAACATATTTCGTTCAGTCAGACTTATACAACAAGTATCAAACAGCGTTTGCAATAGTGAATGTGAATCCGAAGACGCGCATGAATATCAAAATGTGCCCCTGATTCATAATTACACTCCAAAACCTGCCCCGAGACGATCTGCAATGCATTCTAAATATGATGATAAACCTAACGAGGTTTATGAAATTCGAATGTTAAACCCTATAATAGAACAAGATAATGTTGTAGTAAAAGAAAATGTCATTCCAACACCGCGACGATCTAAACTTAGAAAATATGAAGAGAAAATTTCAATTAGCCGTAGCATCTCCGAACCACCGAAAAATAACAATAAATATAATTCTACACAAAAGTCACATCGCAATGACCATCTATTACGGTATGTTTGTTCTATACGCTTATAACTAATCCAATATTAATGAACGAATAACTATGCGTCTTTGTTTAATAACATAGCGACATAATATATGTATAAATATTTTTTAAATATATTTGTGTATTGCAGTGGAAGCAAGACTCATGGAATAAAAGATCACGATTTGGTAAATAGGCTGTCTCCCACTAAAACTTCGAGAGCTATCAAACTAATGCCAGGCGAGCCGCCGGTTTATGAGAACATAGATATAGACAATGAAAATACAAACTCTATGTCAAAAAGTACCGGGTCTAGTGTTCATAAGGCTGACAGAGCTGAACAACGAAGATCTAGAAATAAATCAGATGCCATAAAAACTTCGAATATAGACGTCGCGAAAAAATCACAACGAAGTAGGAGTTCAAATGATAGTAACAAGATAAAATCAATCCCCCGGAAAAGCCAAAATGATGACAGAACAACTGAAATCAAATTGGAACGGATTCAAATACCCAATTCTAAAATAACGGTGGATACGCCAACATCACAAATAATGGAAAACAATACACGGGTAACTAAAACAAAGTCTAAAGCAGGTAGAGATATGGGCAAATCAGATGATAATAAACTTGTTGTGGGTCACAAGGCAAATGTCCGAAGTCATTTAACACCCACAATTACAAGCAACGCTAAAAGTTCCAAAGGCTCTTCTAGTAAAGCGGATAAAATAACACCGGATATTTCTTCATTGAAACGAGCAGACAGTAGAGATCGTCATAAAATAACGGAGCGATCGACGACACGTAAGAGTAGCCCAAGAAAGGAATCTACAAAAACTGTACAGAACCTAGATCCCAATACTTCAGCATGTGAACAGAGTTTAATCAAGTTGAAACCAAGCGATCGCAAATCTAACTACAAAGACTCCCTAAACGGCCACATAGCTCCTAAACAGAATGAATATGTAATAAACTACGACGACAAAAATGGAACAGTCTCGTCGATACGTAAAATAAAAGGTCCTTTATCTTCTAAGAAAAAAAAGATATCGAAAGAGATTCCAAAAGAAATGCCAAAGGATAATACGGTGAGAAACAAAGCATTTGATAAAACTGCCCTGCGTAAGTAAGGCATGCATGCTCTAAACCACATCTAACAAACTTATTAAAAAAAAGCTGCATCTTAAGGAATGAAAATCTTTCAGAGCAGTTCGCTGATCATCAATGGAATTCTAAGAGACTGAGTTACACGGATAGAAAATGGAAAAGAAACATACACGTTCAACGGTCTTGCCAGCTATTGTAGTTTCAATAGATAGATAGTCAACGGGTAGAGTGGGGGGTGTTAGCCCCTTGCCAATTACCTGACCGTGAAGGGCAAAAGGGTGTTATGATACTTAGAAAATAAGATAACGATGATCTCACAGCCAGTTATTTAATGAAGTCATTAATTTAATTACCTATTACAGCATTTGAAGCTAACAAGCCTGCATAAATAACTTGTATGCCTAAATATTAATAAAAATAAACAGTTTTCAAGTAAATAATCTGGGTTTTATTACAAACATACTGATGATCTCCGACTAGATCGTAGTCAGAGGGTCTCTATCTACTTCGCTTACAAGTACTTGCACCTGATTATCTAATCTGTTCTGTAAATTTTTGCAGAAAACATGTAAAAATCCTCTTTCAGAATCTGAATGATTTGTAAGTATGACAGATATTCCTTTTTGGGTGGCGTCGAGCACATCGTGGTGAAGCATCTCACCTGCACAAATAAATTTAGCGAATAACATTTGTAGTCGATGAGTCAGTAAACCTAGCGAGAGACTTTTAAATACAGTGTATTGGCATTTTTTTATATGACATACCATACTGTGGGCGTTATTGTTATTACTATCGCAACATTAATAATTATACTAATGGGGTAAACAAGGCTCGTCTGATGGTAAGCGGTTACCGTGTGAATCTATGAACGTGTACAACTCCAATACTAATCACTCACACTTTGTCCAAGAACTTCATGCTGTACCTAAGGAAAAAGTCAGCAGGGAGTTTAGTCCACAACCCAAGTGTACCACAATTGCGGCTTCAATACGTAGCCGCAATTGTGAAAAAAATTAAGCTGAAAATGAAACTATTGAAAACGCAACGAAACCTGTTTGGTTCCAATGAGTCGGGACATGCGTAATAGAAAACATGGCAATACCTGTCAAGTAGAGCTCAGCAGGCACGTCCTTCAGAACAGACGCCCCCGAACCAGCGCAGAGACCAACTGATCTAACTCCGTCATTCATAGTGCTTCCCTTGGCGATAGCAAAGCGGACATGAGCAAGTCCCGTAAGCTGTTTCACCTTAGACACAGCGTCAGACAATGTCACACTTGTTTTCAGCCGCAGAAATCTGAAGATATAGTTTTCTCATGAATGCAACTCACAGGTCCATAGTACTTACATTTAAACATTTTACAAACAATTACACCTATGTAAACCAATACACATTTTAGAGGCTAAGACACTATCACTGACCATAGTAATACAAATTTTATGAACGTGAATGAAAATAGGCTACTGTAACCGCTTTCCATCAGGGGGGCCGTATTCTAGTTTGCCACTCATAAAAACATGTGAGTATGGATGTAGGTATAGAAGTCAGTGGTGGCCACGGGCGCCAAAATGCCGTAAACATGCAGGTCGATCAAACGCCTGTCTCGAATGAAAATTATGAATTTATTTCAGGAAATAGAATCACGGCCCCGCGCTTATTTATTGTAACACCGCCATTTAAATGAGCTCCAAAGTATAGTATTTTTACATACATACAATTGATTTCTTACAGCCTGTATAATCACGGGTGTTATATGCAAGCCGCATTTAGTGTCCACACATTTTTTTTTATACCACTTGGGTGGCAAACAAGCATGCGGCCCGCCTGATGGTAAGCGGTTACCGCCGCCTATGGACGCTTGCAACACCAGGAGTATAACTCGCGCGTTGCCGACCCTGCAGGAATCTCTTCACACCCTTCTTGAAGAATGTGTGTTAACAAATACCTTCCAGCCCCATATTCCGGATTAATCCCTGGGGTAATAGGCGTTGACTCAGCCACAGGGAAAGCAGACGCCAACCAATCATTGACTCCGCCTTTGACGCAATCCCAACTCGTGTGAGGAGAATATAACGATATGCGATTCTCCAACAATAGAGACACGATGCGCTCTTTCCAGGAACTATTAAAGAAAACGATTTCTTATTAACACCAGTTCTTACTACTTATATTATACATGTGAAAACTTGTGGGAATTATTGTTTCTCTTTCACAAAAAATACTGTACGGAATTGGATGAAATTTGGCATAAAGATTGATTATTAACTGGAATAACATATGATGTTTTATTCCTGAAAATCATCAATCTACCAATGAAATACAAATTACGCGGGTCAAACCGCGGGCCCCATCTAGCGAGTTTAATAAAATAATGTTACCTCTGGTTTACCGATGCCAGTTTTGCGAATATGGGCGGATGGTATGACACGATCATTTGACATCCTTGATTATTTGCTTCCAAAGCCACTTCTTCAGTTAAATCATTGGTTAACAGAATTTTCGTAATATTTCTGCAAATAAGGCAAACGAAAAAATAAGAAATTAATCAACTGCAAGATTAAATGTTATGTATGTACTGTTGTAATGTTGTAGATTCAAACACGCCACACTATAGAGTGAAATAGTTTCCTTCACAAAGCAAAACCGCAAATTAAATGTATGTTAAAAACGCAAATTAAAAAAGTCTCGCCCAAGGGACAGTGAATAACAGACAATTGTCATTATATCATGGCTCGGGAAAGCTTTAAGATTGAATAAAATAGTCTAGAAAGAACAAGCATTCTGTTGAAGATATATTCTTTAACAGTACCAGAAAATGGTTAATATTATAAATTAACGTAGATACATACCTAGGTGTATAAGGTTCAACAAGTAAGCCAGTGTTGTCCCACTTCTCAGCCAGGGCCTTTGGTGCAAAATCTTCTAAAGCTGCAATGACTTTGCTCAATGCTACTCCTGAATTCTCTCCAGTTGACATATTTGGAGAGGCGGACGACGAAAGAAGTTTAATACTATTGATTCCTTTTTGTACACTTCTTCCCAAATTAAGAATCATCAGACTAGAGCTGTAAACAAAATTAATTAACCAAAAACAAAACTTCAAACAAAAACTTTGTTGTACTGTTAATTGAAACACAATTTTAAAAAACAATATATATTCTTGTCACATTTTAAATCCAATTGTGAACATTGAATAACTAAACAGTCCAAAAGCGAATAATGTATACAATACAGTAAATTAAGGTTATCCTTAAGTATACATTCATAATTTGATACCTAACCATTGATCACATAGATAAATATTAAAACAAATTTAATGTTACATAAATGATCAAACAAATTTCCATATCTTTATTTCACCATCATCACTACAAGAAATGAGTTCTTGGTTTCCAGATGGGTTCCATGAAACACAATTTACATCTTGTGTATGCGCATTTAATTTTGTTGCTATCAATTCAAATGTTGGTGCATTAGGGTCAGATTCTTCACTCTCCTTGAAGATGCGGATGATGTCATCACCAGATGCAGTGGCTATGAGACCGGTGCTGTGACACCATGCAATGTCATACACACTTCTTGTGTGGTATCCTGATAATGTGCAAACACATTTCCATGTTGATTCTCTACCTTGAACCTCTACACCTTCCTGGTTGCCAGGGTTGTATTCCTTCCATATTTTGACAGTTTTGTCATCACTACAAGTAGCAAGTTTTTCACCAGTTTTGTCAAAGGCCAAGCTCCACACGGTGGAATCATGGGACTGAAGTGTTGCAATACAGGACCAGTCATTGTCAGCCACATCTTCTTTGTACAATTTTACTGAATTGTCGTATGATGCAGAGGCCAAGATATCTAATGAAGGATGCCAAGCAACCTACAACATAATAAGTCAGATACATATAATTTCTCAGTAACGTTCCATGATTAAATTGGCAAGTGAGTGTACAAACTTTTTTCACATCTTGATTGTGAGCATTAAGAACAGCTTCACATTCATATTCATCCTCTCCGGCAACCTCCCATACCCAGACTGATTTGTCGCGTCCACATGTAGCCAACAGTTGTCCTGACGGTGACCATGCTACACTTTTAACTTCATTCTCATGTCCTTCTAGGGTAGCATTACATTCAAACTGACCTATTAAAATATTTCAATATTACCATCAAATCAGGGTTGTATAGTAATAAGTTACGTAGAAAATAAGCATATACACACCACTTTTCTTATCCCATATAGCCGTTGTAGCATCAAAGCTGGCAGATGCAAGGAAGTTGCCACATGGGGACCAGGCCACCTCTCTGATAGTTCGCTGGTGACCATCCACTAGTACAGTTTTTATTGACCATTCCTGACCTTCCTTGCACCACAACTTAATTGTTTTGTCTTCACCGCAAGATGCGAATATGTTTCCTTGGGGGTGCCATGATACATTCCACACTATTCCTTTGTGACCAGTTAGGCTTTGCAGAAGTTGTAATTGGGACATTGTTTGCTGTTGCCAAAGATATATTATGTTTGTCAGTCTGATTTATAAAAAAAGTCCTTAACCCATAACATTCCTTTGCCCCTAACTCATGTTATTTGGGGCCTCATCTATCAAATGGTCCATCCATTAGCTCTAATTATTAAGAATAATCCGTTTCTACAGCTTACAAACCTACAGCTAGCTCTTCAACTTATAATACCCAGTATATACATATTTAAAAATTAAAATAAAACTATTTTATCATTTCAATCTAAAACGTATACCTGTTAACCACCTTTGTAAATATAGGCAGAATATCATCAACATAAAGTAATTATTTTAAAAATAAAATTCCGGGCAGACTTGGTTATTTCAAGTAGGGCTTCGTAGGTTATAAAAAATAAATAAGCAATGCTTAGATGAGATCTCTTCAAGAACGTACCTGTCCTGATCAATTTCTTCAAGTATAAAATCAAACTATGCGCACAAAGTCATTAACCCAACTTCATTCATAAGGAGGAAAGATCACACAAGACATGAATTAATGACATTGACAGGACCTACATATGCAAAGACTACTTACTATATATCTATATACCTAATCAAAGACTATAATATATACTGTGACAGATAAATGGACAACAATCAACTCATCTTTACACTATTTGCGCTGCACTATCTATGCAACTCATTATTATCGCTAAAAATACTCGCAGCATAAATACATACATACATATCATCACGCCAAGTCCCTAACGTCTAATTTCAATTAATTAATTTGATTTTAATCTGTTTGCTATTCAGGTAAATCTGTCAGCCAGTCAGAAGAATTGTACAAGGAGGAGAAGATTATCATTCAGAAATGAATGCGTGATGATGCGTGATAGTGGTGATGGATAACGCGCCTTATCATTCAGTTGTTCTGAATAAGGCGCCCACTTCGGCGACAAAGGTTAACGATATTAAGATATGGCTATATCAAAACAACGTACCATTTGATAACACGTTAAAGAAGCCAGAACTGTTGATGATCGTGAGAAAACATAAACCAGATCCCATTTACGAGATTGATGAAATTTTGGGCGCACATGGGCATACAGTGGTAAGGCTACCACCTTATCACTGTGTCTTAAACCCAATAGAATTAATTTGGGGAATAGCCAAGCAAAAAATTGCTTCACAAAACGTTGTACGTCTATTGACATAAAGGTAAAAATAATGATGGTTAATAAGTATGATGTGGTCATTTCTTTTATTTTTATTCTGAATGATTTTGGATTCCAAAATGTGTATGTTTCATTTATTTTTTAGGAAGCAGCTGAAAGGGCATTTCAGGAGGTTACTGAAAATGACTGGAAAAAATCATGCCAGCATGTAATGAAAATAGAAAGCGAATATTATGAATGACGTGTAACTATGTATGAAGATATCGATAGTCTCATTACAAACTTGAGACACGAAAGTAGCAGTGATGAAACATCCAACTCAGAAGATGAGTTTCATGCTGTTGCAGAAACCTCAAATGAATGATGACATAGATTTACACTTGTCGGGTGTTGAATATTTGGAAGACTAATACAATTTGTTAAATCAAAACTGCTTTTTAATTTAGACTTTAAGACCTTTAAGACTAACGGAGTCATCTAAAGTCAAAATATATAAATTAGTCAGATCGTCATTCATGACTATAAAGTATCAAAATTGCACTGTCGTACTATCGGGGCTGCCAGCGTAAAGACATACTTGCGATAGCAGCGCCTCTATTAATTTCTACTCTATTTTGCCAAGCTGTAACTAATATAATAACTTATAAACGCCAACATAAATATTTTATAGCTACCTATCTTTGTACTTATATAAAATAATCAAAATCGGGTTTATGTTTATTTTCAGTGTCAACATTTTTGCTATATTTCATCTATTATAATTATATTTGTTCAGGCATAACTGAATCAACCAACGTCGCCTTAACAGAATTTGCGCCTAAAAGAAGGCTTCTCCTTAACATTTGAATTTGCCGCCAATTGGCACTTGACATAACACATTTTTTCACTTCCTCGCTCCTTTTATATTGGCACCTAAAATATATCTCTGGCGAAAAGTGGGTATATGACTACTACGTATACACCTCAGCCTACCCCTTCGGGGACCCTTGTGGGAAGGCATGAGGATATATTATTTATTATTATATATTAGATTCGTATTTATAACTATATTTGTATTAAGTACCAGTACCTGGATGACCGAGCTTAGCTCGGTAAATATAATATAAAATATTATTTCCTACGAATTACTTACTTAAATATTAATAATATTTTTTAATCTTACCAACATAATAATGAAAAATATGAACTTGTTATTTAAATAAAAACTCACGTGTGCAATTAGCTTAATATTTTATTGAAAAAAGTAGGTATTAACATTTTTACAGTTGTGGTTGTCACTAATGTATCATGGTATACTTCACCTAACATTTAGTGTTTATTTCATGTTAAGAAACGAAAAAGGTATGCCAATTTAAAGAATCATCTATCTAAAAATATAATAAAATGTAACGGATCCCTGTCTGTGCATGGAAGATGTATAAGAAAAAAATATGATTGGGACCTTAATCAACGCAAACAGCACCCAAAACACTGATTGTTAGAATTTTTGTCTGTTTGTCTGTGCGTTTGTGCTCGCTAACCTCAGAAACGGTTTGTAAAACTGTAACGAAATACCATCTAAACATGGTAGATATATGTGAAAAAAATATGATTGGGACTTTGGGACCTTTATCAACGCAAACACACGTTGAGCCGTACGCTACCGCAAATCTTGTAGACATCGCTCCTTTTGTTCGTCATTTTCAGTAGCTACACGTTGTGCCGTACGCTGCCGCAAATCTTGTAGACATCGCTCCTGTTGTTCGTAATTTTTAGTAGCTACACTTTGTGACGCACGCTGCCACAAATCTTGTAGACATCGCTCCTGTAGTCCGTCATTTTCAATAGCTACACGTCGTGCCGCACGCTGCCGCAAATCTTGTAGAAATCGCTCCTGTTGTTCGTCATTTTCAATACCTACACGTTGTGCCGCACGCTGATGCAAATCTTGTAGACATCGCTCCAGTTGTTCGTAATTTTCAGTAGCTACACGTTGTGCCGCACGCTGCCACAAATCTTGTAGACGTGGCTTCCGTTGTTCGTCATTTTCAGTAGCTACACGTTGTGAGGTACGCTGCCGCAAATCTTGTAGACATCGCTCCTGTTGTTCGTCATTTTCAGTAGCTACACGTTGTGCCGTACGCTGCCGCAAATCTTGTAGACATCGCTCCTGTTGTTCGTCATTTTCAGTACCTACACGTTGTGCTGCACGCTGCTGGAAATCTTGTAGACATCGCTCCTGTTGTTCGTAATTTTCAGTAGCTACACGTTGTGCCGCACGCTGCCATAAATCTTGTAGATATCGCTCCTGTTGTTCGTCATTTTCAATAGCTACACGTTGTGCCGCACGCTGCCGCAAATCTTGTAGAAATGGCTCCTGTTGTTCGTCATTTTCAATAGCTACACGTTGTGCCGCACGCTGCTGCAAATCTTGTAGACATCGCTCCAGTTGTTCGTAATTTTCAGTAGCTACACGTTGTGTCGCACGCTGCCACAAATCTTGTAGACATCGCTCCTGTTTTTCGTCATTTTTAGTAGCTACACTTTGTGACGCACGCTGCCACAAATCTTGTAGACATCGCTCCTGTAGTTCGTCATTTTCAATAGCTACACGTTGTGTCGCTCGCTGCCACAAATCTTGTAGACATCGCTCCTGTTTTTCGTCATTTTTAGTAGCTACACTTTGTGACGCACGCTGCCACAAATCTTGTAGACGTCGCTTCCGTTGTTCGTCATTTTCAGTAGCTACACGTTGTGAGGTACGCTGCCGCAAATCTTGTAGACATCGCTCCTGCTGTGCGTCATTTTCAGTAGCTACACGTTGTGCCGTACGCTGCCTCAAATCTTGTAGACATCGCTCCTGTTGTTCGTCATTTTCAGTAGCTACACGTTGTGCCGTATGCTGCCGCAAATCTTGTAGACGTCGCTTCCGTTGTTCGTCGTTTTCAGTAGCTACACGTTGTGAGGTACGCTGCCGCAAATCTTGTAGACATCGCTCCTGTTGTTCGTCATTTTCAGTAGCTACACGTTGTGCCGTACGCTGCCTCAAATCTTGTAGACATCGCTCCTGTTGTTCGTCATTTTCAGTAGCTACACGTTGTGCCGTACGCTGCCGCAAATCTTGTAGACATCGCTCCTGTTGTTCGTCATTTTCAGTACCTACACGTTGTGCTGCACGCTGCCGGAAATCTTACAGACGTTGCTCTTGTGGTTCGTAATTTTTAGTACCTACACGTTGTGCCGCACGCTGCCGCAAATCTTGTAGACATCGCTCCTGTTGTTCGTAATTTTCAGTAGCTACACGTTGTGCCGCACGCTGCCGCAAATCTTGTAGAAATCGCTTCTGTTGTTCGTAATTTTCAGTAGCTACACGTTGTGCCGCACGCTGCCACAAATCTTGTAGTCGTCGTTCCCGCTGTTCGTCTTCAGCGGCCATAGGCAACCTCTCGTGAACATCTAAATCACAAGACCTTTCTGCTCGTATAATGTTAGTCAAGTTTTGCAAGACTCTTACTTTAGCACTACGTGTGGGACGAGCGGAAAGCTGATTATTTTCATGGTTTTCTTGAAATGAGTCTTGCTTGTCGATCACTATTTTCTTCAAGGTATTCTTGAGACGAGTCGCGGCTGCGTGGATTTAGATTGTGTATAAGCGTTTATTTTTTTCTTCTTTTAGGCATTTTGTCATGTAAGTAAACAATTGATTTTATATATAACTAGCTGTCCCGCCCAGCTTCGCTCGGGTGAAAAAGTTAAATTGCCCGTAACACGATCGCAGCGCCACCTATTGGGTCCAATTGTAAATCTAAACCATTCTCGAATCTAGCTTAAGACACACAGAAACACACAGAAAGCTTCGCCCGGGTAAAAAGGTAAAATTCTTGAAACTCGATCGCAGCGCCACCTATCGGGTCCAATTTAATATAGCCTATGTTACTCGGGGATAATGTAGCTTTCCAAAGGTGAAAGAATTTTTGAAATCGGTCCAGTAGTTTCGGAGCCTATTCATTACAAACAAACAAACAAACAAATCTTTCCTCTTTTTAATATTAGTATATAATACGTCTACGATAACGTCAAATAACGTGAAACCAAAAACTCATTGGCTTAAAGTTTGTTGCTTAGCAACGCTTTATTGTTGCTGTGTCGGTAAAGCAGTGGGGAAATTCATATTCTAATGAAATTGTAGGAGATTTTCATTGCCTAAAAACACGGATATAACTACTTTTTTTAAAAATGAAACCTAGCCAGATCGATTTATCGCCCCCGAAATCCCCCCCCTAGCAAATTTCATGAAAATCGTTGGAGCCGTTTCCGAGATTCAGATTATATATATATATATATAGTACCTGGATGACCGAGCTCAGCTCGGTAAATATAATAGGTATAAAATATTATTGCGTACGAATTACATACTTATGAAATATATCTTATCTTACCAACATACCTAATAATGAAAAAATATGAACTTGTTGTTTAAATAAAAAATCACGAGTTTAATATTTTATTGAAATAGGTAGGTACTTACTTTTTACAGTTGAGGTTTGGTTCACTTATGTATCATGGTATATTTCATTGAACATGTAGTGTTTTTTTCATGTCAATCGGTTAAGAAATGAAAGAGATGCCAATTTAAAGAATCATCACATATAATAAAAGTGTAACGGATCGCTGTCTGTACATGGAAGATGTATGAGAAAATCAACGCACGTTGTGCCATACGCCACAAATCTTGTAGACATCGCTTCCGTTGTTCGTAATGTTCAGTAGCTATACGTTGTGCTGCTCGCTGCCGCAAATCTTGTAGACGTCGTTCCCGTTGTTCGTAATGTTCAGTAGCTATACGTTGTGCTGCTCGCTGCCGCAAATCTTGTAGACATCGCTCCCGTTGTTCGTCATTTTCAGTAGCTACACGTTGTGCTGCACGCTGCCGTAAATCTTACAAACGACGCTCTCGTTGTCCGTTATTTTCAGTAGCTACACATTGTGCTGCTCTCTGCCGCAAATCTTGTAGACGTCGTTCCCGTTGTTCGTTATGTTCAGTAGCTACACGTTGTGCTGCTCGCTGCCGCAAATCTTGCAGACATCACTCCCGTTGTTCGTAATGTTGAGTATCTACAAGTTGTGCTGCTCGCTGCTGCAAATCTTGTAGACATCGCTCCCGTTGTTCGTCATTTTCAGTAGCTACACGTTGTGCTGCTCGCTGCCGCAAATCTTGTAGACGCCGTTCCCGTTGTTCGTAATGTTCAGTACCTACACGTTATGCTGCTCGCTGCCGGAAATCTTGTAGACATCGCTCCCGTTGTTCATAATATTCAGTAGCTACACGTAGTGCTGCTCGCTGCCGCAAATCTTGTAGACGTCGTTCCTGTTGTTCGTAATATTCAGTAGCTACACGTAGTGCTGCTCGCTGCCGCAAATCTTGTAGACGTCGTTCCCGTTGTTCGTAATGTTCAGTAGCTATACGTTGTGCTGCTCGCTGCCGCAAATCTTGTAGACATCGCTCCCGTAGTTCGTCATTTTCAGTAGCTACACGTTGTGCTACACGCTGCCGTAAATCTTACAAACGACGCTCTCGTTGTCCGTTATTTTCAGTAGCTACACGTTGTGCTGCTCTCTGCCGCAAATCTTGTAGTCGTCGTTCCCGTTGTTCGTTATGTTCAGTAGCTACACGTTGTGCTGCTCGCTGCCGCAAATCTTGCAGACATCACTCCCGTTGTTCGTAATGTTGAGTATCTACAAGTTGTGCTGCTCGCTGCTGCAAATCTTGTAGGCATCGCTCCCGTTGTTCGTCATTTTCAGTAGCTACACGTTGTGCTGCTCGCTGCCGCAAATCTTGTAGACGTCGTTCCCGTTGTTCGTGATGTTCAGTACCTACACGTTATGCTGCTCGCTGCCGGAAATCTTGTAGACATCGCTCCCGTTGTTCGTAATATTCAGTAGCTACACGTAGTGCTGCTCGCTGCCGCAAATCTTGTAGACGTCGTTCCTGTTGTTCGTAATATTCAGTAGCTACACGTAGTGCTGCTCGCTGCCGCAAATCTTGTAGACGTCGTTCCTGTTGTTCGTAATGTTCAGTAGCTATACGTTGTGCTGCTCGCTGCTGCAAATCTTGTAGACATCGCTCCCGTTGTTCGTCATTTTCAGTAGCTACACGTTGTGCTGCACGCTGCCGGAAATCTTACAGACGTCGCTCTCGTTGTTCGTTATTTTCAGTAGCTACACGTTGTGCTGCTCGCTGCCGCAAACCTTGTAGACGTCGTTCCCGTTGTTCGTTATGTTCAGTAGCTATACGTTGTGCTGCTCGCTGCTGCAAATCTTGTAGACATCGCTCCCGTTGTTCGTAATATTCAGTAGCTACACGTAGTGCTGCTCGCTGCCACAAATCTTGTAGACGTCGTTCCCGTTGTTCGTAATTTTCAGCGGCCACAAAGAAGCCCTCGTGAAACATCTAAATCATAAGAGCTTTCTGTTCGTATAATGTTAGTCAAGTTTTGCAAGACTTTAGCACTACGTGTGGGACGAGCGGAAAGCTGATTATTTTCATGGTTTTGTTGAAATGAGTCTTGCTTGTCGATCACTATTTTCTTGAAGGTGTTCTTGAGATGCGTCGCGGCTGCGTGGATTTAGATTGTGTATAAGCGATTTTTTTTCTTCTTTTAGGCATTTTGTCATGTAAGTAAATAATTGATTTTATATATAATACGTCTACGATAACGTCAAACCAAAAACTCATTGGCTTAAAGTTTGTTGCTTAGCAACGCTTTATTGTTGCTGTATCGGTAAAGCAGTGGCGAAATTCATATTCCAATGAAATTGTACGAGATTTTCATTGCCTAAAAACACGCATAACACGACTTTTTTTAAAAATTAAACCTAGCTAGTTCGATTTATCGCCCCCGAAATCCCCCCACTACCAAATTTCATGAAAATCGTTGGAGCCGTTTCCGAGATTCAGATTATATATATACAAGAATTGCTCGTTTAAAGGTATAGGGATATATATACAAGAATTGCTCGTTTAAAGGTATAGGGATACACTGTAAATCTCCCACACGTGACAGGCACTGCCTAGCGTGGCGGTCCGATATTAATTTGTAATTATTATGGAATAAAGTTTATTATTATTACAATGCATCTCGGAGCTTTTGGAAGCAATAGCAGAGCTTTAATCTTAATATAAATAAATCACGTGTAACGTTGTTTGTCCGCTATAGACACCTAAACTACTGAACCGATTTCAATCATATTTTGCACACCGTGTGCAGTTTGATCCAACTTAAAAGATAGGATGGCTTACATCACAATTGGACCTGATAGGTGGCGCTGCGATCGTGTTTCAGGAAGTTTAACTTTTTCCCCCAGGCGCAGCTGGGCGGGACAGCTAGTAGGTCTATATTTTTAATGGTAACATATGCTTAGAATAAATACTCTAATAAAAACAGAACAACTTTAATTAGGATATTAGATCGAATCCGCAATGAAGGGATTCGCAAATCAACTGGCGTGAATGAGGGCGTGATTGTAAAGATGAAGAAAGGCATGTTACGTTGGTTTGGACACATAGAAAGGATGAGTGAAGAAAGATTGACGAAACAGATATACAAAGCAAAAGTGTGTGCAAGAAGAGGCAGAGGAAGGCCACGTTCCAACTACCTGGATCAAATAGATCGGACTCTCAAGGACGGGAACGTTAAGAGTACTCGAAACCGACGAGCATGTATGAAGAGACTGATGAATGTGGACGAAGCGAAAGAGGTATGTAAGTCTAGAGAGAACTGGCGCTCTATACTCTCTGCCTACCCCGTTAGGGACTTGGCGTGATGATATGTATGTATGTAACTTTAATTAGGCACTTATCATATATAAATTAGTTGCTTAACTATAAGTGTGTATAAGGTGTCTATAAGTGTCATATCGAACATTACTGTACAATATATTATAGACACCACAATAATGCAATTTATGCGACACACAGATATGCAAACAACTCTTTAAGATGATCCTGACCAAACAAAACTAGGTTCTTAGCGTGTAGGTTCTCAAAATAATGTATTAAAATGATTTTTCCGTTTTTTATTAGTCATTAGTCACACTTTTTCATCCCATCCCATCCAATCCCATATTACATGGGATAAAAAGACTATGATTCATGTCAAAATTTGTCAGAATTAAATATCTGAAAAGCTAGTTAAATTAAAATAAAGCGGGCTGTTTTTGATTGACTGACATTCATTTACACAAAAATTAGGTTAATAAAAACTTATCTTATATTGCATGAACTTACAAAATGGACAATAGCAACAAAATCGTTCCGCCGCATCTTAATGCTGAGGTATACAGAACTGATACTACCGGTACCAGTACGGTGTCGTACTTGGATTATATTAGTCTTCACTCGGGTATGATATTGTTCAAACTACTTAAAAATAAGATAATGTATATACCTATTAAACGTCTAAATAGAAAGTTTAATTAAAATGTGATTATAGATGGTGGTGTATTGATCGGGTGCTCAGAACTTACTGGCAGATATTGGAATGGAGGTGTTAGTGTATTTAAGAATAAGACAGATGCCTTGGGTATACAATCGGAACCTAAACGAAGTATATCACTGACCAGTGGTACTGCAGATGGATGTTTTCTTGGAACTTCAGGCAAGGTGGGTATACATTTGTGTACACGATGGGCTGTGAATACTTACTTACTTATTAGTCAGACAAAGACACATGTCTTACTGTTTCGTTCCATCAAATTTACTTTATTTAAATTTTCTACTTATATGTATCCTGACGCCTACTCACAAGTGTCCACGAATGGGAAGGCAGAGGTGTGTAGGTAATACCGACACACCCACTTTCCCCGAGAGTTATAATAGGTGCCAATGTGGCTGACGGCGAGTCCATCGCCGTTACTCAAGCACGACTATACATACGCCCTTTGAATTGCTACTCAGACAAATGCAGGTTTCCTCTCGATATTTTCCTTCACCATAAAGCTTGTGGTGTGACTAATCACTGTACTTTAGTTCAGAAAATTTCATTGATACAGCCAGGATTTGAACTTGCAATCTTTGTGTCGCAGGCAACTACATGAACCACCCGGCCACCATAACTTTATATTATTTTCTACTTAATATGTTTTATATAGAAAGTTGTGTTTAGGTACTGCTTTGCGAGGACAGCGGTGCTCTCAGCATATGGAGTAGTGACAGTGAGCTTACTAGTGTCTGGCAGATGTGGACAGAGGACATCTCTGTAGCTGAACATGATGACTCTGTACTGGCCGTAGACTGCCTTGATGTCCACAAAGAGTATGTCTCAGTAGGAGCTGATGGAAATGCCAAGGTAACCATCCTACAATCAAAATAAAAATCTGAATCAAAAATTTTTAATTCATGAAGGAACTTATTAAAAGATAAAGTGACCATTATATCCAAGAACAATAACCTGTCAGGAGTCGAAATCTGAAACAAACTCCCAGTTTCTTTTTTTAACATTTGCTCCCTTTTACATAGGGATAGAAAAATATTAAACACATATAAACTCTGTACAAGAAGAGCAATTCATTGCCATGCGTGCCATGGTTTAATAATCTATCCTTAGTCCTCCTCTGGTCCTCAGCCTGACTATCTGGGATATGTCTAAAGAAACTGTCATGCCTGTAATCTTGCTGTGTAAATATTCTTTGGACTTAATGTGAAATATAATTAATATAGTTTTGTTTTTTTTTTAGGTGTGGGATATCAGTGAAATGATTTGTGTAAGAAACTATCATAAAGCCCACAGTAGTGCAATATATGGAGTAAGTGTGAGACCCCAGTCAAAGACTAGTTTTGCTACAGCTTCCATGGACCAATATCTTACTCTATGGGATGAAAATACAGATAAGCCAGTCCTAGGTAAGAAGCAACTTTTATTCAGACAAGAATCAAAGTGGCTGACAGGTTTAAGTAGTCCCCTGCCAAAAGGTTGTAAAGGTTTGAGGGTCAAACCTTGTACAAATATTTTTTGGCTTTAAATGATTTGATTTGAAACTTAACAGTTTTACATGGAACTCTGCAAGAACTCTTCTAAGTGATTTGTGAAGTAAATCACTTAGAAGAGATCTTGCCATATCAAATAAATTTTGTCTGTAATTGCTACTACATATCACTTTAGAGAACTTGGTAAGTTTTTTTGTTAAGACTGGGGAGATCAAGGCTTGAATATCTAAGTTGTCATAATTTAAAAAAAGTTCTGTATACATACATTCTTCTTCTTCTAAAAGTGCCACTCCATTACTGGAGGTTGGCTTGTCAGCTAAAATTTAGTAATGAGTATAGATGCAAAATTCATAGCTTAAATACATAGTTTTCTATGCTCCTATGGACCTTACAAACTTAATTAGAGTGGCAGTGGCAACTATATTCAGTTCTTTTCTTTCTCTTAGAGCTTACCAAAAATGACTGCAGCCTGAGGTGTTTGAGATGGATGGATGAGAACAGATTGTTATACGGCGATGAGGCAGGGGTGCTTCGTTTGATTGACATCAGGAATCATGAACAAACTACGAAACTCACAGAATTTCCTGCTGCTATACATAAGCTGGCAGTGCACCCAGTGTAAGTTTATTCAACAGTAACTAGCTGTCACATTGTACAAAAGAGTTACAAATTTGTTAGTGGTATGCCCAATCACATAGATCACATCACAAAAGCATATGGCTCATCTGATGTTTACCATCAGATGAGCCATATGCTTTTTCTCTATTTCGACGTAATATTGGTATAAAAAAGACTGAGAATGATATGAATTCACTCCCATTCATTTTATGCCCATACCTAGCTTTGCTAGATGTCATATACATGTTGTTTTTTAGCTAAATATGTGATCTATTTAACGAAGACTTTCCTTTGCTAGTGATCTATGTAATAAAGGCTCTTTTCTTTGCTATGATGGACAGTAGGACATGTATTTACATACAAATTTACCTGAAATTTGTTAGCCTTATTTATTTATTATTAAAAGGCAAGCAAAATATTTGTTGTGCGCATGAAAAGCTCACTCATTTTTGTCTGTTTTTCAGGAGTGAGAAAGTAGCAGTGTGTTGTGACAATAAAATTGTGTCCGTATGTGATGTAAGTGACAACGCTGGGAACAGAGTGATCTATCACGACAGACACATGCACAGTAACAACGTGCGAGGCGCGGCCTGGGATGTGCACGAGGACAGGGTACTCCATACCCTGGGCTGGGATGGACAGCTCAAGTCACACGTGCTTGTATGGAACTAAATACTTTGTGATATTACAATATTTTTGCAAGCATACTTTTTTTTATTTCTGTTTTTGCAAGTTGAACTGTCTCAATTAAACCTTTTAGCTACAATCCTTCGTGCCGAAAAGATACGAGAATGATATAGAACGATATAGGACGGGAGATAACGATATAGAACGGGGAAACAATTGGTTTATTATTCCTAGCATAGTATTTTCTATGAACTGTATTTATCTTGCCTCATTTATAAAAACATGGAAATTATAAGTGTAAACTTTATTAATTATATCCTCACGCCTTCCCACAAGGGTCCCCGAAGGGGTAGGCAGAGGTGTATAGGTAATACCCACACACCCACTTTCCGCCGGAGGTATATTAGGTGCCAACGTGACAGATGGCGAGTCCATCGCCGTTACTCAAGCACGACTATACATACGCCTTTGAATTTCTTCTCAGACGTATGCAGGTTTCCTCTCGATGTTTTCCTTCACCGTAAAGCTCGTGGTGTGACTAATCACTGTACTTAAGTTCAGAAAAACTCATTGGTACAGTCGGGATTCGAACTTGCGACCTTTGCGTCACAGGCAACTGCTCGAACCACTCGGCCACCACGGCTCTTTATCAATTAAGTTTATTTAAACCTATTGGTTATGAAAAAATGGATACAGATATTCCCGGCCCGTCGCACAACCATACCTTGTGGAGTCCTATATGCAACTTATAGTCATTTCATGCCATCTTATGTAAGGTCAATATAGCATACAATTCCAGTTATCCAGAATAAGAGATATAGCGTGAGAAAGAAAACTAGGAGTGCTCAGCAAGGTATGTATTCAATATAATGGGCGAGTATGGCGTGAAGTGTGGAAGCCGGGCGGTCAGTGCGCGTGGTCGGGTGAGGCTCCGGGCGATGAGCCGCGGCGGCTGCCGGGGCTCTTCAGACGCACCATCGTGTCAAGATGACGGAACCTAGGGACATACAAATCTGAATCAATCGATCCATCAAGTGCGCTTTTATCAACTCTCAAAGCAATGGCTTCTTCTACAACACACCACTTTTTCGGAACTGTGCCAATTGCTTTTACCTTCTAAAATGCAAATATAAAACTAAACTAAACTACCCGCTCCTGCAAACCAGTTTCTCCGGACAGGAACCGATTCGCTATCGTTTTCTATTCAACAAACTGCTGCTTTTATAAGCTGCTCAAATTACCGAAAGCTGCCCTTTCGGTAATTTGAGCAGCTTATAAAATCTTCAGGCTTTGGCTATTAATACACTATACATAGCGCCATCCACGAATACGTGCCCCACTATTTTTCCTCATAGTTTAAAATATAGGTAAGTGTGCAACCTTCCACTAATGTTACAGTATTATCGGTACACACTGATTACCTACGTGTGCACAAGCACACTACCATCACACACCCAGAATCCCGCGACCCCCTCGACTAGAAATTGGTGGGGCGCGTCTTCGCGGATGGCACTATCTATTTCGACTGCTCGAATGAGGTTTGTTGTAAATATGTGAAGTGTCAGAACATTATTGAACCCGCCATATAACAACATTCATGTTTCAAATGAGTAGGTACCTGTGGCGTCTAAAATCTAGTTTTTCGGTTACTGGAATCTACTGACTCCCGTAAATAAATCGAATAGGCTATTATTTATCATGTATTAAAAAAATGGGACATAAAAACCTTAACGGCAGGTCGTTGGCGTCGTTGTCAACACTTTGGAAGAAAAAACCGAGAGGCCAGCTTATCCAGGATGATTGTTTGCTGTAAATGCACAATATATATTATAATTGTAATTAATATATAAATAATACAAAAACATATTTAAGTATTTAACATACATAAGTATTTGCATTATTTAATACTGTACAGGGCTTTAATAAGGCGTGATGACATGTGTGTATGTATGTATAACATTTTTTCATGTGACGTATATGCAGTAGGTATGCATGACTGAATGAATATCACGTGGTGGACACCCGGATACGCCATTCTGGATTAGTTTTAATCAGCCATGTCCAAATTATGTACATATGTATAGGTATTTTAACCTAACTAGGTATTTATTATTTTTAACTAGGTATTTATTTCAATGTTAAGCGTCAATAAAAAGAGAAAATTTACAACGTGTCGTAATACGAACGGTGTGGTCGGTGGCATAGCGCCTAGGTCGCATGGTGTGTCTGGCGTGGCGGGCAGCGCGCTGGGCGGCGGGGAGCCAGGCGTGGCGGCGGCGGGCGGCGGCGTCTTGTTGATCGCCGGGTTGTAGATCTTCGGGTCACTAACCATCCGCACGAAGAACGATCGTTTGTGCGCCAGTGCTGCGCGGTTGCGGCGAGCCCGCTCTTCATTCAAGTCCTACATAATATAGAAAATATTTCACAGATTAGCGGGCGATTATACGAATCATAAGTTTTCTTTTATCCAAGCGATGTTGCAAGGCCAAGGCTAGTATATATTATACTATAAAAGTTATAAATAAAAAAAATATAAAATAATATTTTAATAAATATAAGAATTGTGTTGACTTTTTATCATCTGTACTCAAGAACTAAATATGACTATGTTATTAGTCAACAGAAAACCTCTTTGAATTTCGGAGTTAAATTGGACGATGCGAGAAACATATGTAAGTATGTATGTATGTATCGACGTACCCTCTCCTTGTCTGGACCCTCCAGCAGCTCCGTAGCGAAGTCCGTTATGATATCCCAAGCTACTTCTAAATGTGTGGAAACAAGCATTTTATTTCATATAGTTACTTCTCGTAATTAGACCAAGACAAACGTCACGATTGAACGCAACCAAAGCATTCTTTGGTTGCGTTCAATCGTCACACCGGGTATAATGACCGGTATATGATGTATTTCTCTTAGTCGCCTAAGGGCTCTTTAAAAACCGTAGGTCAAATCCCGCCTCATTGTACTATTTTACTATGCCTTTATAGTTTGGAATGCGTATAAAGTTCATGAAAATGGAAAAATCTATATGAGTACCCATACTACAGCTGTGATGATGTACACAATAATACTTTAATATCCGACATCGATAGCTCATTAGTGAGTAGAAGAGTTCTAGAAGTTCTAGAGTAGCATTGCGCATAGGAATTGACTGTCTAAAACCGGAGCTGTAAAAATGCAATAGTTCGATGAGACCTGTTGTAATGCTCAATCTCAATGACTTCGAGTTTGCCCAAGGCACTTATTTTCTTTTGTTAAAACGATGTATTGTCTAATACCTTTCCACTAGCCAAAAACGAAAACCTCGGTCAGTTTTCATCACAAGTATTAGGCATATCTGTTTTAAGAAGGTTCTCTTTCAGGTTAGGATCAATTTCTTTGCCCTGAATCCAATACAAGTATAAATAGTTCTGAATCACCGATGTCCTCGCGCGTAGCATGCTGCTGAACAACGCAGAAGCGTATCACAAACCGCTCCCGTACGGACGCGGGGACCATGTGTATCTTCCCCGATGCGTTTATGTTGGTGAGCAGCTTCTTATTGATGTCGTCGACCTCCTCGCCCGTCTCCTCGGGACCACCCAACAGGCGGAAACACACGAGACCCAGCTGGAATACATTGACATATCAATTGCAACCTCCCTATGAACTAGAACAAATAAAATTTGATGAACATGTATTTATTATATGTATACATACCTTCACTTGGTTGCACACTTCAAACCTATCATCTTTCTTGACCAGTTTCTCGAAGTACTTCGCCAATTCGCAATGTCGCCGAACATATTTCTGTAAGCCACTAATGCCGTAACTTCTTAACATGAACCACAGCTTGAGAGATCGGAAGCGGCGGCTCAGGGGCACCCCCCAGTGACGGTAATCGATTGCAGTGTGATCATAACAGTGCTGCAAGTAAAGTGGGTCGACCACGAGCGCTGACGTCAAGAGATATCGGTTTGTTACCCATAGAAGGGAACAATCGAAACTTGTCAACATTAATTTGTTTGGGTTCGTATTGAACGAGTCCGCGTACTCGATGCCGGCGAGATGATACTTGTGTTCAGGGCAGAGGAATGAGCTGCCGGCGTATGCGGCGTCCACGTGCAGCCACACGCTTGGAAACTTGCGGGCCACGGGACCTATTTCGGGAAGATTATCGAAGGAACAGCACGAAGTCGTTCCTAAAGTCGTTGCTACGAAGAATGGTACGCGACCAGCATCCTCGTCTTCCTCCATTGCCTGAAAATATAACATATTTTAATGACATAAAATATAACTAGCCTTTAGAAACTATTTATAATTAATAATTATAACGTATTGTTAAATACAATTTAACATTTGGCAAACCACATATTGTATTAAATACAATATGGCGTGTGGTTTGCCGCGTTTCAAATGATATAATTTTTTAGTCCATCCCAATTAAAGAGACCGCCTATGAGAGGGTCGTATCATGAAATTTCAATATTTACGGCATAGAAAGTGGCACACAATGCGGCTCCATTACCGCTCGGCTCGCGACGTATTTCCGGCATCCGCGGCCGAGTCATTAAACGCGGGACAGTGCTCCGTAGCGGCGTAGCGTCGTAGCCTCATCGTAGCCCGCCTCTTCAATTACCGCCCGATTATCTGCATCTACCCGTGCACCTCATCTGACGTTCTTGATTTAATTAAAACATTTTACAATGCCTATTAATAGCTCCAAGACCTTTTAATATCGGCTTAAATTATCCTAAAAGCTGCTCTAATCATTTAAAATTCAAGTACAAATGAAGTGACCGCAGGTGCTTGAATTAAAATGAGGCTTACCTCTTTTAGCGTGTCTCCCCTAAGGGATCCGTGTTCGTCGGTTTGTAAAATGCGAAGCTTGACGAAGCAAATCATGGCTGCTTTTTCAACGCAGGAATGTGCTTCTTTGGAGCAGTAAGCGATGAGTTTGGAGAGTAGGAGGCCTTCGTCTACGTTAGGGAACTGGTGTTTGAGTCGCTTTATTCCGTTTGCTCGAGCGGCCAGCATTGACACTAGTACACACTCGCTGGCTGAGCCCTGTCGTAGGACATATGATGTTATGTTACGATACATGCTGCTGTTTTATAGAATAAGTCAATTCTCTCTGTTTATTTTTCCGTTACCTCAATTACGCCGCCTCCCTTACTTCCTTCCTCGAGAGCCAAGAAAGCTGGTGGCAAGCCGATAGCTTTACCTAAAATTATTCAAAAAAAGTGTAAATTTTCTGACAAATATTATTTAACTGACTATTAGGATTTAATTTAATATACTTAGACTGGATTTCTGATGATTAATAATTATGATCATCTTTTAATGAGCTATGTATAACGATATGATACTTGCCCATCCAATCTAGCATAATAATTTCCAATTCTGTGCATGCAGGACTCGCGGCCTGAAACAATTGAATGTCACACAATCAATATGCCATGTACAGATTGTCCAAATATAATTATATTGTTTGGAACAAAGTCGCACAATTTAATCTAAATGCGGTTCGGTTCGATATTAAGCGATTACTGCGGACTATAAACGCTTGCAACACACGTGTTAGGTGTTGCCTTGCTGACCATATGCATGGAAGACTTAGATTAAAATATATATACTCGAGTCCATCAGACAAATATCTGCTCACGGCGGTGATCGAAGCCGCGAGACTTGGCTTCGAAGATAAGTCCGACTACGAGATCTACTAAATATTAGGTCAGCTTTATATTTGCCGAAAATGTAAATTTTATCATGTAGAACCAATTAAAGTTATTTCATCTAATTTACCGCATAGCAGCTAGTATTTTGATAAATAACTGCAGTTTTTCATAGTTAACTATGAAAAACTAATAGTATGACGACCGTCTGGTCTAGTGGTTAGAGCTCCTGACTGCGAAACTACGAGGGCAGATATTTGTGTGATGAATACGAGTATTTGTAGTTTTGTACCTTAGTCTTGGATGTCCTTATGTATTTAAGTATATATCTATCTATATAAGTAAAATATATCGTTGTCTAGTTACCATAACACTAGCTTCGCTTAATTTTTTTATTCAATAGTTATCGAAGTTTGAAACTAATGTTTTGATTTTTCAGGTGACTACTTAAAATAAGGCGGAAAGTGGGTGTGTGGGTATTACCTATACACCTCTGCCTACCCCTTCGGGGACCCTTGTGGGAAGGCGTGAGGATATATATAATACTTAAATCACTCGGCCCATACGCTTATCCAAATATATGTACGTACAGAAGAATACTGCAAGTAAGTATATATCAGTATCGCTTTTACTGCTCGCTTCACCTATACAAAACCACACTCGGCAACAGCATTAGTTATTAACACCACAATTCCTTAAGTACCTTTACGACAATCGATAGCGCTGCTATTGATTTCTACTTGAATACCTCTACAAATGTGAATCACAAGCGAGAACAGCTAGTGAATACCTAAAGTCGACTACTACTATATTGCAAACCATATGTTCTTGACCTTGTATAATCTTCTTGAGGATTCCTTAATTAAATTTCTGATATAAGAATATTCCACCTGATTTGGTGTAATTTTTTACGTGTAAAAATCACTAATACAGGAATAGAAAAGTACATTGGAAGACATTTGGCTATTGCTATTATGAACGGGAGATTTTGTTAAGTGCTACCTCTTTTCGGCCGGGCGTCGATATCCACAAACGTAAGTTAGATAGAAACATCAATTGCCTACAATATAATTCAAATAGTACCTAAGCTGGTTCTTATATACCTATTTGTTAGTATCCCGTAGAAGTCTTTGTACCATTATCTTATACGATAGTCGGCGGATTTTTCACTGAAATATATTTGTAGGCGGATATTGGACTAGTGACGTGAGGGTAGATCGTTACTTCATTACGACTTAATAAAGATTGATATAATGTGTCTACATACCTATATATGTACAGGGCCATACATTTGTGGTGTATTCTTACTAAAGTACTCCCGTAGGTAATGTAAAATTCATATTTTAATTACTCCATTGGCGCATTTTCTCTCACAACATTCTAAAGCTAATTCCGAATGCTATATTTAAGGGAAACACTTTACTTAGTTTCCCTACTATCACTTTTACAATTTATTATGTAAAAAGAAACAATTTATTATGCTCTCGGTCTGTCAATTCTTTGTTATTGGATCTGCGGCTAGGGTGGTGCAACAATCTAAAAAAATTTTTACTACTCCGATTAGAAAGAGCTTAGAGAGTTATTCCAAAAGTCATGATGTCCAAACCTATGCTGTTTCTCAAACACTCCTTGTGTAATGTTCTATCAGTAAGAAAGAAATTTGTTCTCCAATCTGTCCTCCATGGAGTCATTTTCACACATTTATTCGTAAATTATAACTGTTTCACACCTTCCCACAAGGGTCCCCAAAAGGGTAGGCAGAGGTTTAGTAGCTTTAGGTGTGCTAGTTTTAGGTGCCAATGTAACACTTAGCGAGTCCATCGCCATGTCAATACAACATTAATTAGAACTACTTTTTGAATTGCTTGATAGCGATCTCAGTGTCGTAATAATATTTGGTCCCGATTTAATTTTGAAAGGTGTCAATGATACGGCTCGCTTGATAGTAAGTTGTTCCTTATATGCAGATTGATAAAATTATGGTTGATGAGGAATGCGCGAATCCCTAAGTCCATCAACAGACTAGATAAGTACGTACTATGGTTTCAGCCTTTATAGTATAAAAAGTGTTTTCAGTAAATAGTCATCATAATAGATGATTTTTTGTAATGTAAGGCTATTTAATTAGCCTGAATGGATGATATCACTTTAAATGTTTATTGTAGGTAATTGTCGTATTATGTTCACGCTATGCTTAATGTCTTTCCATCAATAAATTCAGTCAGTTCTGAGGTAACTTTGTTTGAACTGTAAAACTTTTGCATTTTCAAATGTATTAAATGAAGGCAGTTTCTACCGTATCTTGAGTACATAATTATACTTTGGATAGTGTATATTTAGTGTACGTATATTGAAGCCGTGGTGGTGGAGCGGTTCGAGCAGTCGCCTGCAATACAAGTATTGTAAGTTCGAATCCCAAGTGTACCAATGAGCTTTCTGAATGTATGTACTTTGCGACGAAGGAAAACATCGTGAGGAAACCTGCATGCGTTTGAGAAGTAATTAAAATTTATAGTTGTACCTGAGTAACGGAGATGGACGCGACATCGCATACGTTCGCACTTGAAATATATTTCCGGTGCAAACAAGACACGGCAGAATGTGTAGGTAACAGGGAGGTACAGTAAGCTTGTATCAGCGACTTCGTCCACACGGAAGTTAGAAAATAGAATAATTATCTAATAATTTAGTTATTCGCGTACATAGATTTCAAAATAACACACCTGCGCACAGTACAGGATTAATCCTAGGTAAAAAATCAACCGTATGTTACCTACCTGTTGGCTTTTTTCTAATCAATACGAACATCGACAGTAAACAGTAGTAATGAACTCGTAGCAGTAACTGATCGGCTACTTCGATTGTGAGGAAAAAACTAATACAATATTGTACTGAATATTGATCTTAACCCTATTTTAACAAACAAAGCCGTGGTGGCCGAGTGGTTCGAGCAGTTGCCTGCGACGCAAAGGTCGCAAGTTCGAAACCCGACTGTACCAATGAGTTTTTCTGAACTTAAGTACAGTGATTAGTCACACGGGGACCCTTGTGGGAAGGCGTGAGGATATTATATATTATTACCCTATTTTATGATGATAACGTACTTTCCACATGACATCTGCATAAACAGATAAAAGAAGACCGCTTTTTAAGAATTATATTCTATAAAATAAAATAAAATAATAAATATAAATAATAGCTAAATATTTTCTATATGTAGGGATTAAATTTACTAAAGCGAATGAACAACTAAGTTCGTTCTTTTAATTTACCGAATAAATTTATAAATTTAAACGTTCTTTTAATTTTTTTAATTTACCGAAGTCAATGAATAGACAAGTTACTTCTTGAAGTTGATTGATGTTCTGAAACTGTTCCACCCTGCTTCACTTAGGTGTCAAAATTAAAATCTGAAGAACAATCGTCTTCCAGGTCCGGGAATCAAAGCCATCAAGAGCCAAACATATAATCTATACTAATATTATAAAGCTGAAGAGTTTGTTTGTTTCATTTGTTTGTTTGTTTGAACGCGCTAAACTCAGGATCTACTGGTTGGAATTGAAAAATTCTTTTTTTGTTGGATAGTCCATTTCTCTAGGAAGGCTTTAGGCTATATAACATCACGCTACGGCCAATAGGAGCGAAGCATAAATTAATAATGTTGCCAGAACGGGAAAAATATTCCTTTTTGAGAGCTTCCGTTGCGTACGCTGTGTTAACGGTTTAAGTTACGAAAATATCATGTATGAGGGAATTGTTCCTCTTTAATAGTTCTAAAAAAATCTTTTCAGATTGACTCACTATAACCTTTTTTATGGCAATCAAGTCCACGATGGGCTCCTGAACTACTTAACCGATTTCAATCAAATTTGCACACCGTATGCAGTTTGATCCAAGTCCAGCAGTGGACGCATATATGCTGAGAAGCAGAAGATGCAGTTTGATCCAACTTAAAAGAAAGGATAGCATACATCACAATTGGACCCGATAGGTGGCGCTGCGATCGTGTTTCAGAAAATTTTACTTTTTCACCCGGGCGAAGCAGGGCGGGACAGCTAGTATAGTATAAAATATTTTCCAACGCAAATTGTTTATTAGACCTTCTAAGTAGACTTCATATTAAGTTCAATAGTTTTTGCGCGACGCGTGTGTGAAATTTAAATACATTATCTGGTTTTACATAAAATGTAAACTTATCACGGTTTTTGATTTATTATTTAATTAACACATTGGACATTCAATAAAAATAACGAACTTTTCTATTAAAATGACTTAACAAAAAATATCAGGTCAGGTTAGGTAAAGAACTAAAGAAACCTTTATAATTACGTATAAAAAATTTTCAGACATTAAGAAACCTTCTAAAATACAATAAAAAATATTCTAAATAAGAACTTACCCATGAGAATCCAATGCAGCCAATACCGGCGGAGAGCATATCACCCAGGATGGAAGGGAACCCGTTGCCCGAAGGGAAGTAAGCATGGAAACGTGGATGCTGCCAGTGGGTGACACCCGGCATGATCTTGTGCTCCACGTCATCCATGACGTCATCCCAGGCTTCGGGCAGGTGCGGCGCCTCCGCCGGCAGTGCAGCTCGAAGGTAGCCCGGCTCCACCGACGGGATCACACGCCGCGTTCGCAAAGTTGTCATATAAGTACAAATGTAATCCACCATCTCCTTGCCCCTGACCCGAAACTCTTCAACATCCATGATTATACGTGTTTTGATAAATGATTGCGAGTTATGTTATTGCCGGCGAACCGCTGGTGCATAGGACGGTTGTCGGGGTGTCAGCGCCGCGACGGCCTCCGCCTGACTCGACCACAGGCAGCACTCCTGCGGCTAAGAGGACGGCCGCGCGGGGAGGAGCGGATGCGAGCGAGGAAGCTTTCGCATGGAATCATGCCGGCTGTACACACCGTGCACAAGATTAGCGGAGAAACACGAAGGCCGATGAACAAACTTGAGTTTATGGTACGCTAGGGGTCCGTAAAAACATGTTTTTATATTTATACCGAAGCAAGTAGGTATATAGGTACTATACCGAATATATTATATTTCGATATATCGAAACTTAACCTTGAATGTGCGTTTACGTTAATTTCTTAAGTTTTTTTGTGTTTTATGTATAGTAAAGAACTGGTTAATAGAAATGACATAACGTTATCCACGGAACACGAAAAACAATCATGGAGATTGGGGTATTTTTTTTAGGTCTTCCTATAGATTTATAACTAAGCTAAATAACAAAACGGACGATTTTTGACATCGCTCGTCGCTAGTGCACTCGCTCCGCTCAGGCGTGCGCTGTGCGTGTGCCGGCGGGGTCCGTGCGCCTATGAAAGACGGCGCACGCCGCCCGCCCTCGAAACCACTTCATTGTGTCAGCTGGATGCGTTCTACCAAGTATTCCACACCACACACTTCTTAGATAGTGCCAAACGTTTTAAAATCTCAGCTCAGCTGTTTGTCACAGTTCCAGTTCACACAAAAGTTTAAGTATAAGTTCCTATTTGTACGGAGTTCTAAGCTTAAAAATTATATGTTACAATAGTTAACACCATACATACGTATACATTTTCATATGCATCCCACCAAAATGAATTAACATGAAATCACGTTGAACCCGAATCCACGATAATATCTCTCCCTTTTTAATTTCCTACCTATACCTATAGATTTTATCTAATGTATACGAGTACATATATGTATGCAATAAGCAAATGCAAGTTTCTTCACGATACTTTCCTTTACTGTAAAGCTCGTAGCCGTCGCCATTGGTTTAGACCGCAGAGGCTTGGACCGACAATCCCAATTTTATTGACGACTATTTAAACTTCTCGGACATCAAGATTTTATTTATTTTTATCTCGGTTATAGGTGTTAGCGCGTTAGCGAGTTAAGCGCAACGCTAACGATATGAAAATTTATTAAATCTCGTCTCAATATATATAACCAACGGCCCGTTTAATATTTACGTACACATGTCAACGCCATGTAATTACAGTAAAGGGAAGTAGGTGTTATACAGTACAATTTCAAAGTTAGGGCGCTGACGAAAGGTTCATCACGCCCAGTTAATATATAATTTAAATGATACAATTTCACCAAAAAGAGCTCCTACTTGCCGAGGCTGGGGCGCCACATGAATATTCAAGTTCTTCAACTTCATCCTTCCACCGAAATGGGTACTTCTTTCGATTGTGCCTCGGATATTGCAGTTCTATACGTTACTTTAATTCAATAAATAATTAAACAAAGCCGTGGTGGCCGAGTGGTTCGAGCAGTTGCCTGCGACACAAAGATCGCAAGTTCGAATCCCGACTGTACCAATGAGTTTTTCTGATCTTAAGTACAGTGATTAGTCACACCACGAGCTTTACGGTGAAGGAAAACATCGAGAGGAAACCTACATACGTCTGAGAAGAAATTCAAAGGCGTATGTATAGTCGTGCTTGAGTAACGGCGATGGACTCGCCATCTATCACGTTGGCACCTAATATACCTCTGGCGAAAAGAGGGTGTGTGGGTATTACCTATACACCTCTGCCTACCCCTTCGGGGACCCTTGTGGAAGGCGTGAGGATATATTATATTATATTATATTATTATTTAATTCAATTTTGTGCCAGAATAATTTTATACTATATACTACCCGACTGTACCAATTAGTACTCCTGAACTTAAGTACAGTGAGTAGTCACACCGCCAGATTTATGGTGAAGAAAAACATCGAGAAGTAACCTGCATGTCTGAGAAGCAATTCAAAGGTGTATTATAGTCGTGCTTTGAATCCCGACTGTACCAATGAGTTTTTCTGATCTTAAGTACAGTGATTAGTCACACCACGAGCTTTACGGTGAAGGAAAACATCGAGAGGAAACCTACATACGTCTGAGAAGAAATTCAAAGGCGTATGTATAGTCGTGCTTGAGTAACGGCGATGGACTCGCCATCTGTCACGTTGGCACCTCAAATATATCTCTGGCGGAAAAGTGTGTGTGTGTGGGTACTACCTATACACCTCTGCCTACGCCATCGGGGACCCTTGTAGGAAGGCGTGACGATATATATATATAATATCATGTATTCTTATAACTTGGGATATTATATTGAAGACTATGTATATAACTTACAGCTTTAGACCTTGCGAAGGCTATGATATTTTTCCTTTTGACAGTACACATTGCTGACTAAACTCTATAGGAAGCTAATTAATTGAGCTACTCTGATGCATCCTCTTTAAATCGTGTTTTTCATTAAAACGTAAATAAACGGAAAATATTAGTAGGTATATTAAGCGCAACTTGAACAAGTTGCTGAAACGCTTTCTTGCTTTCAAGTGGAGGACTGAAACCACGTGCCAAAACTATCCCAAAATTCAGGAACTACTTCAGCTTCAAATGTTCCCTTTCTCGTTATACATTTTAATGCGCTGAGAACATTTAAAACCATATGTTTATAAAGGTCGTAGATTATCGAATATTTTTATATGCCACTAACGGTCGGTCCCGGCTTAGCACGGGTAAACGTAATATTATTTTTATAAAAGAAAATATATGTCACTCAGGGTGAATGTAGCTTCCAAAAGTGAAAGAATTTTTCAAATCGGTCCAGTAGTTCCGGAGCCTTTCAATACAAACAAACAAACAATCAAATCTTTCCTCTTTATAATATTATTAGTATAGATAAAACGGCTATTGCGTTTACAGAAAGTATTAAAATAAAAAAGTGGAGATTCATTTTCAATATTGAAATAACGCTTGAAGGGGTTTTTAAATCAAGCTACCAACAATACTAATAGAAGACTAACATTACTCCATCAGCAATATTCTATCGAAATTAAAAATAGTTAAGGGGTTATAGTGCCTACATATATTTTATAATAAGGGAAATATGAGTCGGGCGTCTGTCGCCGGGCGCGCAGCGGCGCCTCGAGGGCCGAGGCACGCAGGGAGGCGCCTCGCCCGAGGCACGCGCATTCTTCCGCACTCCGGAATACCAATACCATATTATTATGTGTGATCTCCGCTCCTATTGTGCTGTATATACGTACAACTATGCTTCCCCATTGACAACTTATATCCACGCTTATAACTCCGAGCACGTCCTTCTTACTGAGAATTATTCAATACTTAGTCCCTAACTTCGTTCTAGATATTTAATAAAATTCAATTTCTGACTATTTCAGTACCTACTTACAATAACCGCCGAATAAATTTAACAGGATATACCTGTTTATATATACCTGTCTTACTAAAAGGCTGGACCGATTTTGATGAATTTTCTAGAAAAGTTTAGATTCACAATTGAACCGGACTACGTTATGGCGCTGGCGTGTCTCAGGACCTTTAATTTATTACCCAAGCGAAGCTGGGCGGGAAAGCTAGTATATAGAAAATAAGCTTGTTGGTAACCCATTTTCGAAATGGCCTGATTTAATTAATAATGATTTCCATACAAATAATAAATTTCCCTTGTAAAATGGCCCAAACTTTTAATATCAGCTGACTTTGTTGAAATTGAATAAAGTGTACTAGCTGCGCCCCGCACTGTATCTTGCGCGTTGTGTTGAAATGAGTAAAGCGTAGCAAATCGTAGCTGGTTCGTAGAATAATATTAGAGTAGCAACTTTATCAGCAGCTCAATTTGACCGCATGCTTGCTCTCACATTTGCCGCTTAAAGAAAACCCAAAATAAATTATTACAACTTTATAATATACAGTCAAAGTGTTTTATTCTTTATCCTACATTCTTTCTTCCTCCCTTACTATTCGCTTTTCTACCGTGTTTTCTGGATAATAATACACTTAGGTTTGTATACTAAAAAGAAATTTAAGAGTTAAATAGATAAAAAAAGCGAATTTGTAAGCATCGCCTTGCGCATGATGCCGATCACCGCTAAAACAATTTAGGCGTTCCGACCGTAATCGAATCTAGCTCCACGAACTTCACCGCAACGACATTCCGCTTCAATTATTGAACTCAAATTTATTTATGGCCTTCGATGTTCTTATTTCATTACGTTATTGCACAATAAAGTTATTTGTAGGTAGGTACTTAATATATCTAAAGTACCTAAATATATATGTAGTCTCCCTCGGATCCATATTAAGGTGTGTCAACTTGATAGATATCGAGTGTGATGCCATCCTTCAGGAACCTAACATACCTCTTTAAAACACTTCAGATGTAGGCTTCCTCGCTTTATATTCTTTCTTTAAGAAAAGGCTTAGACTTAAAGGCTTAAACTTATAGATATATTCACACTTACAAGATTCTATACTAGTGACTACTTACTACTACTAGTGGCAGTGGCAGATTTAAATCTTAAGCATTTGCCGCTAGTTTGCTATTAAAACTCACCATTTATGTGCGCTTGAACTACGAATGGACGCATTAGGTGGCGCTGCGATCGTGTTCTAGATTTTGTATTTCAAACTCAAGCGAATCAACTACTTCTTTAAATAACTTAATTGAGTATACTTTAATATATCTCCTCTGAAAAGTGGGTTCTTCACACACCCTTTATCGCAGATTTTTTATTATGTACAATAAGAGTTTGCAAGAACCCTACATTGGATAGAGGCAATTTTTGACTTTGAATTTGGCCCCTAACGCTGTTTCGTGGATGAAAAGCAATCAAATTTTGCGCGCAAAAATATTTGCACTTGTACGTAAAGCGTAAATATTCATTACTACCAATATTTTGATGATATTTTTCAAGGCGTGCAATATTTATTAAAGAGATGGTGGAAATAAAAGGTGAAGCCCGCAGTCGAGGAGAAAATAGACTCGTTGAAATCTAATTTCGCGTAACCATAACGGGCAGGCACTCGAGTCCGATGAGCCATCCGCGACAGACGCCGGCTCATATCAATTCCTTAATTGAGCCGCGGCTTCTTCGCTCGAACGCTCCTTCTCAAAACCCTATTGCCTCCAGCACCAGGTCCGCCCGTTCTTTATAACGGTCCAATGAACTTTATACAACTTGGAATTTATTTGAATTTCCCGAGTCTCAACGTACCTAAGTTTGGTTGGATTTAACATTTATTAGTTATAATTACTGAACAATATTTATAACTTTACAATTACCTCTATTGAACTAAAATATACTAAACTATAAAAGACGAGCGTCTGGTCTAGTGGCTAGAGCTGAGATTGCGAATATTGAGGTCGCGAGTTCGAATCCCGCTGAGGGCAGATATTATTTACCTGAGTATTTGTACCTTAGTCTTGGATGTCTAAGTAAGAATATCGTTGGCTAGTTACCATAACACAAGCTTTGCTTAATTTGGGACTAGGTCAATTTGTGTGGAATGGTTCCAAGGTATTTATTTATTTAGGTATGTATTTATATATTCAGGAAACCATGGCATGTGAATTATCTGCAGTTCTAAGGTATAAAAATATATTATAATAATAGAAGATAAGTGGATAGAAGTGGAAGTATCTACATGGATAGAAGTAATAATAGTGCTATTCGTCGTCACTCTGTTTTGTGGGTGGAGCATCCTCCAGCTGCTTGAGCGAGTAGGGGCCCTCATCGCATTTGGGGCCGTCGCAAGAAAAGTTGTCGAACTCGCAAAATTCACCCACTATCATCTAAAAATTAAAATAATTAGCATTATGCATAATATAATCTTAAAATAATAATTAAGTGAAATAAATAGTATCTAAGTAGGCTTGAGTAACGGCGAAGGACTCGCCATCTGTCACGTTGGCACCTAATATACCTCTGGCGGAAAGTGGGTGTGTGGGTATTACCTTTACACCTCTGCCTACCCCTTCGGGGACCCTTGTGGGAAGGCGTGAGGATATATTATTATTATTATTTTAAGTAGGTACCAAGCGTAATTACCGCATAAAGTCGAGCCCATATATTATAGTTCAAGAAAGCGAAAGAAAAATATATAGATAATTATTTTCTTAGACCAATGTCGCCTCGACATTAATGTTATGATTACAAAAGGATGGTAAAGGTACTGCTATTTCTGGTGCTCACAACGCTTGGGTCGCTTTCAATAATAGGTTCCAAATTGTACGTAGTTACCTTAGTGGAGTAATCAAGGTTGTTATCGCACACGCAGCGGCCACAAACACAGGTGCCTCGTCCGGAACACTCCAACCCCTCAGACTGCCCCGGTGGGTAGCAATCACGTTTGATTTCGCCTCTACTGCATGCACATTCAGCGTTGTCCAATAAACTCACTAGAAAAATGGTAAAACCTTATAACATTACCTTATATATGACTCGTTATAAGGATTTGATAGACTTGTTTTTTTTAAACAACTGAATAAATCTAAAAAAAATATATATGTATGTAATGTAGATACGCCTTCCCACAAGGGTCCCCGAAGGGGTAGGCAGAGGTGTATAGGTAATACCCAAACACCCACTTTCCGCCAGAGGTACATTAGGTGCCAACGTGACAGATGGCGAATCCATCGCCGTTACTCAAGCACGACTATACATACGCCTTTGAATTTCTTCTCAGACGTACTTATGTAGGTTTCCTCTCGATGTTTTTCTTCACCGTAAAGCTCGTGATGTGACTAATCCCTGTACTTAAGTTTAGAAAACTCATTGGTACACTCGGGATTCGAACTTGCGACCTTTGCGTCGTAGGCAACTGCTCGAACCACTCGGCCACCACGGCTTATTATAATAACTTTGTATTAAATTAAATTATTATAACTTTGAACAAACACTTGTAAAATGACAGTGATTGGGTATACAACCTGCATCAAGTGTTCAGAAATTAAGACATCGTTCGAATACATACATTGTTTAGTTATGACTCAAATTGATTAAAAAAAAGCTCCCAAAAGACTTGTCTTTTTCGACATTTTTAATTTCAGCGAATTTACACAAAATATTGACAAGTTATACCTACAACTAAACCTTACTCATGAATGTATCTTTTGTTAAAATCGCATGGAAATCCATTAAGTAGATCAGGAGTTTATCGCGAACAGACAGACACGCGGCAGGGACTTGGTTTTATAATATGTAGTGACTAGCAGTGCTCTACGGTTTCACCTTCGTAAAATTTTGATTTGGCACCTAAAACATATCTCTGGAGGAAAGTGGGTGTGTGGTTACTACCTATACAAATCTGCCTACACCTTCGGGGACCCTAGTGGGAAGGCGTGAGGATATATTATACATTATATAAATTTGTTTTCATTGGTAGATTTTTTAACTGGTTTTTTCCAAACTAATCCATCTGTGGATCATCCATCCATATGTGTTGATCCAGCAAATCTATCCCTGTACCACATTTTGAGTTAAAGAGGAACAGACATCCTCACAAAGTTTCACATTTATAATATTAGTGGAAGGATACGCTCGCTCTCCCGGAAGGAGGAAATAACTGTGAGAGATAAAAAGCTGTTGAATTGAACGTTTTTTCTATTTGTTTTAACATTGGCGTATAATGGTCGAATCGAATTATTGTTATCGTATCTCTGTCCTAATCAATAAGCAATTATTGATTAGGACAGAGATACGTTTTTAATGGAAAAATCTTCTTAACTTTGCATTCAAAGCAAACCTTACTATATAAATTTTATTATAGTTGGTGCCAACGGGAAACGAATATGTAAAAAAAATTAAGTAACATACATAAACCTTGGATGTTCGAGTAGCTCACACTCTCTCATGTTAAGTACAAGAGAGAATGCGAGCTAGTAGAACGACACCCACAACACCTACAACTTTAATGTACAAGTCTTAGTAGTAGGTGACAATGCCAGTGCCTTACACACAAAGAAACTTGAACTTACACCCATAATCCGTGTGATCAATTGTATTGTTTAAACAGTAATCGGAGAAATTCGGTAACTTGTTAGAAAAACATGCATTTTCTGTTTCGCACCAGGAGCAGTGGGGTAACTGCAAGCAATCCGCACATGAGCGCTTCACTAAACACATCCAGCGCTCATCCAGGGCAAACGGAGTTCTTCTTGCTGAAACTAACACTGTGAATACTGAAGTTAACCATATTGCGGCTATAAATTTGTACATTCTGACTATGTTAACTTACGATGTATGATCAATATAAACTGCGCCTTGCTATAAGTACCCGATCTCGCGATATCTACTTACCCATGACATACAAATACACCTATTTATATCGCAACAGATAACCTCTAGTTATTTATTGTAATGTAAATATGTAAGTATTAGATCCGTATAATGTGCTCATTAATCACCCATTCAGATTCGAGATTCCATATTTTTTTCAGCGATGTGACAAATCTTATCTCGATCTGCGTCGTAAAAATTGCGAGTTTGACATGAATGAAGATTTGAAATGACCATGGAGGAAGGCAGATATATAGAATAAATACCTACGTAATAATGCTAATAATGCAGTTAGTTCCTGGGTGTTCATTGATTTGATTTATTATAATAATTTTAGGCCTTGGTTATATGGAAACCAAGTATAATATGTTAAGAACGGCAACTGCAACGTCTATATATTTACGGGTGATGCAACAAAGGTATTGACCTTTATTGCATCACCCTTAAATTCCAGTGCATTGAGCTGTCAACCCTCTGTATAGGGCCTCTAAAACTTAATATTTAGATATCTACATATTGTTGCGTTCCTGTGCGTACCGAAAGTTCCAGGAACCTTTTTTTTTATCATATAATAAGTAAACAGGTATTAGTTAGCCTTGAGACGCAATTAATGCCAAAAGTATCTGTGCACGCGGTGCCTACATTACATTGAATGGATATGATGTGCTAGCAGCATAAAGCGCGAACGAGTTGCGCTTCTGTCAGCACAGGCATGGGGAGTTACTTACTCAACAAAAGAAACAACCCCTTCCCAGACAGAAGCGATGCTATTTTAGCTGCTCTACCTTATGGGAGATCTTACTTTATGGGAGAAGTACCATCCCAGTTAGGCAACATCATGCTACTACCCAAGGGAGCGGATAATCAAAATTATTTCAAGCGTTTGAAACAAGAACATAAGGAAAAGAGAGTACATTGGGCGACGAAGCTCCTCTGCAATCTGACTGACATACAGACAAACACCATGAAATAATAAGCTTAAGTCACTGATCAGAGATATACTGATTAAGGAATTATTCAATACTAGCTGTGCCCGTGTCTTCATCCACGTGGAAGTGACATTGGGCAGTACTTAAAATTGTTCATCCCCTATTTTTATTTTACCCCTGAATGGTATTTTTTGAATGTCATATTAATGAATATGTAATCAAAAGCCGAAATAAATAAGTTTCAAGCTTTCTAGCTTAAAAAATGACGAATCTTCCATACAAACTTTCATCCCCTATTTCTACCCCTTACAACCCCTATTCGCATTAAAAAATTAAATTCCGCTATATTGTTACTGTCTAGAAAAACTTGTAATGTTCCAAATAATTATGTACCGAATAAAGAGTGAGTGCAACTGCGTGCTACTCTGAGTCGTGGATATCAATTTCTGTAACCAACTATAAGAAGTTCAGATAGTATACGTTTATTAAGAGGAATAGGATTTTGGGTATTTTACTTATATTTCATCGTTCGTTTCCGAACGAAACATCAAACATCAGTGTCATCAGTCTTTTTGTCAATAAGATCCGCCAAAAGTCAAAACATATGTACTGTTCTGAACTCGTAGAATTTAAAGAGGATGTTTCGACTAATTTGTTAATGAAACCACAATGGAAAACTACTCTAAAGGGAAGAATGTGGAAGAAATATTAGAAAGGAGTAAAATACCTATAAAAGATTTGCCTGAAAACTTTTTGTGGATGCAGGTGCGTGTGTACTTTATACTCTTTGGTACCTTACCGTATTAAAAATTATTGTATTAACACATGGAACATTCTTATTAATGCAGGTTAAAGGCGGTAGTAAAATGTCGAACTTGCTATCACACGCATCAGGTATCATTGAAGACAAGGCGTCGACGGCTGTCGTATGGACTGGAGCTGGAGTTGCTATTTCAAAAGCCATATCATGTGCGGAAATACTGAAAAGGCAACTTAAAATAGAGTATCAAATTACAAAACTCTCATATAAAACGTTGGTACTATAAAGCTGAATTGTACATTATTATAGTATTATCATAAATTATATCAAAAAGTTTTTATCTAGTCATTAAGAGCTGTGGTGGCAGAGTGGTTCGAGTAGTTGCCTGCGGCACAAAGATCGTAAGTTCGGATCCCGACTGTACCAATGAGTATTTCTGTACATAAGTGCAGTGATTGGTCACACCATGAGCTTTACGGTGAAGGAAAACATAGAGAGGAAACCTGCATATGTCTGAAAAGTTATTCAAAGGCGTATGTATAGTTGTGCTTGAGTAACAGCGATGGACTCGCCATCTGTCACGTTGGCACCCAATATACCTCTGGCGGATTGTGGGTGTGTGGGTGGGTATAACCTACACACTTCGGGGACCCTTTTGGGAAGGCGTGGGGAATATATTTAAAATTTTTGTTATATGGTTACAGAGATGAAGAGTTTTGGGATCCTAAAATAGATGGACTTGAAACACTTATTGTGAAGCGGCAAGTACCAGTGATCCATATATTGCTGTCAGTTGAACCCATCCAGGATACTGATCAATTAGGGTTTGTGTAATAATATTAAGTTTTAGTAAAATTATTCCACAGAATATGTTTTAGGAACTATCTAGTAAGCAAATGCCATATGTCAATTGATGGTTTTGTTTCCAGGTACCAAACTATTAATGGCAAGAAATTTTGGCAGAAAGAGCAAGCTAATAGCAATTCAAAGCAACATCAATCATATAAATCCAAAAAACCCTTTAAATATAAGAAAACATAAGTTGTTGCACTTCAAATTGCCAGTGGAATATCATTGAAATACATACTACATAAATACATATTTTATTTGAACTTTGAAGTCTTGTAACAAAAATAGGGAGGTATGAAGTCATACATAAAAAAAACATTATTAAACATATTACATTACTTCTACATTCTTCTGAAACTTATGCAGGTTTCCTCTCATTATTTATAATAATATATCCTCACGCCTTCCCACAAGGGTCCCCGAAGGGGTAGGCAGAGGTGTATACTCATTATTTACCTTCACCAAAAAGCTAGTAGTATGACCAATCACTATTTAGTCCAGAAAAACTCATTGATGCAGTTGGGATTTGAACTTGCCACCTTTGTGTTGTAGACAACTACTTGAACCACTTGGCCACTACAGCTCTAATAATGAAATATATGAAGGTTGGTATTACACACAGGTGAGTATGAAGAGTTTAATGAATGTGGATGAAGTGAAAGTAGTCTGTTATTCTACAGAGAACTGTGCCCTATCAAAGGCTTTTATAGATAAGTCCAATCATATAACTGGTAATTTTTTTTTATTCGCAAGTCATTAATCACTTGCTATTCTTAATGAATACATAATGTCTGGCATTTCTCAGTCATTGTATACTCTCACTGGTTTTAGGTTTTATATTACTTCTAAGCCAAGCAATTACTGAATCTCTTTTATAAATTATTAGCCATAGCTGCACAACTTGCCACAGGATGTGTTGAGAGAATGAATGAAGATGAAGAGAATGTTTCAAAAAGATCAAAATTAATGAAAAACAGTACCTAAGAGTGAACATTTTATTATTATTTCACTGAACTAGATCTAGGAAAACTAAATACTTGTTGATTAAACATATATATACCTAGTGACAATAATACAGCAGTTATCTACTGCACTATCCTATCGAGATAATAAATAGTACCTAGGATTTTATTTAAATATTCAATGTATATGTGAAAGTAGTAATAGTAAATGCTATAGTTCTATGCAATTCAAATCAGATCATTCCAGTTCTGAATAATTTATTCTACTTGTTACGATAAATGTTCTGGGAAGATTAAAGTGAAATCTTGAGTTTTATTATGACAATTTAAAATACATATAGTCACATAATTACTTAAAATCATTTTTAATTATGTTCTGATCAGTAAAGTCGTACTAAATATACGGAATATCACCGAGCTTCATGTATGACGGTTGCACTTTGCCAGTGTTGTTGTTGACAGCAGAAATAATTTTGTTGTACCACCATAATGAACTATCTCTATAAAATATCTCTTCATGAACTAAATTTATTGAAAGCAAGATATTTATTTAGAAAGTACATACAAACTTTTTTAGTATAAGCAGTGCTGGGGTATGATGTACACAAGTCAGTTTTATATTCCCAGGGAGATGTGTATTCAGCTGCTTCTCAATTCTTAATCATCAATTCATATGGTTTGTTTATGACATTCAGCATACATATTGTCAGTGTCCATTTTCCAAAATACCATAATATAATCAGAATATTTGAAGACTATGCAAAAAACTACAATAAATAACAGTTTCATTTACATAAAATATATAACTAAAATAATTAGTCACCACACTCATTCTGTCAGTGTAGCATACAGCAACATAAAATAAAGCACATTGAAAGTAGAATGAGAGCTATGTTTGAGCGTCAGTATCACCAACAATTAACACATCACACAATAATACCCACATAAGTTTAGCTCAAAACATTTCACATAGTTTGTGGATCAAATTTTTTTTAGATTCAGATTAATCTAACAATATATTCAAATAAAGTTACATGAAATATTAACATATTTTTCATGAAACAAATTATAAAGCTCTTAAAAATTCTGCAACTGGGAACTCTTTAAAGCTAAGTGTGGTGGATTCTCCTTACAATGATGCTTAGCTATGTCCACTGTTATTTGTTTCATGGTAAGGTCTGTACCACAGCCATACTTCTTCCTAACTCATGCTTCTGATTCTCCCACAGCTGGGGTTATAGGTGCCTCATCATCAAGTTTAGGTAGTATCAAAATTTCCTTAGATATAATGGAGTATTTAGTGACAAAATAAGTAAAACGCTTGCACAAATGAGTTTCCTTTTCAAAGGCATCAAATATTGCACGGTGATGAAAATATGCATGTGAAAAGATTCTGTACACTCTTCTACATACTGAACCTAGTTTAGCAACTGAGGATTCTTTGATGCTTACCCTGCAATTAAACAAATATATAAATTAGTGATAGAAGTACAGCAATTAGCCCATGAATATAATGTGAATGAAAGAGTATGTAACTAACCTGCTAGGAAAGTATTTATTGCTGTTGAGCAAGCAGGCGGCTCCATCAAGTGTATGCCTTGTGTAGTCAATGGCAGGACATTCCTTGGGAGTCTTGTGTGCAGCACACAGAAATATCCACTGCTCTGTAGCAGTCATTTGAGTACATGTCTCTGGTTTACATTCACTTTGCAGTCTCACCGCAAGCCCATTAAGTTCCATACAGAACTGTCTAAAACAAAAATATACTCTCTCTAAAAATAAACTCTTTAGATTGGATGAAGTGTAAGAGTTGTTTTAAAACCCCTTTCTCTTTATCCAGTTTAATCTGTCTCTTCATTCATGTTCACCGGTTTCAAGTACTACAGTGTCAATTTAAATAATTATAGCTAGTTTAGTAACTATGAGTATTTTTATATGGTTGTGTAGTTTTGCATTTAGAAAACATCCAATGAAATGATACATTTTTGGCTATGAATAGTGTTAAAAGTATTGATAATCCTGTTTAATAGATGTACCTGAGATGTTCATACTTCCAAACTCCTTCATCTTGAGCTTCAGGCATTTTCAGTATAGCTTCTAAATTAGAAGGATCACGACGTATAGTTTGCTGTATAAATTGCTGGACTGCTAGAGTACTGTCCATTTCTTCAAATGGTTCATCTGGCCAATGACAGAAGTCCTGAAATATTTATGATTGAATTTTTAATTATGGGTTCTTTGTTGGAGTAACAACAACGAAATCATACACTAAGACTCACGAGTCACAACTGATTTTAAATACTTTTTACAACGAAGAAACACAATAATGCAGCTAACAAAAAAGTCATAGTAAAATAAATTAAGTGTGTTCCGAAGCGTATTATGGTACACCTTTTCTGAGTGACTTCATATATTAAAAATACATAAGAGCTAACCTTCGCTTTTGACCCGGGCCGATTACGTCTCGATATTTGCACTGCGTCAGCCATAATAACGTTTTCAGTGTAGTAATAAGTTTAATATACTTATAATCGGTAACAATATATAAAAACACCAAATTTGGTTAGAACTAATACTCGCTAATACATCAAATTTAAGAGTATATACAATTTACAACTTGAACAAAACAAGCTCCAACTGAAATTCTAAGACAGACAGGGACAATATGCAATATGCAGACATAATGTGGCCATTTTGTTAATTTCTTTTTTTAAGTTTCTATATGGAACGCAGCTAAAGACACAATTTTTAAATTCTATTATTCAGAGTTAATGATCGAAGCGTATTGGATGTACGTATGTTTAGTCGTGCTTTAAAGGGTATCTATTTACCTGAGGTAATCTTGGCGATTGTTCCATAAGTAAATCTGTGCTTGACTGCGTTAAATTTATTTAATTAATTTTTCTTGTAATTTTACAATATGTCTTGCGGAAGAAAAAAATTTGATCAGGCAAATGTTTAGGCACCTCCTGGGCTATCCTTCCCCCAGTAATATTTGACGAGGTTCGGCTTGAACCCTCAACCCCTAAAATGCCTCAGGTAATTAATAGAGGATCCATGACAAAGGCCAATCGAATCGCGATCTGTCACGTTGGCACCTAAGATATATCTAGCAAAAAGTTGGTGTTCGGTTATTAAACTACCCTACGGAACCCTTCGAGTGACCCTTATAGGAAGGCGTTCTAATAACATATCTTATTAGTACGTTATTTATTATTAATCATAGATTTCATATGTATTTATGTATATATCTATCTATAGAGCCGTGGTGGCCGAGTGGATCGAGTAGTTGCCTGCGACACAAAGATCGCAAGTTCGAATCCCGACTGTACAAATGAGTTTTTCTGAACTTAAGTACAGTGATTAGTCACACCACGAGCTTCACAGTGAAGGAAAAAATCGAGAGGAAGCCTGCATACATACGTCTGATAAGTTATTCAAAGGCGTATGTCGTCGTCGTAGTCGTGCTTGAGTTACGGCGATGGACTCGCTATCTGTCACGTTGGCACCTAATATACCTCTGGCGGAAAGTGGGTGTGTGGGTATTACATATACACCTCTGCCTACCCCTTCGGGAACCCTTGTGGGAAGGCGTGAGGATATATTTATTTATTATATAATATAATAAATATTATTATATATCTATATATTCTTTTTTGTGAAGTACACGACGCACATGTCATGTCATGTCACTGTCAGTCAGGGCAGTCAGGTACCAGGTACCTACCTATATATCGTAAACAGAACAGATTAAGTATAGAATATCAAGATTCAAGATTTAACAAACATTCTTACAATTTCGTTTTATTTTAAACAAAGTATATGGAGACTTGATTGTGTAGTGTAATGTTATCAAATCTTTGAGACGTCGACTAAGGAAGTAATCTGGTATCCAAGTTAAGATGTGGATTTATATGTTATTCTTAAATATGGTAGGATCATCGCTTTCTGCTACAAGTGATATGACTGAAAGTTCTTTTGGTAAATATAAAGATGGAGTGTTAGCTGCCTTTGGAGATTTCAATTCCGATGAATTGACTGACGCCTTTGTTATAAAAAATGCTTCGAGCATTCAAGTGTATTTAGCATATGACAAAGAACCTTTTCTACGGCCATCGTCATACGCTTGTAATTTTAGCAATTTAATAATTACCAGCGTTGTGCCAGGTGATTATGATGGAGATGCGTATATGGATATACTACTGACAACCCAAATCCCTAATGGCTTGACCAACACACATGAAGTCAGGATACTTTGGGGTGGAATGCCAAGCTTAAACTGCTCTGATGCAGTTTCTATAAAAACATTTGTTATTGGTCAACCATTAGTACTGGACTATAACCGAGATATGACACTAGACCTCTTTGGCATAAATACTTCAAATCAAAGAGTTTTTTGGATATTTGATAAGTCGCGAACTGAACCTGTTGAGATGCTAATGGGGGATGGTATATTCAAAGCTGTGAAGGTACCCCATTCACATTCATTTCTAGATGTGAATGATGACAATGCTGCAGATCTCTTAGTGACAACTCAGCTTGACGTTGAAGTATGGCTGAATGAATATCCTGAAGGATTTCGATATAACAATAGTATTGATCTACTTGTAGGACAAACAGCTATTCATGGACAAGCTTTATTTATTGATGTTGCATTGTCTGGTGAATTTTTCTTAGTAATACCAGTTTGTAGAGATATAGAGTGCATTAATAGTACAATATTGATTAATGACAACCACAGATGGATTGACCTGCAAATAGATTTCAATGATGGAAAGGGTACTGTATGGCGCTTTGCACCTCCTAGAGATGAGATATATTTGGACACAATCACCATGCGCAGTGGAGACTACAACATGGACGGATATCCAGATGTGTTGATGACTCTAAGTCCAATAGAGAGTAATGAGACTAGAGTGTTCCTACTTCACAATTCCCCATGCAATTTACCAGGGTGTAAATTTCACAGAACCTTTGAAGTGCAGTGGGATTTGTTTGACTCCTTTGGAAAAGATATTGTTATGGCTACATTTTATGACTTCTACATGGATGGTGTTCTAGATATCATATATGTAAAAAAAAATATCACTAATAAGTCATACACAATGCATTCATTTAGAAATGAACTTGAATATGATACAAATTTTATGAAGGTCATTGTTGTGACTGGTCTTACTAATGTGAAAGTTCCCACAATCAATAGAACTTTGTATAATAGAAAATTGACATTTGGTTAGTATTTCTTCAGTAATTGTGATATAGAGGAATCATATAATTGCTCAAAAATATATATTTTATTTTCAGGAACTAATTTGCCAGGCCCGAAAATTGGCTACAACACTTGGTCACAAGAGGGCACCTACAGGACTGGAGTTTGCGCTCAACTGTCTCAATCAGCCTACTTTGCTCTACAAATTCCATACTCAATATTTGGATTAGACCGAACACCTAACTTTGTTGATAATTTAAATGTGGGTCTTTCAGGCTATTCGAAAAGTTGGACTCAAATAATCCCAAATTCACAAATTGTGGTGATCCCAGCTCCTCCAAATGATGCTTCACAGTGGAAAGCACAGCTATTTGTTACTCCGAGCAAAGTAATCCTCAAAAGTGTTTTTGTATTGACTGCTATCATTATTATTATTACTGGATGTGTATTATATCTTCACTGGAAAGAAAGAAATGATCGACAAGACATCATAGAAATAGATGAGAAAACATATGCTCAAATATAATTTCATGGATAAAATTTTATATTAATGATATATATTTCCAATGTATTAGGGACTTATGTATTCAATACTCTTAAATCAAGAGAGCTAGGGCAAAATTAATCTTCAGTTCAAAATCTGACTTGCATGGAGAATTAGCTACGTAAATAGCACTTTTTCTGGAGAGTATTCTGTTCCTGTTATTAAGTTTTCCCATCATCACTGGTAGTGCACTAACCTGTTCTGGCAGGATCCTTTCATTAAAAAATATATTATCTGGTTTCATATTATAATTATAATCATGCAGTCAAAAAAGCCAAAATAAGCCTTTTAAAAATAGTAATGAATTTTCGTATGTATAGTCGAGCTTGACTCACCGAGATGGATCTAAAATCTCCGGCGGAAGTGGGTGTGCGAGTAATGCCTACAGACCTCTACAAATACCCCTTCGGGGACCCTCGTGGGAAGGCGTGAACATATATTAGACTTATCATCAAAATTATGTAAGTATGTAAATGTAAATACTGAACTCTATCATTGCTATTCTCATTCAAATTACGAAACTGTGATATTTTAAATAGATAAACAATTGGTTATTAGAATGTAAGATAAATAAGTACTCCCAAAAGCATATCTGTATTTTTTATTTAATGTTCCCAGCAGAAATAAGTGCATACACCAACTGCTTCACAATGTAATGAAAATGGCAATTCTAAAGCTAAGAATGCTAATTGCATCCATCATGCAACAGTCCAAATAGAACAAATACAAAGCATTATTAATGTTTGTGGTTATGCTTATGTTTCTTATCCTTCTTTTTCTCAATTTTCTCCAGTTTTCTGAAAACAAATACCTGTTGAGTTTGACATTCGAGATAAACTATTTCTAGTCCTGATTACACAAAAGAGTAATTAGCATTACTCTCAACTCTATTAAGTATAATTATATGTACTCTGTGCGTAGAGTAACTTATTTTTATTTATTATCACCTAATTAAGTAGAAATAGCGTGATGATAGAGTGATTTAAGTAGCTTTCTGCACTAAGACTGCAAGTTCGAATCCTGATTGTACCAATGGGTTTTTCTGAGCTTATGTACAGAAAAGTAATTGAAAAATAAACCTGCATGGAATGAGAAGCTAATATAGCTATATCCATCAGTTGCACCTAAAATATATCTCCAATGGAAAGTGGTTGTGTAGGTACTACCTAGACACCTCTGCCTACCCCTTTGGTGACCCTTGTGTGTTATTCTACTGGTTTGAGTAGTTGCCTGCAATGCAAAGATTGCAAGTTCGAATCCCAACTGTCCCAATGAGTTTTTCTGAACTTAAGTACAGTGATTAGTCACACCACGAGCCTTTACGGTGAAGGAAACATCGAGAGGAAACCTGCATACGTTTGAGAGGATATTCAAAGGCGTATGTATAGTCGTGCTTGAGTAACGGCGACAGACTCGCCATCTTTCACATTAGCACCTACAAATTTATCTCTGGCGGAAAGTGGGTGTGTACTACCTATACATCTCTGCCTACCCCTTCAGAGACCCTTTTGGGTAGATGTGAGGATAAATAGAGATAGGACACTTGTAATAAAAAAATTACATTGTAGTCCATGACATAATTTTGGTATTATTATTTACAAGTGCAACTTGATACTCTCCACATACACCCAGGATGGATTAATATTCTTATGTTATGATTGCAATGGCGAATTGCAATTGCATTGCTTCTCTTCAATAAAATAATATATAAATAAGTAATTTAGAGCATTTTAGTAGTTGGCAGACTGACTGTTGTTTAATTGAAAGAGATTCTTTTACATACTTTAGCAATTTCTTCTTTTGCTTTTTGGTAAGTTGACTTATAAGATCCATTTCAGAAATTGCAGATGTGTCATTTGCATCAAATTTTGTAGCTGAGAGGGGTAATGCTCCTGGTTTCATGACAAGTCCAGTATCACGCATTTGCTGCATCAGTGTTGGGACATCTGGTTTTTCCTCTTCTTCTTCTGGAGCTGAGGCTGAGGCTTGTAGAGCGCGCGCCTCGCTCATTGACAGAGTATACATAGTGCATTCTTTATCTACATTAAAAAAATTAGATTACATTATTACCCATGCCCTGTTAATTAAACTCAAAAATAAATTATGCCACTTTAAGTTACCAATAGCAGGTTAGCAGGTACCATGACCATTGAGGTCAAAAGCTCAGTACCTTTACCTTAAAATGATCTCTACGAGATCAGTAAAAAATCTTCATTGTATGCTTACAAAATATTACCTGTGTTTATATGTCCCCATTTGTGACATTTTATACATCTCACATTTCTAACTAATATCCCAAATGGCTGGTCCCGGATCTCATTATCTCCCTTGCAGTAGCTCTCTCGGGGAGCATTGTACTTGCGTTGCCATTCAAATTTATATTCTGGCTCATTATCTTCCCTTTCCCTTTCTTTTTTTACACCTGGTGGAGGCTCATACATAAAATTCAAGCTCAATTTGTCTTTACTCTCTTTGCTCAGCATGGCCCTGAAATTTTTTTAAATCATATATGATATGTATATGTAAGTAAATAAATATTATGTGAGCTATCAGTATTCAAACATTAAACATGCTCAGTTTATGTTGAGTCATATGGTAACATGTTATTTCCAAATGAATTTTTTTTAGCTGAATAAAATAATGTCACTTATTACTTGTTTTCATGTAACTCTTGTTCCTTTTCATATTGCACTCTCAGCTCTTCTTGTTTCTTCTTGTACGCATCAGTTTTCTGTTCGGCCATCCATACCTAATTAAAAATAAAAAGGATAGAATTAAGAAAACAAATTATACAGCGAAGGTACATTATTATAGGATGATAATAACAAAGTACTCTTACCCGTTTCAAGTTGTCCCTGGATGCAGGATGAAAGAATTTCTTGCACATGTAATTATTGAAACCTTTACCCATTTTGTCAGTAAAACTGTTCGATTACTATAATTAATATTATTCTCCTTCTTTTCGACTAGAGCAGAGAAAAAGAGCAAATAAATTAAATGAAATCGAAAGTGTACGTATTATTTAGTCATTAGATTGTTGTGCCACAGACTACTAAAGAAAAAATATTGTTTTCATTCTGTTCGGAACAAAAACACTATTAAATTAAGACATGTGTTATTTCTTTTGGTTTATATTTACTACACTGTACATAGTTTCAAATAAATAAATGAACATTTATATAACATACACTGAGCAGCTGGTCTGTGACGACATAAATCAGGTGCCAGTAATTTTTCAACTGGTTTTTCATTCTGTGGACACTGATCAAGTGTCAGTTCATTCGTTCGATCTGTCAAGTCCTCCGTCAAGTGCTTGGATAGGATAATGTGATGGTGGAAGGAAGAGATCTTTTATTTGTGTGCCTTGCAAAGAAGTCGATATTGTGTTTTAAGGATATTCATCCTTTATTGATAAACTTTATCGTTTTGTGCTACCATAAGTCGCTAAAGTGTTTTCAAGTGCCGTATTTGAACGCTTAAACAGGTCATTCTATATGTATGTAATGTAAGTAATGTACATACCCAGGTACCTACGACTTTCTAATGTCCAGTGTTAAAAATATTTTCTGATTAACTCGGTACATGGTCTACACTATTGGTATTATTGTAGTATAAACATTAATTGTATTTTTAATTCTGATTGTTTGTGATAGGTAAGAAAATAGGATAATAATTCCTTTTGTAAAGACAGTCTGAGCCCAGTATATTTACAATTGCAGAAAAACTTTTATAGTGTATTTTTAAGCAAAGTAACTATGTATTAGATACATAGAGCAAGCATGTCAAACTAGTTGCTAATCCAATTCATACCCACAGCACTTTTTTCCATCATTGTGTTGCTATAAGTTTATCACATTCATACCATTTTATCATGTTGGAGTATTTTTAGAACACAACCTACTATGCTACATACATTTGATGCTATAGTTAACATTTATGAAGTTAGTGCATAGATTTTATTAAAGTGAAATATATTTTAACAAGTAATATTGCTGCTACCAATTTGTGATGAGTTCATGAAAACTAACAAGAGGATACTTGAAAAGGATTACTTAGAATTTATGGTGAGTGCCCTTTTGTTATCTAATGAAGAATAGTTTATGTCTTGAGTGATAAAACATCACAAACAGGCCTTACTTAATATATAATATGAGAATAAATATTTTGGAATTTTCATGTCTGAATTATACATACATATAATCACGCCTCTTTCCCATAGGGGTAGGCAGAGACCACTTCTATGAATTATATTAATATATTTTCTGGTGCTCCAAGAGTGATTACAAATTGTATGTGTTCTATTTCTGGAACTTCTATACTTCTATACATATATATATATATATACTTATGTATATACAATATGTTTATACATATAGAGTAAAAGAATAAGGTGTTATTTGCAGCATAAGGCTAAGTAGCAATCTCAAAAAAGTAATTAATTTAACCCCTTTTCCTCATGTTGGTTTGCATATTTATAACTGTAGCTTTAATTTGATGTGACATTATGTAAGCTGGTAATAATGGGTTTTAATGTATGCATCTAATTATATATTAATTCATTGTATGTTAAAAAAAGTTAATGATAGAGGTCTAATCTTTGTAGAGCATTAGTAAGTATTATCTACTAATGATACTTTCCTTGTAACCTTACTGTTGATTCTTCTCAGAAGAATATTTTTAGAACTTGTTCAAATTGTATGGCTCTCGTCCTTTAGTACCTTAACAGAGTATAAATTAGATGAATAATTTTGCTATTTTCAAACTTGGAAACACCAGAACTATGCCTTCAATTTGCGTCAATAGTTTCGGAAATGTGTCTGTATGAAAATGACACCCTAAATTGTTTATTATAAATGGCAAGTAGAAAGAAAATGCAACAAGTAAGTAGCTACATTCTGAAAATTTCAATGATTTTTAATTAATATGTTGTAAAATTTAGAATTACTTAAAAAAAGTTTATGTACTGTTTTTAGAAGTTTATGTACTTTTTGTATAGAATGATACCAAATAAGGTCCTCTTACACTTTTAAATATTTTTATAAATTTAATTGGATATACATAACTAGCCTCTATCCCTGATTTCCTCATGCCTCTCCGAAAGGGTAGGCAGAAGTGTTTAGTGTTTATGAGTTTAGTGGGTATTACCCACACACCCATTTTCAGCCAGAGATAGATTTTAGGTGCCAATGTCACAGATAGCGAGGCAACGAATGTTAAAATTGGTATGCAATGCATGTCATGCATGCCATGCACATTTATATATTTTTATTTTGAGTGGTATTAATATGGCTTTGGTATCCCATAAATGGGGAGACCATTTGTGTTCCCAGCCAAAAGACAAACATTTCAAAATCTTACAGGAAGTTTATAGTTTCCTATGGGAACTTTTGAATTTTTCAGGATATACATATACACAGGCAACAAGCTAGCTTCTTAATTAATTCAAATCTGTTCAGCAGTTAATGTAAATATACATCAAAGTTTACTTTAATATCGGTAAAATCACATCAGAGGGTTGGGTAGTGCTTGGGCTACAGAGACAGAGCTAGCGCAACTCTACACTCGGCACGAAATAGGTTATCGGAATAAAAGAACTGCATATTCATCTAACTATAGTCAAACATGACGCAAAGTGAAGTAACTGTAACCCGACTGCGGTCATAAGTAACGCTGTTGGTAGTTTGTGGACGTCAACCACCCTGGAGTTGAGTTAAGAACACGAAACACGAACTCCACATTTGATGAAATTTCGATTACGAAGTAATACTAACTCATATAACTAGTGAGATTCCTAATCCTTCCACCAGCTTTAGGTACACGAGTTAAAATAGCCGCAGTGAGCGTATTTACTATGTAACTACATATAGGCAATCCTTTGGCCAGTTGCTCTGGGCGTCCTGCAGACCTTCAAAACAAATTTAGATATGCGAGCCATCTTTGCTCTCACGTTAATAGACATGTATATTTCACACGATCATGCGTGGACATGAATAGCTTTCAACAGATGTTTACATTACCGAAATTTCGAATTACATACCTCGCATTTCATTAAAGATGACAACTATTCTATATATGAAAAAAAAATCGTTTGCCGCGGGCCAACGACATCCTTGGTGACCTTACATATTTCCATTTTGGCGCATCTTTTAACTGCAACATTTTAAGTAAAGAAGACCAAAGGACTCTCGTGTTAAACGTTTTTATAAGATACTAGCTGTCCCGCCCAGCTTCGCTCAGGTGAAAAAGTTAAATTGCCCGTAACACGATCGCAGCGCCACCTATTGGGTCCAATTGTAAATCTAAACCATTCTCGAATCTAGCTTAAGACACACAGAAACATACAGAAAGCTTCGCCCGGGTAAAAAGGTAAAATTCTTGAAACTCGATCGCAGCGCCACCTATCGGGTCCAATTTAATATAGCCTATGTTACTCGGGGATAATGTAGATTTCCAAAGGTGAAAGAATTTTTGAAATCGGTCCAGTAGTTTCGGAGCCTATTCATTACAAACAAACAAACAAACAAATCTTTCCTCTTTATAATATTAGTATAGACACATGGTCAGTTTTCTAGATACTTGTTTGTTAGGCCAATCTTAATATATATATATAAATATATAAATTACCTACCTCCTAGCTTTTGAATTCTACATACATACGGATCTACCGTTTTAGCAGTGCTTCATATTAGAGAATGCTATAAATTCATTGTATTTGCGAGGTTATGACATCGGCAATAACACATGAACCTATTGAGGGGACTCACAAGAACTTGTGAGTAGATGAAATAGTGACACTATTACATTACATTATAATAAGAACGGAAGATCAAGTTAAAACAAATCTAGGAACAAACAGTGTGTGGACGTGTTGTTATTGTATATTTAAGGATAAGGCCAAATTAAGAGATATGAATTTAATTTGAATGAAGAAACCGATTCTTAACAGAAAACTGTTGGAATAAAAGAAATATATGTCTCGTGCATATGAGAAGAAATGAGCGCGCTGCTAAAGCTAGGTAGTAACAGGAGTATGAGCGTGGTGTCAGTGTGCCGGCGGAGACATGGGGGTGGTCGATTTTTATTATCTTCGGTGGGTGCGGTTGGGTGCGGCAGTCTAAACATCACCTCGCCGAGATCGATAGCTTTGCAAACTATTCCGCTTGCGACATCCAATCCAAACGGTGTACTAATAACCATACCTACATTATTCTCATAACTCGCTTTCACGTTGCCAGTAATTTTTGCAAAGTAGACTTGACCCCTTGAAACTGATCTTTGGTAATTCATGATACAATATTATGGTAATAAGGTGAATTGGGCCATGTTGGCGTGGATGGCAGTAAAAAGTCTGAGCAAGAATGCTCGAGTTGCTGTCCACATCGCGATATTGGTGCCCACTTTCTTCTATGGCATCGAGTCTTGGGTATGTCAGAGGATGCATGAAAATACCACAATACAGTTGATGTGCGATGCGATCTCTTTGAAAAATTGTGCAGAGCAACGATCTTAGTTCAAAACCGCAATCAAGAGATTCGCAAAACAACTGGCGTGAATGAGGTTGTGATTGTAAAGATGAAGAAAGGCATGTTACGTTGGTTGGGACATAGAAATATGGTTTGGAAATAGAAAGGATGAGAGAAGAAATAGTGACGAAACAGATTTAGTAACCGGAAGTATGTGCAAGAAGAGGCAGAGGAAGACCATGTTTCAACTACCTAGATCTAATCGATCGGACACTCGTGACTCGGTCACAGGTCGGGAACGTCAAGAGTACTCGAAAACGGCGAGCATGTATGAAGAGACTGATGACTGTGAACGAAGCAAAAGAGGTATGTAAGTCTAGAGAAAACTGGCGCTTTATACTCTCTGCCTTCCCCGTTAGGGACTCGGCGTGATGATATGTATGTATGTTATGGTGATACAAGTTAAGAAACCATAAAAACCGTAAGAACGGTGCGCATTTTTAAGGATTATTATTGGGCGTCGTATCAACAGTCCACTGTATACACATATTTTTGGTACATTATTCTATGATCTAATAGTAATATTCTATACTAATATTATAAAGAGGAAAGATTTGTTTGTTTGTTTGTTTGTTTGTAATGAATAGGCTCCGAAACTACTGGACCGATTTCAAAAATTCTTTCACCTTTGGAATGCTACATTATCCCCGAGTAACATAGGCTATATTAAATTGGACCCGATAGGTGGCGCTGCGATCGAGTTTCAAGAATTTTACCTTTTTACCCGGGCGAAGCTTTCTGTGTGTTTCTGTGTGTCTTAAGCTAGATTCGAGAATGGTTTAGATTTACAATTGGACCCAATAGGTGGCGCTGCGATCGTGTTACGGGCAATTTAACTTTTTCACCCGAGCGAAGCTGGGCGGGACAGCTAGTATATTATAAAGTTGTGTCCGACTTGTAGTTGGACTTGTAGGACCCGAAACCGAAATCGAATCTGCGGCGTATTTCGTTTTCGTTTCAGTTTCGGCCGAAGACGAATCGTAAATCGAAACTTTCAGACATGCTAAGTCTATTGTTTAATTACTTTTTTAATACACTTATAGCTACAGACCTAAAACGCTTTAAAATAAGTAATAAACAATAATTAATGTACTGGTGTGTGAAAAAATATTTATTTTGATATTGCTGCTAAAAAAGAGCGAAAATTAACAAATCTATACCACTTGGAACAAAAAGAATACATCTACAATATAAAAAAATACCTCATAAATTGAGTATTTCGATTGCGTTTATAATCACAACATTCTGCAGACTAAAATTAATATTCATTGAGAACTTTTAATTGGAATAAGTAATAAATAATTACCTAATCATTAAGTTATTAATAGTAAGTAGTTATTAACTTTATCAGTCCCGACAAAGAAAGAAAAGGAAGGCAGGAGAACAGATGACAATGGCGGGTGACACACGAGACACGAACTCGCCCGAAATCAACCGAGCGACGCGGGATAATTTACGAAGTACGGTTTCGGTTAGGCCGAAGTTTCGGTAAATTTTCTGCAGAAACTGAAATTGGTCCCTAAGCTAGATTTTTTTTTACCGAAACAAGCCGAAACGGAATCTTCGATTAGTCACTATAGAGATGCACGATTTATTTATTTAAACGCGCTAGTCTCAGTAATTTCTCACAACATGTACATATACATATCCAAATACTACCCAAGTAAGCTGATACCTAATCAAATCTAACCCGGGTGAAACAATGGGGCATAGCTAGTTACCAATTTCATGCTCCTGGTTATCGTTTTTCATTGATCGAATAGTAGTACATAGTTTAATAATGCACTGCTTTGGTTAATTCTGCTGATTCCACAAATTACTTGTGAATTTGGTGTTCTATTATTAACTTTGTATATATACATTACATATTATGTAACTAATGGCGAGGTTACAATAAAATAATTAACCTGAATATAAGGGCGTATGCACAATGAATTATTTACCGTGCAAGGAATATGTAGTTTTGCCGTGTCTTCCCATACCTATTAGTAATTGCATAACGGTTGATGAAGGATTGCAATATCAATCTTAGATAGGAAAAAAGGGATCAGGATTGATTATTAATTTCGGGCGTTAGATTATTATTTAGGATACGTTGAATCACGAAATGTTCATAAACTTCATTCATTTTCTATATTTCAGTCTAAACGAGAAACTGAAATGCAGCTCTTCTAACTTTAGACATAATTATTTTTTGGTATGAGCTTCGGAAGCAATTTCAGCAATTCAACCCAACTGGACTTATTTAAATCTCAGGCTAATCTGTTTAAAAGGACTGAGGAGATCTTGGTTCGCTAACTGTGTAATGAATTGTCATTATGGTATTTAAATAGATATTTACATATAAGAAATAGCCTAGCTTAAACAAGGCTACTTTTGTTACATAACTGCGTTGTAACTTAGATATAGTTTTTATGTAAATGCATATTAGATGTAACTGTATGTTTTCGTATAAAATAACATAAAATAAAATGATAAGAAATAAGCTTATATGGCTTCTACAGTTAATCGTGTAGGCGAGGACAAGAATTCGACCTCTGGTCGAAGTATTCCTCACCCGGACCCGCACCCACTTAAACTGCACCTGACTGAGGTATACCACATACGGCACCTATCGATATTTTTCCCTAGTGCCACTCGAGGGGAGGGGCAGAGGTGCACCCTCTTTTCTGTGGAGATATATTTAGGTGCCAATATGACAGATAGCGAGTCTATTGTTTAGGGGGCGTCCATAAATTACGTGAGGGGTATTTTTTAATTTTCTGTCCCTCCCTCCCCCCTGGAGAGATAACGTGGGATTTTATTCAACCTCCTCCCCCATCCCCCAATCTCACGTGAGATTTTTCAAAATGTGGGCTACTTACGTAAACGCGTTGGATTTTTATTGTAAAAAGAAAAAAAAATGCTTCGTGCTTTTATTTACGACTAGTTAGCACTAGTTATAAATATTTTGCTGAGAGTTTAATTATAAGATTAAATCTTACGCATGTTCAATCTGGATTAAATGGACCAAAATAGTATATTATATTTTTTTGTTTAATCAGAAAAAGAATTGCGTGATATTTGCCGAGACCCCCCCTCTCTCCAACGTAAGATTAGATGAGATTTGACCCCCTCCCCCCTTAAACAACTCACGTAATATATGGACGCCCCCTTACCACCTGTCACCTTGAGATTTGAGAACCAGATTTGTTTAATCGGAGTTCTTTTTTTACTCCTTTCTTGTCCCAGGAACATTGCATGCAGATACGTGAAAAATTATATGTTTAAAAATATTTGCTTTATGTGTCTTGTGTTTGCAACTAAACAATTTTAACCTCCGAACAACACCTGAGACAGACGATCGTCAGGTTCTGGATTATACTGGATATGGCTCGGCCTTAGCTTCTAGAATTGGGACTAATTGAATCATTGCCGTAGATGTAGACTACAGCTCCTTAGCTGGCCGTCACCAAGACCGGAACCATGCATTAAAGCTGTCAATTTTTTTTCGTAAAGTGACTTTATTGTCATTATTTCGTTGCTAATAATGTCAGTAAAAATTAAAATCGATGCTTTCCTTTTCTTAGTAACTATCACAATCATTACGCACCGAAGTCGTAGCGTAGCGAAGAAATAGCCACTGGAATGTGGGTAATAATTGCTTGCGTATTGTATTACACTAAAATGTAAAATTTTCGTGTCATACAAAACCAATCCTTACTTATAATATATAGGAAAGTGGGTCTGTTTGTTAACGCTTTCATTACTCAAGTAGTAGAGACATGAAAGCGGTTGAACGTTCTTCATAATTTTGCATACACGTTGTCGGGGGTACAGTCCAGTACAGTCATTCTACATATAAACAAAATAGATTATATTATTTTATTTATCGAAAAAGGCATGTAAGTCTAGAGACAACTGGCGCTCTATACCCTTTGCCTACCCCGTTAGGGACTCGGCATGACGATATGTATGAATGTTTTTTATTGATTTTAGTTTTTTAAATATAAAGTGTGAAGGTGGTGGTGAAGTGGGAACCATAACTATGGAGCAATTCAAATCTTGTATATTGTGGGGGAAAAAATTCAAGGCAGAGTTTGTTGCCGGTTCTTCTCCATGGAAGCGACCAACCCGAACCGTGCTTCTTTTTCGACGTTTTATAAGTGCCCATCTGGGCCTATGTGAAATAAAAAGATTTTGATTGATTTGATTGATTGATTGATTGATAGTTTGAAAGCGCTATCTCAGGAACTTAATCCGATTGGAAAAAAATGCATTAGATAGCCAGTTTATTGAGGCAGGCATATATCATCATGCTTCTACACAAGGGGGCGGAGCAGTAGGCAATGATATTGGTGCATTTTATTAGTATATAATAATGCCTATATTTTCACGCTTTCTCACAAGTGTCTTCGCACGGTTTGGCAGAAGTGTATAGGTAGTACCAACACACCCACTTTTCACAGGCGATATATTTAAGGTGTTAACCTGACAGATGGCGAGTCCATCGCTGTTCCTTAAACATACTTCTTTGAATTTCTTCTCCAACGTATGCATGTTTTCCGCTCGATGTTTTTGTCTTCACCGTACAGCTCCTTGCAACAGTCGGGTTCGAACTTTCTTTGTGTTGCAAGCGACTGCACGAGCCACTCGGCCACCACAAGTCTTTATTACATATATACATATCATCACGCCGGGTCCCTAACGGGGTACGCAGGGAGAATAGGGCGCCAGTTCTCTCTGGACTAACATACCTCTTTCACTTCGTCCACATTAATCATCTCTTCGTACATGCTCGCCGGTTTCGTACTCTTGACGATTCCGACCTTGAGCGTTCGATCGATTTGATCTAAGTAGTTGGAACGTGGTCTTCCCCTGCTTCTTCTTGCACACAGTTTCGCTTTGTATATTTGTTTCGTCAATCTTTTTTCACTCATCCTTTCTATGTGTCCCCAACCAACGCATAGCTCTTTTTTCGTAGGTGTACATAAAAGCTAGCTCGTACACACATAACTCATTTATTTATATATCAGGTATTTTATCTCATAACGTTGAATAGAGCCCGCAATATGGCATGTTTGACGTCAGACATATTCTCATCATGGCTGCCAATATAAAGACTCAAACTGTAGCCACAGCATTCACCAAAGTGCATAATATTATAGAATATTACATTGGCATTTTAACTATGAAGTTTTATTCGAAAAGTATTTATTTGTGCCATTTTGCATCCGTCCATAATAATATTAACATTTAAACGACCACAACTCTGTCCTATTAGGTTTTCCCTTGCTCTGTTTGTGGTGTAAATAAATGATTTGTTTTGCGTTGAATTATTGTTTTTACTGCGTCATATACGCAATGTTTCACTGGGTGATAGTAGCTCAAAGAGTATTACCGCCTTATGCCATTACTTTTTTATTCCATTCTATAAATAGCTTGAGAATGTGTTATCACTGACTTTATCTTAAAGCGAGAAGATGCCGCGCGGAGTAGCCAACACATCATCGACCGCGGCGCAACATATTCGCCAGAACCTAGGCCGGGGAGCCGACCTGACTGCCCGAGCACCGAGTCTTCTCTGTTGAGCCAGGGTCGTGAGAGGTCATTGACATTGGGGGTAGATACTAGATACTGACACTTTCTGGGCTACCAATGCGAATCACTACACACCACATTATCTCAGACGTACCGCATATCACCAAACGCAGATATTAGATAGGTTAATTGCATGTTAGCAGGGAATATTATAAATAGTTCGTAACGTGTATTACATTACCAATATGACTAATTAGCGAGTGACTGACGCTTTCTCGATTTGGAATGACATATTGTTTTGTGATCAATTAATTGCGCTTATCAAGTTAGTTAGTTTCAAATATGTGTATTCATATTTTACTTGTGAATCGCAAAAAGACAAGATGCATGTTGTCAAAACAGCGGCACGTCAATTGGCCTAATCGCCCGGCCGGCGGGAGGCAATTACTTACTTGACAGCATGGAAGCAATTCCTACATTTGAGGGCGGAAAACGCGATGCAGGAAGACTTCCCTTTATTGAGTTACAGAAATAGACACGCTTATTGTCTCCATAAAGCACACCTCTGCTATGCTATACCATGTGCTAGGTATACTGAAGGACTTGTATCAGCAATGCAATGGGCATTGATTACCCATAGATTATATACTTACATAGTAAAAATATGTTACCAAGGAGTTTTAAATACTAACTTCGCCGGGATAAGACAAAGATAAAAACAAAAAGCTTTGAAAACACAACTCAAAATCACGCGCAGTCTTGAATTTTATATCTATGTATAGATTCAATGAAGATTCCTTATAAAGAATGATCAAGGGCCTTTATATTGACTTATCGCATGCCGTGTCATCGCACCTTCCATACTTGTTCTGGTTATTATTGAGTACAGTTTATTTTTATTGCATTAAGTAACTAGGATCCCGTTTCGGTCCTCGACTTGAACGCGCTTTTCATTTATAGCAGCCTTAAAAAACTTACAAGGCCTTATCTCGCGTATTTAATTTCGACCACAGCTTAAACTTCGAATACTAGGTATGCACACCAGGTATTCGATAACAAGTTGAATTCCTTGTATAGTGTAATAAAGTGAATTATATTTTCCGTAATATCTATCCGTTACTTTACAAAACAACACAACCTTAACACTAGCCTGTCAGTGTCAGGTAATATATAGTGTGTTAGGAGTTACCATCCATTATCAATATTATTTTCGTATATATGCGCTCAATTGAAACCAGATACCTAACCGTATTAACTCTTCAGTAATCTGTGGCGCACTAATTGTATATCATGTTTACATCAACTAGTGTATGGCACATAAAACTAAATGTTCCATCGGTTTTACCCAACCATATGATTAGTTACTTGTATTCGATGGATAAGTGTAATGAAATCAGCTCGATATTTTAATTCCTAAAATTATGAATTATTAAGGTACATACTTACTAAGCTTACAGATATAGAGTCCGCAATTTCTCAAGCACATCGCTTAGCATAAATGAAATGAAATGAAATGAAATGAAGATTTATTTCATATTGCTTTTGTTATAAAATGTAGTAACAACAAGAGATGAAACCTTCCTTTTTCCTTCACCGTTCAACCAGTCTCTGTAGATATTGACATATACATACCTATTTATTTATGTTTACATTTGAGTGTACGCATGTGCACTAGGGCAGCTTTATTACACGCATTATACATATTTTAATAATATCTATTGCGTCCAATTTAATTCTGTTATGCAACTGTTAGGCTGTGGCTGTCTTTATATTAGTGAAGTCGTATATATAATCAAATCCCTGGGTATGGAAACGTCGTTGTCGTCATTCGTTCATCCTGCTATTTCAGTGTGTTTCGACATAGTAGGTAAAATGTTAAATTAATTGCTTAACACACAAAATCTAACGCGGACGGGATTTAAACCGATATGACCACGGGAAGTTAGACTATAAAAGCTTATTTTATCGTGTGATAGATCGTAACGTTCACTTAAGAACTTTTGTATGTAGGTGAGGGCGGGGCGGTGAAGGCGGCGTCATGTGGCGCGGCGCCCGAGTGCTGGCGCTCGCGGCGCTGGGCCTGCTGGTAGCGCCGACGCTCGCGCTGCACAAGCAGTACAACATCACCATTGGCTACCTGCCCTCCATCAAGGGCGAGCTGCGCGACCGACAGGGGCTCGCCATCTCTGGGGCTCTCACCATGGCGCTTGACAAGGTTTCTTATACATATTATAAAATTAATCAATTACACCACAACGGCTGAACATAATTGGATGAAAATTGGCACTGAGATTCATGCAGGGCAAAATGTAATCCACGTTTAATATAATGTATTCTGTATGTAATTCTGTAATGAGTCATGATCGTAAAATATTCATATAAGTAAAACTGTAATGAGAGGTGATTTGATACTTAAGTTGTGTTATTTACAATTATTTCTCATTTTATCAGCTATAGAAGCGACTTATAACGGATACTCCAACGCGTTGCAGACTTAATAAATTAAAATTGCTGTGCAACTATTCAAAAAATCAAAATCTTTTTATTTCACATAGGCCCAGGTGGGCACTTATAAAACGTCGAAAAAGAAGCACGGTTCGGGTTGGTCGCTTCCATGAAGAAGAACCGGCAAGAAACTCCACGGTTACTCTTTTCAAATCATTAGGCATATACAATATTTTTTTTCGTTACAGCAATAGTACCCAAGTATGGGGGAACAACGTAGGCCCGACAATAGGTCGTTGCTTACTATACAAAGCATACATATTTGGGACATTAGGGGCAAGCAGGCTACTGTACCACTAATAAACCCTTAGTAGAGTAATGATAATAGCTTTGGGAACTAGATAAGGAATAAAACCTTAATGGTATCATGCTTATTATACTCCATTGGGAAAATAAGTTCAATCTCAAATTAAAGGTGACGATTAGCCATATATTATGGGTCGACACGACACGTTTAGGTTTGTTTGGGTTACTTAAGCGAGTGATATCTACACTTCCGTTGCTATTTTTAGCTCGAGGACAAATGTGATATTTAATGTGAGAATTCCTCGTGCATATTAATAATACATTATGGTGATAATGCTTTTTAATTTGGACAGTGTGTTATGGTTGATGTTTTTATCGAAAATCGTTGTTCCTTTGCCATGTATGTTTGTGAAATATCGTTGGCGAATTCAATGGTGAAATACTACACTCACGTAGTTATAGTGGTTATTAAGTTACATATGTCATTAATACTATGTGAACTCTGAACTAAGCATAGCCTGTACTATAGGTATCAACGACTGATTATCATATTTATATTTGTGTAAATATATACAGCCCAGACACAGAACAAACGGATACATAAATGCATCGCACATCGTCGTTCCGTCTACGATCTCGTACGTTGTTTTGAAAATGTACCAAATACTACCATCATCATGAATATAAGAGCTGGGTTCTTGTCGGTATCTCCGATGCAATTCCTTCCATTTGATTATATCCAGCGTAATATCTGTACCAAATATACCTAATGGAAAATGTTTGGCAGATCAACAACCGCACAGACTTGCTACCGGATGTGCACATCGCGATGGAATGGAACGACACTCGCGGGGAGACGGTGCTGGCGACGCGGCTGCTCACGGACATGAGCTGCTCAGGTGTCGTAGCCTTCTTCGGGCCCGAGGGCCGCTGCCAAACGGAGGCTATCATAGCACAGTCCAGGAACCTTCCCATGATCTCTTACGTAAGTTAATTATTCATGACTATAACTTCACGCTTTCCCATAAGGATCATCGAAGGAGTAGGCAGAAGTGTTGCAACACCCTATTTTCGCCGGAGATATTTGGGCGTCGATAAATACGCTATGTACCCTACGACTAGTGCTAAGTCTATAATTTTTTTTTGAAAGACATGCATTTTTTCTTTCGATGTTTTCCGTCACCATTCAGGAAATACTCGTTGGTACATTAGTTCCTCCGATGTGATCTCAAACCTGAGATTCGGCACTGTGATCGGCGGCCTGACTAACTTGTTTACAACTTTGCCTTCCAAAAGTATATTATATTAATAATGTTGAAACGGTGTTCCTGTGCCTAATTGGAAACACAACGCCAAAGTAACCACTAATAAGTAGGCATATGAAAGGCTGGCGTGCTTAGGTACATATCGCCACCGAGAGGGCAAATGGTCTGGAAACAGTAATGTATGCTTAAGTTAAACTCAGTATCATGAAATGATCCTTTGTTTGTTCTTTCTCTTATCAAAATGTGGTCTATTGTCACTTTCGTCACATTAGTGCCAGCGTTATTTGTGAAGCGCAGAAAGTGAGGCACGCTACTGATAAGTGATACGTTGTTAATGGTTTTGTTATTTATAGAAATGCTCGGATTATCAGACATCAAAAATGCCGATCTTTGCCAGACTGGAGCCTCCAAGTGAACAGGTGAAATTTCATATTTTTTTTGCATGGATGTTATATATTTATTTATAATAATATTTAGATACTACACTCTCTGTTCTTCTCAGGCATACGCAGATCACTTTGTGTTGTTTTCCTTTTAAAGCACGTGATGTTACAAATTATTGTATTTACGTTTAGAAATGCTCTTTGCATTTTTAAGTTTATTTCAAAATTATGTATCGATCTTACTTAACTCTTATCGATTTGTAAGTGTTGAATGTGGGCTCAAATTACAGGCAACAAAATCTGTTATATCGCTGCTGCGGTACTATCGATGGCATAAGTTCTCGATCCTATATGAGGAGTCGTGGGTGACGGTGGCGCTGACTCTGGAGAATCACGCCAAGAAGAACAATATGACGGTCAACCACCAGCGGCCTGTAATCAACGGGTTCAAATGCTGCGAGGAGAAGATGACCTGCTGCGCGCCCGGCTTCTGGTACCAGTTCATTCAGGACACAAAGAATAAAACCAGAAGTGAGGCAACTATATCTAAGTCGAATAGTTATTCAAGAAGGGTTTGAAAAGATTCTTGCATGGTCGGCAATGCGCGGTTGATACACTCGATGTTGTAAGCGTCCTTCGGTGGCGGTACCATCAGAAGGACCGTATGATTGCTTGCCAACTTAATTTCCATTCATTTATCATTCATAAATAAGTATAAAAAATTAGAGCCGTTGTGGCCGAGTGGTTTGAGTAGTTGTTGCAGGCACACAAAGATTACAAATTTGAATTTCAACTTTACCAATCAGTTTTTCCGAACTTAAGTAAGGTGAAGGAAAACATTTAGAGGAAACCTGCATACGCTTGAGAAAAAATCAAATTCAAAATCAATAAGTTTCTTTGTATAGGCGTGATTGAGTAATTGTGACGGACTCTCCATCTGTCATCATGTTAGCACCTAAAATATATCTCTGGCGGAAAGTGGTCATGTGGGTAGTACCCACATGCCCACTTTATAGTGGGTAGTACCCACTGGGTACTAGCTATACACCTCTGCCTAGCCCATCGGGGACCCTCATGGGAAGGCGTGAGGATACATATATTTTTTATTAGTACAAAAATCATAATATAATTTTAATGTCATCTACCTACTACTACTTGTTTAAAAGGTGTTTTCATGCTTCAGAACGCACTAGTATCATGGAAGGTGTTATTGAAGCGAACCAGCATAAAACTACGTATTATAATGTATAACCTTCAAGATTTTCTAAATGAGCAGACATCCTTCCGATTCCATATATCGAAAAGTTCTTATTTGCTTAATAAATGTACCACTTTATAAAGATAACATATAATTTATGGGTATAATGTAACGGTATAAACTGGCCGAATAAATACGTGCTACTTGCAAACTCAGTACTACAAAGTTGCATTCAAATTAGGCGCGCGCGTACATATTGATAGATCATAAAATATCGGGGCTCGGACTTTTAAATTATTCTGCATAATATTGACCGGATGATTGGGTGCAATCACAGTGTATTTATAGAACTGATTTTATATACAGGCTGCTACTAATAATATTACTGAATTTTAAAAATCTGCCGTTTCGATCAGGGCAAGATTTTTTTTCACAAAAAGACTGGCTTTTCGGAACAATTAGTCTTAACTAACAAAGATATTATATTCTTAAGAGTAGGCAAGTTTAGAGCGCTATGCTTTGATTGGCCCATTGGTTCGGTAAGTTCTCTTTGCTAATCTCCGAGGATTTTTTGTGAGATGTTTATAGTTTGTCTAAGTTTATGTCACTGTACATAACAGGTCTTATTAGGGGGCAAAATTTTAACTTGTGTCATCATTTGAATGACCCAACTATTAGCGAGACCATCGCCGTTTCTCAAACACAATTATACATACGTCATTGTTAGTAGGTATGCAAGTTTCCTCTCGGTGTTTTCCTTCACCGTAATGTTCGCGGTGTGACTATGACTGTACTTAAGTTCATAAAATACTCATTGGGTATAGTCGGGTTTCGTACTTTCAACGTTTATGTTGCCGGCGACTACTCAAACCACTCCGCTACCACGGCTTTTATCGTTACATTTCCATCTCACCCTAATCTTTCGCTGTCCCTTGCATATATAGATACAAACGTATCAATATATAAGTTACAGTATCCTCACGCCTTCCCACAAGGTACCCGAAGGGGTAGGCAGAGGTGTATAGGTAGTACCCACACACCCACTTTCCGCCAGAGATATATTTTAGGTGCCGTGACAGATGGCGAGTCCATCGCTGTTACTCAAGCACGATTATACATACGCCTTCGAATTGCTTCTCAGACGTATGCAGGTTTCCTCTCGATGTTTTCCTTCACCGTAAAGCTCGTGGTGTGACTAATCACTGTATGTAATTAAGTTCAGAAAAACTCAATGGAACAGTCGGGATTCGAACTTGCGATCTTTGTGTCGCAGGCAACTACTCGAACTACTTGGCCACCGCGGCTAAAATTATTAGTTATACAGTGTTTATTGTTAATTTGTTACAGTTTACGTGTTCCTTGGGTCGACGTCTGGCCTCATAGAAATGATGTCTGCCATGGAGTCTCTCCAGCTGTTCGCTAAAGGGGAATACATGGTCATATTTGTTGACATGATGACCTACTCGCCTAAGGACTCATTGAAATACCTTATAAGTGAGTAAAATGTTGGGTTCTTTGCATGACGTACACAATTGTGTGCAGTTTTTGGCACAGCGGTGATTCAGGTAATGTACATTAGGTCGTCAAATTGCGGTCTTTGTGGATCACGTCATTCTAATACGTCTTGTTAGCAAATAATAATTAAAAAACAATGTATATTTGTTTGGATAATTCCACGTAAATTGAGAGTCCCCAAGCTAAGCGAGCTTGTTCTGTGGGGACTTGACAACAATATACATACTTGTATAGTTATGTATATACGAAGGACAACCAAGACAAGGGTCCCTTAAGGCAGAGTTGAAATAACATCCTTTTTTTACTAGATATTTATTTACTGTGAATGTGAAGCGAAGCTGAACTGAGTTTGCTGAAATTCGGCAAATCAAATCAAATCAAATCAAATCAGTGTGGCAGTGAGATTAACATAGGATAACATATCATTATTATTAAAAAAAAATTGTACCAATTTAATCAAATTGTATGAATACATATAACAATATACTGGTTACAGGTATGGTCTAAGAGCCCGTGAACCCCAGACCTTCGTTGTTTTATAAAGGCTGAAAACTTGTCAGCGCATGCTCCTAACATAGGTAAGAACGATGGACCATTATGAAGTTTGGGTTACCCTGGCTTTGCCAGGTAAACGGTACTAAAGGTGTGTAAAATACCGATCTAAATTCATCAAATAATAAAGTGTAATTTTTTGGTATTACCTTCAGAATATTATTAAAAATCACGTCATTAATTGCCAGACACTTAACATCGTGGCAACCCCTTGCCAGACACCCTTATTGTTCATGAAATTATAATTCTACTTACGTTATAGTATAAAAGCTGAATTTTATGTATAATAATAATAATAATAATAATTTATTTCTTTAACATTTTTGGTTACAATAATTAGTATCTGGAATCTCTTTTTAGGCATGCAATGCCTGCATTAAGAGACTCCGCTCTTCCATAGGAAATTTACATGAGTTTTTAACATTAGTTTAGCAATATGTATTATAAAAGTTGATTTTTGCTTAACCTATAGTTTAAGTGGTTTGTGTATGTGAGTACATGTGTGTTAAGGCATTTGTGTGTGTGTTTGTGCGTGCGTGTGTATGTGTGTGTGTGTGTGTGTTTGTGCGTGCGTGTGTATGTGTGTGTGTGTGTGTGTGTGTGTGTGTGTGTGTGTGTGTGTGTGTGTGTGTGTGTGTGTGTGTGTGTGTGTGTGTGTGTGTGTGTGTGTGTGTGTGTGTGTGTGTGTGTGTGTGTGTGGGTTAGTGTGGAGCTTATTTACAGCAGACTTTTAAGTTTATTTTAATTGGTGAATAAGTGCTTCTGTTTCTTCGTAATTTAAGGATTTTATATAAATTGTAACTAATTTCTTACACTCATAATATTGTTTTGAGTATATATTCAATATTTTATTTAATTTATTATATATAATTGCTGATCGTTGATTTATAATACTTGGGTAATAATTAGATAATGTTTCCTCATTAGCCAGAAATTTTTGATAGTTCCAACCCCTTGCCAGACAAGCATGTAGGGTAGCTGTAGGAGCGAGCGCGAGACGGTATATATGGGTGGGTGCGAGTGAGATGGCATGATTATAATGACTTATGCAAATACATTTTTCTTTTGTCCATTGTTGTACATTAAATGGTGGTTCTGTCCTGTTTCTCACGATATTAAACAACAGATAGGTAAATAAATAAAATATGTCTTACAATCCTAGTTCACTGAAATGTATGTAATGTGAAGAAAGGTAGGGCATATCAAGAGAAGTAGGGCATAACGGGTTTCCCGTTCGAATTTGGAGCTGCCCGACTGGGGCAGGACCTCCATCTTATAGAAGTCCGTAGCCAAATAACACAATTTATTATGTTGTGTTCCTATGCGGTGAATAAGGTTTCCAGTAATGAGCTCCTTGGGGAGGGGGGAGGATTGTTATATTGTGTTGGCAGCAGAGGGATTAGTCCCATTGTGCGGCCAACACAGTATAACTCTCCGAACACAGAGTGGACACGCGCAAGTGATACTTCGGTATTGCAAGCGTAAATAGGCTGCGGTAACCGTTTTCCATCAGGTGGGCCCGTATGCTTGTTTGCCACTCTAGTTGTATAAAAAAAATGTATAACTAAACTAACTGCATTGTTTGATCCGAAAGACGCAAGTTATTTAATCAATTTGGCATTGTTCCATCTTCAGCTAATAGACATCAGATGAACTGGGTTCTGAATTATGTTCCGATATTGTTTTATATTGCCTCCAGAATACGTAAATGTATTGAATGAGTGACATTAACTATTTACAGTTGTGTTTTAAAAATTCTTGTGACTGAGAGACTCGTATCCATACCATGAATATATAAAAAAAACTTTTTATCAATTTAATGTAGCTGTAGCATCGAATGTCTTTTCTTGAGATGTTTTTGAGATTTACACAGATTATTATTATATAAATCTGTGTCAAAAAGTTTATTTGCATAAGTCATTATAATCATGCCATTTCACTCGCAACCCACTATACCGTCTCGCGCTCGCTCCTACAGCTACCCTACATGCTTGTCTGGCAAGGGGTTGGAACTATCAAAAATGTCTGGCTAATGAGGAAACATTATCTAATTATTACCCAAGTATTATACATAAAATTCAGCTTTTATACTATAACGTAAGTAGAATTATAATTTCATGAACAATAAGGGTGTCTGGCAAGGGGTTGCCACGATGTTAAGTGTCTGGCAATTAATGACGTGATTTTTAATAATATTCTCAAGGTAATACCAAAAAATGACACTTTATTATTTGATGAATTTAGATCGGTATTTTACACACCTTTAGTACCGTTTACCTGGCAAAGCCAGGGTAACCCAAACTTCATAATGGTCCATCGTTCTTACCTATGTTAGGAGCATGCGCTGACAAGTTTTCAGCCTTTATAAAATAACGAAGGTCTGGGGTTCACGGGCTCTTGCTCTAGTAGATAACCTATGTATAGGTTACATCGTTTTTAAAGTTCGCCCCTGTATATACATTCAGGCGCTGACTAAATGTGTTGCGTGTTCTTTAAGAACATTGAGACAATGCTTAAGTCCGTTCAAGGGCGTGATAATATGACGTACGAAATTCGGCAGAGACTGAAGACCGCGGCTCTGCGAAGCTGGTGTGTCCCAACACTGTGGACTTTAGGAAGCGGGCGCAGTCACTGCTGGTGGTGGTGTCTTCAGAGCCCACCGGATCCTACGAACAGTTCACTAAGGACGTGCGGAAGTACAACAGCCTCGAGCCCTTCAAGTTTCGCGATGTATTCGGCCACCAATTCAATACGGTACTTTACCTCTACTATTGAGCTATTTATGGACACTGTGCATGTAAGCTTTCCATATTGACCATGTGAAAGTCGAAATTAAGCACTATAGTAATTTGTCGGAAAGGTGACGAATATAATAATGATGTCGTTCTGTGCCCCAAAGAGCACAATACGACATCGGTTTAGATTTTCAACTGGACAGCTTTGACGATCGTACAGATATGAGTCATAGAAAGGTTACACAGATAATCGATTTACTTTACAGATACTATAGCAAGTCAGATTCATGTAAAGGCAAATTTCGGTATGATTAAATTCGATATTCGGATAATATCATAGCCATATATATGGATGTGGATGGACGGCTTTTCGTCCAAAAAGCTTGTTGTAATATCATAGAATTTTGCTTTTCAGTGCACTTTGTTGCTCAAATTTTCGCGAACTATTAATTATCTTTGACTTGTTATTTTCACCACACGTGAGTGTATACATTATAGGTAATATTGTGCATTATGTTGTGTGTAGTTCGTTTCGAACATTATAGGTAATGTTGTGCATTATGTTGTGTGTAGTTCGTTTCGATCTACGCGGCGTATCTTTACGACTCCGTGATGCTGTACGCGCGCGCGCTCGACGAGTTGCTGAGAGAGGACGCGCGCACCGAGACGCTCACCTCCGAGCGACTGTTCGCCGTCGCCACCAACGGCACTAAGATCATCGCCAAGATGATTGAGAGCACGCCTTTTAAGAGTCAGTCCGCGTATTAGATACATTATTCTAACTGATGTTGGAGTATAGAGGAGGCAATAGAGGCGCATGTATACGATCCCCTTTGTAGTCAGTTGCTACAAACCTGGTTCAAACATTTTAAAACAAACGAAACACTGCACGAGGTCAGTGCCTTGTGAAGTATTTCTTTCGTGTTTTATATCCTTCTATATAATATGACAAATCCGATAGTTTGTGTAGATGTATGGGTGTTACACAATCACGCCAGGAGAACTGAACGGAATTGGATGCAATTTGACACAGAGAAAGAATATTAGCTGGATTAACACAGTACCTATATGTTTATATCAATCAAATTTTGCGCGGGTGAAGTCGCCGGGCTCAGTAGTTATTATTTATTTTTATTAAGGAATAGAAAAACACAGCTACAAAATAAATTTTCGATAATGCCTGCAGTAGTATACAACTGTGTCGCAGACATTAACATTCATCTCTAGAAAGAGGTGTTACAGAGTTCCTAGTGTGTGAGTGTGAGTCTCTGCGTGTGCGTGTGCGTGTGCGTGTGCGTGTGCGTGTGCTTGTGCGTGTGTGTATGAGTGCGGTTGAGGTGAAGATTTGATTATAAGATTATAATTATATTGTGTCCTAGGTGTGTCCGGTATGTCGATACGGCTGGACGACCGCGCCGACTCCGAGGGCAACTTCTCCGTGCTGGCCTTCAAGCCGATGAAGTTCGACGACACTGAAATCAACTGCACGTACAGTATGGTCCCCGTCGGACACTTCCAGCAGAGTAACAAACAATTTCCTGTACGACATCTTATATAATAACCTATATTAAAAGTAAACCTACATATTGTTCCAGAAGGTTCAAGGCATTTTGCTCTTTCCGTTTAAATTAATATATCCAATTATTAAATGCGATTATTTAAATTATTTTTATTAATCTTTAACTTCTTTATTGCTATAAATTTACACTTAACTTAATTTGATTTTCATCTATGTATGAATATGATGGTGTTTCACACTTGACTAGCTTGTTATGAGGTTATGGATTCAATTTTGATAAACTTCTTTTAAATGTGTGAATTTTTAAAGGGAGAGAAAGTAAGTAAGTAGTTTAAACGATAAAGACGTCTTGATTTGTGCAGGAGTATAAACTGAACCCCCGTCTGCCGATCGACTGGCCGGACAGTGTAAAGCCTGAAGACGAGCCCTCGTGTGGGTTCTTGAACGAGAAGTGTCCCAAGGACGAGTCGCAGGTGACGTCGCTGGTGGTGGCGGGCACGCTGGCCGTCACGCTGTTCTGCGCGCTCGTTGTCACCGTCAGCATCTACCGCAAGTGGAAGATCGAGCAGGAGATCGAGGGGCTACTGTGGAAAATCGACCCCCACGACATCGCCGACTACCTTGGCAGCGGCCTCGTGTGGTCGCCCAGCAAGGTGACCGCACACCGGGAACACACTGTCTACGTATTTGGCACGACACATGTCTGATGCATCCTTCATGAACAATTTATTGCATTACCTGTCTATTGCCTTATAATCTCATCAAATTTTACATACTAAAGAAATTAAGTATTTAGTTCAAATAGCAGTAACTCTAGCTTCAATATGCTGATTGCGCAGTTCGAAATACTCAGTACAAACAATAATATTTTTGGTACTGCAAAAGTAATGTAAAAGTTGCTCTATTTTAGATTTTTTTATATTAAAGATGTTCCCATGAATTTCTGTTTTTTTTTCAATCATTGGTATTTTACAGTAAATAATAGTACGTTATATATTCTTAATTAAATGGAACAGTACATTTAATGAATTGATCAAGTAGAGCATCTTTTCAATCCTATGTTTTTTCGATGGCTTTTAAATCGCAGTGAAACAAGAAACTACAAAACTAAACAAATCTCCTGTACGTAGAAAAATGTACGTGAATATACTTAAATAATATTTTAATTAAAACAAAAGTCCTTTGTGCCATGACGTGCATTTGCAATCTTCGTTCAAAAATTTGTACGAGGCAGATGTATACTATTTCTATTAAGCTCTCTCCTTCGCATATTTGTATATTGATTATTTTGTACACCAATTATTATCTATTTATATATTGTATACATTTAATGTGGAATAAAATTGTGGTAATGATTTCAGCTAAGTTTAGCGAGCGGCATATCCTGCGAGAGTAGATGCTGCACGCAGATCTTCACCACCACTGCGCAGTACAGGGGCAACGTGGTCAGAATAAAGGAGCTCAAGTTCGCTAAGAAGAAGGTATAGTTGCTTCACGATTTAATGCTTATTAACTTTCTCTCTATTTTTTTACTTGTGTAAATTATTCTTAATATATTTTAAAATCTGACGAATCTGTCGATCATAGGATATATCGCGAGAGGTGATGAAGGAGATGCGCCTATTGCGCGAGCTCCGCCACGACAACCTGAACTCATTCATTGGCGCAGTGGTCGAACCGCTCAGGGTGCTCCTCCTTACTGACTACTGCGCCAAGGGCAGCTTGTATGTAAGTATTATATACTCTACCATATAAAGGTCGTTGTTGTACGATCGCCCTGTGATCATCATGACAAAAGACGTTCGAAAATTCACAATTGTTTCGTTAGCGAAACCCTTAATTTACATAACATGAACTTCTTGATATTATTTAATATATCCTGATGCACTAGTTAAGTTATAAATTGTTTACTGCTCCGTAAAATTTTTGCTCATCTCTTACAATAGCAGCGTAACACATTGAAATTTAATTCAATACAAGATCGGTAATATATGATTATCGATTATATTTTGACTTATTAAATAGCAAGCAATTTTTTTTAGTTAAAAGGATCACCAACAATTTTGACATTACTGTACATTCAACAAGACAATTATGTAATCTTACTATCTTACTAATATTATAAATGGGAAAGTTTGTAAGTTTGGATGTTTGCGGTTCTTTCACGGAAAAACGGCTGAACCGATTTGGCTGAAAGTTGAAATCGTGATGGCTAGGAATAGGACATAGGCAACTTTTCTTTTAATGCTCGAAAATTTAAATAGCGGCTATATATATAAATAGCGGCGGCATAGCGGCTAAACCCATTCTAGCAGGAAAATACATAAGCTACTTTTTCGGACTCCACGCGGGCGAAGCCGCGGGCATAAGCTAGTGTATAATAAAAACGTAAAATCACTAATAAGTGACCACCGCATGCTTAAATCTAGTTGTACAGTTGTTTGATTTTTTATAAACTTAACCCTTACAGAAAAAAGGGGTGGTATAAAGAAAACATATATAAACTTATTATTCCAGTGCTATCGTGCGCGCATATAATGTGTGTGTGTGTGTGTGTGTACGTGTTAATGTATATGTGTGTGTGTGTGTGTGCCGGTGATTGTTCACAATAAAATGCAGACTGAAATTGAATATAAACAAACATTTTGCAGTAGTGTTTTAGAGGTATAATAGTACTTTGCAAAAGATGTATGAAGATACTGATATCTATTTTCGTTTCAGGATATAATTGAAAATGAGGATATAAAATTGGATAAGATGTTTATATCTTCGTTGATACATGATCTCATAAAGGTATGATATATAAGATGACGTTATTCAATATAAAAATTTTGTACGGAATGATTCAGACATACGTATTTGGTTTCAGGGTATGATATTCATTCATACGTCGCCATTAATATTCCACGGAAACCTCAAATCCTCGAATTGTGTAGTCACGTCCAGATGGATGCTTCAGGTTAGTTGCCCATTACATTGTAACTACTTGCCCAATTAAACCCCCAACTTCCACGCAGGTTTTTTTGACAAGATACAAAGATGTCTCGTAAATTTTGTTGTTTTGGTCTTTAGTTTTCTTCACTGTCCTCGAGTCTAACTTTCTCTGCGGTATTTATATGTTTGCTAAAAGCCTTAGATTGGCCTAATCCAAGTAGGTTTCTCTTCACAAAAGTCTGCGGTCGCTCAAACAACAGACGCTTCCAGTAAACTTCTGGTAGCTGAGCACGAACCAAACAATGAACAAACACGAACAAAAATGCTTGGTATAAGGCAAGATAGATTACGATTAGAGAAAATAAATTTATTTTTAAGCATTTTGTTTGAGCGGATGTTATACATAAGGAAAATACGTATAAATAAGGGAAAACCGCGCGCATAAATTTATTCTTGTTCTTAAATTTAAGCGTATTACTCTTGTCGGTGTAATTGATGTATCTCCCTCACTTTGTCTCTGTCCAGAGCCGCAACTTTGACCTCTTTGTAATAAATTTATTACGGCGCAAAAATTTAATATAATTAACGTAAGAGCACGGCGTACGAACATACTTCTCCACTTCTTGAACTTCATCAAGAAGTGAAGAACCAAAGCTTCGTTTAACATTATTTATTGTGAACCAAACATTCTCATTTGCCTGCATGGTAATGTTGAGGTAAATGTATTTATAATATATAAAACTTAACTTTTTACTTAAAACTTTTTTGTTTAAACTTTTGCAGGTTACCGATTTTGGTCTCCACGAACTGAGATATAGTGCTGAAAATGGGTATGTGGGGGAGCATCAATATTATAGAGGTAGCTTTGTACAACACAATTGAATTACATTTCATTCGCACGTGCTCAGCGGATATAAGCACGTACTGTGTGTTGCAGGCTTATTGTGGAAGTCTCCAGAGCTTTTGCGCGAGTTGGATAGCCCTAACGGCACTGTGGGCGGCACGCAGAAGGGAGACGTGTACGCGTTTGGTATCATTCTGTATGAAATCATCGCGCGAAGAGGTCCCTTTGGATCGACAGCAATGGAACCCAAAGGTATGGTACCTAGATAAACGTTTGATTTACTATGAGGATGTGACGGCAACAAACAGGTGTCGTCATGAAGGTCGGAAATTATCAGAAATAGTGAGTGGAGTGGTCTTCTGTGTTTGTATGTCTTAACGTCTATCATATTTTTTTCAATGAAGATATATTCGTATATCCGATCCTAACGAAATAGTTTGAGTCTATAGCCGCATATTTGAAAAAAAAAACCAATCCCATGCTATTATCATAATATAATAGTAATATAAAAAAAATATAGTTAAAATATAACCTATTATTTTTGCCCTTATTAAGAAACTCACGTCTCAATGCAAGTTATACTAGGTCGCAAAGAAGGCGACGCGTCATTGTGTTTGTTATGGTGTTATCAGCCATCGACCAGAGGCAATGTCTGTTAGTCAGCAGGGGGGCATCGTACGCTTTGCTTTGTTATCAAGATTTTTGAAATTAGTCATTTGAATGGTGTATCATGTAGAGATTGCGACGTTACGTTGCAGATATAATAGAGCGGTTAAAGAGGCCCAAGTTGGAGGGCGAGGAGGTGTTCCGGCCGAACACCAGCATGCTGGAGGGCAGCGCGGAGGACTACGCGGTGAGCTGCATGAAGGACTGCTGGGCCGAGGACCCGAACGCGAGGCCCGACTTTCCCACCATTAGGAGTCGCCTTAAGAAGATGAAGTCGGGCAAGTGAGTCACAATTATCTCCTAACTAGCTGTGCTTTGCCGCGTACAATTTGATTTCGTTGATAGACTTTGTTTTCTGTAATAAAACATATTAACTGGATCATATATCCTATTAACACATATCATTATAATAGGATATGTGTTATAATTAACAATAATCTATCTCTATGCCTAATTTCATCCAATTCCATTTATACGTTTTTGCGTGATTGAGTAACAAATATCCTCACAACTTTCGTGTTTATAATGTTAGTAGAATTGTATACGACTGTTTTCTCATTATTACAAAACGACTACAACAAACAAGTCTGTCTTTTTGTCTTATGAGGGAAACATAGTCGTGGTGTTGAACTTTAAGATAATAATGGATTGCTTCTTTGCAGTAAATTAATATCATTGCTATATTTTATAGGTCTAGAAACATAATGGACCAAATGATGGATATGATGGAGAAGTACGCCAACAATTTGGAAGAACTAGTCAACGAGAGGACAAGGCTACTCATTGAGGAGAAACAAAAGACCGAAGATTTGCTGCATAGGATGCTACCAAAGTAAGTTGCACTAATATTTGGTCGGTTGAGACCCAAGTTACCTCCAAGACAAGAAAAGTCGCCAAGAAGCTTGAGGATACGGGTTCGATTCCCGCTGGGGATGTTTTTATCATAGTTTTGGATGTCATGTATGTATAATATGTGAAGCATAATAAGTTAAATATGTATGTACATAACTTGATTTGATGCAAGTTTTTCTTGGGATCTTAGAACTATGTACTTCAGTTCATGTGAAATTGGTCCTGAACAAAAGAGGTTTATAATTGAACGTGCATTTTATTACTGTCAAAATGTAATGATAATGAATTTGTGATGCGACTTTGATGGAATGTTGAAAAGCACGTAATTTATTCATAGTATAAGATTCATAGACAGATGAGGATAAAGAAAGAAATCCATTCGAAAATAATTGTGATAGATGTGCTATTTATTAATTGTATGTTAACATTAATGTCCGCTGCTAAACACCCAACTTGTCAGCGGCATATGCATGGTACGTGTTATTGTTCTGTGTACATTACGTTGTATAGTTTTAAGTAAGAATGTGTTTAACACCGATTGTATTACTAATTGAAGGTATGTAACACATATTGGGTGTAATTAATGTGAGCACAGATAAGGAAGACGCAAATACAACAAGCTGTATCACATACCTGGATGTCGCAGTGGTGTGCGCACTGGTTTACATTCAGTCCAAATGCGTTGCATTCACGTCGCTAAACTCACGATTGCTTTAAAAGATACCTTTTAGATGTTTAATGGGATCGTTACTTTCTTTATACAATTTAATATTTTCTCAAATTGCAAGTATACGCTCTTTAGTTCTAAATTAAAAATATACTTATTAAGTATGGATAGTTCATAGCTTGTATAGATTAAACGAATATACTACGGGTTCAGTTCCATTAGATTGTTAACATCGACGTGGACTTGATGTAAAGCAGTGGTACATTTTCTAAAAATGTAAATGTATTCACTTTGTTGTACTTGTGTTCTTTTCCAGATGTGGAGGTTGAATCCCTTATAGAAATGTCGTGAGTGTCTTGAGGTAATTAACTCCCTATTGGTGATAGTAGATTTATTACGGTTTGCCTCTCACTACAGGTGCCGGATCAGAATCGAGAGGTCCGCATTCTCTTCTAATAACGTGGTTACGGTTCACTTTTATTAACGAGTTTGTGTAGATGTAGCGCTTGCTTTGGGTCTGTGGCGGTGTCGCGTCGTTGGCGGTGATGGCGGTATTTTTACTGTGTAGTTGATAACATTTAGCATTTCTAAGCAAGTGTGTAGCGTGTCTCTTAGCGCTATGCTGGAACTCGGCTGGATTTGTACTAAACTAATTTGCACTGCACTCCGATGTCCACAGGTAGTCAGCATGATTTGAGTAATATTTGTTTTTGTTTTATTTTTATAGATTGTCTAGTGTATTTTATTGCGACTTAGATATTTTTAATCCTGTCATTTTGAAGAGCGGAGTTTATCTCATTTATAATATTCTTTCTTGATACTTTGATATATTGTAATCAAGAAACATGTATAAATTCGAGTGCATTTTGATGTTCGATTGAGTAGTTAGTGTAATGTATGGCATGGTTGTAGTGAGCAGTGTTTTTTTATTCTAGCAATAGATACACAAATCGTACGTATGTGACGTTAATACTGTTTTTGTTGCAGGTCTGTGGCGCGGCGGCTGACGACTGGGGAAGGGGTGGAGCCGGAGTCGTTCGACTCGGTGACCATCTACTTCAGCGACATCGTGGGCTTCACAGCCATGTCTGCGGAGAGTACTCCCCTGGAGGTTGTCAACTTCCTCAACGATCTGTACACTATATTCGACAGGATCATCAGAGGTTACGACGTGTACAAAGTGGAGACTATTGGAGACGCCTATATGGTCGTGAGTATTTGCACATTTTTTTTTTAGGTATGTATATTTTTTATTATTATCAACATTTATTAAGAGAAATGTAGTTATTAAGAGAGAGGATACCTTTGAGAAGACATTCAATGACGTATTCCTAGTCTTGATAAACGGTAATGGACTCGCCATTTGTCTCGTTGGCAACTAAATATATCACCGGCGAGGACGTTGATATTACCCCAACATACCCCTTCGGGGACTGTTCATGGAAGGCTTGAAGATAAATATTGTTTATATATATATTTTCTAAGCGATGGAATTGTTTCAGGTGTCCGGGCTACCGATTCGAAATAACGACAGACACGTGGGAGAGATAGCCTCGATGGCACTGGAGTTGCTGAACGCAGCTAAAACTCATAAAATATCGCATAGACCACAAGAAACTCTCAAACTTAGAATAGGCATACACACGGGTAAGTGCACATTCTACTTACATTATAAATGCGAACGTTTGTGAGGATGGTTGTTCTTTCACTCAAAAGTACTGAATTGTTGCTTGGCATGGAGATAGATTATTATTATTATTATTATTGATTAAAACATTGTGTTTTATTCGCGTGAAAATCTATGGTCAAAATAAAATTTTACGCGGCTGAACCCGCGGGCACAGTTAGCACTTATTAAATGAAAAAATATGTAGTCAGCGGCCATGAGGCTGTAAAGCATACATATCTTGTAAATTGTATGATAAAAAACCTACCTGCAGGGTCGGCAAGGCGGCGCCATACACGTTGTGTTTTAAGTGTCTATAGATGGTGATTACCTTTTACTATCAAGTGGACAGCATGCTGGTTTTCCACTTAGTAGTAGTATAAAGAAGAAACATAGGTTTTTAATGTCGGTGTGTATGTGAAGGCGCGGTGGTAGCGGGCGTCGTGGGGCTGACGATGCCGCGCTACTGCCTGTTCGGCGACACTGTGAACACGGCCTCTCGTATGGAGTCCAACGGCGAGCCGCTGCGCATCCACATCTCGCCCAGCTGCAAGCTCGCCCTCGACAAGCTGGGCGGGTACGTGGTCGAGCCGCGCGGCACCATCCCCATCAAAGGCAAAGGCCAGGTGACTATACTGCATTTATATCGTTTTCATACATTCTAGATTTGGATATTAGCCCTTTAGTCGCTTGTATTAGGAACTCTTTATATTATATTGAGCTTTAAAGCCTTTTATGTTCGTTATTATTAATTTCCTTAATGCTATTAAGAAATATGTTAACTTTGTCTGAATTCTGAAATGTGTCTGAAAAGAAATGCTTCAAGATGATGTTTTATGGATTAATAGAAATTTTAAATTTCAGCTTCAAACCTACTGGCTCATTAGCGCCACTGAGAAGGCGATTCAGAAGAGGCCGGTGGAAGGAGAAGAGAGACCGCTCTTCCGCCGACCAAGAAGGAGCCCAAGGCTCGCGGATTCCAGGCACCCTTCACTTTCAGGTAACTGTTTATCATTTGTTTTTGTTTTCAATCGATGCTAATGAGATTGAGTAAAAAGGAGAGGAGAGGACTAATAAGGAGACGATTTTTAGGAGGATGCGGTGGTGTTAGGTCGCGTGGTGTGGCGGAAGGAACACGAGGATCGCGCTGTTCGCTGCCCGCGCCCGCCTCGCCACCTCGACGCCGTGCTAGGTAATGTACCTACACTCGGGTGTAAGAAAAGTTTCACCACTTTTACACTACGCAACTAGCTGTAATGCCATTATACAATTTCAATCGTAATTGAATATCGCATTGACGTTGGCAATTATTATGTGCAACACACTGTTATATATCCTCACGCCTTCCCACAAGGGTCCCCGAAAGGGTAGGCAGAGGTGTATAGGTAATACTCACACACCCACTTTCCGCCAGAGATTTATTTTAGATACCAACGTGATAGATGGCGAGTCCATCGCCGTTACTCAAGCACGACTATACATACATACGCGTTTGAATTGCTTCTCAGACGTATGCAGGTGTCCTCTCCATGTTTTCCTTCACCGTAAAGCTCGTGGTGTGACTGAACCCTGTACTAAGAGTCTCCTTGACTAACCAATGCATTCGGAAACTGAAGGTTCGTACTCTGACTGTACGTCTGTAATCGGCCGTATTCTAATCGGTATTGTTAACATTTAGGCAAGCGTTGAGTTCGATCGCGTCGTCGACGGCGTGCAGCGGCGGCGCGGGCGCGGCGGGTGGCGGCGGGGGCGGAGGCCTGCGCAGCGCGTGCTCGCTGGACGTGCTGCCGGCGGCGCGGCTGCGGCGGCAGCACACCACGCGCTCGCTGGACGCGGCCGCGCCCATCGCCACCGTGTGCGGCGACGCGCTCTTCAACGGCACCATCGTGGGCATCGTCACCGACGAGCCCGAGCGCAGCCCGCTGCTGCTCGAGGGGCCGCTGCCCGACCAGTGGCGCGCTAACGACTCGGACTATATCGAGTTTTACAAGAAGTGCCGCTCCTTGGAGAACATGGCAGAGGGCAAGGGCGTACGCAAGCCGGGCCGGTTCGCCATCCGCTCGTGGCTGTTCGGCATCCTGGGCGGCGGCGCCCGCAGCACGGCGTCCTCGCTGCGCCGAGCCCCGCCGCTGCTCGACCACGAGTCGGCCGTGTGAGCCCCGAGCCTGCAGGCGCCCGAGTGACTTCACCCGCCGCCGAAACGATCCGATATATTACTATAAGGTGTATGTTGTATATGAAAGCTGTTGTAAATAATATGTGTAAGTAAAACGATGTTACCGTCAATTGTGAAATAAGAGTTTAATGTTATTAAATAATTTCTATTAAACAAGTTCTCTTAATAATACTGACGTAGATCACATTACCGGTGTACCTGCTTGTCGGGAGCGACGAGGTCGAGCTAGTTTTTCAAGGACGCGATATATCCGAGGGCGATTACATATACTGTCCCTGCCCTGCCCTAGAACTTCGTCAACTGTCCGACATTGGCTGGCTGCACGGTACGTTTTGATGAACTCTCTTGAGATGTGTTGCAATGATTGACTAGGGGGGGGGGGGGGGCGTGTGGGCTCGGTGGGCGACTAGGCGTCGGCCAGCAGCGGCACGGAGGCGGGCTCGGTGTAGGAGCAGCCGTTAATGACGAGCTTGATGTCGCAAGCGGGGGCGGGGGGGTGTGCCCGCGGCGGGGAGGGCGGGCAGGGCTCGGTGTGCTCGATGATAGGGCACGACACGCTGGTGTGGTCGCGCAGGGGCCCGGGCGCCTCCAGCAGCTGCCCGCGCGACGCCGCCGCCGCGCGCGGCTCGCCAGTGGCCTGCCAACGCAACACCTCGCATACTTGCGTCTACGCTATACACAAAGCTTTTGAACGGGAGAGGGGTATCAACTAGGCGGGCTGTATGACTTTATTACTTAACAATTTTTTTCCATAAATGAGGCACAAGAAAAACGCGGCGGCGATCTTAATTCATATAGGTACAGCGTAGGTCATCCGTGTGTAAAATGTAAATAAAAGTACGAAACTAAATTTGTTAAATCAGCAAGAAACTGTGTGATATGTTTTTATAATGATGTCATGTATCGTGAATATTATCTGTCAAGAAGGAACCTATAACGTTACCTCCATCAGATATTCGTCACTACGGTGGTGTAGAACGTTGTCGGTGTGAGATTCCAAATGATTCCCAGATGCGAATCGTAATTTCTTTGGAGATTCTAAGCTGCAACATCTGGAACATAAAAATAAAGATATGCAATTATAAACTTAAGACGGGCGCCGCCCCTCTGTCTTTCCGAGCTACACACGCCACGATCAGCTGCAACTCGCCTAGACCATATAGCTATCAAAAATACTCAATTATGTTATCGTTTAACATAAACCCGCACTATTATCTTATTTAACACACATAACGCTCGCATGAAACTCATAACTCACACGAGATGAAGCAAATTAACTCTATACAATGGACAATACGATATTTATGTGAGGTGCAAGTCGGACTCGCGAATACCTCTAAAGGTGGACCTATCTAGTCAGAGCCGACCACCTATCTAGCTGTTTGTCCAAGATTCTCACATACTAAACCTCGTTACTTTGTGCACTACTTTGATCGAAAGACCTACAGAGAAAAGCATTGTTATTGTCCTAAGAAATGCACTTTACCTGTGCAAGCCGGCGAGCTGGTGCTTCCACGTCCGAGACTTGAGTGAACTGCGCGGATCCCGGGGAGCGCGGCGGCCAGGGGCCTCGCCGCGCACCCAGTACGTGACCTGGTCGCGCTTGCCCTTCATGGCCACCACGCCGCGCTCCTCAACCACATACCCTCCCAGCTGGTCCAGCAGCTCCTTGCACGCCGCGCTGCAGTGGATCTTCAGCGCTGCACGCAATACACTATCGTATCATATTGTATAAAGACCTTATATCCTCACGCCTTCCCACAAGGGTCCCCGAAGGAGTCAGCAGAGGTGTATAGCTAGTACCCACAAACACTTTCCACCAGGGATATATTTTAGGTGCCAACGTGAGAGTTCATCGCATCACTGTATACCGATGCCCAAAATCTGTTTCTATGTTAACGTTAAAAAATTATATATATGAACCGGATCCCCGACACAAGCAGGGGTTAAAGAGGGATAAAGGTACCTCTACCTGTATAGATTTACCAGGAAGTGATTTCGGCGTAATCGTCTTTACTACAAAGCTGCTCACACACTAGAATTGGTTGGCGTAATGCATCATGCACTCGTGTTCATAGCTATATTTATATTGGTTTTCGAATAGTTCCTAGAAGTGTGGGCAAGTACCTAGTTATATTCACTTGAAAAGGCGTTAATGTATTTGAATACGTACGTGCTCCAGTCGATTCAAAGCGGCTGGCAGTGTTCACCGTGTCCCCGAATAGACAATAGCGAGGCATTTTCAAACCAACGACGCCAGCGCATACAGGTCCTGTTAGTAAGAAATGTAACACTTTACATACTCGTACTAGAAAAGCTTTCAAATTGTTAGGATCAACTTTTGCCGGCGTATTTAGAAAGTCGTTTTAATTGAGGAGAAGTTATTCGTTACTAAATTATGAAAGAATAAGAAATACCAGACTTGTAACGTCTGTGAGGATTTATATCACATCCTGATGGAATGTGACCAGAACAAAGATGTCACAAGAATATGATTGTATGATTGGATGTAGCCAGGATATGGGTCTGTGTAACAGTATCCTGGCGAACCCTAGTTCTGATGTTATAAAATATTTATTGAAAATATATAAGCGTAGATTTTAATTACTTTTATATCCAGGTGTCCTCACGGAGTGACATAGTCGCTGTGCGACAAATTCCTTAAATAAAGAGAAAAAAAGAAATACCAGAAAAAAGACGATGAAGAACAAAACATATTTGGACAGGGTCTAGCTGCGCCAGACCTCCACCCAAGCCTTGGTTTTCCACAAGCCATTGATATGTTAGCAGGAGTAAGGTATTCCAGGGTCCACGTAGGCCAGCCCCGGTTGGCTTACTACCGGAAACTTCGACCTGGGTTCCTTTATGGTGCAGGAGGCCGTTAAATCTACCTCCTACGAAGAACCTTCAAAGAATAATGCTACGTGTATAACAGTTACCGGAGTGGATTCCTATACGCAGCAAAAGTCGGTGTTCAGGGCGGTGACGCACGCGAAAGGCACGCGAGGCGGCGAGCAGTGCCAGAGCCATCGATGCCACTTCGCCTGCATGCACTATACCGTTGCGGATGGGGAGACCGGACACCTGGTGCAATTAATTACACGTCATTGAATATAATAAACCGATTAGGTATATAAAAAAAGGGACATGCGAACTAAAATAACACTGAAATAAAGGACTTGTCTCAAGTCGTCTGCGGTGGGTGCCAAGAAGGCTAGCTACATAGCACGTTGTATGTTATTGATGTTTCTCTATGCAAAAGTTATTTTACAAGATGTAAGCATAATGTGTCTGCATTTTGTGTAAACACTCATCGTAAAGACTATGCTTAAGTTCAGAAAAATATATTGGTGTTCAGTTGAACCTATTCGTCGTCCTATAAGTCGAACCTAACCTTGATTTTGCAGGTGACTGCAAAAGTTATCGCAAAACTGGCCACTACACAACCACAGTATACATAATATTATTACTAATACTATAATATTTTATCTAATAATATTTTAGCCCATGAAGCCCACTTAGATACATATTATATATATGTGTATGTACTTACAACCATATATGCATCCCCAATGGTCTCCACTTTGTAAACATCGAAATTTTCTAGAATGGAGTCGAAGCAAGTGTAGAGATCATTTAGGAAGTCCACTACCTGGAATAATTAATAATATAAGGATATACATTGATATCTCTGAGGCATTGACGTATGTGTCGAGTCGAGGGATAGCGACAGACCAGGTTGACACGAAATTACATTTGAACAATTTTTAAACGTCATACTAAACTAAATAAAAAGAACACAACCTCATAATTATTGTATGCATGTGTGATAAATAAATAAATAAAATTTATCGCGGGTGAAATATAGCGTACAGCTAGTTATTACATTAAGACACTGCTTCTACATATAGTATTAAATTGTGAGAATGGCGGGTATATACCTGTAGTGGAGTGCTCTCCGCGGACATGGCTGTGAAGCCCACGATGTCGCTGAAGTAGATGGTCACCGAGTCGTAGCTCTCCGGCATCACGCGGCGCCCGCGCTTCAATTGGTCGGCCACGGGGGCGGGCAGCATCTCTTCTAGTAGAGCCTCTGAAACAGTTTACACACATATACCTACTACGTACACAATATTAATGCTTGTAATTAGGAGACAAAGGTTTTTTTTTCTAAAATTTAAATTCAAATTATTTATTTTGTTAACATACAGGTAGGTTACATACAGATTTTATGTAGTACGTTTAGGTTCGCTATGTTACACCGTTAGCCATACTAAATTATATATTTAGTTTATTAATTACATATACATATATGAATGAAGAGCCGTGGTGGCCGAGTGGTTCGAGCAGTTGCCTGCGACGCAAAGGTCGCATGTTCGAATCCCGACTGTACCAATGAGTTTTTCTGAACTTAAGTACAGTGAGTAGTCACACCACGAGCTTTACGGTGAAGGAAAACATCGAGAGGAAACCTGCATACGTTTGAGAAGAAATTCAAAGACGTATGTATAGTCGTGCTTGAGTAACGGCGATGGACTCGCCATCTGTCACGTTGGCACCTAATATACCTCTGGCGGAGAGTGGGTGTGTGGGTATTACCCATACACCTCTGCCTACCCCTTCGGGGACCCTTGTGGGAAGGCGTGAGGATATATGAATTATGATGATAGTTTATTAATCTTAATTATAGTATGAAAATAATTAATATATTACCCTAATTATTGTCATCGCACATAAATTCATTTACTGAGATTATATCGTCTTAAGCGTTAATATGTAAGTGCTTTGACTATATGGCTGACAGCTTATACATATATACTAGTTGTCCCGCCCAGCTTCGCTCGGGGTAACGACGGCGGCGCCACCTATCGGGTCCAATTGTGAATTTAAACCATTCCAACACACACAAAAAATTTCATCAAAATCGGTCCAGTCGTTTGAGAGAAGTTCAGTGACATACACACTCACAGAAGAATTATATATATAAAGATAATTATTGTCTATACCAGGGATGTTGCGGATGCCGAATTTTTCACATCCGCGGATGCGGATGCGGATGCGAATATATGAAGGCTCACATCCGCGGATGCGGATGCGGATGCGGATGTTTAAGATCTGATATAAATCTATACAAATAAATACAATTTACTTAATACATATGGATGTAACACGGTACCAATACAAAAATTTTTTTTTTACTTTTGTCTGTTTGTCGGTCTGTCTGTTTTTCCAGCTAATATCTGAATCGGCTGGACCGATTTTGATGGGACTTTCACTGGTAGCTGATGTAAAAAGAAGTAAACTTAGCCTAATTTTATTTCAGAAATCAAACAAAAAAAATTCTGTTAAATTCCACGCAGTCGAAGTAGCGGGCACATATAGTATTACATATGAATGAAGAATTATAACAATGATAATTAAAATTGTAATTAAACAAAATAGTAATATAAGTGCTCCTATTTTTTTAACTTCACTTACTAAGTTTCATATTAGTAAGTGAAGTAAAAAATAGGCGCATTATACTAAATAAACTAAAAAACTAAAAAACAGGGTCCACTGTATACCCTGATATTATCGTGATATTATTGTAAGTGGAATAGCAATAAATAATTATGATTATGATTATGATTATGATGATTAAACAGTAATATTGCCGCCTTTTTTATTCAAGGCGGTTACATTACAATGGACGTGACAAAACGTAAAATTTTTAAGCGAAAAACGCGTTTTAAATTGAATTTAAAAAATGATTTCTTTTTAACTTTAATGTTGATATTAATTAACTTTTCAATAAAAAAAATATATATATAATCAGCCTTTTTGACTGAAACACCAATCACAGCACATGGCGTCATACCTACGAGCTGCTTTCGTGCACTATTGTAACGGCTATTACGGTATTGTAACGGCGACAAAAAACGGCTTTAAAGTACGCTAAATCTTAATTTGTTACGGAAAATAGGTTTTTTTTCGTAAATAGTAATGTGTATTATTACTTCATTATAGGTTCAAAATCTTTCGTCATGCCTATTCAATATATTACTTTGTGTCGGTGGTCATTGTTAATAAACCTGTTAGATAACCAATATCGGGAAAGTCGCTGAAAAAATAAAGGATATTGTTATAAAACAATAAAGTTTACCTACAATATAACGTATTACCGGTGTAACATAATGGCATTTCCCTGGCGATTTTAAAGTAATAAGCTGAGCTAATGCTAATATAAAGATTTCCCAATAAACAATTATTTACACTCAATGATCACTGTATCACAATAACACTCAAAATATATGTCTATACGATAAGTAATCAGCGTAAACAAACACGTAATGATTTATTTACTAGAAAAACGCGTTGGATCTCGTCAACCATTTTTAATGCTCCTATTGGTCATTTTCACATGCGAACGGCACGCGCCATTCGCCGGCCCCGCCCAATTTTTTTATTGTCTCAACTTGTATAACATCCGCATCCGCATGAAAATCCGCATTGATTATTGCGGATGCGGATGCGGATGTCAAAATTGATGCGGAAGCTCCGCATTTGCGGATGCGGATGCGAATATTCGCAACATCCCTGGTCTATACTAATATTATAAAGAGGAAAGATTTGTTTGTTTGTTTGTTTGTTTGTAATGAATAGGCTCCGAAACTACTGGACCGATTTCAAAAATTCTTTCACCTTTGGAAAGCTATATTATCCCCGAGTAACATAGGCTATATTAAATTGGACCCGACAGGTGGCGCTGCGATCGAGTTTCAAGAATTTTACCTAACCCGGGTAAAAACCCGGGCGAAGCTTTCTGTGTGTTTCTGTGTGTCTTAAGCTAGATTCGAGAATGGTTTAGATTTACAATTGGACCCAATAGGTGGCGCTGCGATCGTGTTACGGGCAATTTAACTTTTTAACCCGAGCGAAGCTGGGCGGGACAGCTAGTAAGGAATAAGTAAACAAACGTAATTTGAACATTTCAAATGTTGGAAAAGTTTTCACTGAAGTTTATAACATAACCTGGTAATACTAACTTCGGTAATATACTCGTAGTCAGAACTTTTGCCCCAACGTCGTAATAGATATACCTACATGATTTCTATTATATCAGCTAATAATAATACAAGATGTCTCAGGATAGTTCAGTTGCTCAAATATGTATGTGGATTATGGGCCCAATGAAAGGAAAATAATAAAAATTTAAAAAACATTAGGTATTGTTGAAATTTTTTTTAGTTTTGTATTTGTTTTGTTTGTAGTTTAGTTTCGCATAAAAATCTACCGATCTACAATTTTATACATGTAGATTCTAAACACACAACACACATTTTTTTAATGCTAGTAATAATATAAAATAATATAGGTAATAAATAATATAAAAAAAATACCCTTCACAGTGAATAAGTTATTGTCATTTTTGGAGCTATTTGTTTAAGTTCTTCGTCTTAACGATATATTCACAACTGTTATGTTTTCTGGGACATCCTTTATATATAATGCAATCTATTTTGAAAGCAGTACAGACCAGTCTTTTTTTTCTCCTCCTGTAATTGATCGGTGCGCTCGTCCACTAGAGCTTCCAAGTTGTTGGCATACTTCTCCATAATCGCTATCATGTTGTCAAATATATTCGGCTTCCTAAAAATATTAAAAGTTACCTCTTAAATTGTTGACTAAATAAATAGTTAAGATACTTATAAGAAAATAATATTTGAGACGAACTTTGTCGGAATCGACGAAGTTCGCTCAAACTATTTTGTGAAGGGTCATCACTTCCTTTTTGATTACTGTGTTATATTTGAGTGTTCATTAAGTTAGAAGATTTTCTTTGCTTAGCTCCTAATAATGCAAAATATTCTTTCCAAATCCGTAGTTGCAAAGTAAGTTACACTTAAGGTGTATTAAAATTTTGTTTTATTACACCTTAAGTGTATTAAAACAAAAAAAACGAACTCTTCAGTTTTATTACATTAGTAAATACAAAGTATGACATTGACAAAATATGTTGGCAGTAACAGATTTAAAAGTAATAACAGAAATGTTTAATAAATATTTGTGTTTTGTTGTTTAGTTTTCTTTGTTCTATTGAACTCTACCCACATGCCCTTTCGCAGCGGCCGCAGCCTGGTGCGTATGGCTTTGAAGTCCGGCCTCGCCAGCGGCTCCTCTGCCCAGCACTCGGTGCAACACTCGCGCACGCAGTCGAACCGACCCGCCAAGGCTTCGAGAGGAGGCCTACGAATACCGTTTCATCTTTATTATAGAAATTGCATGCTAGACTACATACCCATGCCTTTATGGAAGCGACTATGAAGAGTAGGATGATGGCAACGCGTAATAGCATACTGTCTACAGAATATATTTAGGTGCTATGGTAACACCGCGCATTTCTCAGTCACCCAGGTACAAGATCACATATTACCTGCAACGGAAAGCGTGGCGTGGAAGAACCGTATTTAAAGTTATAACAACTGAAGAGTCGAAATTGAAAGTAATTTTTTTATTTAAAATTAGAAAACTGATAAATGTTAAACTATAATATTACTATTTCCGTTACTTCCAATAAAACCAATATTTGCGGCAGCGACTACCAGCATAAGCAGCTATGTTTATACTGGCCAAAAGAACTGGTAAACACACTACTATTTCCGTAACTGCCAATAAAACCAATATTTAGGACCTACTGCAGTGACAGCAAAAGCAAGTAGGTACATACTGGCATAGAGATTCATTTCTCACAAAAATCTGCAATCTTAGGTTAGGTCTAGTCACGTCTAACACTTTTATGTCTGTTAACAGAAGTTAGCATGCTGGGGCCTCATTGATATTTTGACCATATTGGTTACTATAATACAAATTTTTCGGATATATATATATATTTTAATGAATATATTAAACTATATGGAGAATTTCAGTTTATCAGGATCATTTATACCATTTAACAATCCGCGAGTCCGAACACGTAAATCCTCTAATGGCATGGCGACAAGCAACAGTAACTATGCGCGTCATAAATATAATGCCAAATATGCCAAGAAAAAAGCATTTGTACCTGTTCGTGTGTTCTACACAATTTTTGACTCGACCTTAGACTTCTTGTAATGAAGGTAGCAAGCTCTACACACATTAGACACATACCTACCTATAAGGCGCCGGGTCCGGTTCGGCGATGCGTCTCAGCAAAGTAGGTGCGGGAGGCGTGTCGGGTCCGAAGGGACCGCGCCGTGTGTGAAGCTCGTACAGGACCAGGGCAAATGCGTACACATCTGCGAAGGGAGTACCCTCGCGCGGGTCGTCTGTTCGGGGATACGTGTCTTTGCCCCAACCAGCTGAGCGGAGCAGCTCTGGGGCTAGGTATAATAAACCTGAGCGCAATAAGTATAGATCCTCAAATGGAATACTGAATGTTACCTTTCTATTTATTCGATTCAACAAAAGTTACATTCTCATCCGTGCAAGATATTCAAAATAGTTGTTACTTACGTGTAAAACAAGCGAAAAAAATAAGCAGATAAGTATTGTGTGCATTGTTTTTTTATTAAATTCGTTCTATTTTAAACCGAAGTTAATAAAAAAATATTAAGCTAGCTAGACAATATACATCGGCGCGACAAGAACGTTCTGTGTGTATATCAAAAATTGTATAGAAACTTACTTTCAACATGAGTTCGTATTGTATTAGCGTCTGTGTGAGGGAGCTCTCCTCGCCTGAACTCCTTCAGCCCGAAGTCTGCCAATTTGACCACCCACCGTGCGTCCACCAAGCAATTAGACGGTCGCAGTGCCCCATGGTATTGGAGTGGAGATTCGTGGATGAAAATCATGCCCTGTAGTTATTGCAAATTAAACAGGAGTTCCTTTGTCTATTTATTTTGACTATATAACTCGCAGACATAATAGCTTACTCTTATAATATCACCAACTAGCGAAGCTACGAACATATTATCTAGTTTGATATCTTCATTTTCGAGGATATCCTGTAACAAAACGAGCAATTATGTAGATCTTTGTACAAAATTATACGTCCGATTGGTCCGCGTCGTGTAGTGTGCGTTTTGATGTACCTACCTATACCTACATGTTACTTTCTCGGCGGTGTAGGCAGTTTAATAAGTCAGTTGGAGTACATAGGCATATAGACAATTTTGTAAGCTAATATTGCTGATGATCTTTCGAGAATTAAATACGAAAATTGGTCTATTAAAAACAAAACCAATTTCACAAATTATATTGGTAGTTTATTTTTTTAGCTTTACCAACTTTAGCTAACATAATAATTGAATACGATGAGGAATAATGTAAATAAAATTCCTCCATTTTTGTTCCCTTTTCTTAACTACACTGCTAAGCCAGTCTTGATGTAATTTAACACCAAAATGCTATAAAACATATTCATCCCTCGAGAACAAGCCAATGCTAACATCGCGAGCGGAAGTTAGTCATTAAAATATTCGTGTATTACCTTGAGACTGCCTCTAGTGCAGTATTCAGACAGGGAGCACACATTTGGGGGTTCGATGCAAGCGCCGACGAAACCATTCACATTGTCATGCTGCAAATCTCGCATCTGCACAATCCAATAAAACTACATTACGAAAGACATAATAGACTAATTACCCATTATATTCATAACTAGCAGACCCGGTCACGCGTTGCTGTGGCTAAGGTTTTTATTATGTTTCATTGTAAATGTTTCATAAATATGGAAGTAATAGTTGAAAAACGTATTTTTTTTTTAAAACGCCCTTTAACGCCCCCGCGTTCAACTTTGCGGGTGGAGTTTCATAAAATCCGTTCTTAGGTGACCTCTACACAGCGTAAGGAATACTCCTACCAAATTTCAAGTCAATCGGCCTTATCCCGGCCAGTTCCTGGGATTTCATGATGAGTGAGTTCACAAATGGGATCTCCTATATATCTATATATATATAGGAGATCCCATTTTTGAACTGACTCATCACGAAATCTCAGGAACTGTAAGGCCGATTGACTTGAAATTTGGTAGGAGTATTCCTTACGTGGTGTATAGGTCAGCTAAGAACGGATTTTGCGAAACTCCACCCGGAAGGTGGAGTGCAGGGAGATCCCATTTGTGAACTTACGCATTAGGATATCTCAGGAACTTTTAAACCGATTGACTTGAAATTTGGCAGGAGCATTCCTTACGCGATGTAGAGGTCAGCTAAGAACGGATTTTGTGAAACTCCATCCGCAAGGTGGAGTGCAGGGAGATCTCATTTGTGAACTCACTCATTAGGATATCTCAGAAACTATAAGGTCGATTGACTTGAAATTTGGTAGGAGTATTCGTTACGCGGTGTACAGGTCAGCTAAGAACGGACTTTGTGAAACTCCATCCGCAAGGTGGAGTGCGGGGAGATCCCATTTGTGAGCTCACTCATTAGGATATCTCAGGAACTATAAGGCCGATTGACTTGAAATTTGGTAGGAGTATTCCTTACGAGGTGTAGAGGTCAGCTAGGAACGGATTTTTTGAAACTCCACCCGCAAGGTGGAGTGCGGGGAGATCCCATTTGTGAGCTCACTCATTAGGATATCTCAGGAACTATAAGGCCGATAGACTTGAAATTTGGTAGGAGTATTCCTTACGCAGTGTAGAGGTCAGCTTAGAACGGATTTTATGAAACTCCACCCGCAAGGAGATTCTATTTGTGAACTCACTCATCACGAAATCTCAGGAATTAAGGCCGATTGCCTTGAAATTTGGTAGGAGTATTCCTTACACGATGTAGAGGTCAGCTAAAAACGCTCAAATATCAAACAATATTAATGAAAATCGGAAACCAAGACAATTCCAAATTCTTTTTCTCTTATTTTAATAACGAAATATTCAAAGATTTGTAATATGATCATAGGCACATATTTTTGTGCGTTTAAATCGCAAACGCTGGGTAAACCTTACGAGATAGATCAAATGAATGTACTACGGAGTAGTATATCTTCAAATGATCGATATAAAAGTCTGCGATTGTATTTAATTATCTCTAAAGGATATACCACCATAACCATTTTTATCTTTTACATTATTATTAGTATCAATATTGCACCCGTGCGAAGCCGGGGCGGGCAGCTAGTATATATATATAGGAGATCCCATTTTTGAACTCACTCATCACGAAATCTCAGGAACTATAAGGCCGATTGACTTGAAATTTAGTAGGAGTATTCCTTACACTGTGTAGAGGTCAGCTAAGATATATTTTATAAAACTATAAGGGAAGTAATAGTTGAAAAACGTTTTTTTTTACTTTTTCACCCGGGCGAAGCTGGGTGGGACAGCTAGTAATAATATAATATAATATATCCTCACGCCTTCCCACAAGGGTCCCCGAAGGGGTAGGCAGAGGGAGGTGTATAGGTAATACCCACACACCCACATTCCGCCAGAGGTATATTAGGTGCCAACGTGACAGATGGCGAGTCCATCGCCGTTACTCAAGCACGACTATACATACGCCTTTGAATTTCTTCTCAGACGTATGCAGGTTTCCTCTCGATGTTTTCCTTCACCGTAAAGCTCGTGGTGTGACTAATCACTGTACTTAAGTTCAGAAAAAACTAATTGGTACAGTCGAGATTCGAACTTGCGACCTTTGCGTCGCAGGCAACTGCTCGAACCACTCGGCCACCACGGCTTCTTATATATATATATATATAGATGAAAACTTGTGTCATGGTCACCGACTGCTTTTAGTAATCACCTAGCTACTTAAGATGACAAGTTCAAGCCCAATAGTTACGTCATAGAAACTAATGTGCTTAAGATCATAGATAATTTGACATTCTACGAGCTTTAAGTAACTGCTTTCCTTTGAGAAAGCTAGCCTCAGAAGAAAGTCTCAAACACGTGGAATATTAATTTATTCTACGTACATTATAATAAATAGTACCCACACAGCCTGTGTGGCTACTATTTATACACTTCTGCCTACCCCTTCGGAACTCCTTGTGGGATGGCGTGAATAATTTAATATATCTTCAAATATAGCAACTCTTTGTTTCCATCAGCTAGCTTAACTCTTAATATACCTAATACGGGATCAAACTTAGATTCTACAAATGTTTCCCGGAGTCAAAGTTCGAAAGGTATCGTTTATTTTTCGTGCAGGAAAAGGAAGGTGCCACTTTGGCTGGACTTAAGAGTCCTTAGCGAACAAACAGGTGAGAGTAAGTGGCTATTGACAGCTGAACAAATGGCCGCTATTTACTTTGTTCTTGCGCAAGGTGTAACTTAAGTTTGTGCGAGTATCAATATCCAGAAGAAGTAAAATGTTAATAAAATTTTATAGGCTTTTTATAAAAGGTATATATATATATATATATCCTCACGCCTTCCCATAAGGGTCCAGGGGTAGGCAGGGGTGTATAGGTAATACCCAAACACCCACTTTCCGCCAGAGATACATGAGGTGCCAACGTGATAGATGGTGAGTCCATCGCCGTTACTCAAGCACGACTAGACATACGCATTGAATTGCTTCTCAGACGTATGCAGGTTTCCTCTCGATATTTTCCTTCACAGCTTGTGGTGTGACTAATCAGTGTACTTAAATTGAGAAAAACTCATTGGTACAGTCAAGATTCGAACTTGCGATCTTTGTGTCGCAGGCAACTCGAACCACTCTTCCACCACGACTTCTCGAACGAAGACGGGGCTCGTGTACGTATTTTTCTCAATAAACACATAATACTTATGTAAAAACTAAAGACGATCACAGACAATTTATATTAATTATCATCTCCGGCGACAATAGATGTTTTATATACCCTCGGCCCACCCCCTCGAGGACCTTGAGAAAGGCATAGAAATAAGAGATATAAGCAATTCACTACCTTTAAGATAGCTCATGTTGCTTGTTATTAGTTTAAGGGTTTAAGTTTATCGTTCATGTTCGCTTTTATTTTCTACAAGCTGTGCCCGCGACTTCGTCGGCGTGGACGGTTTATTTATCTATCTTAATTTTTTTTTACTTCTAATACCTCCAAGAATATGTGTACAAAGTTTTACGATGATCCGTTAAGTAGTTTTTACGTGAAAGCCTAACAAACAAACTCACATTTATAATATTAGTAAGGATTTATTACTATCTGTCAGTAAAATCGACCGAATTAAAGCAATTTGTCTTAGTCAGTTACCCGTCATCGGAGGGTTAGCGAGTAATATTGTTTATTTTATGGCCCGGCGGTCTTTCGAATACTTTTTTATATCATGCAGAGCAAAATCGAACATAGTTGCCATTTCTTTATATGCGAACACATATGAAAATTGATTTCGATTAAATAATAATTTATAAAATTGTACTCAGGTTTAATTTCCATCAAATTGTCACAAATTTTTGTATATGATTCGGGCTTACGTTTTAACTGATGAAAGAAATATACTTACAATTTTGAGTTCTTTCTTTATCTCTCTGTTGATGTCGATGTGGTTCCTACGCACTCGTTTGACAGAGAGCAGGCGGCCGCGGTAGAAGGCGACTTCAGTGAAGATGGCGGAGTATCGAAAATCCAAATCTGGGTTGGAACTGAGCGACACTTGGCTCGACCGTACACCGCTGCCGCCACTCTTCTCAGATGGAGCGATCGTCGTCGAGTTCACATTCGCCCCCGCACTGCTATCTTGCTGGAAAAAATCAGCTCTGAACAAAATGCCAATGGGTTTTTATAAACTACCTATTTCGTCACAGAGAAAACTACCACACACAAATATATAAGTTAATCCCGGTGATTATTAATCTAGGTATATACCAGCTTTACCCGCGTTAAATTCATATTTATCATTACAACTAAGCTCCCTTGGGTGTAGACAGTGTCATCCACGAAGACGCGCCCAACTATTCTTCCCTATAGTTTCCAGTGTGCAGGATGCATGCACAAATGGTGGGGCGCGTCTTCGTGGATGGCACTATCTATATTAGCACGATCGATATAATGTATCAAATTGTATTTATATATTATATTATTATTATTATTAATAAAAGCACACATGCAAACAACATATAGAATTTCGGTTTACCTACTCAGTTTGTTGGCTCGCTGCTCTTCCTCAGGCAGGTGGAGATCCCGGAAGTCTATCTTCCAGAGCAGGGAGTCCAGCTCCTGCTCGTACCTCCAGCCGCGATACAGAGCGAGGGCGGCAAGTGCAAGAAGGATCAGGGTTCCACCAGAGGCACCCAGAGCCCAAGCACCAATATGACCTGTTGTCAACATCGTTGTAAGTAATGCACATCTGCCTAATATTAAAAAATTTAAAACAAACATGAGGTTCGTCGGTTGGTCACCGCTGCCTGTCAACGCCAAGGGTATCTATTCGTGTGTTGCCAACCGTGCATATCTTCACAATCCTATTTTATATTATAATTGGTTTCCCTTGAAATACAAATATATCTACCACAAGAAAACCATTGATCGTTTTACTGGCGCCCCCAGCGCAATTAGCAAATGGTCGAATAACCATAATATTTACCCATTAAATTATATTTTAACACCCATCAAAGGGCCGAAAATCCATTTGAGTCAGGAATTTAAATCATAATTCAGGCAGTTTAGAATAATTATGAAATAAATGGTTGTTAGACCTACAGAGATTTTTACTTAATGATTAAATCGATCATCCGTGATTTTACTAAATTATTTCTTCTAAATTCACCTTCACAAAATAAAAAATCTATTCACATTGATTTTTAATTTTGATTTTGAATGAGATTTCTTGGTACCTATTGAATTTAATACCACAAAGGCGGCAGAGAGCATGCGGTCCGTTGGTATGTGATGGTAAACTGTTACCGCCGCATATTGCAAGTGTCCAATAAGGGGTATCACTCGCGCGCTGCCGACTTTTGTGTAATTATAAGTTACCTAAATATGAAATTGTTATGAAGACGAAGAAAGTATGCAGTGATAAATAAACTCTTCCATGTTTAGTACATTCAACAAAACATTTTTCTTAGTGCATTATTAGTGCTCCGAGGTTTTACTCGCATTGAATGTAATCACCCGCTCCCTTGACTTGGTATGTACTCCCTCAATAAGCGGAATATCAAATGCAAAAATATTAATTTTCAAATCTTATTCGTGGTAGTTGTAGATCCCGACATCCCGGTTCAAAACTTCAAACCAAGAAACTCTGCCTCCACCTAAAACTACACGCGACTAGTTACGGTGTTTCTGGAAGGTTTGAAATTCACGCGACTTGTTCAGAACTTAATGTAATTACAAACAAACGCAGACAATTGATATTGCCTTCTTATAAGTAATTCGTAATGATGATATAACGTAATAAATACCGATATGTTTTTGTTTATTTATAGAAATATTTTAGCGACTCAATATGTTTAATAAAGTCTCTTAAAGAATTCAATTTGCAGCTCTATAGGATATACCAGGGTTGGAATCCTTGCGACAAGCGAAATGATATAAAGTGGTTCTGGGAGCGAGTCGAAGCATTAAATTGGAAACCGGGGAACAAAGCCTCGAGAAAATGCTGCCTTTTATGTGACTTAAGTGAGTCTAAAAATATCATGATATAAGCTGTATACTTCGGAAAGACTGTAGAATTAAATCACTCGTGTTGATATTTTATGGCTGAAACATCAGAAAATGATTTCAAGTGTATAGTGAAGTGTATAAACAATACGCTTGAAATCATTAACTGATGTCTTCCATCGTCCATACGTATGAGAAGAAATTTAAAACCTTACAGAAATTAATTCCTAACATCCACATTGCAAAAAGTTTACGCCGCCGGTCCACCCCGGGGATTGTGGTAAGGCGTAAAATTAATTAATTTGGAATAGTTATAAAAAGAGTTTCCAACACATTCGCCATTACCCTAGAAGCTGTCTAAATTAGTATTATAAAGATAAGATATTATTTGGTTTTCACTAAAGTAATGCTTATTAAAATAAATTTACGTAAAAGCTACCAGAATTACCATCGCTGCAGGTTGTTAAATAAAAATATCTTTATGTAATATTTTTTACGTAAAATAAGAATAAGAAGCATGGTACAGTGTATTCGTTGTATTTATTTCTAACGGTATTAGGCAGTCGTAGTGGCATGGGGCGGGCAAGTGCGCGACGCAGCGTGCGGCCGATGGCTCGCTGCCGAGCATGGCTTGTCACTACCACTCGTTACGACGCTTTTATGACTTACACACAAACTCGCTTACAAACCTTGCGCTTAATGCTACCCGAGCTCTACTATATTATACCTATTTACTTCATACGTTGCGTTGTTGGTAAGATCTTAAGAGACCAAAGGCCGTCTCGTCGACCAGCCGTAATGGACCGCTCGGACCCACCCGCTGATTCTATTAGCCACTTACATATATTACGCATTAAGGGAATACTTTTCACGGTCACGCGATAGCTAGTGGCCGTAAGCTAAGTAGCTGGTGTTGTTCTTAGTGTAATAATGTTCTACGTATACTCACTGACGCATTTCTCGCCTCGAAACCCACACGGTGGCTCAGAGAGAGGCACTTGACCACCCGGCCACTTCATATCTCGTAGGAATCTCACTTCCTGTGCGGATAGGATAGCAATAAATTAAAGTTTCAGTAGCAGACATGTGTCTAAAAGCTAAGCAATGTAAATACCAAGTTGTACCAATATCGGGAAGACTCGAAGCAAGAACTTAATTTATGTTCGAAATGCTCTAGTTTAAAGGACCTTTTGGTCGGCGCCTCTAATCCGTATCTTAGTTGGCATTAAACTGCATCTCCCAAGCCAAATCGTGATGTAAGGATTTTGTTTAAACAGTTAAAAGATTCCGTTTATTCGGGCCACGTCCAGATTTGTTGGGCGGACGTGTGTTGCTTTTTGATCTGAGTAGTTAAGGTTTTTTTCACGAATGTTTCTAATTTCAATTCTGAAGAAGGAACCGCAGCAGTTTATTTTAAATTAAAGTTTTTGTTATACCACGGAGATACAATGCTTTGAGAAGAACATTTACTCCATGGATATCTATGTATATGTAGGTAGATGCGCTTAAAATAAATATAAGTGTGAGGTAGGTTACCGGTGCTGATTTGTGCAGAACAGCGAGCGGATGCAGGCCCATCGGGCGAGACGGGTCGATGGACAACAGTGTATAATTGCCTTCAGCGTCACCGTTTTCATCCATGTGCACCCAGTACCTGATGATTATCATCTTGATATTGAACCTCATTATGATATTGACCTAGATGTAACTTTTACATTAAATATGGTAAAGATATTTCCATGAATTTTAGTGTAAACTTGAGTAATCAAAGAACAACAAACTAATATATTGATTGCGCTTTAAAAATATGTTCGTTCACCTTACCCCATAACGCTCTGGTAAGTAGTGTTTCTCATTTTGGCAGCTATTGCCCTACCATCACGGGGTCCTTCACCCGTACTCAATGCAGCAGCCAAGACCCTCGCATAAATCCATACTGCGTCATGAAGCCACGCCGCTTCAACTGGGATCTAAGAGATATTAGAATTATGTGCATGGCTACTTATTAGTCAAGTTGAATTAAGAACTATCCGACTCTTTCGTTTAAAGAAATATGTATAGGATATGTATCTTCACTTGACTTGATATTAAAATCCAACAGAATTGAAAATAAATATGCTTTCGAATTCCGTAAATAACATTAACTGCATGCATTGAACAAAGCCGAACTCTTGTGATTAAATTGAACTAGTTAACTAACTTTACTTTATTGCAGAATTTGAATAATTAACCTATATTATATATAATATATATAATAATAATATAATATATCCTCACGCCTTCCCACAAGGGTCCCCGAAGGGGTAGGCAGAGGTGTATAGGTAATACCCACACACCCACTTTCCGCCAGAGGTATATTAGGTGCCAACGTGACAGATGGCGAGTCCATCGCCGTTACTCAAGCACGACTATACATACGCCTCTGAATTTCTTCTCAGACGTATGCAGGTTTCCTCTCGATGTTTTCCTTCACCGTAAAGCTCGTGGTGTGACTAATAACTGTACTTAAGTTCAGAAAAACTCATTGGTACAGTCGGGATTCGAACTTGCGACCTTTGCGTCGCAGGCAACTGCTCGAACCACTCGGCCACCACGGCTCCTTAAAATCTTTAAACCTATATTAAAATCTTTAAATTTCTATCCACAAATTACCGATAAGAGATAAAACCAGTGCCCACGTCAGGAAGCGCCTCCACACTGGAATGCTTAAGTAGGTAAATAGGAATAATATTTTCGTCGATTTATAAAATACTTGCCGGTAAGAAAGCAGAATTTACAGTCGTAAGAGACTTTCGATTAAAACAAAATATTAAAAAATTTAATTAACGGTACATACGTAACATGTAATCAAGTTCGTCCATGGAAATTACAGATTCAACTCGCTGGCATTCATTAGGGTGTCCTGTTGTTTATTAAGTGTCGTAATTATAGTACAAACTTAAATTTCGATTTAAAGAACCATGTCAGGATGTAATACATATAACGAATGTTAGTGAAGTGTATGAGGTTGTACTTACTAAATATAAGGAGTTATCTTACTAATATTACAAATGTGAAATTTGCGAGGATGTTTGTAACTCTTTCTGTGAAATGAAACTACGGCTGTAATTTGGCACATAGATAGATTCATTGGATTAACACATACTATATTTTTTATTTTAGAAAAAAATTAACCATTGAAATCAAACTTTATGCGAGTGAAACCGCGGTGCACCGCTAGTATATATAACTATACGTATTTATATATTGTTCTTAGTATTTAACTCTATTACGTGATTGTATTGATATAATCTAGTTTATTGTTATTTAGATGCTATCAAGTAATTGGATTTTATTATTTTGCTTGGCTCTACGGTCCCTTTGTACGTGCCCCGCGTTAGGGTAGCTTTCCTCACGTGTGGCCATTGTTTGTTTACTTCAGTAATTCTATGAAATGAAGTGTGTAATATGAAGTAATGTTACAGTACAAATGTATGATATAAACCCACATAATTTAATGCGTGTCAGAGTTTCATTAGCGCTGTAATTAATTTGCCGGTGCGAAAATATATTTTTGCAACATGCGAGTGTGATAATTATAGTGATCACTGCATTTCAAGTAACATACATACAAAATTATCATCACGGCGGGTATCTCACGAGGTAGGTAGAGAGGGTCAGTTCTCTCTAGACTTACATACCTGTTTCGCTTCATCCACATTCGTCAATCTCTTCATACATGCAGGTTTCATTTCACGTTACGTTATTTTTCTGTTAATATACATGAATGTATGAACAATACTTACTACTTTACCGCCACCCAAAACAAGTAAAGGGTTTGTGAAATTGAACGGTGGTAACTGGAGTCTCTTGTTGACTTCTTTTGCGAAGGCTGGATAGGAAGGCGATGGTGATGGAGCCACTGCCATGTATGAGCGAAAAGCCCTTAGTGTCCTCGACGTAGGCTCCTTGCGTAGAGGACCTGTTAAGTACTGAAGTGCTTCCTCTGGTTCGTATTTTTCCACGTCAACTCCTATAGCTGCGTATTCACCTATGCAAGAAGAAATAACCTTGAAAAAACCTTGACACATCACTTTAGATGAAAAAGCAAACCGTTTCGTAAACGGCAGGCTGTATTTAAATAGACATAGTGCTATTATTTTCGTCTGGTTAGGTTCAAGTCGTAAAATGTCCAGACCTCGAAATATCCAAATCGTAAAATGTTCGATTTGAATTTGATCGGATTTTCAAATAAAGTTGACAACTGCGTTGTAAATGTCAAACAAACAGAAAGTGCACGTATTGCAAAATGAATGGTGATAACAAAATGTGCTGCTTTTTTTCTTTACTTGGAAATATTCAAATGTCAAATAAGGGCGAGAAGTTGGACGAGAGGAAAGACGTGCATTATATTACATTACTAGCTGTGCCCGCGACTACGTCCGCGTGGAATTAAAAAATAAAACAGTTTCTAAAATAAAAGAAGCCTAAGTTACATCCTCCCTTTTACATCAGCTATCTGCTGGTGAAAGTCCCGCTAAAATCGGTCCAGCCGTTTCAGAGATTAGCCGGAACCAACAGACGTACAAAAAATATGTTATTTTGCTATATGTACCGTGTATACATCCATATGCAGGTAGTATAGCAAAATCGGTTATTTTAATATTGCAAACAGATACTTCAATTTTATTTATTTGTATAGATAATATATTAAGCTTTCCCAGAAGGGTCCGTCAAGGATAGAAGTGTGTAGGTTGTAATTATACACCTACTTTACGCCGGAGATATATTTTAGGTGCCGACGTAACAGATTTTTTCTTGGAAACGGTGGTAACTTTAGTTTATATTAAACGTGACGTTCAATAAGTGTTCCCTGTGTCCCTTACGTTGAATAAAATATTTTGATTTTGATTTTGATGGCGAGTCCATCGCCGTTACTCAAGCTCAACCTAAGCTACATCAAATTTGTTCTCAAACGTATGTAGGCTTCTCTCGATGTTTTCCTTCACTATAAAGCTTATGTAGGTAGAGCTTAATCACTGTAATTCAATTCAGAAACACACATTGGTATCTACAGTCGGGATTTGAACTTGCATTCTTTGAATTGCAAGTTTTCGAACTACTCGGCAACCACATCTCATTACTTTTTTATATCAATTAATATATGTATATTTAGGTAACCTATAACGAATACGATTTTGAAAAAAACTACTTTATTTTTATGTCTTCAACCGGGATTTAATATTGTTCATTGCTTTGCTATAAAATGTATATAAGATTATCTTCTTTTTTGGAAAACATGTTTTTTCAATCCCTGCTTTCAGCTGGAATTAAAGTCTGTGTTATTACTGCAAGCGTGCGAGCTTGTGGTGTGAATTTACGTAGCGAAAGTTTTCTCTACATTAAACTAACGAACTTTATGATCCCGAAGAATTTCTTACTGCGATATTATAAGGATAGGTACATCAGTTTCATTATGCGCTTTCAGATTGCCTTGACTTAATATTTTAGCGCAGAGACGTCTAATTGTCCTACACTAAAATAGTGATTTGAATTTAAAACTCAAACGTATGAATATAAAGTGTATATGAAAATTATAATCTACAAATATTTGTTCCGAATCTACTCCGACAATTATGTAAGTAAATAGAGCCAGTGATTTAATAAATTTATTAAACGTGACTAATTTTGTTGACATCAAAGACAAGCAACGATGTTAAATCATTGGTTAAATGTCATTACACTTATAAGCAGCAACATGATACATTATGTGAGAATATGGAAGAATACATCGACACGCTAACAATTGACATCACCGTTACAAATCTGCCAACATTATTATCCACAAATATACAATAAATGAACAAACTAAATATAACTAGCAAAGTGTAAATTTTGTACGCAAATGGGGCGCTTCACTGTCGAGCAGTGTTGTACATACTATTTGCTCGTCATGTGATTGATGTATTTTTATGTCCAGGGATACCGTTTACGTGCCGCAACGTTTGAACGGTTATAATACCTCTTTTTCATGAAATTTTCAATAGGCAAGGCTTAAGGAGCTCAGGGGGCTTATAACATTCCAGAATTCAGAATATTTTAGAGTAGGAAAATGAGCTCCGCTTCTACTTCGATAAGAATTTCGTTGGAGATTCCTTTATCGCAGTTTCCGCAAAAGGCTAGGGGAGAAACTTGCTCTCATTACTATATAAAAAAATATGTATAAAGGTCGGCGAAATACATGTTAAAATTATATTGTGTTGTAAAATGGACGAAACTGTGATGTGGATATTGAAAATACGCCATTAGTATTACTTTCAAATATTGGATCACCTATTGGATTAAAACAAAACTGTTTGGCAAAATATCGACCCGACATAAGGATTATAAATAAGTCTCTAATCATCGCAGTCACCACCAAAAACATGATTTTTATTGTATGTATTATGTAAATGCTCAATTTCAGTTCATATGTTCAACTGTTTCAAACTAATCTCACTTCACTATGCATTTTCACTGGCAACATTCAGGGAGAATTAATGGCTACAGATAATCCATGTTTGTTGGCGTGAACAAAAGGTTCGATCCAGACGAATAGTATTATCTTATATAAAGAATAACTATATTTATGTTAAGAAATGTGATGTTACTAGTTGTTGTTGATCCCTATTTTTATAAAATCCCGTTGATCTCATTGGAAGTTCAATTCAATTCCCAAGTAATTTCCAACAATAAGCAAACGAAATACTTCAGGCGCCTTAATTTTGTTAATAAAGGAGAAAAACCTTTTTAACTAAAGGGTCGGAAAAAGTATTCAAATTAAAGGAATTTCAATGTTAATTACTTGGCCAGAATTTGCGGTTGAAAAATACAATTTAATTAATTTAGTTTTTACACCACACCGTGGTTCTTAGCCGCGGTATCAAGATCACGTCAGCGGCTTGTCCTTGTTTCTTTGGATCTTTCAATAAAGTTTAAGGTACTACAGTTACCTACAGATTAACAGACTGGCAAACACTCGCATCCGCATCAATACGGTGCGGATTTGAACATATATGAACCCGTGATACTTGTTTAAAAATGTATGTTGGCTCACTCATGAAAATTCTATAGACAAGTCATCACTGACCAAAATGTAGCAAAAAATTTCAATACATAACACACTTTAAACGTCCTGAGTTCAGAGAAAATAGCGTTTGCAAAGCATGCCGGGTGCAGCTAGTTCAATATAAACTAGAAGAGGGAACGCCGAGCTATTTCAACGAAAAACATTTTAATATTAATTTAAAAAAGGAACGAAGAACTGTATGAACGAAACCCACTTTCCGCGACAGATGGCGAGTCCATCGCCGTTACTCAAGCACGACTATACATAGGACTTTGAATTGCTTCTCAGACGTATGCGGGCGTATCCTCTCAATGTTTTTCTTCACCGTAAAGCTCATGGTGTGACTAATCACTGTACTTAAGTTCAAAAAACTTATTGGTACAGTCAGGATTCGAACTTGCGATATTTGTGTCGCAGGCAACTACTCGAACCACTCGGCCACCAAGGCTATAAGTAATATTGTATGTTGTTTTACCAGAATCGAGCAGCTGCATGGCATCCAAAGCGAGCATCAACCCGATGTGGTCGTGATAATAACCAACGGAGACGTAAACTGAAAATAAAACAAATGTTAATATTTTGTTCTCCTTTGCGTTTTATTGCAGGTGACGTTATACTTACTTCTTGTATCTTTATAGGTGTCCCGAACAATATCCAAGAAAGGGTTACGACTGAAGTTCTCTCGCCTGTTCTCGTAGTAATAAGGCTGTCGGTACACCTGCACCGTGCGTACCGATATTTGCTTCTCCCTTGCAGCTGCTATAATCGCTTGAGCCAATCTGGAGAAGTCGTGGTTTGGAGCCTTTAAGTACACGAAAGCAACCTGCCGAAAAATAATATTGGTCACGAAAGGAAATTAATGGCGTCACTATGACTATTGTAATTCATGATGGTATAAGTGGCAGAATGTTTATGACATCTATTAACCCTACTAACCCTTTATCGCTATTGAAATCATAATTCAAAAGTACCTACACTTTTGAGTTATGATTTCAATAGCGAGTCGTATTACGATCTCAAGTGAAATATATCTTTTCTAGAAACACTGTACCACATTCAAAAGTATTTCAATTAATTCCGCTGGCTGTCCCGCGCGTTCACTCGTTCTATTCAATGTATATATTTATTTGACGGCCGTCTGGTCTAGTGGTTAGAGCTCCTGACTACTAAACTTTAGGTCGTCGGTTCGATTCCCGCTGAGGGCAGATATTTGTGTGATGAATACGAGCATTATATTATATTATATGTATTTGTACCTTAGTCTTGGATTTCCTATGTATTTATGTACCTATATATCTATACCTATGTTACCATAACACAAGCTTTGCTAAATTAAGGACTTAGTCAATTTGCACAAGGTATTCATTATTTTCTATATGTACATAGGTACATATATAATTCCTGCATGCAAATGTTTTTGTTTTAAATCACTCAAATAGTATTTATGAGATTAACGCGTTCAAAGAACCAAACTCTGCCTTCTTATAATAATAGTATAGATTACTGTAAGAAGGCCATGTGTATGAGAATACAAGTAGGTTATAGAAGAAAACAAAACACATTATGTATGAGCTTCACTTTGTTGGTTTCAATTTGTTCTTCTTTCATCGGATCAAGGCATTCAAGTAACGTCTGGCCAGATTTGTTATGAGAAAGATAAATGGTCGTATGTAAATATTAAATTATGTTTACATGCATGAAATTGAAATGTGTGAGCACGGCGACCACGGAGCGAGAGATGTCGATGTCCGAGGGACGAGTGCGGGCGAACGTTGCGTATACCCGCTTATTTGAACTGGCCACGTCCCGGCAGTACTGTGGAAACAAACACTTGTGAGTACTGTCATGTAAATAAACACGCATTAGACATTTACACTTTGTGCACATTACTTTGCACTTAACATTTTAAGTAGGCTCCAAAGTTACAATACATTATGACTCACTTTTATTAAGCAAGCTTTAGATACATTGGATACCTATAGGGACTCACACTGCGGCGTGGGTTGACTAAAACGTATTCTCAAGTCAATCTAACTAGCCTTGCCTCCCGATTTCACCCACGTAAAATTGTATTTCATTGGTGGATTTTTCTGGAATTTTGTCTTGATTTCTATGAAATCTTGACTTTGCGGGTGATGACTTAAACAATTAGGCATCATAGCTCTATATACATAATACTGGCAGTACATTCATCCTGTCTTTTTTTTCCGGTAATTCAAATTCTATCATAATCTGATAATTTGATTACGCTCCTTAAAAACTGTTTTATCAGCCTTTGCGTGCCCAATACACTTATCAGTCGGTTTAATGTCTTAGCCAGTATACATGAATTGAGGAGTACGTACGTAACTAAATTATCACTATTAGTGAGCCGTAATTAGCGAGCCGCGGTGGCCGAGTGGTTCGAGACTGCCTCGAGCCTGCGACACAAAGATCGCAAGTTCGAATCCCGACAGTACCAATGAGTTTTTCTGAACTTAAGTACAGTGATACGTCACACCACGAGCTTTACGGTGAAGGCAAACATCGAGAGGATACCTGCATACGTTTGAGAAGCAATTCAAAGGCGTATGTATAGTCGTGCTTGAGTAACGGCGATGGACATGAAAATACTCGCCATCTATCACCATAGGTTTAAAATCGAAACGCTCGTTGGCACCAGTTGTGCTGTGTGCTAACGAGCCGCCCTTGTAAACCTCAGTACACCAAATGTTTGCTTTAATATATGTTTTTAAGTTATACGCTTTCTGATGATTAAACAACTATTTAGCTGTATGCAAATCTTTTTGAGTTACGATCCAGTTTAGCTCTAAGTATGATTGTTATGTTTTTTCTTATTGTTTGTAATTTGTTTGGTGCATTAAATAAAATAAAATGAAATAAAATAGGTGCGAGTGTTTTCGAGAATATTTCTTATATTCTATTATAGTGGGTGTGTGGGTATTACCTATACACCTCTGGCTACCCCTTCGGGGACCCTAATGGAAAGGCCTGAGGATATATTATTATTATATTTAGTTTTTCTATAGGCTCTTCTGGCTAAAAGCGTAAGTATTGAATCGTAAGTATTTTATTGATGTGCGTTGTACTTACGTAGCTTATCATCGGCAGATTGAAAGCAGCAGCCATGCGGCCCTCGTGGACACAAGTCTCTTGCGGTCCAATGAACGCAGACACATTAGCTGCCCACAGTGCCGCCACCTGAGGAATGCTTCTACTATATACATCTGCAAGGATACTAAATATATATGTATAGTTACTTACGGTACAAACGAATATATTCAAACTATATTATCAGACTTATCTAGATCGAGAATCATTTAATTTGTCTCCATTAAAAAAAGGCAGTACGGAGTCCTTTTTTAGCATGACATATTCAAATATACTATGTTAAAAAAAAGTATAGCTATAAAATATTAAATTTGCATAAGGTCGAATCCCCATCGCAGTTTTCGTCGATTGAACATTTACGTATTAGGTATGTAATCGCTGTAAATTATTTCTAATAGTGAAGCCAAAGACAATGGTAGTAACTAACCTTCGCGTATATAAAACGAAAAATCTAAACATTGCAGTAATATTTACAGTCCATTTTCAAGCTGGCAAGAGTTACCCGTTTCCTTCCCTCGGTAGAGCCTGACTTAATGTCTACATATTTCAATGGGTTTTGTACAAAAACGGTATATTTTAATGTTTTTTAATTATTTACGACATTAAAGTGACAAAAGGACCATCGTTGTAGTTTTTAACTCCGTAAAATCCAAATGAACGAGCCCTTATCCAATTATTTTGTATAAGTACCATATTATGTCGTTTTCAAACAAGTAACGTACTAGTTTCTCAATTAAATGTTAACTCTTCCACAAAGCCGATCGTTAAGTTGGCTGAGAACATTTTACTGTTACTAACTCAGAGGTTCTCACAATTTTATAGTCTTCTAGTTTACGAGAGCTACTGCGACAGGACTCAAAATAAAATAGTACCAATATTCGCAGCGATATCATATCATTTTGAAAAAAAAAAACTCTTTTTTTTCTGGCCCTAATTACAGTGGCTTACTTACATAGGCTTTTCAGTGAAGTAGAGGTTAATGAGGAAAATATAATATTATTTGTCATTGAGAGAAGGTATAAGCGCAACCTTAATAACTGAAAGCAATTAGCGACTCGCCGTTTTTATTGTCATCGTTAGGTTGAAGAAAATAAACTTTAATCTCTTTCCTTCCGTTTATAAGCCATAACAGACAGATGGAGCTAAAATTCGGATCCAGGGGCGAGGGTCATTGGGGTCAAGACCCCCTTTGACATTAATTACAACATACAATTCTTTGTGGATATAAATGCATGATTAGACTTCGACTATATTACGACAAGCTCCTTACGATCCTCCTTTGCTTAATATGAGGTAGTTTAGGTACCAGTAATGTATGTATGTATATTAAAATCGTGTTGTATTATCATACATACATACATACGTATAATCACGCCTCTTTCCCGTAGGGGTAGGCAGAGACCACTCCTTTCTACTTGTTACGATCCTTACATACTTCTTTCGCTTCATGCACTTTAATTATTCTCTTCATACATGCTCTTCGGTTTAGGGTACACTTGACCTGGCCTTTTTTCAAGACGTTCCTAATTTGGTCTAGAAAGTCGTCCGCCTAGGTCACATCATGATTATCCAGATAAAATTATAGTCATCTGCACGTTTTTGTAAATGTCTCAAATTCTTTAAAGCAACGTTAAATTAAATAAAAAGGAACAAGAGGCCGTGCCTTGGGCATGGAGGAGACAGCGAGTGATGCCTCAGCTTTTTATGCACCCTCCGATCCCCGTCGCGAGTCTACTTTACGAGCCGCTCTCGAAGACGCCATCAATTACACTGACTAATGTTGCTAATAGATAAAGGTCTGCTGCGAGCGAGTGCCATGCGAAAAATATATGTCTGATGCTTCCTGTCCTACTTCCATAGGTACTATTAATGTTCCAAAAGGCAGAAGGGGATACAGTTTGAGACAAACACTTCTTATGAGACGCAGGTATTTTCAAGATTGTTGTTCATGTTGTTATGAGACGCGGGTATTTTCAAGATTGTTATTCATGTGGTACCGGTGTCAGATAGAATTGAATCGTATAGATACGTATGTATGGCAAAATATTGTGTTTTCTACGGAGCCGTAACATGGCACGCTATTGCCATCATTACTCAGGTGCGATAGGGACATATTTATTAACGTCATATACACGTGCCTCTTAATAATATGTGTGGATTATGATTATAATAGCGCGCCGTGGCAAGTCTCTAGATTTTACAATGAAGACTATATGTATCTTATGTATGCGAAGTACAAAAGCCAATTATTTTCATATCATCTATATAACAAGTGCAATTCGTCGGGTCTTTCATTAGTAAATATAGTCCATAGTGCTATTTGTTAGTTAGTTATTGGCTATCCCCAAATTACAATAATTTTATATAATTTCAACATATTATCATCATCATTATTTTATTTAATGTCTAAAATGAAGTTTAGAGACTCACGCAGTCCGACTGGTAGTGTGTAAAAACTTAAGTAACGACTTCAAAATATCTCTACTCCTTCTACTGTCTACTACTTTTGTGAAAAATTTATGCTTTTGGAACTACCGGATTTTCTGTTCGTTGCCTGTCAGTCAGATTTATATGCATAGATCAAGGTCCTCCTCACTTCATAATTTTTATTTTCAATCATCGATCTGACATCAAGTTGATAAGATGAAGTTCGTTTTCAGCGTTGTTACATGTGCATTTTTCTCTGTACCTAATTTCATATCATTCCCATTAGTAAGTAGTTTTGCGTGAAAGACGAACAAATGTCCTCACAAACTTACGCATTTATAATATGAGAAGCATTTGTATCTGTACTCCTACTCACTTCACAACTGGGAACATTTAGTGTATTCACAAAAAATGTTCTGTAAATTCAACATCCCTTCAAGGATTTGAGCTCTTAAATACATAATTTGAGTTAAGTGTCAAAAGCCTATGTACCCTACGTTACATATCGTAGTTACTAGAAACGGTAGGAATATCTAATACCTTTAAACGAGCAATTCTTGTATATATATATATATATATATATAATCTGAATCTCGGAAACGGCTCCAACGATTTTCATGAAATTTGGTACGGGGGGGATTTTGGGGGCAATAAATTGATCTAGCTAGGTTTCATTTAAAAAAAAAGTAGTTTTATCCATGTTTTAGGCCATGAAAATCTCCTACAATTTCATTAGAATAAAAAATTCGCTACTGCTTTACCGACACAGCAACAATAAAGCGTTGCTAAGCAACAAACTTTAAGCCAATGAGTTTTTGGTTTGACGTTTTCGTAGACGTATTAAATTATATAAAATCAATTGTTTACTTACATGACAAAATGCCTAAACCTTCAAGAAAATAGTGATCGACAAACAAGACTCATTTCAACAAATCAATGAAAATAATCAGCTTTCCGCTCGTCCCACACGTAGTGCTAAAGTCTTGCAAAACTTGACTAACATTATACGAGCAGAAAGGTCTAATGATTTAGATGTTTCACTGAGTATGACCAACAACGGGAACGACCTCTACAAGATTTGCGGCAAAAAGCAGCACAACGTGTAGCTACTGAACATTACGAACAACGGGAACGACGTCTACAAGATTTGCGGCAGCAAGCAGCACAACGTGTAGCTACTGAACATTACGAACAACGGGAACGACGTCTACAAGATTTGCGGCAGAGAGCAGCACCACGTGTAGCTACTGAACATTACGAACAACGGGAACGACGTCTACAAGATTTGCGGCAGAGAGCAGCACAACGTGTAGCTACTGAACATTACGAACAACGGGAACGACGTATACAAGATTTGCGGCAGCGAGCAGCACAACGTGTAGCTACTGAACATTACGAACAACGAGAGCGACGTCTGTAAGATTTGCGGCAGAGAGCAGCACAACGTATAGCTACTGAACATTACGAACAACGAGAGTGACGTCTGTAAGATTTCCGGCAGGGTGCAGCACAACGTGTAGCTACTGAACATTAACGAACAACGAGAGCGACGTCTGTAAGATTTGCGGCAGAGAGCAGCACAACGTGTAGCTACTGAACATTACGAACAACGAGAGTGACGTCTGTAAGATTTCCGGCAGGGTGCAGCACAACGTGTAGCTACTGAACATTAACGAACAACGAGAGCGACGTCTGTAAGATTTCCGGCAGCGTGCAGCACAACGTGTAGCTACTGAACATTACGAACAACGAGAGCGACGTCTGTAAGATTTACGGCAGAGAGCAGCACAACGTGTAGCTACTGAACATTACGAACAACGAGAGCGACGTCTGTAAGATTTGCGGCAAAGAGCAGCACAACGTGTAGCTACTGAACATTACGAACAACGGGAACGACGTCTACAAGATTTGCGGCAGCGAGCAGCACAACGTGTACCTACTGAACATTACGAACAACGGGAACGATGTTTACAAGATTTGCGGAAGCGAGCAGCACAACGTGTAGCTACTGAACATTAGGAACAACGGGAACGACGTCTGTAAGATTTCCGGCAGTGTGCAGCACAACGTGTAGCTACTGAACATTAGGAACAACGGGAACAACGTCTACAAGATTTGCGGCAGCGACCAGCACAACGTGTAGCTACTGAACTTTAGGAACAACGGGAACGACGTCTACAAGATTTGCGGCAGCGAGCAGCACAACGTATAGCTACTGAAAATAACGAACAACGGGAGCGATGTATACAGGATTTGCAGCAGCGAGCAGCACAACGTGTAGCTACTGAACATTACGAACAACGGGAACAACGTCTACAAGATTTGCGGTAGCGAGCAGCACAGCGTATAGCTACTGAACATTATGAACAACGGGAGCGATGTCTGCAAGATTTGCGGCAGCGAGCAGCACAACGTGTAGCTACTGAACATTAGGAACAACAAGAGCAACGTCTGTAAGATTTCCGGCAGCGTGCAGCACAACGTGTAGCTACTGAAAATGACGAACAACGGGAACGACGTCTACCAGTTTTGTGGCAGCGAGCAGCACAACGTATAGCTACTGAACATTACGAACAACGGGATCGACGTATACAAGATTTGCGGCAGAGAGCAGCACAACGTGTAGCTACTGAACATTACGAACATCGGGAACGACCTCTACAAGATTTCCGACAGTGTGCAGCACAACGTGTAGCTACTGAAAATGACGAACAACGGGAACGACGTCTACAAGATTTGCGGCAGCGAGCAGCACAACGTGTACCTACTGAACATTACGAACAACGGGAACGATGTTTACAAGATTTGCGGAAGCGAGCAGCACAACGTGTAGCTACTGAACATTAGGAACAACGGGAACGACGTCTGTAAGATTTCCGGCAGTGTGCAGCACAACGTGTAGCTACTGAACATTAGGAACAACGGGAACAACGTCTACAAGATTTGCGGCAGCGACCAGCACAACGTGTAGCTACTGAACTTTAGGAACAACGGGAACGACGTCTACAAGATTTGCGGCAGCGAGCAGCACAACGTATAGCTACTGAAAATAACGAACAACGGGAGCGATGTATACAGGATTTGCAGCAGCGAGCAGCACAACGTGTAGCTACTGAACATTACGAACAACGGGAACAACGTCTACAAGATTTGCGGTAGCGAGCAGCACAGCGTATAGCTACTGAACATTATGAACAACGGGAGCGATGTCTGCAAGATTTGCGGCAGCGAGCAGCACAACGTGTAGCTACTGAACATTAGGAACAACAAGAGCAACGTCGGTAAGATTTCCGGCAGCGTGCAGCACAACGTGTAGCTACTGAAAATGACGAACAACGGGAACGACGTCTACCAGTTTTGTGGCAGCGAGCAGCACAACGTATAGCTACTGAACATTACGAACAACGGGATCGACGTATACAAGATTTGCGGCAGAGAGCAGCACAACGTGTAGCTACTGAACATTACGAACATCGGGAACGACCTCTACAAGATTTGCGGCAAAGAGCAGCACAACGTGTAGCTACTGAACATTACAAACAACGGGAACGACGTCTACAAGATTTGCGGCAGCGAGCAGCACAACGTGTAGCTACTGAACATTACGAACAACGAGAGCGACGTCTGTAAGATTTGCGGCAGAGAGCAGCACAACGTGTAGCTACTGAACATTACGAACAACGGGAACGACGTCTACAAGATTTGCGTCAGAAAGCAGCACAACGTATAGCTACTGAACATTACGAACAACGAGAGCGACGTCTGTAAGATTTGCGGCAGAGAGCAGCACAACGTGTAGCTACTGAACATTACGAACAACGGGAGCGATGTCTGCAAGATTTGCGGCAGCGAGCAGCACAACGTGTAGCTACTAAACATTACGAACAACGGAAATGACGTCTACAAGATTTGCGGCAGCGAGCAGCACAATGTGTAGCTACTGAAAATAACGGACAAAAAGAGCGACGTCTGTAAGATTTCCGGCAGCGTGCAGCACAACGTGTAGCTACTGAAAATGACGAACAACGGGAACGACATCTACCAGTTTTGCGGCAGCGAGCAGCACAACGTATAGCTACTGAACATTACGAACAACGGGAACGACCTCTACAAGATTTGCGGCAAAGAGCAGCACAACGTGTAGCTACTGAACATTACGAACAACGGGAACGATGTCTACAAGATTTGCGGCAGCGAGCAGCACAACGTGTAGCTACTGAACATTACGAACAACGAGAGCGACGTCTGTAAGATTTGCGGCAGAGAGCAGCACAACGTGTAGCTACTGAACATTACGAAAAACGGGAACGACGTATACAAGATTTGCGGCAGAGAGCAGCACAACGTGTAGCTACTGAACATTACGAACAACGGGAACGACGTCTACAAGATTTGCGTCAGAGAGCAGCACAACGTATAGCTACTGAACATTACGAACAACGGGAGCGATATCTGCAAGATTTGCGGCAGCGTTCAGCACAACGTGTAGCTACTAAACATTACGAACAACGGAAATGACGTCTACAAGATTTGCGGCAGCGAGCAGCACAATGTGTAGCTACTGAAAATAACGGACAAAAAGAGCGACGTCTGTAAGATTTGCGGCAGCGTGCAGCACAACGTGTAGCTACTGAAAATGACGAACAACGGGAACGACGTCGACAAGATTTGCGGCAGCGAGCGGCACAGCGTATAGCTACTGAAAATGACGAACAACAGGAGCGATGTCTACAAGATTTGCGGCAACGTGCGGCACAACTTGTAGCTACTGAAAATGTTGAACAACAGGAGCGATGTCCCCAAGATTTGCAGCAGCGTGCGGCACAACGTGTAGCTACTACTAATGACGAACAACGGAATCGACGTTTACAAGATTTGTGGCAGAGTATGGCACAACGTGTGTAATTGTTGATAAAGGTCCCAATCATATTTTTTCTCATACATCTACCATGTACAGACAGTGATCCGTTTTACAAACCACATCTAAATCGGATAAGCCGTTTCTGAGGTTAGCGTGCACAAATGTACAAACAAAAATTCTAAAAATCAGTGTTTTGGGTGCTGTTTGCGTTGATAAAGCTCCCAATCATATTTTTTTCTCATATATCTTCCATGTACAGACAGCAATCCGTTACATTTTTATTATATGTTTAGATAGATGATCCTTTATTTTGGCATATCTTTTTAATTTCTTAACCAATTAAGTCGTGATTTTTTATTTAAATAACAAGTTCATATTTTTTCAATATTATATTGGCAACATTAAAAAATATTATTCATATTCCATAAGTCTGTAATTCGTATAAATTATATTTTATTTATTTTTACCGAGCTAAGCTCGGTCATCCAGGTACTGACAGATTATACGGAGAGCGGCCGTATGTTAAGAGTGACGATTGACAGCATGCAAAGTGAATGAAGCGCACAGATACGGACATGCATATGACAGGATACGTGTTCTGTCTTCCGATGGCCTATAGGTAGAACTAGGTACAGTGAGCGTTACCAAGACGTGCAATTGCGATCATAATGTGTGAGGGACCGATGTATATGACGTTTTTAAATTTGTTTGTCACGTCATGGACCGGCCCAACTACGTACATTCTTATTGACACGGACACGTGTGCTGCATTCCGAAAGCCGATAGTAGTGAGATTCATAAAATTAACTCAGCATTGGTGTGGTAGTATTTATGCATTGGCAAATAATTTATAGTGCAAACAATTATGTCACTCTCTCAGTGTCACTGTGTTAATTGCGAGTTGCGTAATGAATAAACTCACACTCACATATATAATTAATATTGAATTTTCCACACTAGGAATTTTCCGCAGGAAGTGAGATTTCTCAATAATAAGCTACTTTTTACACCAAAAGTTTTACAGTACAGGAAAAATACGCTTAGTTGCAAATATATTCCCATTTATACTTATAAAGTTCGTTTACAATCTAATTATTAAAATTATCAATGTTGTAACCTTTGTCTCTATAGCGAGTATAATAATTACATATTGTCTGGAAAACTGCTGTAACTGAGATGAAATTAAAAGACTTGGGTATGAGAGCCGTGTCAGAGATATGTCGACAGATGTGCGCATGTTTGTATACATACATATTACATACATCTGCTGAATAAATCCGTTTAAAAATATCCACAGTGTAAAAATGGGTGTTATTACATCTCTGCCTACACCATAACAGTTTTGTTACGGTAAGGGTTGCAGATATGTGATTATATGATAGAATACAAGATCACAAGCTCTTAATAGCCAACGTGTGAATAAAAAGCCAACTCAGGAGAGACAAACTCCGCCCGAATGATAATTCCGAGCTCAAACAGACGTTTTATTGCATCGAGCTATATACGTTCATTGTAAATTTAAGTCTACAGCCCATAAAACGAGGCCCGATGCCTGGTCATGGGGCTAATCAAACTATCTAATCTGGGAGTGCTATACGCAATAAATCATTCATCTTGATACTTGCTACACTTTCAGATTTAACGACTTTGTTTTTATATATGATATTACATATTGTTATTTTCTGTATTGAATACATTCCTATAATAACAAGACTCCAAACTCTTTGAAGGCCGAAGTTCGAAACAATGTCATTTGGTTCAACGTTGGATAATTTTAGAAATTGAGAGGGTTAACTGCATATTACTACTTACATTTAAATGAAAATAAGGGTCTATTTGGAAAAGTTATTGTACCTATAGACGTATATCTTCTACGGCTTACAAAAAAAATCACTACGCATTGATCTAATAAAACAAACACAGTTAAATAGGGTGTTCACGAGTAAATCTGCCCGATGAAGCTTTATATTCTAAGCCATTGAAGCGTAATAGCTTTTATCTACTTGATATAAGCCTACAGGCACAGAATACTTAAATAGTTTTACTTAATAACAAGATTTTGCATGCGATTTCGTCCGCGTGGAATTCGAACATAGCATGCGTATGGAATGTATGATGCGTGTGTGGAAACATCTCCGTATCCCTTTAAATATAGGGGAATGAAAAGACGAATTCTTATGTTCGTAACCCCCAAATTAATTCTACTTACAGTGAAATCTGATTCAGTATATGTAATAAAAAGTTTGGTTGTAAACAAATATAAAAGAAAACATAATATCGGGTGTACAATAAAATTAAGTGACTACTTTAGAAGATTTGCTTTAGTCTACTTTCATAATAAGCGTAATAAAAATGTGAGACGGCAGAAAGGATTACAGTTTTGAAATTATTACAATTTGCGTGAAACCTGCAATCCGTTGGCAAAATAACAAGTCACAGTAACACAGTTACTCTGCCTACCCCTTCAGGGACCCTTATGAAGAAGCGTACATATATAAACATGTATATGTAGCAAAAGAGGTATGAAAGTCTAGAGAGAACTGGCACTCCTTTCTGTCTTCCTACTGCCTATCTCGTTAGGGACTCTGAATATAAATATACTAAAATAGTTTGCGAGTCAGCGACCAATATTTACATGACAAAAACATGTATCACATCGGTAGGGAATGGTTTTCATGAATAGAAATTGATTCAGTTCAATCTATGCAGTCTTAGGTCGCAGCATTTTTGCTTTCCAGAAATTAATCTTAAAATTTGTTAAAGATTTAGTGTGGAATAAGAAATAAAAAGTGCCCCTTATCCGAATATCAAAACAAATCCGAAGCCTTGGAACTAATATTGTCCAAGCTAAAATTTTACTTCTTGTTCCTAATATAAATTCCTAAATAGAGTAATTAAACCACCAACAAGTACGTACACATTTCAAGAACTACGAAGTTCTTCAAGAAGGGTGTGAAAAGGTTATTGTACTGCAGTGATACTTTTGGTGTTGCAAGCGGCCACAAGTTTGCCTACATACTGGTATGAAGCATAAAACAATAGACATTTTACCAGCTATCGAACTAAAATTGGAATTCTATGTGCAATCAAGGTAAATTATTGTTAAGTACGCACCTGCCGTATTGAAACTTCTTCTTGTCCATAGGTTTCAGCGACCACAAAGTCCAGGGAATGTCCCATGGGCCCTAGAAGCTTCTCATTTACTTCTTCTACAGCCATTGAAATTGCCCCTGTCACATAAAAACAAATGATAAGCTTATAAAATTGCATAAATTGTATACATGCAAAACGGATTATTTTGCAAGGAATAATGTAATGATTTAATAGAACGCACGCTGAGCCAAGAGCTCGGATGCATTAATCTTTTTGGGTCAGATCGATTTGGCAGTCAAAACAAACAATCACATGCTTGATTATTTGTTTAGCGTTCTCGCAACAATCAGAACCGAACGAATCGATGCGATGCATACACATACCCAGTATTAGGTATCTACATACTTTAATTAATTTGCTAAGAACTTCACCGCGTAGCTTCTATCTCCAGGGACAGCGAGTATCGTTGCTAATGGAAGATTTATCGACAAGCAAAGTTTACCCGATATGGCCAATACGAATCCTTTCAGTAAAGTTATGTAGAATAAAATTATGTAGCACCGATTTTTTTTAATGTATTTTTTTTATTGCAAAGAAAACGGCTCTAAATTATCTTTGCGTTATGCTTTTTCTGGTGGCCTATGCTTGTACGCCTGCATACAATTGTTTATCCATGATTATCACTATTTATTCACATAAAGCATATATTCAAAGTCATATATTCATAGTCCTACTTGGGAAACGCCAGATGCCGTTTGTTTTGCATATCCCTTTCGGGGATCCTTGAGGCAAGGCCTGAAGGTAAATTAAAATAATTTCCGGCACAAAATTATACCCACACCTACTCACAAAATACTAGACAAATAATAGCTCACCAAATTAGCTTCAGAAATACTCATTATATTTTTTAGACAATTACTATAACCATAAGTTAGCAGTTTTATTTTAACCTCACACTCGCTCAACAGCATCTAAAATACTGACCCGAAATAACCCTGCCTGGTCTTTGATAGCTGTAGTCGCCCGGTCTTCGCTCGGAGCCAGTTAGGTATCCGAGGGTGAACTTCTCTCCACGGCAACAGCTCAAAAACACCATGAGAACACACCAAATCCACCGCAGCTATAAACAAAGTATTATATCAGAAATCGAAACCTAGAATCTGCATGTCCACATTTGCAAAGACAACTAAAATCACCGGTTTTAATACTAAAGTTTCAATTCACAAAATATCGCTCCAGAATATATTTTCTTGTAATGCAAAATAATGGGGCCAGTAAATAATAAACAACTTATAAAGTTTTGGACTTCCTGTGATTTATTCAGGCTAAAGCCTATATCTAAGGGATACAAGAGGTCACAAATCATTCTCAAAAACACTTCCCTCAAACCGATCGCGTATATGTACAACACAAGTTGGGAAGTTCAATAATTGTGCTTTTAGGGATGCCATAAAGTTGCTGCCTCACTTTGTATTCACGACAGAATAAAACAGCGTTATACACTTTCAAATTAGCAATTAGGTAGTCGCGTAATTATTCGTGACTTTACGCAACGTTACAAAGCGTTGGTGGGCACGAAACTTGTCTGACAAGATGACAGGTTTATGAGTGCAGTTATTTTGTAGTACGGACGTATGTCTTGATTTAAATTTTTAAAGCGTATGCGAAATTAATGTAATGTGGCTTCTATCTTATAAAGGTAAAACGTATACGTTAATGAATGTATACGCCCTATATACCCAATAATGTCGATACTCAATAAAGCACAATCAAGAAAATCAAAAAGGCACAATAAATAAAGAAGAAATATGAAAAATTAACAACTGAAGTGTGTAGATTTGAACACGTAGTACCAAACGAACTTTATAATTAATAAGTTTTTCAACAAATTCCTGTTCAGGTTGTGGTTTTATTTTGACTTTAGATGCCACATTTCTTTAACAAATTCTATTAATATTACAACATATAATGTGATATGATCTGGGCCCTTAATACGCAAAGAATTCAAGAGTTTACTAAAAGGATATGTACATATGATGTCTATAAATCTGTGTCTTTGGCACTCTTCAATAATGATGATCATAACAGGCAATGAGATGGTCCCTTTGCTCTTCTTATATTAGTCTAGACGGTGCTGGTATGAATCACTTTATAGCATGATTTTTCGCATGTGACTGATGCTTTTTTTAATCACACATCTAAGGAACCTAGTATTTCTTGGATCTGGCCTAGAGCCGTTTGTGCAATACTATTGGTACCGATGTCTGTATACCATTTGCAAGTTTACAATTATGTTTTTCTCTCATTCCATGTTTATTTCTAGATTTCCACATGTATTCTAAATGTATCTTTTTGTTTATGCATGTTACATTTTTATGGACGGGAAACTGTTTCAACGGCCTTTTAATGTTCATATTTTATATTTTGTAGAAATTCAGCAATGCGAAATTCTATGGTCCAAATTGCGAGCTAAATGTAGAATGGGCAAGCATGTCGCAGTTGTCGACAGACTAGACGGGAGGGCTCATTCTGTATAATATTGCTAAATATAGAATCACCGGGAGGTATTTATGTAACTGCAACCGGGTTATGTCAAATAATATCAACTGAAATAAGTGTCGATACCTGTTCACATGTATAATATTTTTTGGCAAGCAATGAGGATACATCATTGTTGGCAAGTATTTCAGTTACGGAGTTTGAATTGAATAAAATCTAACTTTTTTGGAGCCCGAAATTTACAAATATTTTTTTTTGGGTAAGGCCCTATTAATAATTCACAGGAAAGTTTACAAACTGATAGGAGGATTAAGGAGTAGTTCCTAAGAAACAAAAACTAATAGAACGATAAAGGCGGTATCATACTTCCAAGTCATAAATTGACCGTTTGGAGCCGGGAAATAAGACAGAAAACGAAGAAAAACGAAATAAGAGCGCGGGCGAGGAAAACATTAATGCCATAGATTTGACGAAGTAATCTAAATAATTTATAAATAATGTGATTTTTCTAACCTAGTTAGAAACCGTGGGGAACTGTTAGTAAATGATTGTATCCAAAGAAGCATTATAAATACATACATACATCCCGCCGAGTCCCTAAAGGGGTAGGCAGAGAGCATAAGCCGCCAGTTCTCTCAAGAATTACATACCTCTTTCGCTTAATCCACATTCTCTCTCCATACATGCTCGTCAGTTTCGTTATATGACATTATAAATAGGCATTACCTAATAAAAAGCCACATCTTTTGTTAATATTAGCAATATAAATTGTTACATCTATTATATGTCTTAAGAAATCCTAAGAACAAAAGTAATGAAGATCAATTGCTTATTTTATTCAGCTAACGGTCGTTCACACATAACAACCTACATTTTAAAGCACCTAGTTGTGTTTTGTGTTGCTCGAAGGTTTAATTGGCTACTTAATCATGTGTAGTGTGTTTCCACAAGAAATTGACGACAGTCTCACGCTAAGACTTGACTAAGACTGAATACTCTACCACGCGTTTTAAAATTCGTATTTGGAATCAATGGCACGTTGTTTCCATAATATGTACTACAAAATGAAATATTTACCATATCATGTATATATCTTATAGTAACTTAATATTTGACGGTCTGAATCGAGTGGTTAGTGGTCTTTTGAGAACCTAGTTTAGATCGTGTTGAGGGCAGATTTAAGTATACTGAAAACGACTGTATATTCTATGTGTGGTTATCGTCAAAGAGAATACCTAATTCATAATAGTTTTGCTTAGTTTAGAACAAAGTAGGTAAATTTGCGAAACGTTATTATGAGAGAAAACTAACAAGCTATTATTAAAGTACATAAAATATACGTTCAGCAAAATACAAAACTAAAATAAATGTGACTATTTAAACCTAATTCTCCTAATGCAAATTAATGTTTGTCTATGTAATATGAAATTAAACATTCACGGGTATAATTTAAATCTCCAATCGTATTATTTGCATTACGATGGAGGAATACATATATGTGCCATCCTACAGGAGTCCCCCAAGAGGTGTAGAGGTAGTACCCACCCCCAATTTCCACCAGGGATATATTATACGTGCCAACGTATAATGAATAAACGACGTATTGCGAGTTGGTCACCGTTACTCAAGCAAGACTATTATACATAAGCCTTTGAATTGCTTCGACGTATGTAGGTTTCCTCTCGATGTTTTTCTTAACCGTAAAGCTCATGGTGTGACTAATCACTGTACTAAAGTAAAAAAAAACAGTACAGTCGGCATTCGAACTTGCGATCTTTGTGTCGCAGACTACTCGAACCACTCGGCCACTACGGCTCTATTTAAAAAAGACTATTATACATAAGCCTTTGAATTGCTTCGACGTATGTAGGTTTCCTCTCGATGTTTTCCTTAACCGTAAAGCTCGTGGTGTGACTAATCACTGTACTTAAGTTCAAAATAACAGTACAGTCGGGATTCGAACTTGCGATCTTTGTGTCGCAGACTACTCGAACCACTCGGCCACTACGGCTCTATTTAAAAGAGGAAGTATGTATGTACATTGTACATATACCTACCCACATCCTCGCTTATATGAAAGTATTTTATAAACTCTAAATTCGAATAATACCTTCGGGTCAACGCTTAAGAATTCGACATATTAATAGTCCTTTGAACAAGTATCATAAAATGTAAGTACGGTTTGTTTGAAACAAGCCTTCGCATTTGATATCACCCAATGTGTGGAATGTTGTGCTAACTTTAACTGGGTACTAGCCGTGCAGTTCCATACACGTTAATTATGAATACTACCATACGTATATAATTACTGTTGCTCCTTTCCTCCTATAGCTCTTCACATTAAACAGGCTGTTAAACAAAAAAAAAAGAGATTTGTAGTTCATGAGCTTAGCGCCAACAAATCACACAAAAAAGGTTAGGTGTTTGTTTATAATACCTATTAGAACCAATAGATTAGGTATTGGTGCCTACTAATAAGTATTCAGTATAACAAGTAATTTGCTTCCTTTGGTATATTTTTTCAAATGTATCGGAAAATACGATAACAGTGTATGATAGTGCAGTGCCGGTGGTGACGCTGGCGCGGCATTGACATAGTTGACGCGTCACAGCGTCAATGGCCCAGCGCAATGCGCCCGAGCTTGCTTTTCACAAACAGTTACCTTATTTTTTTTGTCATGCGGTCCGCCTGATGGTAAGCGGTTACCGCCGCCTATGGACGCTTGCAACACCAGGGGTATCACTCGCGCGTTGCCGAACCTGCAGGAATCAGTTACCTACTTTTAATAGTTCTTTCGAAAAGCTTCCATATGAATATGTGCACGCCTTCCTAGTTTCTACTCGAGGTGTAGCAGAGGTATAACTACACCTTTTCGCGGGAGATATATTTAAGTGCCAATATGTCCATCGTCATCGTTTCTCATACCCGATATGTTTTCGAATTGAAAAACTCTCATGTCATCGTAATTATATGAAAACTAGGTCGCCCTGTCATTCAACAAGAGCAGTTAAGCGCTACATTCAGCACTTGTGTATTGGTCGTTGAGGACGATTTGGCATTTCTCAATACTCCACACTCTGCCTGTAAAATGATATATCCTCATGCCTTGCCACAAGGGTCCCCGAAGGATTACTGCAAAATCAAACAGTACTGCTTGATAAAATTTGTTGGTTAAATACTTATTAAACTAGCTTATTTATGTCAGCTGGACTTTCAGTCAAACACGTGTTCGCCGAAGTTTGCCAGCAAAAGCTATTTTAGTAGAAATGTGTGCGTTAATACGCATACTTTAGTTAGGTATCTGATTATTCCAACTATAGTATTGTATTTTGGTACACTATTTTAAAGCATAGAATTCCAGTCGCGTTACAACCATGTTTCCGTTAATTAGCCATACGGTATTCATGATGTACCTATGCTTAATGTTGACGATATACCTATCTATTATATACGGAGCGCAACAATGTCGTTTTGCATGGAGCCTTGGCACTGTATTCTCTAAATAGCGTGTGTTATTCTTTGTTGCGTCTTGGCAGCAAACTATCTAATGACAATTCTCCATGGTTAGTTCCCAAATGAGGATTTCTAGGAAAAGTACAAACCTAGTGGGTTCTTTTCTCATAATTAATAAAACATTCTGAGGAAAAATAAAAAATTACTTGATATAAATGCGCTTTTTTAATATGAATAGCACTGTATTTCTTCATTTAAAAGTGTTATTGTTGTAATTGATACTGATTTAGCACGTAAAAGCGTTAGAAGACGTTTGTTTCTGTTTAAAAACTAGACAACCCATTACCTATAATGTAAACCGGGGTATTATCATGATATGCTATTACTATCATTGTGCCTGAATGCCTTTAGGACAGGTATATATATATGATGTCCCTTTCGCACTCTTGAACCTCTTACTTGCCCCTTTTGTTACTTCAAAGATAAATCCTGCGGGCAGAGTTACAATTAAAACAATGAGCAGAAATATAATATGTAAGAATAATGGTACTCAAATAGTAACATAAATCATTTCATCATCATGTACTTTGTACAAAGGGTCCACACCCTTTGTACAAAGTACATGATGATGAATTTCAGTATTTTCAATTTCTTCTATAGCGTATGCAGGTTTTCTCACGACGTTTTTCATTTCTTTTGCTACCCATGGTGAGACTTAAGTAAATGGCTTTCTTTAATTATCCAGTACTTTTAATTGTCTTAACTGATAAGCCTCACTACGGGACTATAGGAACTGCTAAACACTATCCGGGACTGTTTGTCAAAGGTAACAATCTCCTCCCAGTACAAAAATATGCAGACATGTTCATATGTAAAGAATATGAAGTAGTGAACATAATTATGTTTCCGATGGTGTATCGTATTCGTTATTTCGCAAGAGAAATGCTTTCATTGGTATGCGCGACACAGTGCGCCCATACATTGAACACGATCGATTGTACCCGTATCATCGGTATACAATGTCTGATCCCGCGAGCGCCCGCGCAGCCAACCCACCACGCTAACGTACCCGATACATATTAATGCCTTATTTAACGTGGTTTTAGGCTACTTTAGTCTCGTTTACCGGTAAATAACATGCGAGTGATAACAACTTCATAGGTAATTGACCGAATTCTACTTAGAATATGTAGGTACTTGTTTCTTTTTAAATGTGGGTCTAGTCAATTCATGTAAAAAATGAATGAATCCACCACGATAACTTCGACTAAAAAGTTCTTGAATATAATTTTTATGTTTGGGATCCGTTCAAAATTTGAGCTTCTCGACTGGGACAATAAATTCCCTTTTAAAGGATCGCATTCCAATGCCGCAAGTCTATGGTTTCCAGAAAGTTCCGTTTTTTAACCAGCAGAGATGACCCGTTCAGGCCCTCATGATACTAGTCCAGCGATCTTTTCAACATAAGATTGGTAATGCGTAGACAAATAATTCTTCTGGTAATACAAGCGTCCACGTGGATATAGGTAGTTGTTGCGTGTTTGCCATATTCGTAATTTTATTTTATTTTGAAAAACTTCACAGGGGACACGTACAGCCTTATCTAACAATTATCTTAATTACTCGACCTTACTGCTTTTATTCCATCGAGATTAGATGGCAGGCCAATAGTCATTCTAATATTTTATGGCTCATCAAATACAAAAGATAGGTTATAGCCGAAGCATATGGTGGCGCATAAAATGTTAATATTAGGCACTGAGAGAATCAAGTGGGTGGTTAAAAAAGGGATCTTCAAACGTATATTTCTGCTTGTGTAATAAAAAAACTTTCAAAATCAACGTTAATACATTTATTATTAAGGTTAATGCTCTGATATTACGTCAGGGGGCAACCGGTTATCTTATCCACCATACGTTCGCGAAAGTAATTGTTGGCCACAACTGTTTATACAGAAACAAATCGTTTAGAGCATGTAGGGTTTGGAAAACGAAGGTTTTTGATTATTAAACAACCAGTGAAGTTTTATTTTAGAAAATATTAGTATGTATTTTCAAGCCAAAATTATGTTAATCTGTTTCGATCGAAATTTATGAAATCACTTTGCATTTCAAGCGAAAGCGAGATTATTTCCGTTCGAGTCAAAATAACAACAGCTCATGTTGTTATTGAAATGTGTGTAAATGCTATAGTATTTTGTGTAATGTGAAAAGATTAAAGCTTAGACAATATTTATAGACATAAATTTCAGTAGCCTATGAATGAACGTTTACTATACCAGACCTCATTCCTTCCATTACCTCATCACAGACATCATCATTTGCGTAAACCCGTTTTTTTTATTCACAATAAGGAGTTTAATCTATACTTACCTAATAGCATTACTCATGCCCGTATGGTATTTAGCTACGAAAGTGTCAGCTTGTGCACCAATCTTGTTTAGATATTTCCTACCTAGGAAGATTTGTGATTTATTTTGCACTACGAAAAGTAGTGCAATTTATTTAAATATGTGGTCGCACTTCTACGAACTCAACTTCGAACACAGCACTAAAATATAATGGGGAATATAAGACGTTTATCCTAGCATAGAAGATAATACCTAATTAAAAATTGCAACATATGGATTACGGATTAAATAATTTAACCTCTGTATAATCTACAGATGATCTAGACTAGTGCCGGCCGAGCCAGGGCATGAGCTAATTACTGAATATGTATTAATAATATGGCGAATTGGGACTATTCATAATAGCCATATAAAATACTGATTTGGCCTATGTTACACGGTTGGTATATTTATACACAGTGTAAGGTAGTCTAATTTCGTAATCAAGTAAATAAGTATGTTTTATTTTATGACTATATGATGAATATGGTAACTATCATTGTATCTGTACTTAATTAAACATTAATTAGCTTATTTTTTTTATTTCATTAGTTCCTAATATTTTATTGAATATTGTCAGAACCATAATCATTGTAATTCAATGTTTTCGTGTAAGTGAATTCTATTTAATTCTTATACTTCATAATTTGATTATAAACCGTTGATTAAAATACTTACGATTGTCCAAGTCAACATTTCCATGATTAAGTCTTTACTGAGAAGAATCAAACATTATTAATTATTAACGTATTCAAATATTCACGGGTCATTAGATTCGATAGTCACTTTTAAAAATCCACTAAATATTTTTTCGCCATAACGAAAGTTTTCCCGCGTACGCGGTCGATGACGAGTAACGCGCGACTATTAACGGCCAGCGACTGTTACGAACTGACTGAACGGAGACTGTGAGATTTCGGAGTTTCGACAGAATTGCGTGTGGATGTGAAATGACAGCTTGAACTGCGGCCCTCGAAATTGGATGTTGAAGATTGGAATGATCTGACTCACTTTTGTAAAATTCGAAGTTTATAGATAGTTTAAGCCATACTGACCTCAGCGTTGATGCTACCTACCAGTTTCAAGGTACCCATATACGTATAACGTATAATACGTATACTGTTTATATTTCACACAATTATTTCTCAAAAAACATGTCAAACAGTAAAATCATAATTGTATATACATATACATAATACATTAGCATATTTAAATGAATGAAAACGAAATACCCTTTTAATGTCCGAATTGCATGAATGGAATAATATTAGTAAGCTTACAAACATACCTACAGATACGGTCAAGGAGAACCTCCTCGTTGCACTACAAACTAGATAAGTAAGTATAGGTAAGTACTAAAGTAGCACGTCAGTACCCACTTATCTGCACGCGCCATTAGTCATTATGCTTAGCAATATTTTGCGGCATAATCTGATCGATAACTTTTTCTTCAAGTACCAAACCAAGCGCATTCATCGAGCAATATACTACATATAGGTATGTTATGAATGGCAGAACCGGATAGAACATAATTGAATGTTACAGGAAAGGGTCGCAAAGGTTTTCCTAGGCAATTAGGAGGGCTCAACTGTGAATGCAAACGTTAATTTACTTTGTCTTGATCAGTGCTTACGTACTTACGAACGTACAGCGTAAGCCTTAACTCATACTTAAGTAATGTGTAGGTATATAAACAAACAATAATAATATATATTATATATTTATTATATATTTATTATTATATATATATTATATATATATATAAACAAACAGTTGAGACACCGCTGTTTTGAATAGACCACTCTGGTGTTCGTGCATTACATGCGAAGTACACTATTTATGACTTAAATGGTGGAAGTGTGCGGTGTGCGGGAACATTTATGCACAAGAGACAAGTTCCGGATGATCAAGCTGCGGCCGTATTGTACTAGGAGCTGAAGTATCTTAATATAAATATATGCTTGTCATCTAACTCCTAAACGGCTGGTTCGATTTGGGTGAAATTATTTGTGTGTATTTCAATGGGTTCCCGGGAGGAAAGTCAATCGGCTCGATACGTGGCGCTGCGATCCTGTTTCAGGAACTTTTTTCACCTAAGTGTATCTGGGCGAGACATGTAGTAGTATAGTGTCTGTAACATAATAAGGTTATAAAAAATAAATAATATATCCTAACGCCTTCCCACAAGGGTCCCCGAAGGGGTAGGCAAAGGTGTATAGGTGCCAACGTGACAGATGGCGAGTCCTTCGCCGTTACTCCAGCACGACTATACATACGCCTTTGAATTTCTTCTCAGACGTATGCAGGTTTCCTCTCGATGTTTTCCTTCACTGTAAAGCTCGTGGTATGACTAATCACTGTACTTAAGTTCAGAAAAACTCATTGGTACAGTCGGGATTCGAACTAGCGACCTTTGCGTCGCAGGCAACTGCTCGAACCACTCGGCCACCACGGCGTATTATGATAAGGTTATATTGAGTTTATACACAAAATCGACTATGCGACTAGTTTTGTAAGTGTCAATAACTGTTTGGCATCGGGTGAAACATACCGATATCAATTTACATGTACAATATCCTCATCTCCTTAAAACCATAGTGAGGTAACTTGTCAAAGTCAACGTGTTGGTTCATAGTTAATGTAATATATGTAAACCAATCTTGTACACTCGAAATTCGAGCTTTCACGGCGATTAGTGGTCACCCAAGGTTTGAGACGCTCTGTTTCCCAAAGTGGGTATCTATGTAATTTCACCGCCTCAAGCACGACATACATTTATAAGTTCAAGCACAGATTAAGAAATGAGGCGCGAACGAACAGTTCACGCCTCGAGCTATTGTATAATGGTTAAACGTTCATACCTACTCCATGTTAAGGGTGTTCCAACAGAGTGACACTTGCTCAAACATATTCAGACTGTGTCGTTCGAGTATTTGCCTACAAAGATTGCAAAATCGAATCCCGACTGTACTAATGGATTTTTCTGAACTTAAGTACAGTCACCCGAGTTTTACCTACGGTAAAGGTTTTCCTTTAGCCTACCTGATGTTTTCATCAAGAAACATTAATCAAGAAAACTTGTATATCTTTGAGAAGAAATTAAAGACGTTGTCGTGCTTGAGTGGCGAAAAGTGGGTGTGTGGGTACTACCTATACGCAGACATATTAGGTAAGTACATATAATGTATACCTACTTCATAGCTACAGTCTGCCACAAATCATTGTGGCGTATTGTGGTTGCAAAGATGAGAATTACTGTTAAAAAAAATTACTGACGTGAAAAGAAACAACCCTTAAAGTAACATAACGTCAAAATTTGTGCTCAATCGGTGCAGAACTTACGAATTTCAAAGCGTTCACAAACCAACATTTTTAACAATATATTTATATATATACCGCTTCCCACTAGGTGGGCCTTATGCTTGTTTAATACGCTTGTAGTAATATATATATGTATTGCAAATAAAATCAACAAGCGCCCCGCGTGTGACTATAATATTATCTTCGAAACATGTTTTTAGTTTTTAATATTATGTAACAAAGTTTCACAGCTGCGGAACCTTTGCCCTTGAATTTAATTAATAGTATGTACCTTGATCATGGGTATGACCTTTACCCTCTAGGATCCAACTTATTACTCTGTATAAAGGTCTTAACGAAAATCGTTCCAATTTGTACGCATCGGATTACAAGTTAAATTTCATGGTCTTAACATGAGGTGTTCAAATTTCCTTTCATAATCTATTCAATCGTTGGTTAGTATCTTCACGCCTTCCTACAAGGGTCCCCGAAGAGGTAGGCAGAGGTGCATAGGTAATAACCACACACCCACTTTCCGCTAGATATATTTTAGATGTCAACATGACAGATGGCGACCGGTCGTTACTCAAGCAGGACTTCCTTTTGCAGGTTTCCTCTCGATGTTTTCCTTCAGCGTACCGTACTCGTCATGAACAAAGACTTCTGGCCCCAGAACGTAGTGTGCCGTCGCTCAAGTGCCACACGAACCCGTTGTGAAGTGGCGTGATGATGGGCCTTATTATTTTTTGTCTACACTATCGCACTGGTTTACACTGTAATGATAGTTGTAAGAGAGAAATAAATAAATAAAAAAATATGCATATTTATGAAAACAAAAAAAAATTAAGTTCATTGGTACATTCGGGATTCGTACCTGCAGTTTTTGTGTTCCAGGCGACTGTTCGAACCACACGGCCACCACGCCTCTTTATAATATTAGTTGGAGATTTGTTCCAGTAGGTATGGATTGTTCTTTAGAACTATGTAGTAACTAATGGAATACACCGTGGGAGGATCAGAATTAAGGAAAAATCTTTTATCGGCTGGGTTAATTCCAAGAACTTCTTGCAAGTCAGAAAGGGAGCTGCTCATTAATCATGCCTCTAATCTTGATTGCTATAAGATGTTGTGGTCTGAGCGTCATTAATCCAAGCCACGCCAGAGTTAGTTTTTTTCATGAAGAAACTTACTAGCGTCACACGGGTTGTTGAGTATATTAGGCCTGCATAATTTTTCTGTCATATAAACTCAAATCAACCAATTTACACAAAATCTTATCAAGTTACACACCTCAAGTTTCCTGATGAATCGCTGTCTATTAGTGAAAAACGCGTGAAGACATTGTCGGCACTTTTGAGTTAAACGTAAACAGATAGAAAGACATATGAGTCGGGAGATTCACTTTCTAAAAATATGTAGTGATAAGTAGTTTTGAATGTTGCGAATTTTAGGGACTAATCTACAACGAATCTCATAAGTAAAAGAATGGACCTAAATAGAGACGGTATTTGTGAAATGGTTTAACTAACCATCGCACCCCACTAAGCAAAATGTAGATTTGGTATCTAGAAATGTTAGAGGAAGTTTTAATCCATTCTATTAAAAGCTTGTCAACTTGCCCGGAGAGAGTAAGCGAATGTAGGATCGCGTGTTTTCGCGTCGTTCTCCTTGAATTATGTAGGTCTTAGAACAAGCTTTCGTATTGAACTATTTTTAGTTTAATCCTTTCCTAATTAATGAAGCTCATCCAAAACTTGCGACTTTACTCGCGTGATTAATATAGAGAAAAATGGTAGCTTTTGTCAATCTTTTCAGTTCTCTAACCATTTCCGCGAAAAATATCTGTTTATTGTTCCATTTTATTTAGTTTTTAGACGTGTAAGAGAATAGGTATGTGGTTTATACCTTACACTCGGTACTTAATAATATTTCATACAGCGGACGTAAGGTCAGGCCTGTGAGAGGGTAACGTATGAATTACCTACCTGTTTCAAACTTTGAGGTCACTTTTACTATGTGGTTAGCCCTGAGGGAATATCTCTTTATATATCTCACAGGCATATTTAAAAATGTGACCTCGTTGAGACACAATATGGGCATATTCCTGGTGCAATTAATTGGTTCTCAGCTACCTGCATGGTTGTACGGGGCATCAGCAATGAGGATATGAGGGTGGCAAAACACCGACCTGATTTCAGTTTCTAGGTAACACAAGTTAATGTGCAATGCAGATTGGAGCACGCGAAGTACCTACGTGCGAATAATAAAGAATGAAATAATTATTCAAGCAATAAACATTATATAAAATAGTTTGCGTAATTAGAGTTTAAGAAAATAATAAGTCGGCTGGAGCCATATCTGGTTAATAACGAACTCGACTGAGCTAAAGTACCTAGTTGTTGAGACTTGCAACAAATTTGACTAATTAAAAGATTTTCATCTATAAGCTCTGAGGTATAACATTACACTTCTGTAATAATAAAGACTGTTCATCTATCAGATTTCTAGTACGTAATACTTTCGTGTTATACTTATAGCTTCATATATATTATATTATAGGTACTAACAAAATTAAAAACAGGCCAAAAATAACAATTGGTAATATCTTTAATGAATAAATAAATTATATTTTTTTTAATAACACTAACCACTGGCACTTAGTCTACTTGACATACATCTGTATATATATATAATTCTTCTGTGAGTGTGTATGTCACTGAACTCCTCTCAAACGACTGGACCGATTTTGATGAATTTTTTTGTGTGTGTTCAAGGGGATCTGGGAATGGTTTAGATTCACAATTGGACCCGATAGGTGGCGCCACCATCTTTTTTTTTCCACCCGAGCGAAGCTGGGCGGGACTACTAGTAAATATATGTAATGGTCAGTACTCTGAATAAATATTGGTATAATAGTTGTTTCAATAAAGTGTCAATATCCACACCAGATTCAATAACATATATTGTATATAATTCACTGCACTTTCTGTAACAAAAAATAGTAATATAATAATAAAACTTTTAGATAAAATATAATATAATGGTGGTATATTCAATGGACAGTAAACAAACACGACTCTTTATTACTAGCACGTTCTATAAAGAAGTTTTGGAGCTCTGTCGCATTACAATAAACAAATTCGTTTAATATTTTACTTACCATAGTTATTTCAGGAAATATGGTGCTTAGGTTAAAGTTAGCACGCGAAGTCGCCGGAAAACTGGACAATGACCTGTCAACATTATGGCCAACTGGTTGCACGTTCGATGCCATTAGATGGCTGTTGAAGATATCGGGCTGGTACTGAGAAGACATCTGATTGCCTATATAATTCGGGAACGGCAATTCTTCTGAGATTAAATTAGAGTGCCTCTTGTTGTTAGCTTTATTTTGCCAGAGCAAATGCGATGGATCATTCCACTCTTCGACCTCGTTGTTAATTTTAGCCCTTTTGTTATGATACTTCTTGCTGGTGTCCTTCTTAGAGCATTCCAGTTTGTGTTTGGCTGAGGCCTCTCGTCTGGTACTTTTATAATTAGTAGGCACCTTATCCGGGTGAAATACAGCTGGATTGTTTCTCATTTTTAATTCTTCGTATTTATGATTTGTGTAGCTACATTCGGCAGTTTGATTATAGTCAATGAAGTCCCCGGCGAATGGTCCGCTAGTATAATTACTCGACATTAAGTTGCTGGTTCCGGGCATAAAGTTGGAGTAGAATGAATTCGATATTGTGTTGGTAGTAGCATTGTACAATGTAGTACCGGAAAATTGCTGCCCTGCGTAGCTGTTGTCCGAGTAATCCAATATAGGTGGAAAATGGGACACTTGAGCTACGCTACTGTCTTGTACTGCATAGTCATTGTATTTTTGTATTGGCATTGTAAACTTATTGGAGCTATCTTGTATTTTTTGTGTACAGCTTCCACCCCGAATTAAAGCTTCTGCTGAATAGTTGTTATTTTTATGAGTTTTGGAACTTTTATCAGTCTTGATAGTAACTTTACTTTTGTTCTGGGCGAACTGTACCGTATTATCGTAAGTATTTATCGGTTTTGGTTCATTGAAAACGTAACAGGGTTGTGGTATGTGGCTTTCTAAACGTGGAATCGGATTTTTACGGTTGCCATCATTACTAAAATGTGGAAATATCAGATTTTGCTTAGTTTGCATTGATTTTGGTGGCTCGCTGTTAGGCGCCTGGTATCGAGAGGACATATCAGTTGAGCGATTCATTAGTTGCGTGACAGATAGGAAATTGCCACAATTCTGAACGTCTGTTGGTGGTACTGTCCTGTTTAAGTCTGCGTTTTTCTTTTTATCATGGGGCCCTAATGCTAAATCTCCTACCAATGTCGGCAAATTAATGGGAGGAGGCTCTATGCTTATTTCAGTAGTACCCAACGGTCTTGTCGATGGCCACACTTGGAACTCTTCTTGAGTAGATTGCGTTGAAAAATTATGTATTGGGAAATAATTGCTTTCGTTATGTTCTTGCTTTTTAGGTGTTATATCCACGTGACCATAGGCAGGCTTGTGTGCTTGCTTAGTATCAGTGTTTATTACATTACAGTTATTTTGCATTGGCCTTATTTCGGACGTCATCCAGTTTATGTGCATTTTGCTAGGTGACTTTTTCGTGTATTTCTCTGAAGAAGGTTGAACGGCGCCAATATTTGAATGTTTTATGTTATCAACAGTTTGAGCAATTTGTTTGGCTTCATAATGTTTTGTGCTATTAGACCTCAGGTTCAAGTTCGTTTGAACATGATCTACTGGATGATAATTCTGATGTTTCGTTGTCAAAGCCTTGGCTACCGTATTGTTTGTATAAAATGGTGCATCTTCAGTCCATAAATTAGATGGTTGACTGTAAAAGCTCGAGATGCTTTCTGCAAAGGAAGAGCTTGTCTTTGTTGTAGTATTATTGTCCCTCTTATTTGAGCTTGATACCAGAGGGACATGAAATTCAGGATTGAATGGATTATAAGCTGTGGAATATGGTCCAGACGCAGTTGTCAAAATATCCTTATTATAGGCATTTGGAGCAGTAGTGCAATTAACAAAATCGAAACCTTTATGGGACCAACCTAAGTCTATATCATATGTCAACCTGGATGATCCAATTTTCATAAGATTATCTTCAACATTCCCAAAATCTGACTTATTCTTTGTTGTATATTTCTCCATTGCACAAGGATATAGCCCTAGTGCGTTATATTCGTGGCTGGAGGAAATGCTACTGGTACTATAAATAGTATTCTTTACAGTACTGAAGGGATCACTTTTGTAAAACAGATTACTATTACTGACATAAGTTGTAGGCTGACTAGGTATTGCAGATTTACCTATATTGCAATCGAAATCGAGTCCAAATGCATTTTCGGCTAATGTACAACTAGTTGATATCAAGGATGTCATTGGTAAATTCAAAAAGGGATTCTCAGTAGAAGCGTTTGTTATAGCTGCTGTGTTAACTGTTTTTGTTGCTTCGGCTTCTTTGGTTACGTTATTTTCAATAGCTTTTTGAGGTTGACTTTCTTTGTGGGCCAGTATTGTTGATGGCTGTACTTTCCTCGTAGCCTTTGTTTTCAACTCACTATTGTTAGTTTTTTCGAAATAAGTCACAGGTTGAAGGAGAGCATCATTCCTCCTGTGATTGTCTTTACTATTACCGAGCACTGTGTTTTGGGGCTCTTCGGCGGGACTATCGGCTCTATTTCCACTCACAAGGGGAAATGACATGAGGAATGCGGCCGTGGGAGAAGCTGCTAAAAATTCCTCAGCTAGTTCGAGGCGCGCATTTCCACCATCTACAGCGCTGTCACACAGCGACGTGTCCAAAATCGTGGGTAATTTATTTTCTTTGTCTTTATCGCCAGCTATTACTTCTGGTATTTTATTAATTGCATTTGTAGTAGTATTGCTTTCAATCATAGTTTTAATACTGTCAGTTACTTTGGGTGCCACATTTGTAGTTACCTTAACTGATGTGACGTTTATTATTGATTCTGTACACTTTCTTTGACTTGAGTTAGACTTACTAGGTATATTTAGAATGTTATTGGTTTTATCTGAATTCATGATGGACTCATTATTAGGCACATTTTCATTCACAGTACTTACATCATTTAGATGTGTTGTTTCATCAAGAGTTTCTTTAGATTGTGTTAAATTTTTGTTGATATTATTTATTTCGATGTTTTCAGGTTGCGTGTCGACCCTTTGCTTTGAAATAACGCCATTTGAACTGTCTGTTACATTCTGTTGGATTTTGATTTCCGATTTTTGTTGAGTTTCGTTTATGGCTGCTACTAATTCTGGTTTTGTTGGCACACATAATTTTGCAGGCTTGGATTTTTTTGTGAACTTTTTGGTAATATTACTTTTTATTTTTCCACTTTTCTTGGCTTTTGTGACGGACAGGGAGTATGCAGATATGGGTAAAATATTAACCATAGTAGTTTTAGTTACATCACCACTATTGCGGCCTATCATAGGCACAGGTGATTTGCTGAATGTTTGCAAATTTGGTTCTACAAGTAGTATTGCAGGGGGTACTGAAGGAAACAGTAGCGGTCTTTGTGGGAAAATATATGGTGTGGCAGGTAGAACAACAATAGCATTCTCTGGTCCTGAAATAAAACATGGTGTAATAAGTTTATTTGCTTGCATACTTACTCTACATCTATACTAATATTATAAAGCTGAAGAGTTTGTTTGTTTGTTTGTTTGTTTGAACGCGCTAATCTCAGGAACTACTGGTTGGAATTGAAAAATTATTTTTGTGTTGGATAGTCCATGATTCTAGGAAGGCTTTAGGCTATATAAAATATATATAAATAATAGTTAATATTAAAAAAATATCTGAAAAGTGAGTGTGCGAAAGAGACAGACAACAAGATTCTGAGACGTTTTCAATATATTGACAAATACTCTGTCAGAGTGACGTGTAAATATTGACGGTAAAGGTGCGTTCCACTAAGCGCCCACAACAATGAAAATTCTCCTATACCTAATCGATCCACATAACGACCGCGGTCGTTGTGGTCGCGGCGAAAACGTCAATTATAATGTCATAACTTACGCTCACGACGACCCATCTAAAAAGGTGGGTCGAAGTGATCGTTGAATCGAAGAAAATTTGCGTGATTTTCAGAACTCAAAGCATATAAAATGGCGACTGTACCTCTTACCAAATATCCAAGTGTCGCCGCAAGACATTTTAATTCTATTTGAACGTAAATTAATTTAAAACACCAATAATATTAAATATAAAAAAAAACATTATATTTTTTTTCAATATAAATCTATTTAAATTAATCAAGTTTATTTTCAAGGCTTACAGATTATAAACTAACATCTTAAATCTTTTGCTTTCTTTTTACTAACTCGCCGTTTGTATTATTTATCTGCACTGCACGCTCAAAACGCTCTGTAATCCATTCCATTTGAGGTTACGACAGTAACGCTTACAAGCAAACTGTGGTCGTGAGCGTGATCATTGTGAACGCTTAGTGGAACGCACCCTATGTATAGCTAGACTGACATTTCATTCAAGTAGTAGTTTTGACAAACCTCAAATTACAGTTTCTTTCATAACAACAAAAGCAAAAAGATGTTTGTTGTGTTTTAGTGTGAGTTTCATAATTAATCGTCGTATTTTATTAGTAATACCACCCGTAAGGCGTCAAAATATCCGTTGGCGCACACCAGTTCGATCGCAGTGTAACGCAAGTCCTATTCAATCGCAGTGTAACGCAAGCCCAGTTCAATCTCAAATCAAATGGTAAATACAAATTTCTCCAGATTTATTTCCTGGGGAATTCTGAAGAAGAAGTAAATGAACGCTGTTCGCAGATATCATTTAGCAGTTACAACAACTTTTGCATGAACATAATCAGTTGATCCAATTGTTCAAAACTGTCTTACAAGTAATGTGATGCCATCGGACAATCAGAAAATAGTGATCACAGCAGACAAGCGACCTGCAGGAGACAACATGTCATGAGAGAGGCATCAATGCACCAATGTTAAATGATGTTGCCTTAATCGTGATTGGGGAGAATATGGAGTCTTGCGATATTGTAATGTAACCAAGAAATGATGCCATCATCCTTCAGCATATTAGGGCAAATTCTCACCTCTTATTAAAATAATCTAATATCCATGTAACAATAAATGAATATAAACTACACCTAAACAATACTTTTAATGCCTAACTTTTTAACATAATAGTAATGTTTCAAACTACTTAACCCTTTCGTTAACAAGTCAGCAGGCATTTCAGTAGTTGGCAAATTGCCTTGGCATTGAAATTTTGACATTGAAAAAATGGCATTGCCATGTACTCGGCCTCAGTACTGGACAATGCCACTGTCGGTTGTTTTCTGCATTCATATGATATTACAGTACCAGACAATTTAAATCAGAAACCTGTATAAGATCTCCTGTCAATAGTATTTGATGTCCAATCTGAGTCTACAAATCCTTCTAAGTTTTTATTATCATTTGTAAACATTAAACCATAAGATTTTGTTTTATTTAAATATTCTAACACTCTCTTTGCGTTTTTCCAGTGAACTGCAGTAAAACAATTGTTAAATTGGCTTAAATAGCTGACACTGTAACTGATATCTGGGTGTGTAAGTATAGACAAATACATAAGACTTCCTATCAGTTGCTGATAAGGATATTATTTACAAACATTTTCTGACTTATCCAACTTCAATTTACATTCAATAGGAGTATCAACAACATTACAGTTTGACATCTTAAACTTATTTAAAATATGTTCGACAAAATGCTCCTGATCTAATGATATACAACCATTTTTATATACTTTTACTCTCATACCTAAGCATTCTTTCACTTGCCCTGAATCTTTAGTTATGAAATTTGACATTAAACTATGTTTCAGTTCATCTGTCAATGCCTTGCTACTGGAAAATATGAAAAAATCATCGACAAACACAGTTTTTAAAATTTGTTCATTATTTACCTTTTACTATATAAACTAAATAAACATGGTTCCAATTTAGACTTAATATAACCCTGGCTTAACAAACAATCATCTACTCTCTTATTCCACTGCCTTGCTGATTGTTTAAGTCCATAAATTGCACGTTTTAGTTTCAGTACACTGTTACTCTGACATTCTAAATTAGGTGGTACTAGCATGTATACTGTTTCATCAAGGTACCTAGCCATTTAAAAATGCAGTGTTAACATCAAGATGAGTAATTTCTAAATTTAACTTTACACTTAAAGAAAATAACATTCTCAAAGTGTTAATACAGGTGAGTATGTTTCTTTATAGTCCACACCTTCTACTTGGGTAGAGCCCTTAGCGACTAAACGAGCCCTATATCTCACGTTATTATCACTTTCAAACTTTCTTTTGAAAACCCAAATTTTAAATTCTTTTCACAAATTTTAGAGCAAGTGAATGAATTTGTATATCTAGGAAGCATGTTCACACGAGATGGAAAGTATGAAAAAGATATTGAAAGAAGGCTAACTGCCGGTATTAAGGTGAATGGGGCCATGTCGGTGTTGATGGCCAGCAACGGTTGCTGTCCACAGCGTGATATTTGTGCCTACTTTATTGTATGGCAGCGAACCCTGGGTATGTCAGAGGAAGTATGAAGATAGCTTAAATGCAGCTGAGATGCGATATTAGCTGCGAAAAACGTGCGGAGTAACGATCTTAGTTCGAGTCCGGAATCAAGAGATTCGCAAATCAACTGGCGTGAATCAGGGCGAGATTGAAAAGATGAAGAAAGGCATGCTACGCTGACTTGGACATATAGTAAGGTTGAGTGAAGAAAGATTGACGATACAGATATACAAAGCAAAAGTGTGTGCAAGAAGACGCAGAGGAAGGCCACGTTCCAACTACCTGGATCAAATCGATCGGACGCTCAAGGACGGGAACGAAAAGAGTACTCGAAACCGACGATCATGTATGAAGAGACTGATGAATGTGGACGAAGCAAAAGAAGTATAAAGTCTAGAGAGAACTGGCGCTCTATACTCCCTGCCTACCCCCTTAGGGACTTGGTGTGATGATATGTATGTATGTATGTATGTAAATTTTCACCCATGCGAAGCTGGGCGGGTCAGCTAGTTATATATAAATGTATTTCAGATTTAACCACTAGCATACCAACCCTTTTTATCAGTTATTCTAGGAAGTAATTTCGGCAGTGCGTGGATTTTAGATGTTGATGTAGTTTGACTTATGTGATTCGTTTCTTTCGTAACAATTACATTAGTGCTTAATGTTTTCTCTTTTAGTGCACTGCATTTCGATTTCTGCATCATCACAAATTTTACATATTTATTACCTGAAAAAAATGTTTATCATAGGCATAAACACTTCCATATGATCTCGTAACAGGACTATGCATGAACAACGTGCCTTGTTTACGCAATTCTACTATTATATAAATGCAGAAGATTGTGAGGATGTTAGTTCCTCTTTCATGCAAAACTTCTGTATGCAATTGTATAAATTTGGCACAGAGATATGTATTTAGATATGGATTAACAAACATAGGATATGTTTTTCGCAAAAACGAATGAAATTTGTGCAAGTGAAACCGCAGGGCTAATAGAGTAGATACAAATTAACCTGTAAGGTTCATCATAATATTAAATTGAAGACAGTCTCTTAATTCTAACACAGACACATCACTTGCTTCAAATGTGACACTAGATTATAGAAATATTTTTTTTTTACTAAATATCAAACATATTAATATACCCATACATACAAATTAGAAATCAATAATTTTATAAAGCTTTACACCCATATATCTATGTATGTACCAACTTACTTTTACTTTTTTTATTGAACTTAACACAAACTTGAACTGAAGCATCCTTTCTATCAAATTTCTTGTGTTTATTAGCATCCAATTCCACTTGTAGGGCTAGAATTTCAGCCTCTGAAATGGAACATGAATGAAATATTGAATAAATTTCAAGAGTACTGGAAACCGATGAGCATGTATGAAGGGAGTGATGAATGTGAACGAAGAGAAAGAGGTATGTAGGTCTAGAGAGAGCTGGCACTCTATTCTCTCTGCCCACCCCATTAGGGACTGTGCATGATGATATTTATGTATTTTAGTACTATTTCAATCTGCTCAGTGCCGGACAAACAATATTAAAAGACAGAAAAAGTATAAATTAGTTTACATATAATTTGTACCAGTAAACCAGTTCTACAAGTATCTGTAATATTAAAATAGCAGTTTTTTTCTTAATACATGTGAAAGTATAGTGTGTGTGTGATAACAAAAACACTATTTATAATTGAATTTGTCTATTTGTACCAGCTATTTGCCAAAATAGCTGGACTGATCCTGATGAGACTTTCACAGACAGATAGCTAATAATAAAAGTAATATCTACACTAATATACAACTTACTCAATTGTGTCCTCTCCAGAACACAGTTATTTAAGCAAAGAATTGCTTTTTGAACAATTTCAATTTTAGGATATTGCACATCCTCAATTTCTTTTCCAGTTGTATTGTTGGATTTGATTATGGCTTTCACGATATCTCCAAGTCGCGTAAGTGCATCATTAAATTTATTACGCCTTTGACGTTCCCATTCGCGGCACCGGCTGATGAATAAGGAATATATATATATATATATATATATATATATATATATATATTATATTGCAAAATAACTAATAATTATAAGTCAAATTAAGACCAAAATTATACGCACGTAGGAGTTCGGGAAGTGGTTGTCGTTTCCATAATGGTGAATGAATGGATAACAAATAATGTTGATTCTATGAAACTGTAATTTTATTTCAAAATTTTTAGGTTTACAAATATGGGTCTCTAACTTGGTCCTTCTATACACCCAACGTTATCATAAAAAGTAAACGGCGTAATATAATATTGTATTTAATTAGTATATATCAATTTTTATTTATTGTACTGACACTGACACTTCGAAGATAAGACGACAAGATAAAGACTACTGTCAAGAACTGTCTGGCAGGATGTTCTGTCGTAGATATAAAATAAAATGTTGCAAAACTATTTATTAATACAGATAAACTAACTAAAAAAAATAACTTTTATTTTCGAAATACATTATACGAAGCTTCATACTAATATTATGAATTTGCGGTCATCTGCGCACATTTATTTAAAAGGAAAACTATCACTGCTAAGTTGGCTATTTAGGGTAACCAGTAATAGTCGGTTATAAAATGTACATGGAAAAGTAAAAAATCCTAAAAAATCTAGTTTTTTTGTTAATTCTTAGAAATACGTATATTAGGATGAACAACTACGGTACCCTACACGGCACGTGGCCTGACACGCTCTTGGCCTGTTTTTATTTTTGGTGCATAAGCGGGCTAATTATACTATCTGCAATGTCTACAGAAATAGACTTTCGTAATAGTTATAAATTATAATCTATGGACTCTTTGTTAGTGAGTCACCAGCTGACAACTATAATAATAACAAATTAATAACTTCTTTCCTGGGGTGACTGGGTTTTCCAGTTTGATTCAGAGTATTTTTATGTAGGTTGTGTGGATTAATCGGAATAAGTAAACTAGTACAAAAAGTATTGATTACACATAAGTAAAGAGTATCAAATTTTGCGTCGATAAACCGTGCGGATATAATTTTCAGTTTGTAGTTACAAGAAGCTTGCTCGAATCAAAATGTCGCTTTATCCGTCATTGGAGGATATGAAAGTGGATACGATGGTGAGGGCTCAAATGGGCCACCAGCAAGTGCCGCATGCATCATATCAGACTGGTGCCACACCTACGGGTCATATGCTCCACCATAATGTGCCTCCGCCTTCTTATCGGCCAGCGCTTGCCGCACCTAGTGCTCCCTCAGCAGCGGTGTACCCCGCCCTTGGGGACTACATGGGGCTAGAACTGTCTCAGGATGTCATCGCTCGCAACATGCCCGAGTATCGAGTGCAGACGGTAAGAAATGCGTCTTAAGCAACACAAATAAAATTGCATCATATTTATTTTAAATATTTTTTATACATTCTCTATTGAGCTATACATATTATAATGAGCTGGAATACAATTGCCAGTAGTAAAATTTGGTCAGACATTTTAATAAAGATAGGTTTGGATTTGTTAAATAAATTAACTTACAAAATGTTGCAGGTTCAGTCAAGTGGTGCGGTGACTAATTTGATTGCCCCGTTGTCATCACAGTCGCCTTCGTTACTGAAGGCAACTGTTACTCAAGCTATTAGGCAGGTAGTGCTATGCAAGGATAAAGATGGCAAATGTGGGCTGAGGGTCCATTCAGTTAATAGTGGTATTTTTGTGTGCTATGTAGCAGCTAGTAGCCCTGCTGCCTTAGCTGGCTTGAGATTTGGTGATCAAATTCTAGAGATCAATAATGTTACTTTGGCTGGCATGACTATGGATCAGTGCCACTCATTACTGAAAAATGCTCCAACAAATGGAATCACCTTGGCTGTGCGTGACAGGTAATTTATTATATGAATTATAATTTTATAGATCACAGACACTCAAGGATGGGAATGTCATTAAAACCAACAAGCATGTATGAAGAGACTGATGAATGTAGACAAAGCAAAAGAGGTATGTAAGTCTAGAGAACTGACGCACTATTCTCTCTGCCTACCCCGTTAGGGACTCGGCATGATGATATGCATGTATGTATAATATATTAACATATCACACTGAGTCCTGGTTGGGCAAAGAAAGAAGACCACCAGTTCTCTCTAGAGCTATAAACCTCTTTCTCTTCATCCACATACATTCTTGCAAATTTTGATTACTCTTGACATTTCTGTCCTTGATTATTGAATGAATTTGATTGTGTACATTATTATAAGAATGCACCAAACCACATGTGAAAAATCATTGTTAGAGAAGTATGACCTCAACAGAGCTGAAATCATGACTACTTAGATGCATAATTTCTACATCATCTTTTGTATATTATAAGAATAAAATCTAAATACTTTAAATTATATAGTTATTAAAGTGTGTGGTGTATAATAGTGGCTCACACTTTGACTTTTAACTCTGATTTCCAGACCATTTGAGAGGACTATTACCCTCCACAAGGACTCCCTGGGCCATGTTGGGTTCCAGTTTAAGAGTGGCAAAATTGTGGGATTGGTTAAGGATTCCTCCGCAGCCCGAAATGGCCTTCTAACAGATCACCAGCTCTTGGAAATAAACACAGTGACTGTTGTAGGCATGAAAGATAAGGATATATCGAAACTTATTGATTCCAGTCCCTCAGTCGTAAACATCACAATTATACCAAGCTTCATATATGAGTACATGATAAGCAAGTAAGTACCATTGGCATGTTATCAGTATGATATACACCAGTTAGCATAGCATTGAATCTTATTTAAACTTATGTATTACAGTAATAATATTGCTTCCTAACTTCCTAAAATTGAGAATATTATGAGAATGCTTTATTATCCTTCCTTGTATTGTATGTACATTCATTAAATCTTTAAATGATGTGTGTTTTCCTTGATTATATATTTTATTTTCCAGGATGTCTTCATCACTCTTCAAGGAGTTAGACCGCATGCCGGCTGTCTAATTACCGAAATGTTGATACTGAACTACATTACTACTATTTTCAATGAACACGAATTTATGTACTTTCATTACACACTAGACACTATTACTCTATTATTTGTTAAGGTCATTGAAGTATTTTTTTATACAGTGAAACCTTAATATGTGGGATCTGATTTGACCTATTTGCTTATTTCTTAAAGAGCCTTTCCATTTACCTGATTTCCCAGATATACTGTCTTTGTAGCATTTATAGAAGGTCTCATACCCTAGATAGTATTGACAAACAATGCAAATATGTATGGGATTAGACTGTTTATTATAACTAAAGTGTCACAACTTGTCTAAACCTAAAAAATATCCCACTTTACAGGCTAAAAAGTACTTGGGACTTTTTAGCTAAACAAATAGAGGTAAACATTGAATGGGACCTCCTTGTAATTATCAATAACAGAGGTTTCTCAGATATCCAGGGCCCACTTATCCAGGTTCCACTATATTACACTTGCTGGATGTTCAAGGTAACAGTCACAATAGAGAGATTATACATTGATATGGAGTTTAGGGATTTTAAGTGCCATTAAAAAAAAAACTCGTATCTTTGAAATGTATGTTTTTTTTTAATAACATTGAATCTTTCCTCGTTTATTTCAAATTACATGGATGTACATAATTTTCAATAAACTTCAGGTATTTATAAACCAAGCGAGAAGATAATTTAGATGAGAGATGGGGTTAGCGATTTAATTCAACAACAATTTTATTTAAATAGATAAATTGACAATGTGCTATTTTCCAACAAAAAAGTCTTTACTTGTAATAAATTTAAAATATATTTGTGTATAAACTGATTATATTTGATTAATAGGTATTAAATAAATATATAATTATCAATACTTAATCCGTAAGTTATAGAAAGATCATCTGTGTAGAACTTCTTCCTCAACCACTGCAGCTATGTAGCCTGACAGTGACTAAAGGTTTTATTAAGTAAAAGTTACTGTTACCTTAACATCCACTATTGCATTATGTGATGAGTAAATTATATATACTTGTCAATTTTTATCGTAATTATCGTTAATTTTATTATAAGCAAAGATATGTTAGCCAATATGACTATATTGTACACTATACATTATACATTATACATTGTACAGTATACACTGTAAGGGCTGTGAGCAGAAACAAGAAGCCAATGATGTCAGGATTACAGTTTGTGCATGTCGTGGGTAATCTGGAGTAGTGCCATGACGTGTAATTGCCATCATTATTCAAGGGTGCTAAGCGAACATTCATAGATATATTATGTCTGCCCCTTAAACATTACTGAATTGTGATTGCAATCTCACGTTGCGGTAAGACTAAGGAATACGGAATATTCACTCACGGTGCTTTTAAAACTTGAAAACAAATTTTACAAATGGAGACTGTCAGAATTATTTACCCAATTTTATCATTTTACATATATATATATATATATATATATATATATAAGCATTTTTTCACTTACAAATACTAAATAATATTCAACTTTCTACATTCCCTTAATTTCCTTTGGTACCGTTCTGTAATTGATTACGTTTTGCTGACAAAAGATGTAATAAAATGTAACGATTTATTTTTTAAGAGCCACAAGCAGATATCTGAACGAACGCCCCGGTGAAGTATTCTCAAATGAGTATAGCCTTGGGTTCAACAAGGATGTGAGACTGTAAGAGGAAGGGGAGGGAACACACGAAGGATACATCCGGTACAATGATCGTCCATAGCTTATAACTTACCCTGTTAGTATAAAAACGACTTATTAGCAGAATTTATAACCCCTAAAAATATACTTTAATTTGTTAAATTTGTTATTTTGAAATGAATATTGAAGAAAAAGTCGGGGTATCCGTTGGCAGATTTTGAGAAACGTATTTTTTTTACTTTTTGCGTCTTTCTGTATACATTTTAACTCTGGAAAATATTGTTATCGTTAGTAATTGTTAAATGTGAGGTAAATTCAAATATTTTCACAATAATTTTGCGTATGAGTAGATTAGTGTTTTGAGATTCTAATGAATGTTTGTTAACTGTAATGGTAAATAGTTTGTGTTCATGACTTGCTTTGCACACATGCTTTTTCCTCGTGGTTCCGTCACATTACTATCACGGGGATATAACCTATTCTTATTACTAGGCTATTATTATTATCGAACTTTTTCTAATTGTAATTTATACTGTAATAGGCGAAAATGATTTTAATTAAGAAAATTCTACACTAGGCATATAATTATTATCGTATAGTACCCACTTAGAAAATAAAGATAAAGATAAAAAACAGTATTATTTTCATAAATAACTACACCTTTCCGACATCGTTATGCATAAGCGCGAAAGGGGCACATTTACAAACGTTGAATAAATTGTCCCTTAATCTTTATATAAGTATGATAGCAGTAGCACGTCGTAGTAAAGCTGATCTGCAAGTCGAATGACTGCTGAACATCTGTTTTGTTACCAATTAGTAGGTAACACTCACTAAGAGATGGTATGACATTGTAATAATGTCAGAATCATTTGAACGTACATGTATTCGATTATGTAGGTCAGAAGATTAGACACTGTGCTCCAGTTTTTACAATACCTACTAAATTATAGTCAGCGAGGTTTTTCCTTTGACGGAAAATCGTACCTGCCTATACTGAAAGGTGCAATCTTGTGTAGTAGTATTTTGTACTATGGCAGCGATCTAACCTCGACCTTGACCTCGGACACCAGATTCTCAAGACAGGTGATGTGACGAATGAGTGCCCGTGAAAATTTCACTCTATACAAACTGAAGGCTTTTGAGTTTCCAAACGACTGAACGGGTGCGCGCTTAGCGACAGACGCTTTTTACTAGTACTGCGATAATTGACATAGGTTTAGGGTGATACTTACCTCTGATTGTATTGGTCGTCTGGTCTAGTGTTTAGAGCTGACTGAAGCCTGAGGTGCCGGGTTCGTTTACCACTGGGCGGGTATTTGTGTGATGAACATGAGTATTTGCGCCTTAGTATTTTTAAAACATAAGTACAACAAACGGTCAACATATTTTAAAATAATAGTTACTTAAATAAACAGTGAACCGGGGTGGCCGAGTGGTTCGAGTAGTTGCCTGCGACACAAAGATCGCAAGTTCGAATACCGACTGCACCAAGGAGTTTTTCTGAACTTTAGTACAGTGATTAGTCACACCACGAGCTTTACGGCTAAGGAAAACACCGAGAGGAAACCTGCATACGTCTGAGAAGCAATTCAAAGGCGTATGTATAGTCGTGCTTGAGTAACGGCGATGGACTCGCCATCTGTCACGTTGGCACCTAATATACCTCTGGCGGAAAGTGGGTGTGTGGGTACTTCCTATACACCTCTGCCTACCCCTTCGGGGACCCTTGTGGGAAGGCGTGAGGATATATAATATATTATATACTCATCTGTGCGTGATAGGTTTTTCCAACTGAAACTGACATTAAAGTAAACAGCTTCTGAACACCGTAACTGTCCCACGACTTGCTTGCTTATGCAATGCTTTATGGGGCTACCTTACGGTCCATCATAGAACTGACAAGTGTGACAAGTTAGTTATTAATTCAAAAACTTTTTGGTACAGACCGCAAGGATTGAAACTGCGACACTGAACTTGCAAGCGACGGCGAACCACATGATCCACTCGGCTCCTCTATTCCTACATAGGTATGTGTAATTTAGTTAAACAGAAGCATTTAGTGATTATACATGACTTCACAGACACTTCCTCCTTTATTATTGAATACCATCTGTCTTAATTCATAAGCTCCTTATTGAGTTTGGTATAACTATGTACCTATATTACGCCGAGTTTTCGCGGTGTGGACATAGAGAGATGAGCGCTAGTTCTCTAGACTATATAAAGTTATAGGTATGGGTTATGTGGAAATTAAAGTCGGGATTATAAAGTGAGGACCGTATTTAATGATCGTACATACCTATTAGGTGATCAATAATTAGATTTAGATATATCATGTAGACAATAAACTTTCCTATTCTAGTCCGCGCGGATCTAGTTGGCTCCTTAGGCATTTAGCGGAGGTGCCCAGCGCTGACTGTAAATAAGTAGGTAGGTACTCAATACGGCCACATGGATTTCAATAAATAGACAAGATAAACATTTAATATTCAGAGTACATAATATGTAGATACATTGTTTAAAAAACGGAAAGTCGATTTTAATAGTATGGAATATAAAACTGACTCACATTCAGACCGTCCAGAATCAAGTGATATAGAGGATATCTCAGAATAATTTAATGTAATTTGTTACGTGTCGTGGTTTGTTTTTGGTTTATTTTAAATTACTACATAATTGCAATAAAACACCAAAAAGTTAAACTGTTTTTCTAATTATTACTTCTGTTGTTGATTTATTAATGTAATTGTCACTACTGCGGCTACAGAGTTCCGCGCGAACTATAAAAGTACTACTAGGTATGTACCTACGTCCCAGGAGAATATCGTTTTCTAAGTACCAGTACCTGGATACAGACTAGGCTACGATCCTGTACTACGCTCGAAGTTAGTCCTGGTGAGCACATTAAGAACATGATTATTTTACCTAAACATATAGGTATAGTAGGTTTTTTCAGAAATGTTATTATTTAATTAACTGTTGTCTATAAAAAATAAGAGAATTAAATAAATTGTACTAAAAAGAAGGTACATCCTTACACTAACTTTCAGATTAGCTATACGTATCAATAATTATTAATTCGTGTATATTACCTAATATCAATTATGAAGACCAATCAAAGTCAATAAATTATGTCTAGCGGGTTGTGGAATGTCCAGTTCGGTTTTAAGATCACTTTTGGGCATGACCAAGACTTTGGAATGAAGAAGCTATCGCTCTCAGATGGTGGGCAGTTCTGTCGGGCGAAGTATTCCATTGAGTATAAACTCCAGAGGAGACCTGCAATTAAAATACAAACCAGTTACGATATATAACCTGCCTCGTGAAGACTACCTATTTAAAACTCTACGGACTCAGCTCTTGAGGTAGGCAGTCTGCCTATGGCGGAGACACATTAGGCAGACTGCCTGGCGTGAATGATGTGTTCTTACTAATACATTGTCTATGCGCTCAGTTCATAGTGTAGACTATACATATTAAACTGTTAGTGATGATATGTATACATAATTATATATTATATAATAAATAAAAATGTAATATTATTGTCTGAGAGGCAAATCAAAGGCGTGTAGTCGTGCTAGTAACGGCGAAGGACTCGCCATCTGCCACGCCACTTAACTAATGGCGTTATATTATACCCTATTTGCTTTTATATATACAATACATGGGTTATTACACAAATTGACCATAATAATTCCTAACCGAACTTTATCCCAAACCAAGGCGATTCTACTTTTATCTTATATACAATCATCACATCGAGTCGTTCACGGGCTAGGCAGAGAGAGATAAAAAGCGCCAGTTCTCAGATATCCTATAGTCCTCTTTCGCTATGTAATATAATTCAATTATTATTACTAAGGTCTTATATTGTATCTCCATACACATATCAATCATAGAAGAAAGGTACACACGAGTTCCTTCATATATTTACATACCCAAATTAAATAAGAATATTTATGTTAAAATATTCACGTATTTGTTAACCAACTCGACGGTACCTCCATCGGTTTTAAGCTGGGATTCGAGAAGTTTGTGTAAACATTATTTTGTTTTTGTTTGAAAGGAATTAAAGTTATCTGGATATACAAATTTAGGAGCAGAATGGTTGCGATAAAACAAAAGGTTGAAGAGTAAAAATACCCACTTGATTGTGAAGGATCCTTACCATTTCCAAGGAAGAAAGACAACCACATGAAAAGATTGAAGATGCTCGGGAAGCGCTGGCCTGCGCTGGCGGTGATAGGCAGCATCAGGAAACCGAAAACTGCGAACTCAAGCAGCAGCACCGGGTAGAAAAACCCGAAAGACAGAGCTAGTACCCACTCATGAGCCACGCCTGACACCTGCAAGGGGGAATATCCTATATTCAAATCATTTGTTTATGTATGCATTTAGGTACGTGTAGGAGGTATTCATCGGAAACCTGGGTACATCCAGGGACAGTACAATGTCGTGCTGCTACGCTGTCGTGGCATTTCGAACTTTTAAAATATTAATAATAATATCACGTCTTGAAGTTTTCCCTAGGAAGTTTTTACCCTTGATAGTCCACTTGCCACCTCCCTGCTTTACTTGTCGTTGCTTTACTCTTAGTGTGAACTAATATATACAACTAGGAATAAAAGTAAGTACTATGCAATAAAGTATAAGTTTTGTACAAACAACAATAACATGTACAATATGTCCAGTAATGAATGTGTCATGAAAATTTGAAACAACTTTGGACTATTTCGATGAATTTAGTTTTTCATAAATCAAGATATTGTCAAGGTTGGGTTTCATTAAGAGAATTTTATTGTAACATTGTTTTTTCCAGAGGCGACTCTAATATGGTCGGTCTAATAGTTTCAGTGACATTTCTTTGTATTCATATGACTTATGAACATCCATACATACTTAAATACAACTTCCATGCAATTTCGATGTAGAATATTTAATCGATATATATATATATTTATCTTAATGTCAATGGACTCAGACTTGTACCTATGTTAAACATTGGTATAGATTATATTTTATTAGTCGGCTTCATTATTGATAAGTGATACGAGCCGAAAATAATACTAGATATAGATATTTTTATCATCAAACACGAAAACCCACTTCAAACGCATTTGATGTCCAGTGGATACTTTTCAAGTCCTTTGAGTGTAGGTATATATATTTTCCTTATTACCTTAGTACTTTTCAACTCGCAAAACTCTATTGAAAATGTTAAATTAATTATGTTCGATGTCGAATTAAAATAAATGCTTTATTACCTTCAATGTGGTGACTTTCTTTCACTTCTAGTAGTGGCTATACTAAAAACCTACTTACCTATATATGTTAACATTGTCCTATAATACTATATCAAGCGTTATATCTTCTACACATGAAATAAGAAAGCCAAAAAAGGCAAGCGTCGTTTGCGAGATTCAATGATGTATCTCGTGAGACAATGAGGTTACGTAGGTACTGTGCCATATGATCGCTGTTCCCTAATAACACATTGAAATCCTATTAGGGTGTAATCTTTCCAATTCAATCGCACCCATTAACGTAACTCCCCTAACGTGTTATGCTTTCAGGCCTATTTCCTGTAAGGGAAGTCTAATAAAAGCTCCCCTTATACTACCTTCTTCAATTCTTTTTCAATTACAGACTCCGCTGTAACAATTTACTCTGCTCGGAGTCTAGTTCTCAATTTCAGAGTATTTAGGTAGGTACATACCTACCTAGTAGGTATTTAACCTATTTCCGAACATACAACGCTGGTCAGGATTAGATACTAATAGACGTAATGAGATGACCATTAGGTATTCATCGCTCCTCCACTAACGTTACGATGAATGAACATATATATACTACCACTCGGTCGCCCCGGATAATGAATAAATATAATGAGAAAATTTTTTTAGAATGAGGTTCTCCCTGGAGACCATGGACAGCATGAAGTTCTTCAAGAAGGGTGTGAAAAGATTCCTGCAGGGACGGCAGCGCGCGAGCGATACCCCGGGCGTTGCAGCGTCCATAGGCGGCGGTAGTGAGGTAGGGCATAAAAGAGAGGTAGGGCATAACGGGTTTCCCGTTCGAATTTGGAGCTGCCCGACTGGGGCAGGACCTCCACCTTATAGAAGTCTATAGCCAAATAACCCAACTGTTTGTGTTGTGTTCCTACGCGGTGAATAAGGTTTCCTGTTATGAGCTCCTTGGGGAGGGGGGAGGATTGTTATATTGTGTTGGCAGCAGAGGGATTAGTCCCATTATGCTGCCAACACAGTATAACTCTCCGAACACAGAGTGACAACGCGCAAGCGATACTTCGGTATTGTAAGCGTAAATAGGCTGTTTGCCACCCGTGTGGTACATATTTTTTTATATAGTTTTAAGACGTGATATCGTATCTGAGGGACAGCAGCGGACTCGGCATCTGTCACGTTGTCACTTAAATATACCTATTTCAGGGTGAAATGCAGGTGATATTACACCTGTTATTTGCATTATATTAGTATGATAGAAAGTTATTACGTACGAGAAATACAGTGAAGCCCGCTGCAGTGCGGCCAACGCGCGGCGCCAGGGGCCTATATATGTGCACATGCAGCCACGAGTACACCACCATGTTCCACGCTTTGAAGAACTTCGAGAACTGAGACTTGGTCCACCAGTCCTGCAGGCAGAAAACACTTCACATACTTCTAGCCCTAAGCAGGCAAAGCAGGCAGGATAAAAACACCAGTTCTCTCTAGACTTAGATATATCCTTCGCCATCCACATTCATTAGTCTTTATGAATGTGGATGAAGGGAAAATGCCCGCCGGCTTAGAGGACTCTTCACTCCCAGTTTTTATTTGTTCGAACAAATCACCACGGTATACATAATATCTTGTCGATATCGTTTTTTACCGTGTCGATACTTACCTACCGCATTTTTGGTCGCAGATATGCTGAGTGATTGACCTTTTAATAAATGAATAATGCGTCTTAGATAATTATTTAGTCTCTACGCATTTAAACTTGAATAAGTCATGCTCCTAAATCGGTCACTGTCCTCTCGACAATGTCATCGTTATCGAACGCGGTCATTGCTCGGCGATAAAAAATCAGCAAATCAATGAAATACAGTGGCAAAGCAAAACTGTAAGCAAAACCAGTTATTAAATTAAAAAGAACCTCGTAAAACAGCCTGTCTCCAAACTTTAGTAATTCAGCAGTAGCGTTGAACCACGCATGGAGGACGCAGTAGAAACCGCATAAATAGGAAATAACTCCCGGAAGGATACATGCGAACATAGCGCGTACTACGTGGCCCGCTTCAATCTGAAAAAAAAAACAAATATCGGTATTTAATTCCAACTTCTTCAAACTTCAAAAACCGGTCCCAGAAGACGATTATTCGTATTCACCGTCAAAATTATGTAAAAACTATTTTTCAACAACTGTTTACTTCGACTACAACACCAAATTAAATAGTCTAAGAAGTGTCCGATTGCATGGAATAAGAGCTTCTTGTCACACGTCTTGATCTTTCCACATATTAATTGCAGGTATGTGCAACGAGGGTATTATTTTTTGAGCGAGACATACATATATGGCGTCTATTAATCTGTCCTTTTGGTAGTTTTGAAAGATTATGAAAAAAGCACGTCAGGGCATGTCCCTTCCGTACGGGTAACTTTGGCTCAGGCTGCTTAAATAGTAAAGTAGGAAGACATCAATATTTTACACGCCATTCTACGCTCCAACCCTTTACTATAATTCAATTTCCTACAGGAAATAAACATGTTTCTTTGATTTATCACTTACAACAAATATGTTAAAACTGGGTGCATCGCACGGTTATCAGATTATCGCATCGCCTTAAAATTCTGATTAGCATTAATATGGATATGAAAATACGAGCCTATAATAAGAAGTTTTAAGCAGGCATACACCTAGATATCACATTTAAATACATACATATCATCACCCCGAGTTCCTAACGGGGTAGGCAGAGAGTATAGTGCGCCAGTTCTCTCTAGACTTACATACCTCTTTAAATATACATTTTGAAAGCTTTTACGTACTTCTGTTTGCTTTCCATATGCAGACCAGTAGGGCAGGATGAACCGCTCCCAGAAGAAGCTGTTGTACGATATAACACCGGCCACCTCCAACAAATGGAACATCAAAACACCCCACCTAATCTTCTTTGTTCTGAACATGTAATGAAAAATAAACACACTGAGACGCAACTCGGTTACGCGTGATGTGTCATAAGCCAACTTAAATTGAGTCATGGAAAGCTAACAATATTTTGTCACGTTTTGTTAGGAATATTTTATACCTCACGCCTTCCCACAAGGGTCCCCGAAGGGGTAGGCAGAGGTGTATTATTATTTATTATTATTTTATACCTAATGGAATTTAGGTATATAAAAATAGCAAACATGGGCGCGAAATCACTTAGTTTCAAATTAAACAGTAGGTGTGTTAGTTAATTAAAAGTTAGCAGTTAAGCATAATTTGAGATGTTTACTTAGTTCACAACAGGGAATTTCGCGGATCTTGTGAAATGTGTTCACAAATATTACAGCTGGTTAAGCACGGTCTAAGCGTTCTACCATAGTATGGAATATATGTAAATGAAGTATTGATAATATTGTATTATATTTAGATGCCAAAGGGGTAATTGGTCTTTCGCTGTCTTTCAAGGAAAATTATGAATTTTTCTCAAATTTTTGCAGGTTTTCTCACGATGTCTTCCATCTACGTAAAAATCGTGGTGTGATAAATCACTAATCATAAGGTGTACTAAATTCATTAGTACACGGCGCCGAGGTTCGACCGTCGCAGTCTTGTATTGAAGGTGACTTGAATAACCCCTGTGACATCACCATTATAGTGAAGTAATTTTACATTGAATATCTTATTCCATATAAGAAATACTTAATACCTGGGATATTCATCTTTGTATATAAGTGTTGGTGCGAAGAGAAAATATAAATAATGTTTGAAACTGGGAAGACGTTCGCCCGTGTGACATCGCGGCGCACATGCTATCGTCACGGCGTGAATCTTCATGACGAAACGGAACTGAAAAATAAATAGCTTTTAATTTTATCAAAAAACACCATAAAACTTGTGCCAAGCGTGTATAACAAAACCAAGCTAGTTTTTCACTTCTATTCAGCTGAGAAGGAACTTTAGAAGCTACTTGCAGCCATAGTAATGCTGTATATCTAAAAAGTTTTCGGTCATGTTAGTTTTGTTAGTTTTTCCGACCATTCATTAACTTTTAAACTACATTAACTGCTTGCAACACTTTATTGATCTTGTTAACACACACAAATAACTGCTCTATAAACTGCCTACCCCGTTAGGGACTCGGCGTGATGACATGTATGTATATATGTATTAACAGTCAGAATATTTTATTAATATATATAAGACATACAAGAATGAGGTACAAATATCGTAATCGTAAGATTAAGACACAAAATATTGCTAAAAGAAATCGATCTCGGTAACCAAGCTTTATCCAAGAGCTCTGTCTATCACGTCAGACGACTGTCACTGATTTACTTAATGTGCCGGTTTCAACATTTTATTATAATTTCATTGGTACCTTTTATGTTTTTTTCTGTAATAACACATCCTATGTTATAGGATGTGTTATGCGATTAATGAGCTATAAGCATATCAAAAATTGTGTTTGGTTGTTATATGCCAATCGGCCGTAAAAAATATTGATAATTAGATTCTTACATTGTAATCAGAAGTGTTAATATAATTAATATCGTAAGTGCCTATTTCACAAGCATTTTGAAAAACACGTTATTTTGATAGGTTATATACTTTACTTTTATTCAAACGTTTAGCTTACGTTACTTATAGAAACATTAATAAATAAGATTTCGTAAGTAGTAGATCATCTGGCTCATGTATTCGAAGGTCGCATTTTCATATATGTTTAATCAACATAAATGTTTAAATCTGACTTCTTATTACTCCGTGTATGTGCGTCATGAGCTAGATTTACAGACTCGGGTTCCTTCGTAACCTAAAATACCGTACATAATTTGGTGTTTGATTCCGATCCAATAAACAGGATATCATTTTAAGAGAACAGTTTTATCCGGTTTGCAATAAGTCGACCTATCCCGGTCTGAAACCTTTGGTAGTAAACACATAATGCAGTCTAAAGTAATTGAACGCTAAGGTAGAAAATGCCAGTCGTCAGCGTCATTTGTTACTTTCTTGGCTACGAGGATATTTTTAATTTCCTTAAAAGGATTTTTGATGAATGTTCTACGAGTAGAGTAGTTTTAACTTCAAACACTGTAGTATAAGTGCAGTTTCTGCAGAATACGTCATTTAGAATGTCATTTTATTGGATTGAACTAAATAGAACCCCGTGTATGCTTTTATCGCTGTTAAAGTACAGGACGTATGCAGTTCTCTTCTGGATATTTTTTTTCACCGTAAATCTCGTGGTTTGACTAATCACTGTGCTTAATAAACTCATTGCTACAGTCTGGATTATATATAGCGTAGAATCTACGATAATACTACTAAAACTACGCTATATAAACATGCTGGGGTTGATTCTGCAATCTTATTTTTGCAGCTGACTTATTAAACCATTTGGACACCTATATTCACGATCATACCTTTTTTCATTCAATTTCTTACTTATTTCAGCTTAGAGGTCGACTATATCCTACTTGAGTTACTTTATGTATTGACCAGTTGGTAAATGCTACGTTCTACTTGAATAAACCTGTAAAACAGTGTTTAGAGGCAGCAGCTGGTGTGGGCGCTGGGCTGTTATTTACCGCCAACGGCCGCGGCTGTGACGGGGGTCTCACTTAGCTGATTTATGTAACATTGTACTTTTGACGCCCTCGGTCCTTTAAGGGTCCTCCCTTTATTTCGAATACGCGTAAAACATTTTTTCTGCATATTCATTTTGTTAATGCGCACGATATATCCTCCGAGCTGGCAGTTGGCGCACGCATGCCTACATCACGTGCCGCGTGGAAATATTCAGTGGATACTATCACGCATTTTCTTGACACTTCAATGTGATTTAGTATGTCTGCGTTGTTAGCCTAATAGTATCAAACTTGCAGTTTATATTTTCGAATTGTGTCAAATATGAGTAATATACAAAATCTTACTTATAGTAGTGTTTACGATCTTACTGCAGCGTAACAAATTAATGAATGTGTGTATTTGAAGAGAGTCTTTACTAAGAAAACTTTAGGTTAGTTCTACTTATCAAAAAATATCCTTCATGGCTTAGTAGTTTGTGTACATACATACATATAATCACGCCTCTTTCCCGTTGGGGTAGGCAGAGACCACTTCTTTCCACTTGCTACGATTCTTACATACTTCTTTCGCTTCGTCCACTTTCATTGACCACAGTTTGTGTAGTGACATGTAAATTCAAGGTTTGGACCACGTTGGTCTGTACCAATGAGTTTCGAAGAACACCACGAGTGTTACGGTAAAGTATGGATCCTTGACTATTATTATGATGAAATAAAGACATAATAATAAAACTTTTTAAGTCCCTTCTTTCCAAAGTTTATAATTCAATGTTAATGCTAACTAAATATATTTTTTAGTTCTTCAAATTAGTAACCTTTTTAGCGCAGAATATTGTATTATTTGTCGTTAATTACCAAAAATTCTAAATATATAAATAATATAAATTTAAGTCATACTCAAAATATTATGAATACGGAAAAATTTGTTGGTCTTAAACAGAAATCCTCATTCTATATTAAATTTAAAAATTCATTTTTAGAATCCTAGTTCTAGCTCAAGTTAGGAAAAATATCTTTCATTATATGAGTTCAGAGCAAATGGCACGCGCTACGGTAAGCTGTAGTTATTTTATACCACGTTTGCAGCAAATGGTAAGAATACTTAAGTGTACCTTAATAATATATAGTTTGAATAAGGCATGTATAAAATATATGCTCTAATCCAGAGTAAGCCTTGATGAACAAGACTCAAAGGCAACATTCCACATTTCAGTATGAACTTCGGGAACAATATACAGGCTAGTTTGTAGATGGTAATAAAAGTTGCGCGCCAACACGTAGTTGTGCAAATTACTTTGGTGTGGAGCTTAGAACAATGATTAGTCTACGCTGCACTGAAACTAGATACCGCTATTAAGAAACCGAACTCCAAACTGCGGAAGCCTTATATTGTATCGTGCATATTTGTCTGGTTACTTATTGTGAAACACATTTTTTTTATAATAGGAATAATTTTCCCAATATTAGGCAAGTGAGTCAAGCGTTGGTTGCTAGTTGCTACGAGACGACGTCAGTGAGTCTTTCTTATTTTGAGGTATCTTATTAGTAATTTTACGGTATCTAGTCAGAGAACAACGATGGCCAATAATTAATTTATGGTGCGGAGTATGTCTTCCAATAGGTACAGGTAGGAAAGTTGTTGGGGCATAAGTGGAATTGGCACATAGTTCGTAGTGTTCACGCTTCACTGAGAGTTCTCACTCTTCGGCAGAGATAAATGACTAAACCAACAGTAACTTGGGGTGCTTTGATTAGATTACGAGTAAGCGGACAAATTGGAAGGAATATGGAATACGTACTAAAATTGCGGAGATTGTGTATCTTAATATATCACCTAATACGACGTCACCTACGTCGTCGAAACAGTTAGCCCGATTTGGATGCATATTCTTGTGTATATTTCAGTGGGATCCTAGATGGTTTGAAAACACAAACTTACACGTAAATTTTAAGTCTGTCCGTCGTGTTTCAGGTTTCACTTTTTAACTCGAGCGAATCTGGGCGGGACTGTGAAACATATTATATAGATTTTGTGTAACATTTAAATTTATATACTAACGTCTGTAATGTATCGAATAAAGAAGAAAAACCGCTTTTGATCGAATAGAATATTACTCTGGCTGTTGTTCTACTACTACTTATGTTATTCGATAAACGCTTCCGATGCGAAAATTCCGGAAGAGATTGGTCGCTTCCTCATTCATTAAGCATGGTGTATGCTTCCAACTTCTTAATAATGCTAGTTGATACGTTTTAAGTTTTAATTATGTTGAACTTACCATTTCGCAAGTAACGGCCGCTGCAGATCCAACAGCTAAATGTTCTCGTTTTAGATCCCATGAAGGCACTGCTATCAAAGATACTTGCAGAATTACAAGGCCTATAATACCTAATATTCTCACGAGTCGGAGAACACCTGAAATAAAAACAAAACCTACGTTATTATTGTTATTTATTACAACCTACGTTAATAATGGCAGTTGGTGTATTCTAATCCTAAAGTAAAGTTGATATCGGAACGTGCCGATCAAAATCAATTGATACTACACAATATATAACTACTCGGTAAATGAAACAGAATTCATAGAATCTTTGCTCAAATTTAACTCGTTAAAGAAGTTTAAACAAAAGGCAATATAAAATGAATTTCCCACACTTAGAAGCCTTAGAACCAACAAAAGACAGTCGCTACTTAATTAAAACTTTCCGAAATTATTAAACAACTTTTCATTGTGGCGACTTCTTTTTTATATACCTAGTAATTCACCCTCGGCTTCGTTTGTTCGCAGTACAGTTCGCAGTTCGTAGAATTTCACCAATTTACCTTTGAACTTGCCATTAGAAATGTTGTGGTTTTTAGATATATTGCATTGGCATAATTCACATATTATCGTCATTCTTTAATATGTGCTATTGTCATAATATAGTGTCAAAATAGTTCGGATCATTTTCGTAGAGTGATTATTATTAAATTATTACGCTGTCCCAGATAACTGCCGAAAGAAAATGGTGTAAACGCGATCTCTTTTCTTTGCATATATATTTAGGTGCCAAGCTTGCGCTGTCTCGCAAATCTAGACTTTGCAAACGTTTTTCAAGTACTTCTCAATCACATTAATTTTCCCTTCGATGTATTCCTTCACCGTATTTATGATGAGATTAATTACTGTGCTTTAGTTCAGATAAACTCATTCGCCCAATTTATAGGTTATAAAATTGCTATATGCTATATTACTCAATTGATTTAAGTGTTGTTCAGTAATGTCAACAAACCCTGTCTCGAATCCGGTCGTGTATGTTATTTATGTATGGTCTATTTAGATTGGTTAGTAACAGATTGTTTAGAAGCGTCCTACGAACATAAGATCAAACAACGGAAGTTGCGGTATTCAATATTAATACACACCGTATATTAATATTGACCGTATATTAGTACCGATACACCGGTATTTACGTTGGTGTCTGTGCACGCATATATTTTTTTTATTAAATAATTATCGGGTTTGTATTCGAACTCAGATGTTTTAGAACTATAACGACCATATACATTAAAGTAACAAAAACTAAAAAACACGCTTTTTATAGAAAACCGAATTAAAAAATTGAAAATAAATTTCGATAATATCTTAAAAAGCGTGGGGTGCATGGTGTCAATAGTTATAAATATTTTATTGTCAGATATGAGTAGAGTGATTATCATTTCAGTAATATCTTAAAAAGCACCCCACGCTTTTTAAGATATTATCGAAATTTATTTTCTATTTTTTAGTTCGGTTTTCTATAAAAAGCGTGTTTTTTAGTTTTTTTAAACTATTATTTATTTTCTACTTTTTTGTTATTAGTGTATTGTCATCGGTCCTCGATAAATCTACAAAGTTTGAACGAAATCTGGCCGTTTAAAGTGGGTGAAAATCGCGCCCAAAGATTCCGTTACATACATACATAGATACAACCCAAGCTAATAAAAGCGTGTTAAAAAATATTTCGATTTCTTATCCAAATATACATTAAGGTATAAAATTTGTTTGTGTATAAATAAAACTTATTTAAGTGCCTACAAATACCAAAAATACCCACATTTACATATTATTATATATAGGTGTCTATGATCAATTTCATTTATATGTATCTAGCATGCATTCCAAGAATTACCTACTGACTGATAGGCAGTCGAAGTCCTCGTGGATGATGTCACGGGAAAGCTAGTAAGTATAAAGAGCGCGTTGATGCGGCAAATTGGAAGGCGTGGAGAGTTAAGCCACGTTTTCACTGGAGGACTACAGTAAATCAGTTATGGCTCGCATCGTTTATGATACATGTGCTAGGAAATAATATAGCAAGTAAAAAATATACCATACTACCTAATATATTCGCTAGTAAAAGTAATATATGTAAAATTCCCATGTCTTTTCTGAAACAAACTACAGTGCTTGATAACAACACTGAACTTCATCGCGAAAGAAAACATCGAGAAGAAACCTGCAAATGCTTAAGAAAAATCCAGATGTATATAGTCGTATATCTCAACAGATTCACGATTGTAAATTCGAACCGCGCCAGTCTGCACTCTTTCTGTGCTGTTTCCATTAAATAAGATGTTGATAAAAGATAAAATGTTTTGTTTATTAGAATAATATGGATGAAATAGTATATTATATTCTAACAACTTCGGTAAAATGTAATAAGCATGACATATTTATAAAGTTTGTATATATAAGAAGTGAGCCATTTGATCGGTGTCTTACTTCAGTACGTACAACTAAAGTTAAACATATACGTTGGTATACGTATATAAGAGCAACCGAGTGACTAATTGGAGCGCGCATCGAGCGGAGGGTGCAACAAAAGCCCGTTTGTCGTGAAGTGGGAGCGAGTGCCCTTTACCCTGATACACAGTGGTGCACAAAACTACCATTATACAGGCGGTGAAAATAAACTCAGCTCAGTAAACAAACTCAATCATAGGTGTTCATGAACTGATTACATCGTTTTTTTTTGGCAATGGCATTTATGTGAATACTTTCTTTCCTTTTTTTTTTATACAACAAGAGTGGCAAACAAGCATACGGCCCACCTGATGGGAAACGGTTACCGTAGCCTATTTAAGCTCACGATACCTAAGTATCACTTGCGCGTTGCCACTCTGTGTACGGAGAGTTATACTGTGTTGGCAACATGATAGGTCTAGTCCTTCGGTTGCCAACATAACAATATAACAATCCTCCCCCCTCCCCAAGGAGCTCATTATTGGAAACCTTATTCACCACGTAGGAACAAAACACAAAAAAATTGTGTTATTTGGCTACGGACTTCTATAAGGTGGAGGTCCTGCCCCAGTCGGGCAGCTCAAAATTCGAACGGAGAATCCGTTATGCCCTAACTCTCTTAGCTCTTAGCCTATTTCCTAATTCCATTGTCAAATTTTATCGAATGATTATTAACAACGCTCTGAATAACGTATACAACTTTTACTATATATCCTCACGCCTTTCCACAAGGGTCCCTAAGGGGTAGGCAGAGGTGTATAAGTAATACACCCACTTTCCGCCAGAGATATATTTTAGGTGCCAACGTGACAGATGGCGAGTCACTCAAGCACGACTATACATGCCCTTGAATTGCTTCTCAGACGTATGCAGGTTTCCTCTCGATGTTTTCCTTCACCGTAAAGCTCGTGGTGTGACTAATCACTGTACTAAAGTTCAGAAAACTCATTGGTACAGTCGGTATTCGAACTTGCGATCTTTGCGTCGCAACTTTTACTATTAAAGCTGGAATTACCTACACGAGACTTATGTACTTTACTGAAATGTACATATTATGTCAATACCAATATTATCGACTGTCATATGGCAACCGGGTTTGTATAGTGGCTAATGATCTGTTAAACAATCGAGAGTTTAAGCCTTAACAAATGACCCAAAGGTATTTGTTCTAAATCGAGGAGTATTGTTTGTAAATAGATGTATGTGCGGTACACCGTAGTGTACGGCTGCGAGCGAACTTTACCTTAATTACTTTCTTCAGCCTGTGGCTTATTAACTAATTGGTCCAGGCCACAAGTATGTATGTATTAAGTACTCTGTATTTATAAGCCGTAGTGGCCGAGTGGTTCGAGTAGTCGCATGCAACACAAGCATTGAACGAGTGAAGATATATGATCATATGAAGTAATTTGTACAAACAGATTATTTATGGAGTATCAAGCTTAAATATTAGCTATATATATTACCTATCGTAGGTATGTATAGGTCTATTTGAAAGGATGATCGTATCGCCGTACTTATTTTGAAAAGAAAAGCTCGTTGGATACTTTAGCGACGTATTTAACTATACATTTTGTGATTAAAGATAGCAGAGTCTGAGCAGAAATTTACTTCAACGACGCAACATCAAAGCAATCCGCTTATCTCCCAACGACGCGAAGAGTTATTAATTCTGTCACACATTACGTCCTTGTCCACTTAGTACTAGAGCAGATATGTCTGGAATTAAGTGCCATTTGTGATGCAATTTTCTGTGAGGATGACCGTACAGACGTTGGGTGAAGAGTAGGGGCATGTTAACCATTTATTCAGATTAACACAATATAACAGGAGACACGTAGTTTGTACAAATGTCAGCGAGGCTAAAGTGTAATGAGAAGGCAATATCATAATATTTGGCCGGATAAAGGGACGTGCTTTTTTATATACGCAGCCGTGGTGGCAGAGTGGTTCGAGCAGTTGCCTGCGACACAAAGATGGCAAGTTCGAATCCCGACTGTACCAATGAGTTTTTCTGAACTTAAGTACAGTGATTAGTCACACCACGAGCTTTACGGTGAAGGAAAACATCGCGAGGAAACCTGCATACGTCTGAGAAGAAATTCAAAGGCGTATGTATAGTCGTGCTTGAGTAACGGCGATGGACTCGCCATCTGTCACGTTAGCACCTAATATACCTCTGGCGGAAAGTGGGTGTGTGGGTATTACCTATACACCCCTGCCTACCCCTTCGGGGACCCTTGTGGGAAGGCGTGAGGATATATTATTATATATATTTTATATTTAGAATAGGATAAGCAGGTTTTGTATTTATTCTTAAGCCAACACAGTTACAGTGTCTTACAAAATTGGACAGTAGCTAAATATGTGATAGGTCACAGTAATATGAAAGAAATAGAATTAAAATTACGTTTTAGGTTTTTATTTTTGCCTTACTTTCGCAAAAACCTTACATGTAGAAAAAGCCCCCGTAAACCATATTTCGAATGAGTAACCAGTCCTTTGATAATGTTATCCTTAGAGCTATTTGTTTTATTATTCATATACTAGCGGTCCGTCCCGGCTTCGCAGGGGTGGACATAAGATTTTTTAAATATCTTTTTTAGCAATGAATATAGCCTATGTTGCTCAAGGTGAATGTAACTTTCCAATGGTGGAATAATTTTATAAATCGGCAAAGTAGTTTTTGAGTTTATTCATTACAAACAAACACACACACAAAAATACAAATCTTTCCTCTTTATAATATTAGTATTGATGTATATTATACTTGTAGAGCCTCCGTGGTTGACTAGTTTACATAGTACAAGCTCGGTTCGGGACTAGATAATTACGAGACAAATGTATTACCTTTATGTACCTGGCTGGAGGCCTAGGTCTCGCCATTGACCGGTTAAGTAGCAAAAGTTCCCGGAACTCACGCTACGAGAGACATACATACATACATACATATCATCACGCCAAGTCCCTAGCGGGGTAGGCAGAGAGTATAGAGCGCCAGTTCTCTCTAGACTTACATACCTCTTTCGCTTCGTCCACGTTCATCAGTCTCTTCATACATGCTCGTCGGTTTCGAGTACTCTTAACGTTCCCGTCCTTGAGAGTCCGATCGATTTGATCCAGGTAGTTGGAACGTGGCCTTCCTCTGCCTCTTCTTGCACACACTTTTGCTTTGTATATTTGTTTCGTCAATCTTTCTTCGCTCATCCTTTCTATGTGTCCAAACCAACGTAACATGCCTTTCTTCATCTTTACAATCACGCCCTCATTCACGCCAGTTGATTTGCGAATCTCTTCATTGCGGACTCGATCTAAAATCGTTACTCCGCACATTTTTCGAAGCGATCGCATCTCAACTGCATTCAAGCTATTTTCATACTTCCTCTGACATACCCAGGATTCGCTGCCATACAACAAGGTAGGTACCAATATCGCGTTGTGGACAGCAACTCGAGCATTCTTGCTCAGACTTTTACTGCCCATCAACGCCGACATGGCTCCATTCACCTTATTTCCGGCAGTTATCCTTCTTTCAATATCTTTTTCATACTTTCCATCTCGTGTGAACATGCTTCCAAGATATACAAATTCATTCACTTGCTCTAGAATTTGCCCATTTACCGATATAGCACACTCGGTCACTTGTTCATCTCTTTCGAATACCAGAACCTTAGTCTTGCCAGCGTTTAGGCGCAGCCCCTTTTCACATTCCTCTTTCATTATGGTAACTAGTGACTGCAGTTCACCCTCTGATGACGCCAGTAAGACCGCGTCATCCGCGTATAATAGGCAGTTGACCACTAAGTTTCCCATTTTCACTCCACATCCGTGCGTTCTTAGTGCTCTCAGACAGTTATCTAGATATATAATGAACAGCCAGGCAGACATGATACACCCTTGTTTGACCCCCGACTTCACATCAAACCAGGGTGACATCTCACCGTTAACCCTAACGCACGCCTCGCTATCACTATAGAGTGATTTCACGGCATACAGTAGGGAACTGCTCACTCCATATCCAGGCAACACGTCCCAGAGTTCCTTTCGTACGACTCTATCAAATGCCTTCTCCAAGTCGACGAAAGCGCAGAAAACCCTTTGGTTAATATCCAAAAACTTTTCCGCGATTCCGCGAAGCGAGAAGGTTTGATCCATACATCCTCTTCCTGGTCTAAATCCACCTTGGGATTCCCAGAGAAACCTTTCGGATCGCTCTTGCATTCTTATCGTCAGGATCTTCGTGTACACTTTACTAGCTAAGCTGACCAAGCTGATGGCTCTGTAGTTTGAGCAGTCCAATCGTGATCCCTTTCCTTTATAGAAAGGCACGATGACTGCTCGCCTCCAGTCGTCCGGAACATCACCCTTTTCCCAGCAAAGATTGCATAGCAAATAGATGACGTCCCAGACCGCTGGTCCACCGTACTTGATCATCTCAGCCGTAATCCCATCTATTCCCGCAGCTTTTCCATATTTCAGACTTCTTATCGCTCTTACAATCTCTCCCATACTTATTTTATCCGCTATAGGATCCTCGATAGATTCTGTTGGAGGCAGCTGTATGAGTAGATCAGCGGCATTATCATCATACATATCTTTATAAAATTCACTCCATCGCCTGAGGACGTCTGTTTTGTCTGTAAGTATGTTATTGTCCTTCGAATAAATCACATTCATCCTACTACTAGCTGTAACACAATCTGTCTCTAATAGCCGCATCTTGAAGCCTCCAGCTTTTGATGCGGTCTGCGACTGCAGAACAGGGACCCCCAGCGCGGGATCGCCAGCCCGCGAACAGACCTCTTCTCCTAGTTATAACTAGGAAATGGTCCGTTCCCAGGTCAGCTCCCCTATATACCCTGGTGTCCATTACCTGTGTTCTGAGTCGCTGATCTATTAGAAACAGATCTATCATGCTTCGCTCATTTTTCCGTTCCCATGTATACTGATGAATCCTTTTGTGGTCGAACATGGTGTTCGCCACAAAGAGGTCTCTCTCCATGCATACATCTAATATCAGCTTGCCTGCCTCGTTCACTCCCTTATCACCATACTTGCCGAGTACTGCCTCGTAATCCTTACGGGCTGTCCCGACCCATCCATTCAGATCACCACAAATAATCAGCTTTTCATTCCCTTCTTTCGTCTCTAGAACATTACTCACACATTCCCAGAACTTATTCAGGTCGCAAGTGTCCGCTGAGGCCACCGGAGCATACACCGCGACTAAAAATAGTCGGGTAAGGCCTATTTTAAAGCGAGCCCAAATAAGTCTGGGGCTCACCGCATCATAACTTATCATACATTCTGCCAAGCGGCTGGATAGTAGAATTCCCACTCCCTGGCAGGCGTGCTCGGTATTTGCCACTCCTGACCACAGCACTGAACTCCCGCCCGGGAGCTCGTCTACTCCACTACCCTTCCGCTTGGTTTCAGACAAGCACACAACGTCTAACTCGCTCTCTGTCATAACATCGATCAATTCGTTCATCTTATCAGCCATACCTCCTCTTACATTCCATACACCCATCCTACACTCCACACTCCACTTCCCGCCGTGAGGCACTCTGCGTGATGGGTGGCGGTCCCCATCGCCGCACTGTGCTGTATTTTTCGCACCAGCGGGGACGGACTGGTGCGCGTCGCCTCGGGGGCACGCCCCAACAGCCGTCCGGCCAATGCGCATCGAGTGGAATTGCAGCCCTCTGGGCTGGCAGGAATCGCGACGTGCACGCTTCCACTGTGATCCCCTAGCTACGAGAGACAATACAAAAAAAAATAAAAAAAAAAATACCTTTATGTTTTTTGCTAAGTTTCACGGCTACTTCGTAGACCCTCAGGCCGGCATAGAATACAAGAGTTATGCCAAACTCGAACAGCCATAGTTTCAGTCCTCGGCTGAAGTCACCGAATCCGTTCACCACTGTCCTGAGACCCAAGTGTATCCTGTAACATGTACTTAATTTTGAACCCGTACATACAGCATACTGTGCCTTGTTCGGTAGCCAGCTAAAGTTATGGCATTATGTATTTTAACTATACATTCAATTTTGAGTCGTGGTGACCGAGTAGTCACTTGCAACGCAAAGATTGCAAGTAAGACGAATCGAATCTGACGAATCGACTGTATTCATGATTATTTCTGAACTATTATTTCTGAGTAACGGCGATGGACTCGTCATCTGTCACGTAGGCACCTAATATACCTCTGCCGTAACTACTGCCGTAACTACCCCTTCGGGGACCCTTGTGGGAAGGCGTGAGGCGCGTTATTATGATTATTTCTGAACAGTACAGTGACTAATCACACCAGGTGCTTTCCGGTAAAGGAATACATCGTGCGGGATTCTGGATACTTTTCTAAATGAGTTCAAAGACTCGAGGGAAGGTGTTGAGACATTTCTGTCTACTCCTTTTAGGGAACCTTATAGAAAGGCGTGAAGTTTTATCTATGTATACACATATATGCTTTTTCAATATAGGAGTAGCTTCTTCGGTAAAACAGAGGATTAGCCCAGGCAACTCCGCAACAGGCTATATAATAATGCAGACACGACGACAAGATTGCACTATTAGTCTGTGTCAGACAGCACAGGGAGATAAAATAAATAATCCGTTATTTGAATTAGACATGCCCGTTGGGATTTTGTTTTATATGTCCCAAAGTAGTTAAGTCGCTGAAATTTTAGCTGAGTTCAATTCTAAACTATGTAATTATGAACCTGAATACATACGACTAATGTATTCAGGTCCCACTAACTAGATCAAATCGACCAGCAAAGTCTAGCTTGCTAGCTCAACCCTCAGTCTGCACCAATGGTCACACCACGAGCTTTACAGTAAAGGAAAACATCGCGATGAAACCAGCATCAAAAGAGAAAAGAGATATTCATAGACTGACCATCGTTATAAGTCGTGCCGGTGAGACGGGGTTTATAATCGCATCTGCAGTTGACACTTAATTATAGGTACCTTAGACGGTCTGCCTGATGATAAACGATTACCATAATACGCGCTTGAAATCCTACTTATATTAAAAAATATAAAAGTTTGTACGGATATTTGTTACTCGATCACGCCAGAACGTCAGACCGGAAACCTGCTTACGTCTGAGAAGCAATCCGAAGGCGTATGTATAGTCGTGCTCGAGTAACGGCGATGGACTCGCCATCTGTCACGTTGGCACCTAAAATATATCTCTGGTGGAAAGTGGGTGTGTGGGTACTACATATACACCTCTGCCTACCCCTTCGGGGACCCTCGTGGGAAGGCGTAAGGATTATTTCATAAATAAACTACTAATGAAATCAAATGTTACGCGGAACACTGCTGGTATGAGATAATTATTTTACTTGCTTTCCAGTTTCGATGAAGTCGTAAATAGCTGTGTCGAGTAGCAGAATGAGCAATATGACAGCGAATATGTGGTAAATAGCTTTGATATGGCTCGACGACTGCATCAGAACCGTCAGTGTCGATTCTCTCATAACAAAAGCTGAAGATTGTTTCTTCTCCTCATTTTCTCTCGCGACTTCATTTTGTGTTTCCTTCGCCTTTTTACGATGACGTAATGTGCCCTCTGCCATTGCTCGCGGTATATACCTGTAAAGATAATAAGCAATTGAGATGCTATATTTAACTTGTTGTTGTAAAAACTTGATAACGTTTTTACAACAAAGTAATGGTGGACGAGTAGTTTAAGTCATGAAAGCAAATACAAATTCCGGCGGTCTATCTAATTACATCATGAATTTTCGGCTTAAGTGATTTGTCAAACTACGCCATAAAGGAAGATCTCGTCAGAAAGCCCACACACGTTTGAGTCGAAATTATTTCACGTCATCATTTGCCACGATTCTCCTTATAAGCTCCGCCAAATATGCTGGTTTAGCCAGCATGTAGAATTTTAATTATTATCCATCCTACTCTTATTATTTGTGCAATATTTAAGTATTATTGTGTATGCATACGTTGGTAACTCTAAATAAATACATTTACAAACGTGTACAACAGTCGAGTTGGAGAATCGGCGACAGTTTTAACATCTGTCATGTTGGCAAGTAAATACCTATTTCTAAGGGCGTAAAGAGGGTGACATGTCATGTCTGGGTTCAGGGACCTTTTTGGGAAGATGTGAAGTTATAAAAAATATTTTAACCTGATGCAATAGAATATTGTGCTATTCTTATTCTATTCGAACATCGAACTGAACAACAAGTCGAGAGTGAAAATAAACTATTGAGACACAAATATTGAAATGTTTAGATTTGTTTTGTAGATAGAATAAAATATTCACTGAAGCGCTTGTTATTTTATTGCATAATATCTACTCTTATCGCAAATACAAACGGTTATGAGCTATTGTGTTAGTTTGTGGAATTATATATGACATATTACTATTATTATATATTATTATTATAATAATTATTCTGGCGGAAAGTGGGTGTGTGGGTATTACCTATACACCTCTGCCTACCCCTTCGGGGACCCTTGTGGGAAGGCGTGAGGATATATTATTATTATTATTTTTATTATTATATATAGAAATTCAAAGGCGTATGTATAGCCGTGCTGGAGTAACGGGGATGGACTCGCCATCTGTCACGTCGGCACCTAATATATCTCTGGCGGAAAGTGGGTGTGTGGGTATTACCTATACACCTCTGCCTACCCCTTCGAGGACCCTTGTGGGAAGGCGTTAGGATATATTATTTATTCAACATAGTGATTAATATTGTATAATGAAAAAAAATAGGTACTTGTTTAAATTTTACCAAATTAAGTAGGTATCAAAGTATGCACGTAATGGTATGAATATAATTTAGAGTCTGGTGGCCGATTGACCTGAATCACAAGTCGAACCAATGATTTTAATCTTTACAGAATTGTACCTCCACTTAAGATTGATCACAACATACGCTTTAGAGTAAAGGAAAACGTCATGAGGAAACCTGCATACGATTAAGAAGAAATTTAAAGATTAATGTATAGTCCTGCGTGAGAAACTGTGACGGGCTCGCCATCTGTCAAGTCGTCACCTAATTATATCTCTGGCGAAAATCGGGTGTTCTTACGTCATTGCCTGCAACCTCTGGGACCCTTGGGAGAAGAGAGAGATGAGAGATGGACGTAGCAGATTGCTTGGTCCATTTTCTCTCATCTTGTAATCATATTTATTATATCTATACTAATATTATAAAGAGGAAAGATTTGTTTGTTTGTTTGTTTGTTTGCAATGAATAGGCTCCGAAACTACTGGACCGATTTCAAAAATTCTTTCACCTTTGGAAAGCTACATTATCCCCGAGTAACATAGGCTATATTAAATTGGACCCGATAGGTGGCGCTGCGATCGAGTTTCAAGAATTTTACCTTTTTACCCGGGCGAAGCTTTCTGTGTGTTTCTGTGTGTCTTAAGCTAGATTCGAGAATGGTTTAGATTTACAATTGGACCCAATAGGTGGCGCTGCGATCGTGTTACGGGCAATTTAACTTTTTCACCCGAGCGAAGCTGGGCGGGACAGCTAGTAATATATAATTATATTTATCTAATTTATATTGGCAAAAACAATCCATCGAAGTGTTATGAAATTCCCATTAATTACTGCGATTGTATCTAGATAAAATGCCCCTTATTACCTATTAGATAATGTTTTATGATGAAATAGATATGTCACTAAGGCTAAAGTCGTATAGAAAGCATGCAATCTGTGCGGTGCCACCGGATATCGTGACCGATAAAACTGATAGGTACGACTAGAAGTAATAATTTTTGCTTTTTGATGAGTTAGGGCAAGTGTGTTCTTAGTATTGTGAGCAACCAGTTTAGAGTACTGTTTCAGTTTATATATGTTTAAGCTGTAACCCCATTACATTAAAACGGTCCAGACAACCAGTATATGTCATATATAAATAAATAGTATTTGACAGTATACATTGTAATCTTTGGTATTTGACGAAAATTTTTCGAAATACATTCTACCACAGGGTCTTACTAATCGTGTTATTTTTTGTACTTATTAGATATGATTAAAGAATAAGTGAGAAACAAATCAGAATAGTGTTAAAATAAAAAAAATGCAATACAGTGGATGATTTTGAAATAGTTTGCTTAGATTTCAATATATGTACACGTTTATGTCGAAAAGTAATACAAATTTAACGAAATATAATAAATCCTTCAGAATGGCTAGGCCACTGATATACTTATATCAGACTACCTTCATATTATTTTATTTGATGTCTTGACTGCTTACAAAATGAAAGCAATATCAACCAAATAACATTCGAGAAAGAAAATATTTTTATGCAAACACATTCCTATCTAACGTAATATTTAGTACAGCTATATATCATAGTTCCGTTGATAACAAATAATTTGAACGTGTTATCGATATGACCTTTCACACCAGATAACGATCCCTTACAATCAATAGCATCCCTGTTAGTAAACAGCATTTCTAACGCAATCATTCAACAAATATTACAAACAGGTATGTACTTACTATTTGGAGTTTTAAAATATATTCATCACACAATTTTATTTAAACCCAAACGAAACTATATTTTTGTATTCGACACTCTGTTAACACTGTAACTGCACTATCGATAGTATGTAAGTGATGATATGCGTATGCGCACGCCTTTACGTCTCCTCGATTAGTAAGCAACTGGAGTCCATTGTAATTGCTACTCATAATTTATTATCATTATTTATCACGCGGTTTGCTTACCTTCAAATATGTATTGGCACCTGGAAGAAAGTTTCTTAGCAACTTTCCCTTTTAGGTTATAGGATTAGGTGTGGTTAATGCACATTTTTATTAATACTATAGTTAAATAACATATATTTGTCACCGAGCACTGGAGCAATACAAACCATTATTATTGAAATAACGTAATTTTCACTCTCATTTTTCTTAACTACAATGGTTTGAGTTAGTTTGTGAAATATAGTAAATATATATATATATATATATATATATATATATATTTACTGACGGTTACATATATATTTTTTTAACTCAATGACAAGTATGGTCGAAATACGTTTGAGAAGCTATACAACAACATATTTATAGTCATGCTTAAAAGTTCCAGGCACCTGTCACGAAATTATATCATGTATCTGGCAAAACTTGAGGGTGTTATCACACCTCTTTACACAAAAACAATAAGGTCTGAGAGAAAAATCACCAACAAATATAAAGGTCATGTGTAATGGAAAAATCCCTAATCGTATTTAGTCTTATCTATTAGGTGATAACACAGTACACATAATAGTAACACGTGATAAGTGTAGTCTGCTTAGGAGCCAAATGACCAAACGTCATCTCGGCCGTATGTATATCATGTCACCTGCATCACATCTTCACGCAAATAATCCCTTAAGAGGTATGTATATAGAGGAGTAACACCCACTTTTCGCTAAAGATAGGTGGGGAGTGATTTACTTTCCAAGTGTACATATTATGTAGGTTTAATTTCCCTAGTTTGAAGTGTAATTAAGCACATTGAATTTCATACTTATGTTTACAAAAAGTAATTGGTGCAGCATGTAAATGGAATTAATATGTCTTGGAATCATATTCACTCGAAATGGAAAGCATGAAAAAGATTTGGTAATAAAGTGAATGGGGCCATATCGACATTGATGGGCAGATTGTAGGGCAAGAGAGGTAGGAATTTGGAGCTGCCCGACTGGAGCAGGCCTCCACCTAATAGAAGTCCGAAGCCAAATAACACAATTTTGTGTTGTGTTCCTGCGTGATGAGTAAGGTTTCCAAAAATGAGCTCCTTGGGAAGGGGGAGGATTGTTATATTTTGTTTGCAGCAGAGGGATTAGTTCCGAAGGGGTAGGCAGTTCCATTATGTTGCCAACACAGTATAACTCTCCAAATACAGAGTAGCACCGCGCTAGTGATTCTTAGGTATTGTGAGCGTAAATCGGTTACGGCAACCGCTTTCCATCAGGTGGGCCGTATGCTAGTTTGCCATTCTTGTTGTATTAAAAAGTACAAAGTAATAGTCTGATCAAGAATGCCCGAGTACACAAAGCGATATTGGTGCCGACTTTATCATACGGCAGCGAATCCTGGGTATGTCAAAGGAAGCATGAAACTAGGATAGGACTTGATGACTAATAATAGGTAAGTAATTGGGGTCATCAACCGGAGTTTGAACTTACAATATTGACTTTGTTGGTGAGTACTTTAACCACTCTACCACGACTTTCATTGACACGCCACGGCTTTCTATACCACTCCCATCTATAAAGCGTGATAAATACGCAATTAGGTTTTGTATCAGCAGATGTAAAAAATTGTAGCAGAATTACGTAAAAACATGTTTTTGTAAGTATCTACTACAGAGGAGGTAAATAAACTTAAGGCCCAGTTGATTATATTGCGTTTGCCTAAGGTTTCGCATGAGGGTGGAGTATTCCGCGCTACTCGTTTCGTGTGATATCGAAAAACAGGAATTTTCAGTAAAGCAAGCTATAAACTGAATAAACGATTGCTACTTTGTAGATATTGAAGAAAAACTAGTATTTTTATAATACATTGTCCTATGTTTATACACGCACCGCAAAAAAATCCTGCATGTAATGATTCTTTAACGGAGGTCGATCTAAAATAAAAGATAATTTTCACCACAGAAACATCGAAGCTCCGATAGACGGCGATGTTTTCGTGTTTTAATTATTCCTCTTAAGCGAAGCTGGGCGGGACAGCTCGACTATATTATTATACAGACACTGCCTGAGTTTATTTGTTTGTATGTGCTACTCTCAGAGGCCGCAATTTCTAAACTGCGTACTGAATATGCAATCTGGTCAGTTTTAAAGAGTTTTCTGAACTTGGCTCAATAATTTGCCTTTCTTTAAGAAAATCTGCATACGTCTGATATATTGAAAACGTATGTATAGTCGGAACTTAGATAGAGCGACAAAGTTGCAATCTGTCCCGTTAGCACCTAAAATATATTTTCCGTGAAATAAGGCCTTGCATATCCCTTTGGGAGCCCTTGAAGGGTGGCGTGAGGATGGTAAAAAAAAAGGATGATCAATCACGCTGTTCTAACAAGAAAATGATAGTGCACCCCAGTCGTCTTTGGGGAGATCTTAGTGGTTCTTGTACGTGTCACTCTTATCTGTCCGTTTGGAAAACCCTATCAGTGCGTTCTATATACGGCATGGTACATGAATATTTCTATTATTGTTTTTAATTTATTTTTGATAAATTTCGAACTTTTGCAGTTTGCCTACGTTTAATTATTTTTACTTGTATGCCTTTTCTATGATACCGGTAGTCTCATTGGCAAGGCGTCGGGACCTACTTGAACTTCGGTCTAAATGGAAACACATCTACATTTGTGTTCAGGGGGAAGTAACTTGAGAAATGGCCTACAATAATCCCGCTTCTGATACGCGACGAAGTAAATTGGGGCGTGCATTTACGCTCGATAGCTGCAACCGTCTCGTGCAGTGCATCTAAGCACTCAGATATTTTATACTCGCATTGCTTCGAATGCCGATTGAATCTCGATGTCTGAATATTACCTTTCTTTTTGAAGCTAGAACATTCGGTATATTCAAATGGGCCCTTAATCTAATATCGAAGCCTTCTACGGCGTAGCTATTGATATGCTACACCGCTACGAATATCCATTTTACCTTCTGAAAATATTACATTTCCTTTCCGTACGCTTCTAAGGCTCAATATGGAAAGTGTACGGACAAAACGATTACCGAATTGAACTGATTTAATATCATAATAGTAGGTTTCCCCACATTATCAGGTCACTGTTATCTCACCCTCCATGTTTTCAAGTCCGTTACGTAGTTTAAGTAAAGATACTTTACTTGACCCCACTACAGGGGAACTACAACTAGGGGCCTACCGACTGTTGACCATCTCAATAATAGGGACAAAGACACGTCTTGTCTTTGGTAATTCGGGTTCTATAAAAAGATAAGTTTCGTATTAGAGGAACAAATCAAAGACATTTATATTTAACTAGCTGTCCCGCCCAGCTTCGCCCGGTTGAAAAAGTAACATTTCCAGAAACACGATCGCAGATGGCACAAACATAAATTTTTATATATATAGATGAAAAAAAAACATTCGATTTCTCTGTTTTTTCGTAACCATAATATATCTCTTGAGAAAAGAAACTATGGTCGCGTTAGCGTAGCTTTATAAATCGACATTATAAAACATTTGCAAATTTACCGGAAACCTTCGGGCACATTTAGTTTCTCATAAAAGTTACTTACTTAACTTAAAATTAAAAATTCCATCAGGACGAGGGCTATTTATTTGTATGCCTATTGTGCATTTTATTGCTTCGCTCTCAACGATAGCCTGTATTTTAAAGCATCTATTAGTCAGTCTGTCGTTACAGGCAGGCGTATGTGAGGCGTACGCGTCATTTTGACATATACTTTTTATGACGAACCCCCCCAATGTTATGAATCTCGTTTATGTTTATCCAGCGAGTTGGCAAGGAATCCCAGATGGATGCATATCGAGGCACATTGTAATAAAAGTGTCGGATTTATTGCAGATACTGCTTTACATAAAGAAACCGTCTTTATGTTGACTTATCATGGGGCAGTTTAGAAATACTGTGATGTATGCTAAAATTAATTGAGTGCTTTGTCTTATAAAAAAAGGAACGATTATTATCACCTCATGTCTTGTGTTAAATGTCAAGTACCTTGCGTGCTGTAGCTCAATTGTTACATTTCAAATATAGGCCAAGAGAGGGCGTTATTTAATTCGCAATATTCGTAAAGTATTCTTAAGCTCTAAAAACCTGACACTAGATTTTGAATAAATCAGCATTTTAACTTCTATCGATGTAAATTTGATATTATAAATTAATTATAGTTTTTCGATAATAATTTGCTAATTTACGTTATTCTTTTTTTATTTAAATTGAAGAAAGAAATATATTTAAATTAATATTATTTTTAATATTTATGTTTATAATATGATGAATGCCAACTAAGGGGCATTATTATAAAAAAAAAATTAAGCGAAGCGCAAACGGTGCCCGCCTACTGGTTTAAGCATTCGCAATGTAAAGTGCTCGCAATAGGGTACAGAACTCATACGCGTATTTATGGCATCACAATCGTTAAACCAACCTTCATTCACACATAACATTTTTACTCAAAACCGGCTGCGAAACATTTTATTGCGTATTTATGTTCCTAAAAAGGTTTATTAATTCAATGCATTTCACACTTTTGTTTTAGGCTTTGTAACCTTAGGCCATAGGCTTTGTAGCACAAACAAATCGTATATAATCTACCTAGGTACATCGATACTAATTATTATTATATAGAGGAAAGATTTAATTGTTTGTCTGTTAGTTTGTTTGTTTGTTTTTAATGGGCTCCGAAATTACTGAACCCTTACATTTCATTCACCTTGAGTGACATAGGCTATATTTATGTCCACCCGTGCGAAGCCGGGACGAACCGCCTAGTATTATATATATATTAACACCTTCCCACAAGAATTCTCGACGGGTTAGGATAAGTGTTCCCCCCGTCCCCTTTTCGCCGGAGATGTAGGTGCAAATGTGACAGATGGCGAGTGCTTCTCCAAGCACAGTCAGCACGATATATTCTTAACTTTGCAGGTGACTTAAACCACTAAAATGACTCGTAAGGTGAAATGACAAGTCAATCTAATTTATGTTATCGATTTCTCCAATATAAATGTAATTTTATTTTGGGTTGTCTTATGTTATGTTTGGGCTGTTTATGTTGGATGTCATACATAAAACATTTTGCGATATTTTCCCCTACACACCACATAATATTTTGTTATGTATGTATAACATGCTGGCACAAAGGATGTTTCCCTTTTACGTGCCAAATGCAACCTTTCAATTTCCCTGTTTCATAACAAATTGCTTTTGTTTACCGTAGTTCGGGTGCCGACCGATGACGAGCTTCTGCCGTCATCTTTCAATAGTGTGAAGGGAAGACAGATTTGTAGACGTCATATACATTTGTTGCTAACTTGAGTTATTATTCCAATAGCAAGTCTTGGTATCTAAGAAATTCTATTTGCCACCTATTGTTCGTCTCGCACATCTAACTACTTGTCGACTGTCTGCCTTAATTAACAGAGGTCATCGGCTCCCGCTGAAGGCGAATACATTTTGGACTAGTTCAATTTACGTAAACCTTAGTGGTAAGTAAGAACTCTTACTATTTCCAGATAGATATGAAGATTTGTGTTCATTGTAGTTAAGTTGTATTTTGTAGAGATTTTAGCCCATCTATTATATCGGGCATGCGGCCGACATGACCGGGCCAATCCCACTTCAATTTGTCGGCCTTTAGAGCCTTTTGAGCTCACGTCAAATCTAGTTATTAACGAGTTTATTTAATACAAAAAGATAAATATAAAGTTTGCTTTCAATCGCCGCATGCAATTATACAATAACAATGTTTGTATATATAACAATATACCTACCTCTAAGAACTGTAATTAAAATTTATTCAGAACTTTAGGTGAATGCTTTACTTATTTATAACTGTTAGCTAGTGTAAATAATATTATAGTATAATGTATTAACTGTTGACATCTCTTATTAAATAAATAAACAGTATGTGTGCGTTGTAGCAGTTGGCAAAGGGCCATAGCCTAGTGTGTGACATTACTGACATTACTATTAGCAAAACACTGGTTTTCAGCTATTACGGGGAAGGTGAGTAGAGTATTTTTGTATATTACCAATTACTAGTATATGTATTATACATATTATTAACTGAATATAGCTTCACATCTGAAATATCGAAACAACTTGCAAGTTTACTCCTTACAAAACATGTAAGGATTATCGGAAATATGTGTATATTTTAGGAAATCTGTCAAGGTGCTTCGATTTTTCAGATGAGAAGTATATTAAAACACTGTGGTATTTGGTGTTATAAAAGAAGTAGAACTAGAGATGCATATACCATCCTGTTAACAAAATATTAATAAGTTCACAAATGGCGAAGTGGAACGACAGGCCGTAAAGAAAGAAAACCATAAAAACACTTTATGATCTTTATTGTTCTTGGATCCCCTTAGAGCCATGGAACAAGGCCCAACCGTGTTGGTTAATAAAACTGCGATTTGAATTATTGTCCTTTGCATAGGCTGTTTGAAATATTTAGGCTGCTTATTTGAATTGTGTGGTGCTGTATACAGATCCAGGGTACAATTACGAGCACTGAGTGTAAAAAAGATATTTACATATTTTCAGGAATAAGTTTTCAGGAACATATTTATTTACTTACTTATATATTTTAAGAGAGGTAGGGGATAACGGGTTTCCCGTTCGAATTTGTAGCTGCCCGACTGGGGCAGGACCTCCACCTTATAGAAGTCCGTAGCCAAATAACACATTTTTGTGTTGTGTTCCTACGCGGTGAATAAGGTTTCCAGTAATGAGCTCCTTGGGGAGGGGGGAGGATTGTTACATTGTGTTGGAAGCAGAGGGATTAAACCCATTATGCTCCCAACACACTATAACTCTCCAAACACAGAGTGGCAACGCGCAAGTGATACTTCGGTATCGTGAGCGGAAATAGGCTACGGTAACCGTTTCCCATCAGGTGGGCCGTATGATTGTTTGCCACTCTTGTTGTTAAAAAAAAAAAAAAAACTTACCCATTACTTATTACTTAAACATTAGTCTGTTTTATTTTTTATTTTTTGTTAACTATCGTTAGTAATTTTTATAATATTGTAATAATTAAAAGCGTTGTTATTTATTACAAGATAGACACGTGCCATAAAAATATAATAGTTGTTCAATTATGTGATAGGGCACAGTAATTCCTATTATTATTTCTAGTCAAGTACCTAGTAGTAGTAATATCTAGAAAACACAAACTCGGGAATCTAAATATCTTATATCCTGTAGAAGACATAAATGAAAAGCACAAAAATCCAAAACGTATACAGCCAAACGAGTCCTGGTATACACTTAATAAAAAGTAGATTTAATAAGTGTACATTTACGCCAATACGTATCGCTTGGAATCATAGGTTGTATTCAGTGAAAAATATGCCTGAGCTTTCTCCGTCTATACATATTTTTTCCGGTCTAACAAATCTCACTGAAGCCGCAACATAATTTACAAGTAGGTATAACACAGTCGTAAAGATAAGAGGCTTTTATACAATGAAAACCCATATGACAAGAATAAGACCATATTTGTAAATATACATTTTCATATAACAAAGGAAATAATATTCACCAATAAAAACAGTAAATGGGCAAACAAGTAAATGGTGTATGTTAGCGGTTTTCATGAATTAAAACCTATATAGTACGGTTACTATAAGTTTGTCGTGTTTGCTCGAAACGGTGTGTACCTGAAGTAAAATGTATATGATATAAACTAGCTGTCCCGCCCAGCTTCGCCCGGGTGAAAAAGTAAAATTTCCTGAAACACGATCGCAGATTCAATTGTGATGTAAGCTAACCTTTCTTTTAAGTTGGATCAAACTGCATACGGTGTGCAAATTTGATTGAAATCGGTTAAGTAGTTCAGGAGCCCATCGTGGACTTGATTGCAATAAAATAGGTTATAGTAAGTCAATCTTAAAAGATAAACATATGCTGTCGCGGATTTTTTTTTGAACTTTTAAAGAGGAACAATTCCTTCATACATGATATTTTCATAACTTAAACCGTTTACGCAGCGTACGCAACGGAAGCTCTCAAAAAGGAATATTTTTCCCGTTCTTGCAACATTTTTCATTTATAATTCGCTCCTATTAGTCGTAGCGTAATGTAATATAGCCTAAAGCTTTCCTAGAGAAATGGACCATCCAACACAAACATATTTTTTCAATTTCAACCAGTAGTTCCTGAGATTAGCGCGTTCAAACAAACAAACAAACAAACTCTTCAGCTTTATAATATTAGTATAGATTGAACTAATATGTACGTTTTCGAAGGGTTACCTGCATTGCAAGTCAACCAGCTGTGCAGTATATACTTATATAAGAAAAGTGCATAACACATGGTACCAACAATTAAATGATCCAGTTAAGACTAAGAGGAGTTGGGTAGCACCAACCTTCTAATAATTAGGATTACTAAATGCTTACATTTCAATTTTATTAGGTTAAAGCTTTTTAGTTAAAGTTTTTTGGCGATTCAAAACCATATACACCAGTTGGTTGAAAAGATAATGCACTTATTGATCTTGACTGACGTTGACGATTAAAATTTGAACAACTTAAATCATTATCCGTTTAAAGCTATAATATTCGTATATTATCCGTCATATAATCCGTAATTTAATTACAAATGTAAGGTGGCAAATAAAAAATACCTCTCTCTCTGTGATTGTCAACATATATAAAGTATTACTTTTAACTTAAACTAGCCAAAATAATGTTATTTCAGGGTTTTTTGCTATGTTGCAGAATAGCAAAATAATATCAAAATAAGTAATTGGAACAAGCATAGTTTGAAATATGAGTGTACAACCAGCCGTTTAATGTAAGATTAGCAGCTATCAATCCTTATCTTACGTACGATGTTAGGTATGTAATTTTCACTGGGTGTTACGTAATATTTTGATATAAAATAGTACGAGAAGCACGTGTAACTCACGTAATCGATACGCAGAGAATCGTATTTTACATGTCAGTCAATCTTCAAATATTAATCCCGAATTCTGAACACTAAATACACGCAGCTTTCTCCAGGTCTTAAATATTATTCGTTACAATTAATCATTCTAAACTTCTGCATTCAAGTAGATAGTCCGCCAGTAATTATTATAGAAGCATTTAAGAGATGATACCTGAGATGAAAAATGGTTGAAAGGGCACTCAAATATAAGAGGAGTCACTTGAGTGAAGCAGATACGAGAAAGGTTTTGTTATTTGCTTTTATGGATTATATACAGATACGACGGCATTTTACACGCAGTTTATGGGTTATCTCTGGTATTTTTTTGCTAATAAATCTTCAGGGAATGTTTATTCCGTCAGATAGATTCTCGAAATAGACATGCTCGATATTTTGCTTTTTCCTATCCGTAGGGGAAAAAGATGCGTGCATTGAATAATAAAAAGGTCAAAAGATATAACTTGGATTAGGTATATAACTCTCGGACACGTACTAGACTCTTCAATATGCGTATAATCCCAAGATTTTTCGCTTGCACTTTTGAAATATGCTAATCCCCAGATTGTGATCTCGAGCCTTATTGAGACACGCTATCGCTATGGTAATTCAAGAGCGTAAAAGACACATATTTATAGACGTCATATACATCTGTCGCTCAAAGAATGACTTGAGCTTGCAATTGCACGACATGTTAAGGCAGCTGTATAACCTTCTTAGAATTATGACTGGTGTTCTAAATTACAGACAATCAGGAAGTTGTTTTTTTAAATTTGTAATTGTAATGTTTAATTTAGGAAATAAAACGTACATGTATACGCTAAAAATAAAAAATATATAACATAAACTGCTCGTTTATTAGAATGCGTATATCATCGTAATTTTTATATAAATCCTACTTTAAATAATGACGAACTTAAAGCTCTTCAAAATATTAACAAGAATAATCGATTAGATGACGCGTTTTCTTTAGCGCCTGGGAGTGACTTTGGTACAGACCCCGGACAAACACCTAAGCGGGTCGCGACACACGGCGGAGGGGGTCTCGCCCAGCTCCTTGCTGTAAATCTTGCAGGCTGCATGCTCATCTGGAATTGCATAACACATTATACAATTAATACGAAACCAACAAACAATTTGTTAAAAATAAATACATCAGAGTTGTAACATTTAAATGCATAGATAGACAGTCAGAGTACCAACCCTCTAAATTTAGTCTCTTTATACATGTAAAATAAATATATTACAGATTTTCTTTTTATGCCTTTGAAATTTACCTTCAAGGAACGGAAAATAAGTTAGTAAAATTATATTAGCGTAAATTGAACATATACATACGCCTTTGAATGTGTTCTATAAATACTGTAGTATTAAGTATTCCGATGTTGGTATACTGTAGTCTGACTGATTTACTCGTACTTGCAAGTGCTTAGAAGTGCAAATTCCCTGAATCCCGTATCTATTTCATTCTATTGCTACATTCTTAGTGCAGAAAAGACTGTCCCAATAATAAAAATACGATTCAATAAGCTCACTGAATCAGAATTTCAATTATAGAGAAAATTTCACTGTCGACAGTCCTTTTACTTTAATTAAATATTTTCAAATTTGAAATGCAAACATAATTTATACGGATTCGATGATAAGCTTGCTGTATCTTTAAATAAAAAAATATCCTTATACAATTCTAAATTTCATTGACGACAGATAAAATAGAATTGATATCCTTAACTTATTAATATGAACTAGTTAAAGCAGAATGTTGAAACGTGAAGGCTTTGAGAGGAGGCGCACAACGTAAAAATTTTGAACATTCGGTCATATACTTTAGTACGGCCGAACTGGCCGAATAGTTCGAGTAGTTACGACTCGACGATTCAAACCAATAATCTTACCGAATGTAGGGTGATTCATGACTCCACAGGTTTACGGTATAAGAAAATATTGTAAGGAATCTAACTCGCTATCTGTCATGTTAATATGCGAAAACAGGATGTTGTTTTACCTTTGGCGACTTCGTTAGGAACCCGTAAAGAAAAAAAAATTAAGACATTAAGGTTTTATGCTAAACTTACTGAGGAGTGTGACACAGGCAGGGCAGCCAGCGCATTTTCCGGAGTGGTTGGCGCGGTACAGGGCGGGGCCGCGGCAGCTAGCCTTGGCGACGGGAGTGGTGCAAGGATGCTGTTTGCAGTAGTTAGAGCCGCACACCAGATCTCCATACACTACGGCCATGGAGCATGCCACCACTAACAGAATCAGTACAGCCTTCATCTTGGTTCCTAGCAAAGTCAACACATATTGAAGAGCATTGGTGATGTGTTAGAGTCAGGAACATTTGTTGTATTAAATAGGTATATAATAACATTAGAGGTTTTCTATCTATTTATTTATAGGTATTTATAGATACACAGTAAAATAATAATCCTTATATCAATCTGTTGTCAACTATTTACAGATTTTAACCCAAGTAAGGGAGGCTTTGTACCACTTAAGTAGCTTGATGGTAAGTCGATACCACCGCTTGTAAACGCTTGCAACCCGAGAGATATCACATTCGCGTTGCAGACCCTGCGAAACTGGTTTCACATGAAGAAGGATTTCGGAATCGGTTATTGAACTGTAGGTAATGTAATGTAATAGAATTTTTAAATATACAGCACGGTAACATGTCATGTTACATGTAATATATATAAAATATTTTTTTTGTGAAAGGACATCGGAAATATTACATTTATTACAGTGAAAGTGTTATTATGAGTAAGTTATGTGTGGTTTAATATTAACATACTTTTTGAGTAGTTAGTTACAATTAAGTCCCAACCAAATTAGCTTAAAGTGAAGAAAAGCCGCTGATTTTACAAACCCACCAGAGGTTCGTAATCAATCATATTGCTTCTAAAATAACTTTTAGTTGAACATTTTCATATCATTTATCAATAGATATTACAAGTTCAACTCAAAGCGAGCGCTGCGCGTCACTCGAAAGGAAAACACAATTATACAAATATTGAACTTTAAAGAAAAAAAACATTAAAATATTCCTCATTAAAATAGTTCGCAATCGCTTTGGTATTCGAAAAATCCAAAGAATGGTTTAATTATGCATCAAATGTAGCAAATAATGCAAATGGAATATTCTGTCTATTCTAATCCCGTGCGTACACCAAATGGTTGGGGTTGAGTGAGCAAATATTCTGGAAAAGTGAAAACAATTGGCAATACGTTGAGTTGGCATTGAACAACCCTATCTTTGCGTCCAGAATGACAATAAACTGAATGATAGAAATTGGGATAAATGTGATTGCCTGAATTTTCATTATACTTGGACATGGCTCAAATTCACATTTACTCGGGAAGTGAGTTATGGAAGCAATCAGTCCAACGTTAGATAAACGGCAAAGCAATTGATTAACTGTCATTTTATTGTATTTTTGGGTGCCTATTTGTTACGTTATACGTGGAAAAAAAATTTACGCACGTCTAATAACAGAATTTTATTAAACGTTATAGATGGAAGGTACCTTTTAGTAGAATAAAAAGTAACGTCTTATTTTGAAAACGAAAAAAAAATTATATACAATAAAATATTTGCATTATATCCTAATTGATGAAGCAGAAATTTAATTTAAACATTTTCCGAAATATTTCAATACCCCAGAAACCTTTCTCAGCAGTTCAATTAATAGAATTTTCAATTAAAAGAAAGTTTTTTAATGTTTAATTATAATGGCTAATACTCACAGCGTCTATGGTCTCGTGTTGACAGGACGGTAGGCACTAAGCGTATTGACGCTTGGAAAGCACATTCGACCGTTTATGAGAATAGTTGATGATAACCTCGCTCCCTGTTTATTTCTCAAACTGCTCTCATGATCGCATTATCTTCCGAACTTATCTCCGTTGTTGTTTCTTTGATATTTCACGGAACTTCACATTTATCGTACATTATTATTTAAATAAAATTGATTTAACTGTTCGCAGAATTGGTGGATATTTATATTGTCAATAAGTTATAGATTATACTAGTTGTCCCGCCCAGCTTCGCTCGGGTGGAAAAAAAAAGATGGTGGCGCCACCTATCGGGTCCAATTGTGAATCTAAACCATTCCCAGATCCCCTTGAACACACACAAAAATCGGTCCAGGCGTTTAGGAGGACTTCGGTGACATACACACTCACAGAAGAATTATATATATAAAGATTTGTCCGTTGTAACTCTGAATTATTTTATTTTCAAAGACTTCCCCGAAAGAGTCCCGATAAAGCATATTTAGGAGACAACGGGACAGATATCAAGTATGTCACTATTTTCCATGCAACACTGCACGCACATAACGCATATCTTTGTATTCCATTACAACTTTAAGTATTCAGGTTTTCTCACGATGATTCCTTCACCGTGAAGTTATAATTCAATGCACCACTAAGTTCAGAAAAACGTTGGGATAAGCTGCTCGGGTTCGTATTTGTAACCTAGAGTTTCAGGTGGCGGCCTAAACCACTAGGCCGCCATGAGGCTTTTATGAGTTAATGACAGTTCGCCACAAACTATTTCATTCCCGTGGCAGAGATATATATATATTATATTTTATATGTGGGAGATTAATACTTACTTACATTATGTTTTCAAGTTCACAATTTGTCAAAGTTTGGACAATTTAACTTGACACATTATCTCTAAGCCTGACCCTTTTGAGCTATTATAGATGTGTCGAATGCTATTAGGGCGGTGTTGAACTAATTGTAACAATAAAGTAGATACTGGCAGAGCGGCTGATTACTTTTCTTGTCCCTCCACGCATCACAAAAGGTGCTCAAAGGTTAAAATCTTCCAACTTAAAGCGAAATGGGCGGTCACAGAAAAAAAACGTTCGTTCCAAGTAAGTCTGACATTGTGCAGTCTATTGTGAAAAGCGGTCGATGTAATTTGCGATACTCTATATGTACCTGAATACAAAGTAGGTATGAACGTTAACAGTACCATAACAGAACGACAGTTCCTGGATCTAAAAAGATGTAATTTTTCAAAGGAGTTACTGTTTAAAATACTTTTATCTTATAAAGGTTTGGACCGCAATGAAAATGGCGAATACTATTTACAAATGTACCCTCTCAACTTATTGGAAATTTTACTATAAACGATTGTATATTTTGTAAGTACTGTAGGTACCAAACATCTGTTAACAAATTTTCATCTCGACGTAAGGTCACCAGAATCAATTGAATTCAACGGCCGAAATAATTGAAACCTTCGAGCTCAAATCAATATATTCTTCATATATGTATGAATATATATTATCTTATTATTATATAAAAATATAATATTAATGTAGGAGAGTATAACGACCTCGCTCATGAGATTTATTGGACTTGACTATCTTGTGTCTCAGTAAATTAAGATATAAATATATTTTAGCACGTACTTACTTTAATTATAATCGTGTTTGATAGTGACTGTTGGAATAACAAGATACAAGGTTAGTATTCGAATATATCGAATGGGTAGGAAGAGGTGCTAAGTAACATTATCCAGTCTTCTCAAACATATGCAGATTTCTGAGAGTGTGACTAATCACTGTACTTAAGTTCAGAAAATCTCATTGGTACAGCAGGGATTCGAAATCATAATAATAGTGTTACAGGCAACTGCACGAACCACTCGGCCACCTCGGCTCCTCTACTTCAATCCAATAATCCTGCTTCCTATCATACAAGTTTTCTAGCAGGTCACGTCGTTGAGTTATTTGATCTTGAATAATTAGGAAAGTACGCACAGACAGCCGTGAACACAAGGGAACAGAACAGGAGCACCTAAGTTCGACCTTTGACATTATTTCAGCTGATGCCGCACAAGCCTAATGGACTTTTATGGACCTCCTAATGAAATTTTGTGTACCCAAGTCCCCGCTGAGTGGCGTTTGGCATATCATCTTGCGTATTCTCATACAGTTACTTGTATCGTACACGTGTATACACCCTTCCATTACCTTTTAGGTGCGGACTTCTGACTTGCGACCCTCGCAGTAACAAACACGCTATACGCGTCTTATATACAGTATCCCAACTTTAGGACCTACTCATGAACGCAATGTATGTTTTTCTAGGAATATGTTTTCTACACTTATCGGTAAACAAACGAATGCTGTCGTGGTGTGAAATAAATATACAGACATATGTATCTTTACAAATTACCAAAAAGTTCTCCAAAAGGGTAGGCAAACAATTATTATACTTATTGAAGATATAAGGTCCAAGGCGGCATATGGCTAGTTCGTTGTTAGTCTTAAACTTTAAACTGTAACAAATGCAGGTTTCTTTTAGATGTTTAAAGTCCTTTAGTGAAAGAAGAAATTGGTATAGTCGGGATTCGAACATGCAATGTTTGCTTTTAAGCTAATCCTCGAGGAGCATGGACACCAAGGCTGTTTTCTACTAAAATGTATAATACTGTTGGTATGGATGACAGCTTAGTATTTTTATTCACTGAGCCATAGTGGAGAATGCGAACTGGGCGACGTGGCCGAGTGGTGTAATAAATTTCAGACAGCTGATACGTCTGGTGAAAATTAAAAGGTTGAGGCCGGGATTAGATTCGATCAAGGGTGCCGTGTATGGGCTTACCGACCGTCATTGAACCATTCACCAAATGAAAGTGGTATATTTAAAGGTAATACCTTTATTAGGATCGGTTCGCTTCGATAAGGAATGTCAGATGAATCAATGTAGGACATCTTAATAATGTTGGACCTAGATTCTGCAATGTTGCTGACTTTTCCCTGACCATTTCTCTCTTACCGACGACATAGCTTTACGGGCCATATGCGCAAACAATAACCTTACCGAATTTAGGTCAGGTTCATAATGTATGTGTGAATACGTAAGAATAACATGCAAGACGGTACAAGGACTATGTATCTTTTAGGTGTAACCGTAGTTTGAATAAACAATTCCATATTTTAGGGCTAAGTTCAAATGTCAAGTAAATGTAGCCAAATGAATCCCAACAATTTTTTACCGCCCTACAACAAATCAAACTAAGTACCGCATTAAAAACAGGAATATCTTCGCATTACACAATCGTGAAATTGTATGGATTGGAATGTTAGCTTGCAAAAACCATTTAGATAGAAAGCAAAAAACCTAAGCCCTGCTGTCAGTGGAAAACACGAGTAATATATATGTATGTTGTCCCCTGTCTCGAATGTTACGGGACAATTTTGTGTGTAAATAGCGTTCATGAAAGTGGTCAACAGTGAGCAATGCGAGCAATTAATTAAAAGCCGCAATCTCTGCAAATGTTTACTAAAATGACCAACCTTATTCGGCCCCTCCCCGTGAGCTCACTTAAAGGTGTTGGAAACTTAATGTATATTATCTACTATATACACGTATTTTTCTTTGTAAACGTGACATTTTATACATAGAAAGGGCATTAAACCCTACAAATATTATAAATGCGAATGTTTGTGACGATTTTTCACGAAGTAACTACACGACGGAATTGGGTGAAATCTGACACAGGTACCTACTACCTACTTAAATTATTTGGAAAAAACAATTACGATTAAGATATATATACAATTACGAAGAAGGGGCTGCGCCTAAACGCTGGCAAGACTAAGGTTCTGGTATTAGAAAGAGATGAACAAGTGACCGAGTGTGCAATATCGGTAAATGGGCAAATTCTAGAGCAAGTGAATGAATTTGTATATCTTGGAAGCATGTTCACACGAGATGGAAAGTATGAAAAAGATATTGAAAGAAGGATAACTGCCGGAAATAAGGTGAATGGAGCCATGTCGGCGTTGATGGGCAGTAAAAGTCTGAGCAAGAATGCTCGAGTTGCTGTCCACAACGCGATATTGGTACCTACCTTATTGTATGGCAGCGAATCCTGGGTATGTCAGAGGAAGTATGAAAATAGCTTGAATGCAGTCGAGATGCGATCTCTTCGAAAAATGTGCGGCGTAACGATATTAGATCGAATCCGCAATGAAGAGATTCGCAAATCAACTGGCGTGAATGAGGGCGTGATTGTAAAGATGAAGAAAGGCATGTTACGTTGGTTTGGACACATAGAAAGGATGAGTGAAGAAAGATTGACGAAACAGATATACAAAGCAAAAGTGTGTGCAAGAAGAGGCAGAGGAAGGCCACGTTCCAACTACCTGGATCAAATAGATCGGACTCTCAAGGACGGGAACGTTAAGAGTACTCGAAACCGACGAGCATGTATGAAGAGACTGATGAATGTGGACGAAGCGAAAGAGGTATGTAAGTCTAGAGAGAACTGGCGCTCTATACTCTCTGCCTACCCCGTTAGGGACTTGGCGTGATGATATGTATGTGTGTATGTAACAATTTCGATGTAATTTTACGTGAAACCGCAGGGCAAAGTTGGTGTACTATATTATTTTTTTAAATACTTTTCCGGGGAAACCTACAAGATTACTGTACCTCATATTCTTAACCTGTTAGAATATTATGAAGGTCAATTAATGTTGGCAACCAATGATCGTAAATCCTATTGATTAATAAGTAATAATATACTATTTTACTATACAGCAATAATGTATACGGCCTGGCTAATGGTTTAACCTATAGGTATGAAGTACATACATACATACCTATTACTCGAGCATTAGCTAGCGCTGAGAGCAGTGGTTGAGTTGCCGTAAGGAACAAAAAGAAACCTCTTGAGATACGGAGTGGAACATGAACTATTCCTCCTCCATTAACTGCGAGAAATTATGTTTAACTTCGCAACACATCGCGCAATCACGCACGATCGATGTTAGCTCAGTAGCAATATGGCCACGACTGCCACGAGCTCCTAATCAAATGAATATAAATAAGTATCTCAAAGAAAACTCGTAACTTCACTTTGTATCGCTATCCGACGGGAATTCTCATAATTCCGCCTCAACTCCTGCCTAAAAGCTTCTGTGCGCTTCAAGTTTCTCCCAGCAGATTAAAATGTTTAAAATACCTTGTTGAAAGGTCACGATTTATGAGAGTAAACAAATTAAGTCAGTTCAGTCTGAAAAACGTTCATAATAACTACACGCAGCTTACTGCGGTATTGCAAGAAGGATGTCTTATGTCATGTTAAGGTGGATCCATCGTTATAAAAGTATCAAAAGGATTTTATAAATTATGTTAAAAATTATTCCAAAGTGTTTAAAAAGGTTTGTTCAAACGCCAAGTCTATTGCTGTCAGAAATAAAATTTCAAAGTCATCCAATGTGACTAAGACAACGTGGAATATTATAAATAGTGAGACTGGGAAATCGGCACTAAAACAGGATAAAATAATAATAAAAATTAATGATACTTTAATAAAATCTGATATTGCTGTAGCCACCGCTTTTGAATCTGTTTTTGCTGATATTCCAGTCTCATTAACAAAATCTTTAATTTCATCACCTTCCGCCGCTGAAAAAATTCTTAAAGCTCATGTGGAAGAATCTCATACTGAATTTTATTTCAATACTGTTACCCCCGAAGACATAATTAAAACTTTTAAATCCCTAGACATGAAAAAGTCGACTGATTTATGGGGACACTCTGTACAAGTTCTAAGTAGTATTATTGACATTGTTGCAGTAGACTTAGCATTAGTTTTTAATGCATGTATTGCTAGCGGTGAATTTCCTGATCAAATGAAATACAGTAAAATCATTCCTTTATTTAAAACTGGTATCATGACCGACCCAAACAATTTCAGACCCATCTCAATATTGCCAGTTTTCAGCAAAATTTTTGAAAAAGTTTTACTTAACCAGATGCTAGCCTTTTTTAACAAACATGAGATGATGCATAGTAAACAATACGGCTTCACAAAGGGTCGCTCGACTACCGATGCAGGTGTCGAGCTTATTAAGAAAATTCTTGAGGCTTGGGAGGATTCAAAAGATGCTTTAGGTGTTTTTTGTGACCTATCCAAAGCCTTCGATTGTGTGCATCACGAAACTTTGATCAGGAAGTTAGACCACTATGGTATAAGGAATTTAGCTCTAAACCTTATATCATCATACTTAAGTAAACGAGTACAAAAAGTGTGTATACGTGGGGAAATATCTCCGGGGTGCCCAGTAGCTATGGGCGTTCCACAGGGTTCGATTCTCGGTCCATTTCTTTTTCTTATCTATATCAATGACCTACCACACCTGGTAAATGATAAACATGATATTGTATTATTTGCTGATGATACTTCTTTACTATTTAAGATAGACCGACAGAAAGAAAACTTTGACGATGTAAATAATGCTCTCTCTGACGTGGTTCATTGGTTTAGTGCCAATAATTTGGTACTTAATGCTGGGAAAACGAAATGTATTAAATTTACAATGTCGAACGTGAAAAAGGTTTTAACTACCCCTATAGTTATAAATGACGAGGAGTTAAACCTTGTGGATTCAACAGTCTTCCTTGGAGTCACATTGGATCACAAACTGCAATGGGGACCCCACATTAATGGATTGGCGAATAGACTCAGCTCTGCAGCATTCGCGGTAAGAAAAATTAGACACTTGACTGATATCAACACAGCTCGTTTAGTTTATTTCGGCTATTTTCATAGTGTCATGTCTTACAGCATTCTTTTGTGGGGTAATGCTGCAGACATTGGATCTATTTTTGTGCTGCAAAAGCGGGCTATTCGTGCAATTTATAGCCTTAAGCCTCGAGATTCTCTCAGAGAATTATTCAAGGAAATTGACATATTGACCGTACCATGTCAATATATATTCCAAAATGTGTTATTTGTAAGAAAGAATATTATAAAATTTAAGAAAAATAGCGACTTGCATACTGTAAATACACGTAACAAAGATAAACTCCATGTTCCTACAGCTAGATTACACAAAACTAGCAACTCATTTGTCGGGCAAGGTATACGCTTTTTTAATAAGCTACCTAGGAAAATAATTGAATTACCTTTTGTAGAATTTAAAGCTGTAATTAAAAGTAAATTAATTCAAAAGGCTTATTATAAAACATCAGATTATTTGAATGATGGCCATGCATGGCAATGAATTGCTTCTCTGGTACAGATTTTATATATGTAATCTTTTCTCCCCCCACGTAAAAGGGAACAAATGTTAAAAAAAAAAACCGGGGAGTTTGTTTCGCCGTTTCTTCTCCTGGCAGGTACTTTTTTTTCTTGGAAACGGTGGTAACTTTAGTTTATATTAAATATGTGACGTTCAATAAGTGTTCCCTGTGTCCCTTACATTGAATAAAATATTTTGATTTTGATTTTGATTTTTGATTTTTGATTTGAGGATCCTTGTAGTTCATTCGATTCGACCCACACGGGCGGAAGGCAACGTTTTTTCTACAGTCAAGCAAAATGTGGGTGACAAATAGTTTATTAATTAATAATCATGTAGCGAGACTTAAAAAGGAGTTTCTAATTATAATAGATGTACCAGAGATTTACTTGATTAAATTTCCCAAGAATGTGCATACCTATAAATAAAAGTGTTAGATTACATGTATACGTATTCAAGTAACATTCGGGAACCAAAATAAAATTAATGGTTTGGCGTTTAATTTGCGAAGCCATTCATTATCGGTTGCTGTCTGCTTCGCGGTGCCGTGGTTGTCTAATTAAACAAGAGTGGAATATCGACTGCTACGCTGTCAACTTCAAATTTATAAAAAATAAGTATTTTTGCTAGATTATATAGATAGGTATATACTACTTCCCTGAGTGGATTTATCGCTAACGACAACTCATTACTTCGCCATACAATACTGGCTAATTCCAAATGTTGTGATTGCGTGCCGATAACCTGTTAAAGTTATTAGCTTATAACTGTGTAATCTAGCAAGTTGTTATCATCCAACATCGATGAAAGATAGACCAAAATAACACGTGTAAATAATATAATGATTGTATTGTAATATATGATATTGAAAAACCGATGTTAAAAATAATATTTCAAGCGCATAAATATATCAAGCGCATTCACCTTAGTAACATTGTCGTTGATAAGTATAATTAGCACGTTTTAGCGAATATTTAGATAAAGAGTACACTATGAACTGATTGAGGAAATAATTAAGAGTATTGAATGCGAACTGAATCTGAAATAATAAAACAAATTTCATGAAAAGTAAATATTCAAGAAGCCCATTGGGAACATCAAAGTTGGACTCTGTCATTCTGTTTGACGTTCTGTCTGTCACGCTATGATATTTCTAAAAGAGCTGTCATATCAGAAGGTCTATTATCTTTCTTCTTTTCTTTTCGATCTATTATCATTTCTGTTCTATTCTCCACTGTCTTTAGCAGTAATAATGATTGTTCGACTCTTTTACGTATTCGTTTGGTACCCTTTCCATCCTCCAGCATCTCCCTATCTCTCTTTTCTAGGTCTCACAACCATATTAGTGTAATGCTCCAGATACATGTTTTCATGGACATTTTCTTTACCGAAAGATCTCCGAAAGGCAGAGTTGTAACAGAACGCGGTCTTGTCGTCAGAAATATTTAGGTGCCAGCGGGACAAATGGCGAGTTCATCGCCGTTTTGCAAGCACTATACCTACATACATACGTCTGAAAAATAGTGATCAATAAAGTTACGACTATAAATGTTTGTCATAAAGGTGTATGCAGGTTTCCTCTCTATATGTTATCCTTTATCTTAAAAACTTTTGAAATAGCAAAATGTTATATTGTTGTGTACTGTGGGTGAAATTAGACTGAACGTTTCAGCAAAGTATTTCGGGTACACATTCCAGGTAATTCCTTTTATACAATATATTGCAAGTGACAACGACTGGACCCTTGTCAGTAGCCATACAAGGCGTGCGGATTTGCAGCTCGACATACGCTAGACCCGAAGTATGTTAACAACGTGATCGGCCGGCTTTGCGTAAATAAAAAGTTACGTCTTTATATAGGCTGTGTAAATTGCGTATTGGGAATATATTCGTTATCATAATCGTTTTGTTTATTATATTTACACGACTTCCCACAGAGGCCCCCGAAGGAGTAGGAAGTTTTGTACCTATATGATCGTAGGTACTATTTATATACTCCAAAAAGTATAAAATATTGCGTGGATGCCTTCCCACAAGTGTCCCCAAAGGGCTAGCCAGAGGTGTATAGGTAGTACCCACGCACCAACTTTCCAACAGAGCTATAATTTAGATGCCAACGTGACAGATGGCGAGTCCATCGCTGCTACTGAAGCTATAACATACGCCATTGAATTACTTTTCAAACGTATGCAGGTTTCATATCAATGTTTTTCTTCACCATAAAGCTCGTGGTGTGACAACACAGTCACAGTACTTAAGTTCAGAAAAAGTCATTAGTACAGTCGGGATTCGAACTTACGATGTTTGTGTTGCAGGCAACTACTCGAACCACTCGACTACCACAGATCTGAATATATACTATCAAATAAAAATATTTTTTATTTGATAAAAAGCAAGACGATGGCACATACACAACGCAATAAAGTTTTAAGCACACTCAAAGGCTGTAAGATATTTATCTTTATTTCTGAAGATTTTCCTCGGAAACAGAAATAAGTATTATTCAGATATACGTGTGTCGGTATATGGAAATTTATGATTCCGTAATAAGGATTTGATAGCGTATGAAATAGTCAAGAACAAAATCCATGCACTTTCCATCTTTTATCTTTATGATACACGAGATGTGCATCGCAGTTTCAACACCGTTTGATTTGAATAAACACATGTATATTATGATTATGATATATAGACTGCAGCTTTTCTCAATAAATGGGCAATGTAATGCAAGCATTAAATTGACTTAGTGAGTCCTAAAACTAGTGCATTCAAGGAAACTCTGCGTCTATTAAATAATAGCAGAGAATACTAGCCGTACCATGCCACGCTTCACTGTGGCGCATTGTGTTTGCATGGATGAGAATGATCGTTAAACTTTTACTGATAGGAAAAAATATTAATCAGTTCTTGGAGCGGTATATTGTGTTAAACACACGCAGAGCTTATCGTAGTACCCACACACCCAATTTCCACCATACATATATTATAGATTATAGATAGAAAAAAAAAAAAAACACATATTATAGCCAATATTCCAGATTAATAGTCTGCAAAACACTATTGATTTAGCGAAGCGTTATCCATAAACTTTACCATATTTTATTTATTGCGTTCGCAAACTGCTTTTGTTTAAAGCTTAAAACAACGGCCAAGTTTTATGTAGTTTTGAAGTCATCAAATAAATTTTCAAATAAGCTTTCCTTAACTTTATTAATTAATAATTTTTGTTCGACATACTATTGCTTCAGTAGGTCGCTATAGCCATCGGTAGTCATTTTGCGACCAACTGGCTTCAAACAAAATAAAAGGCGGAGAGAAAATTACGCATAGCAAAATTGCACACGGAAATTTTTACGCTTATTTTTCTTACCTGGGGCAGTAGGTAAAGAACGTTCTGAGGATAGTAAATGATCAAGTTAGTTGATTGAACCCAGCATTTTTTTAGAAAAATACGTGTTTGGTCTTTAATGTTATCATCAGAATCCGAATAATTAATAACCCTTTACCTGATTTTTACAGAACAGATTTCGTGAACCAAGTACAATTATTGTATTGTCTTGCAGGGCCCTGCCGCAAGTGTACAGGGGAGGGCCATTCAGAGACCATTCTGTGGAGTGCTATGCCAATAGTTGCGATGACTTTTAAGGTTAAATGTTGCGTGTTTGCTCGGTTTTTCTACTCGCATAGTTTAAGTAGGCACTGAAGGTCAACCCTGGCCTACCGCTACCAAGGTTACGTTTACCTTCCCTGCACAAAATGTTTATATATATATATATATACATACTAGCTATAGGTATGTGGTCGTGAGGGTCACCCGCGTATAAACTGTTTGGACGGGCAGTTTTTTCTGGAATTAAACATATCCTATATGAATCCAGCTAATATTTTATCTTCTAATTCTATCTATCTGTGCCTAATTTTCCTCTAATTTATTTGAACCTACTGACTTGACTATTGATGATGAATATTTTGACTATTAGTATTACATAAATTTTATTTACAATTATAAATGTACTATTCATTATGGAGTATATATAAAATATCCTCACGCCTTCCAACAAGGGTTCCCAAAAGGGTAGGCAGAGGTGTGTAGGTACCCACACACCCACTTCCCGCCAGAGATATATTTTAGGTGCCAACGTACAGATGGCGAGTCCATCGCCGTTACTCGAGCACGACTATACATACACCTTTGAAATGCTTTGAAATGATTAATTTAATTATTATTATTACATGTTATGAAACTGCTAATAATTTACACTGATATAAATAAAACACCAATAGTGACGACCCATGTGCACTTAAGGTAGAAAATGGTAAAGAAATAATTGCTGGAGGAAATAACTTACGTATAGTGTTTTTCATTAGTGCGCTTTCCACGCTGAATGGAACTGAAGCTTTTCAGTTGCGATGGCTACAATGCTATGCGAGAGAGTGCAATCTTAAAACCGAACTACTGATTGAAATTCCAAACAACAACTATTGCTATCAATATTTTCTTTATTCAATTTACTAGACGCAACCTTGAATGTATTGGTTGTTTTTTTATATACTTTGGTGCTAATATACATACAGACAGTTGTTGCCAAGTGGCCCTGTGAGCAAATTACGGAAAAGGCACAACGTAAGCTCGTTTCTTAGTCTACTCTGTTATAATACATTAGACATTATCTGACATTCAAATTTCGAATTATATTTTTCTCTGCACTATTATTAATTAATGCATTACATTAAACAGCCAGTAAAGCAAACAAGGAGGTCTTACAATACCTAAGCAGGTATTGGTAAATAATAACTCCTGAACCATTTTAATACCAATCAAAATAAACGAATATGAATATCTGTCCCCTTTCGTACTCTTGAATAATGATGCTAATAGCGCTCAATGGTGAGGCCCTTAACTACGTTTTTTTTATAAGAATGATTTATAGGCAGGTGAAGTAAACATGTAATATTTTCTTTAATATCTATAAGCAGGTTTTTTCCAATGATGGTAATAGGTATTTATCGACTATCTATCTGATAGTGTTACACGGAAATAGTTTTCGAGGGAACCTTCAATCGGTTCCCGACTGTCCTAAGGTCGATCCGACGCTCCTATTGGTCGTAGCGTGATGTTATATAGCCTAAAGCCTTACTAGAGAAATGGACTATCCAACACAAAAATATTTTTTTAATTCCAACCAGTAGTTCCTGAGATTAGCGCGTTCAAACAAACAAACTCTTCAGCTTTATAATATTATTAAGTATATTAAGTATAGATAGTATATAGTATATAGTATAGATATATTAAATTAGTAGAAAATACGTTTGTTTATTACCTTTACCTACCTACGTACTCTGCGCTGAGTTCAAACAGTCCATTTTCAGACATCCTGTGCGTAAGTCAACATCTCAGGGCTAGATATAGATGCATAACATTTAATATTATGGCAGAGCAGATGGTACTAATGGCACGCGCAGACTCATTTCGCCTAATGTGAGTCGATAGCACCGTGTGAATTACCTTACTGGTGATTCATAATAACGATTTACAACTGACGCCTCTGTTGCCTATATTAGTTTAATAACTTGGCTTATTCCATTAAAATGTTTACAATCACTTAATAACTAATTGTTTAATTGCAAATAATTGGTAGACTTCAATAAACAATCAAACACCAAGGGTACTGAAATCTATACATCTATACATATAAATAAAATTGGAGTGTCTGTTTGTAATATTGAATTTTTACTACATGCATATGAATATATATAAGGCACATACACAATTTTTTTCTCTGTCTGTCTGTTTGTTCCGGCTAATCTCTGAAACGGCTGGACCAATTTCGAAGGGACTTTCACTGGCAGATAGCTGATGTAAAAAGGAGTAACATAGCCTACTTTTATTTTAGAAACTGATTTTTTTTTAATTCCATTCGGACGAAGTCGCGGGCACAGCTAGTTATCTATATAACTTATTCAATTGCTTTATCCGAAAATAAAAAAAAATATGCACCAAAAACAGACATGTAGACAAACAAGACACAAGACGGTTATGTATGGAGGATCGTCAAGACTATAAGTATAGCTAGTGCCATCCACGAAGACGCGCCCCACTATTCTTCCCTATAGTTTATAGTGTAAGTGTTCCACTTATGTTTGAGTATTGTCGGTACGCACTGATTGCCTATGAGTGCACACGCATACTACAATGAATAGACTCGGGTCATACTCCCCGCATCGTCTGCTTGAGTATGCTTTGGTAAGCTTGAGTAACGGTGATGGACTCGCCATCTGTTACGTTCACATCTTATATGTATCTCCGGCTACCCACCACTGCCTATCTCTTCGGGAACTGTTGTTGAAGGCGTGAAATAAAATAATACTATGTATAAATAAAAAAAAAGTGTGTGTCAGCTCCGACGCACGACTGGAGTTTACTCCTTACGAACGATTATAAAATAAATAGATTTGTTAATAAGGGTAAATGAACGTATTTTTTATATTACTTAGAGTATGCATGACACATCTATAGATTGATTTTTATTCCTTGAGTAATTTTCTCAATTTTGAAATAAATATTAATTTATATTTATATCAATTATAAATAAAATATAAAATTTACGATAAAACCTCCGCAAGTTGACAGTTGTTGTAGGTTAATATCAGGTTAATACAATATGCAATTGAAAGTAAATATTAACATTAATTACATCGCCATTCTGTTATTCTCGTTGCCATGGAGAGTACGAGAGCACCAAAAACATAACGCTGTCATTCATCAGTAGATTTTACCTCTCATATTTTTCTCATACCGGGCGCCTTATATATGAAAATCGATTCTTAAGGAGTAAACTCCAATAAACTCCAAAAAAAAACATAACAAAAAGGTAGTATGATCAATAGTCTCTTGGAGAAATACATATTTATCAAATTCGAATCAACAAAATATTTCGCTTATTCGGGATGTTAATTCTTTCGAGATTACACCGAAAACTAAACTAAGCTTAATACTCTACAAATCTAAGACATAGACGAGACATAACAAACACAAAGGCTATGCTTTAATATCATAGGTACATGTCGGCCATACAAACATATAAGAACTTAGTAGCACTTTCCAACAAAATGGTACACAATATATTTAATTTATAACATTTATTATGTATTTTTTATATTCGATGCAGACGTTGTCGTTGAAATATAATAGAGTATGTCAGTTTAAAAACAAACCGCCAAATATCTCCGAAGCTAATGCGATATGACGTCACTTATCTGGGCTCAAATCCCTTGTCACACTTTATCATGCTAGGCCCCCTTTCCCTCGTGGTGTTTATTAGTAGTTTATTGGCTGTCCCGTAGGAAACGACGTTATAACAAATGGGCGAATTTTAGAACAGTTTGCAACTATAATTACCTGTATAAGTATGTATGTTAAGTTTGACAGCGATTGGGTGTAAACCGGATACTATAAGTGCGCCCTTTGTTAACAATAAATCAACGTGTTTTTAATAATTTAGGTGTTTCCTCACGCCTTCCCACAAGGGTCCCCGAAGGGGCAGCCAGAGGTGTAGTAACCATACATCCTCTTTCCGTCAGCGATATTTTAGCTGCCAACGTGACTAAAACCCAAGTATACATACGCTTTTTTGAATTTCTGCTCATCGCTGACTATCATTAACGAATAAAAAAACTTATCTGAATCTTTCTCAGATGCACACAGGATTCTTAGCACTAACCTAACCTAACCGTAAACATTAGAGTTACGAGTACTTATACTAAGAGAATACGATTTTACAAGGAATTGTGAGGAGTAAGGTCGTTCAATAATGCAATACCTACGCGCTACAATATCACTGTCAGATGAAAACCAACCATAACTTGAACGCAAAGTAAATAATTACGTTGCAGAAAGTATACTCGCATATTCAATTATTCAGAGCGAGCGATAGCTAAGGGAGGATACCCTTCTTAGTTCGACTTTTCGCTCGCGAATCATTTCAAGAATGCCAAAGGTCGAAGGCCCTTCTTCGCAGCCAAATCGTAGATACTCTGAAGTTTTAAGATATCGAGTATATTTATGTACAATGTTAATTATGTTTTAGATGTTAAATCAACCTTGAAACGCTGCTCTCAAAGACATAATAAGAAACACATTCATGTGTTCATCACACAAATTTCCGCCCTAAGCGGAGTCGAGCCCGTGATCCTAAAACAGAAGTCTAGCATTCTATAGAAAATAATGTAGGCAAGGATTTGGGTTCATGTTCCTTCGTAGAAATATCGCAAAAGCTGTAATTGCTCCTGAATTAAAAGGCTAGCTCAATAAAGCTACTAGTTCTGAGGCGGCGATCCTCTCAATACAACATTGGTGATACGCACGATTTAGACTAGGTTAGGTATATGCCACAGTACCTGTACCAAGTAAGTGTCTACCTCAATATCCCATATCCCGGTTGGACGCGTTTGGATTACGAGAAAATCGCAATTGAAAAAATAGATGAACTCCTCTATATTTTCAATTAAATGGGATTACTATTTTTTTTTAAATGTGGAATGTTTATCAATTTTTCATATTTCAGTATTCAGAAGCTATGACCTTTTTTAAACATCTGTATGCCAAGCTTCTAGGAATAGAACTCCTTGTTTAACTATAATGGTATTATTGCTTTACCAAGAATCATCATTTGAATATCTAAAACTCATTTAGAAACAGAATCTAATATGGATAGGGCCACCGATTAAATCCTGTTTACGCGACATACGAGGTGCGATAATACCCGCAGCGGTATTAATAACGTGGCTAACGGAGCGATGTAAGCTCGTTATTGATTGTTGGCTCCGGATCCACCGTTACTTCATTCAGCTTGCCTATTTCCACTATAACTATCATTACTGCCAACGGGTACCACGCAAATTACAGGGCTTGGTAATGATATCTTAAGCTTTTCAATAAATCCCAATTAAGTTTATAGTAATTCGTTGAAGTTAAAGTGCATTCGTTGGAGAGAATTTAAAGACGTCTTCGAAATCCTTCCGATGTTCTGCTTCATCGTAAAGCTTGTGGTGTGATTAATAACTGTACTTTAGTTCAGAAAAACGAATTAGTACAGATCGTGGCTTAAACTTGCACTCTTGACTTTGCATGTGACTAACATAGCCATTCGGACTTCACGGCTCCTAACCTAAACACCGGTGAAATTTGTGTGGTCTTACACTCTTCGTATCTTACCAACCTATTTGTTTTTTTTACATTTGTTCGTTAATCTAACTGATGTTCAGTTAAATTGGGAATATTGTGAAAAACAGTCTGTCTACCCTTCGATCAATTTGGGAGAGTGTGAAGCTATGTACATAAATTATGAAGTAATTATATCTCTAAACGAACGAGAAATACCGGAATAGCAAGGGAAACGGTTTATTTTTTAAACTTGCAGTCTCACGGGAGTTAACTTTGTATGTGCGCTTAAACAACAGTAATTTATTGAAATAATACTGAATATGGTAACAAAAATAAACAAGAAGTAAATTAGTTCGTTACTTAAGCTAGACATTTCTATTTATAGAACTGGTGTCTACTCGACTATGATTCGGCATGATGATATAATACTCATTTGTATTTAATTACGAATTAATAAAAAAACAAGCCTTTTGTGGAGTATGTACCCCAGAACTTTTACGGAACCTATACCTTAAGAATTAAAATATGGAACTTGTTTTTTTTTTTTTTTTTTTTTTTTGTATTGTCTCTCGTAGCGTGAGTTCCGGGAACTTTTGCTACTTAACCGGTCAATGGCGAGACCTAGGCCTCCAGCCAGGCACTTTATTTTTAAGCAACACAGCTAAGGGCACCCCCTGTGGGGTACGAACCTCGGCTTAGGGCGTTGCTGGATCGCGAGCAAGGGAGCTGGGCTGGACTGGTCATTTTATTTAAATATTATTTGGGGGCGGGATTTACGCGTCTGGCTCGGCGCGGGCCGGCGTTTGCGGCGGAGGTCGGGGGGGAACATTACGGCTTATTCGCGTCGAGCCTCGCCGGCGAGGACGGAACAGTGGTCGGTTGTGTGTAGTGTTGGTATGTTTTTGTCGGGCGTCCTGGAGGACCGTTATGTCGTCATCCGGTTCGATGACGGCATGTCTTGGACGCCTTATTTTCGAGATAAGTGAAGGAGTGTATCGGGCGGCCGATACGACGAGGGGGTTGGGGTGATTTACAGCAGAATCGAAATGACGTTTGGACAGTTTTTTCAAAAACTGTTTTATAGTGGGGACTTTGAGGTCAACGTGGAGTTGACTATTACGCATGTACCACGGGGCACCTGTGGCTCTCCGGAGAAACCGGCTTTGGAGCACTTGCAGGGGGTTAAGTGTTGACTTGCTAGTGTGTGCGAACACTACACCCGCATATGTCATGATTGGTCGAATGCACGTTGTGTAAATCCTCACCTTGGATTTCAATGAGAGTTTACTTCGTGCATTCAACATGCTGTGAAGTCTACCGAGCGCGAAGGCGGCTCGCGCGCGTACCGCCTTTACGTGGTGACGGAAAGAAAGGCGTTGATCGAGGATCACACCCAGGTATTTGGCTTTTTCTTCCCAAGGAATGGGTTTGCCGAAGAGGGTGATGGGGGCTACCCGTGGGCGTTCGAGGCCTTTCCAGAATAGAATGGCTGCGCTTTTGGTGGGGTTCACTTCAATTCTCCACTTCCGGAACCACCGCCCCAGGGCTGTGACCGCGGTTTGGAGGTTGTCGTGAATTCCCTCGGGAGTTCTACCTTTGTAGTAGATAGCCGTATCATCGGCGAATAGAGCGCTTTTAACTCGTCTATGGAGGGGAATGTCGCTAGTATAAAGCGTGAATAGGAGTGGCGAGAGCACTGAGCCTTGCGGGACTCCTGCTCGTATGGGATGGGGGGAAGAGAGTGTGCCCTCGACTCTGTAGCGGAAGGAGCGGTTCGACAAAAAGTCCCGTACTATGCGTACTAGACGGTCCGGCACGCCCAACTGGTACAGCTTGTATATTAAGCCGTTGTGCCAGACCTTGTCGAATGCCTTCGCCACGTCGAAGAGGAGCATACCCGTGGTATAACCTAGTTGGAAGCCGCTACTGACGTCTTCCACTATACGGTGGACTTGTTGGATACAGGAGTGTTTGGTTCGAAAACCGAACTGCTGGTCAGGTATGACTTTCTTAGAGTCTGCAAAACTCTTTAATCTATTGTAGATAAGTCTCTCGTAAATCTTGCCAAGGACGTCGAGGAGACTGATGGGGCGATAACTGGAGGCTTCGGTCTTGGGTTTCCCTGGCTTGGGAATACCTATGACCGTTGCACTTTTCCAGGATTGGGGGAAGAAGTTGTTGCTCAGTGCTGCATTGAAGATGGCAGTGAGCAAAACTATAAGATAAGGGGAGAAGAGTTTGATAACTCTGTTAGCGATCCCATCGGGGCCTGGGGCTTTCCTGGGTTGGAGATCCTTGATCACTTTCCGGACTTCGTCGACCGTGATCGGGGCGATGGGGTGGTCTGGGTCCTCGGAGGGTGGGTGTGATAGTTTGCTTTCGACCTCGGCATCCACCTTATTGAGATGGCGCGGATCTACCGGCAAGGTACTGGGCGTACGTTGAGCCTCGAGACTGTCGGCCAGGCACTCGGACTTCTCGTCGTCGTCAAAGGCGGGCCCTTGATTTGGACGAGTGAGTGGAGGCATGGACGAGATTTTATCCGATTTGAGTTTTCGTTGGAGATGCCAGAAGGCTAAGTGACTTGGTTCAAGTTCCCCTAGGAACTTGTTCCAGCGAGCGTCTCGCAGGTCTTTCATGCGGTATCTCAGCTTGCGCTGGAGTGACCTCAGAAAGGTGCGGTTCGCTTCAGTCGGGTGAGCTCTATGGGCTCGGAGGGCGGCGTTCTTTTCCGTCACCAGTTCACGCACGTCGTCGGGAAGTTTCCAGCGATGGTCTTCCATCACCGGAACTTGTCGTGAACAGGCGTCCACGGCTGACTGTACGTGAGCTGTGAGGGAATCGACCGCCTTTTGAGTGTCGGCTGCCGACTCTATGAGGGGCGGGATACTATCTAAGTGAACAGATGAAGAGGACTTGAGGAGTTCCTCCAGTTTTCTCCAGTCTGTTATCTTTTTCTGAGGCAGGGGCTGACCTGAGTCCGGGGGGCCTAGTCGGGGGGATAGCGCTAAGGTCACAGGTCGGTGGTCGGAATCTAATTCATCGTGCGACCTCAACGAGTGCAAACGGAGGTCTACATTCTTGAGGATCGCTATGTCTAGTACGTCCGGTCGGTGGTTGATATTCTCGGGGTAGTGGGTGGGGTGCATAGGCGCAATGACGTCGAATTGGAGGAGCCCGCTGAGGTCCTCCAATTGGCGACCTCTGTTATTTCGTGAGTGGCTGTTCCAAGCATCGCTCTTGGCATTCAGGTCACCCGCGATAATAACCGAGCTACTGAGGTTAATGAGGGCTTTGATATCAGCTTTGATATCGGCCGTCGAGTTAACTGGGGAGCAGTATGCAGAGACTATCGTGATCGGCTGATGGCCGGTCATTCCTAATCGACAGATCGAGGTCTCAATGTGGGAGAGGGTTGGTGGTTGGATCGGGATACAGTGCAAGGGTGCCTCTTGTAATAGATCAAAGTACCGCCGAGGGCGGATCGAGATCTATCATTGCGAACTACGCAGTAGTTTGCAATTCTAGGGTCTCGGTGTGATGGTTTCAAGAAGGTTTCCTGCACTAAGAAAACGTCGATATTGTTGTCGCGGAGGAACGCGGCGATCTCTTCCTTTTGGCTGTGAATGCCGTTGGCATTAAAGTAGCCAATTGAAAGTGATCGGGGTTTGATTCTGCTGTTTACGTTTGAGTCCATTATTGTGGACATGGTGGATGCAGACGTGGGAAGGCAAAGCGGCAAGGGAAACGTGTTTCGGGGCGCGGTCGCCCAGGGGAAGAAACACGCAAAGAAACCCCTGGTGACTTAAACGTTAGGAGACCGATCCCCGGGGGGTTGACCCGGGGGTGTGTACTGAACCCTCCCTGTCGGGTGTAGACAGGGAGGTGAGTGTGCCTATGGTGTGAGCCCTAAGCTTGTATTCCCGCTGCCAGTCTTATTGTGCAGCGGGTTCCTGACTGTTCCGGTGTAGAGAGCACTAGTCCGTGGACAGTGCCCAAACTAACACCGGAGGATAGGAGGTAAGGGATAGGAAGGGTGGGCGGTGGGTGATAACCAGGCGCGACTAGGGTAGACCCCAAGGCCGGTGAACCTGGTCCCGTCCGTTTGTAGCCTTACCCTGAAGGGGCAAGGCTAAGAGCGCAACGGGTGAGCGCCCCACTCGGTTCGTTGGCACCGTTTGGTTTCCACCGAGTGACCACGAAACTGTGGATTTTCCCAGAAGGGGACAATTATAATTGTCGAGAAACAAGAATTGTGATTGTTGTTGCCTTGAAAAAGGCGACCAACAATCACCACGTGCGGCTAACGCGTGGCGATTTGCGGGTGTGGCTTCTGCCGGTCGTAGCGGGCGCAGAGCGCGGGAGCGGTGGGAGCACACGTCTGCTCGGTACGGCGGCCGGAGCGAGAATCATGGAACTTGAAAATTTTGCAAACGCTATAAACACACTATCGCATTGTCTATACTGTTTAATACAACATCAATGATTTTCTAATTCCGATAAACACAATTCGGTGAGAGGAAATTTTATCCAAGCCGTGTTGTTGCAGAAAAATAAATATTAATTTGACTACGAATTCATAACGGAGAAATATGAAAATGGTGTTGAAATAGGATATCATTTTGTGTGAGTAGCGACTAAGTTTGAAATGTTGTGCGAACGATATTTGGACAAAACATTCTTTCAATATGGTTTAATGGAGTAAAGGGAACACGCAAGTAAATAATAATGTGCCATATATTACATAAATTTTTTTGCTTATATATATATATATATATATATAATACAATAATATATCTTCATGAGAGGTGTATAGGTAGTAACCACACAACCACTTTCCGCTAGAGATATATTTTAGGTGCTAACGTGACAGATGGCGAGTACGCGCCGTTACTCTAGCACGTCTATACATACGTCTTTGAATTTCCTCTTCCTCTTTTGAGAGTCTTCTTTGAGTTTTCTTTCACCGTAAAGCTCGTGGTGTGACTAATCACTGTATTTAAGTTCAGAAAAACTCATTGATAGAATCGGCGCCCCAAATAATATTTAAATAAAATTACCAGTCCAGCCCAGCTCCCTTGCTCGCAATCCAGCAGCGCCCTAAGCCGAGGTTCGTACCCCACAGGGGGTGCCCTTAGATGTGTTGCTTAGAAATAAAGTGCCTGGCTGGAGACCTAGGTCTCGCCATTGACCGGTTAAGTAGCAAAAGTTCCCGGAACTCAAGCTACGAGAGACAATACAAAATTATACAATCGGGATTTGAACTTTCAATCTTTGTGTTGCAGACAACTACTCGAACCACTAAGCCACCACGGCTCTAGTGAGTGGGCACCCATTACAATATTAACCACACGTTAGAATGGTTCACCTCCCAGATTTATGACATAGATCAAACAAGTAATAGATCTGCTCCGCCTGATGATAAGAGACTGACGTTTTAAATTTGGTTAAACATATTGATTAATATAGAATTGTGAAAAGTTTTATGGACAAATTAATCATAATAAGAGAAATAACGCATTTATTGTACCGTAGCTAAATGATGCTGGATTAAAATATCCTCACACTACAAAAATGAGCTTTAGTACATGGATAAATCAATAAAGACAGATAAGAATAAATGTAATCACTTCGGACTCAGGATGGGCGCACAGTGACACCGGATAAAGGACGTGGCTACGCCCATCGGAAGCTATATTTTTAGTGACAATGGACGTGAGTCGGACTCGATCTTCGGACGGGGTCTTCAAACTCTTAAGTGGATTAAATGTACTTACAAGACAAGTAAAAAAGACCGTTTATTGCGCGCAGTTACTCGTCGACAACGACGACGCCAGGAACATGAACGCCTAGCTACTCCCTACTTGCATTGTTTGTGCCTCCTTCTGGAGCTATATCATGCACATACATCGTATATTTTGAACCTTTCTAGGTAAAAGCTTAATTGGATTACAGCGCTTGTTCTTAAGCTTTAGAAAAAGTGAACAGGTAAATTATATTTTATAAGGAGCACGTAATACCAAAACCAGACCAAGGCAGCATATTGAGGCACCTAGTTAGTTACTCTTCAAAGCAGAATATTATATGCCAATGTTGCTATGAGATTTAGTAAGGTTTTACACAACACTAACATTGCTGCTGTTTGCAAATAATTAATAACAAAACTTCATACTATACAAAAAAATTTTTACAATTCGACAAGTATATTTAAATAATCGTAGCTATAATTTGTCACTAAAGTAAAATGTGGCCAGTAGCGATGTCTCAGTAAATGTTAAGCTAGCTTCAATTGTTTAAACTTAAGCTAGGATTAGTTAAGTAAAGATTAAAGTTTATATCTGCTGCTCGAGTATAATTATTCAACAGGGTTATATTTTAAAACGAGAAATAAATGACACTTTGAAATCCTGAATTAAAACTGAGTTCATCGTACCTAAGGTTGAAGGGTTATCCCAAAGCTTTAAGATGGGATCGAGGAGCATTGGCGGGTGCAACGCGACGCTTGGTCGGCTGTGAGGATTTGGGGAGGATGGTGACGTCAGAGGAGCGGGCGGAGCGGAGTGGCGCGCGCCGCCGAGCGCCGGGCCGCACCATCTCTACCGCTAGGTACTATCTGTTGCGCGCCGAGCGCGGTGGACGCGCTACGACCGCGCCACGCGCCACACGCGCCCCACGCGCCGCCCGCCCTACACGCGACGTAAACAAATCATTTCACCGGTGTCAAATAAATCACGTTTTATGTGTTACTAATCATTTATACATACGCAATTTTGTGAACTGACTTATTTAAATAACATTTGTTTGAGTTATAAAGTGAATTAAAAAAGGACCGTTTAAGGGTAAACGGCCTACCCGCCCTTGGACTGTAGTACTAGTATAGTATCCCCGCCAGACTTGCCCACTGGGTCATGCACTGAGACAGCGCAACGTTTATATAGGTATGCTACCTCTTTATATCATCAGCCTTTAATCGTCCGTCCTATAGACCTTCCATTTATAAATTATTATTATTTTCTTATTCTAGATTTTATAAAAAAAAAACTCTGTTAGTTACAAAATCAAAGTAAATTCATTGCTTATGATATTACAATGGAGATCCTCAACATCATGCCGTGATTATATTAATTAATTGATTTTTATTTATTTCATTTTACGCACGAATGTAGTTACACTGACACACGCAGAGTTTTAAATTAATTTATCAATTTACAACTGGCTGTTTAACCGTTATTTAATAACAATATTGGTCACATCACGCACCATAAATCTATTTTCAAGAAACCGTTCCATAACTCAACGTTAATCTCCTCAAACATTATATATATATCCATTATCGATTGAGTTTATTTTTACAGAATGCAATAATAACAAATGAAAGGGCATGTTAAATCTTTGTATATTTAACAAACCAACGTTCTTATTTTAATCAAGGTTAATTCTTGTAGGCTATAGCTTTCACTTTATTTGATAATGTATTAATAACATAATATATTATTATGGCTACGCAAAAAGGTCGTTAATGGAGCAGGGAGGCTAGTAGCTCTTGTTTATACGATCTCTGAAGATATATCAAAGTGCTAATGCGACAGACGGCGAGTCTGTAGCTGTGTCTCAGGCACGCAATTCTATACATTAATTGAATTGATCTGATTTCTTATCAAATCTATGCAGGTTACCATATACCATAATTCCTTGAATATGCAAACTCGTGATATGCCAAATCATTGCGCTCAAGATGAGATCTAACTGGCTATTTTTTTTTTACTTAAAAGTAAAAAAAGCAAAAATGGTTCAAACTGGTGTTTGAACTGGCAACATTGACTTTTCAGGTGACTACTTAAGCTATCGACCGATATATAAAAGCAAGCTGTTTCCCGCTGTGTCACCCACGTAGACATTTGATTTAGTTGGTAGATTTTTCTAGAATAGTTTGAGTAATAATCTATCTCTGCGCCAAAATTTCATCGAATTCTGTCAAGTAGTTTCTGCGTGAAAGAGGAACAAACATCCTCATAAAGTTTCGCATTTATTATCAGTAGAACTACGCATTTGGATTGATCGGTGTGCGTGGAACTTGAGCCATAGAAAGTCGTCCACTTAGATGAGTGGAGGTAAATTTCACTTCGGGATCTCTTTAACTACTTTTAGGGAGACAGTCACTGGCTCGCTTCGGTAGTCAGAGAATCCCACGCCCGTAACTTTCTCTATCACGTTTGGTAATAAATGCATAAAAGAGGAGCAAGGGAAAGATGTTATTTTTCGACGGACAACTCAAGTTTACGTTTGTTCTGAGAATACTTTACTACGAGGAAGTTTATTTCAACTTTTCCCAGTCAATGGTGAAATTCAGAGAAATCTTTAATCATATTTTAGATAAAATCATAAATCTTTTACACCTACACATAGGAAGTGGTAACTTAATCTGACAAATCTTGGAGAAATCAAAGAGAACGCTCATCGTGCTGAATGGGTATTGCGTTTCAGGTTCACAATAGTAGTAATCAGTTGAAATATTATGCTTAATAATTGACGAGCCTATAAGATGAAAACACCTATGTGGATGAAGCCAATAGGTCTGTAATTCCAGAAAGGACGGGCACTATAGTATCTCTGACATTTATCTCGTCGTGATGTCATCTATATATGTATTTAGGGACGTATATATGTATTCAGGGAACTTAATGAAGTTGATTTATTCCTATCACATTCCTCGTGACGCTTTAATGATATCATTAATAATAACCGATTACTCTATATAGTATAGTTCGAGGTCGCACTCGCAATTAAGCCGTATATTATTACCTACTTGTACATTTACTTATAATATGGAGTGTCTTTACTAATACTATTCATGTTTAAAGGAGTTTGGATAGAAGGTCTACACAAAGACTAAGCTGATTCACTGAAGAAGATTATTAGCTGGATTAGCATATAGGATATGTTTTATTTAAGAATAAATACCGATTACATTAAATTTTAAGCGGATGAAACCGCAGGGGCCTTCTAGGTATATGAACATTGTGGAATATTGAATTCTGCCATACATCCACATGCCTATATCCCTAGGTACTGTAAGTCTAGAAAATACCGATGAGTACAGACCGCCTAGGCTTCGAACTTGCATTGCAGGCAACTACACTATAACCACTCGTCTACTAAGGCTCTAAAAAGAAATATTAAATGAAGGTTTATTTCGCCATAGTTTATTAAATCTATTGGAAAAATCGATCCTACAGTTTACCCCGCTAGCCGTGACGTCATACTGGGATGATATATTCGCCAATTCGCTTCCAGGTCACCAAGTCATACAAAAGGATGTGACCGTTAAGCTGTTTGCTGAATTTGATATTAATCTGGAACCAAATCAAAAATATACATTTAGTTTATAACCAGTTGGTCAGTCCGACTACGCATTGTAAAAGGTTTTTTTTTGTATCCCCGTTTGTCTATTTGTAAAATTATATATAACAGACAAAGTGATTCACTTAAGGCTTTTAAATAAGTACTATATTATACTTGTTATTACGTGGTGGTTCGAGTGAGTGCCTGCCATACAAAGATTGCAGATTGCGTATGTATAGTGCTTGAACGGTGATTCACTCGCCATCTGTCATGTGTCTTGGTGAAAAGTAGGTGTATGGTCACTACCTACATACTTCTGCCTCTACGTCTTCGGGGAACCTTGTAGGAATGAGTGAACAAATTATTCACGAGAAATATTTATGTTTGTTATGGTTCTAGTATGTATATAGCATACTCTCTCGCCGGAGATATATTCAGGTAATAAAGTGACAGATGGCGAGTTTGGCGCCGTCTCATTGGGACACAATCCTGTTAATTTCTTCTCAAGCGTTAAAAACGGGCGAACAATGTACACTATGTGCTGTAAAATCACTAATACAAAATACCTTTATTTTCATATTCTCTAATCTGTGCCTGTCTCTATCTAAATGCAATTTAAGCGCATGTTCAGGCAACAAATCAACTGACACTAAGCAATACATGTACTTATTTTTATAATGATTCTAGTAAAACGGTTAAAATTTTTAAAACAATTATGTGATTGCTTTTTTAATTCCAACCAAAGATTACAATGTATACTGTAACAATTCCAACCGTTTACGAAAACAAGACATGATCGTTATTTTAATCTGTGCAATAAACCTTGAGTGTGTTGTACGGCGTTTGGGACATTTTGTCCAATAGCTCAGCAATCATTCGAACATCTTTACTTTGGTACACAATAACTTCTTAATGGATACTGGTGACAATTTAAAAACTATCAGGATAATAATTCTCACTAACTCAATAGCATGGATATTGTAAAAACACTATGGAAACCTATTTACCCAAAATTTTATGATTTCTAAATCATAATTAAAAACGCAAATTAAAATACTTATCTGGACGCCTTCCGCAAGGGGAAAATTAAAGAGGAAGAGGCGAGCAGATGAGAGACGTTTGCGAACAGTTTTTAGCTAGACAGATTATGAGCTTGACGCTTTCTTCGAACATATTTTGGACTATGCCATGCTATGACAAACTATAGCAATTCTGAACACGGAGAGCTATTACTTCACCCCTTCGGCTATGGACAATATAATATTGACGATGTTGTTTTTTTTTTTTTTGTATTGTCTCTCGTAGCGTGAGTTCCGGGAACTTTTGCTACTTAACCGGGCAAAAATGCGAAAATTAAGCCTTATATACATTCACACAAGGTTCCCATTTTGCACACACTGCAATTACTAAATTTGGAACAAAATGTAGATTTTGTTATTGGCTGTAGAACTACATATTAAAGAAGAAACAAATCCACATTCAAATAGGAGTTCCTCTGCTGGCTTGCCTAACCCGTGAGGGACTCGGTGTAATATTTGTACATATATTTATGTATGTAGATACTTATCAAATACTTCCTTCAATATAGTTAATCCCTGAAGAAATGAGATACATATTTAGACAGACATATTTACGTACCAGAGCTACTCAGAAATATTCTTTTAACAACTCCCTTATTTCAATCGCTTAGCGTAAACACGAAAGTATATTACCTAGAACATTATATAATGAATGTAAAAACTTTATTATGAAGAAATACTTCATATTATGTACCAACAGAAGCGCAACTCGGTAATAAAGCGAAGTTTTTGTCATTAGTGCAAAGAATAGACCTTGATGAACTGTTTTCATTGAAAAGTGTTTTTATAGGAATGTTGAAAAAGGAGTCGTAATTGGTTAAATGGTTTCCCTTTGTGTACAAATTGATTGCATTTTATAAGAAACTAGCTGTGCTATGTGGTTCCACACGCATTACATTTATTATAATAATATTTATTATGTTTTTTTATTTAATTGATCATATTTTCTATAACATATTTCAGACTATAATGTATCTCTGTGCCAAACTTCATCCAATTTCGTTGAGGCATTCTGCCGTGATTGAATACTTCTTGAGAACTTCCACATTTATAATATAAGTATAGATTTCGAAATTAACTAAAGCGCAAAGCCATCTCGAGGCATGTTTAGTGGAAGATCATTTTAATCAAAATACAAAATAAAGAAAACCATCACACACATATTTTAAGTAAAAAGGTTGTATCAAGCCGATATATCAAAATTTTTACGATTTCAGTGTTGAAATGATTTCAAACAAGCATAAAATGGAACGCTTAATTACCGCAATAATATCGCAATACAATCAATCATTCGAGCTCTGGCTGCACGTGTCAGCTGCTGACCGCAGCCCGAGGGGGAGCTCGAGCGTTCTTCAGTGAATTCATTAATGTTTATCTTGGCGTTGTCAACTGGCTTGACGCACGATGAGATGAGAGAAGACGAAACATATTCGTGGCCTAAAACTGAGGTCGTTTTAAAATAAAAGTCATTTCAGTATTTTTAATGGAAAACCAGCAATTTACAGCCAGATCCTGTTATCGTGGGAAAATGCTTCATGCTTGTGCTATGTGAGACCAGAAGACCACTGCGAGTATCCAAGTCTTATATTATATTCCTTCTTTCAAGTCTTTGTCATTACAACGAGAAAAACATCGTACCGTTGACCAGTGCGTGTATTTGGTTTGCTATCTCTACCAACCAATGTTACGTCTGCATAATTGCTTGTCTTTCTGAGGCCTACATTTATAATAGCTGAAATCAACTTAAATATGAAGTCCATCTTTTAGCTTAAATCCGGGGAAACATTCTAATGAATTAGGCCCTTGTATGTGCGAGTAGATAAGTACGTGCCCTGGATTAGGGCAAAAGCTATAAATATACCTACCCGGTTTTTTCAGTTAAACCGAATGTAATGCTTTTTGTAGTTGAGCTAGCGTATTGTCGCTAGCGTATCCATAATGGATTACTTGAGATTGCATACTATTTAATATTAATAGGTCATACATTTATGGTCTTCATTTAAGTTCTACCTACATTTGTTTTTGTATCAGAAATTCTGCAAATTATATTCTCGTTGAATTGAATTGTCAGGTATTTGGAGAGAGTAAATACACGTGAATTTTAGAGAACGTAGTTAGAATCAGATTTTGAACGATATATACCTTTAGCGATTAAATCTGAGGTCATTTCGTAAATTGCTAGTTGAGGTCAATATTTGACGAGCTTCGTATAAATAAATATCAATAACATCCTGACTCTATGCGTAAAGAAAATCCAAATTCCTTAATATTATACAGAACTTTACAAGATTTTTTACAGATCTGTATGATAATCGACGCATGTAGCAAATATTTCGACAATACACCGCCTCACTGATATTTCTGATATAGTGTTGCAAAACAAACATTTTCACACTCGTTCGTGACACGTTAAGAGTTTCAAATAGTTTCAATTCTAGAACATATCAGAAAAATGTGCTTGGTAACAATTTGAAGTTGGAAACGATTTCCAGCAACCATTGTTTCATTTTATTTACAAAAGTACCATTGAAGGCTTTAAAATGTTATGGCTATATGGGATATAAAATTGCTTGCGCATTTATTTCCACGTCTGGTCCAAAGCGCTTCGGGTAAATACAAAATAGTGAGAATGACTAGTTTCCTAGTTTCCTGTGGTATGGACAGTGGATAACACTCAGCGGTGTTATTGGATATCTGTGCAGTGTCGACCTTTCGACAGTTCCGAAGTGAGATTGAGCTCACGAGAGGCGATACCTGTTCATGTTTAGATGGTCAGGTCGTGTCATAATCAAATTGAACTAGCGGCGTTGAAATAGCTTTACATTTTCGTACGGGTAAAATTGCATCGTCATAGCTTAGGTAGCTTATTCGCGTTAGAACGGAATTTCATTACCTTCATTACCAACCCTTTTCAGCTTTAACCGCATCAGTACGGTTAGGTTTCAAAAAAATGTGGCAATAAGCACACAACCAGTGTGTACTGTTTGTAAGTAGTTACTGTACGCTGTAAAAGCGAAAGCAATACCAGAAATTAAAAGAAAATTACATTACCTTTTACACTGTTAATAATATTTTTACAGTGTCAAATTATTTATAATTAAATAATTTATTGCCGTGGTGGCCGAGTGGTTCGAGTAACAAAAAAAAGATCGCAAGTTCGAATCCCGAATGTACCAATGAGCTTTTCTGAACTTAAGTACAGTGATTAGTCACCCCGTGAGCTTTACGGTAAAGGAAAACATCGAGAGGAAACCTGCAAACGTCTGTGAAGCAATTCAATGGCGTATGTATAGTCGTGCTTGAGTAACGGCGATGGACTCGCCATCTGTCACGTTGGCACCAAATATACCTCTGGCGGAAAGTGGGTGTGTGGGTATTACCTATACACCTCTGTCTACCCCTTCGGGGGCCCTTGTGGGAACGCCTGAGGATATATAAATATATAATTTTAAAATAAATAATTTTATAAAAAAATATAAAAATATTATACATATTTTTATTTTTTGAAAGGTTGACGAAACGGATATAGGTACTATATTCAAACTAATGTGTGGAAGAAGAGGCAGCGGAATACCACGATCCAACTACCTGGATTAAATCGTGTATCGATTTAACTGCAGATCTCTGCAAACGAAGTTAGAATTGAAACTCATCGGAGTACGAAAGCTCATTGATAGATTTTACCTGCATTATTAACAACGGACTATAATTTACATCGCATAATACCCCTTGTAGTGATCTCCTGTCCTTTATTATAAAATACGATAAAAGCTTGTCTAGTGGTAAGCGGTTACCGCATCTAAAAACGCACCTTGTCTATATAATTACTGGATAGCTTTGTCGGTAAATGCTCTAGCTTTTCTGTCATGACTATTCTATATGGAATTCTGGAAACCATATTGGACCACGGCATCAGAAACGTGTATAAAGACCTGTGATATTAGGTTGCGATCTGCCGTGAGGTAACCAGTCAGCAACTCAAATTTAGTAAAGGAAAATCCGCTGCTTTCTAATCCCCTTTGTTATTAATAACATAAGGCATGAAGCTAAGCTGTAACATTAACGGCGAAGGCCAATATAACACATGGCGAGTTCGCCATGTTTTATATTGGTAACTAGGCTCTAACGAAAAGTATCACTCCAATACCTGAGCCATTGAAAGGAGAAGGCGTCAAGATATACATAGACGCTATGCACTGCAAGCACTAGTGTACCTGTTATATGATTATCAGCATGTATATTGAATAAGTTAATTTGTGAGCCCACTAGAGTGAAGTTCGGTAACTCTGTTATCTGCATGTGGCGTGCCATTCACAGGCCAAGAAATGGTTTACGAGACCTAGATATGTATGCGAGTTTTACACGAATGTTTATATGCGCCATAGATTACAGTGTCGTTCTTGTTTATTACGAATCTGTGATTTGATTCTATGCAAATTTATAAAGTTTTACAGAGAGCAATATAAAAGTGCTTGCTAACACAATTATAAGTGTCACAAATAAAATATCTGTACGCCTTCCTTCGATGTTAAGGTGTCAATGTGACAGATGGCGAGTCTATCGCACTCAGGTACGATTATAGACACGCAGCTAAGATAGTTACAACACACTTGTGTGCTTATAACCAAACCGAAATGAACTCCCCGGAGAGTACAGCATGGAGTTCTTCAAGAAGGGTGTGAAAGGACTTCTGCAGGGTCGGCAACGCGCAAATGATGCCCCTGGTATTGCAAGCGTCCATATGCGGCGCTAACCGATTACCATAAAGTGAGCCGCATGCTTCATCCCAGTGGTATAAAAAACACGCTAGAACTATGTATATATTTTCCTCGTATTGCCACTTAATACGGAAGTCGCTTTTCGTCGAAGTGCATAATAATGTTACGATGGAAGGTTCTGGAGGGCTTGCCGTGTGAAAGCCATGCCAAACAACAACACTTAGCCGGAAATGTAAACAAAAGGATGCAATTAAGAAAGGACGTAAACAACTTGTTTACGTCACCCGGCCATTGTTCTGCGGATGCATTTAAATGGCTATTCCACGAAAGTCTTAATGGCGGTCTAGAACCTTCCACCGATATCTAGAATATCGTGCCGGTGCCATATATAAGGCGGTACCCGATGGGCACAGTTAGTTCAGTCAGAGTTAGTTAGTGAGTCAGTTGAGTCAGTTCAGTTGAGAGAGTCAGTTCAGTCAGAGTTAGTTAGTGAGTCAGTTGAGTCAGTTCAGTTGAGAGAGTCAGTTCAGTCAGAGTTAGTTAGTGAGTCAGTTGAGTCAGTTCAGTTGAGAGAGTCAGTTCAGTCAGTTGAGTTCAGTGCGAGTGATCACAAGTGTTTTATCAGTGACTATAGTGAGTGTACAGTGTTAGTGAAGTGTCTCAGTGTCTAGTGTTTACTGTGTTCTACTGTTACTGTGTTGTAGTGTACACAGAGTAGAAGTGTTTCAGTGCCTAGGGTTTACTGTGTTTTACTAGTACTGTGTTATAGTGAATAGTGCTATAGTGATAGTGTACTGATTTATCGTACAAGTTTCCGGAATTATTCAGTGTAATAGAATAAAGTGTCGTTTAAAGTGCATCAACCGGCTATCATTGATTATCCCGAACCCCAGCTCGTAACAATTGGTGTCAGAAGTGAGGGATAATTATGCCGGTTCTACCAAAAGACGACACTCCGGGAACTCGTACTAGGAGTCAAGGGCGCCAGTTGGAGGCTGCTCCAAGGCGCGAAGGTCCATCCCAGGCAGTGCAGCAAGAGCAGCAGGCTGCGGAATCGACGGCCACTGGCGATGCTAGGAATGCACCGCCAACGAATCCTCAAGTTCCAGCTACCATGGACGTAGCTGCAGTCATGGCGTTGGTAAAGGGGATGGAGCGACGTCAGGATGAGCAAATTCGACGTCAAGAAGAACGTCAGGAAGAGCAAAAGCGACAGCTTCAAGAGCAGCTGACGCGCGATAAAGAAGAGCAAATGCGACGTCAGGAAGAGCAAATGCGACAGCTTCAAGAGCAGCTGACGCGCGATAAAGAAGAGCAAACGCGACGTCAGGAAGAACGTCAGGTAGAGCAAATTCGACGTCAGGAAGAACGTCAGGAAGAGCAAATGCGACGTCAGGGAGAACGTCAGGAAGAACAGATACGACAGCTTCAAGAGCAGCTGACGCGCGATAAAGAAGAGCAAATGCAACGTCAGGAAGAACGTCAGGAGGAACAAACTCACCTTCTTAAGGAGCTGAGTGGTTATATCGGAAAAGAACTGACGGCAGTCAAAGAAAAGGTGCAACATCAGGAGACTCGCATAACAGACGTTGAGAACAGGATTGACAAAATTGAAGCCCAGATAGCCGTAATACAGAAGACGTTGGGGGCCCTGACATCCGGAAAAGGCATTGTCGCTCCGGTAACCACATTCTCGATGCGAGGATTTAAAGTGCCGCCATTCGATGGAAAATCTTCATGGTCAGCATACAAAGTCCAGTTCGAAGCTGTTGTTAAAGCCAACGGATGGAATGAAGCACAAGCTCTGACTGCGCTCACACTGGGACTACGTGATCAGGCCTTAACCATATTGGAAGCCGTTGGGAAGGAGGTGACCTATGAACAACTACTCGAAGCTTTGGAGTCTCGCTACGGTGATGCACATTTGGAGCACGTATTTCGTGCCCAGTTGAAGGACCGAACCCAACGTAGCGGGGAAAACTTGCAACAATGGGCTCTGGAAATCGAGAAGCTTGTACGCAAAGCGTACCAGTCAGCGCCTACGTTCATAGCAGGATACCTGGTCCAAGCTTTCATCGACGGAATACGTGACCTGGAAATACGAGCTGCTGTCAGGCTTGGACATCACGAAAGCCTCAAGGATGCTTTGGCTCATGCCCTGGAAGTTGAGGCAGCACGTCAAGATTATCGGTCCCATCGTATCCGGGAAGTGATAACACCTATCCGAGATAGTCGACCGAAATTTAGTCCTCGGTGTTTCCATTGTGGTGAAAAAGGTCACCTGAAATTTAACTGCCCAGATAGAGTTAGCCGAGACGGGACCAACATAAAAGCCAGGGCTACGTGGCGAGTAGCGGATGATTTTAAAGGAGCCCCGAGACTATTGAACTCTCAAGCCTACGACAGAGGTAAATCTCACGGAAACGCAGACGCATTATCAAGAAGATCTTGCTCAGATGACTACAAACATTGTGCAAGGAAAGAAATGAAAGAGACTGTACCCATTAGAATGCTGCGAACAAATGATTGGAAGGAAGCGTTACGAACAGCGCAACGAAAGGATCTCGATATCAGGCCAATTAAGGAAAAGATGAAGACCCGTTGTAACAAATATCTTAGCAATCCTGGATTCAGCGAGGGATCCCTGGTGTGGCTTCACAATCCAGTACGCAAGAAAGGAATATCTCCGAAGCTACAAGCAAGATGGGATGGACCATACCGGATTGTCACTAGGATCAACGATGTGACATATCGGATACAAAAGGGACCACGAGGAGCTCCGAAGGTCGTCCACGTCAATCGATTGGCGCGCTACTATGGGTCTAACGATGCTCGGGACGAGCATGTCTAAGGAGGGGGCAGTGTTACGATGGAAGGTTCTGGAGGGCTTGCCGTGTGAAAGCCATGCCAAACAACAACACTTAGCCGGAAATGTAAACAAAAGGATGCAATTAAGAAAGGACGTAAACAACTTGTTTACGTCACCCGGCCATTGTTCTGCGGATGCATTTAAATGGCTATTCCACGAAAGTCTTAATGGCGGTCTAGAACCTTCCACCGATATCTAGAATATCGTGCCGGTGCCATATATAAGGCGGTACCCGATGGGCACAGTTAGTTCAGTCAGAGTTAGTTAGTGAGTCAGTTGAGTCAGTTCAGTTGAGAGAGTCAGTTCAGTCAGAGTTAGTTAGTGAGTCAGTTGAGTCAGTTCAGTTGAGAGAGTCAGTTCAGTCAGAGTTAGTTAGTGAGTCAGTTGAGTCAGTTCAGTTGAGAGAGTCAGTTCAGTCAGTTGAGTTCAGTGCGAGTGATCACAAGTGTTTTATCAGTGACTATAGTGAGTGTACAGTGTTAGTGAAGTGTCTCAGTGTCTAGTGTTTACTGTGTTCTACTGTTACTGTGTTGTAGTGTACACAGAGTAGAAGTGTTTCAGTGCCTAGGGTTTACTGTGTTTTACTAGTACTGTGTTATAGTGAATAGTGCTATAGTGATAGTGTACTGATTTATCGTACAAGTTTCCGGAATTATTCAGTGTAATAGAATAAAGTGTCGTTTAAAGTGCATCAACCGGCTATCATTAAATTATCCCGAACCCCAGCTCGTAACAATAATAATCACCTGCTGTTTATACTTCCCTTTAACTTATTGCCAATCTTATGCCGGTATCGATAAACATTACATTAATTTAAATGCGTGCCCGTTGGGAACTCACCAAAGCGTAAAAAGTTCGTCACAATGGTATTTATAATATGTAACGTACACGTAACGTTTAGAAACGATTTAATAAACTTTTTTTATTACACTGCAAGTAAGCAAGCAGTCATGCGGCAATCAACCACCTGACTGCAAGCAATTTTCTTTAACCAAACACTTCCAATATTTGCCACAAATAACTGGCGAAGGGCGTTAAAGATTTCGCTTTTTTTGTTGCTTTGCTATCAGCTAAAAGATCGAATAGATCTTCTCTATTTTATCAGTTGTACGAGTTTCTCGAACGTACATGGTGCTTTTCTTGGCTCATTCGAAACATTAGTCCGACCCTTAATAATCCCATATCGCATAAATCTAATAGGTTTGTTGATCACCTATTTAAGATCAAATTATCTATTAATGATTCTTATTGCTGGTCAACGGTTTAGCTTATAAAGTCATAGTGCCCGAGTGGTTCGAACAGTCGCCTGCACCACGAAGATTGCAAGTTCGAATTCCGATTGTACTAATGTGTTTTTCTCAACTTAGTACCTACAGTGATTAATCCCACCACGAGCTTTACGGTGAAGGAAAACATCGAGAGCAAACCTATATACGTTTGAGACGTAATTAAAAGGCGTATAAATCGCTGTGATTGTGGTTACCTATACACCTCTGCCTACCCCATCGGGGTCTCTTGTCGGAAGGCGCTTGCTCATGTTTTCTTTTATGAATTGGCAAGGATTAGAAAAATAATAACTAATTTTACCGGTAACACATTTCAAAAATTTCGTTATGAAAGCTCGGTACGATCGGCAATATCTTATAACAATTTATCTCTTAATCCGAGGCTATTCTTCAATGCCAGAGACGCAATAAAAATTAATAAGTGAACAGTGATTTATCTTCGTCTTAAACAAGCTTTAAATAATTATTATCGATAGGGTGGAGTGAGACTATAACGAAATTCTATCGTATATAAATACTTTGCCTTGGATTAATTTGAAAGGTTTCAATACCTAATTAAATATTCTCAAGGGTATTTGAATATTTAAGGGTAACCTGTTTACTATAGCAGATAGGTGTTGGAAAAATAATAATAATAATAATATTATATATCCTCACGCCTTGCCATAAGGGTCCCCGAAGGGGTAGGCAGAGGTGTATAGACTATACCCACACCCACTTTCCGTTGGAAAAATAACCATTGTTAATATGAATAAGGCATTTGGATGAAAATAAACATACGAACGAGGAAATAAGCAATTTGAAGTTAATGTGTATCAGAGTTAGGTTGCACAAAGAGGCTCATAATAATAATAATTAATTTACTTCAAATTATTGTTCATATGTAGGTAGATGCTATATATGCAAGTAGATAATTTTAAATTTAAAGATTATATAATATACGTAACAATGGTATGTATCATACTCAATAAATGGAAAAGTTTGATGGTTTCTCTTTCACGCAAAAACTAATGAATGGGATAACAATTTGTGCAGAGACAAATTATTATTAGCTTTTCGGTTTTCCTTGGAGAGTACAGCATGGAGTTCTTCAAGAAGGGTGTGAAAAGATTCCTGCAGGGTCGGCAACGCGCGAGTGATACCCCTGGTGTTGCAAGCGTCCATAGGCGGCGGTAACCGCTTACCATCAGGCGGACCGCATGCTTGTTTGCCACCCAAGTGGTATAAAAAAATAAATAAAAAATAGCTGGATTAACATACATAATACGGTTTATTCTAATTCAAAGCGGTTGAAACCGCGAGCACAGCTAGTAATTACTACTTTCATAATAATGGAAACTCGCGCATTTTTTGGCAGCCGGCACGTAGAAACTCTCTAGGAAATTTCTCAGCGAGGTGTTATTTCCACAACTTGAGCATCATTGTAAGGAAGCTCCCCTGGTATCCCACGGTGTGGAAGCTGCTTAGTTAACTTACCCGCGAGAATGTATAGGGTTCGTTTCTTTGATCATGTCGACAGGTTCGAGAATGTAAAATTACTTAATAGAATTTTACGACGAATCAAAAGTGCTTGAGCAAAGTATACGTGAATAATTATTTTCATTAATTACATACATACGTGTTTACGCTAATTCCAATCTATCAAGAGGAGAGTTAAGTGCATCTTCAGACGCAAATGAGATGTGAAATTATAGACATAGCATCATCGCCGTCTGCGAGTACAAAGATGTGCCTGTCTTTCAAATGCTATAAATAAGTGTGTATGACGGATGTGCCTTATCTAGCTGCAGTCAAATGCGTAGTTAATCATCACTTAATACACACAATATTTTATATTATAAAAACAAATTGGTTCCATTAACTTGCAGGTAATGACAACCTAAATAAGTAAGCATTTCGCACTATTGCTGAAAATGTGTGCCTTGTTTCAAACACACCGACAGATAGTCAACACTTTTGCATTAAGAGAAAATATTTTTTTTGTTTTTACGGTCGAATAAGAGAGATAGATATAGATATAGGTATAGGTATATAGGTATATAGAGAAGATATTGGTTCCCGATATAAATATTGTTGCCAGGATGGTAAGTAATTTAAGTAAATCAATTGTTTATATCTCCGACGAAAATAAAGCGTTATTACGCTCCGCCTACATCTTTAGGGAAAGCCGTGAAGATGTAGCCTGTACATATTATGTTGCTAGACCGCGAACACTCTTGGGACACCACAAGATAGCACTTAAAACCTCCAAAGGGATAGGCCCTTAAAGCATTTGTGGGAAGGTGTGAAGATTTACGGTCAACGCGAGTGATACCATTGGTGTTGCAAGCGTACTAGCAGAAAAGTAGAGGTTTAAAAAAAGCTATGCAAATAAATATCAAAAGTACCTATAAAAGAATACCATAAACAAATACAAAGCAATCGTTAAAATAGCCCATGTATATTATTATTTGCAAACACAACGTATCGGATATGGTTGCAAAAACAACGAGAACTTTTAATGAAAGCTGTTCAACATTTATAAAACCCGCCTGAAATTGTTTGCGAAATAACGCTCAGAATTTCTAGGACGAATATTTAGCTGGTAACTAAACCGATACACTTATTGGACAGGTGAACTTTCTGACGTAACGACGCTGCAGGTATTATCGTTGGAGTAGATACGTACATTTTACGCCAAAGCAAATATCTGAAGGTCATTCATAAAGTGTTATTCTATACATATAGTCTTGATGGCCGAGGCTGGAAATAGTCACCTGCAAAGTGAACATAGCAGGTTTGCAGTTTGAACCCAGTGCCAATGGGTATTTTTGTACTATTTAAGTAATTATTTAAGTAAGCCGTGGTGGCCGAGTGGTTCGAGCAGTTGCCTGCGACGCAAAGGTCGCAAGTTCGAATCCCGACTGTACCAATGAGTTTTTCTGAACTTAAGTACAGTGATTAGTCACACCACGAGCTTTACGGTGAAGGAAAACATCGAGATGAAACCTGCATACGTCTAAGAAGAAATTCAAAGGCGTATGTATAGTCGTGCTTGAGTAACAGCGATGGACTCGCCATCTGTCACGTTGGCACCTAATATACCTCTGGCGGAAAGTGGGTGTGTGGGTATTACCTATACATTTCTGCCTACCCCTTCGGGGACCCTTGTGGGAAGGCGTGAGGATATATTATTATATTTATATTATTATATTATTTATTTAAGTAATTTTTGGGTACAACTACTAACCACTTACAGACACAATATCTGATTCAAATCGGTATCCCACGGCATCGTGCCCAGAATACTAGCAGCATTTCTACGCTGGAGAGCAATGCTGATTCTTTGAGCGTTCCAGCCCGCTAGTCATGAGACGTCTCGATAAGTCAACGCGAGACTACTTTAACCTCTCGGTACTTAAGTACAGTGACATTATTATTATGACCGAGAGATTTACGGCGAAGGAAAACATCGTGATCTCTATGTGCGCTTGAAGAAATTCGAAGACGTAATATTCAAGCAGGTGTCAGATTCGCCATCTGTTTTTACCTTGGGGCTTAAATATATCTCTGGCGATGATAATGGTGTTATAATACTTGTACCTACCCGTACCTTTATGTCACAGCTTTCGATATATTTATATTATTTATATTGTTCTGTAAAAAATAAGCCATACAATTCGAGTAGTCGCCGGAAATACAAAGATTGCAAGTTCGAAACCCGATTGAACCAATGAGTTATTCTTAAGTTAAGTTCAGGATTATTCAAGCTCGTGGTGACAAGCTTTACGGCGAAGGAAAACATAAAGGCGAAACCTGCATACATAAAACGAAAAAGTTAAGACCTATTTTTATTTAACAAACTGCGATGGACTCGCCATGACACCTTGACACCTAAATATATTTCAGTCGAACAGACAGAGTTTCGCCCCGGGACTCTTATGCAAAGACATTAAGAAATTGAACCCCTGGTTGTAAATCCCTGTTGCTAGACTAGTAGGTCACTACAAAGTACCTACTTGCTAATGAAAGCCGATCTATTACTAAGGTTATAATTTTAGGCTTTATGTTTTTTATACCACTTGGGTGGCAAACAAGGTTGCGGCCCGACTGATGGTAAGCGGTAAACGCCGCCTTCGGACGCTTTCAACAACCGGGGTATCACTCGCGCGTTGCCAACCCTGAAAGTGATGATAAATTGTGCTACATTAAGTGTTTGCTGGACAAATATGATAATCTTCACATCCATTATTTATCTAACGAGTTGTTTTTACGCGATAAGTACTTTAATCCCATTCAGCGTTTGGTAAATACAAGCATAACATTACACTACACCTAAAGTAAACGCAGATTTATTGCAGTTATGAATAATTTAAACAAAGAGTTACCGTTTTTTGTTTGTGCACTATAAAAGTAAAGTAAAGGGAACTAACCCTCTGCTCTTTCTGCCTAGCCCTTGAAGTAATCGTGATGGCATGCTGGTCTATGGTGGCAAATAAGAACACTAAGCTGTTACTAAAGCCTATAGAAACTCCTTCAGGTTTTTAGAAAATATATAATTAACTAAAATATTTTATTTAAATATTTTTTTAAATTTATATAATTAACTGGAAGGCTCCACATGTAATGACATTAAAATGTAAAAAGTTAATTTTTCATATATATTTTTTCACATGCACATACATATATTCATTCACAGTTTAGGAACAACTTTCTTAAATATTCTCCCCATAATATACATATAACTTCATTACAACTTTTTTATATATATCAAAAACTTGGATAAGTTTATAGGCACTCTAAGCTTTTTAGTTAAACGTTTGTATTAATAATGTTCATATTTCATCTTTACTGAAACATCGGAGCAAACTGCGTGTATCTTCCACCATATTGCCTCCACAAAAAACTTTATCTCCGAAAGTTTTACTGAGAGTTTAGAAATTCAATACGATACGAGTTTCCTTACAACTTTTATCTAGTTTTGTAAAAACGTTAACATTTAGAAAAATGTTAACGTTTTATATAGTACATACATAAGAACATATTATATATATACAAATACATGATACAAATTAGACATATTTTGTCTATTTTATATCTTTGTGAGTAATATAAACCTTTGTGATATATCAATATCTTTGTGAGTAGCAATGAGCTTGGATGGACAACACTAAACCAATTTTAATCGATATATGCAGTACAGGCATACCCTTTCCGAAAATGTTTGTCCTTCAATTCTATATACTATAATCTACTACCTTTGACTAAGATATAGAGAGAATAATTAAGATGTGAGTAAACATGACAGTAACAATCAAATTCATTCATCGTCGTTCAAATCATTCGTTTCAAATACCTATCTTAACATTACGTGTCACGTTGTTTGTCCGCGATGGGCTCCTAAACTAATTAACCGATTTCAATCAAATTTGCACACCGTGTGCAGTTTGAACCAACTTGAAAGATAGAATAGCTTACATTACAATTGGACCCGATAGGTGAAATTTTACTTTTTCACCCGGGCTAAGCTAGGCGGGACAGCTAGTAGTTCATATAAAGAAAATTACTTTCAAGTGGATTTCTATTTTCTGTGAAACATCATTACCAAACTTTAAAAAGATTGCCAAAAAACAAAAGTTGTTACTTACATTAAAAATAAATTAAACTTTATTTGTACAAAGTAATAATATACCGAGAGAAAAACTAAATTTGATCTAGAATCCCAGTCCGGCTGTTGATGTGTTCACAGTCAATCAAATAGCTAGCGGCCACGACAAAAACTTTAGATTACTTTTTGAGATGGAACAGCACTATAATTCTTAGGCTTAGACGGGGGACGGGACGCTAGGGAACGGTTATGTGGGAACAAGACATTGTAGGTTTGACAGCCAGATTGGAAGTATAAAATATGTTCAAGTATATCTTCCTGCCTTCCCTTTTCATCTAAGATAATTATGCTACCATGATACAATTGGCAAAATCTAAAGCACGGTTATACACGCTGTTCTTCGGCACCGTAAAGCCTAATTAACTTGATGAGATGGGTTTGCGGTTAACGGAGCTTTATTAACGTTTGCAAAAGAACTATCGGCTTTGCATGATCGACTTTAAGTTGTTTGGAATCGCTGAACCAGAAGCACAAGAAGTATTGATTCGAACCTCTAACTACCAACACAACGCCTCTACAACAGACGGTTTCATGAGCCAACAAGTGAAGTGGAAGTAAGGCCCCAGCTATGTACTTCCGATGAACGGAATATTTATCCTTCTAGTTGTTCTTCATTAAGCACCACTCCGAGGTCACGTCTAGAGTTAAGGGTCGGGCATATGGCCGTGCAAAGCATTAACTGCCTATTTACATAGGCTTAGCTTACGGTAAGCGGTAAGAAAGTTAATGGGGTCGTATCTATGTTGATGAGTAGTAAAAACCTGAGCAAGAAGGCACGTGTGATTATTTTACCATACAGCTGCAATTCTTGATCAGATATAGCATAAAATTGGATATTTGAAATACATGCCCTTTGAAAAATGTTTGGTGTGAAGTTATTGTAGTGAGTCCGCAAAGCAACTGGCGTGAACGAGGGTGTTATTGTAAAAATGAAGAAAGGAATTTGTTACGCAAGTTACGTTGGTTCGAACATATATAAATATGAGCGAATGAAGATTGACGAAGTGTATACTCAATGCGAAAGTATGTGTAAGAAGAGACAGAGGAAGACCAAGTTCCAACTACCTAGATCAAATCGAACTCTCAAGTATGAGAACGACAAGAGTACTTGAAAACGGTGGTCATGTATGAAGAGCTTGATGTATGTGGATGAAGCGAAATAGGACTCTTTCAGCCTACCTACCTACGTACCTACGTAGGTAATAATCGTTGTGAGCCTATTTATTATCTTAAATTCTCATTCCTCTCAACTTACGCCCCAATGACATTTAAAAATAATGGTTATTTGTACGTTCGTTAAAAATAATAACGAAATATGAGTTGAGTATATACTATAGCGTAATTTTTCTCCTCATTTTCATATATATTGCCTGATAAAATTCGCATGTTTTAAATGCTTATATGTATTGTACATACAGGCATATAGAGGTAAAAACTCACTATCATCACTTTATATTTGAAAACACTAATAGAAGACTATCACACTCACATAACACTAATAGAAGAATAAATATTTTTGTGAGTCTATAGATGTACAGATATCTTCTCTATATAAAAATCCAATCAACTCTTTTATCATTATCTCAGCCCCTTCAAATTACTACAAAGAATAAGAAAATATCCTATTTATCCTATCCTATTATATCCTATATAAATACATAAAATATGCAAAGTACATGGTAGATTTGCAGTTTTATTATTTAACTGGATTAAATATAGAGCCGTGGTGGCCGAGTGGTTCAAGCAGTTGCCCGCGACCCAAAGATCGTAAGTTCGAATCCTGACTGTACCAATGAGTTTTTCTGAACATAAGTACAGTGATTAGTCACACCACGAGGTTTACGGTGAAGGAAAACATCGAGAGGAAACCTGCATACATCTGAGAAGAAATTTAAAGGCGTATGTATAGTCGTGCTTGAGTAACGGCGATGGACTCGCCATCTGTCACGTTGGCACCTAATATACCTCTGGCGGAAATTGGGTATGTGGGTATTACCTATAGACCTCTGCCTACCCCTTCGGGGACCCTAGTGGGTAGGCGTGAGGATATGAGGAAGATGTAATTTTTTTTAAAAGCCGATGCAGAATGAATACATTGTTTATACATTATTGTTTATTTATTTATACCTACACAAGCTAAGCTCCGCGGACCCACCGGCCTTCCATTGGACCCTTGGGTGCATGCATGATGTTGCATAGCCTATAGCCTTCCCCAATGAATTGGCAGTCAAAAGATAAATATTTTTAAAATCGGATTATTTTATAAATAAATAAATATAATTAAATATAATTTTATCCTGACAGCGCGCTCCAATAAACATATCAACTACATTCAGTTCTGAAGGTCGTCATCACGATAATTTCATACGTTTTCTTTGTTAGCATACCGAGAACCCTCAAATTCAAGCTACAAAGAGGAAAAACTAATTATTGTGCTAAGAATAAATTTGTTGCTTAGAAACAAAATAGCTACAAGTAATTAAAGTCTGGCAACAATAGCAGTTATTATTACATTTAGCAGATCGAAGAATCAAAGCGACTAATCCTCCAACCACCCTCCGCCAATTGTCTAGTTAGCGAACTTTACATCTCATTGAAAACAACTCCAAACAACTTCGAAATTACCTACCTACCCTATTTTAACTTGAAAATACTACACAGATGATAAGCCAAATTGAATTGGAAACATTTAGATCGTTATATATTTTATTAGGCCCCGTAATCTTATCTCCAAAGGTCCAATGGTATAAAGACTACAGACGAGGTTGATAAATTAAATTAGTCTCTTTGTCTTTCATGTGATTGTTATTTCTTAAACAATTCTCTAAAAAGGTAGTTTTACACTAAATTTACTGTATGATCAAGCCTTATAAAATATATAGAGGCCAGAACTTGCCATCCAGGGGGACGCTGGAGACTTGGATGGTATAAAGCACGTTTCTTTTTGACAATACAAAGTAAGGTTTATTATGGTTTAAAAAGAAATTAAATATATTAAACAGTTGTAACTAACTACTTCCAGATAAAATATTTGACCCAAATCGGTAAAACGTGCCAAGAAGACTAGCATTGCCACACTGGATGGCAACGCTGATTCTCTGAGCGAAATTCATAATAATATACGAATTTCGCTCAGATTATTATAAATTATAAATTCAAATATTCAAAATATATGTATATGGTTAAAATATTTTTTTTATGAAAAGCAAAGCGATACTTGAAGTATGGGAAGGCTCAACAAAAAAATAAGGTTAGGAAGCCCCGATCTAAACGATCATACAATTATATAACCATGTAGGCATTTATCACAATGCAAGTGGCTTAATCACAACGCCATTGTGTTCAGATGAATCTTAACGTAATAGAAACAAACTTTTCAGACATCGGTTTGAGAGCCAGTTCGATATTGAAATCCTTATCGTTCAACAAATCTGTGGACATGTCTGTACATTGTATAGGTATGTAATAACATAAAGTCGTGGTATGTAAGTCTACAGAGAACCAGCGCTCTATAGGTACTCTCTGCCTACCCCTTTAGGGACTCGGCGTGATGATATGTATGTAAGTCGTGGTAGGAGGCTTATGAATCTTTAATCAATTTCTATCATTCGATAGTTCTTTTGTCCACTTGTCTGTGCTTTATCATAATAATATCACGTGAAGAATTTACCAAAACTGAAGGTTTAAAAGAGCACAGTTTTCTCAGTCCCAAATTGAGGTTGTTCTTCGCTGTCAGAGAAGCGAATGAGAAGTTAAAGATATATATAATTATCAAATCCTATATGTATAGATATAGTAATTTAAAGATACTTTGAGATTACGAGGTATTAGGTAATGCATATATTACAATTTCTTGTTGTCTTCACCTGTCGTCACAATAATCTACTATTTACATATTGCGGTCCGCCAAACCGATAACAAAGGTACTTTTTTAGCTTACCTATGTAAATAGGTTCGTCTATTATCCGATTATTCCGATCCGGTATATTTATTATCCGATTCGTGTGTTATTCTGTCATCTTTATCCACGCGAACACCTTTATCATTTACGCGAACAATCAGCACACATACTAGATAAGTATTGAGGACGAAGTTGCCGGCAGAAGCGAGTTAAGAATTGATCCGTCGATAGAAGCTTAGTAAGCATTATAACACAGCGAAATTTAGAAGACTCGTCTTGTTAATTTATGTCTCGTAATTGAGTTGGCAGGCTTGACAGCTTATATCATTACTCTTTTACCATAATTTTAAGGAAGATTAACGTATTTTAATATGAAAATCTCCTCGACTTATTATAACAAACGTATCAAGCGAACTTGGTATTATAGCTGAACTTGACTTAGCGTATCGCAACAAGCAAGGTTTAATGCCTCCGTACTTGCTAAAGCTAGTAGATTATCATATTCAACATGATATAACACACAATAACAGCCGTGGAGGGCGAGTGGTTCGAGTAAGAACGAGTTCGAATCCTAACCTATGTTTTTTTCTGAACTTAAGCACAGTGATTAGTAACACCACGACCTTTAAGGTAAAGGAAAACATCGAGAAGAACCATGCGTACGTTTGAGAAGAAATTCAAAGGCGTATGTATATTCTGGCTCGAGTAACTGCGATAGTCTCGCCATCTGTCATGTTGGGACGTTAAAATATATCCCGGAGATAACTGGGTGTGTGGGCACTACCTATATACCCCTGCCTACCCTTTCGAAGAACCTCATGGGAAGGCGTGAAGATATATCTATATTCAAGATATTTAGCTTGTGAAATGCATTATACAATTATGATGATATGTTTAACATATCGAAGATGCCAACCTCTATATATATATATATATATATATATATTTCTTCTCTTCTGTGCGTTTGTTTGCCCCTGAACTCATCCTAAAAACGACTGGAGCGATTTTAATGAAATTTTCTGTGTCTTCAGGGAGGATTGGAGAATGATTTAGATTCACAATTGGACCCGATAGGTGGCGCTGCGATCGTGTTTCAGGAAGTTATTTTATTTCACCCGGGCGGAGCTGGGCGGGACAGCTAGTATGTTTATAATTATATGTAATAGTACTTACGCTGAGCCATCGAATAAATTATTTTCTATATTATTTGTTGTGATTAAATTGATGGTGCACTGGTAATTGACTGCATTGTATTGAAATGTTATGGTATTAAATTTGGTGCGTTCCTTGTATGCTCCAAATACGCAAGCCATGGCAAGACCCTTGTTTACCAGGAAAATAAGCTTGCAGAGCTGGGGAAATCGTAGAAATGTTTATCGTATCTCAGAATTATTTGAACGAGAAAAAAAGGTCATAAAACAAATGCCACGATCGTACGGAACGATCCTAAGAACACATCACACTTTGGTTCACTGTAAGACAATCAGCACCTCGAGATTTAGGGATTACGTGAGAAAATAAACAGTCCTCAAGTGTGATTGGCACAGAAAAAATAACAGAAAATCAAAAGAATCGTAATGAGGAAAGCTCCGGCGTGTGTATGGGCGGCAAGCAAATAAACAATATATCATTCATTTGGACCGGGTACCTCGCGTTAAGCCGAGTACTAACTACGTTTTTGTTCTTATAACAATTCGCAGCACAAAATACATTGCAGATTTACCCTTTAATACTAATCTTTATTCAAAGGAACAGGTGGACATATATTCGTGAACATCTGCGCATCTTGGGGTCACGGGTTTGATACTCGCTGGGCAAACGAGAGTGATGAGCACGAATATTTCCTCCCTCGTATCCCTAGTCTTCAAAGACTATAGAAGCCGGTCCCCTTGGACCGGCGTTGTATTTCATATATACATATATGCCTACTATGTAAGGGACTCAGTGTTATGTGTATTATTAAGGCATATATTCAAACAACAAGTATTTATGTTCCGTACTGGAAAGTTAAAATTGCAAGTTCCCGATATTGCAACCAGAGCAATAACAGTCTTTTCAAAAACATGTAATATTTTATCAATACCGTAAAGATCGGCTCTTTAAGTATTGGAAAACATTGTGAGTAAAAGTGCATTGTATAATAATAGAAGCCTTTATGCTGTTTTACCATAGTTACTATTGTGGGTACGGCGATCGGTTTTCACAACAACAGCATGTTTTCGTCTCTGTATCTTGCAATTTTCATCTAAAACTACATGTGATGGGAAATCAATTCAAAAGACGTAAAGTGGTGCCAGCTTCGGCGACAGCCTTACTGCGTGTCCAGTAGGCACCGAAATAATATCTCCGGCGAAAAGAGATTATAAGAGCCTAGGGAGAACTTTATAAGAGAGAGAGAGACTTATGAGGCGAGCTTTAGAATATAAATTTACTATACTTGGCGTTACATCAGCTATTGTAGAGATTATTTCAAATATTATTATTATTAATAGATGGCAATAATTAATAATAATAATATATATTAACGGACTCGCCATCTGTCACGTTACCAACTAAGATATCTCTGGCGGAAATGGGTGTAGGCAGTGTAGAAAGGGGTAGGCAGTGGTGTTTAGGTGGTACCCACACCACCTAAGCACCACTGCTACCCCTTCGGAGACCCTAGTTGGAAGGCGGGGGATGTGTCTGACACGTGTAACACTAGCGATCCATCGTCCGTCGCACCGGTAGTTGAATTTTAAGCCTCCTTTAAACCAATTTACACAAAACATTAAAAAATTATTTACTTATGACGTATGTTTTTTTGAGTTTATTGCGAACGGACGGACAGTCTGATGCAGTCTGTCTGACTCAAACTCAAAAACTGCGGCAGAGGATTTCGTTTTATAATATGTAAATAATACCTATGTGCATGCATGCTTAGATACACCGTTGAAATGACACCGGTATTCTGCCATGGAATCTCGTCGCCATCTTCATGCTCTCGCTTATTGAATATTCGCCATAATTTGCGAGCTTGTGTAGGCTTTTATTAAAATATCTCAAGATGCCAAAGCTCGTGTAATTTAGTGCGGGAAACTTGGAAACTTGTGGATGCTTTGTGAATTAAGCGTCTGTTAGTTTAGTCCTAACTCTACTAACTACTACTAATAGTATAATGCATTAATTATAGATAAGACAACCCATTAAGTTTGATATAATTATGATAGTAGCTCTGTAGTGTTTTGTGGGTATACGGAGCTCAATGAAACAACCGGCTAGCTCAATCGCTTCTTTATTACTGCGCGTGCCTAGTAGGCACTGCCTACTTACACATAAGATAGATACGCTACGTAGCTAAAGGATGCATACAGTTCATCCCTCCAACATTAATTTGGAAATCTGTAACAATAATAAAAACAAGTTCTTAGTATCAACTTAATACTAACATAGGTACAATTTAATCTTAACTTACTAAAAATACCGCTTATAATTGACTGGTTGTCTGAGCCTCTTAGAGCGTCCGACCGGAGTAGTGTTCACAACATTTGGAATAATCTTTTCATTGGCATCAATACACTGTTCCTCCGATCGGTTCTCGACTTCCGGCTCCTCGCTAGCCTCCGCCCACTCCTCATTGCCCGCATTTCCTTCACCATCGGTCGCAACTAGCATCTCTCCCTCTTCCGCGGTGGTAGCCAACGAACAAGCTGAAGATACCGGCGGTGGCGTCGCGGCGCCATGGCCATGGGGCTGAGGCCCGGGGGGAGAGGGCTGCGCGGCCGACGGAGCGTCCGACAGCTGGCTGCATATTGCCAAGCTCACAAGGCCGGACGCTCCTTCGGTGGGATTATTATCTATCACATCACTATTGTTATTACTAGTATATTTCCTTACTTGATCTATGTGTCTATTACAGCTAGTTTTGTAATCCGTAAAATAAATTTCTAACATTCTGTTGCCCAACTTTTTATTAACAATTCCTAAACTCCAAATACCTTTCCTTGCGATGTACCACTTAGCCCATTCAGTTTCCCCTTCTTGAAAACATCTATTTGGTTTTAGTACTAACGATTGTTTGGTGTTATCTGTACCCTTTTGTTGGGGTAGGATTAAATCTAACCTACATCTTAAATTACGACCAAACATTAGCATAGCCGGAGATACCCCTGTCGCGCAATGAATAGTATTTCTATAGTTAAATAAAAAACTCTGTAACTTATCGAGAATATCTTTGTGACATTTGCCTTCCGCTATCAAACATTTTATCATTTTCTTACTTGTTTTGACTGAATTCTCAGCTTGTCCGTTGCTGGCTGGATGGTATATAGGCGAATTTAAATATTCAATTCCATTCACGCGACAAAAAGTGTGAAACTCTGCTGAGCTAATCTTTATATCGTTGTCTGACACAATAATATTAGGCACACCGAACCTAGAAAACATATTTTTTAATTTTTGAATAAGGGCACTTGTAGAAGTACCGCGGTTCATGTGAACACATTCCAGCCATTGGGAAAACGCATCCACGACAATTAAATATTCAGCCTGCCCTACAGACATATAATCTATGTGAATGCGGTGCCACGGTGCGGGGGGGCGCGGCCAGGGCGCGGGCGGCGCGCGCGGGGGGGCGCTGCGTACGCTGGCGCACGCGGCGCACGATCCCACCCACTGCTCAATGTCGGCGTCTATGTTCGGCCACCACATTCTACTTCGAGCTGCACTTTTTGTTTTAACTATGCCAAAGTGTGCTGAATGTAATTCTTTTAACATTTTGTCTCTGTAGACAGTAGGTATAACTATCCTATGGCCTCGGAACAAACAGTCATTGAAAACTTCTAGATCAGTTTTGCATTGAAAGTACGGCATTATTGATTTACATTGTACTTTCTTAGGCCACCCGTTATTCATATATTTGATAACCGTTTTCAATACATTGTCGGTAGTAATCGCCCGCTTAATGTCTTCGAATAAAACCGGTTCTACGCTTGCCTCTAAGAATAAAAAATACTTGCTACTTTCGTCCTCATGCTCATTACCACTAACTGATAACGGTGACCGGGAAAAATAGTCAGCGACTTGGTTATTTCTACCGTCGATGTATTGTACGGTATAGTTGTACGCGGCTAAAATAATTTTGTATCTTTGCAGCCGTAGGGCGGTTGTCACCGATATGCCATTTCCTTTACCAAAAATTGACATCAAGGGCCTGTGGTCCGATTTTAAGATAAAAGGCTCCTGACGGCCATATAAGTACTGATGGAAATGTTTCACACCAAAAATAATTGCCGTCGCTTCTTTCTGGATCTGGCTATAATTCTTTTCACTAGCTGTTAAAGATCGTGAAGCGAACGCAATCGGTCGCTCTTGGCCGTCCGTGTCTCGATGCGCGAGTACGGCACCGAGCCCGCACGGTCCCGCGTCCACTGTTACCACCAGCGGTGCGTCCGGCTCGAAATGCGCTAGCACCCGTTCGCTAGCCAGTTCGCGTTTCACGCTCTCGAACGCCGCTTGATGCCGCTCGGTCCACTGCCACTCTACGCCCGCTCGTAGTAATTCGTGTAACGGACTCAGTATTGCCGATGCACTCGGAATAAAATTCCTGTAATAATTTACAACGCCTAGAAATCGTTTTACGCCTAATACGTTGGCGGGCGCTGGCGCATCGAGTATTGCTTCAACTTTAGTTGTCTTGCCTAGTAGGCACTGCCTACTTACACATAAGATAGATACGCTACGTAGCTAAAGGATGCATACAGTTCAAGCTCACGCCCGAGTTCCTCACGGGTAGACAGTTTTTTTTTGTATTGTCTCTCGTAGCGTGAGTTCCGGGAGTTTTTGCTACTTAACCGGTCAATGGCGAAACCAAGGTCTCCAGCCAGGGACTTTAGTACTAAGCAACTCAGCTAAGGGCACCCCCTGTGGGGTACGGGCCTCGGCTTAGGGCGTTGCTGGATCGCGTGTAAGGGAACTGGGCGTCTGGCTCGGCGCGGGCCGGCGTTTGTGGGGGTCGGGGGGGAACATTACGGGTTATTCGCGTCGAACCTCGCTGGCGAGGACGGAACAGTGGTCGGTTGTGTGTAGTGTCGGTGTGTTGTAGTCGGGCATCCTGGAGGACCCTATTGTCGTCATCCGATTCGATGACGGCATTTCTTGGACGCATTATCTTAGAAATAAGGGAGGGCGTGTATCGGGCTGCCGGGTAGACAGAGCCAGTATTTTTATATTAATAGACCTCCGTCGCTTCACTATTATTTAAATTAATATAACTATTAATTAAATAATTTTTCCATTAATGTGTATTTGCATATAACATAAATATTAAATATATCAATTTAACACTTTTGTACAGTTATTCTTCATAAATTACAGAGAAGGTTGTTGAAGAACATTCCAAATGTCCCAAGCGAGAAGCATACAGGCTCGACTCGCAATAAATTAAAAAGCTTAAAACCCGGATTAGAATATAGCGCTACTTCTACAGGGATAAAGTAAGAGTGCCCACGGGAAATGAGAAAAATAATGCGCTGAAGCGAATTGGCGAACAAAAGCTTGTAATATTCAAAATGTTTATGTCGAACCGGGAGGTGTAAACTGAAATGATTAAAAACTGTTCAAATTTCAGACGAACCTTTGTAGAGAGAACTTCATGGAGGAGAAACTGAGAATGAAATATATTTTGATGTTTTTGAATAGAATCAAGTGTTACTTCGCGGAGATCCATATTGTATTTTTTTGCTCACCATCGTGAAAGTCACACATGTTATTCGAACATACGAATGTTTATGAAATAAGGTTACCAAACAGAATTTCGTATAAGGAAAAAGAAATAACCGCTTTTTTAGGGTTTTCATATTTTCAGGATATATCGAAGTCCAAAAGAACCTTAATAATCTCGTTAGGCGATGAAATCGAAATAAATCATGAACATATTATTATATAACCTGTAACACGGGTTTACGTTGTAGACCTAACTCAGGCACCATTCTCTCACAAAGTTTGCATATTACTATTACTTACTATAAGCCCACCACTGTAAGTACTGTTTTGTGAAGAGAAAAATAAATGATTTTATTATTATTTTTTATTATTGTATTTAAAAATGGTCGCAAATACACATTAAGCCCAACTAGTATAAGAAAACCCACCAATAGTATTTACCAAAGACATAAAATATAATGTTTCAACTTATTCCGAATTATTCCGAATTATTATTATTAATATATATATATATATATATATATATATATTTATATTTTTTAACTTATTCCGTATTCTTTTGTTTTTTTTTATACAGCAAGTTTTTGTTATCATATACTGCGCTTGTAAATCCAAATCCGACCCAAAATCCAATTAGGTATTTCGTTAGTTGCATGTGAACAAAGAAGACTGATCTCAATTTAATTTATTTTAAGATAGTTTAGTTCTATAGTAAAAGTTATACAGTTATTATCTTTTCCCCTTAGCACTGATGCTACGGAAGCTGCTGTAGCTAGTACAAAACTTTTTAAAAATCTTTACACAGAGTAGGTAGTAAAGTAGTACTTACAATATTCATATTTCGTCAAATAACTTACTCCTATATAAAAAAAGCCATTAACCTTGACATACGATGATGGATAAGCACATATTGGGTGGGTATTGAATATTTACGTAAAATTGAGTTTCGTAACATGCCAATATGGAGGGAGATTAGGTTCAAATGTAGCGGCGCGGCGCGGCGCGGTGGCGGCGTAAGCACGGTACAGGCTGTTATAACGTAGCGTATATAGTAGCAGTGGTTTTATATTTCAGTCTGCGGTCGAGTGGACGGGGCGCCGAGTGCGCAATCCAGACCGTTTCTACTCCACCGAGCCGGCTCTACGGTGCGTGCCGTCACACCACACGAGATACAATACAATCATCAGTAACGCATACACTCAGGATTTAGTGACGCGAGATTAAGGCCACCGAGTTCGCTCCCAACGGTGTTTATTAAAAGCAAAGCTGCTGTTTCGCGAGGCAATTTGCTTACTTGTATTTCATGATGATCTCTATTTTGGTGCAATAAACAATTTATTGTTTTCCTGTAAGTTCTTCATTTGACTGTAAGATTCATTGATATGCCTAATAAAACTACATGAAGATTTTTTAAGCATAGTAGATATAACAGATGCGTCATTTACGACAGAAAGATCTGCATGCGCTAATTTTCTCACTGATGCTGGGTTGCCAAAGGCCTGTGGTTCTAGATATAGTAAGCTAGGACTAACATACCTAAGGTAACGGTTATGGTATAACCTGACATTTCTTTTCATATTTATGCCCTTAAATATGCATTAGGGAAAAGAGGATGTAATAACATCCTCTTTTCGGTAGGGGTGTAAGTACCCCTACCTACCCTTGTGGGTGTGAAAATAATACAAATAGATATATTGTGTCCACGTTCCATCTACCTAGCTCACATCGATCGGACGCTCAAGGACGGGAACGTCAAGAGTACTCGAAACCGAGCGACGAGCATGTATGAAGAGACTGATGAATGTGGACGAAGCGAAAGAGGTACCTATGTATGCCTAGAGAGAGCTGGCCTGCCCCGTTAGGGACGTGATGATATGCATGTATGAATGTGTATGTCAACCACATAACCAGCAAAACATCTGGATCTTCGACCTATTTTATAGTATTAACCTTTGCAAACATTGACAAGAATTCGTTTGAGGGCCATATTTCAAGTATTCATTCACCAGTTCTTTGTTTCGGCTTCAAAGTAACATTGATCTTTGTTAATATTACTTCATTGGAATGTTAAGCATGCCCTACAAAATTTGTTGGATCAATGTACCTACAAATTCATTAAGTTTGTATAATTATTATAATTAAATTTCATGTGTAATTATTCTTGAGCGTACTTGGCATAGAAGTTTACGAGACTGCGCCGTCTGTATGAAATGTCTATAATCGCATGAATGTATTTCTGCTTTTTTCCTTAACACGTGATAGAAATTACTAATTATCACGGTAGTACTAATAAGCCAACGTATTTTTCGCCCACTTAGAGCCTGGGAGGATACCGTATCTACTCAAACTACTTTTGGCGATTAGAGTGGGGTGGTTCTGTGTTTATAGCTAATGTCCTCTAAGTTAATGCTTTTCACGTGAAAACAATGTACATTATTCGGTCAGTGTATTGTTACGTTAGACAGCTACTAAGCCCTATTCAACGAACAACAAACTTAATAGCCACAAACTAAGAATCACTTGGGGTTAATCTAATCCGCACTTACTACTGTAGTAGAACGCTCAGTGCTTTGTATAAAACTGTTCCACAATCCTTTACTTTATATATAAATAATAATGAGGTCTCGTATGTTCTCAGTACTTTCACTCCTGTATCCCATGGGGGAGGGCCATAACTTACTACCTCACACATTAGATGCCTACATCCCTCTCATACTACCGTATGATTAGCAGCATATATATAGTGTGGAGCTACAATGCAGCACCGCCTGATGATAAGCGGCTAACGTATAACAGTAATTCTATCTGAATTTCCATTCTCAACGGAAAAACACAATATTACGGGAGTAGCACTTCTTCCGGGTGTCTTTGACTATGATATTCAGACTAGTTCTTTTAGGAACTGCTTTTTAATGGGAGATCCCGATGTTACGTTGTATTAGATGTAGAACTGCCTGTTGCCAAGTTGCTATGTTTACTTGATACTACAATAATATAGCGGTTGCTTCGTGTAGTTTCTATGCGGCGTTGAGCAAAGAGCAGTTTCAAAAACCAACACGAAATACCTATTATACTTCGAGAGTTGACTAATACACTAGGGGTAGCCGTAAGTTCAATACATTAGTTGTTATGGTCGAGATAGAATGTATTGTGCGGAAACTAGCTACCTTCCGCAGAGCAGCGACACCGGACGCAAGTGTCGGTCGGCGGCGATCGCTTGTTGTTCACTTACAAATACCACTCCGCATGTTTACACATCGATGCCTCGATATCTATATCTGTTTACAGATCAAAGCAGGTACAATGTCGCATATTTGTGAGCAAACTCAAAATGTAACGTCAACATGTTACTACGGAAGTACCGAATATTAAAAGGAGAACATTTTTTGTTGTTTGTCTGTGTTTATTTACCTACGTATGCGTGGTCTTGAGGCTTTCGTGACGGTTCGCAGTTTGCATTACTTTTTTAGGGAGTTCATTCCGGAAGGAATTCCATTGATGTATTTTCATATAATGATGATGAGCACCGTATTTTTACCCAGGGTATTATTATCCGGCTATGTTCAGGACGTGTGTGTTATGTTTATTACATAACATTGGCATTACCCGGCAAGGACAAAGTTTTAGCGTTCACATCATTACATAAGATTTACGTTTAGTGTTTATTCAGTAAAGTAGTTTGTTTGTCTCGTATATGTTATTTGGCTGAACAAATTAGTATCGGTAAATTACTCGATCTTACAGACTTAAAGTTTCCACGTCTATGAATCTGCTTGGAGTTGACTCAAATTGTCTCCCGAAACGCTATCTACGTTTATTATAACTCGACGCAATGGAAAGCTATTTATTACCATATGTTTCGCCCAATGTAAATAATAGCTATTGCCCAGTCTAAGAATCAAGTAATGAACTAACGGACTGATCTTGTTGTTGATATATAATTGCAGAATGCGCACACAGTAATGTCAGATATTGTGGTGCCAAATATATTGATACATGCATAGGTACATATATTACGTGTATTTTTAGTGTGCGAAAGTAAGTGGTAAACAACTAACGACAATCAAAAAAGAATAAGTGAATAATAGTAGACGAAACTGATATACAATGCGAAATGATCTGCAAGAAGAGAAATGAGAATTTCGCCTTCCTAAAACTTAAATCATGCCGATACAACAACCAAGGATTGGCACGTCAAAAGTACTGGAACTGATAACATGAATCTGCATGAACTGCACTAAAAGCATGAATGTATGAAGAGATATGGATGAAGTGAAAGAGGTCTAAAAGTATAGGGAGATTGGGCGCTCTACTCTTAATATATTACCTACTAATATTTTAAAGTATTTTTATTTTTACGCGCATAACGATAAATCTGATTCTAAAAAATATTTTTGTATTAGCTAGCCTGCTTTTGAGGATGACTATGTATAATTATACTAATAACCAAGGGAGCTGATAATCAAATTAACACGGGTGAAACCATGGCGCATAGCTAGTAGGTAGACTTCGCACAAGACAACGAAATCATCACGGCATGTGTATCGAACCTACGACCATGGGGACGAGAGGCAGGGCAACCATCGAGATAAGCAACCGGTCAAAATTATGTCAAAACTAGCTGTCCCGCCTAGCTTCGCTCGGATGAAAAAATAAAAAAAGAATGTTTGCTTTGGATAACCGTTATCACTTAAGGGTATCAAAAATATATAGTAGCCGATTCTCAGACCTACTGAATATGGATATAAAATTTCATAAAAATCGGTCAAGCCGTTTCGGAGTATAGTAACTAACATTGTGATACGAGAATTTTATATATAAGATGTATCCAAATTCACTGTCATAGTACATTATACACTGTCGAATATTGCACTAGAATATTCATGTTGTAATAATTATACCCTTACACGAAACCCATTTGTGTTGACTCGGGCTCATCGAATAACTAATTACCCATATGCCTTGTAGACTGCCTAGCTTTAATAAGATTTCCCGCAAGCATATTCGTGGTACATAACGTTGTAGGTTGAGCTACGTTACTAAGCGATGCTTACACAATTCCCTAATCGCATACCGATATGACGAAGTGATTATATGACACATCTGCCACACTGCCAAGGTTTTTGACACTTAAGATTGAGTGAAAGAGGTCTGTTAGTCTAAAGAGGACTAGCGTTTTACCCTCTCTGCCTACACCATGAGGACTAGCTACGGTAAAGTGAAACATTATAAATAAACTAAAATATATCTCTGGATGAATGTGGGTGAGTGGGTACTTCCTATACACCTCTGCCTACCCCTTCGGGGACCCTTGTAGGAAGGCGTGAGGATATACAAGCTTGAGGAAAAGTGCAAAGATATTAGTCTAGTTGTGCCTTAGAGATGGTGACCGGCTCACTATCAATCACGCTGTCACTTTGCCACGTAGTCAACAAAAAATATATCATATGACCTCTCGGGGTGTACATATTACCTTTAAAAGTACTATTTTTTAAATGCAATTTATAGCTAAAGTTTTTTATGTCTAATAGCGCGGCACAGATAAGTATTATTTTGACATATGTACACTTCGTCACCCGTCCGTACAACACCCGCTTTCGCAAGATATATAATTAGATACTAACCACATAGATGACGAGCCCGACGCCGACAGGTTTAACCATGTTGTTTTACTTCACCGCTAGTGGTGTGGTAAATCACTGCACTTAAGTTCGGAAAAAACTCGAAGATGCAATGTTGCGTTGCTGGGGACATTAAAACCCGGCCACCAAGGCTAATTAGTTTATTAAAGTTGCCAATAGCAAATTAAAACACCTAGTTAGCTGTAAAATGAACCCTGTGAAAAATCCATTGGCTTATAAACACCATCGCCGGTAAAGCCGTGCCGCTAAACCAATATCGTCCATTAATAGCAGTAAGCTGTCGAAAGCTTGTTTAAAATTCGCTTATCAAACGTGACCACGCGCGTTATTTCTATCTGTGATAGCCAGTGATGAGACTTATAAACCACAAAATGTTATTATGATACACAATTTTTTTTATTAAAATACCACCAAGGTTGATAAAAATGCATGTGGTCCGCCTCATGGTAAGTAACAAGCACCACCTTTGGACCCTACACGAAACTGACACATTCTTCTTGAAGAACTCCATGATGTCCCCTCTGCTTCAACGGGGAGTTCATTCTTTTAAATAGATGGCCATTTCATCTACTAATTCTAATACCGCTCGGGGCAGAAATTTGTGGGATAAACATAAGTATATAATCTTACTCATGGAGACCCTATTTATTTAAGTATAATGTCCTGTCCCGTAGAAACATAGCTTGTAAGAATCCAAAGATATCGTTGTGTATAAGCATTTAATATAAATATCTAGAGTAAAAGTTATATCGTTGAGTGTTTTGTCGCCAAAAAACTAAACTTTTCTATGCGTAACATTTTGTGTGGTGGCGAATAAAAGATACAAAAGAAATGTTTTGGAAGGCCGCTGGTGTTAATATTTATGCGCTCGAGTGAAGTCGGCGAATCCAAGTGGAAATACTTGCGTAACTCGCTTCAAATATAAACTCGGCCCCTCGTTTATTAAGCCTCTAAGCTCTCAACCCTGTCAAATAGTTTTTGCGAAACGCTTCAACAATGTTTAGCCGCTATGTTATTCTTATACTCGGGTCTCGGTTAACAAGCCGTGAATGATACATACGCTCGCGTGCTCTCAAGCTGGAAGCCTTTGCTTTTAACGTTTATGTAATGATAATCTTGAAAATATGAGCATTTTCCCTAGTATTTTGAATGCATAAAATGCTCAAGAATGGGAATGTCAAAACGAAAAGTTGCGAAACCGGTGAGCATCTATAAAGAGACTAATAATGTGGACTGACATGTTGCCCCCAAAAGGGTACGCAATGGAGTAACTACGCCCGATTTTCTAAAAAATATTTATGTGTAAGATTATCAGTCCATTACTGTTTCTCAAGTACCAATGTACGTATGGGTACACCCGTCTTTGAAAAAAATTTCACGAGTATGGCGATTTATAATATATTTTCCTTTAGCGGAATCGTGGTATTATAAATCACTGTAGTCAAGACCAGAAAGTCCCATTTGTACAGACGCCCAAGGTGATCTTAAATTTACTAGTGCTTTTGTTACCACTGGGTCACCTATAAAAATACTTTACCAATTCAGTATTTGGGAGCATTATGAAACCTCACGTACATCCTCCGACATAGCTCATGATACTAAAAAACACGCCAGAGGTTTTATTCATGCCGCTTGACGTGTGCCGATCTTAAGAAGGGCTTTACAGAGATTGAGTTCAAGTGACTAAGTATGAGCACTTGTTTGACCTAAATTTTTTATTTCTTTTCAAGTTAATAATTACACATTTGGAGAAAAATTCGTAATTCTTCAATCAAATCAAATCAAAATCATTTTATTTCACATAGGCCCAGGTGGGCACTTATAAAACGTCGAAAAAGAAGCACGGTTCGGGTTGGTCGTTTCCATGGAGAAGAACCGGCAAGAAACTCCATGGTTACTCTTTTCAGATCATTAGGCATATACAATATTTTTTTTTTTTTCGTTACAGCAATAGTACCCAAGTATGGGAGAACAACGTAGGCCCGACAATAGGTCGTCGCTTACTATACAAAGCATACATAAAACAAGATAATTATAAAAATGTTAGCAAGATCTAAGAATCTACTAAGCCTACAATGTTCTCACATTCACAAATTAGACAAATTAAACAAGTGACACAAATATTGCCATCAGTACTGTAACTAATTCTGGTCAAGATATGGAATAAATTAAAATAATAAAAAAAAAAGTAAAATTATTATTGTATAAAAAAAAAAAAAAAAATAAAAAAAAAAAAAAAAAAAAAAAACAGCAGTAACTTTATCGGAGTATTACCAAGTATTCATGTTCAATGTGATGAACGACTTCTCAACCATTGTGCCGACAGTCATAGCATCCAAGACCTAAAGGCAAAGAGACTCACACAAAATTTGAAGCTCGTTAAATGGTTGTATCAAGGGCCTGATGCAGTAAGCTATTCTCCATGACGGCACGTATTGCATAGAAGTTCCTTTCTCTGGAGCCGTAGACGCTTGACGTAGACCTTGTTCCGGTACCTTGGACCCTAATACCGGTGGGCCTATATATAATATTTTTCAATTTAATTATGTATTTCATAAGAAATCAATTAAATTATGAAAATATAATACCATACCAATACATATCTTGCACTCATGCAAGACTATTACGTAGGTATGTCTTGGAATTTCTTCTCAAATGTAGGCATGCCTTCTCTCGATGTTTTCCTTCACCTAAGCTCTTGTAGTGATTAATCAATGTACTTAAGTTCAGAAAAAAACATGGGAATAGTCGGGATTCAAACTTGCAATCTTTGCGTTGCGTTCGACACGCGCAACAATGCCGATTGTTGCGCCACGGCTCTCTAACTAAAATTAAATAAATTTAAGTGAGCGTAGAAATACTGAAGCTTTCTTAGTTGCAAATTAACGTGGGTAAGCAAACTTAATTAACTTAGCTAACTTTTCTTTATGTATCTACACTCTAGGTTGTTTCATGAAATAGCTGTGGGAACCAAATCTAGGCTTATAACTCTCTTACAATTTTTTTTTTAATATTCATATTAACTTTTTCTCTTTTCTCAAACGTTTGCAGGTTACGTCTCGATATTTTCTTTCACCGTAAACTCGTGGTATATGTCATATGTTAAGGAAACTCATTGGTACACTCGAGATTCGAAATTGCCTTCTTTGTGTCGCGGGCGACTATTGGAACCACTGGGCTACCGGCTCTTGCAAAAGAGCACGCGAACACATTTTTGCACAAGGTATCAGAATTGTAATATACGACCATTATTATTCTCTCACGCCTTCCCACAAGGGTAGGCAGAGGTGTATAGGTAATACCCACACACCCACTTTCCGCCAGAGGTATATTAGGTGCCAACGTGACAGATGGCGAGTCCATCGCCGTTACTCAAGCACGACTATACATACGCCTTTGAATTTCTTCTTAAACGTATGCAGGTTTCCTCTCGATGTTTTCCTTCACCGTAAAGCTCGTGGTGTGAGTAATCACTGTACTTAAGTTCAGAAAAACTCATTGGTACAGTCGGGATTCGAACTTGCGACCTTTGCGTCGCAGGCAACTGCTCGAACCACTCGGCCACCACGGCCATTATTATCATTTTTAGATATTTTTTTTTTTTTTTTTTTTATTTTACTTTATTTAGGAACACAAACAGTCTCACATAAAAAAAAGAACATAAATTAAAAATAAAGTTAATACATAGACAAACAGTGTCCACAGATAACATAATTCCTGTGGAGCATGTGGTCGAAAGAGCAGTAAACAGAAGAAGAAGAACAGTTTGTTTAACAATATTTCTAAATTATGCAAGATGTACATTTCATGATGCTGACAATATTTTAAGGATATGATATTTAAATTTACCCAAACTGGTTCTGTCAAACATGTCCAAGTCACTGTTGAAATGCACATTATGAGAACAGCAAGCTCGAGGGATGAATGAATTCTTAGCGTGGTTGGTCTTGAATGTAGGGATATGGAACAATTTTCTGAATTGTTTCCGTGTGTTGCGACTTGGACAGTAAAAACTAATTCTCGTCAATAAGTAGGAACTATCAATATTACTATTAAGGATTTTAAAGAGAAATACTTGATCACGGCAAGTTCTTCTTTGTGATAATGAAAGATTTAGATACTCACGAATATTTACGTGCTTAAAACGGAATCTTAAATATTTAATGAATTTGTTTTGTATGTTTTCAATTTGATTTATATATATTTTGTATTGTGGATTCCAGCAGACTGAGGCATATTCTAGGTGCGATCGAACAAGAGAATTAAATAAAATAAAAAGTGTTTGCACACTTCTAAAAGGTTTACTCACCCTTAAAATAAAACCAAGCATTTTGTATGCTTTGTTAACGACATTATTTATGTGTTTTGTCATTAAAAGTTTTTCATCGAGCACTACACCCATCTCTATCTCAGAAACACGAGCAATCGGCACATTATTGAAAGAATACGGATAAACGATTTTGTTCAGCCGTCTAGAGAATGAAATTATTTGGCATTTTTTTATATTCAATTGCAAACCAGAGCTTAAACAATAATTCCAGAGCCTATCCAAATCAGTTTGAAATGATTCACAGTCTTTATTAGAATTTATTGCTTTATAGATTTTATTATCGTCCGCATAAAGCAGAAAATTTGAATTCATAAAGACACCTGTGATGTCATTTATAAATATATTGAAGAGTAATGGGCCCAGGTGAGATCCCTGGGGAACTCCCGATGTGATTGGAATGAATGAAGATTTAAAGCCCTTTACCGTTACGCACTGACATCGATTGCTTAAGTAAGATTCGAGCCACCGAAGCAAATTGCCGTGTATACCAAACTCTTCCAATTTGAGTATCAATCGCTTATGGGAAATCTTGTCAAAGGCCTTTGAATAGTCCGTATACACAACATCCACCTGGTATCCTGAGTCCATAGCCAAGGAAACATAATCCAGAAATTCACACAAATTGGTTTCAGTAGATCGCTTGGATACGAATCCATGTTGTTGAATTATTAATGCAGGTCTAATAGCACTTATGATATCGTCGTAGACAATTTTTTCGAAGAGTTTAGGGGCTACTGAAAGCTTAGATATTGGTCGATATTCACCGATATTATGCTTGTCACCAGACTTAAAGATTGGAACGACAAAAGTTTTCTTCCATTCCCTAGGAAAGGTGCCACTCGATATTGAATTAGAAAAAATTAGAAATAACGGAATTGCTATATGAGGCAAGCAACGTTTAAGAAACAAGGGAGGCAACCCATCTGGTCCTGCTCCTTTTCGTAGATCCAAAGATGAGATATAATTTTCCACAGTTTTTAGACATAAATTAATACCTGAAAGACTAACAACAGAATTATATGCATGTTGAGTATCTAACGCGTTTAGCTGATCACTATGCTCAAATACCGAATGAAAATGGAGGTTGAATAAATCCGCAATCTCCTTTCCATTAGTTGAATTCACATGATCTAAATACATTAAATTAGGTAAATCTGACAATCCACGTTTAGATTTTATATACGACCAAAAGTTTTTTGGATCTTTTCTAATGTTTTCTTCAGAATTACTGATAAACTTATTGTAACATGCGTGTTCTAACTTTATTTGACGCTTTCTTAAAAACGAGAATGTTTGATAATCACTTAATCTAGAGTATATTTTCCACTTTTTATGGGCAATCGATTTTTCTTTAATACATTTAATTAGTGCCTTGCTATACCAAACAGGAAATTTATTATTGTGCACAATATTTTTTGAAGGAACATAAGTACTTATCAACCTGTTCAAGATAGTATAGAATATATCAGTGCAATCATCCACACTCTTGTTATAAAATATAAGATTCCAATCAATTTCTGATAAGGCTTGATTGATTTTCATATAGTCAGCTTTATGAAATAACTTAACAGAGCGGGGGGCAGGGTCTAAATTTTTTACAGTATTGAAATTTATTTCAGTTAAGAGTGCAGGATGATAACCATCTTCTTTTACAAGAGGGTTAGAAGGTCTACTGACTTTACAACTCAAGTCTGAAATAATAAGATCGAGAATGCGATCATTCTTGTTATGAACATAATTGTATTGAGAAAAACCAGTAATATTTAGGAAAGAGAGAAGATTTGTTACTAATGTATCATTTTTAGGGTTCTCTAATTTTATTGAGAGACTATTACCCATAAACCAGCTTGCACTAGAAATATTAAAGTCACCTAATATTAGCATTGACTGATCTGGTTGACATAAGTACAAGTCCGAGATAAATTCCAAGAAAGTTTCGACAGAAGTCGAATGTTCTCGGTTATGTGGAAAATACGCACAGACAATTGTTAAAGTATTATTGGTTACGCGGGTAATCATAGATTTCAAGGAGACGTGTACTACTTCTGCGTCTGGAAACATAGGAAAATTCTGCACTAAATCACGATTAGATGCAACTATATAATTTTTATGCACAGCAATGAGAACACCACCTCCTAAGTTTTCAGATCTACTTTCATATGGTCTATCGAATCTATACACATTATACCTATGATCGAATAATTCAGCGTCATGAATACCGGGTAAAAGCCAAGTTTCTGTAATGCAAATAACATCATAATCAGATTCTGAAACCGTTCTGAAGAAAATATCAGTCTTTGTCCGAAGTCCTCTTACATTTTGATAGAAAACTATCAGAGCCATTTATATAGACAAAGTAAATCATATGTTATATTAATTAATCCATTTATATTAAATTTATAAAAAAGCATGATCCCATCCAGCCAAACATTTACTTCATTAGAGTTGTTCTCACAATGTACGAATTCAACTAGAACACAAAAAGTATACAGAGAAAAATGTGAATATAATAATAACATACAAAACAAAACTTCCAAAAAAACTCCAATTCGTAAACAAATGAAATCAGTGATAGCTATAGCTAAGCAGAAGAAAACAAAACATAAAGGTATTAAATTTGCTTCCGCGAGCAATGAATCATAGAGATATCTTATATAAAAAACAATCACTCTTATTTTATATTTTTTAAATCATCATAACTATTAATATACATAATTGGGGAAGTATCGCTGCGTCGTATCATGATAGTACAGTTTTTAACCCATTTGTATTTGTAATCCTTTTCATCTGCCAGCTTTTTTGCTTCGAAGAACAACTGCTCGTAGTAAACGGATAGATGTTCCCTTGCAAACACCTGTTTTGGAGCACCTTCAAATCCCAAATCATTCGTATTCAGATTGCGTATTTTCTTTATATGAGCTAAAAACTCGTCCTTTTTATATCTGGACAAAAGCTTTAGTATAATAGGTTTGTTCTTATTTGAGCTGTCCTTAGGTGCAACCCTGGTCACGAAGTCGATGTCTACGTCGGGATTTAGATTAAATTTTGATATCTCTGCAAGCTTAGTAACTATATTGATAAGGTTTTCACCATCCGTTTGCGGAACACCCAAAAGTTTTAAGTTTGATCTACGAGCCCACTGATCACGGGAATGGTTAGCATTAATAAGCTTTTTCATCTGCATTGACATTTCAAGACAGTTTGCTTCATTAGACTTTATTAACTCACCGAGATTGGCTACTTTGGGAATTAAATCATCTCGATCACGTGATAAGAACTCAACGCTGGATTCTAAAATTTGTACCTTTTCTTTAAGATCGCTAAAATTTAAACTGAGTTTTGCAATTTCAGAAACCATATTATCCATCTTTGATTCCCAAGATTCCATTTTAGACTCAAATTTTGTAAATTCCTTTTTTTGGGATGTGATTATTCGGTCGACCTCAGATTTCATCAACTTCAGAATTGTATTTGGTAAGGTAGTCAAGTTAACATCAGTAAATGGGGTTTCGTCTGAGTCACTAGAAGGTCCTTCGATATCTTTTATATTCGATGTTACATGGTGAGATCGCACCGGTGTGTTTGAGTTATCGCCACTCCTAGGCCGCGTCGCGTTACACATGGGGCATAACCAACCGTCAGGAGCCAACTTATTTCGCGAAATTTTCATAGTAGCAGGTATGTCACAGCATCCTTTGTGGTAATGGGCTTGACAGTGAGTACAGATAATTAAGTCTCTTCTTATAATGTCATTCTTACAACCTTCACAATTAGATTGCTCCTTGATATATGAGAATTAAAATTAAGTAAAAGTTAAAAATGCACAATTTAATTCACTGGCCCAGGCGGACTCGATCTTGGGATCTGTGAGCGCCCCGACGCAATCTATTTCTACGATAGTTGCCAACGCGCTACGCCGATGTCGATCGTCGTGATGAAATATTTCAATACTTTTAGTATAGATTATCTTTATTGACACGATGAGGGTAGGATAACATTTATAAATTACACTCGAACGTGAGGCAAGTTTTTAGCATACCGGCACAAATAAACTAATTTGATACAGATAAACACCGGAAACCTCATGTGAACGCACAAAAACGCACTCAAAGCACAGCCTGGGTATCACTGTCTCAATAAATATACCAATAACAGTTAAACAATCACTACAAACTGTTCTAATTTCAAAGATTTCTCGGACAAATACAAAATGAGTGTTAACTGCTCTGCTGTTAGAAGAAGATATAAACAAATATAACAACAAAGTATAAGAACTAATAAGGGAACGTACGTTAAGATTGATTGAGATTGCGTATGCGGGGGATAAAAACGGTGCCTCACTTTCGCTTAGGTTTTTTCGGTTGTTATCAAAGCGTCTGATGGAGAGGGAGATAAGTACGCGAAAATGTTCAAGATTGCAAGAGGGACGGCCGGCACCAAACAATCGAAAAAAGATTCCGTTACTGACATATATAAAAAAATGCTTTCTATTCGTCTTTCTCTACTTCAAATGTTGTTGTTGATAATATAATACAATGTATAATACAATGTATGGTTTCAAGACACAATACGAAATGTGTGTGTATAGGCAGAAAAAATCACGTTCCATCAACCTGATTTTCGTATGCCTACTAAAACCATACAACTGCGTAGTTCTAACTTCAAATCAATTGAATAATATAGCAAAAATACCGACTATATCCAGCAATACGCGGATGCTGACTCACGGTGCTAATTGCACTTTCCAGCGCTCCGCTGAAACACATCAATTGCTTTCTGTCCATTTAAGTTTGTCTAATTATCGTTGAAATGCGGAGAAAGGTATATAGGTTGTCTTACTTGACAACATATATATACTACAACACCGATATTTGTATATCGCCAGTATAGTTTGTATATTATAATGCGCCAGATCTTCTAAACTTACAGACCTCTTTCGGTTCATCGACATTCACCTGTCGGATATACATAAGCGGTGTGCAAAGTAAAGACTATCATTTTTGGATATGAAATAATATATTTCTAATGTCAATTGTATGTCATGCTGTGTTTACCTATAAGTAATTAATTACTTATAATAATAATATATAATATACTAGCTGTCCCGCCCAGCTTCGCTTGGGTGAAAATTAACAATTTCTGAAACACGATTGCAGCGCCACCTATCGGTTCTAACTGTGAATCTAAACCATTCTCGAATCCACCTGAGAAGACACGGAAAATTTCATGAAAATTGGTCCGTCCGTTTAGGAGGAGTTCAGCGACATACACCTGCTCAGAAGAAATATTATATGAATGTTTCTTTATTTTTTTTTTCTTATAGACCTTCTCCTAACCAATCTCCTCTCCTAAGCAATAAAGAATACATAAAAGAAAGATTTATCCAATTTGGCGCAGTCTTTTGGAAGTTATGCGCGTACAAACATTTCGGTGATTCATTTATATATATAAAGTAATTACCTACTTATGTATACATTAAAAAACACTTAACCCCCTGCAAGTGCTCCAAAGCCGGTTTCTCCGGAGAGCCACAGGTGCCCCGTGGTACATGCGTAATAGTCAACTCCACGTTGACCTCAAAGTCCCCACTATAAAACAGTTTTTGAAAAAACTGTCCAAACGTCATTTCGATTCTGCTGTAAATCACCCCAACCCCCTCGTCGTATCGGCCGCCCGATACACTCCTTCCCTTATCTCGAAGATAAGGCGTCCAAGACATGCCGTCATCGAACCGGATGACGACATAACGGTCCTCCAGGACGCCCGACAAAAACATACCAACACTACACACAACCGACCACTGTTCCGTCCTCGCCGGCGAGGCTCGACGCGAATAAGCCGTAATGTTCCCCCCCGACCTCCTCCGCAAACGCCGGCCCGCGCCGAGCCAGACGCGCAAATCCCGCCCCCAAATAATATATAAATAAAATTAACAGTCCAGCCCAGCTCCCTAGCTCGCGATCCAGCAACGCCCTAAGCCGAGGTTCGTACCCCACAGGGGGTGCCCTTAGCTGTGTTGCTTAGTACTAAAGTGCCTGGCTGGAGGCCTAGGTCTCGCCATTGACCGGTTAAGTAGCAAAAGTTCCCGGAACTCACGCTACGAGAGACAATACAAAAAAAAAAAAAAAAAAAAATATGTATACATTAATGTACCTAACAAATGTTGGTGATCGAAATAAAAAAATTGGATATTGATTTACATACTTGGGACAGATTAACACTCTTAAAGTGTTGTTACTAATATATTCCAAACAGGATAATTACAACTATGACTTCATAGGACATCATTATTTAACACTGTGACCAGTGAAAATCAAGAATGCTTTCAAAATATTTGCTACGGCCGCGGACTAACATGAAATGCTTCACGCCAATTACGTAACACGCGCTAATTGACGACCAAAGGAATAAAAATAAAAGCTAAAGTAGTACGTTTAAAATATCACTGAACGATGAAATTTAAAGGTTGAGTAATGACGAAACGTTCCATACTATAAAATGGATGGCTTGCGCATTCTGGCAGTAGATAGGTGTTCAGTAAGTAGCGTAATTGTTGCCAAGTATTTAATCAGGTCTCGTGCCATTACTGTCACTAGTAATTGCTGTTAGACTGAGCAATAATTAATCTTACACTTGACGTTGATATATCTTTGAACTATAATATCCTGATGTCGCACTGTAACTTAATAATTAAACTCCCGGCGGTCTTCGCAGCTCTATATTAACGTAAATCGTATCCCATTCCTTAACGTACTCTGTTCATTCTTGTCCTCAGTATAAGCAGAGGTCCTGGCTGCGGGTTTGATTTCCGCTAATTAAAACCGACAAAGGGCGGATATTTGTAAGGTAAACACTAATATTTGTACCGTAGTCCTGGATAGCCTATGCGTTGAAGTACAAGTGAACTAGCGCTTTACTTTCTGTGCCTACTCCGTGAGGGACTCGGCGCTTATGTAAAATGAAATAAAAACCAACATGCATTACAACCTTTGAGATAATATATCCTCACGCCTCACGATAAGGGTCCCCGAAGGGGTAGGCAGAGGTGTTTAGGTAATACTCACACACCCACTTTCCGCCAGAGGTATATTAGGTGCCAACGTGACAGATGGCGAGTCCATCGCCGTTACTCAGGCACGACTATACATACGCCTTTGAATTTCTTCTCAGACGTATGCAGGTTTCCTCTCGATGTTTTCCTTCACCGTAAAGCTCGTGGTGTGACTAATCACTGTACTTAAGTTCAGAAAAACTCATTGGTACAGTCGGGATTCGAGATTGCGACCTTTGCGTCGCAGGCAACTGCTCGAACCACTCGGCCACCACGGCTTTTTTAAGCCTTTACACCTTTAAGATACCGTGTTTTAAATTAAAATAATGAGCGATACCGACCGACTACCATCACGAAGACTGAAATGATTAAGGACAAAAGTAGGTATCTATCAACCATCGTCCTTCTTCATTTGTTGGTAAGGATTCTCAACTTACTCGTGATTGGGGAAAAATGGTACGATTAATTTATTCTAATTGGGTACTTTATTTGAGTACCTCTTGAATATCAACGAAAATGTACTGTTCCGATTTTACTCAATGGCGTCATTAGTTTCAATGAGCCGTTCTAATTCTAGTCGCATAACATAGGAACAGCATCGATTCAAGTCCATGGTGGCGGAGTGGTTCGAGTGGTTTCCTGCAACACAAAGACTGCAAATTTGAATCCCGGTATAGTCACACCACGAGCTTAACAATGAAGGAAAACATCGAGTATTTGAGCAGTTTGAGTAGAGAAGAAATTCAAAGGCGTATGTATATAGTCGTGCTTAATTAACGGCGAAGGACTAACCATCTGTCATGTTAGCACCTATAATATATGCCCGTGGCGGAAAGTGGGTGTGTGGGTACTACCTATATACCTCTGCCTACCCCTACTGCCTGCCTCTTATTGGAAGGTGTTAGGATATTTTTTTATCAATTCAAGTCCTATACGGACATAAGGGTTACAAGTTAAATGAAATTTTTACATGCCATTAAATTACCTATCGTTCCGACCGGATTTCTCTTATTTTGTTAAGGAACTCCACCTAACACACGCCTTTAGGTTACGGCAACCAGTTACCATGAGGGTGTATGCTTGTTTGTCATCTTAGAAAATTCTTCAAGCTCTATAATTCCCTTTCGTTGCTATTGGTTGTATCTAATGCTGGTTGCACAGCAACTCCACTCAAATTAAGGTTAACAACGAGCGATTGATAACTCAGGTAATGCAAGTGGTAAGCGGTTACCATCAAGAGTTTCGTATGCATGCTAGCGTCATTTATACCATACATTTGATTAAAAACACAATAAAAGTTTCTTGAATTTCGCAAATGTTTATCTTTGGAATCGGGGCACCCGGTTCCCTCCGAGGAATAAATAAAGCATTGGTTAATTATTTCAATCAACTAAAATAATATTGCGGGCAGAATAGACCGCGGGACACGCCGCGGGCGGTGTCTAATGGTTGTTTATTTTATTAACTGCGTGTTTTGTACAATAAAATACACCAATAACAATACTCAACTGATTGGCACAATCTATCAGACCCCCTGTCGGGGATAAATGGAGGTCAGGGAGACGTTTCCAGAAGTACTTTACGTATGTTATGTGTGATTCGGCGTATCCTTCAATAAATTGATCAATTAACTCATCAATTACGTGGATGGCGATACCTATTCGGGAGGTGCTATCTGTATTTTTCGCGAATGGAATGTGCGTCAAATTTTACGAATACATTATTCCCCAAAACGTTTACCAAAAGGTTTGCATAAATCATCACCATACAAAGGTAATTTATTTAAAAAGACCCGCCCCTAACGCTACATTAGAATAGAATATATATATTTAGAATTAGAATATATATATCCTAGATATATATCCATACTATTGTCAAGGGTTTTTTTTTTGCAATACTGTGCTTAAAGTGATAAGCACGGCATTGGAATAACGATCTAGCCCTAGAGGCTAATGAGTTATTTTAGGCTAACTTAAATTGCTAAAATAGAGTTAACTAAGAATGTGTCCATTAACACTTTTCTAACTGTCTCTAGAATAATCAGTATAGTACAGACCGCCGGAGTTCGAACTAGTACCCTTGGTATTGCAAGCGACTACTGAAGCCACGCTACCTCGGCTCTTATATTATCATTATTTATTCTATACTAGCTGTGCCCGCGACTTCGTCCGCGTGGAATTTAACAAATATAATATTGTTCAGTTTCTAAAATAAAAGTAGCCTAAATTACTCAATTTTTTTTTGTATACCAAATGGGTGGCAAACAAGCATGCAATCCGCTTGATGGTAAGCGGTTACCGCCACCTACGGACGCTTGCAACACCAGGGGTATCACATCAGCCATCTGCCAGTGAAAGTCCCGTCAAAATCGGGCCAGCCGTTTCAGAGATTAGCTGGAACAAACATACAGACAGATAGACAAAAAATTAAAAAATATATTTTGTTATATGTACCGTGTATACATCAATATGCATTTAGTAAAAAGTGTTTATTTAAATATTTAAAACAGAAACATTTTATTTATTTGTAGTAGTTTGCTCGCAACACAAAAATTGTCCCAATCCATTCGGGATTAGTAATTATAGTAATGTTTTTTCTGATGGACTCACCATGCCACGTGGGCATGTGGGGTTTATACACCTTTGCCTACCTCTTCGGGGAATTTGTGGGGAGGATAGGAGTATATTCTATGTACATTAGATAATGAAAAGTGTCTAAAGTAAAATTTATGTATTGTATCCTAATTGTTGTTATTGTAAATAAATAAGAATTCCATTGTATCCTCTAAATATCAATTATTTGTGGAATGTTTAACTATATTGGAACATCAGTAAACATTTGATTACGAAATTCACGAACACCGACTACTGTATAGAGTGTCGAAAAGTGTTCAAAAGAGGCGCCACTTTGAAGTAAACCAATGCTGTAAGAACATTTACTGTGAACATAAATAATGGGATATATAACACGATGCAACTGTCGGATAGTATTCCTTTGATTATTTTCTTGTATACTCCACCTTCCTCAACCTTGAACTTGACCTTTCATCCAGTATTGCTATTCTGGCATGTTGCCACAGGATACCAATCTGGAACATATATTTTATCTGTAATTTTTTTTAACTCAACTGTAACAGTAATACGGTAATATTTAAATAGAGAAGGCTCCGCTGGCTCGGACATGTCATCGGCATCATCATGCTCGGGCAGATTGCCGACTTCAAAGGACAAAGGTCGTCCCATGCTTAGACACAAATATCCCCTTGCAAGCGTGACATGAAGAACTTTCGAATAGACACTAAATATTGTGAGGCGCCCTGTCATGTCAGATGGGATGGCATAATTGTAAAACTCGCGGTGAGACCAATTGCTTAGATTTGTCCGAAAATTCGATGTAGTGTATGTCCGAGACCTTTGTAGTTTCTCGTACGACCCAAAGTCATAAAATGTTTGAGTTGAAAGCTCTTTTGTAATCACTACGATTTATTTTAGGTTTTAATCCTACCTTACGCCAATAAACATATTGATATAATATTAACATTTGTTGCAGATTCTTACAATAACTTAATAGCTGCGAAAAACATACGGCAACTTGTGTTTGATAAATCTTCTGGTTGGTGTATTTATGTTGTTTATAAATAAAATCGGGCTGGGGCCCTATGTACCTATGTATGTACGTTAAATTACGTATGCCCCAGAATATGTAGTTGCTTGCTTATTCTTGATGTTCAGAAATTAACTTTGAACTATACAGAACCCCGTGGATTATTTGATTTTATTTCATTTGTAATTTTTGAGTCTATTTCTGTGCCATATTTCATCCAATTCAGTTCAGCTGTTCTGGTGTGAATGAGGAAAAAACATCCATTTATCTTCACAAACTTCACATTTACTAAGTAATAATGAATTGATCAGGCCGGCATGCAATATTTATTAAACGAATCTACTATTTATATATAGAGTTGGCCAGAGGATGTGGAGGAGCGGCACCATATATACATATCCTCCAGATATACATATCTCTTTCGCTTCTTCCATAGACTACTACTAATATACTAGAGCTTCCTCTACATTCGTCCATATTTCATACTTACCGGCTTCGAGTGGTCTAACTTTTCCATCCTTTGAGCTTGGATATCAAACATTTACCTGCCTTCAATACCGCATAGCGAAGCACGTATTAAAAACATCCATGACTCGAAATTATGTTTTACAAGGAAAAATCAAGATATATATACGTACGTATATATATGTTCAATAAAAATAAATATGTAATGAAATTTGTATTTGTTGATGATAAATATTACAAACATATTCCAAGAACCCTATCCAGGTCTCCGTTTCACCCAAAATATGTACAATTAATTTTGTGGGCTTCAAATCTATCTCTCCAGTCGTCGTGTTTGCTGCCCAATGAAGGCTACAAACACGGCTAACCTACTTACGACAGCTCCTAAAGTAAATTAACTTGATAACGAATTACGTATCAGGGTAAAAGTAAACAGATCATGCTCGCATCGCCAGACGTTTGTCCTGTCTCGTCGCGAAGTTTGTTGTTGCCCTCAGGCTGCGCAAATGAGATAAACAAAAGGATTTTGATTTATACCGGACTTAATAAAGGTGTGCCATGACTGCTTAGCCCTCGTCACCTGTCACTAACACTGATTATGAAAATCATCGAAAGAAAATTATGAGATACACTTTAGACTTTTATCCTACTAATATTAAAAAGCTAAGTTTGGAGGACGTTTGTTACGATCACGCCAGAACGGCTGAACAGAATAGAATTACAGATATAGGTTAATATCTTGGTGAACATGAGGGCATTCTATTCCGAAAAATCTACCCATGAAAATCTAATCTTACGTCGGCGTCGTTGACACCGCGGGGTATTTTTTTTTTGTATTGTCTCTCGTACTTCTGCTTTTTAAACTAGTAGTACTTAAAATGCTCTCTATGATCATTGCATGAATGTTATTTCAGCCAAACTATGCAAATTTCTACCAATTAACTACAAACAGCAGCTGTTTGGCGATTGGACATATCTACTAGTGAATTGGGAGTTTGTTGCAGCGAAATGTTCAATGCCCAATATGATCGCAGGCTCTTCCAAATACCACTGCCGGAAAATTTAAATTGAATCTCTGTACGGGCCACCCGTAATGGTTTTGCTATCCTGCAAAGTCTAAATCACTTGTTTATCACACCACGACGTTTTTTAATAATAATGATACTCACTGAGATCATATATGACATCGGCAGGCGAGAAGAACTAGTAGGCGAACACTGAATAAAAATCAGGTGCATTCATCATCGTCGTCATATCATCACGCCGAGTCCCTAACGGGGTAGGCAGAGAATATAGCGCGTCAGTTCTCTCTAGACCTCCTACATACCTCTTTCGCTTCGTCCACATTCATCAGTCTCTTCATACATGCTCGTCGGTTTCGAGTACTCTCGACGTCCTTGTCCTCGTCCTTGAGCATCCGATTGATTTGATCCAGGTAGTTGGAACGTGGTCTTCCTCACTATTCAAAGTTTGTATGTATTAAATGTAATTTTGTTTTCCTTACAGATTGGAACGAAAGCAATAAACTAAATCTAACGATGGTGGACCGAGCTTTGAGCTACATCTTCCAAAAATACAACACGAATAGTAAGTACTTTTTACAATGGTTCCTAATGAACTCACATCGTGACTGACGACATCAACTTGTTTGTGACTCTGATATTAAATTACGAGCTATTCGATCAAGATAGTCGTATTTAAACACATAGAGCTTTAATAGAGTGCGTTTGTTTATTACGACATGTCAGTAATATTAATTAAGGAACAGTAATGGCTGAAGAGTTTTGAGTAGTCACTTGCAAAATAAATAATAAGTTCGCCGGTTCAAATCGCGGAAGTTTGTGTTTGTCTGTGGCCAAGTAACTACCTACTTACTGTGACTTATACTAGCACCAGCATTATGATGAAAGGAAACATAGCGAGATTTTAAATTACAATGTCGTATAGGTAGGTGTATGGATCTCCGAAAGTATAGGCAGAAGGGTAACTTACCCTTGTTCTGGTAAAGGGTCTATCTAGTTCAAGGTTGCAAATGATTTTTTCACTTATGTCCATGAAATACCTCTGTGACTTTTTTTCTACCTACTCAATGAAGAAGATAAGATATAGACAATCTAATGAGTGTGACATCATACAAACCATTATTTTGAATACAGTAATAGGTGCGGTGGAGTCCCGGTGAGGGGGGATGGAGGGCGCGGAGGGCAGCGACGAGCTGCTGGAATGGGAGGCGCTGTACCGGCTGCCGGAGCAGAACCTCACATGGAACAGCAGCGAGTGGCAGCCTGCCTGGAACGTCACCGCGGTGCCCAACGCGACATGGTGGGAGGCTTCCGCGCCCTTCGACTCACCCGCCCTCGTGCGCGCTGCCAAGGCTATTGTGCTCGGATTACTCATACTCGCCACCATAGTCGGTAAGATTGCATTGACATCTATAATTTATCTTTATTTCACGGCAGTCAATTCTGGGTATGTCAGAAAAAGCCTAAAAATAGTACAAAGGCTGTAGCAATCCCTTGAAAAAATGTATTGCGGGGCGCTTTTACATCGAATCCGCAATGAAGAAATTCGAGGATTCATGCCAGTTATGAATCTATCCAATCTATTGTGACTGTCATCTGGCGTCAACGAGAGAGTATAACGTCTATTTTTATCCGCTGGGATCATTTGGCATTTGGGTTCATCAGTTTTATATGCTTTGTGTTTTTCATCTGACATGATACGGTTAGCCTCAGAACAGTGCAAATAGGTTCTCTAGATCACATGTAGAATACAAAAAAATATGTGCTGTGACTCGCAGAGGTCAATAAGCAATTGCTCCCAAAGATCTAATAGAAACATTTACACAAATAGTTTGCCCAAAATTTTAGGGCAGGCGTTTCTTGATAAAATTACGATTAAACCAAAACTCCATTTATTCTAGATCCTGACAATGTTTCCACACACAAAGTCCTGATAATAAACTTAAGATGTTAACAAAAATAAATCTAAATAAAAACAGGAAAACGTTATTGTATGTCGTGACAAAATTGTGTAAATGACATTTATAGACAACCTTAAACACAATATTAGCTCCAGCAGAGGTTATTTGATTGTGTGTTTGTGTTACTAAGTTTAATCTCAGAACAGACGTCAAACGGACATATCTCTGACAACAGGGTTAGTTAACCTTATTTGTATTTTGGTTGAGTAACCTTGTTAAGTATAAATTTTGATTGTATAAATATTATTATTAGATCGAAGCCTATATTTAAAAGGATTTTCTAAATCTGTCTAAAAAGTTGTCGCTTTAATAACATCAATAAATCGATACTGATATTAAGTAATCATTGCATAATTATGATAGGAATCTTAATAATAGATGTCAATCAAAGGGTGCAATTACTACAATAAAATAATGGAAACAGTGATAATGGTACTTTATATATTATATTGTTTTAAAAAAATATTAATGTTAATTATTTCTGCTACGCACACAATGCGGAATAAATTTGTTTGTTACGTTTTACAAGTCATAGCTGCCGAATCGATCATCATGAAATTTTGCATACACGCTGTCAGAAACAGAAAAGGATAACTTTTAGTCCCGATACAATTTTGTTGATGTTCTCACTAAACATATGTGGTTCGTAGGTAATGTGTTCGTGATAGCGGCTATTCTGCTGGAGCGGCACCTGCGCAGCGCGGCCAACAAGCTGATCCTGTCACTCGCCGTAGCGGACCTGCTGGTGGCCTGTCTGGTGATGCCCTTCGGCGCCGTGTATGAGGTTGCGCAGCGCTGGACATTAGGGCCCGAGCTCTGCGACATGTGGACCTCGGGCGATGTGCTCTGCTGCACCGCTTCTATCCTCCACCTCGTCGCCATCGCACTCGACAGGTCGGCCATTTTGATACTGCAAGCTACATTATGACATTATACCCTTACATAAACTGTTTTTTACGCTATTTCACTAACCTAAGAGCTATTTCACTAACCTAAGAGCTATTTCACTAAACTAAGAGAGGTAGGGCATAACGGGTTTCCCGTTCGAATTTGGAGCTGCCCGACTGGGGCAGGACCTCCACCTTATAGAAGTCCGTAGCCAAATAACACAATTTTTTGTGTTGTGTTCCTACGCGGTGAATAAGGTTTCCAGTAATGAGCTCCTTGGGGAGGGGGGAGGATTGTTATATTGTGTTGGCAGCAGAGGGATTAGTCCCATTGTGCGGCCAACACAGTATAACTCTCCGAACACAGAGTGGCAACGCGCAAGTGATACTTCGGTATTGCAAGCGTAAATAGGCTGCGGTAACCGTTTTCCATCAGGTGGGCCCGTATGCTTGTTTGCCACTCTAGTTGTAAAAAAAAAAAAGTGGGGTAGGGCATAACGGGTTTCCCGTTCGAATTTGGAGCTGCCCGACTGGGGCAGGACCTCCACCTTATAGAAGTCCGTAGCCAAATAACACAATTTTTTGTGTTGTGTTCCTACGCGGTGAATAAGGTTTCCAGTAATGAGCTCCTTGGGGAGGGGGGAGGATTGTTATATTGTGTTGGCAGCAGAGGGATTAGTCCCATTGTGCGGCCAACACAGTATAACTCTCCGAACACAGAGTGGCAACGCGCAAGTGATACTTCGGTATTGCAAGCGTAAATAGGCTGCGGTAACCGTTTTCCATCAGGTGGGCCCGTATGCTTGTTTGCCACTCTAGTTGTAAAAAAAAAAAAGTGGGGTAGGGCATAACGGGGTTCTCCGTTCGAATTTAGAGCTGCCCGACTGAGGCAGGACCTCCACCTTATTGAAGTCCGTAGCCAAATAACACAATTTATTGTGTTGTGTTCCTACGCGTTAATGATCTCTTTGGGGAGGGGGAGGATTGTTATATTGTGCTGGCAGCAGAGGGACTTGTCCTATGATGCTGTCAACACAGTATAACTCTCCGAAAATAGAGTGGCAACGCGCAAGTGATACTTCGGTATCGTGAGCGTAAATAGGCTACGATAACCGTTTCCCATCAGGTGGGCCGTATGCTTGTTTGGCACTCTTGTAGTATATAAAAAAAACCTCGTGAAACGATATATTTTTTTACTCACCGTTTCCCATTATTCACCCGCTTTAATGCTATGGTGGATTTTTCTGTAGATCTGAATATATCCCATGTGTTAATCCAACTCACAATCTACCTCCGTGCCAAAATTTTACCAAATTCCGTTCAGCCGTTCTTGCGTGATTGAATTGAATAATGAACTTCCTAACAAACTTTCACATTTTAATATTAGTAGGAGGTGTCATTCCATGAAAATGTATACGAGATCAGGAAGGTACATAAAGATTGCAATGTTTCTGACATAAAACAATTTTCTCTGCAGATTTTGGGCTGTGACAAATATAGACTACATCCACGCGCGTACGGCGCGTCGAGTAGGCCTAATGATTGGCTGTGTATGGGTCGCTAGCTTCCTCGTGTGCATAGCGCCGCTGCTGGGGTGGAAAGATCCTGATTGGAACCGCAGAGTGTCCGAAGACCAGCGGTGCGTTGTGAGTCAAGATGTGGGATACCAAATTTTCGCGACAGCATCGTCATTCTACGTGCCAGTTCTAGTAATACTAATATTGTACTGGCGAATATATCAAACTGCTAGAAAAAGAATAAGGCGGCGACGAGGCGCCACGGCACGAGGTGGCGTGGGACCCCCGCCTGTGCCGGCTGGCGGTGCACTGGTGGCGGCGGGTGGCAGCGGTGGCATCGCGGCCGCCGTCGTTGCGGTCATAGGCCGACCGCTACCCACCATCTCCGAGACTACCACGACGGGCTTCACTAACGTGTCCTCCAATAACACGAGCCCCGAGAAACAGTCGTGTGCTAACGGCCTAGAAGCCGATCCCCCAACTACCGGCTACGGCGCCGTAGCAGCAGCGTACTACCCCACATTGGTGAGACGCAAACCTAAAGAGGCCGCCGACTCTAAACGTGAAAGAAAGGCGGCCAAGACATTGGCAATAATAACCGGTGCGTTCGTAGCATGCTGGCTTCCATTTTTCGTGTTGGCGATCCTAGTGCCGACGTGCGACTGCGAGGTGAGCCCGGTCCTGACCTCACTGTCTCTGTGGCTGGGCTACTTTAACTCGACGCTGAACCCTATCATCTATACAGTGTTCAGCCCGGAGTTCCGGCACGCCTTCCAGCGGCTACTGTGCGGGCGGCGTGCGCGCCGCCGCCGAGCTCCGCCCTAGGCCCCCGCTCCCACCTTTTCCTCGACTGACCTCGTCTAGTTTGAAACATACTTATGTTGTCTTGTTACATTTTCAGAGATATATTTACACCCCTTTATTTTTTGTACGTGATAAATGTGAATACGAAAACCTGTCTAGTAAATATATCACAAATTCTCTTTAAATTATTCTTTTATTTCCTCTCCACTGTATATGACGTCTTTAGGACATGATATAATTACATACTGTCTTCAGGAACACGAATGCATTGAATATTACCAATGATACAAGTTTCTTCGTAACTCCTTTCACTTCCCATAACTGGCACTGAATATGGAAGCTCTTTACATCATTATCACAATTTATTCTCACACCTTTCCACAAGGGTCCCCTAAGTGTTACCACAGGTAAAGGTAAACTAAATCAATAACCGATAAAAATAATACAGCTCCTGATTTACCCTTTCCTTCTGCGTAATTTATCCTCAACAGAAAGCGGCGGCAGCGTTTTAATTGTTCAGCAAGTTGTTATAAAAACTAAGTCCTTCGCAATGGACGTTGAAACTAATTGTTGATTCACGCCACCTCCCATCCACCGGTGTGGACATGATATGTTACATTTTAAATTATACGGTTACATTCCTTTTAATTTTCCAAGGTAAACCACTGATAAATGATAAAATTGACTAACTCGAGACGATTCCTTGTTTCACTATGTAGGTAGCGCTCAAATAAATTGCCTGAAAACATTCCTCTCCAAAGATGATTTTCAGCGTACATATCTAACCATGAAGCCAATTAAATTCTTATAGGGAAAAATAAAAAGCTAAAATTGTGATCTTAGTTAATAGATTTCAATAATTCACTTCAGGATTGAAAACCAGCTTTTAAACTTTACAGTTCTCATTTCTTTTTCTCAAAAATATAATTTAAAGTACATTAAAGTAGGTACATTAAAATGTCGACAGCATCGAATATTCATTGAAATATGAAAGTCACATTTACCTTATGTCAGCATTCATTTAAATTACCTGCATTTTATGGCTCATTTGCCGACCAAATTTTATTGTATCTTCTTGATTAAATTTTCTTTTCCCCGTAATATTTTTTCCATACAAAGTCGTCGTTACTTAGACCGTAAACCTCCAGTGTCATTAGGTTGAAATGTCCATAGCTTTAATGTGCCATTAGTTTGCCTGCTTATTTTTATCTGTGGATCATTATTTTTTTATTGTTATTGCTAGGAGATAAGTTTGGCTGTAATTTACAACTACATTGCTAGATGAATACGACAAAGTATTGAAGATATTGCCAAAATAAAAAAGCTTTTTATACCTTTAAATTTGTATGCAAAACACACTTTGAAACAGGGATACCCGATTGGGTACCCAGAGGTGTAATAGCAACTAACTTTTGCAACAACTACGAGGCACAATTTGCTCGCGATGTTTTCCTTCAAATTTTATTTCGTGATTTTAATATACGACACTACAAACTTCAGCAAAAATTATAGGGACAGATCACGATGACTACAGCTACAATCTTGACTTTAAAGGTAAATGCTTAAACAACTCTCAGATTAGACAAATCCGCGGGTCCTAAAAAATATATAAATTTGCTGTCAAATTAACACTCACCGCACTTTTATATGAATGAGAGACCTTATCGCGTATCACTTAACAATACTAAATGGATTTAGATTTAAATTGGTGAGATTAATGGAGAATGCGAAATGAGTCTTTATGAGAAATACAACATTCGGAAATGGACGTTACAAAATTAATTAGCAAAGCCGGGTGCCCTTGTTGCGCCAAATTATAATCCTCGTTTGGCGTCGTTCCTGCCATCCATTAAATTAATGCCAGAGTTTAGACGGATTTTGAACAAAACTATGCACACCGGATATTTCTGATCGTAGTATATCTAGTGCTAAGCTTAAACTTGCCGCCATTCATTTATAAGATCACGGGCCGTACTTTAACTTTGTATTGTCATCATTATTCAAAACTGCGAAAGGACCTGGTTTATAGAGTGCATATGCGAATATTATTAAACAAAGACATACAATGACATACAGTAGAACGCTAGTTCACGTGCGACGGCTCACATTTTTTGTGAGCCGTGGGACGTGACGGGACGTCGCGGGACGCCTGGCAAAATAAAACGCCGAAATTATTATGAATAAATACTTGTAATATGCATAACAGGATTGTTTAGGACAGGATATAAAAATAGCATATCAAAAAAAAAATAAAGAAAAAGCGACTGTTTATTGAATAAATATTAATTAAATTTACTAACAATAACAACAATTAACAATATTTACAAAAAACAGTTATATAACTATTTATTAAAAATAGTTTTTCTTAATTTGAGTAAACTCATTTTTAAATGACGTACCATGTAAACCAAATATGTAAAAAAGCAAGTATACATTCAAGCCTACAGATTTGTTGTATGTAATGTATTATCTTCTTCTTCTATATACATAGGAGATCCCATTTGAGAACTCACTGATCACGAAATCTCAGGAACTATAAGGCCGATTGACTTGAAATTTTGGTAGGAGTATTCCTTACACGGAGTAGAGGTCAGCTAAGAACGGATTTTATGAAACTTCACCCGCAAGGTGGAACGCAGGGGTGTTAAATAAAAAACATTAAACACGGTTTTCAACTATTGCTTCCACATGTATGGTACTGTAAACAATTACTACTAATATGTAATCAATTTAACAATAAATAAATAAATAAATTCGTTAATTCGAGCACACAACCCTAGAAGCAATACCAAGTACTAACTGACAACAGTATATACTACACATCTAATATATAGTTATAACTAGGTATATTATAAATTATGGCAATGATTTACCTATCACAATTACAGTGCGAAAGTGACTATTGATGAAAACAAATCTGATATCCCTCAGCAGTGTTAAGTTACATCATCCGTGTCTAATAAGGGCTATAATCTTTCAAGCCGGAGCAAAGCAAGGGTTTTCAAGTTCAATTTTAACTTCGTGCTTTTAAAATACATTGCTGTATGTAGGTTTTGAATTTATTTTTTGAATATCTAAACAGATCTACGGAACTGAAATATGTGTTGTATGAGTGAGCAATTCGAGAGAGAGAGATGAGAGAGAGAGAGATTGACTTGGTCAAAATATTCTTTTTTGCATGATAATAAAAACCTTAGCCACAGCAACGCGTGGCCGGGTCTGCTAGTTTACTATATGCTAACTTGTTTCTATCTCAGAACAAACTAGCACTAAGCACATGTATTGATTACCATCTACTATTAATCTGTACTGTTATGTTGTAAATTACAGTTAATGGGAATAGTTTTACGGCACAACGTTGATAGCTATTAAGACCCCCGTAATATCTCGGTAGAAATAAATGACTTCAGTATTAATGGGCATCATGATAGTCTTAGTAATGCAAATGACGTCCAAAGCCTAGTAACAAACGAACCATTTCGCTTGCTATTACCGTAAGTTAGACCAAATTAACTTGAAATATCATAACAATGTAACTTTGGCATAGCTTAGTGTCAACTCTGGCAGCGTGTGTTATTACGAGTAGTTATAGTCCGGGAGTATGTGGGCCACTATCCAACCCATAACTTGTAGTCGAGAGGGTGCGGGCTATAAATCGTCCGTTCAGTTCACTGAGTTCGTGAAACTTTGTCCCGCTGCCAACAAGTATAACTTCAAAGCAATCATTATCTTTTCCGGCCTCTAATAGCATGAATATTGTTAGTATCATAATTGAAAACTTGTGTATTTGGGAACTACCTAATACACCTCTGCCTACCCTTTCGGGGACCCTTGTGGGAAGGCATGAGGATATATAAATGCCATTAAAGATCATTTTACTTCGATATGAATATATTTTATGCAACAATATGAGAGAAAACTTATGTATTGAGAATGTTAAAACTTGATTTGAAGTTTCCGTTTCATCGCTGTAGAGATGGATGATATTCGTATAAAAACTTTGACTTTCCCCTTTCCCTATTCGATACGAGAGTAAAGGACAAACAAACACATAATAACTGATAACAATATATCAGATCACATGATCCACTGGTGTTATATCAAATACGATATATGAAATATGATAACGAAGTATATATTACTTAGACCTACCTTATGCCATGATTTCCTATGCTAATATTCACTAACTTAACCATTGCCTGAAATATTCAATCCTACCCACATGCTATACATACGTCTTTGAAGACGGTTTTCTTTACCGTAAAGCTTTAGGTCTTTGTATTACCTCCTATGAGTATTCAACTGCTCCGTGCTACGAGCTTTCATTTACTGAAAGCTACATATAACAAGTTATCGTACTCGCTGGCGCATGCAATATGAGTTCTACATGAATCCAATAACAAAATTATCCCAAACACGCTACCAGATACGGTACTCTACATACAATAAGAGTTACTACGCACGCGTAATCGATGTACACACCTCCTTACCTACATGTTCTTCGCCAGTACGTGCTGTTTATCATATTGCCAAGGTGGCTGGTAAGTCCTCTAGTTGGTAATCAATAGCCCGGTCTTTGGACGATCGCTTCACTATAATTATAGCGTAGCAATCGTCTATCACCTCGAAGTCACATAGTATGTATTGGGAGAGATAACCATTATATTGCAAGTATAATGCATTTTAAATTTATGGTAATCTTACTGATTGCGAGAATGCAAGAATAAATCTGATAACACAAGACGCCCTATTTTAGTATTATCCTTACTCTGAGTAAAGATAACGATAAAATGTAAGTAAGTGCGAATGTGACAGATGCAACTGACGCGTATATGTTTGTCCCTATCGTACTCTTGATGGCAATTGCAGACCTGGGAAAAGTATTGCTTATTGCATTCGAACTGGTCGATTTTTTTTAACGGGTATCCCCTGCCTCTGTTTCAGTTGCTTCTGATTGAGCACCACTCAGGGTATTAGCACATAAGGTATAAGGCATCAGCTATCAAGAAAACGAGCAGCATCAGCTCTGATCTTTCTTTATCCGGCTCTTAAAGATAAAACGAACCTGATACCCGTTAAATAAAATTAAATGTGTGACGATGGTTGTAAGGTATAAGTTGGTATGTGAAGTTTGATTTCTGACTGCCGTGTGAAGATTATATAATCACGCCAAGTGACAGAGAGAGTAGAGCACCAGTTCCTTCTCTTCCTTTCGCTATATCCTCATTCGTCAGTCTTTTCGTATATGCTCGCCTCAAAACCGGCGTATTCAAAATAAGAATAAGGTAATGTTTATAATCACATGCATTCCCAATCCCCAGAGTAAAAGTGATGTCGTTCATTACACATAATACCACTCATGACTTATCCATACAACCCGAAAGAGCCATTTGGAAAATGGTATTTGTTACACTGATAAAACTTTATCGCACGTCATCATTCAATGAATTAGGGTGACAGTTCGTTGGGGGGGCGAAAAACCTTTTGTATGTATCTAATAAACCAAACAAGGCATTTTCTGAAAGGTCCTATGAGTGATTGAAATTCTAAGCGACGCCAGCCTTTATGTACATTTTAAGTTTTAACATTCTATTAGCGTTGATATTTCGTAATATGATTTAGTTAGGTCTCAAGATTAACGCTAACAAAATTATTGTACACGACACGTAAGCGAAAGATTTTCGTTCGTTCCATCGTTTTAAGATAGGACTTCGGATATAATAGAAGAAGATATTGGTTGTTAAAAAAAAACAAAATCGCGGCACTTATACCAAAATAATAATAATTTTACAGTGAGATCTTTGACTAAACTTCATGGCTCCAAGAGAGTTAGCGTAACTACTCTTAGCCAGGATCAGTGACGGCCGCAAAGTGATTCCCAAGTGGATGGCTCGAGTGTCCTCGAGGAAAGCTACATTGTTTCGAAATCCGGAACGGATCAAACGAGAAGTAATTTCACTTCAACTTAATAGATCCTGCTAAGCTGCTTTAGACCCGGAACATTTTACGACCTAACGTGCATTTGCAATGGCTTTTAAAAAATATAGGTATCTATACTTAAGGTAAGAGTAAAAAAACATTTGTAGCATATAATTAAAATAATTAAAATTAAAGCGTCTGAAATTAAGTATAATAAATTAATCACACCACGAGCTTCTCAGTGTAGGAAAACATTCTAGATGAGAAGGAAACCTGTATACGTTTGAGAAAAAATTCAAAGGCGTATGTGTAGTCTATAGTTATGAAGAGACTGATGAATGTGGACTAAGCGAATGAGGAATGTAAGTTAAGAGAGAACTGGCGCTCTACCCTCTCTGCCTAACCCGTTAGAATCTGCATCCTCGCTTTGGAAACGGTGCCAAACTCACATCCCTGCCGACTGGTGAATGTAAATGAAGCAAAAATGGTCTAGAATTTCAGAGAGGACTGATGTACTTTCTCTACCTACTCTGTAATGAATGGCGTAGTAACTTTTGTATGGCTAAAGTATACTGCCACCTGCAGTGTTGGAAACAATTCGTCGCAGCGGGACGTCTCGCTCGTATAAACGCGATAATCGTATAACGCCACCTTTCAAATCTGACGCAATAAAGGCTCCAACTCCACAACTGTACGCCGTATGCTAGAAATATTGAATGAATGCAATCTAATTATTATATTTGGGATATTTTCAGACAAATAACTTATGGGTACAAATCAACGTGATTAAAACGGGATAACTTAACAGATGGATTTATCATGTCTCCTATAATAATAGACTTCATAAACACACGTCCATGATGAAATTCGTCGAAAACGTTATGCTAAGTCGTATCGACAGTCCGTGCCAGTCTCGGCATCTGTTGTGCTTGCACCTATCCTAAATAAATATAATCCTTGTGGGATGGCGCGACGATGTATGATTAGTTTTACAGTAACAAATATTCAAAGTTGTTAGTATACTTGCTTCGGGATAAGATGTTTTCAAAGTATCTTTACGCCTTCCCAACTCCCAAGAGAGATGTAGGCAGGGATATGCAGTTATCCACTTTTCGCCGAGATATATTTTAGGAGCCAACGTGACAGACAGCGAGACCATTTTTGATCTCTCTGATGCGACAACTAAGTAGGGTTAAAGTATAAATAGAACGTACTTTCATTGCAATAACGCAAACAATAACTTTAATATACGTTATTGTGATCATTATGTCTTATTCTACAGCGTTACTTTGCAAATGAGCCGCGGTGGCCTAGTTGTTGTAGCTTGCAGCACAAATATTACAAGTTTGAATCCCGACTGTACCAATAAGTTTTTTTTCTGGAATTAAGTACAGTAATTAGTCACACCACGAACTTTACGGTGAAGGAAAATATCGAGAGCAAACCTAGTATAGTATACATAGTAGGTAGTGCTTGAGAAACGGCAATGAACTCTGGCAAGCTACGCAGTACGCAGTTGCCTATGTGACAGAGCCAGAGAGATCTATCTATATATCCAACTAAAGTCCAGCAAAAAATAGGTGTGACCCATACACTTACACACCTCCGCCTACCTCTTCAGGTACCTAAGTGAGTGAGTGAGTGGAGATATATGCAATTTGTGATGGAGTCAGTTTTAATGACAATCTTATTGTGTAATGTAAATAAAAAGTACTGCCTTGGATATTCCAGCGGAAATTGGTGTTTATCGAATACTGAAATACCCAAATGTGAAGGGAAAAGGGTACGTTTATTGATATTCAACAAAGAAACCGTTCAATTGAGTGTTTCGAAAGTTCCTCATCAAACCGAATATTATATGAGAAAAAATTCGTTGGGAATACCTTACAATATAAAGGGACGTTGTTACCATAAATTTGAAAAGGTACTCTGAACCAAATATTTTTATTATAAGTTAGTTTTGTGTGTATTGAGTGTACCGGAGGTACAATCAATTGCTACTTTGAAATTTGGTTATGAAGAACCCCACAAAATAATTACTGAAGCATACTCAGGGATTATTTGAGACTTCTCTTTCGACGTTTTATAAGTGCCCACCTGGGCCTATGTGAAATAAAAAGATTTCGATTCGATTTGATTTGACTGAGGTTTCATGGCTTCCTTTACATCTTGTCTTGTTATACGATACAAAGAATCATCGATACCTTTCATAGACCTAACTACGTAATTTCATTAATTCTTATAAAATGAAACCTTCGGTTAATTATGTTTAATAACTTGAAATACATTTGTAAAGATGTATTTCTACGCTATAGCTTTCTTGCGAAATGAAATTTATATAAGTATGTATACAATTCTGAGAAAAGCACAGACGTACTCTCAAAGCAATGCAAAATCGAATGCGAGCACAATGTCAACAGAACCAGAGAGAAATGAGAAAGCAAGTAAGTATGACGTACACAAACCTAGAAATGGTGTCAAGAAGCCTTTGAGCTCGTTGGGTGCAAAACCACAGTAAGGCAACAGGTTAGTTGTGATTGATTGATCAGCCCTGTGTGAATACACGTTCATTAATCACGTCCGCCAGCGAGCCCTCCGCCGGACACCAGGCGGACAATAACCACGTGACGAGGCCGAACCAACCGCTGAATCACCGGACCGAAGTACCGAAGGACCGAAGGTAAAACGCACTATGATAAATTGTATGCGGTGTTAAAAGGTCCTATGCTGATTTTTCGTAGAGCGGGGATGAATTGTTTCAATGGCTGACTTTTAAATGATAAAGCATTTTTGTTTACTGGGTATGGCTACGATAAATCAGAACATAATAGTAGGCTGTGGACAGTTTATTTATATAGAATTGATATACTTAGTACGAAAACAAATCTTTAATTAAAAAAACAGCAGTGTTCAATTGTTTCTTCTTAAATATAAATTCACATAAAGTTATAAATTAAAATATTTGATTTTAAGGGTTTAAAGTATCGAATTAAGAATACCACTAAGCTTTCATAATCATGTTAATGTCAGCATTACCATGCTGTAGCCTTGTATTTTCAGATTGCCAGTAAGAAATAGCCATTACTGATTTTATCAAACCAAGAGTTCTATGATACAGGAAATATCTAAGACAACTTGCAAATTGGGCCTAAATTCAACTTGTTCGTAGTTCAGCTTGGGATACGGCTACGGACTCGCCATCTGTCACGTTGGCACTTAAACTATCTCGGACGAAAAGAGAAGGCAGTTATACCTCTATTTACCCATTCGGGAACGCTCGTAGGAAGGCGTGAACATATATTATGTATTAATTTGTTTTTAGTACAGCGCTGTTAAAAAATACTACCTTATTGCTTTTAAGAAAAGGCGTTTGATTGATATACGACAACAGTAAAAGTCTTTCCTCGGTGAAAACAGAGCCAAATTAATACAAAGTATTAGTTAACGTTTCTCCACATAGAGGTGGAGGTGTGGCGTTACTTCAATCGTAAAGTAAAGCGGCTTGTGTAGAGGTTTTAAAAATAATTGATATTAATGATTTTGTTGTTTAAAGCCTACTTGCACGAACGCTCAATGTATCTTTGTGACACAAAACTCGTAAAGTTACTCAGATCCTTAAGCCAAACATTGTTGGGGTCGACACTCAATCTAACTGATGTCACCTACTACCAAGTCTTTACACGAAGCGTCTGCTATCAAACTTTCGCAGCCCTTTCTACATGGATAATCGATTACCTGGGCTCCACACAAACCTGTAGACAGACATCAGAGATGGTTGACTCGTAACTGAACCGACTTACTTATCTCTGTCTATTAATTCCAACACTTTTGAATTAAGAATTCCACACAGATTGACATAGTCCCAATTTAGACAACGATATATGTACTTATATAGATACGCAACTTAACAAAAGAGCATTATAGCTTTGAAATACGAATTTCTTCAGCCAATCCTTCCGTTCCCCTCCTTTCCGTCGAAACCTGATATGATTTGTGCCTCGCAACTGGGACATCTCAAGTACTTGGCTGTAAAGCTTGGGTGGAGGCTATGCCGGAGGGTGTTTATAGGGGGCCGAAGAAGGGTGGCTGAGCAACCGCTGCAACTCCTCGTAAGCAATTAGAAGGCAGCACACACTTTGTTACAGAATTTAATTGCGAAACCTGTAACACTTGTCGTTCTTTTAATTTGAACGAAAGGCATTTTAAACTTTAAAGACAAGTAGAAATGGCATAAGCAGCACGACGAGAACAAATTAGATAGAGATCTAGCTTTCGAATGTAGATTACTTGTTTTGACAGAAAGCAATTAATATCAATTGCATTTTTTAAATACCACAACAATTCTACCGTTTGTAATTTGATTGAATGTGTAAGGAGAGAGAGAGTGAAAATCGACGGAAATGGAATAGACTACCTACCCCGTGAGACACTCGGCGTGATATATGTCTGTATATTTGAACTACACTTGTAAATATTATAGTAAATGATACGATAAAAAGAGTCATATGCTTTATCAAAATATGTTACTACAAAAACAGGTTCAGAGAAAAGAAAAATATAATTAAAAATGCATCCGCTATTTCCAAGTTAGTGTGTTACAACGGCGAACTCTCTTGTGTAATATTTTAAAGTTAAATTGTTTTCAAAGTAAGAGGTAACCTACATTAATAATTCCGTAGTACAGCTGTTGTTGCGCAAAAACTAGCATTGTTCTAGGAGCACTTATGACACGACTTTATAATATACTATATCCTCCTAATATTATAGTACCTAGTGAAGGTTTTAAAGTTCAGATATAGATATACATACACAAGTGTTTCTTACTCAATCGCACTCGGAACGGGTGAAGATACATTTTAAGAATATTAATTATTTAAACTTAAGCCCACTTTGGCTTTCTCGTAGTCCATGGTTCATGATGCTTTATTCTCTTAGTAAGGGTATTATGAACACTTTGTCGGTTTTATCCAGGTGAATATAACTTTGAGAATCGGTCCGCAAATATGGGAGAAACCGATGAAAATACATAAAAAAGCTTATAGTGGATCTTCTAACCTCCTTCTTCTTTGAAGTCGGTTAATTTGTGAAAACAGCAACAATAAAAACACTATCACTGGTTTCATTAAAATTATCACTCAATCGTAAAATATAATTCAGAAGATCCGATATTAATATTCAGTTTATTCACATAGCGACAATCATAGATCACACGTGATGCAAGTACTTACTACCTATGTATGCTTAAATATACTAGCGACATCTGTGTAATTTAAATTGAATAAAAAAAATACATATACAATTTTAGTTCATTCAAATACATAAATAAATGTAGTCATGAAATAAAACTTTCAATTAATAGGACCGAATCTACTGCGAGCACGTAGTGACAGCTAAAAAAAGCATCCGATAAATGTCAAATTGAGCAAAATCTAAATTAAAATATTTTTATGTCACATGACATACCTAGATAGGTACTTATAAAACATGAAAAAAAGGTGCACGGTTCGGGTTGGTCGACCAACCCGGTCGATCGATTGGGAGATGCAATTTGTATAAAAATACTTATACTTAATAAAGTAATCAAATATAATTAATACAACGTTATATACATCGAAGAAGCATTAAGTCTAAGCTAAGGCAAGTCTGTTTGCAAGGCGCCATTAGTTAATGGCGGTGGAGCGAGTAAATAGCGTCCTGGGTTAATGGTGGCAAATGGCGACTTTCTCGCACCTAGCTAGCATAGCCTCAATACGCCTCGTAGCGATATTAAACAACGTTAAACTTAACGTTATTAAAGCTTTACTACGCTACTATTAGATTGTTGGTTTGCGTCACTGAAATAACTTTATATATATTTATATCCTCATACCTTCCCACAAGGGCCCCCGGGGCTAAGCAAACTCAAAATATTTTATTCAACGTAAGGGACACGGGTACATTTATTGAACGTCACATACTTAATAACAACTAAAGTTACCACCGTTTCCAAGAACAAAAACCTGCCAGGAAAAGAAAACAGAGGCATATAGATAGTACCCACCAATACCCACTTTCCGCCAGAGATATATTTTAGTTGCCAACATGACAGATGGCGATCTAACGCCGTTACTCAAGCACGACTATACATACGCCGTTGAATTTCTTCGTACATATGTAGGTTTTCTCTCTATGTTTTCATTCACCACAAAGCTCGTAATGTGACTAACCACTGTACTTAAGTTCAGAAAAACTCATGAGTACCTACAGTTGGATTCGAACTACGAAACGAAAAAAAATCGTATTACTCGGCCATCACTTCTTTAAATTAATTTTATCCTGAAAAAAATTACAAGAGTTATTTATTTTAGGAAGTACATGGTACAAGAGTACCTATTCCATGCCTACGGGTTGCAAGATTTGCTAAGCTCTTCGAAGAATCGCTGTGCTGACAGTAAGTCGTCCTTTGTATTGCTTGTACAATTATTCCTTTTAACCCAAATTGAGTGGAAACACGAGAGTGCTACGCCTGGCATTATATGCGTATATGTGCTCGTTTTCCATCGGCCGGATGTTGATTATTTCACACCTTTGTTGTAAAAAAATATACATTTACGAATAGATAATAATAATATAAATATATAATATATCCTCACGCCTTCCCACAAAGGTCCCCGAAGGGGTAGGCAGAGGTGTATAGGAAATACCCACACACCCACTTTCCGCCAGAGGTATATTAGGTGCCAACGTGATACGTACGAATAGATGGTAGTTTATATTATTGTCTATAATAATAAATAAATAAATGGGATGAAGAGGGAGGGGTAATTTAGTTCCTCACATACAAACGTCACGTCATCTACACTAATATTATAAATAGGAAAGATTTGTATGTAAGTATGTTTTTATTGAATAGGATTTGAAAAATTCTTTCACCATTGGATAGCTACATTCACCCTGAGTGACATAGGTTATACTTTCTTTTATAATAAAAATCTTATGCCCACCCGTGCGACGCCGGGTCGGACCGCTCATCAATACTAATAAACAAAGTTACTTCTACTATTTAAGTTTGCCTATAAATCATTAAAGTCTTCAAGCTATCCTGTAAGGGTTTCCGAAGGAATGGCCAGAGGTTTAACTACAACACAAAAGTGTGTTGTAGTTAAACCTGTATATATATTTAGATGCCAACGTTTGGGTGCCTTCGGGAACTCTTTGCGGGAAGGCCTCAAAAAGATTATTCTGTATTTGTTTATGATATAAAATAATATATATCCTCACGCCTCCTCACAAGGGTCCCCGAAGGGGTAGGCAGAGGTGTATGGGTAATACCCACACACGCACTTTCCGCCAGAAATATATTAGGTGCCAACGTGACAGTAGGCGAGTCCATCGCCGTTACTCAAGCACGACCTTACATACGCCTTTGAATTTCTTCTCAGACGTATGCAGGTTTCCTCTCGATGTTTTCCTTCACCGTAAAGCTCGTGGTGTGACTAATCACTGAACTTAAGTTCAGAAAAACTCATTGGTACAGGATCCGGATTCGAACTTGCGATCTTTGTGTCGCAGGCAACCACTCGACCACCATGGCTGATTTGTTTATGAATGTTAAAAAATAAATTCAATTACATTTTTAATGGACCCATTAATAGTTGACTAACCGTATCAAAACTTCGCTAAAATTCCATGAATTTGAAAAGCTGCTGACAAAGGTTCGCTTTTGATTTACATACGTTGATAATGAAATGACATATACTTATAAATAGACGTGAATCTCTGTTATCAGTTCTATATTTGGCTGGACTATCTGCCACGATTGATTTGTTCACTTACGTACAACGGAGGGGCCGTTGTAAAAACAATGTGGATATGTTTCCGTTACATCCGACATTAAACAACGGGTCCAAGCCATAAATCATTAGATAGCGGCTAAAACTCGATGACTAACAATCACCAACTTCGTGCCGGACTGTTACCACGCTACCCCACTCTCGATTCAACACAAATTACTCTATATTAAAAACTTGTTTTACATTTCGTAAGTTACTGGTTCTAATAAATGGTCGAAAAGGATTTTAAATAAATAAAATTTACGATATACACCTAAAAGGAAATATATTCAAAGCACCACAGACAAACTGCGCTAAAGTTTGTACATTATGCTACCTACATTTAATTTTCAGTTTTACTTTCGGAACAGAGCAGATGTTTTTCATGCGCCTACATTTCTTTCGTACAGTGGCTACCTACATTGAGGGATGATATAGGCACTACCCTCACCCGACTTGTACGTAAATTGGATTTCATTAACCATTTAAACACACATACAGAAATGAATATAATGACACAATCATTCATTAATTAAGTGCTGGATATGTACATATATGTATACTAATGTAATAAATTCCAAAGTTTAAAGACGTTTTTCCTCTTTCGCACAAAAAACTACTAAACGGAATTGTATAAAATTTCACACAGAGATAGATTAATTACCTAGATGTTATATGTTATGTGTTACATAGGATTTGTTTTAATTAGGAAAATCTAGTAATGATATCAAATTTCCGAATACGCGGGGCACACTTAATTCGTTATTAATAAATTCGTGTGTCTTTCAACATGTTGTTCTTTCTATTGGTGTATAAATAAATAAATATAGAAATCGCACTGCTCCCAGCACCATCATGTAAAACTCAATCTCATTCCCAATCAGCGTCCCTACGTAACTCGCACTAATTAAAATAGGCACATGTAATTAAATTAAGTAAGGACAGCTCGGCTTTAAGCGCTGTGAGAATTTTATGCAAATTCATATCGTTGACATCGGAAATAGAACGTTACTTGGCTCATAGGCTGGGAAAACATCAGATAACGTATGATTTACAATCACGACCATTGAAAAACATAATAAAATTTCGGTAGTGACTTTCTTTTTTCATTGCCTTATAAACTGTGTAATTTTAGTGTTTTTTTTTAATGTACCACCATCAAGTGACCGAATTAATTAGAATAATGAAAAAATAATGTGAAAACATAGCCCTCTGTGTAAGCTAATACATATATTTAATCCATATTCAAATATACTTAAAATATTGTACCAGTTCCATCTAGATCGGGCAAACCAAAATTATTTAATAAACGTTAATTATACGTGTGAATGCGACTACGAAAGGGCTTGTATTCAATGTCATCAATTAAATATATTATTTTATAATTGTTATATAACGCAAAAATATAGTTCGTATGTGTTGTGAAACTTGTGCTTTGCTATAGCAAATTCAATAGTAAATGTCCCGATTTCAAATCCAATCACAATGAAGGAATTAAGTAGCAGTATGTTACGGTTCCTCAACATTACTTTCTTAATTTCACGGATGACCGCATGGTAACATCGTATGGATGGCCAATGGGAGCAGGGATTGTTTGGGAGAATAGAACAAATAACCGACTCCGGACTACCTAGTTCCTACGAATGATAACTTTTATTTAAATAGACTGAACCATCCCTCATGTGCAAACACTGTTAATTCTTAATAATTTTTTGTACTAGTGATTGAAATTTGCCCTAGAGGGTAGAGGTCATAAAGCCGCTTACTACCTAGCTCTAGGTAGCCGCTTAGTACCTAGCGCGTTGCATGCTTGTTTACCAGTGGTGAAAAATTTTTTGTAGGACGACACTATGCTGTTTATATTCTTGGTGGTGCAAGGCCCAGGCAGCGGTAACTACTCGCCATCAGCTGGAATTAATAACAGATGGCTGGTTATAAAAAAATATGTGTACTACTTATATAATCTAATTTTGTATTTGTTAATATATATTGTGTATGCTCACGCCTTCCCATAAGAGTCCCCGAAGCTGTAGGGAGAAATAAGTACCTATAGGTATAGGTAGTGTCCACACACACATTTTTCGCCGGATATATAATTTGAGGTGCCAGTCTGACACATGGCCAGGCCAGGCCAGGCCATCGCTGTTTCTCAAACCTTTAAATTTCTTTACAAATTATGCCGGTTTACTCTCGATATTTTATAGCTCGTGGTGAGACTAATCACTGTTCAGAAAACTCATTGCTACAGTCCGGATTCGAACGTGCAGTCTCTGTGTTGCAGGCGACTGCTCGAACCATTCGGGTACAACGATTTTATCCCATTATTATAGTTGCAATTGCTTACGTTCTAACTGTATTAAAATACGATATGAAATCGTATTGTGGTACGAATCCACAACGGAAAATAACTGTTGTAGGGAGCATCGGACATCAGGTGTTATAGTTTTTATCAATTTATTGCAGATAAAGTGAGATAATCGTCCTAATCTTGATTTATTGCACACTGATCTCGCAATTTATCGCTCCATCAGGTCGGGATTATGATGCGAAATCTACTCATAAATAACGGCAAATGGAAGTATATCAGATATCATTCACTAATGTGTTTGAACTCAAATTTCATGAATACAGATTGTACTAACATAGGCCTAAATCACGGCCCCGAGTAAATAAATAGCTCTTGGCTTACTCTACACTAGGCAATTAGAGGAGCGCTGCCGCTCTCGAAGCTCCTTTGTCTAGTAGCCGAATTAGACCGTCGCAGGGCCGTTCTCGGAATTAAAATTGATTCATATCAGTTTCGTGACGATTTCAGGCGCTTAAACATAATTGAAAAGATAAAAACGTATAAGTTGCCTAAGCTCTATCAACTAAAGCCTTAACCCTTCAGCTTGAAAAGGTCGTTGGCACCACGACATTATCCCGCTACATAGGGTTGGGATCATTCAAAATATGATCCTATTAATCCGTACCCCTCATTATCTTGATTTAACAAAATTAAGCAGGAAAGCCTGCTTTCAGTCCAGGCGGAGATTAATAAATAGTAGTTAAAAAAAACTAAAAAACACGCTTTTTATAGAAAACCGAACTAAAAAATAGAAAATAAATTTCGATAATATCTTAAAAAGCGTGGGGTGCATGGTGTCAATAGTTATAAATATTTTATTGACAGATATTAGTAGAGTGATTATCATTTCGGTAATATCTTAAAAAGCACACCACGCTTTTTAAGATATTATCGAAATTTATTTTCTATTTTTTAGTTCGGTTTTCTATAAAAAGCGTGTTTTTTAGTTTTTTTTAACTACTATTTATTTTCTACTTTTTAGTTATTAGTGTATTGTCATCGGTCCTCGATAAGTCTACAAAGTTTGAACGAAATCTGGCCGTTTAAAGTGGGTCAAAATCGAGCTCAAAGAAGTCGGTTACATACATACATACATAAGCTATTATAAAGCGTGTAATAAATTACATTCAATATGTTAGGACACAAAGTTGTACTATATAGAACTAGAGATAAACAGTATCATGATACGTTTTTGCACATTGAATTCGGTCACGTTTGTTCTAAAAGAACCGTTAACAATACTTAATAAAAATAGTGAAGCTTACTGAATAGATTCGAAACAAACAAAAACAAAGAAGGGAATGTGTCGTTGGTTTGGAGATATAGAAAGGATAAGTAAAGAAAGGTTAACGAAACGGTACATCCGTTTCGTTTCGTCAATATGAAAGTTTCTGTAAGAAGAGGCAGAGGAAGCCCATGTTTCGGCTACATAGATCAAATCGATCGAGCGCGTCAAGAATGGGAACGTCAAGAGTACTCGAAACCGGCGAGCAATGACTGGTGAATGTGGATCAAGCAAATAAGGTATTCCAGAATTCCAGTTTTTCTAGAGAGAACTAGTCATAGGCATAAGAGACCCCTACCAAAATGATAATCTAGGGACTAACAAGCAGCGGGGAAACAAAAAAAAACTAAACATTATATTAACAAAAGATGAAACGACGTTAGTAATCCAAAAATAGCCGCAAGTTCGCAGGGGACCTATCGAATATGTTTGGTTTATAGGTAAATGGTGAGCTGTGGCGAGCGCATTCATGAATATGGTGGCTGTAGATTTGCGATTGAACTCCGCGGATGCCATTCAATCCACGTCGGCAATCTCTTTTACGAGGGTGGGCCACGCACTCGGAATGTTGATGGCACGTTAGATTCTAACTACGTAAATATACCCAGCCAAGTCTGGTAAAACGAGTCTGCCGCTCTCGCTCCTCTAAATACTTATCATACCTCGAACCATTGCCTAAGCCTAGGCACGTACACGCGGCTGATATCTATGGTAATTGTTTTCTAATCGACCGAATCCACGTGCGATATCGGGTCCAATTGTGAACCTAAACCGTTCTCGAATCCACTTGAAGAAACAGTAAATATCATTAAAATCGGTCCAGCCGACGACTCTATAAAGGACATACACACAAACATTCATTTATATATATATATATTGATGAAATCATTTTACACCTACTCATACATGTCTGTTTCATATACACATATTCATATACGTGTTTTCAAACGCAAGCAGGTTTCCTCACAATATTTACCTTCACAGTAAAACTGGTGATGTGATAAATCAGTTTAAGTACCTATAAGACCGCCATGCCCGAACTAGCAAACTAAACATGCTCGAACTAAAAAACGTCGCCTTTACTCAAGCACAATTATACATACGCCGTTGCTTCTCAGACGTATGCAGGTTTCCTCTCGATGCTTTCCCGCACATTAAAGCTCGTGGTGTGACTAATCACTGTGCTTAAGCTTAGAACAACTCATTAAAATAGAAATACGAACTAACGATCTTTGTGTCGCAGGCAACTACTCGAATCAGACGGCCACCAAGGCTTGCTTTATTTAAAAAATCTAATAGGAAAATCAAATTCTACGTGGGTGAAACGGCGGAGTACAACGTATGTTAAATATTGGTGACTGCGCTACTAGTCATTGATATGTCATCTCCGTGCATAGACCTGTTATCAAATGAAAATGTCTAACGTAAACTGATGCCGGATATAAGAAAGCTTTGAAGGTGCGTGTCATGTAACCAGCCCTCGTTAGCGGCGTGATGGATGGTGCTCAGGCGTAACATGTCGGGCGATCATGACGTCTGTCACCACGCTAAATTGCCCAATCGCTCACTGATCTCAATTTGGTAAGGTCTTGCGGTGTCATTTAACATAATTCCATATCTTTTCTACTTTATCTCGTTCTCTTACACAGACTTTGACAAATTTAGACCAACACCCAGTCTTAAATTTCCAGACTCCGGTCGCGCCAAACGATATATAACAGAAACAAAACACTCATTCATCTTTATTTTGGAGTTTATTTATTTGAGAGCATTTCGAGATAAGGCTTTGAAGATGTTTATTTATCTTTCCAGTTCATGATAGAAAAAGGTTATGTATGCCCTTGCATAATCCATAGAACAATATTATAAAAAAATCAGCAACCATACTTTCAAATGCTACATATTTTAGCGAATCTCAGTTGACCATTTCAAGAAATAAAAATCATTTAAGAAATATATAAAAAAAAGCATTCCGACATATTTTAAAAACAACCCCCACCCTGTTTCGGTTTAAACAGTGATACGCATTGCTAAATGCAGCGGGACTTCCTTTGCTGTAACTTTTTAATAACACTTACAAATGCAAAAAACAAAACCTTTTCGTGAAAGACACTAATCAGAATAATTTGTACTATAACTAAAATAACTTTAATTACAAGATTAATAATATATACGTATCTAAACTAAAGTTTCTCCAAAACAAATTCATTTTTTCATACTTATTTTAATAAACGCGTATAAAAACAATGGAGCAGAACAAATGGAGGCTGTCCGACGCTAATTGCAGTTAATTGACGGGTGCAAATGAGCCGCCCTTAGCTCCCGGCAGGCACAATGGCGGGAGGTTCTACTGTGCGATGATGAGCCGAGAGCTATCATGAATATTGACCACTTTGTGCTTCCAAGGTAGAAGTATTTTTTTAAGTCAGATTTCTCGACACTTCACCATCAATAATATTTTATAAAAAAAAGGTTGGGCTAGTAATAATTTTCCTGAATGCAAAGGAAAACTTCACTTCATAATAGCTTCTTGCCTTACAATGACGGCTTCCTAAATGAAAATTTGATGATTAATGAATTTTGAAACAGCTGCAAAGAGTCAATGTTATAACATGATCCAAAACAATTTGAGCAATATTACATGAAACGTAATGTTTCAGTATATCTTAATAAATTTATTATTTTAATTATTTACGATGTCAGCTTGACACAAATGGTAAAACGAATGCTTTCATTGACACAAAGACTAATAAGTAATTATAATTTTCCTGGCCTGTTTCTAATTAAACGTTCCGTATCAAAAGCAGACCAAAATATTCAGTTGAATAATTATGAAAAAAATATTTAAAATGATATACTGTGAGGGTATAAAAAGCTGTGTGTCATATTTTACATTCATTTATGTCTTTTCGTAGCGATTCCGTCGCCGTTATTAATATTATAAAGAGGTTTGTGAGTTTTGATGTTCGGGGTAATATGCGGGACTTCTGATCCGATTCTATCAACGTTAGGATGGTTTCTCTATCATAGCAAAGATATTAATTAATTACTTTTAGCTATACAAAAATTGCCATATCATGTGGGGCTCATCAAATTTACGTGGGTGAAATCTAGAGGCACACTATATACTGAAGTAAATACAAACCTCATTAGTACTACGGTACCACAGAGGCTCCAACTAGCAAACTTTGTAGCGGTCAAACAATCGGCCAACACAGCCTTGATCCATCATTCCATATAATTTTGTTACTTTAATACCTAGTTTACTTTTTTATTTAATACCTGTATGCCTTTAGTGCCAGTGTAATAGATGGGTGAAAGTGCTGTTGATGGACAAACAGTATAAGTCGATACCGACCAAAGGCAAGGTCGCGGCCTCAAATTCACTCGTAAGTTTCATTATCGACCCACGTATCAGGCAAGGTGAGGCTTCCAGCGGAAATAATAGCACCATACACGCAACCCTTACATTAAATCCCTTAATTTTCATACTATCACAAAATGACCATTCATTGCGACTAGATGCCAGTTAGGGGCAGACAAAGAACGAACGAGTGAACAACAACGAGCAGTTGAATAGTCATTCGTTCATTTATACAGTTTTCCAATAGAAATATAGCACACTGATAAACACACATAGTCGTGACGCCTGAGTGATTTAATAGTTACCACAAAAATAAAGAATGCAGCTTCGACTTCCGGTGGCTAACCAAATATCACAATAACAAAACAAATCACCAATAAATTTGTCTAACTATTTTCATACTAACAAGGTGACAAACATGCATGCTGTCCGCCGGTGATCAACGGTTACCGCCGCCTGCAACACGAAAGGTACTGCTCGCCCATTGCCGAGCGTAATTCATTAGTACGGTGTTTTAGCACTCCACGTCCATTAGGATTACGGAAAATATCATGAGGAGTTCTGGATAAGTTTCAGAGGAAACAAACACACTTGTTAAGCCGTAGGTATCACGTAGGCACCTAAAGAAATCTCTGGCAAAAAATGGTGTCACACCTCTGCCTACTCCTTCGAGGTCTACAGTGGAAAAGTATTTCATTCTTCTTCCCTTTAATGGTACCTAAACGTGCTAAAAGATATATCTTCTATCTACCGCATCTTAATGTTAGAGGTTGTGGTAGAGTAATCTCAAGAATAAATAAAGGACATGGCATATACGGTAGCGTAAATACGTAAACTTTACAACTCAAATGTTTTCCTGCGTTGCAATTTAACGCTTGAGTAACGTTGTAATTTAGAATTTACGAAACAGTATGGAAGGAGACGCCACATTAAAATGTAGGAGGGTCGCGGTCGGAGCCAAACAAGGGACTGCTTTAATTAGGAGCTGCCTTCGACGCCTGTAAGTGCGCCTAAGCCCGCATGCTTGCAATGGATGACCCAGCAGCAACTTAATAATTTACAAATTTATAATTAAAGAAGTGGCCGAGTGGTTCGAGCAGTTGCCTGCGACACATAGATCGCAAGTTTGAATCCCGACTGTACCAATGAGTTTTTCAGAACTTAAGTACAGTGATTAGTCACACCACGAGCTTTACGGTGAAGGAAAACATCGAGAGTAAACCTGCATACGTCTGAGAAGAAATTCAAAGGCGTTTGTATAGTCGTGCTTGAGTAACGGCGATGGACTCGCCATCTGTCTCGTTGGCACCTAATGTACCTCTGGCGGAAAGTGGGTGTGTGGGTATTACCTATACACCTACCCCTTCGGGGACCCTTGTGGGAAGGCGTGAGGATATATTATTTATTACCTCTTTCACTTGTTGCATGTTCATCGGTTTGAAAAAAGACTGGCAGAATTAAAATACGGTTCACACTTTATAAAAGAAAATACTGACAAATATTTCATGTTTATTATCATTTGACATGCATGGAAAACATTTAAATAATTATGATGTTGTATAATAATCTTTTTCAATTAGATGACAGCTTTAACCCTACAAAAGGTAATTCAATTATGTATTTTCTGAGGTAGCTTATTAAATAAGCGTATACCTTGCCCGAACTAAGTCGCTTGTTTTGTTTAATCTAGCTGTAGGTACCAAATTGAGTTTATCTTTGTTACGTGAACTCACAGTATGCAAGTCACTATTTTTCTTAAAATTTATAATATTCTTCCCAAGATATAACACATTTTGGAATATATATATTGACATTGACACACCACGAGCTTTGCGGTAAAGGAAAACATCGTGAGGAAACCTGCATACGTCTGAGAAGAAATTCAAAGGCGTATGTATAGTCGTGCTTGAGTAACGGCGATGGACTCGCCATCTGTCACGTTGGCACCTAATATACCTCTGGCGGAAAGTAGGTGTGTGGGTATTACCCATACACCTCTGCCTACCCCTTCGGGGACCCTTGTGGGAAGGCGTGAGGATATTTATTTATTTATTTTATTTTATATATTGACATGGTTAATATATAATATATCCTCACGCCTTCCCACAAGGGTCCCCGAAGGGGTAGGCAGAGGTGTATAGGTAATACCCACACACCCAATTTCCGCCAGAGGTATATTAGGTGCCAACGTGACAGATGGCGAGTCCATCGCCGTTACTCCAGCACGACTATACATACGCCTTTGAATTTCTTCTCAGACGTATGCAGGTTTCCTCTCGATGTTTTCCTTCACCGTTAAGCTCGTGGTGTGACTAATCTATAAATGTTAATGTAAGTCTAGATAGAACTGGCGCTCTATACTCTCTGCCTACCCCGTTAGGGACTGGGCGTGATGATATGTATATGTATGTATGATATGGTCAGGTTGAAATGTCAATTTCTTTAATTCTCAGAGAAAATCTCAAGGTTAAGGACTATTAATTGCACGAATAGCCCGCTTCTGCAGCATAACAATAGGTTATATATCTGCAGCATTACCCCATAGAGAATGCTGAAAGACATGACATTATGAAAATAGACAAAATACCAAGCATATAAAACTCATTAATAAACAAAATACAAGTCAGTATTTTAACAGTAATTTCTATATAAGGACTTGGACGTTACACTGAACTCATAATTACAATAGAAATGAACAATTACGCGGCTCATGATTGTGCGGTGCCATTGCGGTGACAAAAACTTTGTACATTAATATTGGACTGTGTTGAGCACAATGTCTTTGTCTGGATCGCTCTGTAATTGTGGCTCATTGTTCAGTCTGTAAACAGAAACAGTAGCAATTCAAATAGTAGCAGTAGTGTTCGCATCTTGTTACCAACCAAAATGTTCACAAAGGCATCGTGTAAAAAAATACTGATGAGTCGACATAACAAAAAAAAAATATTACATCAAAATAAAAATAAATAAAATTACGATGTCTGCTGTATTTTTATCCGGAGGATGACTTATGTTTTGCATATCAGTTCCCCACTTATATTTACACTTTGGGTACATTTAAATATGTGAATTTATGACAGAGTTGCCTACCTTTCATATGATGATAAATATATAAATACATACCATAGATGTGGTACTATTATTCAACGAAAAGATAGATAAACAATTTATTTCAAGCAAAGCAGTTCTGTCATGTATGCATTACTTCAGAATTTGAAGGCGAGGTGCCTACAAATACGCGACTATGAGCCATCGTTATGAAATACATATTCGATGCCGTCTTAATAACACGAGCCACTCGAGTCTTGATGTTACAGATAAGCACGCTCTATTTGTATCTTTAACTAGTGTCCCATTCGTACTCATTAATTAAGGACAGTGAATATAAAAGCTTTTACCAATTTGTAGTCCCTCGCGAATCCTACGAAAATAAAATGCATTTGTATAACTTATATTTGCCAAACTTTTACATATACGTATGGCTTATGTTTAATATGCATTAAACCATTTATAAACTTGTACATAAAATCACTTAAACTATATATTAGAGATTATGACCACCAAGGAGAACGAAAATCTTCATCCCAATGGGACAGGCAAAGATGTAACAACACCTTTTTTTCGGCGGAGAGGTAATTCGGTGCAATAGAGAAACTCACCAACATGACAAATGGCGGGTTTTCTTTTTTATATCTACCTTACCTTATGGAAACTCAGATGAAGAAAATAATAAAATAATACATTCTCGCGCCTTCCTTCAAGGGTCCCCAAAGGGGTAGGCAGAGGTGTATAGGTGGTACCCACACACCCACTTTCTGCCAGAGCGATATTTTAGGTGTCAACGTGACAGATGTTGAGTCCATTACCGTTACTCAAGCACGACTATACATACGCCTTTGAATTTCATGTCAGACTAATGCAGGTTTCCTCTCGAATAAAATGAAAAAGTGTTTTTCAAATAAGGGCATTACTACATATTGTACAAGGTGCCAGTATACCTAATAGTATAGTGAGCGTTAGCGACGATACTTAGCGCTACGCTGTAGCGGCTAAGTAGGTACCTACAGGCTATCAACGGACCGAACTTTAGCCCGTCTGTCAGTCATTATACCGAAGTTCAACTTTGGTTCAAATGTACTTTAGACAGCTGACAGTTATGTAATGAGTTTGCAAGCTAAAATAAATATTCAAATCATCGCTACATCATTAAGCTTGTTTTTGTCAAAAAACAACGCCATCGGCTTTCCGCTCAGCAAAATTAAGTTTTGACTGCTTAATAATCTATGAATTGTTAAGGATAGTGGGTATTGAATTTCATTTTACATACCTACTATATATTCTATACTAAGATAGGCAGAGGAAGTAGAGCGCCAGTTCTCTCTAGACTTACATAGATAAGGAAGACAATACCTTGAATTCACATACAACATACTTTTTAGCACACATGGACAGCTCTCTGAAACACATTTGTATGGTATGTATAATATATATATAAGTATAAAAAAACATATATATATATACCGCATGCTTGTTCGCCACCCATGTGGTATAAAAAAAATAACAAGATATGTATGTATTTAGGACTAAGCTAGTTATAGAGATTATCGAAATTCTTTCTTTATAACATGCTTATGTATATTTTAAGATATTATTGGATCACCGGTATCGGGATCCGACTCCAGACCACCGGTTGTCAAAGAAACTTCTCAGAGATACGTGTTATCGAGACTCACATTATATTATTATCATTGTTAAGGTGACAAATAGACATACCGCTCGCCAAATGATAAGCAGTTACAAGAATGTCGGCATACGAAGGCTTGTAACTTAGGAGGTATTTTATTATAATTAATATGCCCATCTCAAGCTAGTTTAACTACATTATCAATTTCCATTTCCGAACGGATCGCTTTGACAATAGATGTACCTTGTATGAAAATATCTTCATGGGAGGATTAGTAATGGAATTGAGTAATGAAAGCTTTAGGAATAAATCTAGGCAATTGCGTAGTCACAGTTGCCTATAATTTTATTATCCCTCCAGATTATCGAAGCGTTAGTTAAAGCACAGATCAAATAGATTTTGAACTACTTAAATTGATTAAAGTTACCTTACCTACCCCTTCAACGAACTCATCTAAGCTTCAATTGGAACCAATTAAATAAGTTGGGAGTTTAGTTTACATAGAAGGTTTATAAAGCCAGTCCAAATATATTTGACGTTTAAATATTCATGTAGGATTTAGTAACCCTTCGGATTTGATGCGTTACCCAGATTTATGTGAGCCGAATACACTATTGTTCGTGGAATTTCGTTATAATACTCCGGCTGTCGCAAAAATAGGCCATGGGTATTTGGCAGGCGTAAAGTTGAGCGATGTTTGGGCACAGGGTACGTGTTCCATTCTAACATTTTGATGAAGGTAATAAATAGTTTATGCCATTTATATAAAATACCACACTTTGTGTCGATAGAAAGTTCTTATTATTAATGAGGTGGTATACCTTAGGTTACATCTAGGTAAGATTCAGTAAACTACCCAAATCTTTACGAAAGCATACTCTTTATATTGACATATTCTAGCAGAACGGATGGTAGCACCCATCATTAGAGTAACACGACCTCCTTGATGACAAACACAATTCGGGCGTTGCGTGCTTAGGAATAATATGTTGAACTTTGGCTCCAATTATTTAGACACCAATAAGGTTACATACATGTATTCTATTTATACGAACTCCATTATACATAATTAACGACCTTATTATTAAGCATCTTATTGGAACGAATATCGCTGGATAGTCAAACCTATTGCTTTCACACTATAGCAGCAGTAACACAAATCAGACCAGAGTTTACTAGCGAGCTTTGGTAATTTTTTTTTTCAAATTTGCTTTCTTCACGACACCATACTCCCGATTTAGAAGCCCAACTAGGAATATACAAATATAATATAGAATGTATATAACATTAAGTTTTTGTTACTTTTCAAACATATTTTCCACGATATTTTTATTCAGCCTAAAGTTTGGTAGGTACGTATGTACCTACCAAAAAAATGTATGCAGTAAATCGCTGTAATTAAGTTAAAAAGTTAAAGAAAATCTCATTGGGAGTTTTTGTTAACTTGTTTGCATGGACCACCGGGTCTGAATATGACGACTTGATTCAATAAGTGACTACTTACAATACTCGGCTATCGTAGTCCTTCATCATGGTGAAGCCCCTAATGACATTACTATGAACAAATTTCGATGTATAAACAATGTCGAAGAGACTTCAAACAAAGTCAGGTAGTGAGGAGCGCATGAGGTACAATGCTATATAAGATTAGTTCCTGTGCTGGGATTGCAGAGGCGAGCCAGCAAAATTTGACGACCGTCTGGTCTAGTGGTTAGAGTTCCTGACTGCGAAACTTGAGGTCGCGGGCTCGAATCCCGCTGAGGGCAGATATTTGTGTTATGAACAGGAGTATTTGTACCTTAGTCTTGGATGCCCTATGTATTTATGTATATATCTATCTATATAAGTAATTATATCGTTGTCTAGTTACCATAACACAAGCTTTGCTTACTTTGGGACTATGGCAATTTGTGTGGAATTGTCCCAGGTATCTATAATCATCACCAAGTCGTCATACACTTACAATAAAAACTTAAGTATATATTAAAAACGATATATAAAGCTTTCAGCATAACTCGGCGAAGTAACACGAAAAGTTTGTAATAATTTTTAGCCAGCTTAGGACGGCTGAGCCGGTGACGAAAACTCAACAAGACATTGTCGCTTCAATAATAAAGTTTTTATTTCATGGAACCTTTTAACAGCATCACTGATATGTTACAAGCTTAATGCTATTGTAAAACTTTTCTACTCTGACAATACAGCGAATAACTGCGATAAATAGAGAATAGTTGCCAAAATTTGGAATGGCGAAGTTTTATAGAATGTACTTTGCTTGAATTTCCAGCACGTGTTAAGTTTAATGCATAAACATGAACTCGCCGTGTCCGGAGTGTACTCCGATGGGATCAGCTCGGTGAAAGTAGATGTTGACTGTAAAGTATCCAGCAGCTTGTCTACGTCATGAATATGATAGAAACTCAGCACCTTTACTGGCACAAAGGTGGCAAACAACACAGCTCAAGCTATTAAATCGCTTACCATAGCCTTATATGCTTACAATATCGGAGCTATGACGCGTTGCTTATAATATTTTGAGTGTAGTAACTGTGCTATCGTCATGAGGGACGAACGATTGTTATGCAAACAGAACCGAAGATCGACCGACCGAACAACAGAAGCTCTTGAATATTAAACACCGCAGAACACTACACGCAAGCACAGTTATATTTAAATAATATCATCCATCAAGTGAAGTTAAGTTAAGAAAATAATTGCAACTCCAAATTGTGAGCGGGAGTTCCCGTAGTACCTTAAGCAGAGAGGTTCTCTGCTTAAGCACGCGATATATTATTACGGATCATATTAGTACGGATGAAGGCCGCTTCATTGGTCTATATGGATTTTTTTTAATATGCTTAATATAATTAATTAATCAGGTAACAAAACTTATGTAGCAGATCTAATTCATTCATAAATAATCATGGAACTTATTGGTATCATTCAACATCAATAGCTAATCAAACGGCATTAAAAACAAAATCTGGTAATTTTTAAAATAAAGTAACATCAATTCCGATCCAAAAATGTCCCGTTCCTAAAATATATCCCGCTCGTAAAAGTTATAATAATTCCAAACGAATAGACACTATGCGTAGTCCATAAAAAAAAACAACCGACAATCAGTTTGCATAGTTTACGACTTCTTGCGACTTATCGGAATATTCAGCCAGACGCTTTTATTCTGATCCTGAAATTTCTATACGTTGCACGATTCAATAGTCTGCAGAATTGGTTAAGTATGCACGACATAGCACCTTTCAGACTTCTAAACTCTTTCTAATGAAACCGTATTAGGATTTGAAATTGAACATAAACTTTGGTTAATTCTACAAAAACATTAACTTGTACATATTCTTTTTTAAATCGGTTACAAGATAGATCACAAAATCTATCACTATGATGCCAAAATAGGAACTTTAAGCAATTTACGGAGCATGGTCCCCATGCGTTATTATCAAACATGTTGACAACGTTTTATTATTTATAAATAGCTGGCAATGTCCTTTTAAATTTAGATTGCATGTATTGTTTATATATTATTAACATTAATACTAAAATCAATGAGTAGAATCCACCATGCAGTTTAATAATAAACTCAAAATTTTCCTCCAGATTAATTTAATTAATACATCAGCTAGATAAGGTGATTTGCAATTTGAGAATGTCAGCGTAAATTATAATTAAGTAATAAATTGAATTAAAATGCCCGATGCACAACCTCGGTCGTAGGAAAAAACGGACCGCACCCCTTGCGCGTTGTGACAGACTCGCTCAGCGCTTATCTGAATTGCAAATTTACTTTTAATTTATAACGAGGTCTAAGGCTTTTCCTTTTATTTGTAAGCATTAGACAACTGAAAATTGTTTAAACCAAGCCTTGACAAAATTACATCTTCGTTCTCAGACGACATTTGATACTAAAGTTCCTATTTATTAAAATAAGAAATTCTTAAATTTATTTAATTTCTAAGTTCTAAATTTATTCGTAATTTATTCGCAAGGCGACATCTGTGTACCTACCTGCCTGCAGTCAGATATACATGTCATAAAGGTCTGCTCCAAATGGCGTCACCATTAGGTGCGGAGCAGACCTTTATGCCTTAACTGACCTTGAATGATGTTATAGTATACAAAAAGTACGCCAAGAGTAATAGAAATCGGTTAGCATGTATGAAGTGACTGATGAATGTGGACGAAACGAAAGAGGTATGCAAGTCTATAGAGAACTGACGCTATATTCTCTCTGCCTATCCCGTTAGGGACTCGGCGTGATGATATGTGTGTATGTAGGTAGTATAAAAAATGTTACTCATATATACACTATAATCATAATACATGTAAAATGGCGTATCCTGTGTTGCTTAGTGAGTAAATAAAAATATGCGAATGAAAATAATGCTTTTAGAGAACTTAAAGCAAAATACAATATAGAATTTAAAAAAACCCTTGTTTTCATTATACAAAGCAGATTTCCTGTTTGTGTTGTCTATTTAATTCAACGTCATTCCAGTTTCTTAATGTCTTATCTCATTACGTGCCCGAGACGGGCCTCTTAATGTTATCAGAAATGATTTCAATTAAACAAGGATTGCTAAAGCCACCCCAAGTAAAAACCCCAAACAACTATTCAATTATGTAGGTCTTTATTTTTCCTTGGTAAACACAATATACTTTTATATTTATCTTTGAGCTTTCCCGCAAGATAAGGCAACAGAATCTCATTGTGTTTTCCTCATCGTAGAGATCGATGGTTTTCCTTCATACACAAATCTCATAGTGTGATTTCTGTACTTAAACTCAAGGTGACAACTTAAACGACTCGAGTACCACGGACTATTTTCTTGACTCTAATGTCTAATTTAGTGTAAGCATCTGCGAATGCTGCGTGATATGCATGCGCCCTTGACGTGCGGCAGGCTCGCTGCGTGTGCGCATTTTACAGCGCAATAACTGCAGAGTATTCTCCCAATAAAGAGTCTGTTCTTCAACTACGCCTTGACGTGAGCTGATAGCACGTTGCTCCTGTGAGAGAAAATCAATTGAATCACGTTAAGTTGGCTGAAGTAATTAGAATATCTAAATATTCGAATTTACTAGCTGCGCCGCACTTTACACTCGTGGTAAATTTGCTAATGTTACACGAAAGAGCCTAATATCTGGAGTAAGAGTAAGTACCATGACCATGCCATATCTGAGCAACTGCCCTATTTTCTAAGGCACCGTGTATATAAACGAAAATTATGCGTTATATATGCGTAACTACAATAATATCTGAATGAAATAGAATACCTTTGGCATTCAGTTTGCTGTTGCAATAATGTTTGCAGGAAGACATAAATATTTCGACTGTCTGGGACAAATCAATAAAGCTTTCTCCGCCTAAACGGATGTTTAGACTTATGTTTATTATAAATGTGAGCTATAATAAAATTTAAGATGTTGAGAAAATAGTTGTTAATAAATAACAAACGCATTCAATAATAACCTTACCTCCTCCAAATGCTTGACAGTTTGTTCAACGTCGGCTACTTTGTTCTTCAAAGTCTCCATTTTGGAGGGCTTCCTTGGGGATTGCATTGAATTTTTCATTTCAGACAGCACTACCTCTTGCAAACTTTCCGCCTTTGTGATTTTCTGCCTCAAGTTTTTCCATTCATCCTCCTTGCTATTCAGCTGGTCCGTCAACTCCTTCACTTGATTCTTCAGCGGTTCCATTTGCGAGGTTATATTGATAGACGTAGCTTCATACACTCTCTTCTTCTGCTCGTAGTGTTGTTGCACTGTCTGGAACTCTTCCTTAATTGGCTTTATATTATCCGCGAGCGGCTGTATTTCTTGACGTGTTTGCGACAACTTCTGTGCTGTTAGCGATACTAGCTGTCGATTTACAAAAATTCAGTGAGTGCAGGAGGTTTTGAAGTCTCCAAGTGTGTCACGTGGGATAATAAACTACGTCGTATTCTATATATTGCTCCGTTATAGCAATCTCGAAACACAAATCAAGAGGATTTATATCTGCGCTATTTGAATTTTAAATTTAATAACGCACAGAATATTACGTACCCACGCTGTGTGTGCTAAGAAGATTATATAAAATTAATATTAAACAAGACTATATGAAATAAAAGGCGTAAGTAAAAGTAACATAATTACTGCAAGCCTAACCATGAACGAAGATATCACAATTTTCTTTTGATATAATACCAGACCCACAACACGTGTCCTTTCTTCTGTCACAAGTTCATCAGGAGGAGAGAAGGAGGAGAAATAATATAGTGACAAACTTTCCCAGGTGAAATAAATTTGCTTACGTAACAGGTAGCTAGTCTGTTGCCATTTCCACAATGTTTTCGTTCACCAAGTGAAGTGTAGAAAATAAATTTGACGTAACAAGGTTACAATCAGGAATACTTAATTGGCAGGCAACTCTAACCACTAGGTCACAACGACTTTTTATCAAATAAGTAATGACAAATACCTGTGACAGCTCATGTAATGATTTCCTCGTCAAGTCTGCTGCTTTATCCTGATCTTTTTCCACGTTATCATCCTCTTCAATTATCATTTTCTTATGCTTGACTAATGCCATTTCGACAGTTGGATCTGCGTTACTGATCACATGGATCGTTCTGGCCAGGATACCGGCTTCCACCTTCAAAAAAGTCATCACGTATATTCGTGTAGTAGTAGGTAAGCGTATCTGCATGCCTTCCCATACTACATGCAAGGTGTAATAGCACACTATTTACTTATAGTACTTACATGTCATGTAAGTCCCTATACATGTGATGTATTGCGAGTATGTTGCTATATCAATTTTTTATACATATATTTTTATTTATACTACTTGGATATACTACTTGTTTACCACAAGCATGCGGCCCGCCTGATGGTAAGCGATTACTGACGCCTATGGCCACTTGCAACACCAGGGGTATCGCTCGCGCGTTGCACTGCACTATGCTTTTCACCGTTCTAGATAAACTCCATACCATACTCTCTGGGGAAAACCTCTACGAGGAGTTCATTCCACAGCCTAAGCGTTCGCGGAAAGAAATTCTTTCCTCCGCAAAAAAAAACAGCGTAGCGCGAGACCTATTTGGTTCCAAAGTATGGGGATGAATTCCCCATCGCAACAATACATATGTTTTAAATTTCTGCTCAAACGAATGAACCGAAGGAACTCTCCGTTCGTCCCTTGTTCGTTAATCACATGGCGTAATAAATCATTGTTAGGTTAGAAAAAAAAACTTAAATACCATAATGACGTAAAACTGTAAAGAGCGCAGCTTTATAGTGCTATAAATGTATCCTACTACGCATACCTTATAAGTCGATAAATTTGCCCTTTGCCTTTTATAGATGGTACTCTTTGTTCGTAGAGAATTGACATATTTCTTCAACTCTTCGCCTCTTAGGACCGTATCACCGAGCAATTGTCGAACCTGTTCACGTAGAATATACAATCACACAAAAAGCATACTTTTTGGAATTACAATCCCATCTGTATGTAGAATTGCCATAAAGTACATAAATCATGTCAAATCCGGAAGGTAATTTCCGCCATCAATCTTTAAGGAAATAGCGCATTATCTTACCGAGATATTCGGTATTTGCTTTTGGACGACTTATTATTACAAACAAGAAATGCTCTTATCTGGATCACGACGCAGACACCGGGGATTTTTCGGCAGAAACCTATTGATTTCAATTAAATGACAACACCATCATTTATCCAAACATCAGTAATGGATCAGGGTCTATTAATAGTAAATAATGAATGATCGGTTCTGAGGACACCCGCTAGCCTTTACTCTTTAAGTTGGTAGTCTCCTAAAAACTGCCATTAATTTTTAATGCAAACATTCTGATCAAGGAATTTTAATTTAATGGGTAAGTACAATTGATTAGTATACATTACTATTTTCACTTTATTCGTTTTTATGTTACACTGATATTATGATGATAGTAAGCTGTTACCGCCGAAATGGACGCTTGGAACATCAACGCATTGCAAGAATCTTTTGAAACCACAACAACACACACCACCTGAGCACTGGCGGAAGGAAACACCTTTTACACTGCGCAGTACGATACTTAATAGTTTGTGTTAAGATAATTATTGGATCATGTCTGGATTCTTTTCTCACTCAACCAAGCGACGATGAAACAAAGAATCAACTAGGATATATTCGACATAAAATTAATGTTCAAATTACTTGGGACTGCAAATCGGCGAGTGTAGCTTCGTGTTCCTTCAGAGCAGCAGCTAGTTCGTGTGCTCGCGTCGCACTCGCCTCTTTATTGCGTCGGATAACAGACGCTTGCTGACGGAATGGCGCCAGCTTATCTTCTTGAGGTCCTGCCGTGGCCAGTTTCCGCTGAACCAATTGTTCCATTTCACTGTTCACTATTGCTATCTAAAATAAAAATGTATAGCATATAAAGAACATGCCGCATACTTATCTATACTAATATTATGAAGAGGCAAATCAGAAGCAGAATAAGAGCTGTGGTAACGCAGTGGTTCGAGTAGTTGCCTGCACCACAAAATTGCAAGTTCTAATCCTGAACTGCACCAATAAGTTTTTCTGAACAGTACTGTGTTTAGTCACCACGAGCTTTACGGTGAAGGACACATCTATAGGAAGCCTGCATACGCTCGAGAAGAAATTCGAAGAGGTATGTAGGCGTGCTTGAGAAACGGCAATGGACTCGCCATCCGCCAAGTTGGCACCTAAAATATCTTTCCGGCGAAAAGTGGGTATGAGGTTACATGAAGAGGCAGAGTTTGTTTAAACACGCTAATCCCGGGAAATACTAACTTGATTCGAAAAAATATTGCTATTCTGCTGTGCCGTGAAGGCTATTTTAACTTACCGCGGTGACCGCACTTACCGGGTGAACCTGTGGGGTTCAGTGACTTTTCTATAAATAGGTTCAGTCACCCAAAAGCTCGTATAATCATTCGAATGCTTATTATATTGAGCCAAAAAGAGCGTGTAGCACTTGTATATGCTATAAATGCTGCCTACTTGGTGACATAGCATGACATGACAATGTCACCAAGTAGGCAGAATTTGTCAAGGAAAGTGTACCTGCAGTCAATTACATTTATTTATGTATATTGGGTATAATTAACTGAACATTATTACGATTACGAGTGACAAAATTTTTTCATGGAGGCTTGCAATTAGCCCTAGCGTAGCCGTTTAGGCTCCTTAATCAATAGTAGTCATAGAATAACCTCGCAAAATACCTTGTCTTGTACGACTGCTAGGTCGGAGCGAGAAGGATGCTGCTCCGTTGCGATCATTTGCATAATATTTAACTCCTTTCGCAGCTGTGCACTCTCTTGTGGTAGCTTTTCGTTCACCAAATAACTGTTTAGCTGTAAAATGTCAATGTACTGTAGTAGAAATAGAAATAAAGTTTAAATTTTAATTGAACGTTTTTTAATAGTGTTGTTATATCAGTACTGTTGAGAGACATTGTTCTAAAAATCAAAAAAATTTTATTCAAGCACAATATACACAAGACTGAAATTACAAATATGTAGGTATATAGTCTTAAGATATTTATTACCCAGGAGTTATACATTTCACAAAATATATGAGAAACCAAAAGTATTTAACATTAGCGGGGCTTTATCTTAATATATATATATATATATAAATTACGTGTCACGTTGTTTGTCCGCGATGGGCTCCTAAACTACTTAACCGATGTAAATCAAATTTGCACACCATGTGCAGTTTGATCCAACTTCAAAGATAGGATAGCTTACATCACAATTGGACCTGATAGGTGGCGCTGCGATCGTGTTTCAGGAAGTTTAACTTTTTCACCCGGGCGAAGCTGGGCGGGACAGCTAGTCTTAATATATATATATAAATTACGTGTCACGTTGTTTGTCCGCAATGGGCTCCTAAATTACTTAACCGATTTCAATCAAATTTGCACACCGTGTGCAGTTAGATCCAACTTAAAAGATAGGATAGCTTACTTAACAGTTGTACCCGATAGGTGGCGCTGCGATAGTGTTTCAGGAAATTTTACTTTTTCACCCGGGCGAAGCTGGGCGGGACAGCTAGTATACATATATTATATAGTATAATAATATTATAGTATATCACTGTTTATGCAATGCTAAGAAGATTTTATAAATATTCGCTCACAAAGGATTTCATATTCTTATTATAGTGACTTGAGTCTCCTTTTGAATAAATAATGCGTTAAGAGATATCATTTAAGAATGTGTGTGTATGTATACGTGTGTGTGTGTATTGGTCTATTTAACCACCAAGTTACCTGAACTTCTTCCTGTAAGTGTTTGATAACATCATTTGCAGTTTTAGGGGTAGCACTTTGTCCGTGGATGACGGCCAAATACCGCTTAAGTTGGTCAGACGCCAATTTTAACTGTGACTGCTGAGCATCGAACTGTAACATTAAATACATTGACTGGACTATGGTTGGTTGGGGGTTGTATCAATTCAATCAGTCATTATAAATATGAAGCTCTAAGTTACTAGAATTAAGTACGAAATAACTGCTTGATCCAGTTCTTTGCATTCCATTTTAATCTTGCATTATAAACGACATATTAAATCATGCAGACTTACAGCTTTTTGTTTCAGTAAAAATAACGATACCTGATTTTCAAGCTCCTTCGCTTTTTCCTGCTGTAATCTTAACGATTTGCTAACATTTAACAACTCTTCTTTATTATTCACATCGACCAAATTAATCTGCACATTTTCCAGTCGCTTGATAACTGTAAGTCATTCAATAATTACCTAAGCAGAACACAAATCCATTTCAAGGCTGAAATTTGACGTCAAAAGTTTTGCAATAATTACAGGAGTTGGGAAGATTTTACTTATCGAGTATCTTTGTTAATGATCGTTATTTTACTAGTCTACAAGATATAACTCTAATACAAGTTATATTGCATAAGCCCTATAACTGCTATTTTTCGGTACCCACATCATAGTTAAGTAATAACATATCGTCGCTGTTCTAAGATGGATTCCAGAGCTGACTGGCAAACGTGTAATATATATATACATACATACTTCACTCTCTTCACTCAAGGGTCCCGGAAGGGGTAGGCCGAGGTATAGGCTGTACCCACACACCCACCCAAACCAAAACAGAAGTAGCAACAACCTGCGTTGCAGGTAACAACAGGTTCAACTAACATCATAAATCTTTAAAAGTTCTACCTACAAGTTATCTATACCTTTACCTATAAGTGCATACTACCACCGAGCGAAAAAGGTCTGTAAGTCTAGAGGGAACTGGCGCTCTACTCACAGCCTACCCCGTGAAGGACCCGGCGGGATGATATGTATATATGTATGTGTATACAACTTACCAATATCCCTCTCAACAGCCATCTCCTTGATATCGTTAATAATTTCTGCGGAGTTTTCCTTCTGCAGTGCTCTAGTCCTTTTATGCACATCTTTAAACTCGTCAATTAAATTCTGATAAAGATCCAGCAGGTCCTGCACCGTGTTATTACGAGCTACATCTGTGGGTATTTCTGGGATTTTCAGATACCTGAATAAAAATATAGTATTCACAGACAATTCAAGACAATGCAATCAAGGATAGCAACATTATGCCAAGAGTACTCTAAGCCGATAGATTGTATGAAGAGATGAATATGGATGCACCTTACTCCTCCTGAAGGACTGGATCGATTCGGATGCAATGTTGTGTTTTTATTTTTTCAACCAAGTGAGAGCCGTGGTGGCCGAGTGGTTCGAGCAGTTGCCTGCGACGCAAAGGTCGCAAGCTCGAATCCCGACTGTACCAATGAGTTTTTCTGAACTTAAGTACAGTGATTAGTCACACCACGAGCTTTACGGTGAAGGAAAACATCGAGATGAAACCTGCATACGTCTGAGAAGAAATTCAAAGGCGTATGTATAGTTGTGCTTGAGTAACGGCGATGGACTCGCCATCTGTCACGTTGGCACCTAATATACCTCTGGCGGAAAGTGGGTGTGTGGCTATTACCTATACACCTCTGCCTAACCCTTCGGGGACCCTTGTGGGAAGGCGTGAGGATATATTATTATTATATATTATATTATTATAACCAAGTGAAGCTGGGCGGGACAGCTAGTATAAATATATATATGGATATGAATGTCCTTGAAAAGAAATGTATGTAGAGAGCACACGTGTAGGTACCTATATATTACCTCTCTTGGGAGGTTTCCCAAAGGAACACAAAAACGTTTTACTTAGTAAAAAATAATACTGAAAACATATACAACGCGCTTCTGCGTAAAAGCCTCGAAAGAAAAGATCGTATAATGGACTCATTGAGGAAAATCTGAGCGGCACGAAAAAGTTCGTGGCACGTACCGCCGTCGATACGGACTTCCTAATTTCAACGAAACCATATCTAATGGCCCTTGATATATTTGCCGTAAGGATATTAAGATATGGGGTCACGAGAATTAGGGCGTGATCAAATAAAAATAAGAAAAACACAGCAACTTATTGATTTGAACTGAAATTGGGGTATTGAAAACTTATCGCGGTACGTGGCTTATTAACTGAAGTTGTGTTGGTTTATTGTAGCAACAGTTTTTAATTTCGGCCAGAAGTTAATTACCACACATTGAGGCTTTCTGTACCTACACTACATACTACCCCAAGATTGACGGGTCTTTAAAATGTAGGTAACCCTATGATTTATCAAAGAATAAAATCGAGCTAGGTTGTTAATTTACGAACGAGTAGTGGGAAAATGTATTTTTAAAGGATCTATTTGTGATGATCATTGAAATAGCATACACAAAAATGTGTATGGTACTTACAGAGTAGCCGACTTTTCCGACTTCCGACTGTTGTCACTTGTTTACTAAAGAGCCTTACTATGATTGGCCACCGCCAATACTGTATTGAGGACTTCAATACATTCTACATAAAGCAATTAGATACCCACGTTTTAGAACTCAATACTATATTTTACCAGAATTCAAATTATAATCTTACGTACTTTGCCAGATAGGCTGTGTTCTGAACTTGGTCTTTATTGGTCAGGAGCCAATGTAATGTGTGGTGAACGGTCCTAGCGTCACCAGCAAGCAGCTGGGACCTGAATATAGTCGGCTCCACGTTGCTGGGAGGCCGGTATTTGACGTTGCCCAACATTTCCAGTAGACGAACTGATAGCATCTCGGTATCATCTTCATTAATGTCCATCTAAAATCACAAAGTGCTTTTCTGCGCTCTAATGGATCGTGTGAAATCTGCGGAAGTGCGCACACTTTTTGCCTAAGCTAAAATATTGGTTATACAAATCGTGTCAAATAAAAACAGATACTGCCCTGCCTCACCGTGAATACGCGTAGCCTGTAAATGCTACCAATAACAAACGTATTGCTACCACGTTGACGATATTGCTGAGATGAGCTGCTGTGCAATCAGCACACGGAAAGATTCATTTGGGATTAAGGACATCAAACTCACTGCTAGATCGCAACACAACCCAAGAGCTACTTAGTGCAGCCTTCTCTAACTAAGGTACCTTTAGTAGGTCCCAATCAGGCAATACCCAAATCGAACAGAAAAAGGGGATTCCGTTGTTCTCTAGATGTTGAAAGGTGCGCTCGTTCTAAGTCACTCAGGGATAACATGTACTTAGCACGTAATCTCGGTCGAGGCTAAAGGAATCATCAAGATCACCGTCCATTAAGTACAAACAAAAAAACTAATAAAGTAACAAAAATCAATGTTTGTACGTTTGTCATCTATGTGTTACCCTTAAATAGATTAACTTTGGTGGTTTTTTCTGGCGTAGGTATAAAGAAATTAAGTAGGTTACTGCGTAGATGACTAAGATCTTAAAGACAATTGTATGGGTACATTCTGTTTTCATGAATACCGCTTAAATAAATAAATAAATAATATTTAGAATCAAAAAAATACGAGATGATCTAAAAATACTGTTGGTGGATAGTATATCTTAGCAATTCAATGCATCAAAATACCTTTTCACCGGCATTGAAGTTGACGAGCAGGTCGACAAGCACTTGAAGTAGTTGCTTCTCATTCAACGCGTCGAACTTTATCAAATCATAGTTCCGGCCAAGGGTCAAGTTTAACTCTCTTATTATGAATTTCATTTGCTCCGTCATTATTGTACAATTTGTTAATAATTTAAGATATCCACATGCACAATAAATTGATGTCACTTTTGGTGAGTTTCACTATGAATCGTTGGCATAGCAACTTAGCTCGTAAACATGAGTGTATTTAATAAACCTGACATAAACAACTAGATGGCTCTAGTTTTAAAAGTTTTACGGTTTAAAAGGTTAAAAGTAAGGGTTTTATTCAATGCACTTTATTTTACGTGCTGCGTTGCCATGCCAGCTGTTTCGTAGTTCTAGTTGGTACCTATAACGTTTTATTTTTACAGTCGAGCTTAGTTTCTAAATCACTTATCCTTCAGCACTGAGAATAAAGACGAATCCAATCCAACACTACAAAGTAGAAGAGATTTTGTATTACCAAAACTTGTATTCATTCATAAATTATAAGGAAAGGAAAATTATTTCTTATAATTATTACTTCTCTAGAAAGAGAGGAAGTTGGAGACAATAAATATAAAAACAAATAATATGAGTCAGGTCCAAGAAAAAGTGTGGCAGATGATGTAAAGGGTAGTCATTGTGCTGGACAGAAGCGAATGGAAAGGATTGCTGATGAAAGCAACCTTAACAGTTGTATAACATAGTGCTTGAACCAAGCTGCAAATTTTTCCGTTGACCTCAACCGGCGGTCACCGAGTAGGTACGAACGAATTTATTGTGGGATGCGTCGTATTTAAATAATGAGAACTTACTTACTGCGATACATGTGTAAGCAGTTAGCTAAAAAATATTCCGTCTTCGTCTCTCAACGCGGCGGTAAACGCTGACAATTAAAATAAATTAAATCCGAGCTTCCCATTAAAAAAAATTATTACGAATACTTTTATGATGTTCATAATTCCATTCCATCATACAGTGGGTACACATTATAGTAAGTAACGTTTTAAGTTTATTGACTAATTCTTCTTTATTGCTATAAATATAATCATCGTAATGATATTTATTGGCCATAATTATAGCAGGGGTAGGTGTATATATATGTAGTACCCACACACCCACTTTCCGCCAGAGATATATTTTAGGTGCCAAACGACTAAACATACGCCTTTGAATGACTTCTCAGTTATATGCAGGTTACCTCTCGATGTTTCCTTCACCGTAAAGCTCGTGGTGACTTATAACTTACTTAAGTTCGGAAAACTCACTCAATCAACTGAATCAATACAGTCGTTATTCAAACTAACAAAATTTGTGCTGCAAGCAGCTCGAAACTTGGCCACCACGGCTTTATTGTTTGATAGTTATATCCCTACTAATATTATAAATGTGAATGTAAGTTTGTTTGTTACCCTTTCACGTACAAACTACTATACCGATCATCATAAAACTTTACATATTCTTGGAGGTATAAAAAAAAAATTTTTCGAAACATAAAAAAGCCGTCCACGACGACAAAGTCGCGGGCACAGCTAGTAAATAATAATTGAATGTATAGCTTCAGATGTCTGTATTTGGCCGCTGTGCTGTCAACCAACGCAGCCACAATTGTGTTAGTGTCCAATAAAACAAAGTGTTGCGTTAAAATGAAACAATACACCTCGATTGAATAAATTATATTTTGTTATAATACAATCATTTTGTCTGTAATCGTCAAAATCTCAACAAGTTGATCTTAGACTACGCAGTTTGTGGCAACCCTACTGCAATGCAAGTAATCCGTGACGAGGCACAAGTACAAAACTTGTTCGCCACAGCCCTAAATGCTGCCTTGAGGGATACACAACCCCAACTTCGTTTTTTAATATAACACTGAAATAAGAGCCAAGTAAGTACTTTAAAGTACAAATAACATTCTTATAAGCCTCGTTTTAAATAGGATAATGATATCCTTTGGAAACCCAAATTTCAATGCTATATCTTTAATACCACCGTCACACACAAACTATCTTCCATTGACATACTGACAGAAACAATAACCCAAGAATATATTTATCACTGTAATTAAATACATAACATTTGTAATACTAATGTGTGCAATTAAAAGAACAACACACGTAATATTAACATAAAATCACTGGCAGAATAAACTATCTAGCACCAATTTGTTTAATAACCTAAGTAAGTGGAACATATGAAACAGTTACTCCGGATGAAGAAGACAGTTGTGTGAGTGCCGACCGCGACCAATTCTCATAAATGAACAATCAAATTCAAATCTACTTATCCTATGGCATGCACCATTATTTTATTCAGACCCTAAATTAGCTAACAGCTATGTTTCACATCGACCTTCAATCAATTAGGGAAACTTTTTTATTCAGCATGGAGCAAGTTCGATAACACGCTGCTGCACGGGAAGGCCTTCTTGCTGTGATGTCCAACGTGATCAATCAACAATTATATTAATATAATGATCCACGAATTCTTCTTTTCTATTCATTATGAATTACACTAAATAACTTTGTACTCTTCTAAATTAATGGAAAATTCAATTATGTACAAATGACACATTACAAAAAAACAAATAATAATAATCATCATAAGCAGGACAATACAAAACAAAGCAATGAGATTTGGAAATTGAAAATGATTATAAATTTAATTAAAAGCACCTACAAAACCTACATGTTAAGTCTCACTATTTACTTATATTATAAATATTACAACCCTTAACATTATAATACTACAGACTTATCAGTGACGGGATAGTTTTGGTTTTAACTACAACATTAAATAAAAATATATAGTCGTCAGTTAGGTATCTAGCTAATAATAACGCTAATAGCAATGCTCTCATTCGGATCGGTCGCATAATCAATCTGTTTGACTTCGAAAAAAGTAATTAAGCTACCAGAGATATTCTACTGGCAATTCTCACGGGGCTGCCATTATTAAATAACATCCACGGGAATGTTTAAATTAAATAAATAGGAATCACTCCGCGCAATAGCAAGGCCCCGCCGATTAAAGAACTACATCACTAGATGAAGCTGCACGATCAGCTATATAGTCACTACTACATTGTGCCTAGCTCGTACTGATGTAAACACTAGTAGTGACTACCTGTAAGTTGAGCTAGTAACATAACATAAATGCAAATGAGCAATTCTCGAGATATAAATTAGCTACGAAAAATATACGTCAAAACGTAATAAAAATTGCAATCACAATAATATCAAAATATAAAAAGAACGTCGACGAGGTTCGAATTAGGCACCACGGGGAAATCGTTCAATCGATAATTATGGAATCGATAATCCACTAGGAGTGGAGGGGGTTTAGAGTAAGCCACCCTTGCGGCCGAAGAACATACTAAGTGTGCCTAAAGTGGTGGACGCGGCGGGCGGCGGCGCGGGGGTGGCGGGGGCTGAGGGGGTCGCGGGGGCCACCGTGCCTAAGTCCGAGCGGGGTCGCGGGGCGCGCGCTCGCGGCCGCCGGGCCTCCAGGGCACCCGAGCCGGTCGCCGCGGGCACTCCTAACGCTGGCTCGGGTCGCGCGGCCGGTGCGGCCGGCGCGGCCGGTGAGCGCAACGTGCGCTTGAGACACGTCAGCTGCTCCATGGGGCTCCGGTGCACCAGCCCCGTGTACAGCGAGCCCGGCGTCTGCAGCGCTATGGGGCGGTCGGGCGAGGCGAGGTGGCGCCGCCGCAGCATGCACGTGCCAGAGGCGACCAGGGCATGCAGCGAGGGAGGCGTGCCCGGCGGCGAGCCATCGGGCGAGCCCAGGAGCGGGCTGTTGGCAGGCGTGGCGGTGGGCGAGTAGTGCAGCGGCGCGCACACCGAGTCCCGGCGCGAGCTGGAGGGCGACACGGCGCGGGAGGCGCGCCGCGAGGTCAGCCGCGAGCTCCACGCGCTGCCCAGCACGGAGCTGGACAGGCTGGACATGCCGCTGCTGCACACGCTGCTCACGCTGCTACCCATCAAGCTGCCATCGTTCGGGTGTAACACCGTACTGTAAATACCATCGACCATTTTGTATTTCATACTTAAATATAAAAAAAACATAAAATATCATACATACATACATACATATCATCACGCCAAGTCCCTAACGGGGTAGGCAGAGAGTATAGAGCGCCAGTTCTCTCTAGACTTAAATACCTCTTTCGCTTCGTCCACATATAATTTTTTTGACTCGCCATCTGTCACGTTGGCACCTAGTATACCTTTGGCGGCAAGTGGGTGTGTGGGTATTACCTATACACCTCTGCCTACCCCTTCAGGGACCCTTGTGGGAAGGCGTGAGGATATATTATATTTTAAATTATTATTATAATATAATTGTAGCCGGCCCGGCCCTGCTTTGCAGTGGATTAAGCCATATTTAAGTTGATAATCTGCAGTGCCATCTAGCGAATTATTCAATTTTTTATGCCAAGAACTATCTCAAGTTTAAATATTGATTTTGATTTAATTGACTTGATTGATTGAATTGACTTAATGCTACCACGCTAGATTAAATTAGGAGTGCATATTTCATAGCTTAAAACCGCCGATGTTACTAATATATTAAATACCTGTTCGTAATTGTGTACACATGGCTCGAGTGAGGTAGACGGAGCATGTCGTCATCCTCTTCGACATCCGACAGTCGGTACACCCTCGAGCCGAGACCCTGCGCGGAACGCGAACCGCGAACACCGACACCTTCCTGTTCTTCCAGCAGACCTATTACAAATCATACAAATACATACATACATACATATCATCACGCCAAGTCCCTAACGGGGTAGGCAGAGAGTATAGAGCGCCAGTTCTCTCTAGACTTACATACCTCTTTCGCTTCGTCCACATTCATCAGTCTCTTCATACATGCTCGTCGGTTTCGAGTACTCTTAACGTTCCCGTCCTTGAGAGTCCGATCTATTTGATCCAGATAGTTGGAACGTGGCCTTCCTCTGCCTCTTCTTGCACACACTTTTGCTTTGTATATCTGTTTCGTCAATCTTTCTTCACTCATCCTTTCTATGTGTCCAAACCAACGTAACATGCCTTTCTTCATCTTTACAATCACGCCCTCATTCACGCCAGTTGATTTGCGAATCTCTTCATTGCGGATTCGATCTAATATCGTTACGCCGCACATTTTTCGAAGAGAACGCATCTCGACTGCATTCAAGCTATTTTCATACTTCCTCTGACATACCCAGGATTCGCTGCCATACAATAAGGTAGGTACCAATATCGCGTTGTGGACAGCAACTCGAGCATTCTTGCTCAGACTTTTACTGCCCATCAACGCCGACATGGCTCCATTCACCTTATTTCCGGCAGTTATCCTTCTTTCAATATCTTTTTCATACTTTCCATCTCGTGTGAACATGCTTCCAAGATATACAAATTCATTCACTTGCTCTAGAATTTGCCCATTTACCGATATTGCACACTCGGTCACTTGTTCATCTCTTTCGAATACCAGAACCTTAGTCTTGCCAGCGTTTAGGCGCAGCCTAATACATCATTATAATTAATATTAAAATGCGAAAGTTTGTAAGATGTGTGTTTCTCATACATACATACATATCATCACGCCGAGTCCCTAACGGGGTAGGCAGAGAGTATAGAGCGCCAGTTCTCTCTAGACTTACATACCTCTTTCGCTTCGTCCACATTCATCAGTCTCTCATGTGTGTTTCTCTTCCTCACAAAAACTACTCAAGGGAATTGGGTGAATTTGGCACAGAGATACAGTATTTACTAGAACAACATATTATGTTTTAATTCAGAAACAAATAACGATAATAAATTTTAGAATGAAATTAAATTTTACGCGGGTGAATCCGTGGGCCGCTACTAGAAATTATATAGTTTCTCTCGCAAACCTTTAATATACAATAAAGTAATGTACACTTTTATCGAGCTATTTATAAAATAGAAAAAGTGTTGCATAGTTACCAGACATGTTGGGCTTGGCGAGCTGTGCCCAGGTGTGAAGCGTGAGTGATCCCTCTAGAGGCTTCACGATCTGCAGCTTGTGCGGCGGCCTCCAGCGCGGAGCGCCCCCGCCCGCTCCCCACACCGCGCTCTCTTCGCTCAGCTCGCGCTCTACACACACACGTAATACACGATATCTTTATATATATAAATTACGTGTCACGTTGTTTGTCCGCGATGGGCTCCTAAACTACTTAACCAATTTCAATCAAATTTGCACACCCTGTGCAGTTTGATCCAACTTAAAAGATAGGATAGCTTACATCACTATTCGACCCGATAGGTGGCGCTGCGATCGTGTTTCAGGAAGTTTAACTTTATCACCCGGGCGAAGCTGGGCGGGACAGCTAGTATATAATTATATACATATCTTTACGCCTTTCCACAAGATACCCGAAAGTTAGGCAGAGGTGTATAGTACCCACACACAACGTGATATATTACGATACGAGATATATTTAAGGTGCAAACGTGATAGATAGCGAGTCCATCGAGTGCCCATCGTTCCTCAAGCACGACTACACATACGTCCTTGAATTTCTTCTCAGCCGTATGTAGGCTGCATTTCGATGTTTTCCATCACTGTAAAGCACGTGGTGTAACTGTACTTAAGTCCAGAAAAACTCGTCCGGATTCGAACTTGCAATCTTTTTGCAAGCGACTACTAAAACCATTAGATCACCACGGATTACTGGAAGTTATACGAGAATAACTCCAGCGAGTAATTTCAAGGCAGCTATAAATACGCCGTAGGTGAAAATTTCAGCTAAATTGTATTGAAAAATGGGTCAATTTGTGTGGGTGGGTATTACAAAAATTGACTTACCTTTAAACCGGCGATGTCCCAGTAGGTGCGAAGCGGTGAGCGAGGCGCGGCGCGAGTCGATCTCTTGCGGTGTTAGCCGTCGCAAAGCTGCCGCCAACTCCGCCGCACCTGGCGCGCCCGGTACACCCACCATAGCGCCGCCACTGAATAACACATGCTTTGACAATAGCGAACTACCTGGAACCATAATATGACATCATATGATGATGTAATATTATGGTTCGAGGTATCATGTCATCATCATGCTGAGACCAACTCATCCTGAATACCCCGTGAGGAACTTGATGTGACGATATGTATAAAATAATTTTACTCAAAAATGCTTTTGCTTTTTTGTATATACTTATCTATTTAGGGCAAGTACATCAAAAATGCTTTTGCTTTTTTCTATAGAAGTTATCTATTTAGAGCAAGAACATATACATCATTATGTAGTGACATTTCACGAATAGATTCATTTACCTTTCAAGTTCAAATTCACATTCATATGTGAAGCAAAATGTCGACATGAGAATATTTCTGCGTTTTTAATAAAACCTTGAAGATTTTTAAACTCACGGGTAAAGGTCTTCGGAGTCGGTGTCCGAGGAATAATCAAGGTAGGAGTCGGTGGTTGGTGGCTTGGGCAGCTTCAGGCATGGGAGCAAGGGAGCGTCCGCCACGTCCGAGCCGGGGATCGAGGAGCCCGACGCACCGGACGCGCCCGACCACCGCGACGCACACTGCACTGTATCAAACACTTTCTGCATGCTTGACCTGCAATTAAAACAATTTATATAAATAAAAATGAATCACTGAAATGTTTGTACGCGCATAACTTCCGAACGACTGCACCAACCTGGGTAAATCTTTCTTTTATGTATTCTTTATTGTCAGGAGAAGGTATGTATGAATATTTAAAAATTCTTCTGTGCGTGTGTATGTCACTGAACTCATAAACAAACGGTTGGACCGATTTTAATGGTTTAGATTCACAATTGGAACCGATAGGTGGCGCTGCGATAGTATTAAGAGTAAGAATTAAGTAGTTTGCTGCAAAATCAATCTGCAAATAAATCTATTGTAGGTTCGAGCCCCGTCAGTCTGTCTCTGTACCAATGAGTTCCTTCTGAATTGAAGTACATTGATTTATCACACCTCAAGATTTCAGTGAAGGAAAACAACATGAGGAAACGTGCATACGTTTAAGATAAAAATCTTAAACGTATGCATGATAAAAAAAGATATGTGTCGTTGTGCTTGAGAAACGGCGACGGACTCAGCAACTGTTATATTGGCAAAAAATATCAGCGGCGAAAAGACAATGATGTTACACCTCTGCCTACGCCCTTTGGAAAGGAACCCTTGCGGAAAGGCGCGCAGATGCTATTATATACGAGACCAGGTTTGCTAACGAACTACGTAACTTAGACAAAGTGTAAGTTTGCTAACGTATTACGTTATTCAGACAAAGTGAATAGTTACTGTGCAAGCGGGTCGCCGATGCCAGAATCGAGGCTGAGCTCCGAGAAGACGGAGGAGTGCATCTCCCTGTGCAAGCTGGCGGGCAGCAGGCCGGCCGCGGCCGCCACGCTGGGCATGAGGCCGCGCACGGGCTCGTTGCGCTTGCGCAACTGCCGCAGCTGCTCCTGCGCCTCGGCCAAGTGAGCTGCCACCTCAGCATATCGCTCCTAAAACACATAGAAAAACTGATTTCGTATGCGCAGTCCGATTACGAAACAGTCAAACGCGGTTGCCCCGGGACAACATATTTCTCCTAAAATCCAAAATAATGGCATATCACTTAAAATATAAGAAACGTATGCACAGTTAAACACACCTGCCTCGAACGGCAGTTTCATTTCGGAGACTTCAAAATAGTAATTAAGACGAAAAAATATATTATTAAAATCATCGCCTACCATCGAGTACATAATTCGTACATGAGTACATAGTCTGTCTAAGTTAACGGCCTTTCTTCGAAAAAAATCGTGCATCCTGGGGTTGCACGCTAACCTGTTTAGCAATTAAATTGTTTTATACAAATCAAATAGCCAAACAACATTACATGCATACTTCATCTCAGCAAAACTGTCAAGCTGGTTATCCGTCCATAGCATATCATCATCTTCATAAGGTGACCACCGATTTACCGATTTACAAAAAAAAAATTGTGTAGTAGAGAGAGAATAGAGGCATACCTTTGTGTCAGCCAACTCCGCGGCAAGAGCATTTTGATTATCTTTTGTTATTTCTAAGATCCTTAAAGTATGTTCATGTTGCACAGTTAGCTGTAACAAAGAATAATTACATTACATGCAATCCGCAATGCAATTAGTTAAATCCATTAACAATAAAACTACAGTAAATGTAAACCAATATATGTAGAACTATATTATTTTATTTTGCAAGTGATTTAATTTTAAGTGTTTGTATCTTAAAGCTCAAACGTTAACTTAGAATAAACCTTAAATTAGAAGGTTTTTTACAGGGTAAGATCCACCTTAGCATGTTTAGCCTGTTAGCATCAAGAAGCCAAAGTTCTGGTCATACTAATCTCATTAGATCCGACTAAGCGCTATATTTTATCGCGTTAGGCACATTAAAGATTAGCCTGGGATTGCTACAATAAGTAAGTTTCTAACTGTAAAAGTAATATAGCGCAGGAAACACAGTACGCATATCATATCAATATCTTCATATAATTACGATTAAGCTTGAAGTTTATCGATTCAAATTCCTTAAATGACGTTAATTATATACCTAAGTGTTTTAGGTACATTTACATACGTACGTAACGAACGGCGTTTATTTGTTACAGTAGTTTTAGATTTGACGAAATTAAAAGAACACATAGTAATGACACATTCGAATTTAATTAATGAACAAACATGTCTATGAATAAAAAGTTTGTGAGAATATGCTTACAAGTTGAATATACGACACTATGTCAAAAAGTTACTTTCTTGTAAAGCAGTTATTCCCGATACCCACTCCAGTAGATAAGAATGCATGTGCCTTGAGATAGTTTTGTCTACTTTTCCGTTCAAAACGGAGGCTATTATTAATGGGCATTAATTATACAGACGGTGGACATTCTAGCAAATATTCGATTCAGGCTATTCGACCTATAGACAGACTTTTCTTTATAAGTAGTAAAGCATTTAGAGAATAAAAATAAAAATAAATAAATATCCTCACGCCTTCCCACAAGGGTCCCCGAAGGGGTAGGCAGAGGTGTATGGGTAATACCCACGCACCCACTTTCCGCCAGAGGTATATTAGGTGCCAACGTGACAGATGGCGAGTCCATCGCCGTTACTCAAGCACGACTATACATACGCCTTTGAATTTCTTCTCAGACGTATGCAGGTTTCCTCACGATGTTTTCCTTCACCGTAAAGCTCGTGGTGTGACTAATCACTGTACTTAAGTTCAGAAAAACTCATTGGTACAGTCGGGATTCGAACTTGCGACCTTTGCGTCGCAGGCAACTGCTCGAACCACTCGGCCACCACGGCTTTTAGAGAAAGCATTTAGCGAAGTTGTAAATATTACAAACCTGTTGTATATTCCTTTCCGTAGCAACAAGCCGTGTAGTAGTGGAGTCGAGTTGGTGTTGAAGGTCGACCGCCCGCTGTCGCTCCTCCGCCAGCTCAGCGTCCAGCACGGTAGCCTCAGAGTTCGCACTTGCTGATAACATTATACAATTATCATCCTTATTTCAAGGAAATAACGTACACTATTGTAAAAGATACAATAAAACTGACTCCAGAAACAAACCAGAAAAAGAAACAAGGTGTGTAACTCAGATTGGTACACTATTGTTATAAATAATTGATGTAGCGTGATATTTTACAATATGAGAGTTTGAATCAAGACGGATGTACACCGCACTTTAATTAACACTGCTAAGTGTAATACCTAAGTACATACAAGAGGTAGTTACATATTATTTGCACCTACATATATGATTGTCTAGGTTGTGTTTACCTATAGGTATAGAATAAAGCACGCACTGGCTCGAGACAAACGCAAGGACAAAACACATTATGTAAATTGATACATTAATGGTCAATTACATGTATAACCCTTCCATATCTAGTCGTCGGGTGTTTTTTTTCTTTTTACCATTAAACAACGAGCACTAAGTACTTGCATAAAAATGCTATACCTACACACAAAGTAAAGGGAATATGCTAGAAATTCTTATCACGATTCATATTCAAATATATACATATATGACGTGTGATATAAACGATAATACGGAACGTCAAGATATGAAATATAGAAATATAAAGTAAAGATTGAATTTGCTTGTATCAATTGTTCAACACTCAAAGAAATTGCTTGATGTCTTCACCATAGAGAATGTAACCCCCAGCTTAGAGTAAGGCAAGAGAAGAAAACGTTGAGTTTACTAAAGCAAAATGTGTCTATTCCTCAAAATTAGCCATTTAGAGCCCAACTATCAATCACTTAAAATTATCAAATGTTACCGTTTACATTTATAAATAGATACACAATCCAGTAGACAGATAGTATGCAGGCGTGTATTATCGATCACTCTTACCGAAGGTTATCCTCTTGTATCTCGAGTTCAATATCACCATTGCAAAATATTTTATTTCCAGATGATTTACGCTTGATATAACACTAGCACACTGAAGTATCCTAACCAAATAAATTCGTGACGAGGACACCGCATAATGTTTACACACTTCAGATAAATGTACGATAGCAGATTGATAAATCATCGAACAAGCGCACTGTCTAGTTTGCGTTGAACATGTGCAACTTTATTAATAGCTAATAAATTAAGGCGCCTTGGCATTATTCCCAGGCATGTTTGGGGTCAACACCCATCCTAACGATGCCTGGGATCTAGCTCGAATGTAACACTTGTTATGTTATACCTAGTTCTAGTTACTATGTTAAACCTACCTTAATTATTAACCTAAGTATATCAAACCACTATCTTTTCCTGTAATTAATTAATTAAGTTCTTTCATAGTCGATAGCTATAAATATATCTGTCATTCTATTACTATTCATACTCACTAGCTCTTAAGACATCTGTTGTCACTTAACAAGCATTAGTTAAGATTCGCTAGGGGCACACTCGTAAGATAAGCTAGGCTCTTAAGACATCTGTTGTCACTTAACAAGCATTAGTTAAGATTAGCTAGGGGCACACTCTTAAGATAAGTTAAGTGCACACTATGTTCCTTTAGATATAAGTACCACACCCTCCGTTCCTTCGAGACTTCCATTCCTGACTCCATCGTGTTCACACTACTAGTTCCCTAAATTTGTAATAAGTCTCTAATAAATCGATCTTAAACAAGTCGTGATTCTCACTGCGTAACAATTTGGCGCAGTCGGTAGGATCTTGCGTGATTCGCTTAATCGAAACCAACGTACGGAGCCGCACCGGGACACACATCGCCCATCGCAGATCGCGTACGGTAGCTGAAGGCTTTCAAACGTTTCGTCGGACATGCAGCTCCATTTTCTCCTGTTACTGTGGTGAGTGGCTAAGACTTGTTTGTTCAATTTCCTATAATATTTTTCTTTCTCTCTTTCCTGTATCCTATCTATCTATATATATATTTAATGAACACTAAAATTAAATCCGAGGCAAAGTTCTCAAATTTAAATCTCTCCGTCTCCTCTGGTTCACACGCAAATCTAAAAATGGCTTTAGACATCGGTACCCTACTTAAATTAATCCCAACATTTGATACAAATCAGACCGACCATATTTACAGATTTATTCGCTCATGCGACTCTGCTTTTGAGTTAGCCTCAACGGACCAGAAGTCAGTACTCCTTGTATACGCATTGAATAATATCACTGGTTCGGGTGCGTCTGATGTCCACTGTAAACAACATACTTCGTGGTCAGATCTCAGATCCTTCATAATAGAAAAGTTCTCAAATATTAAAACGATACAACATCTAAATTTAGAACTACAGTCAATGTTCCAAAGGCCAAATGAATCAATGACGGAATATTTCCATAGAGTAGACTTGTGTAGAAGTAAAATTGTAGAAAAATTAAATGGCGTAGTATCAGATAACACGCTTGACGGTCGTTTATCCACGGCCAAAGAAACTGCGCTAAGCGTCTTTGTCAATGGCGTCAATTCAGATATAGGCACAATGTTACGAACAAAAGGTTTCGCAACTCTCTCGGAGGCCGGCCGATTTGCCCTCCAAGAAGATAAAATTCGCGCTATGAACAACGCGAGACAGTCCCTCTTCAAACTAACAGCTCCGCGTCCCTCCGTCTCATTTAGCAGACCACCAGTTCGTACAAACTATACTCAACGATTCATAACACCAACGCGACCACCTATGTTAGGTAATGCGAATAATCCCCCGCAACAAATAGCAAAAATATGTTCATATTGTAAGAACTTAGGGCATGTTATTTCTGAATGTCGCAAAAGAGCATTCAATAACCGGCTCAGAAACAACACGATGCAACGTGCACTTCCTGCACCTCAGACACCAATCAACCATTTAAACTCCTGGACGACCAACGAGGTGAGCAACTCGTTGGAAATCGTTTCAACACCTTGCTCACCGACCCCGATACAAGATTTGAACAACCTTCAAATCTAGACAAAACGAATCCTCCGCCAACAAGACGACCACAACCAGCAAACACACACACGCTCACACATGATACGCCTCTTAAATCAATGCCAGTCTATCGGAGACAACTTAGAGACGTATCCACACAAACAGATACCCTAACACATACCAAACCCACTGCCTCTACTAATTCCACTGACTCTACTAACCCTACCATATCCACTGACTCTACTAACCCTACCAAATCCACTGACTCTACCAACTCTACTAAATCTACAAACTTTACCATATCCACTGACTCTACTAACCCTACCAAATCCACTGTATACTCTAACAAGGAAAATCCTATGTATTTTAAATCAAATAACTCTACTACATCCACTGTATCTCGTAAACCCAAATCTAAAATTAAAATCAAATCCAAACCAACTAGATCAAAAACCCATATCAAATCATTCGCTATCTCCGCTTTAAATGATATACCTCCCGAGAATCTACTACATTGCACCTTTCATATAGATGGCAATCCCGTCACACTCTTGATTGATACTGGCGCTGGAATCTCTGTCATAAGGAAAGATAAAATAGGTTCATCTACGCTTAATCAATCTGACGTCGTCTCAATCGTAGGTATTTCTAGTACTCAAACGTCAACCACAACTTCAGGTACAACAGATATATCCTTAGATAACTTACCACCTTTTAAATTTCACGTCGCTAACCTTAATATAAAAGCCGATGGTATATTAGGTAACGACTTCATGATTAAATTCAATTGCAATATCTACATTCAATCGAAAACAATGAGAATACGCGATAAAACTTACGGACTTCATTATCTCAATGAAATACCCAAAGACGTTATAAACTCTGCCAGCCAATTAATACAAAGCCGCACTGAAACTGTAATTAAATGCAATACAAACAGTATTCATTCTGGAACCGCAATAGTAGAAAAGCAAACTCTAGATAACGGTATTGTCATTCCCCATGCATTAGTCGAAGTCAAGAATAACTCATTTCTTATCACTTGTGTGAATACTGACAACTTCGACAAAATGATTAGCACTCCCAACCTCAAGGTCCAACCCTCTCACTTAAATTACGAAACAAACAAAACGAACAATCTCTCAATTAATAATTTAAACCAAACATCTCAGACTGACAGACAAAACAAAGTACTATCCCTTATTAGACGAGGTCATTTAAACCAAGAGGAGGCCAACTCATTAGATAAAACAATTGCCGAATATTCCGACATATTTTTCGTTGAAGGAGACTATTTATCGTTTAGTAACCATACGAAACATCACATACCTACTACCACTAACGTTCCAATACATACAAAAACTTATCGTTTTCCTCAAGTGCACGAGCAAGAGGTAAAATCCCAAGTTAAAAAAATGCTAGATCAAGATATTATCAGACCTAGCTCTTCTCCTTGGAGTAGTCCTATATGGGTTGTTCCTAAAAAACAAGACGCTTCTGGGAAACAGAAATGGCGCCTAGTCATCGACTATCGCAAACTAAACGACGTTACTGTAGGCGATAGTTACCCTCTACCTAACATCAACGATATCCTAGATAAATTAGGGCACTCACAGTATTTCACAACATTAGACCTTGCATCAGGTTTCCTGCAACTTGAAGTAGATCCAAACGACATCCCTAAAACAGCTTTTAATACTCCTTATGGTCACTATGAATACAAAAGAATGCCTTTTGGACTGAAAAATGCCCCCGCCACATTTCAACGTGTAATGGACTCTGTACTGTGCGGATTACAGGGTGAAAGATGCTTCGTGTTCATGGACGATATAGTTATTTTTGCTTCTAGTCTTCAAGAACATAATCAAAAGCTAGAAGAGGTATTTTCCCGACTTCGTAAATACGAACTTAAAGTCCAACCTGACAAATGCGAATTTCTTCGACGTGAAGTCGCTTATCTTGGCCATATAATATCTAGCGAAGGTGTTAAGCCAAATCCAGATAAGATACGAGCTGTCCAAGAATTCCCAATTCCTAAATCATGTAAAGATATAAAAGCATTTCTAGGTCTATCAGGCTATTATCGCCGATTCATCCCTAACTTTAGCAAGCTCACGAAGCCTCTTACTAGCCTCCTGAAAAAGGATGTTCCCTTCATTTGGGGTGAAACCCAACAAACATCGTTCAATGAATGCAAACACCTTCTTACTAGTCCCCCAATTCTACAATACCCTGACTTCACAAAAGAATTTATCCTAACCACTGACGCTTCCATGAACGCTATAGGTGCTGTGCTCTCGCAAGGCGAAATAGGCAAGGATTTGCCTATTGCATATGCATCCCGAACTTTAAATAAAGCTGAATCAAATTATTCAACTATTGAGCGCGAACTATTAGCAATCGTTTGGGCAGTCAAACATTTTAGACCCTATCTATTCGGAAGAAAGTTCAAAATCGTTACCGATCACAAACCTTTAACTTGGCTTTTCTCGATAAAAGATCCTGGCAGCCGTTTAGTTCGTTGGCGCCTCAAACTTGAAGAATACGAATATGAAATCGTATATAAAGCAGGTAAAAACAACACTAACGCAGATGCGCTCTCACGCCCTCCAGTTCTCCACTCAAACATTATCGACCCTACAAATAAGGGTAAAAGTCCAATTATCGAATCAAGTACTTTTGAAGATTATTTACAACTAAACTATCAACACTTTTCAGAAATCAGTTCCCACAATCTCAACACTCCAAACCTCCATATTTCACCGGATAGCCTCTTAAACGAACGACATAAAAACATACTTATTCCAACCTCTTGTCAAGTATCTGATAAAAACTACCTTTTTAACGAAGCTATTTTAATGTGTTCTCAAGTAGACCCATTTTTAGATAAACCCAAGACACTCTATGAGACTGATTTATTAGTCTCAGACAAAAACCAAAACATTTTATTTGGTTATACAAGACCCACTCATTATGACCCTTGGGATTCCGAGAGTTATTTCAAGACACTTCTCAGTTGCTTACAAAATCACGATCTCAAAACACTTCACATTCCAGATTTTAAAATCGATCCCACATGCAAACTCAAAGGTAACGAACAACTACACATCACTGCATATTTGGCCGATGCATATGGTTGCGACATCACCATATGTGAAAATAAGGTAACCACTCCAAGTGCGGAACAAATCCCTCTGATTTTAAAAAAATTTCCATGACGATCCTCTGTCAGGACACCGCGGCATCGTAGAAACAATGCGAAAAATTAGATCCGAATATTTTTGGAAAGGAATGACCGATGATATCAAAAAATACATCGACAATTGCCAAACATGTCAACGCAATAAAATCCAAAGGAAAACATATAAAGCTCCTATGGTTATTACTTCATCCTCCACCGAACCATTCGAACGCGTCACAATCGACTTAGTATCATACTCAGACGTTACCTGCGAATCTAACAAATATATTCTTACGTTACAAGATGATTTAACTCGATTCGTCCAAGCATACCCAATACCAGATAAACAAGCTATTACTGTAGCGAAATCTCTCCTAATCTTTTGTCAACATTACGGCATTCCTAAAAGATTCCATTCTGATCAGGGTACGGAATTTGTAAATAGCGTCACTAAACAATTAATGAAATTATTAGGTACGAATCATACAGTTAGCACTGCCTACCACCCTCAGACCAATGGTTCCTTAGAACGATTCCACGCAACTCTTCGTGATCACATTCGCATGTATCACCGACGAAACCATGCAAACTGGGATCAAATAATTCCATTCGCTATTATGTGCCACAACACGTCCGTGAATCAATCTACAGGGTTTACACCTCATGAATTGCTTTTCGGTTACAAGCCTCGTTCCTTGTACTCACTTAAAGAAAACAACGACTACACAACGCACGATTACATTCAAGACCTAAATGAAAGACTTAAAGTCTCTCGCGACATTGCTCGTTACAACCTCCAGAAAATGAAAGAAAAAGCTAAGGAACGCTACGACAACAATATAAATAACATAGTTCAATTTAATGTTGGCGACAAAGTAATGTTGAAAGTACCCAATCCAAATAATTTAGACTGTAAATGGGACGGCCCATACGTAATTTCCAGAAAAGGATTTAATGAAAATTATGTGATTCATAAGTCTGGGAAAAATCTGAAAGTACATGCGAATCGCTTGCGACCACTATACGATTTCACTCGGAACACTTAGTTATCTAGTAGTTACCTAGTAGTAGTCTTAGTTATAAATATTACCGATGTTTCAGGGTGACTTGCATATTGGCACACCCTACCGCTAATTCCGGTCCAATACGGTACTAAACTCTATCAATATGTGAATAACCCCTACATCAGTTCTATAGTTAGCTCTATTATTACATTTATATATTAGATACTTTTTATAACATCGAATGTTTTTTCCTCAAACAAAATATATATATGAATAAGTCTACAAACTCTCGAATCATTTAATTTAAAATATTCTGTTTTACAGGTACTCCACAACTATTGTTGATGGGGATACCCATATTCAACCTATTCCCTCGAATTCCGGACTGTATTTTGAAGACATCGGAGAAATCCTTATAAGCGAAAAGTCTTGGAAGCTAATTATTTATAGAAATTTAGAACCCTTATTTATAGCACGTCACTCAATCAAAAGGCTCGTTAACAATTACCAGTTCCTTATTACTCCTTACTCAGTTTTACCAAGCGTCATTACTACAACCTCATACATAAAACTAAGCTTGGCTAAAATTGACTCTAGACTAGAAGAAATTAACTTCTACATCGAAAACCAAAGAATTAAGCGCGAACTCCTCGACGGTCTAGGCACGGTTCTCAAATGGCTCATTGGCACTCCGGATGCCAAGGATGCTATATATTACGACGAATGCATAAGTAAATTAGAAAACCAACAACTATCTGCAAACCACATTCTGAAACAACAGTTACAAATAATCTCATCTACAATTACTAATTTCAATCAAACTATACTGAAAATTTCCTATGACGAACGTATCATTAACGAAAACCTTGCCAACATTAATTCATATGTAAATACAACAAATAAGCTCATATTTAATCTGACTATATCTGAAGAAATATCCACCGTCTCAATTCAAATCATAGAGGCCTTAACATCTTTAGAGAAAGACATCGATGATATTGTCACAAGTATATTGTTAATAAAATCAGGCGCAATCCATCCCTCTATCATATCAACTATGCGTTTATACAAAGAACTACTGGCTTCAAATGCTGCAAGGCCAAGTCAAAACTTAGTTGCACAAATAACCTTAAAAAAATATTCATATAATTCTCGAATCCGCGACCATTATATCTTATATCTATATGAATAAACTTATATATGTACTAGAATTCCCTTTAGTTGGAAACGAAAGGTTCAATTTATTCCATATTTATTCCATCCCTATTCGAAGCCCTGACTCGTCCCTATATTCCACCATACTTCCCGAACAAACATATCTTGCCATGAGTACCACCAGACAGCAGTACATCACTACGAGCTTGCTGACCAAATGCAAGGACTTCACAACCAAGGCCAAAATCTGCAAGGATCTTCCTATCTACAACATCAACACGAGACCAATCTGCGAGGTCCAAATACTAACTTCAGCCAGCACAAATGTTCCTGAAACATGCGATGTCACCACCTTCTCTGCACGCATCAATACGTTTCAAGCTTTAAAAAATAACAATTGGATCTACATAGTCCAACATAATACCCCATACGCATTGGAATGCAAAGGCAAGACAACGCACGGCGAAATTTCTGGAGCAGGCATAATATCTCTAGAACAAGGCTGTAAAATGTACACAGCCCTTGTTACACTTTTAGCTGAAGAACCCAAATCAATGAACATAACGCATCCTGTAATCACAGTCGACATCGAAAACGTTTGCATCCAATCAAAAATCAAATTAGAAAGACCAGACTTACTGCCAATCAAGCTAAACAGTATTCCATTGGATTCGCTCAATTCAATCAAAGAACAAATAAAGATTCATTCTAAGCTGCTACACGAAAATCAACCAACATTTTATGAAAAACACACTGCAAAATTTTCTCTCATGGGTGCCGTCATCGGGCTCATCATGCTAAGTTATCTCTGCATAAAATGTTGCAAATATATACCATCATGTAGACCCTCTTCATCGTCACACCAAGACGGTTGTATACAAATATTTAACAACTGCTTTGATCGTTCTCAACGCCGTCAACATATCGAAATCCCTATGACATCGCTGAACGCCACTACTACTTCGTGTGTATCCGAAGACGAAGAAGAAATCTCTCCAAGCCAAACTCCTCAAAAATCGAGCAACTCTGCTCAATCTTTGTTCTAAGGGGGGAGGTGTTATGTTATACCTAGTTCTAGTTACTATGTTAAACCTACCTTAATTATTAACCTAAGTATATCAAACCACTATCTTTTCCTGTAATTAATTAATTAAGTTCTTTCATAGTCGATAGCTATAAATATATCTGTCATTCTATTACTATTCATACTCACTAGCTCTTAAGACATCTGTTGTCACTTAACAAGCATTAGTTAAGATTCGCTAGGGGCACACTCGTAAGATAAGCTAGGCTCTTAAGACATCTGTTGTCACTTAACAAGCATTAGTTAAGATTAGCTAGGGGCACACTCTTAAGATAAGTTAAGTGCACACTATGTTCCTTTAGATATAAGTACCACACCCTCCGTTCCTTCGAGACTTCCATTCCTGACTCCATCGTGTTCACACTACTAGTTCCCTAAATTTGTAATAAGTCTCTAATAAATCGATCTTAAACAAGTCGTGATTCTCACTGCGTAACACACTAAGCGACAGCGTCTGACCTTCGCAAGCCATTTCACTAAATATTTATAAATAAACCCAGCCATCAATCATGAATAATAATAACCCATTTGTAATATTAACATTATATCTAACACATTTCTTATTTAAATAGTTAATTTATATTTATTTATAATAATAATAAATATTATAAATAAATATAAATTAATTATTTAAATAAGAAATTTATTTAATAGTTAACAATTCTTTATATTTGCGATATCTAATCACTAACATCAAGAACATAAATGAATGATAACAAAAATATGATGAAAAAAACAATGCAAAATCAGAACTTATTGCAATTTTCATGGTTATAACTAATAATGGCATAATTATAACCTACTTATAAAGCAATTGAACAATTATTGAACTAAGAGTCCTATAACGTTGACATCACCAATTACACCGTAGAGGTAAGACTTTTCTTGATCTTCTGCGCTCCCAGCGATGCTTGTAGGTAAGTTGAAACAAGTATGGTCTGACAGGGTGCAAACCTTATAGAAAACACGCTGCTAGGCCACCTTGTTCCACCATACCATTAACTTCTTCACTCGCTGCATTTCGTCCAAGCACAATAGACAATTAGCACACCAGCACAGGTGAAACAGCAACCTCTAAGAGTTGCATTACAGTTTTATTAGCTATTGTTTCTGCTTCAGTGCTCCACTCGAATGATATAAGCATTTACGATACGAATATAAACTAGTGAATTTCGTGTATCGTCTGATAACTTGCTTACAACCATTGGGCAACTCGTTCGTTTGGTTAAATAACTGCAATAAAGTCGTTAACGTAAGCTGCAATGAAAAGTTTATTGGGAGCAATGATTAACAAAATTTGTGACGAATTGAAATGCATTTTATCGGATAAATAAAAAATTATACAATAAATGTATCATTGGGAATTTCTATAATGATATAGTATGTGCATAGAAGGGTGTGAGGAGACATTTACCTACAGCTTGTTTCTAGAATCGTTATCGTAAGCAGACGGACCGCAATCTTGCTTGCCATCGTAATTGTATAAAAAAGTGAAGTCCAAAATATCTTTAATATGCAATACATTTGTTTGAATGACTTTAAGTGTACGAATTTATAAAGTCGTCATAATCAAACAGTACGCCGACTATAATACAATGTATGTAGGTATTTGAAAGATAAAGTAAAAGCTAAATGTAGGACACTGGTGTGTACATTATAATATAATTAGCACATCAGCGTCATAATTACCATACCTAATGATAAGACAAATCGGTCTAGATATTTAGCTTCTGTGCCCTTGGCTTCGCGGCGGGTGTGGCGGGTTCGATCTCCGCCCGCAGCAAACATTTGTGTGATGTGTCTATTATTTTTGTCATTGAGTGTCTTGATGTATTATTTATAACATATATGAAGTCCTGCTGCTTAATTTGACATATTGCACTCACATTCTCGCATGCTAGGATACAGGGGTTTTGAGAATTAAGATATTTAATAAAACTTTATGCATAAAACAGATATTGGTTTCAAAACGAAAAAATTCAAAAATTACTTAACATTTCAAGGAAATATAAGTAAGCGAGGAGATTTCCCTCTTAACATATTTTGCAATTATTATGACACTGTAATGACAGTAATTTTACAAAGAATGTACAATAGATAGTGTCGGTAACCTCCGCAACCTCTAAGCCGACTAGAAGAGGCTAACACATTGCCTCCACTCCACACATGTAGTAAGTAGCAAGGCAAAATGCAACCGACACAGAATCGAATGGAAACATGTGATAAGATATGAATAATTTATGTAAATTCGCCCCACCCGTATGAGTCATTATAAATGTACTCCTTATTAAATTATTCTAATCACATATGTATTTTCAAACTCCAAGAGGATATCGTTCATTATTAGGTTTAAATGAATCTATTTGACGACATCATATTGTTAGATGCTACTTATATTATGAATGCGAAAGTTTATGAGGATGTTTGTTACTCAATCATGCCAAAACGGCTAAACGGAATGGGATGAAATGGCACAGAGACTGATTACTAGCTGAAAAAACTAACAATGAAATAAAAAAATACGCGGGTAAATCCGTTAGGTACTGCTAGTATAAAATAGCTAGTGTAGTATCTTACCAAGTTGTTGCGCGATGTCCCGCAGCAGCTGTCGCTCGGCCAGCTCAGCGCAATCGGCCCCGGCGGCGAGGCGCGCGGCCTCATCGCGCAAAGCCCTGTTCTCGCGCTCCAGGGCGCCGGTGCGTTTACGCAGCGCCAATGCGGTCGCCGCCTCTTGCTCCGTTGGAGACAGGGTTTCTTCTGTGTCATTTGTTAGAATCTAGGCAACGAATAAACTACACATAGAAAATAATACAACCTGCAATTCGCATTAGTATGGCGATCATACATTCCACAGGGCCTTTTTTCCCATTGGGCACGTGCCTTGTCTTTGTCAGATCACCCAACGATAGTCGATTCATATTACCAAAAACATTTCCTACGAAAAAATTAAAAGGATACTGACGATGACTGACTGCAATACCCGCTTGCTTATTAGCTATATTGCATGCGCATTAATCTAGTACCTTGCTGATCAACTTTTTTTTATCTATTCTAATAAAATTGTGACAGCAACGTAATATGACCCCATGACTGTAATGTATTCAAGACCTCCACAAGGTTAAAGTCGGCCCTACAGTAATTCTACAACTCAAAAGCATTAGCGTATTTTACTGAAGTATTAACGTGGATAAGTTCACATCTAAAGTCATAAACAAAAATATGTATACTTTCACTTTAGTTTAGTTTGTAAAAAATGCAAAGGCAGGTCGTAGTCTTAAGCATAACGAGCGTGCGTAAGACCCGCCCATTGGTAGATAAACGATAACTGCTGCCGTGAGACGTAATGTTGTGTAGTCAAAACGGAATATTATTTTCTTACCGTCCTTAGTTTTTCTTTACAATCATTTTGCTTTTTAGAATACCTAATACAGGATTTTGTATTTTAGAAGCATGCGGTCATGCGGCGTGAAGTTAAACGGCAACCGCAGCCTATGATATGAACGCTTGCAACAGGGAGGCGGGGGCATGCCGGCTCGACAGCTCTCGATCGCCTCGAGAGCTGTCGAGCTGGCATGAATATTTTCACGCCCTTCTTTAATAACTTAAATACTTGGTTACAGCCAGTATGCAACAGTAAATAGTTCCGTTACCTGCAGTAAATCAGTTTTAGCACTGAGGTCGTGGCGCAGTTGCGTGATATGGTCGCGCGCGCTGCGCAACTCGCCCTCTAGCGCAGTGACGCGCGCCTCTAGACGTCCGTTGGCCGTCAATAATTCCTTCCCGATACGTGCTGTAAGTTCCAAGTCCTTCTCTTTCTATAGACAAACATAATATAATTATTTACAATAACATTTACAACACTCAAACTAAGACATCATGGAAACCGTGTCTTTCCACTTACAAAGACTAATTCACACCGGTTTTGGCAACTATTCAATTGTGATGGCATATCTGTACTGAGTCATCGGCTAAAGTGGCTGCTTCGTCGTCGCCTTGATTGATCTCCGCGCGTGAATGTTATTTGAGATACGAGAAAATAAAATCAGTTTTCGCCGGACTCAACCAAATAAACATAAAAAGCTAATGAGTTGTGAGTTCTAGCGGAAAAATATTTGTATAGCGTCGTCGAAAATAACAACCAAAGACGCCCATTATCTTACCGTACTTCCTATTTGACCCAAGAGTAACTAACCGACGCAAATCTCATCCACAGTAGCAAAAAAATGTTAGGCAAATAAATCAGAACTTACTTCTTCTAAGAGCCTTGTTACCGCTTCGATGTCATTGTAGGTTTTTGTCATTTGGCTCACCCTGTTGCTGCATAGAACTGTAAACAAAACAACTACGTATGTAACAAGCTGGCCGGACAGGTGCCTCCCTGCGCTTAAAGGTACCCATTACACACGTTGGTTTATACCGCACAAAATAATTACATAAGTGGTGCCTTTACATGGTCTGCTTTAAGCTGTGCCAAAGATTAAAGCCTACAGTTAAACTGTACACGTGTACAACACATAGTAAGGTCTGATAATATTTAAAGTGCTTTTGACATTAACTGTATATATATATACCATTGTAAAGTGAAAATACACTTGGTACTCTTGGTTGCCAACCTACTTTAATTGTGCAAAGTAAATATTTGACTCGATAACAAAGATTCTACCAAGAAAGAGTAATTAAGAAAGTAACGAAAATAATTAATATGATTTATTATTTCAACCTCCTCGTTACTCACACTGTCTAAGTACGTTTAATCTACAGAATTATAGATAACAAACCGTGATAACATTATTAACCTTAAGTTTCCCTTTGGGCACAAGCCTTGTACTGTTATGGAGAACACGGGAGACAATGTAACATTAAACATTGACAATGTTAGTTCACATTCACAGAAGTTTTAACATAAAGTACTAAGCATGAAAACAAATAAATATGCACTTAGTTATTGTTTATTCACACAAAGAGGGGCAAAGTAGCTCGATGACATATAAAGGCGTGTACGAAATATGACTGCCAAATCACATGCTTAACATAGTCCAAATAGAGTTCATCTTAAATGCACTCACTATACATAAATAGACAAATACGAAACATTTATCTTTTCTGTCATCTTCTTTCTACATACATATATTTATTTATTTATTTACAATTAGCACGACAACGTGGTCATTTACGCTAATAATATATACATACACTAGTGGTCCCGCCCAGCTTCGCTCGGGTGGAAAAAAAAAGATGGTGGCGCCACCTATCGGGTCCAATTGTGAATCTAAACCATTCCCAGATCCCCTTGAACACACACAAAAAATTTCATCAAAATCGGTCCAGTCGTTTGAGAGGAGTTCAGTGACATACACACTCACAGAAGAATTATATATATAAAGATATCATCACGCCAAGTCCCTAACCGGGTAGGTAGAGAGTATAGAGCGCCAGTTCTCTCTAGACTTACATACCTCTTTCGCTTCGTCCACATTCATCAGTCTCTTCATACATGCTCGTCGGTTTCGAGTACTCTTAACGTTCCGTCCTTGAGAGTCCGATCGATTTGATCCAGGTAGTTGGAACGTGGCCTTCCTCTGCCTCTTCTTGCACACACTTTTGCTTTGTATATCTGTTTCGTCAATCTTTCTTCACTCATCCTTTCTATGTGTCCAAACCAACGTAACATGCCTTTCTGCATCTTTACATTCACGCCAGTTGATTTGCGAATCTCTTCATTGCGGATTCGATCTAATATCGTTACGCCGCACATTTTTCGAAGAGATCGCATCTCAACTGCATTCAAGCTATTTTCATACTTCCTCTGACATACCCAAGCTATAAATATAAAACTGGCATTGTTAATCACGCTACTGCCGCTTATGTTTAAAGATTCTGAAACTACATTATATTTTAATCTAATTGGTCACGTCAGAAACGTATTGGGATGAGTTACTGTTAGACCCTGGTAAGCGTTCCATTAATCCGCACATCCGCATCGATAGTTGCTAGCAAATGCTAAACAACATGTTAAAAATGTACCGAGAATTAAGTTCTATTTTCGTACCGCTTAGTGCTCTTTAACTTTCTATAACATTTAGATATTTTACGTATGGTAAACACGCTAGAAGAGCTCAACGATGCGAAACACACGGCCGAAGAACTGAATTCATGACTTAAGGGTTTGGGTTATGGCAGTTGTTTAATAATGATTAGATATTGACCAGCCTGAGATCATTGTTAGGGTAGGAGAATTGTATGTTCAAATTAATGACCAATGAGTAAGGTCTTCCCAGCGCCTGAGCCAATGATAGACATTTTCCTATTGTAGTATTTAATAATAAATACTAATACAATTATTGTAGTAGTTTAACACTATATGTGTTTTGAAAAGCATACATGGTTGCTGGAAAGTTTACCATTGCTATAGCATTGCATTGCAGAGCAAGTTGGTAAGTACTTACTTACGTTAAAGCCACCAAAGTAAACGAAAACTTTCACATGGCACACACAACAGTCACATGATTTTTATTTAATTGCCTTGTTAATTTCTCTACCTTCAATGCGATGAGGAAAAAGCCTCCGTAAGACGAATCTAAAGAAAGGTAAAGTTCAAACTCGCGATTGAATCACGTTCGGGTTTCTCAGTAGGTGAAAGGTCGCAGGCTCGAATGCCACCTCATCGCAGTCTCTGTTCATCTGTTCATGCTCATTTAATGTATGCGATGTATGCAAATCTAATTTGAGCTGTACAAAATATAATTTCCAAACAATCAAAGCCACGTAAACTGAAATATTCGATAGCATCTACAACAATCGATAAATATAGACATTATTACACAGTCGTGCTTGAAAAACGTCGACGAACTCGCTATCTGCCAAGTTGGCATCTAAAGAGGGTGTATTACATAGCCGACCTGAGGAATCTCATAGAAAGACGTGAAAATGTATACATACATTACGAAAATACAACCTCCAGCTTAACTATGGCCACTTAAATTCCATAAGCCAGATAGTGATATTTTTCTTAAAGTCTGAGCATTGTACATTTTCCTGTTGCCTCTAAGTACAAGTCAAGCAAAACTGTTTTCATTACTTTCAACGTATTTCATAGTGGATGTTATCCAGTTAAAAATATAAAAATAATGTCTCACTAGTCACTTAAAAAGCTTTGAGTAGAATTAAAACATTGAGAGTAAAGTGTCTGAGAAGACTTTTAAAGATGTAGGATTTAAAGTCCTTGACGACAGTGACAGATTTGTCATCTGTCATGTTGGTACCTCAATATATCTCCGGGTAAATTTGGGTGTTATTATATCTACGAATATCCTTCCGGCAACACTTACTTAAGGGGTTGCGCGAAGGAATAAAACCCTGACAACTGAATTATATCCGGATGCTCTAGCAAGGTAATATTCTCACATAATTTTATATACAGCCGATTAGACGTAACTCTTCCTCCTACCATTTTAATTTACCATATCCATTTTTATAATGTGGCCAGTTTTAAGTACAATATTTTATTTCGTTACGTATAATTTAAATTTAACAAACCCTTTAAATCAGAACACACAAAATAGGACGATATATCTATCTGGGGAAAATTACATATAGCTCAATTGCCAACATCGATATACAAATTTAGGTCATTCGTTAAAATGTTATGTGTACCCTATTATTTTTCGTTTATTCTAAATCGAAAGAACCAATAAATATTTAATAAATAAGTACTCGTTAATATTCATATTTACATAAATACAAAAAGCCGTGTTAGGAATAACATTAAAAAGTTACTGACCAGCCAAATATATATCCTCTTCTGATAAATTCATAGCATGATTGTTTCAAAATTGTAACAATATACTTGACTACACGCAACTGTTTATTCACAAAACAAACGTCCACAGCTTTTCGATTTCACATACGTTAAGGTTCTCACAACAAAACAATTCTAGAATGCAACACAACAGGCACAATGGACGGATAAACACTTGAACGAGCGCAAATCGGAATCGCAAGACAGCGTCTAAAAGGCCGACATTCGTGTGTGAGTGAATAGTGTACACCAGGCCATATACTTCGGCCACTGATAAGATACGACCAATAATTATTTACAAATCGCCTCGTGTAGATTACTACGATTGGTATTATTCAGTATCAATACTGATGTATAGCCGAGTACTGACCCGGGAGAATGCCAACCGTTCGATCTCAGCTCGTTCGTCGAAGCCCGTTATTGCCGGAGCGGTCACAATAATGCAGTATTATTACAAATCCTCACGATTCCAATAATCCATTCGAGTTAGTAATAATCGAGAGTTAGCGACAAACACAAGCGCAAAGCAACCGATCTAGTTGGCGACTGTGAATAAAGCGTACACGCACAAAGTAACTCGACCCCAGCTCATGTCGCCTGCCGGGGAAACAGGCGACTATTGTGTATAACGATGGGAAAATGGATTTTAAAAACGTTAAATGATTGAGAACTTGCAGTATCAATGAATATAATAGATACTATTACTTTTACGATTGTGAATTCAACTAAGACGTTACAATAGACTTTTTACATTGCTGTTACCACTGACGTAACACGAGAAACATAAAATTTATATTATTTTACGGTATAACATTATGATGATACTACTCATAACACAGCTTCGATGTTGATATAACTTAATTGATCAATGTTATGCTTACATTTTGTCATGAGCCGGGCTCAAAATTACTAAATACACGTTCAACTGTGTGTAACTAGGTACATACGTCTACCATTACCTTTTTTATATAGTAGCACTTTCACGCATAAATTACCTTTATGGGAATAAATTGCTATGATGGATTCATCGAATACCAAGGTATGTGATTTTTCCCTTGCTTGTTACTTAACAGCGATTGCAACGGATATCGATTGTGCCGCGGTTACGTGTCGGGCTCACACGGCGCGGATTGGCTTTCACAGTTTTTGCTGATCGCAATTTCCCGTACGAGAACAACGTTTTATCACAGACCCCATATTAAACAAACACTATTATAAGAAAGCATATCTACGACTAAAAACTAACAACCGATCGATTCTAAAAGTTGTAATTTTAAAAATGTTATCCAATTAGTTAAAATTTCAATTACTATTTCTTAGCACCGCCCACCAAATCAAAATACCGCCCACATTAATTGTTTAATGCTGTTAGACATATAATAAGTACATAGATAAGATATAGACTACATACATACATACATATCATCACGCCAAGTCCCTAGCGGGGTAGGCAGAAAGGTAGGTAGGCGGGAATATAGACTACAACTATGGATAAAAGCTTTTGTAGTGGTCGCAATATTTATTTACAATGATCGATGAACGCAAACATCTGACGACGATAGCGAAGACGAAAAAGCGGGGATGAAACAAATTCACTGTGTGAAATCTCTGAATTAGTAGAAGTAGTTATGATCAATATGCATTGATAGTTTGCAAGGAGCCATAATGTGTTGACATGATAGCCGAAAGTACCTACTGAGCCGAGTCGTACCTCGATCAAGGAGCAAGGTCCGGATGACACGAAAGTAGAGACGTCCGTATCTGTCTCGGGCGACGTGGTAGAGGAAGTCCGGATACTCGCCAAGGCACTCCCGTAGCTCCGCGTCGGGAAGGTGGCTCAACTCTTGGAAGAGCTCGCGATCGAAGCCGGGCGGCGGCGAGGCACGCGAGCCGCCCGCGCACCCCGCGCCCGAACCCGCACAGCCTTCCGCCGTGACGCGCCCGAGCCCCGACCATCGGCCCCGCCCGCCCTTACCGCGTATACAGCCGCCCCCACACACTAGCCAAATCCACTTCTCTGCCGCACTTGTCTCTCATGTGAGTCTTAATTACAATGTATCTGACGTACTGTCTCTTGCGGAATGAACTGACAAACCATTTCACACTGCGTTAAAAAACACATTTACCTTGACGTAACACTTTTAAAATCGCGAGAAACGTATAGATCACTTATTTGAAGATTTAATGAAATACATCTGACGGAGCAACATTATGTAAATAGTCCGTACCACGCTCCGGTGGCCAAGCGAGCTGCTTAAATTAACTGACTCGTGAAATAATATGAATATGTGAAACACGAACTCAGTGAGTGCCTATATAATTTGCGAGTGCTTCCCATACGATGGCATTTATAATGTTGAAAGACAATTAAATATGCAGTCATCTCATTTGTGTGTTACCTACTACGTGAATTATCGACTATGAAAAATGAGGACGCATCATGCCGCACCTGTACCCACATGCCCTGCCCGTGATTATAGTAGCCACCTCCCTACTGTAATGATGCAATAAATGTGACAAATGCGGTTGTTTATAATCTATATGTGTTAATGGATAATGAAGCATTCTATCAAATAATGTTTCATTCAAGCTGATGACTATAATGGGTGCATACCCGATGCATTTCATATAAAAACAAATATTTTTACCGAAAGTGAGTCAGATATTGTAAAACAAAACCAGATAATAAAGGCTTCATAGAACAATTACTATTCCTGGATTGAGAACAATAATAGTATGATCGATCTCAATTGAGCAAGAAAACTTTAGGAAGCTAGGTGACTAGCGTTGGAACTAGGTTAAGTGAACTTTATGAATTCTGAAGAAAGGGGATTTATTTTATTACAAGTTAATATGTAACTCCATAACTCAGTATAGTTATGTGAGTTATTGAAGCTGATTAGCCTCAAAACAAAAAAAAATACGTTTCTATTCTAAACGGCGCCATTGACATAGTTTTAAAACACGACATTTTAAAGAATTAGAATAACAAACATAAACAATCACTGTTAACATTCGTTTAAGTCGACATATTAAGAGCTAATTATTTTCTTTGGAATTGGAACAACAGCAATGATGTCATATTCTATATGCCTACTCTCAACTCAAGGCAAAGATTTTATGCAGCTGAAGCTTACAAACTTTTCTGTATTTGTAAAATAATTACTTGTACAGTGAAACATAAAATTACCGCAAATCGAATTCTCAATATTTATGGCATGCAATTTTTGGCCGCGATTGTAAAAGTGCGATCGAGCCGGTTGAGGACTGAAGGTCACTTCGCACGTGATGCTCTGACGTAGAACAACCTCACCATTAAGGTAAAAACTTAGCCACGAGTAGTTACTATAATTTTGAACCGGTCGCTACTTGCTATCACTCTTTCTATGTTATCGGGCCGAGTAATTATCAATGTAAATGTGAAAGATATACTCTTAGCAATTTAATTGTGATTAAATATTAAATAATTTTTTTTACAATCAATAAGTGAATAAATAATTTATGCATCTGTCCCCAAAATCTAAGATATAAGATATTTTGTAATCAAAGTATTGAATGTACATTTTCTTGCCTACATTGGGACCATTCAGGAAACATTAGGTCGGATGTAAGTACTAATGAAAGCTTAAAACAAAAGTAGACATAGATTTATAGATAATGTTTTGAATAGTCCGTGGATACCGTGCAGACGACATTTCTACGAATAACATCGTAAGTCCAAATGGAGACATGTCATGACATCTTACACGTTCCGAAGTGTCGTTCCGGTGGGTAAAAATAAAGTGCTCGTGGTGTGGGCTCCAATCTCGGTCAGCTTGCAGCGGTGCAACACTGCGCCGAGAATGTAGCTGCGCACGTCGCCACGCTGACAATTCTGGGCCCACATAATTTATCGTCGGTCGTTATCACCTATAATGACATCCCACTGGAGATTGATGGGAAAACACGTTCTTCCTTAATTACTACGTACTATATTATAAAGTAATATTTACTGGATTTTGCGTATTATTCATACCAAACTACATTTCGTATATGAATAGGAACTTCCATTGATGAAGAAGTACAGTTGAATGATATTCAATAGTCCGCGATCACATTAATTACTAGACCGGCTAATGAATACTTGCTTGCATTCACAATTGATTGAATAACGTATTGCGTTACAAGCGTTTGGCAATATAATCCCTCACATTATCAACATGCACGTTGAATACATTTCATAGCCAGTACAATAATGACCAAACTGCTATCTAACACGTTTTAACAAGTGGAAAGCTAGCCCTGTCGGTCTTATCCAAAGTGACGGTAGGTCATCTTATTTTGTTCATAAAAGCATTTGGTTGAAGTCTGTAACGCGTTCCAATGAAATTTAAAAAGATTGTACGTGTCTATTTCTACCAATGCCAAACATATAGGTATTCATGAAGCGACATTGAACCCCATATTTGCTATAACAATATGTTAACATTGATAACAATGGAAAGTAGGTTACAGAAGTGTGACGTAATTTTGGCCCTGTGCAAGTAGTCCACGAATACATACCTACATGCAAATATGTCTTTAGTTCGAGATTGCGTCAAATAAGGAGCGAACAAACGAAATTGTTGTAGAATCTCAACTAATACTTACTGGCGTAGTCATAATAACATCCGAGTTCCTGACTCAGAACTGAAAGGTAACGCTTAGTAGGAAACAAATTTAGAGCGGATTAAATGTCCGCTTAGTATGAAATGTTGGCATGACCTAGACATATTATTCGCATGAGTTATTAATTAAATTGAAATAGGTATAGATTTTCAAATCACAATATATGTTCAACCTGTAGTATAGTTTTACGATTGCCAATCAGATGACTAAAATAAGTATCCCTCAGTAGAAAAATGACAAATGAAAAACCAATACCGAACGAATTTGACGACACTATTTGATAAAATTCTTGGATGCATTCTCCGAAGCCGGTAAATGTAATAATACTTGAAACTGAACAACTGAAATACCACACGAAATAACCTTTATCTTGGCAATTTCTTTTAGTAACGGTTCCAGTGTTTGAGGCCAGCGGTAATAAACTTTCACGATCGAGTACAGGCAGACACCTGCAGTGCGGAGAGGCACGCAATTACCGCGATATGAGCGATCCCAGACACATACGAACGAAGAACTGAACAAATCTCGCGAACCGACCGCGGGCCGCCTTGGACGTCCACATCGGCCGATACCGAACCAATTACTAACACAATACACTTTGTATACTGCCACACTGCTTAATACACCGAAAGCGTACAACTATTATTAATTTTATACACATACATTAATACGGGCCGTGTTAACTGTGACATTTAATTTTTTTTTCTTGTCACTCGGCTTAGCGTAATATTTAATTGTATTTGTGAAACAAATACAAAACAGACATACATAAGTATATCCGGGACACAATACAAACACGACGTGTCCAATCCGTTTTCTAGATAAAATTGTTTTAAACATATGTATTACAGACATTAGTAACTGCCACATTAGTAATCGCATTTAATCATATAACTGTAAACTCTTTCCGGTACCTATATTATGTAATTCCAATAAATGTATGTATTCAGTATGAATGTTATTACTTATAATAATCCCTTTATTTATATTTCAAAGATATTTCTAATGAGAAATTTTCTAATAACCTAATGCACAGGCTTGTGATTAGGAGGAAACTACGGTTAAAATATTAGGAAACAAATTCTCTCATCGCGTCTGTCTGTTCGCGATAAACTCAAAAACTACTGAACGCATTTTCATGCGGTTTTCACCAAAAGACAGACTACTTCATAGGGATTGTTTAAGTGTAATTTGTTAACATTTTATGTATATTCGTTGAGATATGGTGCTTATTATTAAACATGACAATAAGACAAGTCGTCTGAGAGCTTTCTTCAAAAATGCGACCTTTATCCATTTGAGAAAAACAAAGTACCTGCGTTTGTATTCGAGGGAAGCGGGGCGGGTCGCTAGTTAGCTTTAAATTCGCTAATGTTGACAATTAAATTAAATATCATATCATTCACATTTCTACATGTCTACGAAAACTCAAGGGTGGGAACGTAAAGAATAATTGAAACCGGCGCGCGTATATTTCATAAGTTTTATAAATGCACGGCCGAGTGGTTCGAGTAGTTGCCTGCGACACAAAGTTCTAATCCCGACTGGTCCAAGGAGTTTTTCTGAACTTAAGTACAGTGATAAGTCACACGTTTACAGTGAAGGAAAATATCGAGAGGAAACCTGCATAGGTACGTCTTGCTTTTCAGACGTACCTATGCAGGTTTCCTCCCGATATTTTCGAAGGCGTAAGTATATTTTTGCTTGAGTTACGGCGATGGACTCACCATCTGTCACCTAAAATATATCTCTGACGGAAAGTGGGTGTGTGGATACTACCTATACACCTCTGCCTCCCCTTCGGGGACCCTTGTGGGGAGGCATAAGGATATATAAATTCACCGTAAAAATATTGTATTTACTTGAACTGGTCTTGAGAAAAATAGATGGACCATGATAGTCTGCAATAACGTTAAAGGCTAAATGGCAAAATTATGTATTTTTAATTGCGGAAGGAAAAGGTACAAAAGTAATGCTTGTCCAAGCTTCGGAAACTGTCGTGAAAAGTTACGTTCCAATGGTCACAGAATTTTATTAATTCGTCATTTCAACGTTTTCAAAATAAGTTTCTTTATCGATTTAGTAAATATAAACTATGCGATTTCTGTTCTAACATTACTGATATTATCACTTATACAAATAAAAAACTAAATATGCCTTAGAGGCGAGAATTGCATATTTAAAATAAATACGAGACTGCGAAGGTCAACCTAGAGCTTTTGAACAGTCAGCAGACTGTACAGTCTGTATTGGGCAGGTACTCAATATAAGGGAACGTGGACACGATCGATCAGCCAAAATGGTCTGTAATCAAATCAATATGGCCGAAATGCGTACCGTTACGCACCGCGACTCGAATTGCGGTACATTTCCTAGTATCTAGGTTTTGCGCGTAATACCTTCTTTCATTGTGTATTGCAACCGGCTTTTTTGTTCCTTTTCTATAGAAAACCGACTGTTGAAATGTTTCCAATTTAATATTTATTACTTAATTCTCACCAATTCTTTCCTACGAGGTATGTTATTATTGAACTAAACAATCAAATTACCATTGGATTAAGTGAAGCCACAAAGTATGCACACGAAATACAAAGTACTGTGTGAGCAGTACATTCTTACCTAGTGTAAGCTACCTTGCATTTGTGTAGGTACTCAATATTGACAGTTTACACAATACCATAAAAAATACCCACTTTAAATGACAAAATCATAATAACTTGTTGTTATAAGATGCACCTTGGTCCTTAAATAAATATCAGGTTTTACAGCGTTGCCAGATGATAAGTAGGTATGTGGCATTTCGTAGGAACAAAATTCTGAAAAGGTGCGATACAGCGCTGCTAACTTAAGTAACTTGTCCAAGCCGTGTTCTCTATGTAAAAAAATGTCTTATTATATTTGAGTCAACCGCATATCTAAGTTGATGGAGTAAATATACCATTGTCAGAACTACGTTAGAAGGGAACGTCATTAATTTTTGTAATGTACATGTAAAATGTACATTTATTAGATAGCAAAGCAAATTATTGTTTTCTTAATCCGAAATTTTCGGAAAAAAACTAAAATGTTTGTTTTTGTGTATACAAAAACCAAATTTTTGTATTGGCGATAGACGTTAATTTATACATATGAGCATTTTGGCACTTTTATAAATAAAACATGTATTTTTTGTAGAATATAAGTTTCTCAGCTTATTTTGGACCGCTGTTGGTATAAGACATATTTTAACTACAAATTTATAAAATACTAGTGGTCCCGCCCAGCTTCGCTTGGGTGAAAAAAGTAAATGCCCTAAAACACGATCACAGCGCCACCTATCGGGTCCAATTGTGAATCTAAACCATTCTCGAATCTCCACGAACACACACAAAAAATGTCATCAAAATCGGTCCAGTCGTTTAGGAGGAGTTCAGTCACATACACACGCACACAAGAAATATATATATTAAGATAAGTACCCAAAAGCAATTTTTACATACTATGCAAAATAAAAATATATATATATTCAATGTCGAAATATTAAGCATATCAGAGTCATATGACATACATATAATTTTATGAATAAATATTTAGGTAATATGTAAAATATCGGTATGCATACTTTCCTAATAGGCTGACTACAACTACGCATGGTAATAGTAAATTAAATCGTTACGTTTTGTATAGTACTACACAATCAGACAACAGTGTACACAATAATTATTCTCTCACGGTCAAGATAACAGATCTGCCTCACAGCTGTTGCGCGTTGCGACGCCGGCAGCCCCGCGCGCGCCGCCGCGCCTTCGTCGCGTCGCGCCGCGTCCCGACTCCCGAACCACCCCCGCCCGATCGATGCCACCGTTTGACTATTACCTTCTACACTACTAGACACGCCTATGTCGACTTTTACGAAACATCAATTACAAAATAAATCGTATATGAATGTTTTTATGTAATGAATTGGCACATGCATAATGAGTAAATACAAAAGGTAAGTGTTACCCCCATACTCAATAAGATGAACCAGCACTTAATCGATATTTTACTACACTAACATAAAAGACGTGGGTATAAGATGGGAGATATTTAATACATACTACCTATTAAATTGCAGACGGACAACGACACGTGAGTGAAATGATAGAGATACAAGACGAGTGCAACGGTGCACCAGTCTCCCCTATGATTAGCTTGGGCCGGAGCGGGTATGCGCGAAGCTGCGTGCGTCGCGGTGTCCGTATCGATCGGCAGTCGGCACAAGGCGACAACGGGCGGAGAGGGAACACACGCGTGGCGCGTGGCTACCGGCGCGACCGGCACTGGTGGCCGCGCTTCTCTAGTCCCGCGCAGGCGCAGTGCTGCCACTGATACGACCATCATATACCATACCGCACGTTACGTATACATAAACATACGTCACCAGCCAGACTACACAGTTTGAGAATCTGAAATAAACGTATATTCATGAGGAATTTCGTTGATGTGGTAAATTTGAAATCCGAATTGAATGATAATGTTTTGCGTAATATCACTGATTTGAATGAAAGAAAACAGACAACGATAGTTACCGATTCGAATCTAAGATTGATGTAAATCACTTTTTCGTTGCGTCTTGCGTTACCGCCTACCATTAAATTTTAGGAAAAGGCAGAATTATATTTTTAATCCGATTATTATTGCCAAGAAGTATTTTATTTTACTCTTATTTAATGACGGAAATATAAACAGGGGAACGAAGGACAGTACTGAATGTCGTCAGCATGTCTGAGACGCTTCAACGAGACCATTAAACTGAACAGATGTCAACGCCACTCCGTTGTTATAGTTAGTAACGCTCGATAACGACAATATTACTCGATTACTAGTTAAATATCGTTCCTCATAAATAAGATTCAAATATTAAGTGAACTTCGGAATCTTATTATAAATGCGAGAATTGGTACCTTATTCATCCAATATCTAGACTGCTACAGGTGTAGCATTCTGATGAGGTCATCTGTATCAGATTTAACAAGGATAGTCACATAATCACGAATAATAAATGGCAAGGATAATCACGGGAAAACTGTAAGTTAGTTACAACGAGAGAAAAGCACCAAATCCTGTGCATTATTCAGGTAAATCATTTAGTTAAACTAAAGCAAGTCCTTCATTAAAGGTAAGGTCTTAATCAAAAGTAGTTTCGTGTACATACAAATATATCGGAATTTAAAACTTCTACCCGCAGATAAGGATAAGCTACAAAAAGGTAGTTTGTAAAAGTACTGACGAAAGATACCATAAACATGTACATATATATATATACTAGTGGTCCCGCCCAGCTTCGCTTGGGTGAAAAAAGTAAATGCCCTAAAACACGATCACAGCGCCACCTATCGGGTCCAATTGAATCTAAACCATTCTCGAATCTCCACGAACACACACAAAAAATTTCATCAAAATCGGTCCAGTCGTTTAGGAGGAGTTCAGTCACATACACACGCACACAAGAAATATATATATTAAGATACATTTAACTTCTGGGGACTTACAATGACGTATTATTTCAATTATTATTCAAGAGTGCGAAAACGACGGATATATAAAGACGTAAATAACAAATATCTGGTAACGACCCTGATCAAACTCAAATTGCATAGAAACGCACAATAAAAATAAAATTCTGTAGAAATACCTACATAATAATGAGTTATATTTACAGTTCTAAAGATAACCCGTGTAACCTTCACACAGATCCGCCAGCTACCAGCATACTATCATAATACATAAGAATACTTGATATATATAATTCATTTACAAACTGAAATTGTGAGGTGCACTTAAACCAATATACCATTATTTACGACGGTAAAGCGACTGATTGTTCTCAAGGCTATCATAATGTTATTAAATTGCTTTCCATAATAGGCACTCGTTATCAATTTCATTATTCTTTGTGAATGCTTATGACAACTTTACAAATGTGTTCCACGCATTCATAGTTAAAAAAAATCTGTATTAACAATAAAATTTCGTTTACTGCATCCTAATAACGGTACTAAAATGAATATTATGTATCATCTACAAATTTTTATTAATTTGTGTATTGCTCTTTACACAATAACCAATAGTTGCACGATGAAATTACCTATAGATAAGTAGACCACCACTATGTGTAATTCGAATGTGCGACATAATATTACACAGGCAAGTATACACTTTCATAATTCTTAACATACTTTACAACATCTACAAAGTTATTTACACCTTTGCTATTTATAAATGTGTTATAACAACCGCTATTCAGTAGGAACAAAATATATTTAGACGCCTGCGTGGCAGATGGAGAGTCTGTCGCCGTCCTTAATAGTCGTGCCTTAAGGACATACATACATATTATACGCTTTTGAAATCCACCTCCTACGCATTAAGGTATGAATCCTCACGACATTTTTCTTCACCGCAGTCACTGTACTTAGAATGTTTCGGGTAATTCACCGTTAGAAATGTGTAACATAAAGCAATGGACTCACGGAAGTAATTAAGAGTCTCCCTGATCTGGTCAGGTGTCAACGCGAGGTCCTCAGGATTGAGGGGCAGTGCTGGTGACGGGATGAACCAATCTTGGTTCTCGTATCCTGGAAATAAAATAAAACCGTTAATTCGGAGTACATCATAATTCATGACATACGTAAATAATTTTATAATAATGAGTGGATTGTTGTGTAAAAACGTTATCGTAAGACCTGTGAATAAATTTTTAGGTATAACGAAAACGCTCAATTGTTTTACGAGGCACTTTTTATCTTAAAGTCCATAGCCAAACACATTATGTTGGTTTTCAGGTTATTTGCAGCACATACATTAAATCACAAACAATGTTGTGTTTGTCACACAACAATGAGAGGATGATGACAAATATTCCCATACTAACTACAGCAAGCACTAATAACTATCGGTCATTCACTTTGCGAGGCAGCTCATACTACAGATACATAAAATTTTACAAAAATTACAAAGATGAAAGAACTGTGGGGAGCTGGAAGAGCTATGCAGAAGCTGTTATAATAAATATAATTGAGCGGCCCAAAGCAGGCTTCATTGACGTCACGGGACGCTGAATCATACAACATTCCCTTGCCGTTCCTAAACGAATCCGACAATATTTTATTGATGTATGACTTATTTCGTACATATCAAACGTCATATTACTAAGTAATAATAATGGCCGCTAAACTGACTTGAAAGTTGCACTTCCAACAAAAATTAACGGTCGACACAATTAAGTCACTCTTGATAAGACTGGAGCTTGTGCATTAATTATGATACAAGTAGAGTCCGGTAGTTGTCGGCACATAAGATGCCATCTTATGAAACCACAAAAAAAAAACAAAGTTAAATACAAAAGTTTGGCACTAAAAATAATTCATCTGAATATTCGCGAGCAAAAATGCACGCATAGAAAGAGGTGCAGTGTGGTTGCAATACAATGCACCTTATGTAGTTAGTTGACAGATGACACGCATCAGACCGGTCGGGGACGCACTCTGGCCAGCGGGCGATGACTCCAGCGATGAGACACTATTATTTATAGCGTTTAGGAACGGCGCCGGCGCCGGAAACCGTGCCTCAATCACTTACTGGGACGGAACAACGCATACAAGCGGCCAAGCGCTTGGCATAATATTGCAAATGAGATTAGTAAGTGCTAAAAGTTCTAATTCTTCTTCTTATATATATATATCTAAAAACGAAAGTAGTCCGTAATAAAATGGTGCATTGAAATCTCAAGTCTTTGTGCTTCCGAGGATTATCTGCAAATCATAATGCGCCAAATCTATAACACTTTCTCTCAAATGGGTAATTATACGTACCACAAAGTTAAAAGGACTTATTTACAAATTACATTTAAATGTTTGTGGTCGAAATAGAATAGTTTCATAAAATCACATTATTATACTATGAACTATACTAGGAACATTGACGATTAGTTTGAAAGAACTGAAAGTCTTTGGTATGTAAGAGTCTGCTTGTAGCAAGCCATTGTTAAAGAGTGTGCGAAACCAAATAACGTTAAACAACTCGTGTCAGCTGAGCTGATCTCATCATTCATCAATAGTGACTCATCAGAGGTAGTAGCCAGTCTATACATGTCATCGTCTTTTATACAAGCAAACGACCCGCTTGATGATACTCTCGCAATACCCGGAGTATCGATCACATGAATATTATGTTCGCGACCTCATAACTAAATGTAGAGACTATTGAAACTAACTGGTCCTTCATACTCATTATCCTAACAATGTTAGTTGCATAATGGAGATCACGTTCACTAAATGTCATGGAACACAGAGAACTAGACCAGATGCGTATTGCTCGTTCCAAAATAAGCTAACCTAGATTCTGAACACTGACCAGTTGAAAATTGTGACTAGTAGAACTAGGTCGATTTCGGTGGAAAACATCTTATATATATGTGGGGCCGCATCTTCAACTGTCTGACGTTATATATATAAATAAATACCTAAATACCTGGGACAATTCCACACAAATTGACCTAGTCCCAAATTAAGCAAAGCTTGTGTTATGGTAACTAGGCAACGATATATTTACTTATATAGATAGATATATACATAATTACATAGGACATTTAAGACTAAGGTACAAATACTCGTTTTCATCACACAAATATCTGCCCTCAGCGGGATTCGAACCCGCGACCTCAAGTTTCGCAGTCAGGAGCTCTAACCACTAGACCAAACGGCCGTCAAATATATACCTATGATGCAGATATATACGCATATATCATGATAAATATACTAACGCATATGAATCGGGAACATGTAATATTTATTTATCATATATCGTTAATAGCTTCTAAGCAGCTATTATAATATTCGTTCAAGAGTGCGAAAGAGACGGATGTATAAACGTCATATACTTTTGTCACTTACATATTCTTCGAGGAGTTACTAAAATAACTTCATTACCAAACAAGCTCAATGTGTGAGACATGCTACATAAAAAGTTTCATAATAGCTGCATTGTTTATGCGCACACCTGAAGGCCAATAGACTCATAGAATGTTGATCCAGCGACAAGCTAAAGTAACTAGTAATTTCACCGCACCTTTTTAAAAAAACCGGTACCTGGCTGTACCTTTCGCTGGGAGTATACCGATTCTATATTTGCCTTCTCTAGTTAATGTATATCTTGCATGTAATACAGTACGCAAGTACATATTTAAGCACTACGCTTGATGAATAAGAGCTTATTGCAGAAAAGTTAACAACACTGAGCCAAATCCGGGATTCTGTGGCGCAATAGCGTAGGGTAAGTATGGATTGTTGACAGTCCGTACAGACAGAATACAACAATTAAATTTCAAGTTGATAATTGATGATCAACTTGAAATTGAATTGTTGTATTTTTGAAACCACGGAAAAGGGATCATTATATTCCATTGTATTTCTCATATTTATCTGCTTAAGTTTCCAATCAAGTGCTTCTGCTACTGGTATATCTCATAGCTATAGATCTATAAATACACAAAGTGGCGGGATGTAATCTGTTGTATTATAAATATGAAGATACCTCCAAATTTTGTGAGGCTATCGGCTCTCAGGCGGTATTTTGGTATGTGTTCTTGTAGCAGACTGACAATCTCCACCTCAGGCACCTCCTCGCTGTTACACACCTCTGTTGACAAAGAAAAGAGAAATTAAATTAACTGTCACAGAATGATTTATGGCTCTCTAGATGCCATGTAAAGAAACCTTAAATCATGATAATTTATTTGGAAGGCAACAAGTCTGAACGCGGTGTCGTGACTACGGAAGTGAACTTGAACGCAATGCAGTATTTAACTATACAGATGCGACGTATATTTAGTAAAGCGTCTACTGTCTGTACTAAGTGTGGGTATGGAGGTACAGGCAGCAGACAGAATCGATATCAGGCAGGGAGCACGGCGGCGGCGGTTGACCACCCCATCTGCCTGGGAGGCATGCACTCCAGATTCACCCACCCCACCCCACGTCTGTCTCGCGGCTCGACGCCCTCTTTTAATCAATATATTTATGCAATTCAACATTTTTAACCGACTTGTGTATTTCTATTTGTGAGCTGCATAATTTGCACATAAATTATTAATGAAGTCCATTTTGTGCACCAACTACGTAAATTAAAAAGTGGAGTGGGTGGCAGAATTATTTAGGATCTTCAAATGTATCGTCGTCCATGGCGTCAATTTTTTTATGAAAAAGAATTTTCACGGCGTTATCGATTTAAATTCATTTGGAAGATAACAATATGTGAATCCAAGACTACATTTTGTAAAATTGGGAAAAATTGGTAATTGTGTCAATTGATTTAAATGTGTGTTAATCTGTATTTATTGTGTGTTTGCGATACTTTTAGGGACATTCTCTATAGGATTCTTATTTCTTTATTTCCATTGGAAGCTATCCGAAATCCTATATAACAAATATTTATTAATGATGTACTATTTCTATTTCACAATATGTCCCATACTGTGGGTACCTACTGCTGTAACACATGAAACACCAGCTTTTGCACTCTTTCCCATAAAAGTGCCATTAGGTTTTATTGAGATCAAATGTGTTTATCTACATATATTAATCAGTCTTGGCAATGTCGGGTTCGCTTACACAGATGCTATGGTTGAATAATGAACCACCCAGGGTTTTCTTAGTGCTAAATTGATTTTACAGGATAGCAACGCGTCATTGATAATACTGGCGTCAAGCGACCATAGGTTATGGTAACCGCATAAGACCGCGTGCTTGCTTTTGCACCTTTAGTGCTATAAAATAATTCAAAAATGAAGCGTACGTAATCATTTAATATGATTAAATTATACACAGTAAAATCAATTAACATATTTGTTTCGTCTAATTTTAGCTAACATCCAAGGCATTATACATTACATATTGCTTAACCTCAGATTAATTGTTTAAAGTACGTCGTATAAACAACATAAAAAAAAATTAAATTACATACACGTAGTCTCGTGTCATTACACGTGACAGCTGCTCGTCGGTACATTTTAGCCAGTACACACTTCTCCACATATTGTCATCAACTACTCGACAGCACCGTAGGTACGCATAATAGATGAGTAGAAAGCTTCTTTACTAATTACTACTTTTAAGCAACCTACGAACGCTCAAGGAATTTCCAATACGTTTCCAGTACGCAATAAAAGAATCTGTACGTTTAGGTAGTCGGTCCTCTCTCTGCCTGTGAAGAACTTGGCGTGCTATTATGTATGTATGTACCTAAAGTACACACATAGATATCAGTCATAATTACACAACGTCAAATTAATTACAAGCAAGATAATCTGCTGTTTTCAACAAAGCGAAACGTAATCGTAAAAAAAGTTGTGTTCGGTTAGTAATTACATACAGTGTAGGGTAAGGGAATAGAGAGGCAGAGCTCTGTTCTATGGTTACGCGTTCATTTTGTCTAAACAGGCTTACTCTTTGTGTCCTAATGCCAAAGACAATATTACATGATGATTAAATAACTCCATGTCATAAAAATTAAACTTAAACTGTACATTTTAATGACTATTGATGAATTAATATGGCGCTAACTGGGGAGCAGTAGAACGTATTTGACATGTGGGAAAGTGTTCTTCAAAAAGAATCTTCTTAATGTCAATAAAAATATAGTTACAACGATAGAACGAAATATGTACACTAGGAATACACATCGTACTTGCAATTGAGCCGTGGTGGCCGAGTGGTTCGAGCAGTTGCCTGCGACGCAAAGGTCGCAAGTTCGAATCCCGACTGTACCAATGAGTTTTTTCTGAACTTAAGTACAGTGATTAGTCACACCACGAGCTTTATGGTGAAGGAAAACATCGAGAGGAAACCTGCATACATCTGAGAAGTAATTCAAAGGCGTATGTAAAGTCGTGCTTGAGTAACGGCGATGGACTCGCCATCTGTCACGTTGGCACCTAATATACCTCTGGCGGAAAGTGGGTGTGTGGGTATTACCTATACACCTCTGCCTACCCCTTCGGGGACCCTTGTGGGAAGGCGTGAGGATAATTCTGTTTATAAGACAATAATACTGTCTTATAAAAAGAAGACGAAGGTATTGGTGTTTGAAAGAGATGAGGCAGTGTCAGAGTGCAATATCGTGATTGGAGATGAACAAATTGAACAGGTGAATGAGTTTGTGTATCTGGGATCAAAGTTTACAAGACATGGAAAGTGTGAGAGTGATATTGAAAGAAGAGTGAATGCAGGAAACATGGTGAATGGAGCTTTGCACTCCTTCATGGGCAGTCGGAATGTGTCTTTCAAGGCTCGTTTGGCTGTGCATGGGGGAGTGTTGGTTCCGACACTCATGTACGGAAGTGAAAGTTGGGTATGGCAGAAGAAGCATGAAAGCCGAATAAATGCAGTTGAGATGAGAGCGTTAAGAAGTATGATAGGAGTTAAACTGAGTGACAGGATAAGAAATAGTGAGATAAGGAAACGTTGTGGTCTGAAAGAAGATGTAGTGACAAAAATTGAGAAAGGTATGCTGAGATGGTTTGGCCATGTCGAGAGAATGAATGAAGAACGATTGACGAAAAAAGTGTATACGGCGAGTGTGAATGAAAGTGTTGGAAGGGGTAGACCTAGACGGACGTTTCTAGACCAAATTAGGGACGTCTTGAAAAAAGGTCAGGTCAAGAGTACCCTAAACCGAAGAGCATGTATGAAGAGAATAATGAAAGTGGACGAAGCGAAAGAAGTATGTAAGAATCGTAGCAAGTGGAAAGAAGTGGTCTCTGCCTACCCCTACGGGAAAGAGGCGTGATTATATGTATGTATGTATAATACTGTCAATTCAAGAAGTGTGTGTGGAACACGAATTATTTAGACATCTATTTCAATATATAGTCAAAGAGGTACGGAAGACTAGCGAGAACTGGCGGTCTACTCTCTCTGTCTATCCCAGCGTTATGATATGTATGTACATATGTATAACTAACTAGCTGTCCCGCCCAGCTTCGCTCGGGTGAAAAAGTTAAATTGCCCGTAACACGATCGCAGCGCCACCTATTGGGTCCAATTGTAAATCTAAACCATTCTCGAATCTAGCTTACGACACACAGAAACACACAGAAAGCTTCGCCCGGGTAAAAAGGTAAAATTCTTGAAACTCGATCGCAGCGCCACCTATCGGGTCCAATTTAATATAGCCTATGTTACTCGGGGATAATGTAGCTTTCCAAAGGTGAAAGAATTTTTAAAATCGGTCCAGTAGTTTCGGAGCCTATTCATTACAAACAAACAAACAAACAAACAAATCTTTCCTCTTTATAATATTAGTATAGACAATGTCTGTTGTCGCGATTCATTCAGTTTCGATTTGTTTGAGAGATAACAAACTCACACATATCACAAATATTGTACACTGGTACAATATTTATGTGTCAACCTGTCATTCACACTAGAATCGAATGAAAATCCCTGTAAAGTTCAGACTCACCGTCGCTCCAGGAGAGGAGCAAGTCCTGCCGCCGATCGCTCAACTCATCCCGGCGGCGCGGACGAGGCCGCTGTGTCTTCCCGTTCATTATTACACCACATACAACTAGGCACAACCTTTATCACTGTCCAACTATACTGAGGTCGTATCACTTAACACTGCATTGTGCATCTAAGTAAACTCACTTTCACAAATAAATTTGCGGACGTGCACTGTGAAACGAATTGCTAAATAATCAAGCAATGTAACGAGCGGTAGATAGATGATAAACATATACGTCATTTGAACTGATAACGTATACATGGCTGAACAGTTGCGATCAGCGACAATCGATACATTGAAATGAAAATGGAAACGCCATCGTGACTAACCATGGTTTCAGGACTTACTACAATTATAACACTGCGAACACTATTTTGTCGAATTATTAAATAATCGGGACGTTTTACATACTCCATGATAATAACCACTCTTCATTATCCTGATGATGATTCTACAGAATTGGAATTGAAATAAAAATGTTACATTTCTAAACGGTAAACTAAATATACTATAATAACTATTCTAAACTGTATATAACAGTACTGTTGACTACTACACATGAGAACGAAGCCTCAGGCAATATGATGAAAATGTCGTCAACTTAATATGGCGAACATATAATCATTCGTCTTGTCTAAACAGTTTGCAATATCTATGAGCACATATTTCAGATAATAGGCTAATAGACAAAATCAATATAATTTAGGGGGATATATATATATATATATATACAAAGCAAAAGTGTGTGCAAGAGGCAGAGGAAGGCCAAGTTCCAACTACCTGGATCAAATCGATCGGACGCTCAAGGACGGGAACGTTAAGAGTACTCGAAACCGACGAGCATGTATGAAGAGACTGATGAATGTGGACGAAGTGAAAGAAGTATGTAAGTCTAGAGAGAACTGGCGCTCTATACTCTCTGCCTACCCCTTTAGGGACTTGGCGTGATGATATGTGTGTATATATGGGGGATGGATGGTACATTTGAATTTAGGCTTCCGATACCCGTTAACAGAAACCCTTCTCACTATAGAAAGGGTATTTCGTAAAATCTACATACAATGTTGAAAATACGTGAACAATTAATCTCACAGATCAATTTTACAAAAAGGCACAACGAAATAATATTTCACTAAACTACAACCCGTGTAGATTTTCGCGATGACGTAAACATAATTTACTTTATTTTACATTAACAAATGCTAATAAATCTCAATTCGCCGCCTACTACAGCATAAAGGAAGACCAGGAAGTAGCGAACGCTATAACACACACACCAACATATTTTATATCTTCTTCACGGCTTCCGACAAGTGTCCACAAAGGGGAAGCCAGAGGTGTGTAGGTAATACCCACACATCAACTATCGCATGAATATCATCATGATCACATGCTTAGTAAGAATATGATTTGCATTAGGGCGAATCTGAACCAACTTACTGCATAATTTAAGAATTACTACATTGTTTATTTAGGCATTAGGGTATTATAGCAATTCGGTTTTTGCCGGTCGATCAGTTAGGAACGACAACCTTAAGTCCTTGATAGTGCTATTTTTGACATCAGTAAAGACTATCTAGATGTGTCTAGTTCAATGACAATAGCAAAATTATCGACTCTTCTCAGGACATCATCGTGAAGCCATAAAATAACGTATAGATACAGATAATATACATAAACTGATGAATGTGGATGGAGCAAAACAGGTCTGTACGTCTGCAAATCTCTCTGCCTAATCCGCGGGGTGCTCAGCGTGATGATATTTATGTATGTACGTATATACGTATACTTAAACAAAACAACAATGATTTCATTAACGCAAATCCTGAATCTGTCAATAATTGTTATATTTATTCGTAGTGATGAATTCATATATTCTTTCTACACATTAGTCACCACTAACATCTGAATTTAAAATATTAACAGAAACAATTTACACGCAGCTGGAGCTCTAGGAAAACGACGCTCGAACCGCTGACCTACTGGGACAGATTTGCCAGCCGCTAAGCTCATGCTTATTGACATTCAGAGAAACACAGGTTTCCTTCGAAAAATATGGCGTGTAAAGATTGAAAATTTAATCTGCAATGATGATATACGCAAAGCAAGCGCAAAAGCGATTGTAAAGATGAAGAAAGAGAGAAGAATGAGTTGGACAAACAGATATAGAATGCGAATGTGTCTGACAGAAGCATAGGAAGACCGCGATCCAACTAGCTCAAATTGAACAGTAGAGAAACAGAAATACTCTAATTGTTCATACATACAAACAGAAACTGATGAATGTGGATGTTGTCAAAGAAGTCTGAAAGACTAAAGAAGATTGGCGCTCTACTTTCTTTGCCTACCCCGTGAGGATCTCGGTATGATGAAATTTACATACGTGTGACCACTTTCAAGTCATTGAACCTAAAAATCAGGCAAGTACATTTGATGGTACATGCCTAAGCGGTTTCTACTACACTATTAACCAAGCTTATATTTACGAAGTAATTGTCTACTGCTCTGGGTTTAGTAAGATAGATAACAATCTTGTATATTTCTAGCAATATAATTATATATGCCACATGATGTATGTTCTAAAGCATAACATTATTAGATAAGCCAAAGTAAGTTGCTAAATTAGTAACGATTGATGGACCTGTTTTATCACAAGTTACAGAATGTATCTATTGTATTATTCATATGCGATCTGCAAGTACATTCTGAGAATCAGCTTAAAATCTATAAAAAAATGTGTTGGGGCTAAGTAAAGCCTTCAGTATGGGTAGGTTACCTACCTACTGAACAATAATATAAATAAATCCTTATATAGTTAGCTATGTACATTTATATCTCGATATAGAATCTACGATTATTACTACGTAGTAGATAGATTAGTACTACGATCATGTTAAATCATGCATGCATCACACAAATATCAGCCTTCTGTCGGGATCGTATCCGCGACCTTATGCTTCAGGGCAAACCCATATGAAAACATATGCTTCGGCGATAAGCAATAATAAGCTTTTATAGAAGCGATACAGAAATTTCAGGGTTATACAAAGTTGAGTTCAGAGCTCTTCGAAACGGAGGCATATATGACGGAACTGATGATGATGAACTGAATGGCGATGCAGCGAAAGAAGCATGTAATTCTAGAAAGGACCGACGTCCCACTCTCAGCCTACCCCGCGAGGAACTCGGTGAATGCTGATTATTATGTATGTACAAGGGTTTCGTTTTGCACTTACAGGCTAAAAACCCAAAAATTTGGATCGTGGTTCGATCTGCCAAACCTCCTGTAAATAGAAGCAGCGCGAGGCCACACGCATAGTTCAACGCAACGGTGAGGCGGTACGGTCGACGCACTCGTTCACATAACCATTAAAAATAAGGATGTCGTCAATAAGTTGGCATCGCTACCATAGCGGGGTCACCTCCGCCACGGTCTGCCCCGTTAGCGAACGGTGACGCAATCGCTTGCGACCTTGCCACTTTAGCATCAACTAGGGCTAAAGAGGTTCATAACAAAATGTTTTCACTGTTCCAAACAGTTACATAATCTTCAAATAAACTGACAGCACCCACTATCACCAATTTTGGAGCGAAACTATATAAACATTTATAGATCGATTCCCACGGTGTTCATTGTAGTTGCATGCTGAACATCGGTCTGTACGATTATGTAAGTCATTCTGAATAGTCCAAAGGCTGATTGTAAGATTAATTGACTTGTTTTCTCTGACGTTGTTAATTTACTTTCTATCTCTCCTGAGGCTGAGTACTTCTGTTATCACAGTGACTGAAATCGAATTAAAATCGATTGATAAAATAAATTGATGTTTTGCTATGGGCATTTCATTTATACATTAGATCACAATCTCATAGAAAGTTTTTAATTAAACACATTTTGTGACATTTTCCTTTAACCGAAAATGCTGGTAAAGGTACTTGGTATCGGTACTGCAACACTTATGTAAAATGTTAAGCGTAGCTATACCGATTGTGTTGTAATGTATTTGGTTTAATACAGTAGTTAATGTCACTAAAACACAAAAGTGTATAATGTTGTCCGGGAACTTCTCATTTCGTGTTATTTACTTGGTATAGCGTTCCAACGGTTATTAACTAACAAGTGTAACAAAACATGAATTTATTACGTGACATTCATGATCAGCAATAGGTACCTTTAATTACTTTTAAAGTCGTACGGAGCTGAATGGTGATATAACTAGTCAGGCTGGACCTTTATAGGTGATCAAACGTCGAAACACATTTTTCACACTTTAATTAATCAAAAGCAGTTTGAGTCACCTGTCATAAGTGTAAGGAATCGCGTTAATTAAGCAGATAAATTATTGTTTCTAAATATGAGATTTCCAACCAAATTTACAAGTTCTTTGAAATGCATATACAAAGGTCTAATTTTAAACCACTATAAAAATAAAAAGAGTCGGCTGAAATTGAGCGTTAGTGGCTCACAAAGCCGCCGACGCCTGTCGGCAAAGGCGGACGCGCGGCGTTCGACTGGGGCTGCGCTCGCGCCGCCCGCCCGCCTAGAATAACTCCAATCTGGCACGCCGCCAAAAACAAAACTTGGTGATAAGTTCCCATTCATAATCTCTCTGCCTTATGAATCAACAAAACCATATAGGAGCCTAAAATAAGAATAACCGATAGATGTAATTAGAAAATCGTAAAGGAAATGTCATTAAATCCTTTAATTCGTATCCGAATTATGTCACACCTCTGTCTATTCTTAATTCTTCTTATTTGAAAGGGTTCCATACAGGAACCGCCTTTACGGTTCGTAGTAGTACCAACCCTAATAGTTTCGCCATGTCCGCCCGTCCGCGGGCTTGCTCCGAGAGGTACTACAGAGCTGTAATTTGGTATGGTAGTACATATTAACACCTCCGACAAGATGTAAAATAACATCTTGATGTCCTTTTTGCGAATATTCTCACACACGTAAAACGGAGACAATTTTTTTTTGGTTACACTTAAAGTCGGCTTTACAGGCTAACGAGTAATTGTCGGCCAAGTTATTTTATTTATGTTATGTAATTTGGAACTACGGAACCCTACACTACGCGTGGCTCTGTAAGCCGGTTTTTTATATATCTCTTCAGTCAATCTTAAAAGGATCCCCAAAGAGCAGAATTGTAACAATTATACCTATTAAGCTATACTAACGAGGTATCTCTCCTTGCACGTTTATTGGCAAATTGTGTTACTTGCCTGTAAGTGTGGCGACGTGGCGAGTTGCGCGCGGTGCTAGCGAGGGCGCGCGAGCCGCATCCTGGAGGGCCGCCAGCTTGACGGACTGCCCTATAAACAACGAACATGATCACAATTACATACTTACAGCTGACAGCCATCGGGAATAATGAAAATCTCGATCCTCTATATGAACGTACGGGCAGAGCATAATGCACTTTTCTGAAGTGATGCGAGAAGTTCCGAATTCCCGGTATATCCTAATTTTGGGCTAAACGTCTAAACTAGGAGACACTCAACCATTATCCTATAAAAAAACTAAATAACATATCCTCTCGCCTTCCCACAAGGGTCCTCGAAGGGGAAGGCAGAGGTTAATAGGTAGTACCCACACACCCATTTTTTTCTGCCAGTGGTATATTTTAGGTGCCAACGTGACAGATGGCAAGTCTATCGCCGTTACTCAAGCTACTACCTATACACCTCTGCCTACCCCTTCGGAGACCCTTGTGGGAAGGCGTAAGAATATATGTGTGTATATATATATAACACTATTTCAAATGTGAATGTTTGGATGGATGAAATAGCACTGCCAGAACGGCAGAAATGAATTTGATGAAATTTGGAATGCTGACGCTCGAGCATTATAATCTTAGTATAAATAATTAAATATTACGTGGGTGAAACTGCGAGGTATGACTAGTTAAAGTTTAAATTTGAATGAACAATGACAGAACATAACTTACAGAATCAATTGAATGGTCGTCTCTCGGCTTTCAGAATGTATCATAGATCTGAAAGGAAAGAAAAAATCGTTTATTCATGCAAAAAATTTGTTATAAATTACCATAGAATAGTCAGCTTTCTTCGCCAAATTTGCGTCAATGAACAAAATGCAGAACACTGACACAAAATATGGGTTTTAAACCTGAAGTTTGCACACTAAAGTCTAGTAAATATTTGCATAGTGGAGATATTATAGCTAATTAGAGTCAACATCAAGCATAGGTCATCTACATTCACTGATACTACACTCTCCTCCTACAGTCTCCTTACAAGTGTTTGTATTCTTTATCTTTATGTCCTAATTTACTAGTTTTACTAGATGCATATAAGATATGTTTAAACTACTATAGACTATATAGGTTTGCATTCTGTATTTCAGGTTAAATGGAACTAAATATATAAGGTACTGTGTGATACTTTGTCCTCTGTTTTAATACAGAATGATATAACTTTATTTATAATTTACACAGAATTGCTTCTCCAATAATTATTATTATTATTTATTAATCCATTTATTTCAGGCAACACAATAAAAGTACACGTACCAATATAGGGCCCATAAACATATACCTTAACCTAACATACATACAAACTTTATTACAATATATACCTTAAAGACTAACATAAATAATTCATAAAATATATCCTTAAGGTTTTCCGCTCTTGCGCGCATCCCCATAACGCCGGTACACGATTCCTGCAGGCCAGAAATCGGATTGGAAGAACATGTCACGATGCTTTGCAGGCACCTTGAGGACGTACGATTTGAAATTCGTTTCTCTCGCAGACTCAAGTCGCTGCAAGTGTAACTGCATCGGTGACGCATAATAAACCTCTAACTCAGACCAACCATATACAAGTTTTTAGACTAGTAATATTTCAAGTTCCGAGTCAAACATGTACACTGTAAGTTCTATATTACCACAGAATAGATTTGTGATATTAATTTACTTGTATTTTACCCAATTACTTCGTTAGTCACCAATGATTGATAAAAAGTAAACAATAACAATAAATCTAGATTGTAATGTTGTGTGACATTATCAATATAAAGTATTGATAACTTTATAATTTAGAATCTACTATTTAAAAGAGATAAATAAAATAATCTCAGGTATGGGTACAAATAATAATTAATGTAAGCTACCATATATATTGTTCATGGAGGCAGGAAGAAGTAATGTTTATGATTCAACATTAATTTGAATAAACTAAAAAGAAAAGTTGGATTGTAAATAGAATAATCAGTAAGGCAGTTCTCGTCATACTTTCATGTAAAAAATAAAGATCTATAGTTAGTCCATTGGAGAACTGTGTTACAGCAATATATTTACATAAGGTTCCATAGTATTATGTGTGACCGATTGAGTTCAAATAGATGCTAGGCATACTAAAAATTATACTAATTGTTCAAAAGAAGAGAAAAGGATGTACCTTTTCTCTTCGTTTGAAATTATTGCACTGAGTATTCAATAATTACAAAGTGACAAATTAATATTAACCTATAACCATCAATAGATGTAAATCTATGGATCCAAGCTGTTTTGTAACAGATCAAAGCATATGAATACCTTGATCCACCGAAATAAGATAGTATGAAATGAATTTTAAATATTTTTTATTATGAAGAAAACCAACTACATAATGTTTCAAACAATAATTTAATCACAAGTATATTACCCTAGTCCCTAATCCTAAATATGATGGGTTAACCATTTATCTCAATAGTTATATTGACATAGTTGATACACTTTGATCTGTTAGTGGTCATGTATTAACCCTTAATTAAGGTTTAAATATTTTGTTAATAAAGTCTTATCAATAGTGAATGTCCATGTCCATGTACAGTGTGGAAATAAGTGTTACACTATGATATGGGGTACTTCACTTGTAGCAGACAGCAAAAAATTGGTCTTGTTCTGGATTTTGATCATATTTGGATTTATTCCACTTCTATAGGAATATTTGGGCCCTCAAATAATATTTAAATAAAATTACCAGTCCAGCCCAGCTCCCTTGCTCGCGATCCAGCAACGGCCTATCCCGAGGTTCGTACCCCACAGGGGGTGCCCTTAGCTGTGTTGTTTAGAAATAAAGTGCCTGGCTGGAGGCCTAGGTCTCGCCATTGACCGGTTAAGTAGCAAAAGTTCCCGGAACTCACGCTATGAGACAATACAAAAAAAAAAAAAAACGGTTACCGTAGCCTATTTACGCGCATGATACCGAAGTATCACTTGCGCGTTGCCACTCTGTGTTCGGAGAGTTATAGTGTGTTGGTAGCATACTGGGTTTAATCCCACTGCTCCCAACACAATGCAATAATCCTTCCCTCTCCCCAAGGAGCTCATTACTGGAAACCTTATTCACCGCATAGGAACACAACACAAAAAATTTTGTTATTTGGCTACAGACTTCTGTAAGGTGGAGGTCCTGCCTCAGTCGGGCAGGTCCGAATTCGAACGGGAAACCCGTTATGCCCTACCTCTCTTTCTGCCAGTTATTTTATGCAGGTTTGGAAAAACATTTTTCATGAAAACCAGGAGATAAACATTTCTAACCAGTGTTTGTTTTCACTAAACATCTGAATTTTTTTATTTTCATCTCTGAATGTACCTTATAGCTTAATAATATGGAGAAAGTGGGAGAAGGATCTGCATTCATCAAAATTCCGAACCTGACTGCTTTATGCTGTCCCCTTTGCATGATATTCTCCAAATGCATAAACCTACAGAGATGTGTGACTGCCAACACTGTCCAGTTATATATTATAGTAGTATATTCCTGCAAAGGGTGTCATATATTTTTAATTCTACCTAAGATTCTAAGTCAACCAAATGTTAAGAGAATTTGGAATTATACTTATTGCATATCCATTTCATTAAGACGGTGTTGTTTTTGCTAGAAGATAGTTAATCACAATCACAGGAAAAGCATTGTCTTGTTAAATCAAGGTAAACATTTTTTTTGTAGATCTTCAAGCCCAAAAGTAATGAAATTTTTATATTATAACAAATATAACAAGCATTACAAATTACATTAACTCAAAAAAGAATAATATTCTTTGTAACTGTACACCCAATTAATATGTAAATACACTCTAAGCTTAATATCTGTAGTGTAGGCATATAGTGCAATTGAAACAAACAATTCTTATGATTATAACCCTTCTTAGATCTGATGACAAAGGATGTACATACAGATCATCTCAAGTAATACAAAATACACAACAAATAATATCAACTAAAATAAATGAATATTGACTGCTTACCTAAAGATAGTCTGGCTGGATTTATCTATTAGCTTAAAGGATTCTACAAAAAACAGTTTATATGCTTACATATTAACTACTTAACATACCAAATGAAAATAACTACAACTTACACTTTGTAATTTACATCATCGCAGCAATAAGTTCGACCTTGCTCCTCAAAACGCGAAAGGCTCCATCCGAATCGAACCAGTAAGAATGAAAATTGAAATATAGGCAAATGTCATCTAAATTGTCTGCTCACATAAACTTATTGCTTTATTGTAGTTTACACACTTGCAACTAAAGTAATTCACCGACTTTGAGTAAATTATAATGTATACCATATATCGCTAATATCGCTTAACGTAGTGCAATACTCTACTCCCCCATCCCGTTCCAATTTCCATTCATAGAAAAATATATTTCTTTTGATTTCTGACAGCCAAACACAGATTGCTTATTAGTGGCAAGACAAACCCACAGATATTACATTTTAACGGCAAAACATGATGCTTTACTGGGATTATAGCCACACAATTCAACAAATTAACAGCCTGCACAAACCGCAATATAATAACTATTTGAGGGAGCTGATGTAGGTTTCACAGCCCTTTTTTACTTTTTGAAACCCCTAATGACTTTAGATAGGAATATTTCAGATCAAGCTCGTCATCATTACTATATGATCTGGTTGGTACAAAATCATAATTCATAATTAATTATTATGAGAAATATTTTTATTTATTTCAAAGAAACTGTCCCTGATTATTGAATCGAGGCAGAACACTTGGATAAACTTATGAAGACACACTTAAAAAAAAATTTCGTACTAAATATTCAGGTATTTAGTCACGCGTTTTATTTTCGAAATTGATAAAACTTACCACTGTTAGTAAAAGTAAAGCTAAAAGTGTTACTATTGTAGTTGCAATTATTACTGCAGTTATTATAGCGGCTGAAATAAATGTAAAATCAATGATTAATTACACAAGTTATCAAAACGTAGGTATAGGTATCGAATTCAACATGACTTGTATTACATATGTTCTTACCTTCTATTATAATTATAGCCGTGAATATACATAATACTCCCATTACTACAATGATTGAAAATGATAGTATAGATAACAATACTGTAGTTATAATCGTCAGTATTGCTGATGTGATAAGCGGAGATTGCAACAAATAATTTAATATGACTGGATATAAAGGTTGAACTCTTATACTCATAAATTCACAACTGGCATAGAAAGGTGCTGAAAGAAAATTATTATTTTGTTACAAAGACAATAATGGATGTACGAGTTCTTCGAGCTGGTAGCTAAAAATACATAATAAATAACAATAATGGTTTTTAATTACTTACACCATGACAGTTTGATGGCAATAATAAACGCATTTGTAATATTAATTTCCATTTTAATATATTTGGCTATACTAAATTTACCAATGGGGGTAGTCGTTACCTCTAGGTAAGGGTTCTTAATATTAAGCTACGTACAGCGGAAGACTATTATTTCCGGAAGGTTATTTATTTTTTGAAAAGTATTTGTTGCCCTAAACAAACAACATCGTTCGAGCATAAATGTCCCTTATGGGTAAACCCAATTTAAAAACGTTTTAACAGAGTAATTTTTAAAACCCAGTACAAGATTCTTAAAGGTTCGGCAACGATTGAGCAATACACGTGGTATTGCAGGCGTCCATATGCGACGGTAACCGCTTACCATTAGGCGGGCCTCGTGCTTTATTACCACTTTAGTGGTACAAGTAAAACCACTTAATAATCATACATAATTATTATTTAATAGCTAAAGTTACAAGTTATCTAATATCCCATAAAACGATCATCTATGAATGTATGTTTTAAGGATAAAAAATTACGATTACTATCGCGGAATAATAAAAACCTCTGTTTTGTGATTACTATTCTCTATTCATGAAACAAATTGTGTTCATTTATTCGTATTTATGGTCATGAATTTAGTTATCTGTACCAAAGACTAGTATGTTCTGTGCCTCACCTGCTTCAAATTGAACATTTTCGCGCCTTTGCATGCAATTAAATTATTCAACTCTGTCAAATCAATTAATCTTGTGTATTTTGTTTGGAACTAGATGTAATAAAATGAATGTTTAAATTTAAAAAGCGAAACATGAATGTGTAAAGTACATCAAAATCAAGTTAAGCTGACGGTCAGGCAATTAAATCTACAATTATATTAAAAAAATATATACATCATTGTTTTCTCATAGCCGATCTAAGAGAAAACAATCATTAAAACAATACGTTTTCTTTTCTCTTAGATCGAGGATAATTGAGCCAGCAAATTGGGTTTTGTGTACCTACTTAATTTATTAAGATCATCAAGATAGAGTGACATCTTTAATACAATGGTGGGTTTCGTGTTTAATTAAGAGTTTAATGTCTACCTGATTTAGATTTACATCATATGGCTTAGGTAAGAGAAGGAAAGTGCCTCAATTTACGTTCAAATTTGGACGTGCTTTACCGGTGCAGGTTGCGAGAGCTGCTTGTATTCTAAACCTACAAAAACTGCAACTTAATAACACAATTTCTGAGCAGTGTAACATGCCATTTTAGCTATATAGAAACCTCCTGAATATGTTTTGGGATGGCAATAATGGGTTTGCTTTAGTCCTTTTGCTGCCCCTACATGGCGTCGAATTTATTATATATAGGTTATTTCAATTCTGCAGATTACTACGGTCACCACTAGCTGGGGAAGCTATGGCTTTGTTGGCTTTGTAATAGGTAAAATTTATTTTATATATTCCAGGTAGGCCAGTATGATCAAAACTTGTTGTCCGACATGCTGCCTTTATACTACAATAAACTCTTTCCCCAAAACATATTCTGCAGATGGTTATCATGTGGTAATTACCCGCAACCTTTATCAAACAGAGAACTGTCTTTTACACTAGCTGATGATGTTTATATAAGATACTTGTCAATTTGTAATCAAAAAGAACTTCAAACATTGCTGCAAAAGAAATGTCCACACAAATTGGATATTGGTGGTGTGTACAATACTAAGTATGTTTAGATTTATTTATTTCAATTGGTTCATTATATTTGTAATTTTCTAATACAATGATAATTTTCTTAAAATTATGCATAAAATCTACTAAAAAGTTAAATACAATTTCAGGCCTTCAATTGCTCGACATGACTCGGTTGTCCTGGCGAGGGAACTAGTGTTTGATATTGATCTCACAGACTATGATGAAGTTAGAACTTGCTGTCAAGATGCAAAAGTTTGTGAGAAATGTTGGAAGTTAATGGTCATAGCTTGTGACATTATTGACAAGTCTTTAAAAGGTAATATTTGTCCACAATATATATTTTAATGGAGAATATTGCTGATAATTGTACACAGGATCGCACTTAGTTCATTTTCACTTTTATGATTAATAGACTAGCAGAAAAGAATTTCTGACTTCTTTTTGTAGGGCTGTAGTTATATAGTCCAATTACTTAACATTTTGTAAAATTATTTATCAATTAATACTGAATAATACATTTTTTTTTAATTCATAGAAGATTTTGGGTTCCAAAGTATTTTATGGGTGTTTTCTGGACGTCGTGGCATCCATTGTTGGGTATCGGACTATGAAGCAAGATCATTAGATAGTCCTGGCAGGGGAGCAGTTGCTGACTACCTGTGCTTGATAATGGGTGGTGATAATCAGAACAAAAAGGTCCATTTAGGGAATGATAACTTGCATTCAAGTATTAGGTATGATTTTCAGTATATTTTAGAAAATCTGCTGCGGCTTGCTTTATTTGGTAGTTTAACCTGCTTTTTGTATGCTGTTAAATTTGTCTAAATATATTATTTCAACTAAATATGTTTGTTAAGCAATGGTTTTATTAGTTTACAGTTTCTTGTACACTTATACATAATTTTTGTTATATATTATACTACTTTCAAATTCCAGGAGAGCAATAAATATAATTGATAACTATTTTGAAGAAATATTATTAGATCAAGAGTTCTTGGAGACAAGTGACAGACTGAAAAAATTTCTGAAAATGATACCAGATGAAGGTTTCAGATCTGTAGTAGAAAAAGCTTTAGAAAAACTACCTGAGAACTCGCTCGAGAGGTGGACAGCTTTTTTAGCCACTTACGAATCCTATGGTAAAGAAGTAAGTTTTGAAAGAATATGATTTAGCATAACCTCAAACTTTGAGAGTTGATAAAAATGCAAATGCAAGTGCAAAGGTAAAATAAAACCAATTTCATATGCCTGTAGTGCAATGTTTGCTTCTTCAGATGTTGTACAAACAAGAGCCTATTTGGAGTCTTATCACGTTGTCATCAAGCCAATAGTGTGAAAGAGATATATTGATGTCATATACATCTTTCCCTTTCTCATTATTGAATTTCATCCATCTGTAGTCATAAATACTTACCATACCGTAATATGCACTCCTTGTCCTAATACCATAAGAACTCAAAAAGTAGCTTTAAACTTAAAGATTCAGTCTGTGGATGTCTGGAGCTTAATCCAATGGTTCTTTTGCAGGAGCACACTATATGTATTACTACTTTCATTACATACATTCCATTAACTGTGTACCTCAATTACACAACTTATGCTAATGATCTCCCTTAGTCTTAGACGAAACAAGAATACTAGGAATATTCTTGTCTCTCTCCTATTCTCTTTTGCCCTTTCTTTATAGCATTACTTTAACGCGAATGAAACTACGGGGCACTGCTAGCTGTTTTTGTAAAGATACTGCGTGATGATATCTACCTGACTCAATATCTAATGCATACAAAACTAGGTTAATTAGGTTCAATCTATATATTTTAATTGAAAATTCTAATTAAATGTTAATGATGTTTTCAGAACGCAAATGCGATCCGCAAGATGAGATATCTAGTGGAAGAAATAAAGATCCAGTACTGTTATCCAAGGTTAGATGTCAATGTTACAAAAGGATTTAACCATTTGTTAAAGTCGCCATTTAGTATCCACCCTAAAACAGGCAAGGTGTCTGTAGTATTCAAACCAAGCAAGGCTAGGAATATGAAATTGGATGAAATACCGACAATTTATACTCTACTCGACGAGAGTTCACCAGACAGTGCAAAGCATCAATCAAATATGAGAAGTGCTGTGAAAAACTTTCAAGAGGTTGTGTTCTCCCTGGAAAAATGTGAGGCAATGAGGAGGCGCAATGATGCTCGTGAGTTTAAGAGTTTTATTTTAGCATTAGAATGGTGGCGGGGCAGTAAGCAATTCTTTTGTTGCCCCTACCAACCTTCGCAATTTATAACCCTAATGTGAAAACTGTATAATTTTTTTTCACTACATTAGTTTACTGTCATAATAGACAAATTATTTTTAACAAACCAATTTTCCGCCCTAGGCTCTCGCCTTTTCAGGCTGCTGGTGAATCCGCCACTGGATTAGAAACACACCTAATATGGTAAACAAGGCAGGTTCTTTATCTATAATGATTTGTTGACATTTCTTTGTTTCAGAAACATCAATGGAATTTTGAATATCATTAACACTTAATCGAGAATTAACAAAAAAATATTACTGGCTTAATAAAAATAAAGTCTTGATAAAAAAGTTTATTTTAATAATTATTATCTTATAGTGACAAAAGACAATGGTCGCATTTTACAGGAATACCATGCAAGGTTTCCACTGAAAATAAAAGTCAATGTCTAGCAAAACCCTTTACAAGTCAATAAGCTATTAAAGCTGTTCAATAGTTACTCTAAGATTTATATACTTCATTAGGAAAATTAAAGTAATTAAATATGTAATTTTTTATTTTTACCCGTAAGCTTAAAAATAGTGTATATTGTATCTCTTAAAGTGACGCATTTGTGTATGTGTGTGTGTGTCGCCGTTTCAGAAGCCATCAAAAGCTACAAGGTTTTAATCTAGTTTTCTCTGCATTAGTGTCCTAATTTTTTTCAAAATAATGCTGATTATTTGTGACAATGTCAGCTGAGAGCAAAAATGGAATGCTTTTATTCCCGTTATCTATATATTTAAATAGAGCAGCTAAGAGCTACGTTTAAAAAATCTTCAAAGCCAATGGTCACAGTACCATTCTGCTGTGTGTCACGTGATCTAAAGGCTTCAGTAAAACGTTGTATCTGAACACACAGTACGATGAAGTTATCGACAGATACTTTTCCTTCCCGCCCATCGCATCTTTTGGTCAGAAATTTTATGAAATCAGGTGTAAAGCGAAAGCCCATCTGTGTCAGTGCTGAAAAAGAGAAGCTCTTTAATCACATTATCAACATTTAATATTTACATATTTTTTTTAAAGCCGTGGTGGCCGAGTGGTTCGAGCAGCTGCCTGCGACGCAAAGGTCGCAAGTTCGAATTCCGACTGTACCAATGAGTTTTTCTGAACTTAAGTACAGTGATTAGTCACACCACGAGCTGAACGGTGAAGGAAAACATCGGGAGGAAACCTGCATACGTCTGAGAATAAATTCAAAGGCGTTTGTATAGTCGTGCTGTAGTAACGGCGATGGACTCGCCATCTGTCACCTAATATACCTCTGGCGGAAAGTGGGTGTGTGGGTATTTCCTATACACCTCTGCCTACCCCTTCGGGGACCCTTGTGGGAAGGCGTGAGGATATATTATATATATTATTAGTATATATATTTTTTTTCAAACTTCTACGATCATTGGAAGGAACCTATACATCTTGGTTTCTCTTTAGCAATCCATCATATAGGTAATATTTGCAATACACCTAAGTACTCCTCTACCCTACCCGTTTGTAATAATCACCAAAACGGTATCTTTTAATTCTGAATCATGACTAGGATTTATGTAAGCAAATATGTTCTATGTATTTTTCTATACGAACCTTTAGAAAGTTCTTCCTCGTCTATACTACCCGACTGGTCCAGGTCATACGTTTTGAAAACAGTGAGCCACTGATTAACGTAAGTGTAAAGCTTGTCGAACTCTTCAAGGCTGATGGTACCCGAGCGATCTTTATCGAACATTCCTGAAATAGTTTGTAAATTGGATTATACATTTACGCTTTCCCATAAGGATAATCCAAACATAAGGCAGGGGAGAAACAACCCTCTCTTTTCGACGGACGTATATTTAAGTACCATCGTGGCAGAGGCCGAATCTGTTGCTCTCAGGTAGTGCAGTGCACCTACCTCGTTTATGCAAGTTTTCTCATCTCTATTTCCTTCACGGCTAAGCTTGTGACATCAAAATAGGTTTATAGGGTAATTAAAACGAAGCATAATAAGAATAAAATCTCTTATGAAGCTTCCCGTTGTTTCGCTCAGAAAATAAAATACTTAATATCTACGGCAGTAGTGAATCGTCATGTTTTTTAATTAATTTAGCCTCACTTTAAAAAAAATCGGGAGACAGTAAGCAGCTGTAACAAGCGTAAGAAATACTATATTTTTACTTACCGATCATCAAGTTACAGGCAATTTCGGAGAAACTTTGGCCCTGAGCATTAACTAACGCAGATCTCAACTCAGCAGCACTGATAAATCCCGATTGATCTTTGTCAACGGCGCGAAACCATTGTTGTACTTGTGGTGAAACGGCGCCTCCTTGACCAAGAGATGGGTACGGCCCGTGACCTATTTCCAATTGCTGGCCAGGACCTTGTCCTCCGTAACCAGGTTGGCCGGGCGCTTGATTACCATAGCCTGGTTGCCCGGGAGCTTGACCTCCGTAACCTGGTTGCCCAGGAGCTTGGCCTCCGTAGCCTGGTTGCCCGGGAGCTTGACCTCCGTAACCTGGTTGCCCAGGAGCTTGATTGCCATAACCTGGTTGGCCGGGAGCTTGACCCCCGTAACCAGGTTGACCATAACCCGGCTAGAAATAACAAACGTTTTTATTAAATAAAAGATACACAATGAAAATGCATCCAACACATCAAGAGTACCTACTCGAAGCCGGAGGAATGTACGAAGAGACTGATGAATGTGGTTGGAAGTAGATCTGTAGGTTCGTCTGAAGATGAGAGCTGATAGTCTGCCCTATCTGCCTACCTCGTGAGCGACTCGGCGTAATGATACGTAAATATACCTACTTATTACCCCATACGCCATTTCGGTATAGCGTTTCTCATACATACATAAAGCGCCAAAAACGCCATTGATATGGTCTAGATACTACTATAGATAGAACCAGAGTGACAAACAAGCATACGGCTTCCCTGATGGGAAACGGTTACCGTAGCCTATTTACGCTCACGATACCGAAGTATCACTTGCGCATTGCCACTCTGTGTTCGGAGAGTTACACTGGATTTGTCAATCCACCCTCATCGGGTGTTCACGTTTCAGCTATGATATGCGATAAATAAATTAAAAAGTGCATCTGCCCGTATAATGGGCATGGGTATTTTATTATATTTAATGCCCACTACGTAGCTGTAGTCTGCAGATAAATAAATAGTCTCATTAACATCAGCTGTTTAGGCAGATATTATTGCGGATTCGAACCAGCTTTGTCGCACGTTTTATCTGATTACGTATTAAATGCGTTTATTATTTCATAGAGCCTCTATCATATAATATAAATAATGAAAAATATTTAAAAAGTATTATTTTTCGTGAATAACTTTATTCAATAAAGTATAAATAGTTACCATATATTTACATTGTAATCAATACAAAACAGCATGTTTTATAAAGTTCATGCGAAAACTGTCTACGGCCACACACTGGATAGGGGGTAAGATAAATGTACAAGCTGGCAATTTTAATATAATATAAGCATTACACATACAAGTAAATTTACCTACTGCTAAATAAGTTATCCTTTCCATAAAATTACTATACACGCTGCAATATATTTACAAGGGCATAAGTTAAGGCTATTCTATAGGTACGTGAGTACACTACGCAGTAATAGGTGGTATGTTTGTGCTAAAATCCCAGAACCATGAATCAACTGCACTGCATATTAGCTTTACGGCTCATTTATTACATAAAGGATAGTATAAGGCGCTCCTTTAAATAAAATATATTTAGCCTGGTTACACTATCCAGTGCTACTTGAGTTCTCATCCTAGTCTTTAATATACATTTTATTAACATCTAAACGAACAGACTATGTATACTACTAGATAGTAATAATCTAATAGAACATTTATTCTTATTACAATTGTCAGGCGGCTACATAATAATACATTGTTACTAATGTGTAAATTTATTGTAAAGGCGCGTCAGTCTGTCGGTAATTAATTGTACATACAGTTAATATATTAAAAGATTATCTTACAGCAGGAAACTGTATTGCAGATGCGATCTTAATTAGTATATAACCAGGTCTAGTCAACATTCCAAGGATCTTAACTTCAAACCTTGGTATCAATGAAATGTATTGTTTATTAACTTACAAAATTGTGTTTTTTTTTGTGTAATCAAATCATTTAGAAGCCTGCAATTTCTAAATGGCAACAAACAAACGAGATTATTAAACGAAAGGTATTGTTATTAGCATATTATAAATTGTAGTTTTTCGATTCCCTCGTACTCTTACATTCAAAGCAATCAGTAGAGGTATGTAAGGTAGACCTGACAGATTTTGAGCTAATAAATATCTTTGTAACATTGCATAATTATTATTGGTATGAATTACGTTAACCTTTTGTGAAACATTCTCAATTTTACAAATAATTCATAAGATCAATATACACTGCAACTTTGACATATTATATTAATATTAGGGCATTATTTCAAACTCAGCTAATCAATCACTACCTGTTATTTAACAAAATACATTGTTAATATAGTTTTATTTATCTTGAACATTACTGCAACATATATATACACAAATAAAATCTAACTACAATATTAACACATACATAAATTAGTATTTCCTTAACACAAAACTAGAGTTACAGTACCTATGTATGTTGTGCAATAGATACATCTCTCAAGCCTTATTTTATCTTTAGGTACCTAAGTAAAGAGCTACCAGGTAAATCACATAACATAGATTCTAGAATAGTGAATCAAGAATCATGGCAGTAAAAATTCAATAGGTAAAACCTATTTATTGCCTATTTAAATAACAATTATCAAACTACACTTAAATGACATTCAGTCTTTTACATCAAAACCAATACTGGCAAGTTTGTTACATTTTGTACTAAGCAATCGAAAAAGATGCCTAAATCAGTGCCTTTTCACTAACTACAAAACGCATATGACATATTGCATTAAATATCCATGCATTTATTATGAAATAATCTAATATTTGAGTATGGATATATTGGATGCAGGAGTCCATTCCAGGAAACAAGTCTCAACACTTGACTGTAGAATAGTAGACTGTCATGAATGTAATTAGTGAAATTGCAATGGATTATTCTCAACAGAAATATTGTTCACTATGCTTAAACATTACTACTGTGACTAGAAAAACTATAAGTAGCTGGAGTTACAGATGTATTGACACAAACTTGAATAGAGGGTTTGAAAGAGGATGGAAGGAGTTTATGTGCTTCTGGCACAGGAGAATAGCTACGGCAACCCACACTTTCAAAATGCACTTGTTCACTTCTGTCCGTGGGCACCCCGTCAAAACTTGTTTGTTTAGCAGAGTCACCTGTCCCACTATCCTTACACGAGGAGTGCTCTGATACATTGTCTGAGAACATTTGTGGTGACTCACTATCACTATGCACTACATGTGTCATTTTTATACTCTCAGTGGGGTATGTGTGAACAGCACTAGCCATATGCCTGCGCGTGTGATATATGATCACAACCCAGATTATGGAAGTTCCAACTGCACAACACACTACAGTTATTATTATAATACCAGTCATATCTTCTTCATTCACCATGATTGCAACAGGCGGGAGCACCCGAAGCTCTGTCATATCCTTTTTAGTACCCAAATCATTTGTGATTTCACATTCATAACGACCCGCGTCACTTGACTCTGCTCCAATTATGACTAATAACTGATCATTGGCAGTGAGGTAATGTCGTTCCGATGGTGCTATAGGTGTCCCATCTTTTAACCATTTTAGCATAGGCTTGGGTGAGCCAGATATCATACACTGCAATACAACAGAATCCCCACTTGTAACTTCCTTGTTCTCCATGACCCTGACAAATGATGGCTCTTGTAGTACTGTCAATGTGGCATTAGCTATAATTGTACCAGCCGGATTCTTGGCTGCACAACTGTACACACCCATATCAGTTGTCTTGGCATTTACTATATAAAATAAATGGTCTCTTGGCATAACATTCATTCTTCGCTCCCTCGCTGCAGGGAAGTCATTGCCACCATCTTTCTTCCAAGATATTTCTGGTGGAGGGTCACCAGTAGCTGCACAGTTGAGAGTCACAGTTTCTCCAGTCTTCACTGTCACATTTGATGGTGTTTTAATGAATTTTGGGAATGTTACTATATTAACCTTTGCCTTTGTAGAGTATGTTGTCCCAAAATTATTGGTTACCACACATTGATATTTACCAGCATCTGCATGCGTCACAACTGGGATAACCAATACTGATGTGGCTCGAGGTTGATTAATACCCGTTACAGTAACATTTTCATAGACAGTAGGATTGCTAACATTGCCATTGTTCTTTTTCCACAAAAATGTCATATTATTAAAAGGATTTGATGTTGCTGAACAAACTAGATTAGCAGAGCGTCCTTTGATGGCAAGATGTGTCTTAGGATGTTCAACAACCTTGGGCTTTGGTGAATCACCACAGTTGTCTTCACTAAGTTTAGTGATTGATATTCCTCTCAATTCTGCAGGATATGCACAAGATGCTGTGGTAAATTTGCTTTCAGCTTTATCTTTTATCCACTTTACTATCCACAGCAAGTTGCAATCACACAAAAGGGATGTGGAATTTAAATGAAGTTTCCTTAGCTTTGACATGGAATCAAATGCATGCTGTTGTATTGATGCTATATTATTCCCTTTCAAGTCTAATTCAACTAGACTGGACAAGCCTTCAAATGCCCTTGAGTTTATTGATTTAATATGATTAGCTGCCAAGTTGAAAGTATTCAAATTTTGTAATTTGGAAAATGGTCCAGACATATCTTCAACAGTCCAAGATATTTTATTATTATTCAGTTGCAATGTTTGTAAGTGTGTCATATAACTGAATGCCTCCTGAGAAATGGATGATATATTATTGTTGCTCAAATTCAGTGTTTGTAAGTTAATTAAATGCTGAAAAGTTCTTCCTTCAATGTTTTTCAAATAATTATGTGATAAATCTAGTACTTCTAAGTTGGTACTAAGCTCCCAACTACCAAATGAAATTTCACTTATCATATTATTTGATAAGGACAGTGTTATTAGAGATTCCAGGCCATACATCCAGCCTTTAGATATACTTCGAATCCTGTTATGATCTAACTGTAGCATGTTCATAGACTTGAATCCGAAAAAGGCCCCATCCATTATATTATCAATAGTGTTATATCTTAGTTTTAATGTTGTGAGATTGGATAACCCTTGGAAAAGCAATCCATTTATAACATGTAATTTATTGTGATTTAGTTCCAATGTTCTCAAATTTGTTTGATATTTATACAGATGATTCGGTAGAGATTTTATTTCATTCCTGTTCAGTTTCAAAACTTCCAAATGTGTCAAATTGTTGAGAGCTCCACCTTCAATAACTTTAATATGATTACTATTTAAGTTCAATATTTTCAGTGAACAATTTGCTGGGAAACGGCCTATATCAATTGATACAATGCTGTTCCTATTCAAGCTTAACACTTCAATCTGTTCATGGTGCAGTAGGTTCGGGATATGAACTAATACATTCTTGTCCAACTTCAACTCTTTCATATTTAATAATTTGTCAAACTCATCAGTTACATTTTCATTCAATTTATTGTAACTGAGATCCAATCGTTCCACCCACTTGGGAATTTTTGGCACCGACACGAAATTCTTCTTTGAACAATCTACATATTGTTCCAGACAATCACATTTCTGCGGACATTCGTAACTCTCTGTTTGTAAAGAATAACGTATTAATACTAACGTTACAAACAATAACAAATGAGAGTCTCCCATTTTCATTCATTTGTTTAGCTGCCTTGAAGGAAGGGTCGACAAACTCTTTTGTTTCTTACATAATTCCAGGAATACACAAATCTTTTAAAATGTTCGCATTAAATTCACTTCACTGATTACAGTTTTGAACAAATTGTGCATTTTATGTTAATTTTAAATGGTTTATTTGTAAAACAATTCAACATATTTACGCCGAACCGATCGACGGCCATTTTGTTCTTTTCATATGATGCTTTTTTAGTGAGTATCGTTTGTGTCAACTAGGTAACAGAGGCTTTTAGAACCGATTCTATATGTTTGACTCAAATTATTTATTATTTCACATCATACTCCATTATAATACCCATAGAAAAATCATAATCAGTCAGACACGCTTTAATTAAGCTATATCAATAAAAGAACATAAAATAATAAAAAGAGTATTCTCTCTTCATAGATTAGAGTATTATATGGTTTCTCTCGGTCTCAAAGCAAGGTAAAAAATCACCGTCATTTCGCCGGAGACCATTTGCATAATTCAGCATTCATTAAATTGGTTTTGGTAAAAAAGTAGTACTCAGTCTCACTACAGGTTCCTATTAATCGTATATTTCAATAGCAATAATAAAAAAATTACTAGTCGCTGTCTGTATATGGAAGATATATCAGAAGAAATATGATTGGGACCTTTATCAAAACAAATAGCACCCAAAACACTGATTGTTAGGATTGTTGTCTGTGTGTCTGTGCGTTTGTGCATGTATATCTCAGAAACGGCTTATCCGATTTGGATGTGGTTTTCAATAAAGTGTGGTATGTGGTAAGCTTTTCGTAACATATCCAAAATAAATCAAAATGTATCCAAAAAATGCTGCCCAAAGTCACTATTCCACGCGGACTTAGTTGCGGGCAAAGCTAATCTGTATAAGAGCCGTGGTGGCCGAATGGTTTGACTTGTCTGCAACACAAAGGTTGCAAGTTCAAATCGTGACTGTACCAATAAGTTTGTCTGAACTTAAGAACAGTGATGAATCACACCACTAGCTTTACGGTAAAGGAAAAACACCGAGGGGTAACATGCATACACTTAAAAAAAAATCACGACATAGGTCCTCGAAGGGTAGGGGTAGACAGAGGTGTATAGGTAGTACCCAAACATCCACTTTCCACAAGAGAAATATTTTAGGTGCCAACGTGACAGATGGCAAGTCTATCGCCGTTACTCAAGCACGACTTTATACTATATACGAATATATACACACACAATATACACAGGTTTCTTCTTGATGTTTTCCTTCACAATAAAACTCATGGATAAATATAACATTTATCTACACGGCTTACTACACCAGGCCCCCTGCTGAGTCTGGCTGTATAAAGTTGTTGATGTAACAATTCAATAACATCAAGAGTAACTTTTGATACTCCTGTCCTTGAGTGTCTGATCAATTTGATCCAGGTAGATGGAACATCAATCTCAAAAGATATTTTTCAGTTGTAGTTCTTCAAAAATCGCATGAAGTTCTATAATGGAATATCTTTCTTCAAGGGTTCATTCACAGTAACATTTTTAGTATCTTTACTTTTAATTAAGAATACATTACTTACATTACTTAACATTACTTACAAACAAAAAAAGAAGATTACTTATAATCAGATTGTAAAAAAATTGTTTGTTGGCTATTCAACATAAAACATTATTTACAGGCCATGGATAAAGCAGCAAATTTGCCAAAACTACTTAAACAATCCTATGTACATCCACATCATCACACAGTGTCCCTCACGGGATGGGCAGAAAGAGTAGAGAACCAGTGTACATAAAGTTCAATAGAGAGTGATTAACTTTACTGAACTTTGTGTGATAAGTGTTAAGAAGTGTGAGAAGATGAGAAGATGAGAAGTAGTGGTCTATACTGCACTCAACCTTGCATGTATGAATAAAAGAAACATTAATTCATTAATAAAATTAATTATTTTGACTTTAGCAAGCTCCCAAAGAACTACAAAAGGTAATCCTCACACCTTCCCACCCTTGTGGAAAAGGAATATAAAAAAATTATACTTACATGAACATAATATTAAAGGAATATAATAGTAAATTTCACTTACATTGTATGCCATTGATTCTTTGAATATTGGGCAGGAATCTAAAACACAAGAAATATCAAATAATACTAAATCCTAATAACCATCCAAATTTATAGATAAGCAGTGCAAATTTTTTACATACATATTTATATTTACTGCTCCACTCTCTTTAGTAGTAGCATGATGATATAAAGCCTATATATAGCTTGACTATCTAGTGGCAAAATACTTATTCTCATTGGTTTAATAGTTCCTGACACAAGCATTCTCAGTCTGCCTCTTTATAATTTATAGAATAGTTAATATGTTGCGCATGATAATTGACGAAATAAACAAAAATACAGGCTTCTGAAATGGTACAAATTAGTTTTTCCCAGGTTTCCAGGCATCTTATTGGCTAATTAGAAGATGAGTGTGATTTTATTAACTAAACCTTGTAGGTGTTCTCCATCCTATACACAGCTCCATGCTGATCAGCGCATGAAAGAGGGTTCTGTGATATTCAGGTCTTATTAGACCTAAGTTCTTTTCTTAGAAGCTATCCTATCAAATAGTTCAGGAATCAGGAAGTATCAGGAAGTTCAAATAACCTACTTGAGTCAAAATATTTCCTTTCCAATATACACTTCAGGGAGCTGTACGTAGCGTAGAGTACGTACTTGGTTTACTGGTTTGTTTATTTATCAGATAGACACATACATAAAAATAAAATTGATTATATTGAATAAAAAAATATTTAACGAAAACTAAATAGAAGTTTTAAATGGCATTTGTCAATTAATGACATGACAGTACAGAGACAAACCAATTGATTTTGCGAAATAAACTTGACAGAACATTGACAGTCTTGACTGCACTTAAATTCACAAAACCCAGTCTATGTTTACAGTTTGATTTCTATTGTCCCTACGCTTACCCTATGCTATCTATAGTTGTTTTTTTATTGATGATAAGTGACGAATAAGTGGTTTCACCTGCGTTAAATTAATATGTATTATTCGCTTCGCTCTCTTGGGTAGTATGTAGGTACATGACCTAAGCTTTTTCAATAAGTATACGACTGAAGGACTTAGTTCTATTACTACGACTAATGACTGTTTTTTTTTTGGGAGGTCATATAAATAAAATGTTTAATTTTATTAATATAATCGTTTTTATTATTAAATCCTTTAGCCCATAATTTTATTTTTTTTTAAAGATTTTAATCATGCCGATATTTGACAGCACAAGAAGTAGGAAGTTAATGAATTTAGTAGGCAGTATTTTTTCTATCGTTGGGCTGTTTTAAACGAAAGTCAGGAAACAAAATAAAACGGTTTGACAACACGTCACGTCACGTATATTTCACTACCTACCTACCTTTGTGAATTGTAAATTTCGTCTTAATATGGATGATTGATTTGTTTTGAATTATTTGGAAATTGAAAATGGAATCCTACGAGAGCGTCTTGCTTGTTAAAAACGAGGTTTTTGTATTTAAAATACCTCCGAAAACGTCAAATAGGGGATACAGGTAGGTGAATTATAATTTGATTGTGATTGTAGGGTACGCTTATAGAATATTACAAAGTTTAATATTCTAGGGCAGCAGATTGGAACCTGCAGGAGCCCCAATGGACTGGGCGCATGAGGCTCGTTGCCAAAGGCGAGGAATTGATAATGAAATTGGAAGACAAGGCATCTGGAGAGCTGTTTGCAAAATGTCCTATTGATAAATATCCAGGACTGGCTCTCGAGTCTGTGACGGATAGTTCTCGCTACTTCGTGGTTAAAATTCAAGATGACAATGGTAAGTTCATCCAGTAGTACATTTTTGATTGCTGTGTTGTTTCTTCAATACATGTATTGTTGCACACAGAGATTAGTCATGTGGTGATAGATCCATTTACAAGGGGGCGTTTTCTATATATTTTTTGTACCTAGTTATGATTAAATTGCTAATATACCTTGTTATATATGTTGCAGGCAGAAGTGCTTACATTGGCCTGGGTTTTGGAGATCGATCAGACTCATTTGATCTCAATGTTGCCTTACAAGACCATTTTAAATGGCTGAGAAAAGAACAGGAAGGTGAACAGACCCCTCAGCAGCAGCTAGATCTTGGTTTTAAGGAAGGGGAGACAATTAAAATTAACATGAAAATTACTGTAAGTGCAAAAGATAAATTGCTTTAATTAAAATGCAAATTATACTGTTCCTGGTTAAGAACTACATGAGCAGAGTATATGGTACTGGATTATCTTATTGCTGGAAGCAGTAATACAGTATGGAAAATCTGTCAGTTGTCTATGGCCCACTAGGTTCTTAACACATTTTGAAAATTATTATTATTATTTTTTTATACCACATGGGTGACAAACAAGCATGCGGTCCGGCTGATGGTAAGCGGTTACCGCCGCCTATGGATTATTATATATTATCATTAAATATTATCATACATAAACCTACTTGGGACTATCATTGTTCAAGCAATAGCAATCAGTACTCTAAAAAATTTATGTATCAGTACCAATTGGGGATAACTGAGTCCAAAGGAAAGAATATGGCTTGATAAATGGAATGGTAAAATGTTGCAGCAGTGACGAAGTTATTCTTTCTTTCCCAGAAGAAGGATGGCAGTGAAGGAAGCAAACCAAGGCGTGGTATCGGAGCCGTTGGTGGAGGTCTCCTGCCGCCACCGCCTGGAGGGTCTCGCCTACCTCCGCCACCGTCGCCACAGCATGCACCCTCGCCCTCTGCCACTGTGGCCCCTTCTGCTTCTAACTCTGAGTGGGGCGACTTCAACTCTGCAAGGTATTATCCCACTGATATTATAAATAGGAAAGTGTGTCTGGATATAAGTTCCTATTACACAGAAAAACTACTGAACGGAATTGGATGAAATTTCGCACAGAGATAGATTGTTTACTGGATTAACAAATAGGTTGTGTTATTCCAGAAAATCTACAAATTTAATAAAACTTTATGCATGTGAAATTGCAGGCCACAGCTATAGTGTACTCATATTTTTATATCAAAGTAATAATTCCAGTTGTTATTCATAACTAAAAAATTAGTTCCAACTTACAGCATCATAGATATGCAACTTCTGATTGGGACGATATTTACTTCATAAATTCAGATAAAACAATTTGTTTATTTTTGTTCTTTCGTTTTTTTTTATTGCAGTGCGCAGAGTCAAAATCAGAAACCAGAGACGCCCGCCAATCAGCAGAACTGGGTCCAGTTTTGAGTTTAGTTTGAGAGAAATTGATGATGAGTGCTATTGTGATTTGGTGTCTGCTATGTGTAGAGTGGCAGGGCAGTGTGTGCAGAAATACTTAAAACTACTTAATACTTTAGCTCTATCATAATGTCATATCAATCATTGTTTTTTTTATTAGTACATAATAAATAGTAGGGCTCTGATTCTTCAATCTTTCTGTTAGTTAAAAATCAAGGGTCTGACAAAACAGCAGCTATCCTTTTCTCGTGCAGCATGGAGGTATGAAGGACAATACGTTGAAAAATATGTGTCAAAATAAATGCTTATTTAGCTTTGAAGGCGCAAAAATTGTAATATTTCGATATGTCAGGGCTTATAATCTCTCATTATTACAGTATTAGAGGTAATTGTTATCAAACAGTAACATTAGATACCAGATCACAATAAAATGGAAATAATAACATTCCTCTGCATATTTTATCTGTATATGTTGTAACACTTCTTGTATACTTAAAGTAGAAATATAATGGTTAAAAGTAAATTATTTCTTGGGCTCTGTTGTTGATAAATGTATGTTGTTAAAAGTGCATGTCATAGACAGAATGTAAATAGTTAATATGTTAAAAAGATGATACGTTAGCGGTTGAGCGGTATACACTAAACATTTTGTTTGCTTTTGAGTAGATCTGTATTTTGGCGTTCTCGAGAGATGTACAAACATATATAAAGGAATATCAAATAATCAGAGATCAAGTAATATTGCCTTTTATTTAAGACCTAAATATACTATGATTAATCATACCACAGGATAGAAGGAGAACATCGAGAGTAAACCTGCATATGTTTGAGAAGAAATTCACATGCGTCTGTATAGTCGTGCTAATAGTAGTCTTCGGTCGTACTTGATTAACTCCGAACTGCGACTGCGACTGCGTCTCACGTGTTACGTTGGCACTTAAAATATAGATAGTGCCCCACTATTATTTCCTATGTGCAACCTTGCACTAATGCTTGAGTATTAAAGGAACACTACAATTAAGAAACTCTGGTTTTAATCCCAGCATCCCGCGACCCCCCGACTAGAAATTGGTTGGGCGCGTCTTCGTGGATGGCACTATCTGAATGTCGTCTGCGGAAAGTAGATGTGTGGGAGGTACAAGCTAAACTTCTCAGAGAACCTTGTGGGTAGGTGTGACGACATAATGATATATACGTATATACGAAAATAAGGTGTTCTTTTATCTCTGCCTCCCCTGTGCCACAAAGTACGTGAAAATTATATATAGATAGTGCCATCCACGATGACGCGCCCTGCTATTCCTTGTGTGCAACCTTCCACTAATGTTGTTTTATCAGTACTTACACACACTGATCACACATGAGTGTACACGCACACTACCTACAATTACAAATTGGAGTCATATCTGGTGAAGAAGGTGGTAGCTCGATGGTATTTGTGGACTTTCAGCACCAGGCCAAGATGCTTTGTGTGAAGGCGCATTATCGTGGTGCAAAATCCGAGAATTAATTCCATAAATCTGGCCTATATCGTCGAATTTGCGCTCTTAGACGCCGCATAACGCTGAGATAATATGCTTTAGTTACCGTTTGCCCATCCGGCAAAGAACTCCGAAATCGGAATACAGTCAACATGACTGTCTTTTGATCGACTTTAGCGTGGTTTTTTTTGGGTTTCGGTTCATTTGGAAGGCGCATTCCAAAGCTTGTTGACTAGCTTGATTTGTAACAAATGTACACAGTTTTACAATAAAGTTATATTCTATTAGGTAGGTATATTCTATTCTAGCTTGCATGTCAAAATCGTACACCCGCGTCTCTTCACCAGTAAACAATACCTACGTATCATGAATGTTGGGTCGGAATTGACTCGTTCTAGCATGTCCTTAGCGACTCTTAATCGATTGAGTTTCGGGAGAAAATTCTGGTCTTTTGGAACTAGCCGAGCGGCAACATGTTACATACCCAAGTGATTATTTAAAATGGTACCTACGGACAAACTCGTGCGATTCAGAAAGTTCAGCGGCTATCTCTCTCAAGCTTGAATGAGGATTTTTAGTCACAATTTCCTTCACTTTTGCGATGTTCATTTCAGTTTCAGGCGTTAATGGGCTGCCTACTAGAGCGAGGTAAATTTTTGTTAAAGTCGATTCACCATAAGCTTCCTGTAACATTTTCATTGTCTCCGAAAACGAAATTCCAGTGGCGATGCAAAACTCTGTTTGAAGACAAATTCTGTTCGATGTTTTTGTCCATTATGAGATACGCAATAGGTACACACTAAATGTACAGTGCCGTTTTTAGTAATAGGTACCATACCTATTACTAAAAACGGCACTGTACGGGCACGGCAATAAATAATAGACGCAACTCCATCTCCGCGCCAAAATGGAAAACAGTTGTGCCAATGATTGTGAAAAAACTAAAATAAAAATTGGAACCATAAACGAATTATCCATTCCCGATACTTTTTGACTGAATGTAGGTACATTAAACAAAATTGTACACATTGTTAAATATATAAATTAATGATATAATTATTATATAATAATTAATGTACATACATTTAGAAAGATGGATACATATGCGTATTACATATTATATTACATATGGAAATCAGGATGTGCAATAGCCGGGATACATTTAAAGCAAAAGTGAAGCAATACTACTACCAACAGAGTAATATTTATGTGTAATATATAATATGTATAATTATTTATTATGTATATATATACTAGCTGTCCCGCCCAGCTTCGCTCGGGTGAAAAAGTTAAATTGCCCGTAACACGATCGCAGCGCCACCCATTGGGTCCAATTGTAAATCTAAACCATTCTCGAATCTAGCTTAAGACACACAGAAACACACAGAAAGCTTCGCCCGGGTAAAAAGGTTAAATTATTGAAACTTGATCGCAGCGCCACCTATCGGGTCCAATTTAATATAGCCTATGTTACTCGGGGATAATGTGGCTTTCCAAAGGTGAAAGAATTTTTGAATTGGGTCCAGTAGTTTCGGAGCCTATTCATTACAAACAAACAAACAAACAAACAAATCTTTCCTCTTTATAATATTAGTATAGATTAGTATTAGTATTAGTATAGATAGATATATATGTATATGTGTATGTGGATTTATTCTATTTATTATATATATTATATTAGATGTATGATATTATTGTATGTTATATATGGCATTTTATATACGTAAATTAAATAAAACATATAGGAATTTTATATTTCCCTATTGTAAATATCTTTTAGCCTGCCATGAATATCTCTGCACCACCCAAAGGTTAACTGGTAGAGAATGCCTTCGGCATTAAGTTCGCCTTTGCAATAATGTTTGCAGGAAGTTTTAATAAAATAAATAAAAAATATGCGAATTCGCGGACGGAAAGCTTTGCTTTTTCCGATCGAAGCTGGGCGTGGTAGCTAGTCTAAAAATGTGCTGTGGTAATACCTATCATGTAGGGTGGCTCCATATTTGCGCGGATAAAGAATCAAGGCTGAAACATTGCGTTTATCAATTTTTTTCGTTGATGTGCCCTGAGCTCGAGTTTTTATGCCGTGAAATTGAATATGTCTCGACAGGTGGATTTTTCAAGGATTTATGATCTCTTAGTAGGTATCTGCGGCTCAACCCGTACAGAAATCCCATTTTGCTATCATTTGTAATGTCGATAGTCGTAGATACAACTTATGTATCTTATACATATACGCATCTTGTAGCTCCATGAAACTACCTAATCATGAAAAGTTCATGAGTTTAGGTACAGGGATGTTTAAGTATTATAGGTTTAAGCGTCAGTGTAATTTTCTGGACTTCGCTTGTGTCAGTGTTTTAGAAAATAGAACAGTTGTTTTGCGAGTTCTGTATTACGTTAATAAATGCAGTGATTCAGCTCACGAAATGTATATAGAAGAAAAATTTCGCGAAGACACAAGATAAATAAATAAGACACCTCCATATGTATAGAATAGATACCTATGTTTTGAAAGAAAATATATATCAAGCGGAAACTGGATATGTGAGTACTACCTACACACCTCTACCTACCCTTTCGGCTATCCTTGTGGAAAGGCGTAAAGATATATTCTTCAATACGTACCTATAATTTATATTATGCAAGTAATGTTTTAATTCCTTTTAGAAAATTTAAATGCGCGACACCGAAGTTCCATTACCGCGCATTAGCACGGGGCAGCGGCAACTGCGACTGTCATTTTAATAAAGACGATAACAATTTTGTTCTACCTGGATCTTAGTCTAGGATTTCTTCGGCACTAATAGCTGACAACCTATTTTCGGTTACATAATCATTTTCTTATTTTTATTTATGGCGAGATACTTGCCAGGGTACCTACAGCTACTAGCTGTTATTTTTAGCAGTTACTTTTCATATCCATCTACGATTTTTGTAATAATATAATATATCCTCACGCCTTCCCACAAGGATCCCAAAGGGGTAGGCAGAGGTGAATTGGTAGTACGCACGCACCCACTTGTCGGGATTCGAACTTGCGATCTTTGTGTCCCAGGCAACTCACACTCACTCACACAGACAACTCGAACCACTCGGCCACCTTGGCTTTCTATATTTTTAAATCAATTTATTTCAAATATTCCTTTCACTTAATAGTACAATCAATCATTATTTAATGTAAGTATGAGTTAATTATGTACACTTAATACCCACGTATTTTTTGTAGATGGCTGATTTACACATCTATGACATGCCCGATGATAAGCGGTTACGTAAGTTAAAGGTGCAAGCTATTCCTGGGATATAGCTCGTGTGTTGCAGACTTTATGATTTCTGCCAGCAAACTCATTGAATGGTGAAGTCAGGCTTCCTCTCATTGTATGCCCAACCAAGAAAGCTCCTGTTGTCACTAAGTACCTACAGACCATCGAGGTTGGTATCTGCATTATTCACTTTGCAGGAGACTATTGGTTCATCAAACTTAAGTACCTGTATACATGTACGCTATGTGAACCATATTCGTATATTCGATTCGTATATTATAACAAAGAGGATACGTGGGTATGTCGTAAAAAATATTTAATTAAAATATATATAAGAGTTCTCCACGCATTTTATTTCAACCATAGTAATGTCAAAACCATACCTCATTGCGGAAATATAATTCAATATAATAGTACAAATCTGATATTTGTATTTATTTTAAGAACAAAGGAACAATAAACGAATGTTGGTGTGTCGGTAATGTGATTCTGTCAGGCCTGTCAGTCACTTGAGGCTCACGGACCCTTGATGAACAAACGCCAAACGCCGCGCCGCCGTCAACTGGTATTGACAAGGGGCTGCCCGGATCTGTTTAGCTTTAGGTGGGTGACCCGTGTTAATGTATGCTATCTTTAGATAAATAGATTAGACGCTTATACGCTTGTATAGTAACACATACCTACTTGATAGCACTAAATTAGCATGTAGGTCATAACGCGGGTATTATAATTTACTAGCTTTTGCCCGCGGCTTCACCCGCGTGGGGTTCGAAAATGTAGCTAACGTATTTCCCTGTTAGAATCGGTTCCGCCGCTATGCCGTGAAAGAGCAACATACTTTATAATATTAGAACTTTGAATTTTTGGGCATTTAATGTAGCCTGTATCATAATCCTGGATATGCGCCGTCATCATTTCAACATTCAGCCAAATCGGTTCAGCCGTTTTGCCGTGAAAGAGCCACAAACGTTTTGCCGTGAAAGAGCAACAAACATTCAAACATCCAAACTTACAAACTTTCGCCTTTATAATATTAGTAAGATGGAGTAACAGTAATTTAAGTATCTTAATGACCAAATGCTTAATATGACTTAAAAATGTAAGTTAGAGTTGGATTAATTCATAAAAATACTTAGATAGAAAATCTATGAATGAAACCAAATTTTACAAGGGTGAAACCAGAAATTGTTTGAATGTCCTGAATTTGAATGTGGTGAATTTCCTCTGGCGGAAAGTTGGTGTGTGGGTATTACCTATACACCTCTGCCTTCCCTTTGGGGACCCTTGTGGGAAGGCGTGAGGATATATAGTTATAAATAAATTCTAACGCCAACTTGTGTGACATATGCTTTCGGTCATTCTCTCAGGCACGATGTGACATGTGCCTTTGAATTTATTTTCAGATGTTTGCAGTGCGATGATTTGTTTCAACGTAAAGCTCGTGTGACAAACTTACAGTGGTATCTATCTGGCGGTCTCAAGTACAGAGAAAGACAGCGCTTTGGACCGGATTTTGAGCATTCAGAGTTAGGTACACATATATTTGTATATTAGATCTTCACAATCGCATTTAATATACCATTATCGTTCATGCATATTAAAACTTTACTGGGTTTATCAAGTTTATTGTACAAGCGTATTTTGTTTCTTATCAGTGCCACGAAACATCAATTCATATATATAATAGTTTCGCACTGTTGTAAAGTTTATGGTATGAACTATTCCAGCCATAATGATACCGTCGTCGCTGACAACCTTGCCTTTGACAGATGTTACACTAATTGGATTAGTGGTTTCACCACTTCGGGCTTACTGTTCAACTGTCTAATGATACTGTTTATTTCGCCTCAAGAACTAAATCTGATTGTAATTAATACACTGTTAGTAGCATTGACTGATGGAATTGATAAAGTGTTTGACGGAAAAGTGGATGTGATGAAAAAATTATAACCCCGCACGTTTTTTGGCACGGAATAACGAGATAATCCTAAATGTAATTCTTTGCTGTGACGTTAAATTATTTCAAAGACAAGATGAGTCAAAAACCATCTAATTTGATGTAATCAATATAGTTCAGAACTTCACGACAGCTTCTTACACTCCCTCGCACACTTGCACAGCCTCGTATGAAACTTTCGATTCAATTTATTAACTTTGTTTCCATTGTATGACCATTAGGCTTAACTTAATGGTATATACTTATACTATTTAAGAGTAATAAAATCGGAGTTTCCGAGGTTACCCACAGTAGTCAATTGTGAAACTATGGGAACTAAAGCAATTCGGTGGCTTTTGAACCGTTCCACTCTGGCCCCAAGCGATTAATATAACTACCGAATCGTGTTCGGATAGCTTACTTGTACTTGGATACTTATATAAGTTACTATTATGTTAATGTTTAATAAAGGCAAAGATGAAGATGATACGTTGGCATGGCGGTCCTTTGATCGTCTGTCGAACAATGAAAAAGACCTTATGAATAGTAGATACCTACTCTCATTTCGGCTAGGCAGTTTGACATAAATGTTTACATTAAATGTAGGTAAATCTATGTAAGGAATACGGATAATTATTCATTATAACATCTTTGTATATCTTCACGCTTACCCACAAGGATTCCCGAATTTATTTTTAAACGTATGTAGGTTTAGTCTCGATGTTTTCCGTAGGCTTGTGGTGAGATGAATTATTGTACTTATAATAATAATAACATATACTCACGCCTTTCCTAGGGTCCCCGAAGGGGTAGGCAGAGGTATAGGTATAGGTAATACCCATACACCCACTTTCCGCCGGAGATATATATTAGGTGCCAACGTGACAGATGGCGAGTCCGTCGCCGTTACTCAAGCACTAGACTATACATGCGCCTTTGAATTGCTTCTCAGACGTATGCAGCTTTCCTCTCGATGTTTTCCTTCACCGTAAAGCTTGTGGTGTGACAAATCCATTGTAACTATTGTACTTAAGTTGGAAAAACTCATTGGTACAGTCGTCCAATATCGTTGCAAGTGACTACCGGTCACCACTGCTCTCTCTTTGTATATAAATGTTAGTAGAAACGTTGCTTGTCATATTTCGGCTTTCAAGGAGTAATTAATCTTCGCTTCGGCTTTGTTCTGACGAAAATTTACGACAAAATGTCACAAAAGTCTGTTATATAATTAGTAGCTTAAGTAATGGTATTTATTACACGTCCACTTAACCAAATTTATATTTACTACTAGTAAATATACATGTTTTTGTTCCAACTATGCTGAGTTCACCTATAGAGCCACGGTGGCCGAGTAGTTCGAGTAGTTTCTTGCACACAAATATTGCAAGTGCGAATCCCGACTGTACCAATGAGTTTTTCTGAACTTAAGTACAGTGATTAGTCACACTACGAGCTTTACGGTGAAAGTTAACATCGAGAGGAAACCTGCATACGTTTGAGAAGTAATTCAAAGGCGTATGTAATAGTCGTGCTTGAGTAATGGTGACGGACTCGCCATCTGTCACGTTGACACCTAAAACATATCTGTGGCGGAAAGTGGGTGTGTGGGAATTACCTATACACCTCTGCCTACCCCTTCGGGGACTCTTGTGGGAAGGCGTGAGGATATTATTATATAAGTACAGTGATTAGTCACACCACGAGCTTTGGGGTTAAGGAAAACATCGAGAGGAAACCTGCATACGCTTGAGAAGAAATTCAAAGACGTATGTATAGTCGTGCTTGAGTAACGGCGACAGACTCGCCGCCTGTCACTTTGCCAACTAAATATACCTCTGAGGGAAAGTGGGTGTGTGTACTACAATACCTCTGATATATTTTATATTATTATTATCATACTATGCTCATACTTTACAGACTTAGATAAGCCCTTAGGCTTGTATTTTTTGCGATTGACTGTTGAAATTCATGAATTATAAATGTAGCCCAAATCTTTCTTAATACCTACATAATTTCTTGGGTTGGTTGGGGTGGTCGCAGGCAATTTTACCGCTATTTTTAAACGACATACCTAAATGACATGAGCGAAGCAAAAGTAATCACCGCTGTATTTCTCACCGTCACTGACGTCGATTTCCCAAAAGATGACGAAGCGTGAAGAAAGCGGGCTAATGATACCACTTATCGCCCCGCACCCTTGGTCATTGGTTCGGGTCCTAACGATCTCTCTTACAACACATACGATACTTTATAATGTTGATAGACTGTCAGTAGCTCCGTGGGCGATATTACTTGTCACTTCGGCTGGTCCCTGATGTAATAGATTTAGGAAGGGGCCGTTTAGTTGATAATAGCGTAGTTTGGGTTCCATTATTTAGTTAGAGTCACGATCAATTTGATCCATCAATCATGCATTATAATGAGTTGTTAATGTAATTATGTTTGGCTTCGACTTACGGTGATTCGAGGCAAAATAAATCGATTCCGTATATAAGTACCGGTCGTAATGGGTATATGTATTTATTATGTACTTATGTTCGCGTGTCATTCACGTAACACCATCTAGACTAAGACGAATTAGTTGAATTTTTGTGTGTATATTTCAATGGATTACTGATTGGTTTGAAAATAGTTGGATCTGATAGGTTCGATAGGCACTTTGATAGTATTTCAGGAACTATTATTTTTTCATCCAAGCAAAGTTGGTCGGGACACCTGGTATATAATAAAATCTTAAAAAGTGGGTTGATTCCAAATTGCTCAGGAGCCGAAAATGGCACCGGTTGAAGCTATTTTTTATTTCCAACAACGTAACAGTTTATGACTAAAAATGGTTAAACCTACGTGAGTAGGAATTCAAGTAACTGGTTTACTTAACATTCTGGGCTATGACTGTCAGAGAATACTAAATTGTTTTATCGGCGCGTCACGATATTGCATCGTAAAGTGGTCACTAAACGGCCGAATTGCCAACCTAAAGTAAAGGACCCTATGTCGTTATACTTCGCGTACACATTGAACGATATGACATAATAAAATAGAACGACAAGTCGGATTGAATCCAAATAGTTCTAGTTCTCTAAACCTATAGTACTAATATTATGAAGCTTGTTTGTTTGTCAGGTTGATCGCGTTTATCTCACGTACTACCAATCCCATTGGAAAAATTTTGCAGTTGATAGCCCACTTATAGGATTTAACATCATGCTTCGGTCAATAGGAGCGGAGCGTCAATGAAAACCTTTCAAAAATGGGGCAAATGTATATTATATTCCAGACAAATCTAACTCTACGAGGGTGAAACCACACCGCTTAGCTAGTCTAGGATAATACGTGACCGTCTGGTGAGTGCACTACTCTCATGAGAAGCGACCCTGTCTAACGCTCCACAACACCACAACCTCGCTTTTGCCAAAACCACATTTATATCATGTATATTTCTATATCGACATATTCAAATAAGCATTACTGTCGCCGATACTTAAAAGTAGAATATTTTATTTATTATATTGTTTTACATATAATATTTATTATATTAAGAAAGCAGACCGGTTAGTTAAGGTTGAATTAGGTCAGTCAGGTTTATGCGAGATAAATTGACTTAAACCAACAATGGTGACGTAATTTTTCATCCATCCCAAATATATCCCAAAAGCAACATTTCTTAAGTCTAAGCAACCTTATAATATAACAAAAAAGCGCTTTAGCAACTGTGCATATTATTGTTACGAAGAAAACATATCGTAGCAATTTGTTGCTAGAGATTTCTCGCAGGCATCATGAAATATATGTCGCGATAGCAGGCTCGAGTTGTTCAAACAACTCAATTATTTTAATTACATGTGTACCAGCTTGGCAATATTTAAAACCTTCTAAAGTGGGTTGATAAATGTTAAGCCTGGGTGTATTTGCTTTCATCTTTCTGCTGTTGGGGGCTATTATATATTTTTATACCTATTTACAAACCTACATTAACATAATATCTTACAAGCAGGGCCAGGCCTAGAGAAACGCATCGTTCCAGTTTTTCTAGACTTACTGCCGTACCGTTACTATACTATACGTACGTTAACGTTGACGTGTGTGTACGTTTCTAAATACAATACATAACGTCGAGGAGGAGACACAGGGAATAACTGGGTGCGGACTTGAATTCAAGTGAAACTTCGACCTTATCGGAAGGGAGGAAGAAGGAGACCCAGATTAGCATACCTGTCAATGCGTAAAGGGAGGTCAACGAGTATTTTAATGGAAATGGAAGAAGTTGCATCAGTGACATCTACAGGAGCTCTTAAATTTATCATGATGATGATATTCTGCCCGTCGGCGACCAACGTAATATATGCCCAAAAGTCACCCGTGGGTGTTAGCACTGCTGTCGCGGACATGGTCAGCACGCGACCAAATTAATGACCGAATGTAATTACGTGTTACGCCTGTCTTTGAAAGTAAACGACGGCTTTTATTTTTATATTGTTTCCATTTTATTACAGTTTTACGTGGCATTTTTGGCAACTTGAACGTAAATATTTTATATCAATATATATAACAGGGTCGTTACCTTACCCCTATTTCGGTCTCAATGAAATATCTGTTGTTTACTTAAGCCCCTGTCGATAATGGGAAAATATTGGATATTGTAAGCGCTTATAATTTCAAAGGATTTATTTTATGTTGATTGTTGTAATTTTGTATTTAACTTCGCACCGCGACTAGGGGAGGGGAAAATGGAGACGTCGTTATTCTATATCAACTTCGAGAGTCTCAAACAAGATTATGATCTAATGTAATTATTAATGAATTGATAGAGCTGGCTGATGAGCTGGCTGATAGAGCATTACTTTCTTCGCCTACCCCGTGAGGGAGGATGATATGTTACGTTAGTGATGCATAAATCTGAAAAAAAAAAAGATTTATTTCCTGGTACAATAAGTATTATTTAAAAAATTCCACGCAGCAAGATATAGTCCATAGCTAACTATATTTTTTCTTGTGTGAACTGGGCAACGACATACGTACTCATATAGATAGAAGTATACATAAATACATCCGGTCTCCAAGACTAAGGTGCAAATACACGTGTTTATCACATAGGATATATTTTATATACTTATTTTATTTTTATTTATTTAAGATAAGTATATAAAATATATTTTATATATACACGATAAATGCCATTCTTCCCATGGAAATATCCTCAGCGTTTCGTTACGCTCTCTTAATCGTTATTATTAATGTTTTATTCATTTCTACTAACCTGTAGCCGACCGCGTAGCACTTTCGTAGCCAGCCAGTGCTACGCATATTATGCACCCTTATTACTCTAGAATCGAAGACAAGTCTTGCAACTTAATTTGTGAAACCAGTTTACATACTATTTTCATTTGATTTTTTTTAAATTATTTATTACTTTTAAATTGCAATCTTCTCTTATCTTAGAATGGAGCAAACCTATGTAACTTTTCTTTACGAAAATGTTTTATTGCATTTTGCGGTTTCCTATAATTGAGGAATCACAAAAACTACTTTATAACATAACTCTTAAGAATGCTGTGTGTATCAGAAATATGCCAGAAACTTATAATAAACAGATAATTAAACAGCTCTATGGGATAAATAATATTAATCACTAGCTGGGTCCCTTCAGTTCCTTATAGAATCAGATATCACGGAAAGACCCGTAAAAATTTTTGTTTCGGAGCTTTTTCGGAGACTAGCCAGAACAAACAGACATAAAAACAGGTACAATACCGCAGGTAATTACCGCAAGTACACCTACTTCCATATGCATTTAATAAAAAGCTGTAATTACGATACGATTGAGCAGATATTATAAGACGTTTAAATTTGATTATTTGTATACTTATATGATTAGATTGAATACAGATTATGCTTCAAAGCAACGCTGCATCGTAGTTGAGTATTCTGTACGTTACGTATCACATACATACGCTACTAAATGTTCGTATATGTCGTTCGCCTTGTTCAGCCACCGGCAGGATTGGAAAATTGCATTACACGCCCCGCGTCACGAGTCCGCACGCTTGGTGTGCTCTCACTGCCAGGTTGCTAACACATAACTAGTCTGCTTATAGATATCAAACATATAAAAATATACTTACGTAAATATATACATATAAATATGTAAATGTATTTAAAAATAAAAATTTGAAAAACTACCTACTAATATATCAATGTACATAATACTGTATTTCCTTAGTAGTTTTTTTTAATAATACTTATCATTAGGGTCAATAATACTAATAAATCTCTATCAAATTTAATTCCATTCCATTCAGTACAGTTTTTTCGCGAAAGAATAACAAACATCTACAGTCTACACTATAATTTTTCGCATTTCCACTATTACTAGGATCGTATATTATGCCTGCGTATTGTAGGCTCGCATCAGTTAATTCCAACCAATTTACACAAACCCTTAACGAATTATGACGTACATTTGTTTTCATACAAGTGTTTGAAACCTGATTTTATAGACTTTATTAAATTTAATCCGAATTAGCGACCCGTCCGAGCTTGTCACGGGTGCGTACGTTAGTTTCTTATATCTCAGCAGCGATATGACAGCGTTTTCAATTAACGTGTCGAGGTGGCTTTTCAATTTCTGATATTTTCAACAATTACCCTCATATTTCAACAAAATATATCATTGAACCTTCCTCATGAACTAATCTATCTATTGCTGAAAACCGTATGAACAGACAGACACGTCCGGTAGAGGACTTTGTTTTATACTAAGTAGTGATAAGTTACACGACTGTACATACGTCTTAGAAAATTTATCTCAAATATATGCAGTATGCAGGTATAAGCAGGCTTCGTCGTCGGAATCGTCATTGAAACTAAATTCCGAAAACTTATTAACAGTTACCGCTTGGGCTTAAGCTCGTAATCTTGATGCTAGATCACACGGATCAGTTAACGAACTTTTCAAAAAGCGAATCCAATTCGAACGCGCCAATGACAGCATGAGTAGCAGTTAACCATTTCATTTACTGACAGTGCTGTGTAATGTCATTTATTGCTGATCGGAAACGTGGTAAGGATTAAATATCGGAATCGTACGCTACGTACGTGGGAATGTATGGTGCACTAAATCGAATTACTGTTTCATAATCTTGACCCTGAGATCACGCAATATTCAATATTTTCATTATAGAATCATAGGATCATTTTATAACTTTTTAGTTGTCATTTTTTTACATTAATTTGTTTTTTTTTTATTGTTAATATAAATTGCTGTTCAGTGATGAAGTTGATGGATGCTTGATTAATTATCTATATTATGCCTTCAAAACGTGACCCTGAACGGCATCATGTGACTCGATAAATCAAGCATACATTTATCAATTACTATAACTATATCCATGCAAATATACTACAATATAATACAATACGAGTATATGTACATACTAGCTGTGCCGCGTAGTTTCACCCGCGTAATATTTTTTTTCATGCGTAGATTTTTTTCTGGAATAAAACATGTATCTCATGTGCTAATCCAGCTCATCCATCAAATTCCATTCGGAGGTTCTGGCGTGATTGTGTTATGAACATCCTCGCAAACTATAACAATATTGATAGGATATTATCTATACTACTATTTTTTTTAAAGTCGGTTAATAACGGAACCGTTTACGCAATGTCATGTCAGAATATGTTATGTCATGTGCGGTGTCAATCCGAATATTATGCGATGTGAATACCCACCCCATCTATATTTAATCCTACGAGATCAGTGTCATGACATGATACTCCTCCAAGATTTGGTAAAGGGCTGTTCAACGAATTTTAATCGAATTATGCGAAAATAAGGGCTATTTTGGCATGAATGCTATAACTCTAATGAGTTTATGATTAATGGAAACACTTGTGTTTCAGGATTATTCTGTACATTTTTCCTTTCAGTCCATTGATTCACACTATTATGTTTTCGATAAATCTCGATTCTATACCTAACCTACATACATATACATCTCCAATAATATATATCGTACCTTGAAATTCATTTTATTGTTAACAACGATCTGCATCTTTGTCTGATAAACGAGTTTAGTAAGGCTTCAAGTGTACAATTTGGTAAAGTTTTATTGCTGTTGAGTATGTCGGAAAAAGTCAAGTACCTACGAGCATTCATCAAAAACCCTGCCTAGTGAGGTGTCCCTTTGAGGTATAACAAACCTATGTGATGCCGGGTTTGGTTGGTAGTAATATATATTAAACAAAGCTAGGAGTAAATTTTACAGTCCAGGGAACTGTGGCGTCCCGGGCGAGCCCCGTTAAGCGCGGCGGAGGAAAATTAAAGAGAGCTCGACTCCGTGCGACCTACATTTACATCATTACTCTATTACTTCGGGTGAAGACAACTCTCACTTTACCCCCATACCGTAATGCGATTTATTTCCATTTGTCGCATCGTTTGGTTCTGGTAGATTTTATCGAGATCTCGATCGAATGTAAATCGGAATCTAGGTCAAAGTGTAGGCATACGAACTTTTGAAAATTGTAGGTTTATTTTTAACTAGGTGTACCTCGAGGCTTTACCAGCGTTAAATGTTATTTTTCCGCTCTCATGGATAGGAGATTAGTCTTAAAAAACTAATAAATCTCCTGCGTTATCTTGTTTTGCCAAAAGTCACATTATACATTATTAAGCTTATTAAATCAAGTCAAATCATCACTATTCCTTTTATTATTTTATTATTATTGGTTCACAGTTCAAAATTGGTTTTAGGTATTAGGCACATTACTTGTTATATAATTAAAGAATTGATGAGCTGAGTATCAGTATATAAATAATATTTACTTGGTTTAAAAGTCGGCCCTTGGATCGCATTTTACAAAGATGTTGGTATGATCAAAGAGTTTTGGTAATTTACTATTTGATCAAACGTAACGGCATAAAACGTAGGCTTATTATTTACCTACTTTGAATTAATTACCTGTTTAAGAATGCGGCTGCTATTTCCTTATAGCAATATGTATTGCAAAATATTTATAAGGGATGTATCTTACTAATATTATAAATGTGAAAGTTTGTAATTTAGATATTTGGATGTTGGCGGTTCTTTCACAGCACAGCGGCTGAACCGATCTAGCAGGAAAATTTCCAAAGCTGCTATTTCGAATTACACGCGGGCGAAGCCGCGGGCATAAGCTAGTATATCTATATATCGAAACATTTATTTAATGTACCTTACAACGGAGCAAGCATTCGCTCATACGGGTGATTCTGTGTATGCGATGCGAGTCTTAATGTGCTACGACCTTAATGAATATTACTCGAGAGATATGTATCATAAACTATAATATAATTGCGGAAGTGGCTCTATCCGTAGCTTTGTTAGAATTTTCCCATGGACAAGGAAAAATACGAGCACTCGAGGTGGGTCTTGAACCCGCCACTTCAACAGTTGAAAGCAGAGAAATGGCATTGTTTGGATGTTGCTAAGAGGTAAATAGGAAACACTTACACTTTTCAAATATGTTACGGGCCTCGCAACAAGTCGACTCAAATCGCATTAATGGTTTCGCAAGCCCTATATCTTTATACATATGCATAATATCTATTCAAAGAGTGTACGGCTCGTCCGGTTGTACGGGTATTAACATTTTTTTCCACCTGCCTGCACAAAGACGGCATTGTTTGCACCGTTAATGAGAATTGTATTTTAATTACATTTAGCCTTGCACGATCTTTACGGTGAATGAGAACATCGAGAGGAAACCTGAATACGTCTGAGAAGCAATTCAAAGGCAAAGTCGTGCTTGAGTAACCGCGATGGATCGCCATCTGTCACGTTGGCACCTAAAATATATCTCTGGCGGAAAGTAGGTGTATAGAACTTAACTATACACCTCTGCCTTCCTCCTCGGGGACCCTTGTGGGAAGGCGTGAGGATATAAATCTCCTAAAATAAAACATAGAAGCGTTTGAACATCAATTTGTCTTTATTTAACTTTATGGTAACTAAATCATTTGTACTACAAGATAAGTTGCAACATGTACAAAATAGGTTTATTACGCACTTCCACAGTGCGTAGTACAATAGTTAAGATTATGATAATAAGTTATAGAATTATAACACAAACAAATGAGAATTTAGGCACTGCACGTGTTTAACTTCATATCACATTCATGGGCTCCATACAACGCTACGCCTCGACCATACACAATTACTCTAGTAAGCGTTTCCGTTCTTATAACAATTATTATCAAAGACAATTTTGAATTATCAATTCTCTACATGACATTATGGTAGGTACTTTACACAATACTCAGCTGAAGTAGGGAAGCAATAAACGATAAGGCCCGTAGTTTAAAGTTAACATATCGCCTGTTTTTTTTAAAATACAGTACATACATATGTGTGTAAATGTATATACACACAAATTAGTAAGTTTAAATACATTTTTGCATTACAACTTGTTTTGAATCGTCTGTACACGCTAGAATTGTAGAAAGAAGGAAGGGAAGCCCTTAAGGAAACGAAATTAAGCTATTAATTAAAAAACCTACGGGGGATGCAGAGACAATAGAGCGCCAATCCACTTTAGGCTTATTAACGTCTCGCTACATCCACGTTCGTCTCTCCTCTTAACCTAAAAATTTTATTTGTATGTGTGTTTTCGCAATTTTTCATTATCTCTCATCCATTAAATGTACTCTTATCGAAACCAGCCTATGTACATTATATTTATTTTCACAATGAAACCCATAAATCCGGGTGTCTTTATTTCGAAGACTGTCACTATGTGTCTGAGTGTGATTAAGGGAATGCAACACAACTGCATCTTCAGGATTTGCAACTTCTTTACTTCCTCTAACGTATGTCGCCAGGATCCGGTGCTGTATTACATTATTAAGGGAGCACGGATTCTTAGTTTATTACACTGTTAAATTGTAATTACCTATTTAGAGTCGATAACATGCGACTGATACCGTGGTGTTGCAAGGTGGCGTTAACCGCTGACTATCAGGATCCTTATACTAAATGGTTTGCCACCTGAGTGATATAAGAAAACAATTGAAATCTATAGAACCTCGCATCAGGCTTGACAATCAACTAGAACGAAGGGGAAACTTTCATAGCTGTAATACACTTTTCCATTTTCCTCCCCCAATATCGATATTGCTTCACCTACCGAGCTGGGAATCGTTTTCTTGAATGTATTGCAAGATAGATATTGTATAATTCTTTCCTCTACGTTGCCCTAACGATATGCTTCTATGAGGAATAGTTTCGAAATGAACTGAAAAGTTTGTCATTAGATACAATATCTTGAACACATCTATCAATAGAATTACATTTTAAACAGGTTCTAACGTTAGGTAGGTATATACTAAGTACAAACCATATATCATATAATACAGAAAATATAGTTTATATTTAGTTATGGTATATATATATATATTAAATACATATTTATACTTAATTATGGTTAAGACGAAATACTTTCATGCGGCGAGAACCTCAATCGATTAGTGGGACAATACGAATTTCCTGAATTAAATTTCGAATAAAATCCTGCCTTGAGTCCAGGCTTGTCGTATTTTCCGTATTCATAATCATGAAATCACGAAATTAATAGTATGGATTTATAGTTATTGATTTCACTATACATTTAATTTACATCTCTATTAAAACTTAGTTTATTCTGTTTCTAATCTTAGCATTTGATGACATTTTCAGTTAAAATTCTGAGGCCTGGAGTTACCCGAAACTCGTCGAGCGAAGGTCATTTTGTCAACTAATCTAGTTAGTCTTCTTGCGAAAGACGGGCGTGGAAATATCTTACTGATGCTATCAGCGTTGCTATCGAGCGTGGCAACGCTGCCAGTCATTTTGGAGTGCTCTCACGGTAATTTAATTTGAGTATTTTATCTCTAGTTACTTTACTACTGTTTTTCAACTGCTGTAAAATCAAATCAAATGATGGCGCATTACGAGCTTTTTTTCGACGAATATTTCAAGACCGATTCCTACCGATTTCTAGTAATAAAAAAAACCTACATATACATGTAATAAAATCCCTTCAAGTTTAAAGGACACCTTAATATACGAATTTATTTATAAAACATTTATATTATGTTTTGATATATGTTTTTACGTTACTTAACGCAGATGAGAAATTACAAATGACCGCTACTATATATACCATTCAGATTTATCCAGATTGCTTGCAATTACGAAAGAACAGGATTTTATTCTCTTTGATTAGATATTTACTTATTTATCATTATATATCCTAATTTTAAATGCCTTATGCTTAGAAAATACTGATGTGTAATTAAAAATAATACTTTGACAAGGCAAGCATTAAGAGTATATTTTAAAATGTAGGTACATTGCCATGTCTATAGTACTTTTATTACAGTAAATACGATATAAGTTTCTAAACATTTGGCACATAGGAATATTGAGGTTGTCAAACAACTGTCTGTGAACCCATTAGGCGCGTAACATCTCAAACAAAGGATTTGTGCGATTGTGAACATGACAATTTCGACTTTTTCGCTGAAGAGATGTCATTTGTTAAGCCGTACTTATATACTCGTATTACAGGATTTTATATAACTATATATTAAGATAAATACATGTTCAAACAAGAGTAGGAAGACCGCACCTTGTCTGTGTAAAATTATTTTGAGATCAGAACAATTTATTAGTAAAAGGCTCCTAGTGTTGGAAGTATTTTCTTACTTAAATATGTAGTGTAGGTGGAATTAAGTATATGAAATTAGTATTTTCACTTAATTGATTTAACTATATACTATGTATGTAATATACATTAATATCAAGTGTTGGTGACAGCTGTCATATTTCACTGCTGGGTGTAATATTGGAAATGACAAATTAGCAATATCGAAAAATAAGTTATTTATGATCGCTAGATACATGTTCTAGGGTCCCAAAATACATTATAGTTCGGAAGGCCGATAAAGGGCTTGGAATAAAAAATAAATAAATACAAATTGCACTACAGTTTCATTATCACTACATCATCAATCACTCCCGCAGTCAACAACACTAAACAGTGACTAGAGAATTTATAATTCTATTAATAAAACTTGATATGTACATCTTCAAAAATGGTAACTACTAATTATTTATAGTAAATCTATTAATATAATTAGAAACGGTAGATAGTTCGTTGGCTGAAAAACAAGTGAAGACAAGTAACGCTTGACGTTAAGAGTTACAAACAGTTACAAACTGAACTAAACTTAAAATTAAAGGCTTGCCTAAATTCTAATGAGCATGTACTAACACGAAATGGAATAATCACTTAGCTGTTGATGTTGAACTTGAGACTACGTGTGCTCGGGTGGGAGGTATTCGTAGCCAGCAGTCGCTCGGAAGCCTCACACAAGTCGCTGGTGGAGTATCTGTTCCTCTTCAAGCTGTTCACCTTGTAATCTTTATCTAGCAGCCTTTTCAATTCAGGTTGCACGTCTAGGTCTTTGACACTCCCGCTGAGGCTTCTGTTAACTTCGAACCGTTCGCTTGCTGAGCTGGAAGGTGTCTGGCTGCCAGTTTCTGTCTCCACGATCTGTTCCAGCACGCTTGGTCGCCTGCCGCGGGTGTCGTAGTAGTCTAAGGTGGTCGGCACTACGGGCGAGAGGCTCGATACCGGATCGAGGCCTAGGAGCAGCATCACCGTGGCTGGATGCTCCATGATATATTGCGTCACGCAGTGGAGGAACGGTTCCGTTTGGGTACTGCGATGCGTTTTGGGTCGCTCAGGCGTTACCGGCCTCTCTTGCTGTGGACGTTTTATCAGGTTAAGCGAAGTTAATAATGTTTAATTCTTAACACTTATCTACGTAGCTGTCAAACTTTATACAGAAGATTACATACCTGATCCCAGCAGAAAACGTCAGGTGGATGACTACAGCTTCTGGCCAGCTGATTCGGAGGAGCGTTCCACTGCAAGTTGGGATTGGAATGTGCTGCGTGCCACCCGGGGGTCATCTCTTGAAGGGCCTGAATTGCGTTCCGAACCTATAATTTGTATTAGAGATCTTATTACTTTAAAAATCATTCTTTGAGGTACCATTTATCTTTGTACCAAAATTAATCAAAATACGATTAGTTGCTTAGGCGTAGAAACGCGTTGGTACTTTCGCACACATATATATAGGTATATTATAAGTAAAAGTAGCGATTAGACTTCAACCCCGTAAAATTTGATTTCATTGGTAGATTTAGAGGCAAAACTAGGAGACAATATAATAAATGAGTCACAATTGAAGAATGCTTCGCATACTTTGTGACATCTGGGTCAACGTCGGCTTATGATGTCATGATTGTTGACTTGCCTCCATACTGAGCGCCGCCACGTCGTGGTGAAGACTTGACACTTGCGTATCAAGCCTGTCCACCGAAGACCTTGTGTGGTGCACCTCTAAGTTAAGCCCTTCTAGTGAATCAGCCCTATTTATCTTCGGTGTTGCAACCGAACGCTGCCTCTCTATCCTTTCACGTAGCTCCCTGTGTGTTAGTCTTTGTCCATCCGTTCTGTAAATAAAATTTTACTGAAAATGCCCATTGATGCGATCGTTGCGCCCATAAAACTCAATTGCGCTGTCAGCTGCGACCGTTCCGTTCACTATAAAATGTTTTATTGAATTTGAGACGAAATTTGAGACGCATTTTACTGCTTAGTATTTAAAATTGTATTTACTGTAATATATAAATTGAATTCTTCCATAGACAATTCAAAAGTTATTTTATTGTTAAATCTCTGTTAAACAATGATAGAGGTAGAAGAAATAATTGAGACAGCAAGAAATTGGTTTCCAAATTTAGATATTTATCTTCATCGTGGGAGGGACCCTAGGGTCCCCGAAGGCACTGGTAAGGGTGTAACAACACCATCATATAACAAGCCGTGAATGATGAACAATGAAGCCGTGGTGGCCGAGTGGTTCGAGCAGTTGCCTGCGACGCAAAGGTCGCAAGTTCGAATCCCGACTGTACCAATGAGTTTTTTCTGAACTTAAGTACAGTGATTAGTCACACCACGAGCTTTACGGTGAAGGAAAACATCGAGAGGAAACCTGCATACGTCTGAGAAGAAATTCAAAGGCGTATGTATAGTCGTGCTAGAGTAACGGCGATGGACTCGCCATCTGTCACGTTGGCACCTAATATACCTCTGGCGGAAAGTGGGTGTGTGGGTATTACCTATACACCTATGCCTACCCCTTCGGGGACCCTTGTGGGAAGGCGGGAGGATATATTATATATATAACACACGTCTTTGAAATTTCCATCAAAGGTTAGCTCACGGTATTTTTTCGCCGTATAAATAAGATGAGAAAAACTCATGGGTTTCAGACCGCCGGGGTTCGAGCTTGAAATCTTTGCGTGGCACACGTTATTTCAACCACTCAGCCATCACAGCTTAAATTTAGGTTAAGATATAAATATAAATTTACCGCAATGTAAATGCACATACAACAGTTATTGTATGTGTAAGCTTTGGTTATCAAAGGATAACCAATTATGTTAGGCGCGTTCATGCTCAAGACATTCGTTGTATCCGTGTCAAGTTCAGGGCACCAAATGTAATTACGAGCTAAATACACGCTGGTTCATTATCAGTGTTCCTCTGGGTGTCTATACATGTGTTACAACTCTAGTAGAACGCCTTAAGTTTGTATGAGAGTTTGTAAAATGGTTAAACTCAAAATCTACTTAAGCTACCGAACCGAAATAATGTAGTATTTTCAAGTAACACGAGCTTTTATTATGGATATGGTCAATCAAATTTAACCCAGGTGGAACCGCGAAGCACAACTAGTATCCAATATACGTCTCAAAGGTCATGATAGTGTAGGCATGTTATTTCCTACGAAGAGGTCTCGTCCCGTACAGTCATAATTCCATCGGGAAATGTTAATTTTATTCATAGCCTCAGCGGGAGGGAAGTGAAGATTTCCATGGTAATTATATATAAACGTGACTGTACGTTCACACGTATTTTGTTTATATACTCCAAGATAGCAAACAATCATACGGTTAAAAGCGGCCCGCCTGATGGTAAGCGATTATGGCCGCTTATGGACGCATGCAGTACCAGACGTATGACGTACGTTACGTTGCCGTCCGCAAACGGTAGCTCGAATCCCCAATTTATATTGTTAAAACAAGGTAGAAAGTTTCGTTGGTCCAGCATGATGTCAATAGCAAGTAGCAACCCCCATTATGTATGAAACTTTATTCCGTACCTGAACTTGGCATGTCGTGGACTATTTGTACTGGATGTGGTCAACTTCTTTGGCGATAGAGCTGTGTCTTCAGCTGCGTTCTCGTCATCTTCTGATATCGAAGGCAGGGTGAGAGATGGGTGACCATTCCCATCGGACTCCTGCTCTGCCTCGTAGCCTTCTCTCAAGTTATACGTTAGGTCGTGTTGGATGTCGTGAATAAATTCCTGTTGATACTCGGGATAAAGACGCAGGGCTTCAGCTAGGCCACCCATGTGTATGCATTTTAAGTCACAGTACGTCAGAGCCTAGAAAATAAACGTTCTGCTTTACATAGTATAGAATAAAATCGGTATACTCAATGTATGGGCTATAAGTCTTTTAAAGTACGCAACGGATTTTAATGCATTTTTCATCAGTAGCGATTCAAGAGGAAAGTTTGTGTGTAGTTTCATATTACCCAAGCGAACCAAAACGAATAAAATAGTGGCGATAAGTAGATTTTACTATATTCTATGTTCAAGAAGCATTTGACGCATTAAAGGCATTCTATGAGAGCTTTCTTTCGTGCACGAACAATTTCATTTTAAACAAAGCCAATAATAAACTAAACTTCCTCATCTATTTTTATACGAAAACAACATGACATCCGCTTTAATATCATATTTCAAACTGCTCTCGAGTTATAAAAGTTTATGGTGTCGTTCAAAACGTGCATCGGAACCACGCGATCTCTGAGACGAAATATGTCGAAATATGACTTTCTCTCTGAAACGAAATATGTCTGGGAGCTGCAGTGAGAGGTTTTCATTGAGATACAAATTTAAAGACGTAGCTTGTCTTTTAGTCAGATAAATATAACAAGAGGCTTGAATTTCACCATTTTAGAAAAAAAATAAGAAAGGACTTTTAAAATTATAATTTTATGGACATTCTTCGGAAGGAGCTTGATTACAAAAGTTTAAGATACGTACACACTTTTTGCATAGAGATTGGAGTTTTGGGATATTAAAATCAAAAGTAAAGATTTTTAATGAATATTCCTCTGCGAGGCAAAACAAAAGAAGTGGCCCTAAGCTCACAATTAAAACAAAAGATAAGCATAAGATAAGGAAAAGTAATTCCTCCGAATGGGACATAAATTTTAATACGGGTACTTTGAAATAGACAGTATAATTTATGTTTTACGTTTCGTTTTTTTTTTATATTTTTCTGGGATCCTTGTTTGACATATTAGGTAGATCTCCTTCTCATACGGATTGGCAGGTAGGAAGATGTAGGCAGGTGCGTAATAACACCGTTTCGCCGTATAATTAGGTGCCGACGTCGAGGTGTCGTACAATACTTAATTGAATTTCTTCATCATCGTATGTAAGTTTCCTTACAATAATTTCCATCGTGAAGTTCATGCTGTGACACATCACTGTACATACTGAAGTTCAGAAAAATCTTGTTGGTACAGATCGTCGCAGGCCACTCTGGCACCACTACTCCAGTCACAATTGTTGTATTATCATAATTAATTAATTTAGGGCATAATGTTTTTTTAATACCACTCAGGTGGCAAACAAGCATGCGGTCCGTCTGTTGGTCAGCGGTTATCGCCGCCTATAGACACTTGCAACACCAGGGGTATTTGATTGCGCGCTACCGACTCTGCAGGAATCTTTTCACACCCTTCTTGAAGAACTCCATGCTGTACTCTCCAGGGACAACCTCAACGGGGAGATTTTTTTCCACAGCCTGAGTGTTCGCGTAAGGAAACTCTTTAAGGAAAAAAATTAAGAATTAATAATAAAATTAAAATTGAACTTAAATATATACCTTAACGTCACTGCTCGATTTGACGACGACATCAGGATTGTTTCCTTGGGACTGTCCGGTACCGTTGTTCGCTTGCAAATGGGTATTCATATCGCATCCCACTAAATCGCCTTTACCTATTTAATAAACGTCGCTCGGGTATAAATTATGACCATTTGCATAACTTACAAAGCCCAGTAGGGTTGCACAACAATTTAAATTCACAAACTACTGGAGTAATAGACAAAGTAACTTGAAGTTTATCTGAGTAACGTGTAAAGTGATTTAGTATTTGCATTGACTTGGATCCAGTTTAACAATGTTTGTAAGGAGTAGTAGTAGAGGAGTTACTTAGTTAGAGTATATATTTACTATACTCTGGGCAGTAGACCTTTTTGTTCTATTTTTTATTTACTAAGAAGCATGTCTTTGTATTTCTTCATACCTACATAAAACTTGCGTAATATAGTTTGCAAAACTAATTACTTAAACCACTCCGCCACCGCGGCTCATATATTATTATCTATCCAAATCCTACTTAAATTTTAAACGCGAAGTTTGTGCGAGGATGTCTGTTACTCAACCTCTCAAGAATAGCTGAATGGTATTGGATGCAACATGGCACAGAGATAAATGCTAGATTAATACAATTGCTTTATTACAGAAACAAAACTGCTGTGTGGTGTCGGCTTAGAATAGCACCAACCCAACTCTTCCCGTGGGTGTCGTACGAGGCGACTAAGGGAAATACACCGGGAGGCGGGCAGCAGCGCCACCCGTAGAACAAATCTACAACCAAACTGCGATCCCCAACCCGCATGCCCAGCGTGGGGATTATGGGCATTACCCCCCAATGACGAAAGGAGAAAGGAAATGGCCCCTAGTTCCCGGCCGCCTCGCTATTCCTGGCCATGGTAGCGGCCACGGTAACGGCGGGGCAGGGAGTGCTAAGAATCACCGGGCTACCTCAGGCTACCACTCAAATCTGACCCTGGCAACGTTTAACGGACGTACTCTGAGGCTTGACCATCATCTAGCGCAGTTGGAAGTGGAGTTAGAGAACATTAAATGGCATATTCTGGGGTTATGTGAAGTCCGTAGAGAGGGGGAGGACACCGTAACCCTAGACTCAGGCTATCTTCTCTACTTTCGTGAGGGTGATAAAACATCCCAGGGTGGCGTAGGTTTCCTCGTCAATAGGGCCCTCTCTAACAACGTCCAAGAAATCTCCAGTGTGTCGACCAGGGTAGCGTACCTGATCCTTCGGCTATCCAAACGTTATAGCATCAAGGTCATACAGGTTTATGCACCGACCTCGATACACTCGGATGATGAAGTGGAGGATATGTATGAAGACATATCCAAAACCTTACACAACACCACTAAGGCTCACTTAAACGTTGTTATGGGGGACTTTAACGGCAAGGTGGGAACCCAGAGTGGCAACGAATCCCGAATAGGCCCGCATGGTTATGGATTTAGGAATCACAGGGGGCAAATGCTTGTCAACTTCCTAGAGAAAGAGGGGCTGTTCTTAATGAATTCCTTCTTTAAGAAACAGCCTCAAAGGAAGTGGACATGGAAAAGCCCCGACACTGTGACAAAAAATGAGATCGACTTTTCAGAGGTTCAACACCGGATCCGATCACCGACTTCTCCGAGGCTCTCTGAATATTAATTTGAAGCTTGAGAGAAGCCGTCTGATGAAGTCCACGCTCCGACCTAACCCAATCCAAATCAAGGCGGGCACCGAGAAGTTTCAGCAGCTTCTCGGGGATAGATTTGTTGCCTTGGAACCCACTGATGACATTGACGAGAACCTACACAATCTGGTCGAAACGTTGAGAGGTGAGGGCATCAAGTTTTGCCAACAGCGACGTACGGGCAAGAAGTCCAAACTATCGGAGGAGACTCTTGGGCTGATGACAAAAAGACGGGAAACCACCCAATCAACTTCGTCAGAGAGGTCAGACCTGAATAAGCAAATTGCGAAGATGGTACGGCGCGACCTTCGGAGCTCCAACACTCGCCTCATTGAAGAGGCTATAGAGCGAAACCGAGGGTCCAAAGTATTCATTCAGCAGCTTGGCAGGAGCCACCTGACGAAGCTTAGAACGCACGACGGGAGGATCGTAGTGTCGAAGCCGGAGATCTCTGCGGAGATAGAGGATTTCTACGGCCAATTGTACGCTGCACATGCCCCTCATTCGCGACGGGACGACCATGATTCTAGAGCCACCCTGACACGCCACTATACCGACGAACTGCCAGACATCAGTCAAGACGAGATCGTGTTCGCTCTGAGGCAGCTTAAAAATGGAAAAGCCCCCGGTGAGGACGGAATTACTTCAGAACTTCTGAAGGCAGGAGGAGCCCCTATACAGAAGCTTCAGAAGATTTTCAATACCGTCCTTCACAGTGGGAGAACTCCAAGGGCGTGGAGCGAGAGTTTGGTTGTGCTCTTCTTTAAGAAGGGAGATAAAACCCTTCTTAAGAATTACGGACCCAGCACACTCCTGAGCCACGTCTATAAGCTGTTCTCACGAGTGATCACGAATCGTCTCGTCAGGAGACTTGACGAGTTTCAGCCACCGAACAGGCCGGGTTTCGCGGAGGATATAGCACCATAGACCACATTCACACAGTGAGGCAGATTATACAGAAGTCCGAAGAGTATAATCTGCCCCTGTGTCTGGCCTTCGTGGACTATGAGAAGGCCTTTGACTCTGTCGAAACCTGGGCTGTTCTGGAATCCTTACAGCGGTGCCAAGTGGACTATCGTTATATCGAGGTGTTGAGATGCCTCTATGACGCCGCTACCATGAGTGTCCAAGTACAGGGCCAGCAGTCTAAACCCATCCAATTGCGCAGGGGAGTGAGACAGGGGGATGTGATATCCCCGAAACTGTTCACGAGCGCGTTGGAAGATGTTTTTAAGACGCTGGACTGGAAAGTTAAGGGCATCAACATAAACGGCGAGTACATCTCACACCTGCGATTCGCTGATGACATAGTCCTTATGGCGGAGTCGCTGGAGGAGCTAAACCGGATGCTGGACGGCCTAGCTTCAGCCTCGCGACGCATCGGTCTCGGCATGAATTTGGATAAAACCAAAGTCATGATCAATGTCCACATTGATCCGGGACCGGTTGTCGTACATGGCCACCTTCTTGAAATTGTTTCCGAGTACACGTACCTTGGGCAGATTCTGCAGTTGGGTAAAAACAATTTTGAGAAGGAGGCCAAGAAGAGGATCCAGCTGGGCTGGGCAGCGTTTGGGAAACTACGTCAAGTCTTCTCGTCATCCATACCGCAATGCTTGAAAACTAAAGTTTTCAATCAGTGCGTCCTACCCGTCATGACCTACGGAGCTGAGACGTGGACACTCACGATAGGGCTGGTCCACCAGTTTAAGGTCGCTCAGCGAGCTATGGAGAGAGCTATGCTCGGAGTCTCTCTGAAGAATAAGATTCCCAACGAATATATCCGACAGAGAACCAAAGTTATCGACATAGCTCAAAGAATTAGCAAGCTGAAGTGGCAGTGGGCCGGCCATATCTCGCGAAGAACCGACAACCGCTGGGGTAAACGTGTTCTTCAGTGGAGACCTCGACTAGGCAAACGTAGTGTAGGACGCCCTCCGACCAGGTGGGATGACGATTTGCGAAGGACTGCTGGCAGATGCTGGATGCGGCAAGCTGAAGACAGGGCGCTATGGCGCTCATTAGGAGGCCTATGTCCAGCAGTGGACTAGAGTGGGCTGATGATGATGATGATGATGATGAGAAACAAAACCAAGAATGTTTGTCTACGCTGCCGTCAACATTTAAAATTCCCATGTACCAGTTATGAATTAAAATTTTAAGTTTAATAGGATTCGGATGAAACTATGCTTTTTATTACATGTTTCAATACTTAATGCATATTTTTCCTGGACTTGACTTGACTGGACTTGCCTAAAATATTTCAACTGGGTCAGCTCGATTTCGAAGTTTCATGATAAATCAAGATCAAATAGTTCCAATATTCAGGTTCTATATATAAGGTTCCATCCATTACAGTACTAAGAATGACCAATCAAATCCAAATGATATAGCGCTTTGAGCAAGCTTCCATTCACCTTTTTACATAACTCACCTAGTATTGCGACGACCATATCATTTTGCATAACCTCCATAGATCCATTGCATATATAGTAAATGTATGTGAGTGCATCTCCTTTATGGACGAGGTACTCGCCGGGAGCACAGAAGTTGTTACGGATGTGTAGTGATAGTAACTTTAAGCAACCCTGAGAAGCTGATTCGAATATCGGTAGCGATAAAATTTCTCTATGCAAATGTAGCGATACATCGCCTCGGAGTTCTTCAGGAAATTCCTTTAGAGTCTGCAAAAACGTAAAAAGCTATTATATCAGCCAAAGTGTAGAGTACAATTTCCAAACCTAAGAAACTATCAAGTAAATGATAAGCAAAATTATTATTTCTGTCAAATAAGCTTCGTAAGTCGTTTATTCTGACAGCTACAAAGATTAAATATAATTGCCCTTTATTTAATTCCAAGTAATTTATTCAAGAAACACTTCAAAGAGTTGCTGCGTATTATCCCTCGGATCTGCGATCTTCGAGTAGTCATGGCGCGTAATGACGCGTGGTCTATTCAGAAAATTAAATGATCCAATTCAGTAAAATTTGGTTTACTAAAAGCTAAGAAAGGTCAAGCAAAGTTTTATCCGTCCGGCAGGTTGGGCGGTCGGGGCAGTAAGTGGTAGGTGGGGTAACGTCCTAACGCAGCTAATGTTTATTTTATACCAATAAGGATAAATGGATAACGCCACCTATCAATATTACAACACCGGATGTCGCTCGTTCGATCTCGTGGAAATCTTTTCATACCTTTCTTGAACAAATCCATGCTGTACTCTCCAGGGATAACCTGATTATAATGATAGCTTGAACTTAGCAAAAAAAACACGACAATTATTAATAATATAGGAGCATGGAGGAAGTACTGTTTACCTCGTGTATATCGATTCCATGATTGAGGGACCACATAGTCTGGAAATAGTCTTGCATGCGCTGTTTTAGTTCCTTCGGTACTTGATTAATAGAAAGGAAGTCCTTCAGATCCCGCCACTTGCTCTGGTACATGGAACGGCGAGAGTACATTCTCTGTATAATCGCAGTCACGTTTCCGAACACCACGGCGTGCATTAGTGCTAAAATAAACAGGTATTTTGGTTAGATACGACGTATAATAAAAGTTTTGTTGAAAGTTGAAAAGAAGTAATAAATTTAAGTATTCTATTTATCAAAAGCTCCATAGATTCAATTAAGCTCGTGGAAATCATGTGAGGAAACCTGTTTACGCTTGAAAGAATCTTAAACGTTTGTATAGGCGTGCTTGAGGGGCCACGACGAACTCGCTTCTCTAAGAAAGGCAAGGGAGTCTCTGCCTACTCCTTTGCATATTCTTTCGCAAATCCATAAGGGTAGGCGAAATAGAAATAGTCAATAATTTCCTAATATTTACTTCAAGTCAACGTTTGAAACATTACAACTTGCCTTATTAGACGACCTAGTTATCTATATTCATCAGTTTGACTTTGTCTTATATAGTATTATGGACTAGGCCACAGTTAACTAGTTCTCACTCAATTCAAGTTAGTTCTACCTATTCAGAAAATTTCGTCTGAATTGTTTCAAATCTTAGATCAGAAGGTTATTTCTGAAATTGAATATGTTCGGTGCTCTAGTCTGTTAGAATTAGTTATTAAGTTCATATTCTGAATACAAATTCATAGTTTAGCGAGAAAACTTTTTAATTACATTTAATTGACGTAGTAACTCAAATTCTAAAAGCCCACTCGCTCATGCTTAGGACAAAATCACTCAAATTGAAATTGGGATCTTTAGATGTTCGCGCTATCACTCTGCTGCACCATCAAAATATTAAATTATGTACATTGAAGGCAGATATGACTATAAAGGAATAAACAGTTTCTTATTCCGATGGCAAGTATAAGGTAGAGCCACTTTATATCTATGCAAAGAAATCAAAGCAATCACATCGACTCGGCTTCCGCGCGAACAGAGTTAAGCATCTGTAAGCTGCTGCAAATCCAATAGAGAAAATAAGGGTGACATATTATAGCGAATTGTGCTTTGTGGCGTTTGACAGATATAAGCTAAGCTGCATTGGTTTTACCTCCAATCAACATAGTGATTATGCTGAACACCTTTTCTGGAAGCGTGTTGGCGGACACGTTGCCGAAGCCGACACTGGTCAGAGACGAGCATGTGAAGTAAAGGGCTGTGACGTAGCTCTCGCTGTGGGATATGTTTGGAATGGGCACCTTCAACCTCTCGGCCAGATTGTTTATCCACCCTGCGGTTATTTACACAGCCAATTAGACACGGCTGCAACATCTGATTACGTTTGCTACCTTGAACTATATCTGTTATTTTTGTACAATTTCTACACGAACACGAGTATTTCCATAGAGTACGTAAGCTTCGTTAGTTGTCTCTGCCACATGGCAGTTGAAAATTGCACTTTTTCTGCCAGCTTTTCGCATGTTAGTTTTTATTTGCTTTGTGAATATCTAGCCTCGTTTCATATGTTCATTTATTGTTGAAAAAATTGTTATAGGCTATAATGAAGCGACAGGCTATTTACAGATAAATCGTTTTATGCAAAGCAGTAACGTTATAACCGACATTTACGGGTAACAAGAATCAAAAATATTTTTATATAGTCCTAGTGCGTATTCTTAAATTTCTAATAACAATAAAACTTTCCCATTCGTGAATATAAAATGTGTCAACGATGTGACTTAAAAAAATATTATGTTTAAGTACCTAAATCCCAGTCTTCGTCTTTGTGATTGTCTATCTCCTTTTCGGCAATAATGAACCAAATGCAAGCCAGCCAGTGCGCTACGAGAGTGAATGAAAGCATCAACAGCGTCAGAATCAGCGCCGAGTATTGAGAGTATCGATCCATCTTCTGCAGCAGCCGGGCGAGTCGTAGCAGCCTCGTTAATTTTACTAAATGCACGTTGCCATGTGTTGACTCCTGTGCAAGTATTATGTCTATTGATCATCTAGAATATTCCCTCTTAATTACGTACTTAGAGGCGTGTGGTGTAGTCTCCTGCGAAATTAAGATTACAGGTTCGAACTCCGGCCGCGTGTACCAATGTGAGTTCTGTGATCTAAGTACGAATTATATCACTACGATCTACTGTCGAGAAAAACATCTAGAGGAAACGAAAGAGAAGAGAAGAAATTCATAAACGCGTGTATAGTCGACGGACTCGCTATTCTTTCACCTAAATATATCTCGGGCGATAAATGGGTGTCGTCACACCTTAGCCTATCGCTTCAGGGACCCTTGTGGGGACTCCTTAGTGTGAAGATATAAATATTTCATACGCACAACACGCCAAGCCAAAGAAAGCAGTAAATCGAGTAAGGGCGTCTCTAGACTTAGGTATACATAGATACATGCTCGTCGGTTTCGAAAACTTTAAATGCTCCGCTTAGATTGAGTTATTGAGTATAGATAAAGTTGTTTAGAATGTGGAATTCCGTTCCCACAAACGAACACATGGGCATTGTATGTCAATTGTCAAACTTTCCTCACTTATCCTTTCTATCCATCCAAACTAACCTAATAGGCCTTCCTTGATTTACAAACAAACCATCAAAGCTGCTTTGCAAATCTATCAATTGCAGAATCGATCTAAAATCGTTACCGTAATTTACCAAGGGAGTGCATTCCTTTGTTCGAATTTCGCATTTGTTTACAATATGAGATTTATAAATTACTATTATGCTTACTGGCTTAAAAGCTCTTAGGACCTTTTTAAGTTAACGTTTGATATAATAACGTGCATAGAAAGTAAGTGAGTAAGCCGTGTTAGCTCACCGCTCCGCTGTACACATCTGACGCGTAAAGTAGGTCAAACGGTAGTGCCGCCAGGAGGTCCACCACGAACCATGACCTGATGTAATTAAGAGCTATCGCCTTCGAATTTGACACTACTTCTCCTTTTTTGCTAACAAATGTTGTCCGAAAGTTCAATACTATATCTAAAAAAGAAAAGCCATACATTAGCTCAAGAAACAAATTGCTTTGACTATAACGAAATGTAAGTTAGCATACCTATGATGAAGAGTGCTTCCACCACGACGTCACTTGTCACGCTGATCCTGGGATGGCCCTCGTTAACAAAACTGGCGTTGTATGGTACTACAACTGCCACGTAAAATGTGGCTATTAGTATAAGCCAGTCCCAAAACGTTTTGAACACACCGTAATGGGATATAATAAATCTTGACTTTTTTAGTGCAGACGTTTTGTATTCAGGCAACGGTGGGTCCGACGAATGTAGAAGGTTCTGAAAAGTTTAATGTGACAGTTTAATTCACTTCGCTCAACATGGCCTGAATATTTCATTTGACTCACGTTGTTTTGGTCTCACTAAGGTGCGTGAAAACAACCTCACAGCTATAAAAAGGCGCATTGTAATCTGATTTCCAACCACGCGCAAGTTTAAGATAGTCATGTTATAATAAAGATTACCTTACTAACATTGTTGAGTTTAAGTTTAGTCTTCATCTTATCTGGTTTATAATGTCCTGAAAGCTGGTAAAGTACCGCCCTAGAACGCCGCCTGCCCATGTTGGTGGGCGATGGCGCTTCGGGGTCAAGATTGCCATTCGGGTCTGGAAGTAGGCAACTAGATTCAGCGCGGAACCGGGCGCCCAAGAGTGCCGCTGCGGGTACAAATGGGGATAACGCTAGAGTGACCACGCCAGCCGAAGGCCGCACCGCGGCTCCTGCACGCACAAACCACCCTGTTACTAATGTCATCCTGACACCCAACACCAGCTACGCTTCACTACTTATCAAATTACAAACAAGTACCAATTACATAACTTTCCTCATTAGTCGGCTCGCGTAGTATTGCATCGTTTGAACGATAGTATAATCAATACCTATTAAAAGCAAAGAAAAATTAAGAGTTATTCGAAACTTATTCAGTTGATATCCATTGTAAATTATTCTTTCGTAAGACTTAAGAGGAAAATCCTGTAAAGGTTTGATACCAATCGAGAATTCAAAATCTCGAACTAAATAGAAAATCAGCAGAAGCGTAATAGTTAATGAGAAAAGTTTTATTGGTTGTGTATTCTCTACTTAAGTTTCGATACTTCAGCGCGCTGTGAAATGAGGTAGGATTTTTCAAAGAATTCATGGCGTTGGTGAAAATATGTGGAGATGGTCGGGATTTATTATTCATCAGTTAGGTACTTTTACTTGGATAAATTTGGATTTAAATTCATTTTTGACAGGTGTGGTACAAAGTAATCCGGTCCAAGGCACTCGTAATGACGGAATAAATACATTTAATATTTTTCGGAAGATAATTTCCGTTATTAGTCTATTGGAGTATGGCCAAGCACCATCCGTTGTGAAAAACACATAACAGAAATAACATAGTTTTCTGGTGCAATTAAACTTCAGGGTAATTAGATTTATGAACGTTTTAAAGCTAGTTTTTACTATTTACATAAATAAAACCGAAAGCGCATGTATCTCTTATATTATATATTATAGTATGTCAATTATTTCGAGATAATGAAATTCTCGAACTTGGTATCAGTCAATATTGAATTGTCGCCAGATTAAGCAAAACATAGCTGTACAAATACAAATAATAAAATGTAAACACTGATTGATAATTTAATATGTCCAAAATAAGTAACAAAATACGATATTTTATACGGATTTAAATAATGGTTTGAAAGCATGTACTGGTGGACATTTAAAAACATTTAATATTAAAGCCGGGCCGGGCCGGAAGTATGACCGGATAAATAAAACCTTCGCTGTAATGCGGAGCTTCGCTATAAATATGGCTGTATTATTTCAGAACTTGATGTTTTTTGATAAAACTAGTCGTTGTTTTCATTAATATTGTGGCAATTATTAAAGAAGTGCAGCTAGCTCGGTTTAATTTTTCTGGTCAGATTTCAAAATCTTTTTACAAATGTTTTACAGGTGTTTTAAAAATAGCTTTGAAATTGCTTAATACATTATACTTAATATAGCGTATGAATATTTATTCAACAAAATTATTGGATGAACAACGGTTAGAAAAATATTTCTTCACATATTTTGACCACCGTGTGAAACATTATCAATGGTGTATACGTATTGGATTTATTATTGTATTCATTAAACAGTATTACTTGAATTTGGTGAAGAATATTTTTCCATTTTTGTCGTGAGAGGAAGGAATAACTTGATTTCTATATACGTATGCCTACGAATATAATAAGACAGTGTCATCAGCATCCGCAAAATATGACATATGCTCATGCGTCTACAAATAATTTCCTTCGATATTGTGCATGACTTACAACAAAGTTGGTTTTATTTGGGAATGGAATGTTAGCCACCTTCTGCAACTATTAACAATATTCTCAAGAAACAATAGGTTTTATTAATTAATATATTTGACCTAAACTCGTGCTAAGAATACTTGCGGTATTCTTATAGTCAATGGCAATACTTATTCTCTGAACCAGGTAAGAAAACCAACTTAGTTGTTACTTTCGTTCGCTAAATTAGACACATAAAATGAGCAGCTATACTATCTACTCATTCCAGCAACAACCCTTTTCAAGAAACGGCAAAGCACAGCGCTAACTGGCGACATACCTAAAAGGTATACTTAAAATATCAAATTTGGAGCATTCAAAATACAGGGTGGTTTTATTTTTTATTTCGTGCAAGATAATAAAGAACGAAACTGTGAAAGAGTAAACTTATACCCATTCGAAAAGGTTTGTGTGCGATTCATTGTAAATATTGTGCTTAAAATATGAGAGAAAATTTTACTTTCTAACTACACAAATAAAATTACTGTGGCCCGTAAATTAGCTGTAGAGTTTAAGCGTATCGAAATATGCTACTCTCGTATCTTATTTTGCCTCGTGTACAACAATTGTACCTACTCTTCGCAAATACCCAAGTGTGGTTATCCCTAAGGAAGCTCACATAACTAATCCATAGTGTGTGCCTAGATAGAAACTCAAAGCCGTAGTAGATTGTGTAATAGTAAGTCGTCTAATATCTATCTACATATCGTCAGTCTAGTTACAGTCTAATTTGATCAAATCTACACAGTGGAAGAGAACTACAAACAGTCGTGGAGGAACTTTACCGTGCGGTGATGCTCGCAAGTCGCTATGGCATGTGGGAGCTACGGGAGCTCAATCTAATGCTATCAACCATACAGTCGTATGTACCTATAGCACTAAAACAACGTGCTTATTATATCATGTCTCAAACACAATCTTTCAATGTAAAATAAACCTTAAATATACTTCGCCTTAAGGCCACAATATAGCAAATACTAGTATCAATTTTTGTAATTAACATTTTCAATTTCAGTATTTCAAGTGTCATCCACGTGAAGGAAGAACTTACCACTGTCAAAGTCCTCATTGGTGTTCATGGCGGCCATCTTGGTGTTGGTGATGTCCTTGAACGAGGCGAGGAATAAGACCACTTCTCGCTTCTCATTCTTAATCGGGACAATGTCGAGCAAACACCAGAAAGGCGAACCTAAAATTATAATTACACATTAATTTATTCCAGCATTCAAGTCGCCTCTCTAACTCTGATAAATATGTATGAAGCACAATGTATGCATATGAAATCTTTCAAATCATAATGTTTCAGAGGCATAATCCGGCGGTAGTCCTTAGTTAAGCGTGTTATCGTCGTTAGAGGCAGTAAACGCCTGTGACGACGAACAGCTGGGTGCTTGTAAAAGTTTAATTTTGTCGAATGGAATCGTAAACCTCTTATATAGGTCTCCTTTATGGCCGGGGTGTGGTCGATTTGCAAATAATGAATCTGCTTTAGATTTTTTACATGCATGCCGATTCAAAAAAAATACCTTAGACCAGAGCTTTGGTGCCCGAGTGGTTTGAGTAGTTGCCTGCGATACAAAGATCGCTCCCGAAGTTCGAATCCCGACTGTACCAATGAGTTTTTCTGTACTTAAGTACAGTGATTAGTCACATCACGAGCTTTACGTTGAAGGAAAACATCGAGAGGAAACCTAAATACGTCTGAGAAGCAATTCAAAGGCGTATGTCTAGTCGTGCTTGTGTAACGGCGACGGACTCGCCATCTGACACGTTGGCACCTAAAATATATCTCTGGAGGAAAGTGGTGTGTGGGTACCTTAGACCATAACAGGCGGAGAGTCACGCATTTGTGCTAAGATAAATTAAAAAAGGTCTAATATATCATATGTGATTGCTGATTGCGAGCTCAAAGAGAAAATGCTATAAATCCGTAAATTGCTTCCTGGATCTGCCAAATCAAATCACAGCTCTCTTTTGAAGTAGAATAAAAAAGGAAAGGTGGCCTTGGCATTCATGTGGGACACTGATTGCAACGCCCTTTGGTTTTTAATCTAATATGAAAAATTACTTTTCGTGGAAATTACATGACTTTGCCAATTCATGACTTGTTAACACCCGACTTGCGGAATTTGTATATGTAAAAGGTATAAGATAAAGTTGATCGATCGAAAGTCGTCTCGATCGCGTAACGGATTCTGATTCTGATTCCAATTCAGACCTGGACAGGGGTATTGTTTTAAATTCAACTTTATAGTAGAAGGGTATTAGTAAGTTTCTTTGGAAGAATTAAAACAATTTAACCTATTTCGATATCGTAAGTAAATAAATAAATATAATATAAAAAAGTTTAGTACTAAATTGTAAATAATTCCTAAAATCAAAATTGGTCGCTTATGGCAGAAATACAATTATAAATTTATTTAGGGCGTGATCGTAAATTTAAAATAGTTTACCATTTTTCTTGTAAAATATAAGTTCGAGTTTGAGTTCACTCTTGGTGTCAAGCGCAGCGTCGATCTCATGCCGATGTTCTTCTCTTGTGTCTGGCCCGTGGAGGAACTTGCAGGCACACGCCTTTTGCATGATGTGCGCCCGCGCCCACCCAGTTAGCTCGCAAAATCCGTCCGAGCAGTAGACGATCGGATACGACGGCACCTGAGCGTTACCCAGCACGAAGTTGCTATCTGGGAACAATTCATCCGGTCAGTCATAAGGTACATCTAGAGTTTACTGGGCTAGTGATATCTTTGAAGTCTGGTTCAGAATGTAGTAACATCTAGAGGGCGGGAGATTCTCTATCTGTCACATTTGCACCTAAAGTGCAAGTCTTCAGTGGAAAAAGGGATTACTTTAACACCTGCAAATGTAGTATACATTTCTACGGTGTTTTTGTACCCGCGGCAGCCGAATGGTTTGACTAGTCACCTACAAAGTCATGAATGCAAGTTCTGCGGTAATAAAATTTTCTGAACTTATAGTAATTATACAGCATGAGCGTTTTAGAAAAAGAAAACAAAATCCTATGTACAATCGGGCTTGAGACACGACGTGGAACTCGCTACCTGTCACTTAAAGGTCACCGTCTAAAAGAGGGCTTCAATATACCTCTGCCTAACCCTTCGTGAAAATATACTGAACAGTAATATAAAAGTTACGGTCCAATTCAAAATTAGATTAAATCCAATCCTTCCTGATTGAATCAAATTAATATAATAGACAATATGTTTCCCTTTCGCTAGGTAAGTACACGAGAGTCAATATTGAACAGAAATCCATTTGGAATACGAAGGAAGCTATTACACAAGGGTAAGGCAAACTTAAATAACGAGTTGACAGTTGGAATTCATTAAACATGTTATTTTAAGGAGATTAGTTTGGAGAATTTGCATAGAATCGAGTTTGACATGACAATATGACTTTGTTCGCATGCCTAAGAGTTGGGTTTCAGTTTCAGTAAGCTGCGTCGGTAGATAAAGGGAAAGTTTAAATTAGCCCTTCATATGCCGCTCATCTGTTGTGAGCTATGTTTATTGTATAATTACAGCGGTAATTGCGTTCAAATACGTACAGAATGTGAGCTACATGGAATACCTTCTCAATATATATAAATTACGCGTCACGTTGTTTGTCCGCGATGGACTCCTAAACTACTTAACCGAATTTAATAAAATTTGCACACCGTGTGCAGTTTGATCCAACTTGAAGGATAGGAGAGCTAGCTTACATCTCAATTTATAGTCACAATATTATTTTATTGCAAATTATTTGCCTAATATTTGACAGTTATAATAAGCTCCAAACCATTCTAACAGATGGAGTCGGGAATGGTTTAGATTCACAATTGGACCCGCTAGGTAGCGCTGCGATCGTGTTACGGTCAATTCAACGTTTTCACCCAAGCGAAGCTGGGCGGGACAGCTAGTATAGGTATCTTCACGCCTAGGGTTTCCGAAAGGGTAGGTAGAGGTGTGTAGGTAGTACCCACACACTCACTATACGGAATATTCATATCAGAATGAAGCACGACTATACACACGCCTTTGAACCTCGTAAGCATATGCAGGTGTCCTCACGATATTTTCCTTCACCATAAAACTCGAGGTATGATCAATATGTAGTAGCGGAATCTCTACTAAAATTAAAGAAAACTCATGGGTCCTTTCAGGGTATGAATATGCGATCTTAATTTCCCATACGACTACTCAAACCATTCGGCCACCACAGCTCATATCAAAACCAATGAGGTCACAAGTACGTGGTTAGCGTTTCTATAGGTATGCAAATACGTGGTACATACCTTTATTATACGGTCGGAAGTCGGCTAAAGTTTCAATTGCCCACAGCTCGCCTTCCCCACCAACAGGGCTATGAGCGCTTAATCTCGCTACTTTGTGCAAAGGCTTTGTCTACGTGGCTCGAGCAAACGTGAAGAGAAGACGTTTAGCGTAAAATTTTAATTATACGACGGTGTTAATTGGACTTCTACTTTTCTAAGCTATGCCGCCACGTTCTTTATTCAGAGTACGAAAGAGACAGATTCGGAGGCGTACTGTTCATCTGTTACTTTCGCACTCTTGAATGCTGATGGCTCACAATAAGGCTCGAGGAAGTTGGTGAATTAATATTAAATGCGGAGTCAGATAGGTAGGTCAGGTAGGTATACATAAAATAGAAATGTTTCAGTTTGTACCTAGATAAAAACAAAAGAACATCAAAGCTTTTCATATTTTTTTATACACAGTGTAAAAAAGCCTTCATAATCTAGGCATTATCATACGAATTTTAACGAGGAGGTTCCCTTTTCATGATCATTAAATTACCACGAGAAAATGTTACAATTGAGATAAAAAGTGAATAATGATGATGTCGCCAGTTTCATGTCAAAATGCCTACTTTAATATATGGCGGCATGAATCAGTGCGGGAGCCCGTAAACTTGATCTGTTAGCAAAAACGCCGAGATTGATGACGGTGGCAGAATTTCACCCTTTCGTTCACTGGCTTTAAGTATCGTATCTCTCTATCTCCAGAACCATAGGTATTCGACCCAACTGCCGATACTCGGTCGTTTGTAAACATACCGAAAGTGGTATGCTAATATTATATTGGATACTGCCTATCCCGCCCAACTTCGCTTGGGTATACTAAAGCTTTCAGTCCGCGAGTGAGTTCGTACGTACAAAATGCAAAACGAAAAAAAAATACACGTGATTTTGTTTCTAATTACCGTTAAAATTTTACTTAGTAAAATTTTTTATATTTCGATTGTATTGGTGTCATTAAATTGTTACTACAATCAAAGTCAATATCAGTATATAGAGGTATAGGTTGTTAATATCAGTATATAGAGGCCAACGGCCTATTATGAACCGGCGTATTATTGTAAGCACATACACGTGATAAAGCAACCCTCATGTTGGGTCACATATTTTCGAGTAAATTGGCAATTTGCTTAAGTAAACCTTACGCTATGAGGCTTAGCTATAAGTTACTATTAGTATATTATATAAAGTAAGAAATCTTGTAGTCTCGCCGTATTTAATGGTTTGATTAAATTTTGTATGAGGTAACACCGACATGGGTGCATTGAGGTATTTTGAGCCTAATATTCATGAGGATCTCGGTTTATATTCAGTTGGATATGGTGTAATATCAGTAATTAAAGGTGATCTTAGTTCTTTTTACACGCTTTTTATTAGCTTCACTTGTATGTCAGTATGTCAGTATGTCAGTATGTAACTCTCCGTCGGTAATTAGCGCGCCTGCGGCCTTTCTTGGTTCTCGTAGCCGTTTCTCTGGCTCCCTTTTGAAAAATATCGAACTAAAAAGTTAATAATAAATATAGTTTAAAAAAAAAACTAAAAAACACGCTTTTTACAGATAACTAAACTAAAAAAAAAAAAAAAATTTAATAAATTTGAATTAATAATAGTGTAAAAATTCTTAATAAATAATTTAAAAAAAGCGTGGGGTGCTTTTTAAGATATTGTCGAAATAATAAATCTTCTATTCTTATAGATATAAGTATTTTATTGACAGATATCAATAAAATATTTAGAACTATTGACACCATGCACCCTACGCTTTTTTTAAATTATTTATTAAGAATTTTTTAGTTTTTTTTTTAAACTATATTATATCGTAACGCCTACGTCAGGCAATGTATACGCCTTTTTAATAAGCGACCTCAGAAAATAATTAAATTAGCTTTTGTAGTATAAAGTATGTGACGTTTAATAAGTGTTCCCTGTGTCCCTTACGTTGAATAAAATATTTTGATTTTGATTTGAATTTTTTGAGGGTCCACGAAGGATTAAGTAGAGGTATTTTTTCACCTTATTTTTTGCGTTATTTTAGAGACACATTTACATGCCAATCAGACAGATGGCGAGTCCATGGCCGTTTGTCAAACACGACAACGATACCTCTTTGAACTTCTTCTTTAATAATTTCTTTATTAACCACGTTCCAATTACCTAGATCAAATCGTTCGGACGCTCAAGGACGGGAACGTCAAGAGTACTCGGAACCGACGAGCATGTATGAAGAGACTGATGAATGTGGACGTAGCGAAAGAGGTATGTAAGTCTAGAGAGAACTGGCGCTCTATAATCTCTGCCTACTCCGTTAGGGACTCGGCGTGATGATATGTATGTATGTCATCCTGATATTTTCCTTCGCCGTGCTCTTGTGGTGTGTCTTTAATCAATTAAATCGATTTGCATAAGTTTAGAAAAACCTCATTGGTACAGTCCCAATTCGATCTTGCGATCTTTGTGTTGCAGCCAACTACTCAAATCACTTGGCCACCACGACACTCTTATTTCATTTATATCTTTTTTATTCCTATTATCGCAGGAAGTTATGAACAAAATCTAACAAATACTTTTCTAAGTAGTCTTTTAACAGAAGCAGATTTTATAATGTGAGTCATGCCATTTTTTTTTCTAGAGAGACTTCGCGCTCAATTCGCTCTGCCTACCGACTAGGCGAGGGATTCAATGTGACATATATGTAAGTATATTTATTAATAGCACTATACATACAAGGAACTTAAAACAACTTTCAATAAGCTTCACGTGAAATTGTTTCGCTCTGATGAATTGTTTATGTTGACTGAAATCCCACGTCAAACTCGTAAATGAACTTTTCCAATCAACATGGCTTGTTTTAATTAAAATACCTTACAAACTGGGTAAGCATAGAGATGCGGGGTAAGTTCCTGAGGGACCTCTCCTGATTATTGTATAAATAAAGGGATTTCAAGTAATTCTGTTATTTATAATTAAATACAAGAACAATAAAGTTTTAAAAAGTCAAAGAAGGTTATTAATTAATTAATTAATTAATTACTAACTTCTAATTAATTACTAAATTAATTTGTTTGTGCTATGGCTAGTTATTAGTATTTTTATTATATTAACTACTCAGGCTTGTCACTAGACCATTTTGTTACTGAATTATTTCAATTCTTTTTTGTCAAGTAAACCTCAAGGCAGAATAAAAAATTGCAAAGGGCCCGGAACACCAAGAAAAGCAGCTATCAATCTTTATAACTTTATGATTATGTGTTAAAAAAACGATCGATTGATAATGTCATATGTTACTTGATACTACGATAGAGACTGTATATGAAATAATTATAATAATCAAGACGCCGTTTTGCAAGAACTACATATATACGAGTCCCATACCCAGAAGGCAGAGAGAATAGAACGCTAGTTATATTTAAACTGACAGGAACTAATACGATTAATGTATTAACTGCAATATGTTTTTGCAACGTATGTTACTAATACACCAGGTAGTCAAAACGTCAGTAGTAGAACGTCAATATCTTAAAAACAACATCTTAAAACAACTGTGTACGTACGAATGTTAATATATTGACGTACTGACGTGCACAATTGAAATGGGCTGAGTTTAAATTGAAAGTCTAAAATAGTTTATAGATAATAATTAGAACAAACATCCGATATATAATTTTTCATCAATTTTATGCGGTTAACATACATTTTTATGACATTTGGCTGTCAGTAATTTACGATGGACATGAACATGGATCCGCAATAAAATATATTCTTATCTTTTAGATAAGTACTTAGTTTTGGTGCCATGTTGACTATCACCAAAGCTTTTAGCAAATATTGCGATACAACTTGCTCTTTATCTAGCGGGTCGAGTACCTACTTATTTTATTTTGAGGTAATTCAAACTGGTATAGGAATTAACTCTTACTAGGCACAGTAACGAGCATTCAAAAATTACCGTATTTCAGGCATAAGTAGCGTAATGGAAGAATGCCAGTCAGTGTATGTATAGATTGACTGGCATTGTATATACATATTCATTACATATCTAAAGGCATTATGGCATTTGTCAATGTTCGTGACTGAACATTTTTTATTGAGAAACATTGTATCTATACCGATAGTGGTGGATGATTACAGCGTCCTCCATCTGACTACTACAACAACAACAATACTACTGCAACAATTGCCAAAGCTAGTCAGCTGGCGACCAGAACCGGCTTATTTCAAAAGTAAGCTTATAGATTGTAAAATTATTTTAGTTCGGGTACAGTTCATACAGAAACTATACAACAATCAGAGGCTAGTTTAGTATTGAAGACGAGAACGATGGTGCACTTGTTTGAACTAATTAAATATCACTTATACGTAATATTTTTTGCGGATTTGTTACGAATATCTTTCAGGTTTTGGTAAGTATTGTGATACTTTTAAGCTATTTGCAACGCATAAGAATACCTCAACACTTTACTACATAAGGTACTTTAGTATTACTTTATAATATTGATTCCTATATCTACGTTTCGCACGATAGTCGTGTAGGTCGATTACTAGACGCAATGAAGCATAATCGACCTACACAACCAAGCAAAAAACAATTTTGGCGTTTATAATGAACTTCCATTAAGGTTCTTCCTGAGATTACAGCACGATGTTCTTCAAAAAGGTTTTGAAAAGCTCTCTACCCGGTCGACAGTTTATTATTGTTTTTGTTATTAGAAACCTAAATTAACCTAGAATTGTTCTTTACTGTTTAAAATTATTATTCGTATACGGCGCAATAATGATTAATGCGTACTGGCGGCTGTAGCATACTTGTGTAAGTATTTACTAACTGGCTTTAATAAATAATTAAAGGTTTGATTTATGCAAAGTGACGTGTTTAAAAGCAATTGTGTAAATCGCGCGGAATATATATATGCCATACACACTTTCATGTTACTTCTGTATAACCGGTACGTATTGCACAGAGCAGTGTAACATTTTCGTCTAGTCTTGAGTATAGCATTTTACCAGAAATCGTGTAAACGATTCTCGTTTGTAGTACCAATTTCTTAGCATCCAGACGGGCACACTCGCCACTCCTTTCATTTCATGGCACACGACGACGATCTAAAAATAGGACCTATTTAAACGCCATCCCGTGTATCTGTTTATTTTCTATGTTTAGCTACTTTTGCATCTTGAAATAGAAAATAGCTAGCACAATGCAACGGGATTTAATTTAAAAAAATGCCTGTTTTCCAAACAGTTTTGTTGTTTATCTTACAAAAATCTCTCATCTCCTTAAATCAATATCCATCAATGAATCGTATTCATTATTATCGTATTATATCTTACGCTTGTATCTATGATTCTCTGAGGCATAAACGTACAATTGAATTATGTACTACGGTAGTAGAATGCGGCCCGCCTGATCTTTATATGCAAAGCCGACCCGAAAACACCGAGTATAATTCGAAAATTCAACAATTTTCTGAAAAGATGAAAAGGTTATAATTTACCTCTGTTACACATTCGATGGTATGTAGTGTTAAGAATGTGTGGTCCCTTAATTTAACTAGTGGAAACAACTTTATTGCGGTCATGACTTCAATATACATTCAGCGAGTGTGGATAATTTTACCGGCGTTCGTTCGGTCAATGCGCCGACGATTCCGGCGTCGTCGGCACCGAAATATCGGGCAGTTAATTGAAACTGGCGCCATTTTGCCCGATATAATGTGCAATCAAAATACTTCAATAACATTATGCACATCACATTTATGCATAGGATTATTATGCAGTATTAAATAACGTGGATGCAGTTCATTCTGCTCCGAAGCTGCCTATTAAAATGCTTGGTTTATGAATAATTTATTTTATCGCCACGTACACACACGAGTGTTAAACGAATTATTTTAACGCCCGTATTAAACTTCCATGTGGTATTTTAAACCTCTTGTGTATTATAAAATAAAAAATGAGTAATATTTTTTGACGGTCTTAATATCGAAGTTGAAGTAGATTTTTCATAAAGTTTAACACGGAAAGATATTACGATTGCGTCTTGAATAACAGCGGTGGCGCGAATGGCGCTTCCTTTATGAGTTTTTTATTCCCCCCTCTGGATAACTCTTCGCCGTTGATACTTTCAATCGCTTATTGAGAGCCGTCTATCTCAATGCCTGCACATCAAATATTGAATAAATTACCACTCGTTCATCTACGCCGAGCGTGCTCCCGTTAATCAATCAAATCAAATGACGGTAATTAAGTTTATCTCTTATGGGATTGTCAATATGTATAATATATTCAACGTTGATTTAATACCTATGCTTGAAACGATTCCCTTATGTTTAAATGGAAATTTGAGATTTTTAAGTAACACATACATATATACATACCGCCAAGTCCCTAACGGGGTAGGCAGAGAGTATATAGCGCCAGTTCTCTCTAGACTTGCATACCTCTTTCGCTTCGTCCACATTCATCAGTCTCTTCATACATGCCCGTCGGTTTCGAGTACTCTTAACGTTCCCGTCCTTGAGCGTCCGATCTATTTGATCCAGGTAGTTGGAACGTGGCCTTCCTCTGCCTCTTCTTGCACACACTTTTGCTTTGTATATCTATTTCGTCAATCTTTATATATATATATATATATATATATATATATATATATATATATATATATATATATATATATTCTTCACTCATTGTGTACTTTCTATGTGTCCAAGTAATACATAATAGAAAAATAGTTATTCGGAACTCCCTACAAATTTCCATCTCATTAGTCGTGTTAATTTAGTTTTCTTCCTCTCCGTAGAGGTCCCCGAAGAGGTAGGCGAATGACGAATATGCTGTAATTTTCAAGCACTACTGAACAAATATCGTAAACTCTTCCCTATGTTTTCTTTCATCACACTACTCGTGGTGTGATAAATCACTCATATTTAATCAAGTTAGAAAAATCTCATTGGTACAGATCGTGGGTTGAACCTGGAATCTTGATTTTGGAATCTTGACTTGAACCATCCGGCCACCATGATTCCTTGTCATTACACTCCTTAATACCCTTATATATTATTTCGTTCGGTTAAAAGTTGTTATGGTAACATTGTTGGAAAGTTAAAGTTAGACGCTACCGAGCTTATATTTAGCCCGACCTTGCTGTGAAAATCTATTTATTATTCATTTCGTAAGAATATGCTAAAACACGGTTTGGCGTTGGTGGAGTGAAAATAGGAGGAGAAAGATCTAATTTTAAAAATTACCACTTATTTTATTACTCTCGTGGTGGCCGAGTGAATTAAGAAGTTAACTGCGAAATCTTTGTTGCTGGTTTGCTCCTATCCTACTAATATTTTACCTACGCAAAAGAGAATGATAATATTTGTTGCTCATTCACGTTAGAATGGCTGAGCGGAATTAGACGAAATTTGGTCCAGACGTTGATTTCTAGTTGGACTAACACATATGATATGTTATATTCCAGAACATGAAAATCATTTAACAAGGGTGTCACTGCTGGGCACCTTGATTAATTACACCAGGAGCATTACCATGAAGAAAACATCGTGAGGAGAGGACCTTTCAGAAGATGACCGACCTATGTCAAGTCGTGCTTGTCGTGTAGTAAACCCATGATCTGTCACGTTGGTTATTAAGTATGTATATATATATATATATATATACATACTTAATAACCAACGTATATATCCTCAAGCCTTCCCCGAAGGGTCCCCGATGAAGTAGGCCAAGATGTATAGGTAGTACCCACAGACACACTTTCCGCCAGAGATATATTTTATGTGCCAACGTGACACCTATATACCTCTGCCTACCCCTTCGGGGCTCTTGTGGGAGGGCGTTAGAATTTATACATATTATGTACATTCCAGTATGTTCGAGTTAATGTGCAATACCTGATAAACGTGTCATGCTTGTAGTCAAATAAAAGGTAGATTAATTACCTTCATTTTACTACGAGCTACGGCTTTTTCATATGTATCCTAGAGATCAAAGATCATATCCTATCAAAGAGCTACATTGGTATATAGATCTTATTTGGATCTATCTAGATTCTTATTTTAGGTAATTAGATATCCGATGGTAATAAAACTTCACACCGTAGCGTGCCAATCTGTCTACGAACGGGCCGTAAATATCGTACAGATGGCTCCGACGGGATTCTATTTGTTGATATACATACCTGTACTGTATATTAGTTAGATCCCATCCCATTTCTTAGGGAAAATATATCGATCGATTGTACAAAAAGGACATATTTATAGCCACCAAGTACATGATATATCCTTTTGGCATGTTTGAAAAAGGATTGCGATCACGTTGTGGGAAGGCTTCAGGAATCCAACACACTTTTTTAAGCCTGTTTGTTAGTTAGTTCCTCTAACCACTCAAGAATTGGAATAACGCAAAGACCTTTGATGACTTTTTAGTGTAAAAATTTAATGAAAGCATAAGTCTGAACTAGATAGACACGATCATGGTGTATCGCAGAATTCAAAGTTAAAATAACTATAATATGAAACAAGAGAAGAGGGATGAAAATACTTACGTGTGCCATCGAACCGAGTGGCGATAGTGTCGAGGAAGGTGTTCTGGGGCGCGAGCAGCCCCTTGCGCACAGGCATCACCCCGCACGGCGCCCTCCGCGCTCACCCCCCACCTGCGAGCAACATATCAAATATAAGTCATGCAGAGTAAAGTAAAAGAAAGAGTAAAGTAAGGTAAATATTTATTGGTTCACAAAAAGAAATGTCTTTACGTCTTTGGATTTCTTCTGAAACGTATGCAAGTTTCCTCTCGATATTAATATCCAACATCGGGAAGGCGTGAAGATATACATATATAATAATAATAAATACTTATATCTAGACCTTTTTAAGCGTTATACTTAGGCTTAAAAATTATCTCTTACGTGGATTTATCCATAGTAAGTATACCTACAGACATAATTTTTATTGTTCTTCATGTACATACATGTTGTTGTCACCCAGTATGTTGGTTTGTATCAACATATTATAGTGGTCACAATATAAGTGAGTATGTAACAACTTTGATTTGCGAAGCGTGGCCCTACTTATGTTTCACCTTCGTCAGCTTATGAGACTTAATCCCTTGTTACTCGCATTTAATTGGTACATACTAGCTCCGTCCCGCGGCCGTTGCTAGCGGCAAGCTATGATCCCACGTGGATAATATTTCTTTAGGGGTTAAAGATCTTTTACTGTAACCTTGACAACGTGCATAGAAAATGTCACGAAGGCCGGTTGAATAATTACGACGTGAAAGCGCTACAATCGAACTACTTCCTCATCATAGTATGTATTTTTTTAATTGACTTGTTTTTAAGAAATTCGAAGAAATGCGAAATATATCATTTAAAAGGCAGCAATTTTTCATCATTAAGCCTCGACTTTCATTAGCCAAACTCCGTAAATCTTTCGGTATAATTAAGGTAACTCATAAACTGCGATGTTAGAATAACTGCTGCAGCCTTTCTACCTTCTCGTAAACTTTTTATGTTTCATAAATGCTATAGCAGTAAATATGAATTAATGGATTTCCGAGGTTACTTTACGCCCTTTTGCCATATTCTTTCAGTTTGACATAAACAAGTTGTGTTGATCTTGCAAGCTAGCCAAAGCCGTAATTCTGTACATAAATCCATTATTATGGTTTTTATAATTTACTAAGCTCACTCTATTTAGGTAACGCAACAGACCACATAGCGTACCTTTGTGGTGGTGTGTAAACAATGTAAATTATATGTTCATATGTATAGGGTGTCGAGAGTTTTAAATTCGGCGTAAATATATTCAGAAATTCTGATACCCATGCGGCAGATAGCAGGTGCGTCGTTACTCAAACTACACATGCGTGTTTGAATTCCTTCTCAAATATATGAAGGTTTCCTTACCATGTTTTCCGTCACCGTGAAGTTCGTAGAGTGTACTTAACAAATCTTGTAAGCTTAAGCTTAGACCAATTAATTGAAGTCGGGATTAGAAGTTTTTGCGTTGCAGGCCTATTTTCTTGGCAGGACCACTTACAGACGTACAGAAGTAACGTCATATATAACACATATAGAGGGCCAAAATAAATTTGCTGCTGTAACTATTAGTAGAAAAGTTAATTATATAATATATATAATAATATATCCTCACGCCTTCCCACAAGGGTCCCCGAAGGGGTAGGCAGAGGTGTATAAGTAATACCCACACACCCACTTTCCGCCAGAGGTATATTAGGTGCCAACGTGACAGATGGCGAGTCCATCGCCGTTACTCCAGCACGACTATACATACACTTTTGAATTTCTTCTCAGACGTATGCAGGTTTCCTCTCGATGCTTTCCTTCACCGTTCAGCTCGTGGTGTGACTAATCACTGTACTTAAGTTCAGAAAAAACTAATTGGTACAGTCGGGATTCGAACTTGCGACCTTTGCGTCGCAGGCAACTGCTCGAACCACTCGGCCACCACGGCTCAAAGTTAATTAACTTAAGATAATAAATAATTGCTACTTGCAATGTTTTGTACAATAACTAAGCCAGTAATGGATCTTTGCTACATGAATACATAAGCATAACACAATTTCCCTCGTAAACACCTCTTTCCCTTTATCTATATCCATCAAAATGATAAAAAAAGTATAATGTGATATCTACTATTGTACTTTATCTATCTACTATTGGTATACCTGTGTCTAACCTATTGGGGGACCTTTGCGAAATGTCATACTGGTTGATGTAAAAATACATACCTATTAAAAAAAGGAAAAAAAAGGAAAAAAAATCAGAAAGACGAGAGACATCTGTCTCTCTACTCCCTCTACCTACCTACTCCATGAAGGACTAGACATTATGTATGTGTACTAAAGGTTTCAAATTCATGAGACTTCGGATAAATATCCGAACCACCTTGCTTGTTTGATGTACGAATCACAAATACGCCGATACGTAGTTTTTAGTGAATCACATAACTGAACATATTCATATCACCAAAGTTATTTGTATTCAGTGGCAATGGATTTACACACGTGGCAATGGCATTCAATTCGACTCGCTGTTCTTTTTGCTACAAGTATTTGTATTGAAGTCGTCGCTTGGATGTACCTAGTGAAATTCGGACGGATTTCCGAATCATGACGACAACACCACGGACAGGTTTCCCTGAACGTGACGGGGACGGGTTTGGTTGTGATAGCGGGGCTGCTATTGGGATCATTGTTTAGCAAATCTACGCAGTAGTACCTGCCTTTCCATTTCTATTAATATATGTACGTAATAACGTCAACAATGTATCGAATATGTCGGTTTCATATCATTTTACGAGATTTTGAGAGGTAGATATAATTTTTTTCAAAATTATGCTCAGTAGGTAACCCTAATCTCAAGGTTTATACTTTAACTTTCCTTTAAGCAATGTTTTATTATTCTAACATTAATTGATTTAGTTTGTAGCCTCTTTTCCCGGATATATGTAAACGAAGGCGAGAAGTTATAATTATTTTGAATTTATTCTCTAGGTTTGTCTTACGATGTTTTCCTTCAAATACATATCTTGGTGTGATGATTTTTCGAAATAAAATAAATAAAAAAAGAAAATACTATATCAGTTCTTTCACGAACAACCTTTTCATAAAGTCCATCTGTCCGTAGTTAAATTATCAACAGGAAAACAGTAACAAAATAAAATATTTCGTTCCTAATCAAGCTGTTGAACGAATGAGTATCATTTTAATCTAATTTCTACAGAAATGGGATCCTATTCACCTTTGCCGTCTCTCGGTTAGCTATACAAGAAGCCAGAAAAACTAATTGGGTACTCTTCCTTATGATATTTTGATTAATTAGAACAGCGATACCTACTTTCCTCCTGAGACTTATAGAGAGATGATTGCTTTGAGTAGTTGGAGTTGTTTGGTACTTGTTATAGGAAGTTGTCCCATCTGCAAGACACGGAGCGACTACTAGCGCATGTAAGCGCAACTAGTACTGCAAATATTATTATGACTAAAAAAAAACATTTTAGTCTCTTCTGCTAAAATAAAATAATATAATAATAACTTTGATCGCCAATTCTTATTATACGAGCTTTAAGGTTCGTGTCCCAGCGGTCGATTCGAGTACCAATGAGTTAACAATTGAACCCGACCGCTCATAATTTAAAAGAATTATCACTAATCAAAAATAATATTCTACTTTCCGTATATGTTGAATAAGAAATACAAAGACACAATAGTCGTGTCCGACGGCGATGGCGCGTGACATGGCGATAGACCTCTACCTATATTATCTGTCATGTTGACACTTACATAATTATGTCTGCTAAAATAAAGGTATGTATTATCTACATCTGCGGGTACCCTTGTGAGTTGGTGTGATGAATATTCAACATAATTGCATTAACATTGTGCCATACTTCATGGATGAGGTAGTGTTCAATTAACCTCGACATCCGGTTTACAATATTTATATTTCTCACCCCTTCCCCCGAGGGTCTCCGAAGGGGTAGGCAAGGGTGTATATAAGTACCCGCACACCCACTTTCCACCAGATATATATTTTAGGTGCCAACGTAACAGTTGGCGAGTCCTTTTGAATTTCTTCTCAACTCAAACGTATTCAGATTGCCTCAGATGTTTTCCTTCACCGTAAAACTCGCGGTATGACTAATCACTGTACTTAAGTACAGAATAACTTACTGGTACAGAAAGGATTCCAACTTACAATCTTTGTGTTGCAGCCAACTACAATGACAACGAAAACCATTACTGCAGGATCACTACTGGTTTGTAGTGATAACATTCAAATTTATTACGAAGTCATACATTAACCAACCAAATTAATTAATATGAATTGCATTGAGTGTTATCGAATCGCGAAGCGAATGCACTCACTACAGCCAATTTTAAAGCCAATATGGAATATTGAATGGGGATGCAATTAAAATATTGGAAAGCAACGCATATTCGAATCGAACTTGCGACCTTTAACACAGAAAGCAGGGGGAGGGATGCCCTCTCCTTCGTACGTCAAGGTAAAGTGTATCTGAAGTGTATAATTTTAACATCGTATTATCTCGCCGAATCCTGTACGCAGTATGCAAAGAGACAGAGCTCTAATCCATTTTAATAGCGAGTCAAGGTGACCAATTATTCAAAAGTCCATCACTACATTCGAAATTCCATCAATAAAAATTTTTACTCTAAAACATGTGCCAGAGAAACAGTGCCTAGATCGGGAATTATATAAATAGTAGCCGGGTTGAAATGTAATATACCACCTTCAAAGCCTGTTGGTTGCCAATGAGGACATTCGATTGCCAGTAAAAACTTGAACCGGCTTCTGTTAGAAGTACGGAAATGAGAACATTTTTAAAATGCGAAATAAAATGTTCAAAATCCGGTGATAAAAAAGTCTTTTATACTTGACAAGTTCATTACGGTACCTACTCGAGATTCTTTCTTATGAATTGCTTACAAATTTCTCAAGTGTGGAAAAACATGAGTGCTTTTAAATAAGGAATTGTTCAGTCACTAAGTCAAAAATTCGTCAGTTTTAGTATTTGGCTTGCCGTAGTAACTTTACGTCTGTATCAATCTCACTGTCGTCATCTGTCGTCAGCCGTAGCAATTTGAGACAAAATCAAAATCAAATCAAAAAACATTTTTTTCCTATATGGGCCTATAGGGCTCTTATAAAACGTCGAAAAAGGTGCACGGTTCGGGTTGGTCGTTTCCATGGAGAAGAACCGGCAAGAAACTCCATGGTTTGAGTATGTTTCTATCGCATGTGCCTATTGGCACTTGCTCTGACTAGTTTAGGATCAGTGAGCTTGTATTAAATGTCCTGGAAAAAACAAGCTTCATATTTCTATAACTACTTTTTAACAGAAGGATATTCTATCGAATTATCTCCACCTTCTATATAAATAGCTATACTTAGCCACTATGTATAATTTATTTATCGCGTTCAATGATCTTGCCCTTAACAATTCACCACAGTTGGCAGTCACCCAATCCTTGACCACACATCATAAGTCATTGTTCCATTTCTCTTCAATTTTACGGATTAAACAGTCAACTATAATAATTTATTTAGACTTTAATCCAGAAAATTTACACTAGTATAACCTCTGAGTACCGTTCGGCAAGGCAGAGAGTATAGAGCTATTCCAGAGGAAAGGTACTTTTCTACAGACCTCGTTATACCCATATTAATAAATCATCTAGACATTTCAAGGAATATTATTATTTATGTGCCTTCTTTATAATTCATTTTATTGCTACGCGTCTACGTCTTTTAGCAATAAGCATATAACATGGATCATAAAACAGCGTGCAAGCATATGATGTCATATGTTTTAGGCACTTATCTCGAAACAAATGACGGCGTTCATTTAAGAAGTATTCCACTTCGCATACAGAGTTAGCAGCCGGTCGCCGATATATATGTATGATCACAACATAGCTGATTTATGTATCTTGATAGACAGATGGATCTATACCTAGTGATATCATTAATGCGAAAGAAACCTTCTGCTTCTCTGTCGGCTTAGATTGTACGCCTTAACCATTCAACACTCCTTGTTGCATTTAATTTATACAGAGATTTGAGTAAGGCTCAATATGCTTATATCATATTGAACTATATTCCAACCAGATTTATTAGTTCGCGCATAGGTATGATATATTAAAAAGTTTGTTTTTCTTTCTTTTCGCTTATTCTGCTAAGCATTTTCACGTCCACATTGGATTGTGGAAATAAAGTGAATAGATCCCGAATAGAGAGAGATTTTGACGGGCAGTAAAAGTGCCAATTAATTATACGGCGAATCCTGGATATGTCAGAGGAAGCATGAAAATATAATAAACGCAGATGAGAGGCGTTCCCTTTGAAAGATGTGCGCTGTAACGATATTATACCGAATCCGCAATCAAGACATACGCAAAGCAACTGGTGTGAACGAAGGTCTGATTGTGAAGATGGACAACGGCATGTTACGTTAGTTTGGACATTTAGAAAGGATAACAAAGATTTGAGAAACAGATATACACTGCGAAAGTGTGTGGAAGAAGAGGCAGAGGAGACCCACACGACCGACCTAGTTCAAATCGATAGGACACTCAAGGATGCAAATGTCAAGAGTACTCGAAACCGGCGAGTATGTACGAAGAGACTGTTGAATCTGGACAAAGCGAAAGAGGTATGTAAGACTAGACAGTTCTGGCGCTCTACTTTCTCTGCCTACCTCGTTAGGGACTTGTGGTATCAACACGCGTCCTTCGTCTATCAATCACGTACATGCATACATATTTTTGCAAGTATATTACAAAAAATGTTTAAAATATTTTTTATATATTGCTACTCGTCTAGCCCGTTAAAATAATGTTACACAGGTAATATAGTATACCTTTGTGATATCGATATTTAACGAAATAATGTAGAAACCGTTTATTATTAAAAGCAATATATGATAAGGCGATATAAGGGAATTTATTTGATAGGTATTTCTAAAAGGTCTTTGTTGGATTTACCTAAGAAATACCGTACCAAGAAAATAACAGCAAAAGGGATTGTTAAAATAAATTCATCTTATTCGACCCTAGTACTGGTGGGTCGAAAAATATCTGCCACGCACCGGCGGAAATACCGTTGGGGGCGCATTTCGGTCCGCCGCCACACCAGATGAAGGTTTATGATTTTACTTGCCGTAGCCAAGGTGCTCTACTCTCTGGCTTGGAACGTATTAATAGTAAAGGGTTTTTTTATTAATCTCCACATGCTCCCTCATGCTCCCCCATCTCCACACTCCACAAGCACCCAAACAATGTACCTATACATATAGAACTTAGTTAGGTTCAAAGAGTTACAGACTTACTACATTGAAATACATAATTTTTTTCAAAATACACAAATATTTTTAACTAAGAATATTCTTAAATTTTGCGACAACTAAATGTAAATACATGAGCAAAGTATATTTTTATCTTGGACTTTGGAATAAACAAACAATACCGCCTGATAGGTATTTTGTTTCATGTCTAAAGAATACTTGACCGACATCGTAAGGCGTGCGTATCCGGCTCTGATCTCATTATTGGATCCCGCTGTTATCTAGATTGTCTGAAAATTTACATGTTTGCAGACGTCCAAGATAAGATGCCACCGTTGGAAATAATTTACCCCCGTCCGATACACTCCTTCCCTTATCTCGAAGATAAGGCGTCCAAGACATGCCGTCATCGAATCGGATGACGACATAACGGTCCTTCAGGACGCCCGACAAAAACATACCAACACTACACAAAACCGACCACATTTACTGTAATATTCTGTAATATCCTCGCCGGCGAGGCTCGACGCGAATAAGCCGTAATGTTCCCTCCCGACCCCCGCCGCAAACGCCGGCCCGCGCCGAGCCAGACGCGCAAATCCCGCCCCCAATTAATATTTAAATAAAATTACCAGTCCAGCCCAGCTCCCTTGCTCGCGATCCAGCAACGCCCTAAGCCGAGGTTCGTACCCCACAGGGGGTGCCCTTAGCTGTTTTGCTTAGAAATAAAGTGCCTGGCTGGAGGCCTAGGTCTCGCCATTGACCGGTTAAGTAGCAAAAGTTCCTGCAACTCACGCTACGAGAGAAATACAAAAAAAAATTTATAATTATAATTTACCCATTGGTTTTTTTACAGTTCGCCAGATGGTGGGCGGCTATCGTAGCCTATACGCGCTACCTGAGATATCCCGCAGTTGCCAACCTTAAGATGACGGATCCCAGGTCTGCCATCGTTCCGGGCGGATTTCTATAAGCAATTCTATCAGAAAGCAAAGCCATTTAGGTGCAATTTTCTGTGAAGTGGAGGTACCTACTGCACAAGTTGGATAAGAGTAATTTAGGGATGCTCTCGCCTTCAGGGACAGTTTTATTGCTTTACTTTTTTTTCTTTAAAAGGCAAGCATTCATACAGCCAGCGTGACTATTCGTTTACTGCTTTGATAAATTTCCAATCGTCCTTCACAATAAATAACTCCGTTATCTAATCACAAGGTCACGTTACCTCAGCCGTTGCGATGTAGTGATATCGCATAGATTTAATCGTCTAAATACATAAGTTACCCTTCAGTGCATTACGCTATACAGACAGCGTTTTAATTAGATCACTATATACATACATACATATCATCACGCTAAGAGTAACGGGTAAGCAGAGAGTAGAGCGCCAGTTTTCTCTAGACTCGCATTCCTCTTACGCTTCGGCTACATTCATCAGTCTTCATACACGCTCGCCGGTTTGTGTACTCCGAGTAATCCTGAGGTTCTCGTCCCTGAGCGTCCGATCGAGTCCAAGTTTCAACTACCTAGATCAAATCTAGGTAGTTGAAACTTGGTCTTCCTCTGCCTCTTCCTATGTAATATATATATAAAAGATAATCCCTTACGTCCAGTCTTGTCTAGACATAAAAATAGATAATTTTGGATTGAGAAAGTTGCATATTTTCTTATTGACATTAAATACTTATACTTTTGCAGCGAATGCATCCAAACTTTCAGAGCCTGTAATTTCATTTCCTTCAATTTCAGAGCATGTATTCACAAAACTCTGGCCATGCTCAAACGCTTTTATAGCTTGTACTTTATTTGTACAATCATGTCATGTACATTAAAATCATACACGAACACGCCGTCTTAAAAATGCGATAAAGCACTTTATGGTACATTGAACTTTTCACAGGCAGATTCAAATAATAAACAGAGGACTCCATTAAACTCTCAATTTATGCTTCGAGAGCTTGCCTTATTTATTTGTAAACGGTACTCATTAGTTGTCTTTATTTACTTATTGAAGTATAATAATAATAATATATATCCTCACGCCTTCCCACTAGGGTCCCCGAAGGGGTAGGCAGAGGTGTATGGGTAATACCCACACACCCACTTTCCGCCAGAGGTATATTAGAAGTATGTGTATATAACTAGCGGCCCGTCCCGGCTTCACACTATAATTTTTTTTCTTGCAATTAAAATAGCCTAATATATTAATCAGTGATAATGTAGCATTCAAATGGTGAAAGAATTTTTAAAATCGGTCTAGTACTTTTTGAGCCTTTTCCTTACAAACATAGGGGTCCCCGAAGGGGTAGGCAGAGGTGTATAGGTAATACCCACACACCCACTTTCCGCCAGAGGTATATTAGGTGCCAACGTGACAGATGGCGTGTCCATAGCCGTTACTCAAGCACGACTATACATACGCCTTTGAATTTCTTCTCAGACGAATGCAGGTTTCCTCTCGATGTTTTCCTTCACCGTAAAGCTCGTGGTGTGACTAATCACTGTACTTAAGTTCAGAAAAACTCATTGGTACAGTCGGGATTCGAACTTGCGACCTTTGCGTCGCAGGCAACTGCTCGAACCACTCGGCCACCACGGCTCTAAATCTTTCCTCTTTATAATATTTGTATAGATGTATGGGCCAAACCTAAATTGCAACCTCTAACCGATAAAAGGGTCGCCATCAACAAGTTTTTGCCGGTTAGGAAACTGGTGGGTGCGACCTTAATCGATAGTCTGTCTGGCCCTTTACCTACACTGCCCACGTTATATGCCGAGCAGTGATTTGTAGCGGTTTAACTCTCGTTCTTTTCAATCAGGCCCGTTAGAGATAAGAATAAGGATTCTATATATGTATAGATTTAATGATTTAATGATTTAATGGGATAGACTTTCGCAATACGTGTTTTGATTTTTTTATAATTTTTATGGAGAAATATTCACGTCTTCCCATATAGATCCCCGAAGGGGTAGGTAGAGGTGTGAAAGTAGTTAGTTACCCATACACCCACTTTTCACCGGAGATATAGGTACTTAAGATCCCAACATTACATATGGCAAGTCCATCGCCGTCCCTCAATTCAATACAGGTTTCCTCTCGTTGTTTTCCTTCACCATGAAGCTCGTGGTGTGACTAATCAATGTACATAAGTTCAGAAGAACTCATTGGTACAGTCGGGATCTTGCAGTATTTTAAATTAAGCACCATAGTTTTTTTTCCAAATCCAAATCCAAATTAAAAAGTCCAAATTTCTGAACCACAATAATTTTGTTGTACTGTAATTGTGTTGTAACATTGTAATACCGTTACGTAATCGTATCGATCACTGCAACTTCAAATCCCATTTATCATTTGTGTGGTGGTTAAGGAGTGTTTCCGGTTCGAAATTCAACGATCGCAACTGATAATCATAATCCTCTGATAATATCTAAATTGGGCGATAAAATATAATTCGCACTGATAAACATAAAAGTTGGCTGCTGAATATTAATGGCAGTATTTGGCAATGGGGATACGTGATTTCAGTGAGATTATAAGAATGCAGCCAATCCCCGAAATCTTGACTGTTTCAAAAGTTGCAGCTCATTTGAAGTAACGGTGCTACTACTATTAAAGTTGATGTTGACAGAAATAATAGATTTGAGTCACTACTGGCCCCAATTACGGAGGAACAGAACAAATTGCAACGTCTATTATTGCTTGAACAGAAATACTCCTGGAAAGTAAATTCACAACAAACGTACTATAATAGGTACCCTTAAAATATGTTGTTGAACAACACGATGACGTGCGTAGAAATACAGAAAGACTACATTTGTAAACCTCGAAATGTTTTATACCACTAATAGCTCAGAGTAGTTGCAGGCAGATTAGCTCGCGAAAAAAATACATGCTATTTAAATATAATACTCATACGTATATCATCACGACGAGTCCCACAGACACGGGTGAGTAGAGATTTCAAAGCGCTAGTTCTTTCAAGACTTACCGACCTCTTTCGCTTCGTTTACATTCATCAGTATTTTTATACATGTCGCCGATTTCGAGTACTCTTGACGTTCCTAATACCCGACTTCGAACTTGACGTTTATAAACTCTCGTCCTGAGATTTGAACCATGAGAATATCATACATATTCGTATAATGAAACTTAATAAATATGAGGTTATTACATATTGTTCGTTTTAATCAAAATTAAGCCTTTTACGATTGTATTTTACTTATTATGTCTGAGGTGTAATATAATCGCTCAGATTACCTGCGAGCGTCGCGAGGTTAACGATGTTACACATGTAAATTAAGCCCTTCTCTCATAACAAACTCGTCGCTTTCAAATTTTAATAACGTTCAACATGGAACCGTACTTTCATATAATGAAAAAAAAAAAATGAATGAATGAAAATTGAAAGTAGTCGAAAAGTTTCAATGAATTTTGTCTAAATTAGCGCACCAGAGGATAGATTGTAACTAAGTTGAAAAAGTTATCTCAGATCCTTTATTCAAATTGATTTACATAACTAATTGAATAGGCCAATTTTATTCTATAAGCTAGCAGTTCCCGCGACTTCGTCCGCGTAGAATTTGACTAAAAAGTTATTGTTCAGTTCACAAAGTTTACGATAATTTATTAATTCTGTAACTCAATATTTTTATAATTTTAACTTGTATTGTAAACTTTAATGTAATACTGTTATTTGTCCCAATATAAAAAAAACAATATAAGTTCTAAATAAATAAACAGAATTACGTGATATAAGCCCCAAATCGTTGTCACACCGGTATGAAGTGGTTATCTGGTTGAATAATTGATTTGTGTTTTCTTTGTTCAATGTTTATGTCAGCCGTCAGTTAGGTTGCGCCTCAAGCCCCAATCTATCGTCCCGTGATCTCTTCATTTATATACGACTACATGAGGTAGAAATAATTCACATGACATGAACTGTTTCTGATGCTCTCATAAGCTTAACACTCCGGCCCTTGCCGCTCTCTAACTCATCGTGGCATTAGTCATTGCACGTTGTAAAGTTGTAAAGATGTATTTTCCCTATGCAAAAGGATATTAATTACGCGCTGCTAACTATCATATGTGTTGATAAAATTCGTTGCGCTAGGCGCATAAGAGTGAAATGGATGAGTTTTTCCCTGCCATCAGAACACAATAGGGTAACACTTATTTAACATTAAGGCACTAACTTGAACCTAACGCCTTTGATTTTTCCTTACTTCGTTGATTTACTAGGTAGGTATTGTAATAACGAAAAGCTTGGCACTGGAATTTAAGGTGTTTTTCATAAAAACGCGTTTTTGGTATTCTAGACTAAACACGTATGGTATTTCAATTGAAACATATTTATACTAACGAACGAGATTTTTTTTTATTGAAACCAATGATTATTCACACATTTAACCGTTTTCCTTCTAGTAAATACCCTTAAACTCTATACACGCTCCACTCTCTCAGCCTAACCCGTAAACCCGATGTTAGATTACACGTCAAACCATTTTTCAGTTTTTTCTTAATTTATACAAAGTCATTAATCACATCTGCTTTAGCCGTGATTAATCGGTTACGGCGCAGGAGAATATTGGGAAAAAAATATTAGTACATCCGGGTATTAAAATTGCAATCTGTGCGTTTCAGGTCGCTCGAACCACTCGATCACCACGTGACGGTAGCGTTCACAAGCTACTTTAAGCCTAAACTGTATACCTACAAAATACGTACCTATTACCAGTCCAGTGCGTAGTCTGCACGACGCATAATACATGTGCAAAAAAAAAATATTCGGAAGTTTAATGAAATGTGTTTATAGTTTTATTATAACTTCGCTCTAAGTTAGTCTATTTGTTAAAAGGATTACAATTTTAATAAATTATATTTATAAATAAAAATTTTCGTTAGCGTCAATCCCGAAACGATTATGAATTCTAAGTGACCAGACAGTTTTCACCATAAAATTCTAGTGTAGAACACGCTGGAATTCATAATTCAAGGTTACAGCTAAGTATTTGCTATTAAGTGTCCATATTGTCCAGTGCTTCATGGAGTGGTACTAAAAAATAAACCGTATCCGAATCCGATGCGATCCTGACATACATAAGTTTGTTTCTTTCCCAGTGTAGGTAAGAACTCGAGCGAGATTTTATACGTATTTATCTAGTATTAAACAGGTTTAAAAGGGGTGCAAGAAAGAATTTAGGGATTATTTTTGCTCAAATCTTAAAAGAGAATCTTTATCTTACCAACTGTTTTCGTAGAAAACGTAAATCTTAAATCCCTTAAAATGTCTCTATTTATATAAATTTTATAGAATATATGCATTTAGATTGCTATATAATATGTTTGATCTACAACATCAAAAACAGTTGTAAAACTTCATATTCACACCTTCCCACAAGGGTCCTCCAAGGGATTATAAGATGTGTTCTTCCAAAAATGTGTCTAATTAGATCCAACCCAGAATATAGTCGCAAAGCAACTGGTGTGAATGGCATGGAATAAAGGCATGCTATAATTAATAAATAATATAATAATATATCCTCACGCCTTCCCACAAGGGTCCCCGAAGGGGTAGGCAGAGGTGTATAGGTAATACCCACACACCCACTTTCCGCCAGAGGTATATTAGGTGCCAACGTGACAGATGGCGAGTCCATCGCCGTTACTCAAGCACGACTATACATACGCCTTTGAATTTCTTCTCAGACGTATGCAGGTTTCCTCTCGATGCTTTCCTTCACCGTTCAGCTCGTGGTGTGACTAATCACTGTACTTAAGTTCAGAAAAAACTAATTGGTACAGTCGGGATTCGAACTTGCGACCTTTGCGTCGCAGGCAACTGCTCGAACCACTCGGCCACCACGGCTTTACGGCACGACTTAAGTTGCGTGAACTTATTCAGAGCTCCGTTCTTATATTGTACTAAAGCTGTGAACCGAAAAAATGTTAGAGCGTTCTATTGTCCACGATTTCCAATTGGAAACTTTTCCCATAACCGCCCGCTTGCTCGCTCTCATTTTGTTTGAGTTTCTTTGACTGTACATACTTGACAACTTGCCATGAATACAGAAAAATAAATACACCGCGAGGTCCATGTTTCCATTGCAATTATTTCTTAAAATAACGAATATTCGTAACAAAGATGAGGATCTCTTAGGGTGACATTGCGACCATGTAATGAATGGACAATGTATGGATATATGTAATTTTTTGATTTAACAAGTGGCAAAGAATGATGCTCGACTGATAGTAAGTGGTTACCGACCTTATTACCGCAGAATGTCTTGGGGTTTCTATACAAGTAAATGTTTACTAATATTTATGCAGAACGCGCAAATCTCAGTATTACCTTTTTTAAATTACATTACATTACAATTTTGTGTTAGACAGCTCGTTTATTGTATTTGAAAGTTATATATTATCATGCTAGTATGCAAGGATATAAAAATAAAACAAAAAAAATACGTGGGTGAAGCTATAGGGCACAGTTAGTAAAGATTTCGGCTTCTACAAACAAGATATATCTTATAGATTTCTGGATAGTGTAAAAACACAACTATCCGAGTGCCCTTTGCCTATTTTAAGGTCTGGAGGTCCTACCCTAATCAAGCAACTCCAATTCTAAATGAGAGATCGACACTGGCTCCCTACAAAGCAAATAAGTTGAGGCAGAAGGATCCATTCTACCTACTGGTGAAACTTAGCTCCCGGTTGAGGTTTTCCCTGGAGAGTATAACATGAAGTTCTTCAAGAAGGATGTGAAAGGTTCCTGCAGGGTGGATGAAGTTGCGCCTGGTGTTGCAAGCGTCCTTAGGCGGCAGTCCGCATGCTTGCTTGCCACCCTTGTGGTATAAAATGTAGATCTATTTAAACCGACCCACTTTCGGACATTCCATCAAGCTCTCATTATAAACGTAACGACGATCTGGTGGCAAAATTATTAGGTTGTTTTCCTATTTAAATTATGCGGTAATTTTCTCGTAAATTTAATATGGGTTAGTATTTCAAATAGACGTTTTGGGCCGAGAAGTGTGAATAATGGAGTTAGAAGTAACTGGCAGATGAATTTTAATTTGTCTTTTAACTCAATTAAATTATTTCTTTCCCGTTCAAGTTACATAACTGTATTAATCTGAAGGTTCGTTATGAACTTTTTCCAAAGTAAAAGTAAAATAACGAATGGGTGTTTGGGGATCCAATTCAATTATTGAGATAAGATTGTATAATACATCCAAGGAAACGCGAAGCCGTAAGTTATCCCACCCTCTTCGATAATAATAACGCTGGGAATATATTTAAGCCTGTAATGTGGAAATGAATTAGATACATTAATCTCAATATCATTTATAGTATGTAAATTGATGATTACTTGGGTTCTATTAGTAATTTAGGTTAAGCTTACGGCGTATCAAGTAAAATCTTAAATCAGAATACAGTGTTGTATTATCTCACACTTTAGTGCCCAAATTTTTTAACAATTCCGCTATGTAAATCAGATGCTTTGTTAATATCAAGTGAAATGGACCAAAGCGAAGCGAAGAAGCCAAATAATGCTGTGAGTAAAGCGAAGAGATTAAATTAACTAAGAGTACAATGTTTTAAACTGCCACTCTATTCAGACATTTTTCAACACGTATGCATGTATGCAAAATCACGCTTATTAGCTAGGTAGGCACCTGCTTCTGCCGGCATCTCCGTGTGTTTTAGAATTGGGTCGTCATGCTGATGTGATGAGCGTTAATGTCTGCTACACCGTTTTATACTACTGCAGTAAATATCGCATTTTTTATGTAAATTATAACTATGCTTTCTGTTCCCAAATAGATAAATAAATATCGTAAGTCATGGTGTGGAGTTTATAGAAAATATACATACGTTTCGTCCCAAAGTCTGGGCAAATCTTCTTTCGGCAAAAACCTTATTTGGATTTAATATTTGCCTAATCAATCCAGCTGCAAATACTGTTAGTTCGCATCAGACTTCAACTAACAGTATTTGACAGATCAGTATCAGACTTAAATTGAGAAAGTCAACAGTATTAGCTTTATATATGGTATGTACATTTTGCCAAGCACGACTACACATACGATGTCGTATCATGGAAACTTATACAGTTTTCCTCTTCATGTTTTCTTTACGAAAAGCTTACGTAATGATAGGTTATATTGATACTTTAGTAAAGAAAATGTACCGACCCGACTGCACCAATGAGTTTTTCTGAACTTAAGTACAGTGATTAGTCACACCACGAGCTTTACGGTGAAGGAAAACATCGAGAGGAAACCTGCATACGTCTGAGAAGAAATTCAAAGGCGTGTGTATAGTCGTGCTTGAGTAACGGCGATGGACTCGCCATCTGTCACGTTGGCACCTAATATACCTCTGGCGAAAAGTGGGTGTGTGGGTATTACCTATACACCTCTGCCTACCCCTTCGGGGACTCTTGTGGGAAGGCGTGAGGATATATATAGTAAAGAAAAAATCTTTGGTTCATTCAGATTATTTAAATAATAAAAAAATAATATCACCTAGTCAAGACCTATGTAGCTTGCGAATCAGCAACGCCCTAAGCCGAGGTCCGAACCTCTGGGGGTGCTCTCAGCTGTGTTAGCTTAGCACCCAATTAGTGCTTGAATGGCTTAGTGGATGGAGACTTTTTGGTCTTGCTATTGTTGTGTTAAGTATCAAGAGTTCCCGGAACTCGAACTACGAGAGACAATACCAAAACAATTTTAGAGTAGTGATTAAAACTTCTTTGCGTTGCAGAATCACTCGGCTAAAACGAATTTAACGATTCGCCTTATTATGTCTTCAGCTCTCCACCTATATCCGTGGAAAAAATCACGGCAATCCGTTGATCCGTTTTGACATGAAATGAACAAACACACTTTCCTTGTACTCAGTATAGCTTAAATAACTTTTTTAGAGATATATATTTGGAAGTTTGATATTTACTTTCCTCTGCTGGCTTTTATGCTCCAACAGTGAAAAGCATTATTACTATAGTATGGTAAAACCAGCACACTCAACGAAACGAACAACCTCACGAAAATTATAGATACTAAACACTAACACATAATGTTTTAATTGTTTCAAGTTCACTTATTACCTACTAATGAATATATAAGAAATTGTTCTAGTCTAAAATTGTTGGCTATTGTTATCATAGATACAGAAAGCACGTAGGCTATCTGTTCTATCGCACAAATTGTTGTTTAGGTTATACTTACCCTTAAATTGCAAGTCAAATTGGTGAACTGGTAGTTGTTATAGGTATATATTTTGGATTTATAAGTGTAAACGTGCACCGCGTATTAAACGTAAACATTTAGACATTTTGACGCTAAATTATTTCGCTTTACAGTCTAAAGGAGGTTATACGCTTGGCTTTAGTTCGATTATCACAAGATGTGATAGAAAAATACCTTTCTGTCTCTAGTCATATATTTATCAGGTATTTATAACGTCTTTCAGGACTTCTGTGGACTCATGTAGGCATGACTACTAATTTGGTAATCTCTTTAAGGCTTGAATATACGTCTTTTACAGCATTCAGATTGGAGAGGACTGGATTAATTAGAATTTCAACTTTTGTTTTAGTAGGTCACTTCGTGGCCGAGCTCGATCCGTTACGAAACAAAATTGTATTAGATCTTCACTTGTTTTATCAATAAAATTGCGCATGTTTCAAAATACACTAATTCGCATAGTTATTATTTATATATATCATATAGGCTAGGCGTATTTGTCGGTTTTGGATAAATGTATAAGTAAGTAACACGTTGGTTCTCCAAATTATGTAGGGGGTACTTAAATTCAGGACTGAACGAAAAAGGACTAAAAAATTATAAATTAAATAAAACATTAAAACAATGCGAAACAGTGTATTTTATTAACAAGCAAAGAAACACCAGGTTCTAACTAAAAAAATTGTAACAGATAACAATAAAAATAAAAATACCCAAGAAAATATGGTACCAAATGAATATGACTCTCCCTATAATCTTGTAGTAGTTGTATATATATGAAAAGCCGTGGTGGCCGAGTGGTTCGAGTAGTTGCCTGCGACACAAAGATCGCAAGTTCGAAACCCGACTGTACCAATGAGTTTTTCTGAACGTAAGTACAGTGATTAGTCACACCACGAGCTTTACGTTGAAGGAAAACATCGAGAGGAAACCTGCATACGTCTGAGAAGCAATTTAAAGGCGTATGTATAGTCGTGCGTGAGTAACGGCGATGGACTAGCCATCTGTCACGTTGGCACCTAAAGTATATCTCTGGCGGAAAGTGGGTGTGTGGGTACTACCAATACACCTCTGCCTAGCCCTTCGGGGACCCTTGTGGGAAGGCGCGAGGATATATATTATAATATTGTATATATATTTATATTTACACCTAATATAAGTTTAAACTACATAAATAAATTGCGCAAGTTACTAGATAGCTTAAAATATACAAATGTAAATGTCTCAACCCTTTTTTGGTTGAGTTGCTTTTGTCCACCCGAAGTGTCAGACAAATGAGAACATTGTGAGAACACTGGGTGGTATTTCAGAAATTAATCACTAGACTATGAATTAGGTAAAACGTACCTGCAAAGTGGTACCAGAATATTGTTCCACTTTATTTATTCTGTCTTTGGGTTAGTTGAACGAGTCTTCTTTGTAAAGTTTACTCCATGTCCTTACTGTGTAAGCAGGTACTACGCACCCAGTTAATACTATATGTATATACCACCCTCCTCCTATCTTATTGTATGTAGAATTATATAAGACTTGAATTACTACTAAATACATTATTGATATATTATTAATGTAGTCCTTTCGGTTGTAAACTTAATTTTTTCTTTGTGTCTTGGCATGTAGACTAAAATAACCTCTTCATCTGTGAGTGTTCTTCATATTGTTCTAAATATGCAAGTGCAATTAAGCACCTGGCTTAACATAACTTAAAAATAACTTTTTATACAACATCAGCTTATTTGAATGATGGCCATGCATGGCAAAGAATTGCTCCTCTTGTAGAGAATGTATATGTAAGTTTGATCTTTTTCTACCTCTACCTAAAAGGGAACAAATGTTAAAAAAGAAAACCGGGGAGTTTGTTTCGCCGTTCCTTCTCCTGACAGGTTTTTTTTCTTGGGAGCGGTGGTAACTTTAGTTTTTTATTTAGTATTTGACGTTCAATAAGTGTTCACTGTGTCCGTGTTTTTTACCGTTTGTTACCGTGGCGTCATAATGATATGCATTTATTCAAGAGTGCGAAAGGTACAGATTTCATCAGAATCATGTGTCTCACTAACATTTCTAGGTAGGTAGCATAACGGGTTTCCCGTCCGAATTTGGAACTGCTCGACTAGGCAGGACCTCCCCATAGAAGTCCATAGCCTAATAACACACTTTATTTGTATGCTGTTCCTGCGCGATGAATAAGGTTTCCAACAATGAGCTCCTTGGGGAAGGGAAAGGATTGTTATATTGTGTTGGCAGCAGAGGAATTAGTCCCATTATGCTGCCAACTTAGTATAACTCTCCGAACAAAGAGTGGCAAATAGACTACGGTAACCGTTTTTCATCAGGTGGGCTGTACGCTTGTTCTCCACTCTTGTTGTATTTCTTAATAAAGAAACATGTCTCTTTCATATTATATAAAAGTTGACAATAGCGCGTCATAGTACGGCTAAATGATATGATTACGTTCCAATAAGGTTTTGATTAATATATCTCACATAACAATGAGCGCACCTAATATGTAGCATTGAGTTCAAGGGTAATCTTATGATATGGGAAAAGTGAATTGATTAACCCAATCTTTCCTAATCTATGCTTCTATAGTAATATTATAAGGAGGCAGAGTGTGTTTGCACGCGATAATCTCCGATTACGACAATGTGCAATTTATTGAGGCAAGCTATATAGGCTATATCATCATGCTACTACTTAAGGGAGCGGATTATCTATTTTATTGCGGATATTTACTTAGCAATAAAAGCAATGGAGTTTTTTTGTTATTATCCTACAAATATTCTAAATGCGGAAAATTGGCACAAAGATATACTTTTCACTCATAGGGTTCAACCGCGAGGCATATCTCATATCATACAATTGCCTTCCGTTAATGATCGCCAAAGTAACAGGTAAAAAAAAAGGTTTTTAACAGGTTTCAAAGGTAAAAGAATCAGCGTAATCTTGCTTTTAGGATATCAAACTATTTAGGTATTTAACGCAATTACTCAGAATTTTAAGACTAGTGGATTTTTTAATTTCTTTCCAATGAATATTAATCTTGGAATTGAACTTTTATTTCTTTACTTACTAAAGAAAATTATTTATAACATTAATACTTGGTTGATTATTTACTTCTAAAAAAACATAAATATCAGTTTTAACAATATTTACTTAGTAGAATACTCTACGGCTCCTTTGAAGGCAAAAGAAACCAATGAAAATATATATGTAGGTATATTGCATCATCTGCTGTAGATTATCTGGCAATTCCAAGTACCGCGTCTAATGTTACACCTAATTACTAAGTAATACATAATTACGATGTTAAAATCTAAGTTTAATTTCAAGCGGTGTTCGCTTCTGTGAATTTACAAAATGAACTGTCTGGGCCAGTAAGAACCGCGGCCTCCTGTCAACTATTCATAAGTTTGAATCCCAAATCAACTTTCATCTTCAAAAGGCTACTCATGATTGACGTCCAAAACTCCAAAGTTCTTACGATGGCCAAAGATCTCTAGTTAATGAGCTCTAAGTTTGTGAGTTTAAGATAGTACTAAAACTGCTTCACTACCAATTAAATTATTTGGAGGTAAAAAGATCATGTTTTATAAATTGTATTATACAATGTTAGCACAGAGCGTTGATTTATAAATCCATGCGGCTTTTCTGCCTGTATTACTGGCAGAAAAGCCTTTTCAACAAAAGAACAATAAACTTGAAATAAGACTGAGGTCTCTGTACCCAAGTCTTATTTCAAGCCCCAGACCTAGTCAGTTGCTGAAATATGATAGATTACAATGAAAGAAAATAAATTAAAATAAAAAATTCATTCTGAGTTGTCAAATCTTTTACCTTGTTGTCGCATAAAAATCGGCGGGAACGATGAATTTATACATATCCTCACGACTTCCCACTAGGTACCCCGAAGGGGTAGGCAGAGGCAGTACCCACACACCAATTTTCCACAAAGTTATACATCATTACAAATTTAAGAGCTGGGCTCTTGTCGGCGTCTCTGATGCAGTCTCAGTGCAGTATCAAAGTTATACATACATGTAGAATTTATCGAAAACTAAAATTTTACGTTTAAAAAAAACCATACACCTATGTTTTGGAGTGAATGTTACCTTGAATAATGTTTTTATTTTATCATCTTTTTAATAAGGTTTTAAATTAAATTGATCTTCGTATTCACAAAATATGACTGCGCAATTAGACCTGTCTTCAATTTTATTTCTATAATTAAAAAGCTATGATCATAACTCGGCTGGATGTATTGCAACCAGTGTTAATATACAGTGATTTAAAGGGGTTCACTAACATAGTTTTAAGTCAATTGTCCTACTAACACTATGGATGTTTTTCCGTAATAAAATTATTATTATTATATTATTAAAACAAGCTTAACGGTGAAGGAAAATATCGTGATGAACTACATAAATTTGAGAGGTGTTTTTGCGATAGGAGTTATTCGGGAACCCTTTTGGGAAAGCGTGAAGGATATAACATATTACAAATACAGTGTTAATGCGATGAGCCATGCACCATAATGCGATAATATGTATATTATCTCAAAGTCGGATCAGTCGGTATTTTCAAAGACCTCTTAATAGCCAACCAGGTGCTGTAAGGTTATCTGAAATAAATATTTATACATGTACTGTGTGCTAGTCGAATAACATCGTGTTCGAAGAAAAAAATCTCTATAATGATGGATTGCACAACGCTTAAAGCACATCAAGGTTCGATTATGTTTGGTTCTTCTCAAAATTTATGGAAATATCGCAAGAAAATATGCTAATAAATTCAAATGCGAGGTATGTTCAATAGCTATGAATAAGAATGAAAGTCTGAAAGATAGAGCCATGGTGGCCAAGAAGTTTAAGTAGTATAATAGAAATCCAAACAATTTGACATCATCATAAATTAAAGAACTGGGCTCTTGTCGGCATCTCTAATATCATCATTTTTTCACAACTTAATACCTATAGTGATTTATTACAGAACGAGCTTTACAGTGTAGGAAAACATGATGATATGTATGTACTTGGGTTAGTACGGAGTTAAATTTATCGTGTGCCTTGTGTACGGCCATATAGCTCGCTACGCGACACCTAAGGGTAACAAAACGTACAGCAACACCATAATACAGTGAGTCTTGAAAGACTCAGGGCTTCTTCACCATTGGTTGTGTTCCAATTTTAGAATACCTATATTTTTCTAAAGCCGTGGTGGCCGAGTGGTTCGAGCAGTTCCCTGCGACGCAAAGGTCGCAAGTTCGAATCCCGACTGTACCAATGAGTTTTTCTGAACTTAAGTACAGTGATTAGTCACACCACGAGCTTTGCGGTGAAGGAAAACATCGAGAGGAAACCTGCATACGTCTGAGAAGAAATTCAAAGGCGTATATATAGTCGTGCTTGAGTAACGGCGATGGACTCGCCATCTGTCACGTTGGCACTTAATATACCTCTAGCGGAAAGTGGGTGTGTGGGTATTACCTATACACCTCTGCCTACCCCTTCGGGGACCCTTGTGGGAAGGCGTGAGGATATATATTATATATATTTTTTTTATAATAATAATAATATAATTATAATATTATTTAAATTTATAATTTTCTTTCAATTATATTTTTAGATCTTGTAAATAGTACTAGACTATATGTAACCTTATCCAACATTTATTTATTACCAAGGTGATGAATCTAGCTAGTCTTATATTATATTCGCCTTTTATTAAAGTGTCAACAGCACGGTATAGGAACGGTGCAATACATTCCGTTCAGCGCTATCTACTTGCAATTACATTGACTGATAGTCCACGTTACGACAGTTTAAGATAAGTGCATTCTAAGTTACATATTAAGAACTGATACTAATCACAGAATAAATGCCAATGTAGTGGTTAGCATTATATGTAAGTTTACAAGACTGTATTATATTGATTGAAATTTATAATTTTATAAATCAATGATAAAATTATAAATATATGAGTCTGTTAGTCAATCACGCCATAACTGCAGAATAGATTTGGATAAAATTTGGTACGGGGAATGTGTATATAGTATATATTAGCACATATCATGTGTTTCATTTCAGAAAAAAGAACTACCGAAAAAAACGGGTGAATCCACGGGGCACAGCAATTCAATTAATTTATACAACAACTGAACAACAAGTAGTACTCACACACCTACTTATCGCTAGAGAAATATTATAAGTGCCAACGTGACAGATAATTAGTCCATCGTCGTTTCTTAAACACGACTTCACTTACATTTTTGAATAACTTCTCAAATGTATGCAGGTTTCCTCACGATGTTTTCCTTCACCTCAAAGCTCATGGTGACAAATCATTACACTTAAGCTCAGAAAAACACATTGGTACAGTCGGAATTCGAACTGGCAATCTTTGTGTTGCAGGCAACTACTTTAACCATTCGGTCACCACTAGAGGTTCGGTCACACACACCACAGAGGATATACATATAGCTAGAGCAAGTCGATCGTAAACTCAAGACCCCATCAGTCTCCTCAACGTCCTTGGCAAGATTTACGAGAGACTTATCTACAATAGATTAAAGAGTTTTGCAGACTCTAAGAAAGTCATACCTGACCAGCAGTTCGGTTTTCGAACCAAAGACTCCTGTATCCAACAAGTCCACCGTATAGTGGAAGACGTCAGTAGTGGCTTCCAACTCGGTTATACCACGGGTATGCTCCTCTTCGACGTGGCGAACGCATTCGACAAGGTCTGGCACAACGGCTTAATATACAAGCTGTACCAGTTGGGCGTGCCGGACCGTCTAGTACGCATAGTACGGGACTTTTTGTCGAACCGCTCCTTCCGCTACAGAGTCGAGGGCACACTCTCTTCTCCCCATCCGATACGAGCAGGAGTCCCGCAAGGCTCAGTGCTCTCGCCACTCCTATTCACGCTTTATACTAGCGACATTCCCCTCCATAGACGAGTTAATAGCGCTCTATTCGCCGATGATACGGCCATCTACTACAAGGGTAGAACTCCCGAAGGAATTCACGACAACCTCCAATCCGCAGTCACAGCCCTGGGGCGGTGGTTCCGGAAGTGGAGAATTGAAGTGAACCCCACCAAAAGCGCAGCCATTCTATTCTGGAAAGGCCTCGAACGCCCACGGGTAGCCTCCATCACCCTCTTCGGCAAACCCATTCCATGGGAAGAAAAAGCCAAATACCTGGGTGTGATCCTCGATCAACGCCTTTCTTTCCGTCACCACGTAAAGGCGGTACGCGCGCGAGCCGCCTTTACTTGGTGACTTTACGGTAGACTTCACAGCATGTTGAATGCACGAAGTAAACTCTCATTGAAATCCAAGGTGAGGATTTACACAACGTGCATTCGACCAATCATGACATATGCGGGTGTAGTGTTCGCACACACTAGCAAGTCAACACTTAACCCCCTGCAAGTGCTTCAAAGCCGGTTTCTCCGGAGAGCCACAGGTGCCCCGTGGTACATGCGTAATAGTCAACTCCACGTTGACCTCAAAGTCCCCACTATAAAACAGTTTTTGAAAAAACTGTCCAAACGTCATTTCGATTCTGCTGTAAATCACCCCAACCCCCTCGTCGTATCAGCCGCCCGATACACTCCTTCCCTTATCTCGAAAATAAGGCGTCCAAGACATGCCGTCATCGAACCGGATGACGACATAACGGTCCTCCAGGACGCCCGACAAAAACATACCAACACTACACACGGCCGACCACTGTTCCGTCCTCGCCGGCGAGGCTCGACGCGAATAAGCCGTAATGTTCCCCCCCGACCTCCGCCGCAAACGCCGGCCCGCGCCGAGCCAGACGCGCAAATCCCGCCCCCAAATAATATTTAAATAAAATTACCAGTCCAGCCCAGCTCCCTTGCTCGTGATCCAGCAACGCCCTAAGCCGAGGTTCGTACCCCACAGGGGGTGCCCTTAGCTGTGTTGCTTAAAAATAAAGTGCCTGGCTGGAGGCCTAGGTCTCGCCATTGACCGGTTAAGTAGCAAAAGTTCCCGGAACTCACGCTACGAGAGACAATAAAAAAAAAAAAAAAAAAAAACCGTAAACTCAAGGATGGAAACATGACGAGGACTCGAAACTGGCGACAAGAATGAAAAGGCTAATGATTCTGGATGAAGTTTCTGTAAATCCATTGAGAACTGACGCTCTCCTCTTTCGGCCTACCAATTAAGGGATACGAAGTGACAATATGTATGGGCAGAGAAGTTCAAGACAGTTGTCAGCTAATATTTATTTTTTGTCTGTAATTATCAATTGCGTTGATATTTACTGATTTTACCTATTTTTAACGAATCTGGAACAAGTTACATCTGTTTAAAAGCAAACGCAGCAGACGTGTAATGGGTTTGCTACATTCTGCAAGAACACATTTATTACGATCGGAAATCATTCAGTTTCTGAACAGATGCTAGTAGAATACAGCTGCTTATGTTTTCTAGTATAATGTTTTTCTTGTATACATAACATAAAACATAAATAAACGTGCATTCTTTAACATTAGGTGAATAAACTTATAAAAATGATAGATGTATATACGATTAAAATTAAAGTGCGGTCACAGTTCTGGCAGAGTTCCATTTTGTGCACAATATAATGTTTCGCGCGTTCTTAACACGAATCTGGGTTAAAGCTTGCAATATTGCTTTTTGGAACAAAAAGTTTCAAAGTTACAGGAGCCAGTTAGAAGATATAATAAGTGATATGCTGGGACAAACTTTTAACGTCATCTTTGCGCGAAATTCGACTTAACTCAACTTCACATAACTTCACCTAGCGATAGTTCTTCACGATCATCAAAAGTAGCTCTGCGACGGTTTCACTCGCGTAAATGTTAAGTATTCGTCCCCTCGGGTAGTACTATTACATACGAGCTATCTAACGACCTTGAGATTATCGCGATTAAAAACATTCTATCTTTATATATATAATTCTTCTGTGAGTGTGTATGTCACTGAACTCCTCCTAAATGCCTGGACCGATTTTAATGAAATTTTTTGTGTGTGTTCAAGGGGATCTGGGAATGGTTTAGATTCACAATTGGACCCGATAGGTGGCGCCACCATCTTTTTTTTTCCACCCGAGCGAAGCTGGGCGGGACAACTAGTCTCTTTATAATGTAGTCAAGATATGAAGGGTTAATTTAATTCCGATAATATTCTTAGTGAACAAATTACATCTCATAGCAATGGTGTTACACTGACCACGTCTGTTACGAATAAAAGTATATTCTTCGGTCGAGCTCCGCGCCGTACAGTCGCATGGGAATACCAGTGAAGGGTAAAGAAGAAAGTAGTAAGCTGCCTTCGTACAAAGAGAACGTTGATGGTTGATTAGGGCCTTTAACAAAGAACAAAACGCTAACAAAGTGTATTCCTAGTTAATATTAATGATATGCTAATGATTAAAAGTTTTTTTTTATGGAATCGTGGTGGCCGTGTGGTTTAATATTACTTGAGTGCAGTAATTTATCTCGAGAGATCGTGATAATTTTTTTATTATATAACAAGAGTGGCAAACAAGAATATGGCCCACACGATGGAAAACGGTTACCACAGCCTATTTACGCTCTTAGAAGCAATTCTAAGAAAAAATTATAGCGTATGTGACATAAGCCTTACAAGAGAGAGTAATAAAGAACTTGAATAAGAACCGAACTTAAATCGCCATCTTTCATAATTAAGGCCACTCGATCAATTAAAGTTGACAAAGTCAGAAACATATTCGGATTCGTCAAATTCAGTAATTGCAATTTGGATTATGACAATCAATACGAGAATTAAAATCATCTCTCCAATAATTTGACTTTGTATATATTAGCGTATTGTAAGGTATAATTGTATCGCCTCGTGAATCTGTTTTACTGGTAGTAATGTATCCTATTTATCACTAACGCTGCTTGCACATTGTCATATATTTGAATGAGATTCCTTCGAAACTCTTAAATCACTTTCAATTTACGCCATAGCGCAGGTTAATTTATTAAGGCATATTAAGAGGTATCAGATTTAACAAACGTGAGTTTATCTGAGGTAGTCGCATATTTAGTTGCTACCTTTGTACTTAGTATACAAAAATCCAAGGAATACAAAGATCTGAAGATAATACTTTAATTTACATACATATATACATATCATCACGCCGAGTCCCTAACGGGGTAGGCAAAGTGTATAGAGCGCCAGTTCTCTCTAGACTTGCATACCTTCGCTTCGTCCACATTCATCAGTCTCTTCATACATGCTCGTCGGTTTCGAGTACTCTTGACGTTCCCGTCCTTGAGCTTGAGACTTTAAATTTAATAGATAATAATTGATTGAATACATCAATTATTTCAATTAAGGTATATGCGATAGATAAGATATTACGCTATAGCTACGCTAACGTTGTAGCTTAAACCTTATCACAGCTACCTCGCGTTATCGGCTTTGATTGATTCGATTCACGTACACCAGCGTCGTCTCGAGCGTTATACAAAATTATGGAGGCGAACACTTTCCATTATCGACAAATCAATGAAGGTACCACCATCAATATTCAATAGCTATGCAATAAACGTATTTCAACGATAGAATAGGCTGATTACGATCATAAAGTTACGTATTGTAGTAAGTAGGTACTTACCTACACTTTTTTTTATCTGCGAATGGTTATTTTTAAGGAATTTTTCAGTCACTGAATTCGTCGTTATTATCCTTGCGTATCCAGCACCTAATCATTATTTCGTTCAAATCTCACACACAAATACCACACAGTAAGCTGGATAATCATACTTATAAAAAAGCTATATTAATATTGGGCGTTTCGTACGTTTCACACCAAATTTCAAAGCTATAACTTCATAACGATTTTTTTAGACAAAGAAATTGAATGTTAGTCGAATGCAAACGTGTGCATCCTCTACCTAGATAAAATCGATCGAACACTCAAAAATGGGATCGCCTAGAGTCCCAAAACAGAGCATGAATAAAGAGAATGATGAGAGATTTATTTATCCGCAGATATATAAGTGGCGAATTGAAGTGAAACAAAATACAATTGCAAATTGAGAACCGCATGTTGAATTCATGAACATGAGTCAACATAATTGGTATTGCACCTGATCTTAAGCGTCTGACGCGCGAATCTGCAATAATCTTATTAACTGACTAAAGTGAATCAATGGGGTCACCGTTGGTATATCGAGCGTGTACTAAGCCAACACTCTACATCCGGACCAAATCTGGATTACACGTAACCTTGAAATCATTATAGTGCGCTAATCAAACTTCCAATGCTAACTTTTAGCTGTAATGGCCTAGGCATACTATTTATGATACCTCTGCAATGTTTCTTATAACTGAACTGGTTATATTACGCCCTGTATGGATGTAATTTCTGGGAGAATTACCTTAACTCGATAAAAATTTATTAAATAATTCTGTGTTAGGAAAAAGCTGACCTATAATTTTTAAATATTTTTTTTATTAATTAGCAGTCGATGGTGCTTTCGCTGGCTTGGCGGAAAGCCACCGTTTGGAAAACAAACTTGCTTTGAGTCACTCCGCGTTAATTGGCATACTTTTTCGGGGGAAGTAAAAATGGTATAAAATTGAACAATGTTGTAAATTAATCTTAAACCAAGCCTGACTGAAGTAATGCGGCTCTGAACACACGAACATATGTACATTCGACTATTTTTACTTTGTAATGTAAATAAACGAGAAGCAGATTTCAATGTTAAGTGTCGTGATGAGGCCTTGGAGTGCAGATACATTGTAACAAAGACATGTACATATTGTTTTACCAGTTCTGTTGTTATAAGAATTTGCAAAGTACTATTATGATAAATATTCCAAAGACATAGTGTAGGTAACTTCTTATCGTAGAGTTTGCAATAAAAAAAACTTTGTCTCTAATCACACACTACGAGTGAGTGGGAGCCACAAACGTAGTCGCATTGTTTGTGTGATTACTGTATTTTTTTAATATTAAATGATAAACATATAATGGTATAGAGTAGCCTTTGGCTAGATTATAATGATTGTTAATTGTTTTGCATATTCCGTACCTTTACAGAATTAATGTGACGATATATGAGGAATTTCTTTAGGCCTTTAGACAATCGTCTATGGAGTGAAGAACTAGGCAGAGGTGTAATAAAACCCACTTTAATTTGTATATACCGATTTCTTGTGATGTGTTGTGTGCATGAGAGTGTGATTTTGTTCGGTTATTTGAATACACTAATAAGGAATGTTGACATTGAATTTAGAAAAATAAATCGTGAAAAATAAAGTAGGTATCAATATTGCTCAGTCCAAGTCACTGGTTAATTCTACAACGCGCTTTAAAATAAAAATATAAAGTTTGATTGATAGCTTCTTCTTAGCGATTCATATTTTTTCTCAATTCGGGTTTTTTTATAATAATAATGTAATATTTTACTTTTTTTTTATTATTTATTTCATATCTTGCCCAGAATTAGTCCAAGTACTGATGACAATATTTGTGTTACTTGTTTAATTTGTGAATGTGAAAACATTGTAGGTTTTGTAAATTCTTAGATCTTGCTAACATTACCCCACTTTTACTGTTAGCCCATTTTTAGATATACAGGATCTCCCTTTTATTAAGGCATCAAACGTCTAGGCACGTACGTAAATATTTATATCAGCGCCTATGATAATCTAACACTGAGTGTACTTTAGCCGGCGTCGAAGAACATCCATACATACTCAAGAAAAACATTACTCTTCTGCGTAGTCCGGCAATAAGATTTCATTTTCATACCAATATGTGAGTAGTTCTTTAGCATTTTGTTAATTCTTGTTTCATCGAAAGGTAGATGGTATTTTATTTTTGAATGTTATCATGCCAGTTTTCAGGTGCCGTTGTTCTATAATATTGCATTTCGCATAAATTCATTTCTGCAACATATATTTATGGAAAATTGATTTAAACTAGTACCTATCTGCTTTATATCTTCACGCCTTCTCACAAGGATCCCTTACTGACGAGTTGGGCAGAAATGTGTTGCACCCACACAAACCACATTTCGCCGAAAATATATTTTAGGTTTCAACGTGACAGACGGTGAGTCCATCGCCGTTTCTCAAGCACGACTAAGCGTCCTTGTATTTCTTCTTAAACGTGTAGATGAAGGTTTACTCTCGTTTTCCTTCAACTCAAAGCCGTGTTGTGAATAATCACTGTAATTAAGCTCATAAAAACTCATCGGAACAGTCGGGATTCGAACTTGTTATCTATGTGTTGCAATCGTAAATATAGCAAAATATTTCTGCGACCTATACTAATTAAATATTGATTTAAACGTGTTTCTATTACATACGTTATAAATACATCATTATAATGATAAGCTGGTGATAAATGCGTTATGAAAATTCTCATTTCTCCTGCCACTCGTACAGATTTATTGCTCCACTTAAAGTAGAACTATCTTGATATCAGCCGCGCTGTCTGGCCGATCGTATACGGTTTAGACTTTATATCGTAACTAAGAATATAAACCATATTTTCAGGACTCCAAGATTTCTTTTTAGAGTAACCAGAGTTACATCACATCCTGTCAAGCGTGACTTTACATACGTCTTCTTCTTCTTAAACATATGGAGGTTTCCTAGCGTTGATTTCCTTCACTGTAAAGTTCGTGCTGTGAATAACAATTGTATTTAGTTAAGATGAGAAAAACACATTGACATACTACTCGAAACACTCAGTCATCATGGCATCTATATGATAGTCATTTGTAAAATGTAGATTTCGATACGGGATTTATTATATCGTACAATCTACCGTTACCTACTATCCTATTACATTGTATAACATAAACAGTGTATTTTATCGTACATTATCATGTTTGTAAGTAAGTAATACGTCTAACTCATTTTGTCCCTACGTGCAAACGTGTTTGCACAAAGCACTAAAAACCCGAAGTTTCTTTAATGAGCAGAAACTAGTCTTAACTAGAAATTCTCCCTTCTTTAACTTATCCAATCAAAATGTTTATTCAATTATTCAACGTAAAGGACACCAAACTCTAATTCCGTTATATTTCATTGTTGAAATTGTGGAACAAAAACGCCAGTTTCTTTGAAATTAGGCTTAGCATTTCTCATACGTTATACGCACAGTATTTAAATGGGCCATGGGGCCCCGACGCCCACCTGCTGCAGAAAGAGGTATCTTTGATAGAAGCCTCTGGGGAAACGAAGGCTGAAAAGTATCTTGTTCATAGAATCGACATTGCATTGCAACATTGAATAGGAAAGGTGCTTTTTATTTAATTGTAATTGATTGAAACATCAAATGACCAGCAACTCGCAGGCAAACCCGTGGACTAAAGCAAAGTACATGTCAGTTATATTTGTATTATACCAAGTTACTGTCTACGCAGGAAATATCTTGAGATCGCTTCGATAACGTTTAGGTACACTACGATGCGCATTATCTTCATAATTATCTGACAACTAAGAATATGTATGATAAGGATTTTCGTTCTGTATTTTCAATGTCATGTATTATGATTCCAAAGAAAATTAATTATTGAATGAAACGTTTAGTTAACGTGCAAACTCGGTATATGGAAGAATTCGATTGTACTGTTTTTTTTTATATACAACAAGAGTGGCAAACAAGCATACGGCTCACCCGATGGAAAGCGGTTACCGCAGCCAATTAACGCATACAATACCGAAGTATGACTTGCGCGTTGCCACTCTGTTTTCGGAGAGTTATACTGTGTTAGCAGCATAATGGGACTAATCCCTCTGCTGCCAACACAATATAACAATCCTCCCCCTTCCCAAGGAGCTCATTACTGGTAACCTTATTCACCGCGTAGGAACACAACACAATAAATTGTGTTATTTGGCTACGGACTTCTATAAGGTGGAGGTCCTGCCCCAGTTGGGCAGCTCCAAATTCGAACGGGAAACCCGTTATGCCCTACCTCTCTTAAGTTCTGATATAACTCTTGTGTATACACCAAGTATTAACAAGATGTCCTAACGCCTTCCCACAAGGTTCTCCGAAGGGGTAGGCACGGGTATTAAAGATGTAATTATCTTTAATACCCGTGCAGGAGACTGCTCTAACCGATCGGTTAGAGCAGTCTCCTGAAACGCAAAGATTGCAAGTATGAATCCCGACTGCAGAAACAGATTTTATTTTAACTAAACGTACATATGTACAGTGGCACCACGAGTTTTGAGGTGAAGGAAAACAGCGAGGGAAAGCCTGCATACTTTTGAGAAAAAGTTCTAATAAGTATGAATATTCGTACTTGAGAAACCGCGATAGAATCGCCATTTGTCACGTCGGCGCATATAAATATCTCCGACGAAAAGTTATAAATTTTCTTTTATCAGTACACATATGAAGCAAAATTTTTGTACTAATATGGCTTAGTGTGGCCAGATATTGCTATTTGAACCTAAGAATTCAGTTCGTTAGTAGTTAGTATCTAATATTCTTTTTATAATAGTCTAAGCACATGTGAAACCCATGTTATGATTTCCAATACTATTTAATTATCAATAATATTAATATTATACTAATTTCCAATAATATAAATATAATATATATATTATATTTATTATAATCATCCTAAATCATAATATATTAAATATCCTCACGCCTTTCCATAAGGGTCCCCGAAGGGGTAGGCAGAGGTGTATAGGTAATACCCACACACCCACTTTCCGCCAGAGGTATATTATATTTATTATATTTTATTCTATTATATATTATTTATATATATATATTATTATATTATTTACTTAAATTGCAAGTTTTCATATAATTATGTATTCCTTGTTGGAAATAAAAGTTATTAAAGAACTGCCCTAGTCTAATGATGCTTACGAAATGGAATTTGAGCCCTTTTATAATTTCAGGATAGTTACATTGTATTGTAAAAGACCCAACCAAAGCTCTTACGATAATGAGAGTCGAGGATTCACAAAGAAATCACTGACCTCCTTTTTTCAGTATGAGGAATGATATGTCCAAAGGCGGAACTGTAATAAAGGACGAAGGGTTGCCTTGTCATCGTCCGAAATTTAGGGCCTACTGTAACTCTGCAATATCAATTCAACCCGGACGCATCCGACATGATCAAATGACCCGTTTAAAGACACATCCATGAAATTGTATGACACGGGTAGTTTAAATTATGATCATATTATGTTATGTTCACGAAACGTGACTATATAACTTTTTCGTTAGACGTCGTCAAAAAGCAAAAATAACGGAAGCATATTACTTAGGTAGCGAGCGTTTAAATTTAATGTTTTCTTAACCTTTTAAATGGCTAAATGAAAAATACTTCACGTTTACCTTGTGCCCCACAAAAGCGACATTTCGGTAGGCTTAGTTCGTGAAACGTGTCTTTGATGTAACTTTTTCCTTATTCGTTAAACTGTCAAATAGCAAAAAAGGGAAACCCAAAGGTCTTACGGAGCACGGCGGTGTGAAAAAGTTTTGAATATATCGATAAAAGTTTTTCGAACACATTTAAAACAGTTAATCGAAAATATGTCATGGTTTTGAATTTTTCCAACAGGATATGTATTAAAATTATTGAGTTAAATTTTGATTTCCTAACGTGATAATAATGTATCAGTCTTAGACTAGTCACCACATCAGTCATCTGTGCTTCATACATGTTTTCATAATGTTTCTGTATTTCATATAGGTACTTGCAAAATGCAAAAGTTTTATCCAAAATGCCAACTAGATCGCGTGGCCAACTGAAATCTAAACGGTAAACGTCGTGATTGGCGACTAAACATCATCATATAAAAGAGAAACACGTTATTAGATAGATATAAGCTCCTTCACGAGTAACTTGCTGAATAATTTTGCTCACTGCGCCAGTAGTATAAGGATCCAATTCCTCATTAGGAAGTTTGGCGTCTAAGGTAATGATTTGACACTTGAGGATCAGGTTCAGCCTCAATATAGCTGTTGCGTTTGTGTAAGTACTTTTTAGAAGATGGCTCCATTGATTCGTGGCAAGATGTATTCATATTAATGATTAGATGTGACTGTAATTATATGGGGATAAGGATTGCTTAAAAGATTAGCTAAGGTATTTACGAACATTTTAGCAGAACGGAAATATTCCCACGCAAGTCCTGTGGTTTATGTTGGTGTATTTGAAAGTTTTCTAGGCCGGAAAGTCTCACTTTGTTCTAATATAATCGTGTTTAATTAGTATCCAGTAATTAATATTTATCGCGTAGGTATATTTATTTGTACTTGTAGTAGTTTCACTTCTGGCTCGTTGAGTGGTGTGCGCCACTGTAGATTATGATGAGGTGTGTCTCTAAGTAGATCCTTTATCCATTAGGTAACACCTTAATGTTGTTAACCGTAGTTAATTTGCTTAAACAAAGCTTATGTATCCATGATGTGATGGTATAAGTAATTTTATAAGATTGTCGTACGCCGTGCTTGAGTAACGGAGCCGGATTCGCCATCTGTCACGTTGGCATTTAAAATATATCTCTGGCGGAAAGTGGATATGTGGACACTACCTATACACCTCTGCCTGCTCCTTCGAGGACCTTTGTGGGATTCGATCTTACAGAAAGAAAAGATCTCCATATTGAAGAGATATCTATCATTAAACTAAATATAGAAAATTATATTTCTAGCTTATTTCACATGCACGCGAATAAACAGTATTACTTCTCATTCTCATTCTATTCGATATATATACAGAACGCAAAATGTTACACAAACTATTTGTATGTCACGCGGTCGATTGCACTTGAAGGTAAATACTTCCATCATGGGTGCGATGGATGCAGTTGTAGTTCCGACTACTGATAGGAACAGGGTGGGTGAGTGATTGCACATGTAGAATGCACTCACCGATGGACGTAAGCCGCGCCGCACTGGCGGGATCGATCTAGCGCAGCCGGGCCTTGCCGGCCATTGGGACCACACGCAGCTTACTGTAACGTATTTGGCCACTTGAACACTACACTGCACTATAATCACTGAATTTCACTCAAAACACGATAAATCTAACGTGTTTCAATTCTGCAAAATTTAAAAAAAGAACAATATTAGCACATGTTATACAACACGCCAATCCATGCGAGTACCTTCAAACGTATCGATCTATATATCAAATGGAGAGATAAGTTCATATCTACGATAAATTCCGCCACTAAATGAGCGTGGATTGAGTTCATTTGGCATTGTTGTGATTCCTTATAGGTACTGGGTATGGTGTGCAAACTCCGCTATTTCAGTTCCTATTAAACTTATTTGTTTCTTTAGTGAAACTGTTTGCGAAAAAATCAGTTCAGTTTATAATTTAGTTAGAACCAAATAAAAAATGTTAGCCTAACCACCTACGGATCAATTCTGCGTGTTTTATGTTTTCCTAGTCTGTTGCATGTCTAACGGGAAAATAATTAAGTATCAGTAGGCATTCTATTTTTAAAAATTCCATAATCTATGAAATTATTAAAGTGTTACATTAAAACTTTTTTCGTTACTGAAAAGTAGACAGGTGCTTCGTTTATTGTATGGAGCTTACAAGGAAGAGCCGTAGTATTCATCTACCAATGTCAACTAGAGTTTTGTATTTGCACGGATTTAGTACACAGGAATAAGTGTATTCAACCATATCACTATGCATATAGTGAAATGGTTATGCATGTTAAAATACCTAGATATTTAGATTTTCATTCAAATGACAATGCAATGAAGTAAAGTAATTATAATTTTAGGTCACATCGGCGCGAGACTCGCTACCCCGATACCTCTGATATTGCAAACGTCTATATAGGCAGCGGCAACCGCTTGCCATGGTTGGCATAAAAAAACCGCTTAATTGCACGTGTCAAAGAAGCCTTTTTTCTTGTTCGTAGTTTATAGTAGATACATTTAATATAGTATTTGAAAGTATTCTTGCATGAAATACTCGATATTACTATTAATAAATGCCGCGTCAAAAATTCTTCCGCTAGTTTGGTGAACAATGCACACATTCAACAAACAGTTTGCACTGAACTTCCAAAATCAATTTTCTAACGACTTCCGTCAGGTGTTGCTCTGCAATCTATTATGAGATAGTTGCAACAACTGTGCGGTATAATGCTCTAGTATACTTTTGATTATTCGGTACAACTTTTTTGTTCTACTCTTCGCGTATCGACATTCACTGTTAATATGCCATAATAAAATTTATAAATAAAGTTAACCTCCCGAACCTCACACTGGTAGCCGAAAAACTTCTTCAAAATATTTTTTATTTCAAAATAAGAGTACTGTTAAACTGACAGAAGATAATTTTAATTTTTAGTTTAAAAGTGCCTCTACATAATAGACGAAGGTATGGAATTAAATTAGGCGGTAAGGAAGAGATGTTTTTGTCTGCTTATTTCACACGTGCTTTAGAGCGGAAAAGTGTTTGTTTGTCCGCGACATGCGCTGTGTTCGCGACGACAGCGGAGCTGCAGCGACGGCGGCGCGGCAAGTCGGACTGGTGGCCGGGCCGCGCGGCCGGGCGGGCGGGCGCAACAGATACGCCACAGGTTGGGCGGCCCGGGACAGAGCCCCCCCACCAACCCCGCTAGCCCCTCACAGCCCCCCTACCCGCACACGTCAATTTACATCCTCATTATCGTCTCCAGAGTCAGCATATCCAACAGCCGGAACGGCTCCGCATTTTCTTTAACGGATCTACGAGTATATTAACTTACCTGTAGATATTACAACCAAGATCCTTACCTTATATTTCCTTTAAATTCTAGACCAAATTTTACCTAAATAGTTTTACAATTCTGGCATGTTTTTGAAACTTTTTAAGACATTTAAATATTCATTTGACATGAAACTTGTACTTGAAATTTACTTAGTATTTTTTTTATGAAACCTGATTTTAATATGAAAAGTTTATATTTTTAATTTTAATCCTACATTCGTTTTACTTACTAAAATAAATATTTTGAATTGAATTGAAATTTAGTTACCGGATTAAATACAATCCATGATAACGGTTTTCATTTCAGAAGGGATATTTTAATGGGCATTTGGGTTCAAAAGCCCTTCCACACAAACAGTATACTATTTGATTTGTTTCGAGTTTTACGAGGAATTTGAATTTGAATCTTATGATAAAATTTGCACCAACCTCGATGGATTTGCACATGGCAAGCAATCACATGAAATAAATTATATTTTTTTATAGATCTGGAATATTGACAGTTTATTTAAGAAACATGCGACACTAACTTATAAGGCTATTTTTAACCTTTTATAGTATTGTCATAAACAAAATCGTCGTAATAAGCACATATCTCCCGTTCAAAATATAAGTAACACGCCTGGGATAGTACCAAGAATCGCAGCCAATTTGCATCGCTTCCGGGTATTTTGCAGAGCTCCCAGCGGTAGGAGCTAGATCAGTTTGTTCCTTATACTACTACTTCAGCAACTACATCGGTAATAAGATCGACAACGCGCAAGGCTTTGGTAAACAGTGTTTGCCGTCGGACGGACCGTAAAGGTTTTACCAACTTTACTGTACAAAAAACGTTTTGTTAATTTATTGATCAATACCAAATACCTTCTTACTCTGATGGACACATTTACAAGGTACCCCTAAATAGCACTTGGCCTCGTTTCCCCACTCATGCCTAAAATAACCGCAACAAAGTTCCAAGGGAAATAATCACCAAAGTGAGAAATGTTGTCCGATCAGGCATAAAGACCAATAAACTTCAACCGAATAAAATGATTGATTATGTATAGTGAATTTGAACAACGGTTTGAACACACTTTTATGCTTCACGGGGTAGGCAGAGAGATATATATTATTAGATAGAGAGAGAGATAAAGCGCAAGATTCGTTACAGGTGTTTACGTTAACTATTCGGCTACTACGGCCCCAATATTTCTTTAAATTGTGCATACGCTTGGATGCGATCATGAACACATATCAATAACAAAGCCAGCAACAAAAAGTGTTCCGTAACTGGTGAGTGCACTGTGTAATGGGGCAAAGATGAAAGAAATATTTCTGTTTACACGTTACTTTGAAGATCTCCTTCACTCTTAGATTTTGTATTGCTTTATTCTGAACAAGCTAATATCCCGGCCTTGAACGTGTTGGTATTATGATTATGACGGTTCTTCGTGTCGGCTTTTTATATTCGTAAAATAAAATAAAAATATTTTTCCTTGTGGCCAGGTGGTTAACGTAGTTACATTAAATGTTTGGGTTCAATTTCCGATCGAGATCAATGGATTTTTTTCTCAGAATATAGACAATCAATCATGTCACCACGAGTTCTACGTTAAAGGAAAACTGCTGAGGAAATATTCTACTTACGTTTCAGATTATATTCAACAGCATATTATGCCAAATTTTAGAGTTCCGTAGTACACTACAAACTCTTAGTTTTTCAAACTCTTCTAGTTTCGCCATGTCCGCCCGTCCGCCCTCAGAGACGCTGGAGGACGAGGATTTATTATCATTATTTAATAATAAAAGAGCCGAAGCTGTAAATTGAAAAAAATATATTTAATTATAGTTGTGGACCACAACTATAAATTTGTCCACAACTTGGTGGTACGTTAAGAACGCTCAATTAAGAACGAACAATTTACGGTGCCATTTACAAAATATTAAGCTGTAATTGTAGTTTGAGTCATGCGACCCCCCTCTACCAGCCAAACCGTAGTTTGTACATTTGTAAAAAGTAGTATATTTGATGAATTTAAAAGAAAAACTATCACGGCTAAGTTGGCTTTCCAGGTTAACGAGTAATAGTCGGTCAAGTTATAAAATGTACTCGGAACTACGGAACCCTACACTGCGCGTGGCCTGAATTGTTCTTGACCGGTTTTTTATTGTGTCACAGTCGTATCAGCTTATTGCAACTAATACACACAAAAAATATACATCCTAACCATCATCATGAATCGCTCTGTCTATTGGAAAAATCCGTTTAGTATTTTTAATTTAATCGCGAACAGACACGCGACCGTGGACTTTGTTTTATATTATGTATGAGAAGACAACGGTGTGTGGAGTAAAGATGGCGACCAACTCACCTATTCGACACTATAGCACTGTCGGTAACATTTAAATAAATCTCCGGCGAAGAGTGAACAACAATTCTTTATAAGGCACGGGGATTTTAACGTGAATAAAAGAGGCCAAAAAGTCGTCGAATGTCTTCTCATACTGTATAATTGAGCTTATATTTGTATTTCTAACCTGCCGTTACTTCAAGCTTAACTGAAATATGTATATCACTTTTTTACCTCGAGATAACTAAGGTCACTACGTTTACTACCTGCCTAACTTCACACAATTCTTGATACATAGCACAACGCTATACCTAGTGGTTAGAGCTCCTGACTACGAACCTGATGTCGCGGGTTACCCACTGATAGCAGATATTTAAAATACTCAATAAAAATATTGTCACGCCTCCCCACAAGGGTCCCCGAAGGGGTAGGCAGAGGTGTATAGGTAATACCCATTACCCACACACCCACTTTCCGTCAGAGGAATATTAGATGCCAACGTGACAGGTGGCGAGTCCATCGCCGTTACTCCAGCACGACTATATATACGCCTTTGAATTTCTTCCAGACGTATGCAGGTTTCCTCTCGATGTTTTCCTTCACCGTAAAGCTCGTGGTGTGACTAATCACTGTACTTAAGTTCAGAAAAACTCATTGGTAGAGTCGGGATTCGAACTTGCGACCTATGCGTCGCATGCAACTGCTTGAACCACTCGCCCACCACGGATCTATATAATATTTTCTGGAATAATAAGAATAAAATAAAATAAACATAAATTGGTCGCTTTGTGGTCGCAATGTGATTTTATACAGTTCTATAGCCTTCCTGAATATGTGGGCAATTTATGCAAAATTAACTTTTCAAATCGGATTTGCAGTTCCTTAGATACCTTAATGTATTAAGACAAAGCTAAAAATTGTTCGTGGCCATCACCCAAATTAGCGGACGCAGCGGGAATCAAACCCGCTATCTCAAACATCTCAGCCATGATCTCTGCGTGAACCAGATGGCTGCGTTGATATGACCCTATAAATAAATACTTATGAAAATCCGAGTAAGCAAAGTTCTTCTCTTTATGGGCATGAGCGCTCAGCTGGCCTCCTTCCGATAAAGGCTCTCAACAAGATTGTGAGCGTATCGATTTCCATTAGGAAAACACTGTAATGGACCCAATGTCCGCCGATAAGAGCATTAATACTGACAAATCTCACTTTATTCGAGATTATGAAGTCACGGGAACTTTGTACGAGGCTAGCGGGAAGTTAAAGTGAGCTCTTCAAAAGGTTTACTATACACACAAACAAACGAACATCGAACTATTAGGGACAATACATTTGCTCTTTATTCTTTTAAGTACTTGCATCCATTAGTTTCACCAAAACCATTGTTCGGTGAGAGATCAAATATTCAGTACATTTAGAAACATCACATGTTTCATAATAATATAATATATAATAATATATCCTCACGCCTTCCCACAAGGGTCCCCGAAGGGGTAGGCAGAGGTGTATAGGTAATACCCACACACCCACTTTCCGCCAGAGGTATATTAGGTGCCAATGTGACAGATGGCGAGTCCATCGCCGTTACTCAAGCACGACTATACATACGCCTTTGAATTGTTTCATACTACTAATATTATAATGTATGGATGGATGTTTCTTACTGAAGACGCGCCAACGGCTGAAAGTGTTATAATGAAACTTGGAATGGAGTTATTATATGACCCGGCTACTTTTTATCCGGAATAAAATACTCTATTACTCCATAACTTATAAAAACTTATGAAAAGAAAATTATTTACTTTTTTTCCTCAATGTTTTTCTGTTCAGGGCCGTCTTAATGACCTCTTTGGTTTTTTTTTATACTACATGGGCAGCTAGTGTACTTATATTTTAAAATAAATACAGGTGAAGCTATTTAGGAAACTGAGCTACATATCTCGTGCATTTATGCAATGTAGACGTTTCACAGAATTGAATCTGGTATAGACCCGAAAAGTACAAATCAAAGCAGGAAATTCGTTTTTCTTTGACAGTTTTTCTATTACGTACGGCATCCTGGATACACAAACATCTTATTATATGACATCGACGACGAATTCATACCCATATATTGGAACCAGCATTGGTCTCGCACTGAACGTTTCAAAGGAGTTTCCTTCCGCGAACGCTCAGGCTGTGAAATGAACTTCCCGTCCAGGTTTTCTCTAGAGAGTACAGCATATAATGGTGTGTAAAGATTCCTGCACGATTGGCAGCGCGCGATTGGTGTTGCAAGCGTCCTTATTTGGCGGTTGCTATCCTCTAATATCCTCCGATATTCTATAATACTAGCTGTTTAGTATCAGGCAGGCCGCATACTTGTTTGCCAACTTAATATAAAAAGTCTATTGTTACTGGTTTGTATCAAATTGAAATACTGTTTCTAAGAAACAATACTATTAATGCTAAAGCCCCGACAATTGTCGGTCGGAATGAGATAATTCCGGGACAGTGCTGATTGCAATCATCGTGCCTGTGGCTGTGTGTAAATAAATGTTATTTCTTTTGTTTATTTTCACACCTGCAAAACCAAGGATATCACATGCGTGTGCCGTTGTTTTTATGTAAATAACGAAGCCATTTTCATTGCCAAGTGTCCTGAAATAAAAGTAAACGTGACAATAGCTGGGAGAAATTTAATCGGTGGTGTTGTCTCGTGTGAGCAATGAGTACATGAATCTGCAGCGCTTCCATTAATCACTGCATTGTTAGATGCCACAATAGCGTCCAACCGTGGGATTACTTCCGACGCTCGCCTCCTTTACGTGGCTGTATTATATATATACCGTCGCCTCGTCGCCCATCACAATTATTCGTTTACGTGTAGAAAGTATATTCTTTGTTTTGAGATTTATACCAGGACTAGATGACGCGAAGAACGGGAAGGACCAAGACAAATTGAGTGCATTTAAATGATAAATGTGGTGACTGTACGCCTTGACTTTTGTGTCGCGTCACGCAATAATACAGGCAATGTCTGTACCGAACATCGGGTTTAATGACCTCATAGAGAGACAGCCTGCATTCTTATTAATCTCATACAAACAACATCATCACAAATGACAGCAAAAAATGTGTTATATAATATACATATATCTCCATGCCTCCCACACAGACGACGAGACATTATGACGAGTGCTTCACCATATTCACTATTATTTATAGGTCTTTCAACCATTTCCAACGTATGCTAGGTTATATAGTATATTATAGGTATGCTAGGTCTATGTCTTTTACCATAAAGCAGTTCCCACCACGAGAGGCGTGATGGAGACGCCTGAAACGCAATGATTGAAAGTTAGAATCCCGACTGTATTTACCTACTAATGAGCTTACTTGGTCTTATGTAGGTTATAAAATGTTACATATATCGACTATTCTCTTTGTGTCGCGTTTTGTACCTTGAGGTACTTAAGCTACTTAACCGGTCACTGACGAGACCGAGGCCCAGTAGTCTCCAGCCCTCCTATATTCACAGAGGATGGCCACCGAGGGGGTTTTAGTGAGTAGAAATCTCACATAACCCGTCCTCCCTCCCAGGAAAAAAGGCCAGTTAGTTCCAAGCTAATAAGTCCCTGCAAGGAAATAAAATAATACAATTTAACTAGATTTAGACTAGACTTAAACTAGACTTATGATTGGGACAAGTTTTTAATTAACTAAATTAAAAAACTTGTCCCAAGTCGTTATCCTGCAGAAGGGTGCCAAAAGGGTACAGCATTACCACGCTCGATGGAAATTTTTTTTGTGCAAGAAACGTTCCATCCTGCTTGTCAGTAGCGGTCTCAAAACATAATCAAAAATATTTTATTCAACGTAAGGGACACAGGGAACACAGTGACAAAATTTGTCCTTGTCACTTGAATGAATAAATTTCATTCTTTCATTAATTTCATTTCATTTCATTAGTTCAATGAATACTAAACCAAAGTTACCACCGTTTCCATATACTCCCCGGTTCTAGGTACGCTTGACATTCTCATCCTTCGATGAGTATGTGATTATTTTTTACATGTGTAAGACACTGAACTCCTAAAATGCTGTAGGTATGGTTTAGTCTTTGGTGTGATGAATCACAATTATGTAGCTATGTAAAGTGAATGTTGTGTATAGCTGTAGTTGATACACATATCAAGAATTTATTTTTATGATTAAGAGTAGTTGAATGTTTAATATGTGTATTGTTGGTGTACCTTATGAATAAATAAATCACTGTATTGTTAAGAAAAACACGGCGGCACAAAGAAAAATTATTTTAAAAAGTAAAACTTTAACATGGAATACAAAAAATTGTTTTAATTTGGTTAAAAGCAGCGTAACGCAAAGACGAGGTCAACAATCGACCGTTGACGGCTGACTGTAATGTTCAAGAATTATTAAAATGAAGGTAGATGCTCATAATGTAGAAGATTTTCCTTTCTTTTAAATTAAATAAAAACATTCGCCCTCGCTTTTTCCCTTCCAAGTTCACGGTAACTTCATTGTCTTATTAGACGCCCTGGAGGGAGCATGGGGCCGGCAGAAAACGCGAAAGTCTTTCCTGAAAGTAATGTAATTCAGATGTTTACTACAGGTAGATAACTTGATCTATCAGAGAGGATATGAAAGACAAATCTGCAATGATAAGGTTACAGGTCGGTAGGTACAGTACAGGGAGTAACACAATTTGATACGCAAATTGAAATTATATTTGAACCATGTCGACAGATTTCTCCACACCTTTCGTTATCCGTGGCTTTATTAGCATAAAATAACAATTTTGCCGCACTGTTATAATTATAACTATACTTAACTAAAGGGTAATTTCGTTATGTCCATTAACTAAAGAGTTAGGATGTTCAAAATAATAAAAAAGTATGCTATTTTCGTATCATGTATTGTTAATTAATTACCAGTAGCAACTGTGCATAGAAATTAATTATCTGTATTTTTCTTAAAATAATTTATTAGTGTAGATACATACTTATTTAAATCAATCAGAACATCTCAGTTCATTTGCTCAGACTGTGTAATGAGCTCCCGAACTTTAGAGCCTTGTTGTGTACCTTAGTACTAAATAAATACTAGTATATATAATAAAAACAAATCGAGCGCAAATTGAAATTAATTTAAAAATATGAAAATAAATTAATTTGAGATCTATTCTTTACGACCTCAAATTTTGCATTAATACATTTTATAACTTGATTTGAATCATTATCAGTATTGATTTTTTTTATAAAATTTTTTATTATTGTTTTATTAAAGATAAATTATCGTGCGTCTGTACGCACGATAATTTATCTTTACCAAACAATGTTTTATTTAGTAACATTAAGTGTTATCGTGACCCCTTAAGATCCAATTAGTTAGGGACGACGTATTTTCTTAATTCGACTGATTTCAATTAAACAGAAATGTTTATCATCAAGCTATTCCTCTAAAAGCTTCTATATACATATATATTTGATACATTTATTTAACGTCAATTAATCGTCTGACTAAAAGCTGTGTTGAATTGAAAATATCTTGCTTTTATGTAAGAAGTATTTCTTGGCGAAATTAAACATAGGCATTAATGTTTAATTTCGCACCACTTACTGGCTCCAATTGTGAATCCATGCGATCCAGGAACTCACAAAAAAATTTGAGAAATAAAAGTCCTCTGAAAAGATTGAAACAGTTCAGTCTAAGTAGGTACATATATGGTGACGCAAAACGGAATTTGTAACGGTTGAAACGTGAAAATAACAACTGGAATCCATGTTCGGATAGCAACATGGTTTTACACACAGAATATGAAATGAACTCGGTTTCACACCTACCCACTATTTCTGATCCTTCGTGAATATTCGCCCAGTAAATTACAGTAGGTACCTTTGTTTGTGCCTACCTACCTACTTTATTAGCCTATATGTGTTCTTAAGCGAATTCGCCTAATAACATTTTATATTGCGAGTATGTTTTAATCTATATTGCATATAATTATAGTAGAAGTAGTCGGCCGAATGTATATGTTTAATAAAAAAAACTAAGTTGTCGATACAGAATCAAAATCCGAGATCGAAAAAATATTGATATATATCTTCAATCCTTCCCACAAGGGGCAGACAGAGGTGTGTAGGCAGTACCCACATAACCACTTTTCGCCGGAGATATATTTTAGGTGCGAACAGGTCACATAGATAGGTACCGAGTCCACCGCTTTTACTCAACCACGACTATACATAGTTAACAGGTTTCCTCTCGACGTTTTCCTTTGCGGGAAACCTCATGCTTTTTGATACTGCGAATTAACACGGTATACACCTGACGGATTTCCATGGTACCTAATTGACATGGTGATAGATTACATTAAAGACTAATCTTCACCACAGGGAACTAGTGTCCCTTACATACTATTTTTGGTTTCGTTTTATTCGTGTTGAAACCCTCAAAGAGAGTTAATTCGTTGACACATTAAGTATTCCACAGAGTGCCTGAAATAAATTAATAGTGAACCATTTAAGTGAGTTTTGCCATTATGCCTACACGGCGCGACGTGAGAAAATATTAGTGTGCCTTGGTTATTAACTATACATATCCCATGCAGCATCTATGTTAAAAATTATAGGCCACACACACATATTTAAACATTACAGGGAATTCGATTTAGAAGTGAATCCTATTAGCTTTACAAGTTTAAAAAATAACACAATTATGAACAATTCCACACATAGGTATGTGGTATACTGAACTGGCTCCCATCTAACCAAAGCTTGCGCTATGGAATTTCTTTGGTTTATAAATACTGTATGAGGAGTTTAGTCTTTTAGTTTTGTATTTACAAAAGTTTCATTGAATAAATTTATTCCAGAATATAGATAAACAATATGTCTAAATATACCTAAATAAGTCATCAAGGACTAATGCGCAAATACCACACCAATATGAGTGACTAGCGGAGATCGAACTGTAGGTATGTCGACTATGCCGTAAAGATCTTCTTAGTAGCTGAACTTATGTACCTACCGGTTCTCCTGTCGTTGATAGATAGGCATACTTTATTATTAAACCGTTGGCGGACCGCGGACGCTTGCGTTATCTACTTCCACTGACACATAAAAACAAATTGTTATCTTTATTATGAAATTGTATAAACACACGGGTACTTAGCGCATTTGCAGGTTAAAATTCTGATATTATTGCATACGCCTTTGAATTTCTTCTCAAACGTATGCAGGTTTCCTCTCGATGTTGTCCTTCACCGTAAAGCTCGTGGTGAGACTACAGACTGTACTTACGTTCAGAACTCATTGGTACAGTCGGAATTCGAACTTGCAATCTTTGTGCTGCGGGCAACAGCTGCTCGAACAGGCCACCACAACTATTTAATTAAATAAACCTATTCATTAAATATACCTACTCAGGTTTATCCTGGGTAGGACAAACGTATACATATCTATTAATATTACTGAGGACATGCGTAGGTGGATGTATTATGTGAAACATTACGCTATAACTTCGCTGTGTGGCAAGTGAATTGAGTCCATTAAGCGTTATTGTCTAGGTATACGATTATCTACAGTGCGCTAGTCCGCGCCTGTACAAATTATACAATAAAACTCAATATTTCACCGGATTTTTTTCTTAAACGTACCTATAATACCTATACCCAGATTTCCATACGAAGTATTCCTCCACCGTACAGCTCGCTGTAGGAACTTAAGTTTACTAAAACGTTTACTCTTATCTGTAATAATAACGATAATAGTGTTTTGTGACAGTTATTTAATTAAATTCGCACCTAGAAATAGGGCGCTATTCTATCCACGTACATCTGTCAGTCGTTATTCACTCATGACGATAATTAACGGGCGAGCAACTGGGCTAGATACTAATTATGTTTAGTTAGTTAACATTTTCTTTTAATAATGAAGACCGAAATAAAACCATGGTTCCATGATAGCTTGTAGTTAATTATACCTACATTCTGAACCAAGCATAATTCAGAGTTAGGATACAACACTTTCCCACTTGTTTCACGAAGATAAATATTTTTATTTCTCTTAATGGGCTGATCTTAGATACAACTCTGGATTTTAACCCGTAAGAGGAAGAGTAAACGAATGTCCAGTTCGAAAACGACTCGGTAGGAACGATGGTGCCTGTATTTCAAGGAAAATTCGATATTGATAAATAACCGCTAACCATTCCGCGGAATGTATCTGCTTTAAAGTGTAGGTAATTAGGTAGGTAAAGTGTAGTAATTGGATAGCGATATTGTGTTACCAAAGAAAAACTAATATCGTTATTTATCGTGTATTACTACTATCAAAACTACGCCACAAAATCACAATTCATTATTAAATAATGTTTAAACTTTACTCCAAACAACTCCCATAATGGCTCATTCAATACATAATTCCATAGTTACATAATAAAACAAAATTGCATCGTTTATGACAACAGGTGAAAATGAATCCTAAAACTTGTGTAAAATGTGTAAAAGGCACTGCATTTAAAAATATTTTTTTAGATTTTATGACAACAGTCCGGGCCAGAAGTCTCAGCCAGCAAATTGCAGAGCCTACCATACATATCATTCCATATTACATTGCGTCGTGCTAGACTTATAATCTAGAATGGTATTTTAATAAGTGCCATCATATCAAATAGATTACCTAACTTGAGAGGTAGACTTAGGTCTTCAGTAGTCTTATCCGTTAATCAATGTATATTTTAATAAACCTAATTTGTACCATTGAAATACATCAACTACAGTATATTGTCTAATAATGAGCATTAATGTGACAAACAATATGGATCGCTAAATCTAATTTACAATTATCTGATTATAATTTTGAATTAACAAACATCAACATTTACTTACTAGTAAGTTCCAATGAAAATAATTGACAAAATTTTATGTGTGATTGATCGCAAAGAATTTTATAATTCTATTGCCATAAACTGAGCGACATCAAAGAAATATTTCACATACATCATTATGGAAAGGAACTAAATACTTAATAGGAATAATACTATGACACTAACAATACATCTACACAAACAGGGCACTGGGAAGTGTTAATTACCCATATATGGTTAAAACATTACATTAAATTACGTCCTGAATATGCGGACTGAATGCCGATATGGCAAATCTCACATGTCCAAATCAAATATGAGATCATTTTTAAAAGCCACCTCCAAATATTGGCCTTTGTTTAACCTATCAGGATCATACAGCTCTGTATTGTGTTTAATGTTTTCACTTGTGAGTGTTTCGGGATTTCCAGGTGCTTTAACCCCAGAAGTCTTTGTCTCCCATAAGGCAGGGTCTGAGTTATCCTTGCTCTTTCCTTTATTATCAACAATGTTAAAGACAGAATCTGAAGTCTCTTCATCATCATCACTGTTGTAGTCTATTTTCTCACTGGTGTATTGAGGAGAGTTCCCTGGTGTGTTTTTGTCCTCTGCCTCAGCATCCGAAGTATCTGCTAGACCACTGTCACGCCGTTGCTTCAATACAGATTTGAGTCTCGTCGGCTTTGGTGACTGTAATAATTACAACACTAATAAATAATAAATAAATATCATCACAGTCATTGGAGTGGGCAGAAGTAATAAAAGGCCGGTTCTCTTCGCCTCATTCATATGTATGCATGATCGAGAATTTCGAGAACTATTTACTTTATTATTGGATGAAATGATAAATCATATCAATCATGATAAATAACCTAACATGGCGTAACACTGCCTGTAAGGCATAATGATAGAATAAGGAATTTTTTTTTGTACATGACATGTCTTAGCTGAATGCTATTCACATGCATTCAGCACTTTCAATTTGTAAGGCCTCATAGACAAGGACAATGAAGAATGTATATCTATAGAAATTAGTGCCTACAAAAATATGCTCAGAACAGATTTATGAGTTTAGTATTAAATTATTCAAAAGCATTTTTTTCCAACATCTGTGTAAATAATACCTAATTATATTTTTGTATCTAGCACATGACATTACCATTAAGGTGTTTCCCACTTCATCCTCTGCCTCACTTTCACTTTTCCTCCTCTCCTGACTCCTCTTTTTGCCCTTTTTTCGCTGATTCTTCTTCTTCTGCCCCTCAATAGAAGAATTGTACCTGTAATGATCATGAATAGTGGAAAAATTATGTATTGTTTTCGATTTTATATCACTGTTATCAGGGAGGAAAAGTCATACAATACCTTTATCTTATTTAATCTGGAACATATTATTATCATAATAATACTATTTGATTTGCTGTGTTGACCTACTAACTAGATTACATACATATATATATATATATATATATATATATATTTATACAATATGAATGGGATGACAAACCACCACTCATTGTGTTGTTAGGTGGACTACACTCATCCACGGGGCATCTACTATCTGATGATTAACATTTATGTTGATGAAGATGAGGTATATAAGTCTACTATGCAATAGTATGCAAGTGATGATATATGTATATCTTTAAAACTTACATATAAGCTCCTAAAGGAGCTGCAAACATTTTACATCCCATAATGTGGGAAAATACTCACCTATAAAATTGTTTTGCTATAACATCATTAAATCTAACAGTCTTTTTGAAGCTTGACTCTTCTGGGATGCAATCAGAGCTGATATAATCCATGGATGATGCCATATCTCCAGTACTGGATTCAGAGTAACTTCGCAACACATTTTTCTTTCGAAGTATGCTTTTTGCACCATTCTCATTCACACCAGACTCAGACCACACAATTTCTCTTTCCAGAGATGTGGGAGTGTAATTATCATTATCATCATCATCATCATCATCCTCATCATCTATATGAGTTGAAGACACCACTATATTTGTTTCACTTCCCAAGTTAGTCACTTCAACAACTGGAGCCAAGGCTTCCTCATGTGGTTGTTCAGGGATTTTTGGAAGTGGTTTTGGGACTTTTTTAATTTGAGAAATGTCCAAATATTCAGTAGCCATAGAGTCTTCTCTAACACCAATCTGGAATAGCTGGGGCACCTCTCCAGCCAACTCCAATTGCAAGATTACATTATTGTCCCAAGCTTCACCTGTAGCATTATCAAACTTAACAGAATCATCAAATACAATAATTGCTGCATAGTGCACTGGTACAAAACCTGATCCCACTGAAGTAAACTTAACAAGTATTTTATTGCCTTCTTTCTTGACTTTCACAGAATCAGGTTCTGTGTTTTTCACATGAAATGTAAATGCTATAACATCATCTAAGACATTGTGTGTGTATGAAGGCAGCATGTATCCGTAGGAAGGTTCTAAAAATACTTCTGAATGACTTGGGTTTGAGTGATACCCATTTGCTGGCAATGAGGGTGCTTCATTGGGCTTTGAAGACAGCTCTACAATTAAATTTGAGTTTTCTTCATCACTCTGGGACCCAGAATTTTCTTCACTTTCAACACCACTGTCTACTTTTAAAGAGTTTGTATTGGAACTTGTACAGTTCTTTTTAATCACTGGTAAAGTCACTATTAACTTATGTTTTGTTTTGTCAAATTTGGCACTCCCACATTCATCATTCACTGCATAGGGCAGAGTGAGGTCAAGTTTATATTTCGCTGGCTTTTCTGATGTTAGACTGAGTGTTTTCTCCTGAACATCCAAGATACAATCTTTAGTGGAAGACAAGAGAGGCAGGCTGACTTCAACAACAATCTGACTAGGAATAGCTGAATGTTGCTTACTATCTCTATGGTAAGTATATTCTTGGAAATCTACATTCTTTTGCTGTTTGATCACATATTTTGGTATTGTATAGCCATTACTAGTTGCATGTCTGAATTCAGTGTTGTTTCTTGCTTTAGATCTTGGTTGGCGATTAGACTGCATTGCTTGCACCTCCATTGGTTCAGCTTTGTCTTCTGTATATGAATGCTGTGGATATAGCTTCTCTAATATCTCGGGCGAAATATTTTCGGTGTCTTCCTCCTCCGGAGGCTTATAATTAGGATCTTCTTTCCGTATAACAGAAGCAGTTGACATCCCCTTGTAATACGACTTTGGGAAACGCAAATTGTTATTATCTAAGTGAATGTCATATGATTTTTCTAATCCATCAAAGGCAGTCTTGTTTACGATTTCACGGAATTGTTTGTTAACCTCTGCCATGCGCAAAGTGTCGGGATGGAAAACTACGTCGTATATGACGCAACGTTGTTTTTTATTGTCATATTCTTCTCGTGGGGGTGTCATCGAATAAGGAATCTGCCAGTTCATACCCCTTTTTCCATCCATCTCTTGGACTCTGTATGACGGCTTGCCGACGTTGTCGTTACTACAAATGTTAATAAAAGCTTTTCTGTCGCCTGCGACGCTTGTTTTAATAACATAACCCCCTTTGGGATTAATAAATGTCACGTCGTAGCCGCGTTCCTTCTCAAGTTGAACCATTTCTTTCTGATAGAGCGCTTGGTTAGCCGGGTCACGTACTTCTTCACAGTAATCACTCAGCAAGTCTCGAAACTTCTTATTTTTCATTGCATCCTTTATCGCTTCTAGATCGCTTCGAGTCAGCTGAGAATCTTCGTCACGAGGTTTTACGCCTGTAGCCATGATTTCAGATGTCCTCAGACCGATTTAAAAATAAATACAATCTTTGAACTACGCATCCACAAAATAATTTTTCAGCTGATGTGCTCCAATCCAAGCGGCTGATTTAACTCTCAATATTTTTCGCCATGGCAACTAAACTACGGCAAACTACGGCAAATGATATACGGATAAAAGCCTTTCGTTCTACAACTTTATTTTGAAATTTGTTGAATAGACAAAAATAGGGAAAGCCTTTTAAGTCAGCCTTGATAGAATATATTTTTATACGATGGTGCCATGACATAGGTGCCAGGCCACAGTATTAATTGAATTACCGAAATTGGTCTGAGCTATGCTAATGTATATATTCCATAATCAGCCGATCAGCATAGAATCAGCAGGAGGCTGAAAATAACGAGGACACAGTGAATTTCCGTTAACTGAATCACCTAAAAATTGTACTAGATTTGTTTGTTTAGTATTCGTTATTATATATTACTTATAATATTTGTTATATTATATTAGTATTAACAGTATAAAAATTGCGACGATGTAATCATTTCGACAGCCATACGCGACGCATACGGCTGATAATTAATAATTGCAAATAATATTACATACAATATCAATGCAAACGCTTGCATCAACAGATGCCGAAAAAACTGGCACTATACCTACTCTCTTTGCCTACCCGTTCAAGGGTGATAATATATATGTATTTGAACTAAAGATAAATGTAAGATAGATATTTGTGTAAATGTATTAGACATAAAACTTTTTTTTAAGAAGATTAAAAAGTATTGGTCTGTCAAGTCAATACAATTGTATATCAGTCAGCTATTTTCCTTGGACGTTTTTTAAGATAGCCGGTGTGTCTTTTTAGGTTAACGTTTGAAATTCAAGATTTGAAAAAGTTTATGAAATAAATGGATGAAAATGTCTCGGATTATTCTTAAATGGATTGTCCAACGCCAAGCAGTCGAAACAAATATTCGGTGTTACAGTAGATGGGCGCATAGAAACCCTGCAAAAGTTTCATTACCTTTCGACTCAAGTGGAAAATCGGACTTGAAAAAGGAAGAAATAATAGAATTGGAACCAAGAAATACGACGGAATCGAAGGCTGAAAAAAAGTCTGTACAAGAGCACAACGTATCTAACCTGCCTGTAGAGAAAACCAAAGAGATAAAGTTAAACAGGGAGGAGAAATTAAAGAAGAGGAAGTTCTACATGAGTCAGAAGAAAGTTTTCGATGATAACAATGAAATAATTTACGAAAAATTAAAAGAGGGAGATGGTCGTGTAAGGTAATAAAGGCGTAACATGAATTTTAACCTTGTTTTTTGGCCTTTACTTAATAGTAAAGGTCAAAAAACAAGGTTAAAGTTCCCCATTAAAAACCCCCTTACTGGTATTACATAGTAGTTTCATATCAACCTTAAAACTTTACCCCTCTAAATATTTAGTAGGTACATTATGTGTTAGAAAGCTTGTGCACATTTCCTATTCTATCTAGTCAAGAAGATTGGCATCATGTTGCTTTAATTATACATATTTTTTTTTTATTAGTAATTTACTGGTGAAACTGAAATCAAGAAAAGAGAGAACAAAATCTGGATACACCTTGGTGGAAGGTTGGAAGGTTGTTGATGGTCTTCAAGCCAAGTGCAAGTTAAGATATGTTATATACAGCCGTAATGAAGATCTGATAAATTTGAGGCCTTTCCTACCAAAAACAGGTGTTCAAATCTTTAAAATACAATATAAGGAAATTGAAATGTGGTCTGATGTAGCCACACCACCTGGTATTTTTGGTTAGTCAAATATTATTCTTATTGCTGGTATTGCCAGCTAACTTAATATTATCGCTTTACATCAAGTGTATCTTTGCTTTACTCATGTATTTGGTATATTTAAAAAAAATAAGTGTACTGTAATTTTGTGCTTATTTCCTTTCATCAGGTGTATTTGAAACACCAAAACCAGAGAATGTCAAGATGTTCATCAAGCCATTGCCAATACAATTCATCTGTGATAATATCCGTGTGCCAGGCAATTTAGGTGCTATTCTGCGTGCAGCTGTTGGGGTTGGCTGTGAAAAGGTTCTCCTATCCAAAGGTAATTCAATCAAAATTGCTGAAAAGTGCAAATTTGTGTAAAGAAGCATTATATATACACACTCCCATAAGGGTCCCTGAGGTAGTATCCACACACCCACTTTCCACCAGAGAACAGAGACTTTTTTTATACAACTTGGGTGGCAAACAAGCATGCGGTCCGCCTTTGACAAACATAATTATGTAGGTTTCCTCTCGATTTCGCTCGATCACTTGAAGTCAGAAACAATCATTGGTACAGTCTGGATTCGAACTTGCAATCTTTGTATTGCAGGCAACTCAAACCTCTCAGCCACCATGACTAGTAACATAAAGCATTAAGCATACTTTTCTGAACACTAAAATTATTTGAACTTAAAACAGCTTATGTACTTTAACTTGAATTAATTTTACCTGACTGATTTTACTTTACTATTCTGTAAGTTTATTTAAATACCAGCAGTGCCCGCGACTTCGTCCGCATGGAATTTAACTAAAATGTTACTGTTCAATTTCTTACAATGAAAGTAGCCTAAGTTACTCCTTATTACATCAGCTATCTGCCAGTGAAAGTCCCGTCAAAATCAGTCCAGCCGTTTCAGAGATTACTCGAAACAAACAGACAGACAGACAGAAAAACAATTAAAGTGTGATTTTGCAATATGTACCGTGTATACATCCATATGCATTAAGTTAAAAGTGGTTATTTTATTATTACAAACAGACACTTAAATTTTATTTATTTGTATAGATTACTTAAGAAAATAAACTATCGCCAAGTTAACTCGTTTCAGGATGTGTGGACTTATGGGATCCAAAAGTGATCAGGAGTGCAGCAGGTGCACATTTTAGGGTGCCAATCTATCAATCTGTTGATTGGAGTGAAATGTCTTCACTGTTGGAACCAGATACATCAGTTTTTATAGCAGATAGTAATACAGTGGTAGATAGTGAAGAAGATGCCAAAGAGGATGAGGCACAGTCTAGTGGTAAACACTTGCCAGTGTTACCATACTATGGAGTGGAATATTCAAGTCTGAAACACATTACACTGATATTAGGTGGAGAAACTGAAGGAATCAGTGATGACAGCTATATGTGAGTAAAAGCATTGTTTGGTTTATAAAATAGCTTTAAACTGATATATGTTTACATACATACAAAAAATTTTTCAAACTACTAAGATCAAATGATTTAACACTCAAGGATGAGATCACAAAAATTTGTTGAAACCAGGGGAAAGAAAATGAAGCGAAAGAGGTCTGTGAGCCAAGAGAGAACTAGCACTCTGTAGGGGTCTAGCAATGATCATAATTATGTATGGATGTATATATTAAGTAATAGCTTTTGTTATCCTACATTGATTGATGAGGTATGGTCATAACAAAAAAATACATTATTTTTACAGGTTAGCGGCAAATCATAATGGTCTGAGATTAAATATTCCCCTCTCGAGAGGTGTTGACAGTCTCAACACTGGCATGGCCACGGCGGTTATAGCGTTCGAAATGAGAAAGCAACTTATACAAGCTTGGGCCAAGAAGAAGTTGGAAAACCGAATGGTTCATAATATGACATGAATTATGAAGATGTATTAATTAAAAATATATTAGATGTAGTAAATAAAGTAAGATAAAGTTCATTGGTAGCAATGAAACATGTATTTATTGTTATGGATAGTACAACCAAAATCCCCACCATGATGACACTAGATGGCAGCACATGTATAGAAACTACAAACAAACACTGTGTTTAGGTCTTAGATGTAACTACTTTTAACTGCAGCGCTTCTGGGGTACGAACCTCTGTTTAGGGCTTTGCTGTATCGCAAGCTAGGGCTGGGCTGGTTGAAATTCATTCGAGATGATTGATTACCGTGAATGGTAAACAGATGTATAACATTATTAGGCACAGAGTATGATGTCTAAGAAAATAAGGCACCAAGTCAAGGGTACACTTGCGCATTTTTATAAAGGTGCTTATATGCACATACTAATGCCTAATCTCCTGTAACGCCTAAAACATCTTTGTTTACTTCCGCGAAATTTATGCAGAGCCTATGCTGGCTGTCAAACTACAAGGTCTATCTGAGCGATTTGATGAATTGAATGAAACTCTCCTGGGTGCTAATAGAAAACGGTTTTATCTGCAGGCAAATATAATAAAATGTAAAACATTGATTTAATTATAATGTACAGTCAGTTATAATTATACTTCAATCTTATTTTCCACAAAGCAACATTGTTGAATATTTATTTAAATAGAGATTTAGTTGTTTTGTAGTTTAGCACGTAGGCTCCATGTAGTTTACATAACGTTAACTCAACAAGTTTGCAATAGTAAGTTCGCTAGATGTAGTTGCCAAATTGTATTAAAAAGTTGCACCGACTCTACAACTAGATCCTCTTGAAAATGCTCGAGTAAGTTTTCGAACGTGCTAAAACTGAACGAACTACCTATTACCAAAACATTAGGAGTTCTTCAAGAACGGTGTGAAAAGATTCCTGCAGGGTCGGCAACGCGCGAGTGATACCCCTGGTGTTGCAAGCGTCCATATGCGGCGGTAACCGCTTACCATCAGGCAGACCGCATGCTTGTTTGCCACCCAAGTGGTATAAAAAAAAAATTGGTATTTTGTACATTGCGCGATGCGGCGTCATATGGAATGTCTTACTATTCTGGAGACATGCGGATATGTACTTATAGTATGTTTAAATCGTGCCAGTATTGCTTTACATCGGCATCATAATTATAGCAGTTTGCTCTTGCAAGATTATTGTAGGTAGGTACCATGCAAGAGCAATCTTCATTCAAGCGTGCGAAAGGTACAAATTAATACACGTCATATACATCTATACTTCAAACATTCTTGCTTTGCTATTAAACGTTACGTTAAACCCCTTCATTATATACCTACCAGTTAGTAGTCTTAGTAAAATGTTTAGGAAAAGATGGCATTAATTAGCCAACCTTAGGCATTTATTAGGCAACCATAGCTTACCTACCTATCATGTAAATTGCGTGTTTGCCATCGAGACCAATATCAAACGCGTGCTATATGTATTATTAGTTGTCATTAAATTGCCTAGTCTTGCCTAGTTAAATTGTCTAGAAGGCGTCACACTATAATATATACCCTCGATTACAGTCACCTTACTAAGCTAAGACACGTCTCCATCGATCCTCTTTCATAACGAGACGTGACGTGAATAGGATGGCCACGAGTAAGAACTTTGGTTAGCTATCTAGCTATGTCAGCTTTCGCTTGCGGATATTTTTTAAGAGTTGCTCGTTTTGAGAAAAACTGTCATAAGATTTTTGTGACGAACAGATCCTGCAGTATTACCTACTTAAATACATAAATAAATCTTCATGCCGAGTCGCTTACGATACGACTATGTACATAGATAGACTTCTATACGTAGCTCTTTCGCTTCATTCATCAGCGTGAACATCCTCAACGGCTTAGAGAACTTTTTCGATCGCAACACGTTCGCATTCTTGAGTGTTCAATCGATTTGATATAAGTTTTCTGAACGTGGTCTTCCTCTGCCTCTTCTTATTAGTATACCTATCTACCACTCTACTTTGTACTCACTACACTTAATCACTCTTCAAACTACAACCGTATCTTCAAATTAGTACCGTATCAATAACGTGATAAAATTGTTATTGTCAAAGAAAACTAGGCTAATTGGAATCGATTGATTGAAATGCAGCTATCAGCAGTTTAAGAAATCTATTTAGAGCGCAATCGATTTTACGCTATTCACTTATAATATCTATTGAATAGAAATTATAATATTACTGGAAGACCCTGCGAACTTCGTATCGCCAAAGTGGGTGTTATTAGGGTGATTTATTAATATTAGTATGATGCTAATATTTTAAAAGTTATTCGGCTTTTGGCGGATTAATCGAATCGAACAAATCGGAGATCAGAATCGGTCCACCCATTCTTGAGTTATAAATGGTATTAATAACCCGACTTTGTTTTATTTATAGGTATAATGTACCTAGTAGTTATTTGCAAAATGTTTTTGATAAAAAAAATAGAAAATGAATTTCGATAATATCTTAAAAAGCGTGGGGTGCATGGTGTCAATAGTTATAAATATTTTATTGACAGATATGAGTAGAGTGATTATCATTTCGATAATATCTTAAAAAGCACTTTATCGAAATTTATTTTCTATTTTTTAGTTCGGTTTTCTATAAAAAGCGTGTTTTTTAGTTTTTTTAACTATTATTTATTTTCTACTTTTTAGTTATTAGTGTATTGTCATCGGTCCTTGATACGTATGCAAAGTTTCAAATTAATCAGACTTCTGGAAACTGGTGAAAATTAAGTTCAAAGATTCCGTTACATACATACATAGATACAACCCAAGCTAATATAAAGCGTGTAATTAACTATTATTTATTTTCTACTTTTTAGTTATTAGTGTATTGTCATCGGTCCTTGATACGTATGCAAAGTTTCAAATTAATTAGACTTCTGGAAACTGGTGAAAATTAAGTTCAGAGATTCCGTTACATATATACATAGATACAACCCAAGCTAATATAAAGCGTGTAAAAAGGGTTTGTTACAACGTATTAACTTAATGTTACACATTAATTAAATGAATAAAATTAAATTATGAATTCAGGTTCAAGTCGCGGCGATTTTACTAACTTGTTTTTCCTAAATCATTGTACAGTGATTGATAACACGACGAGCTTAACGGCGAAGGAATATATTTTGGGAACCTGCATTTTAATAAGGAATTTATGTAAAGCTGTGCTTGTTAGCACTTAAATATTAACCGACATACCCCACCAGTTACGCGACATTTAAGGGCACTACATCCCTCACTAGCCGCCTTCACCAAGTGGACGACATTCAGAATCATCAGAAGATTGCACCTTACGCTTTATACATTAAGGTTCGTTCTAAGTAATTATACGTAATGAGGCGTAGAATTAGCTAAACGATTTTATAATAACTATTCCCGTATACTATGTATATAGCGTAGAATTTTTTATGTGCTTTATTAGTGTCGTGCAGCGATGCGATGGACCTGTGGTCAGTAGTCCTCTCATGCACCGCATAGTTCCGTCGAATCTTCTTGTTTTCTCGTTCAATACGGACGATAGGAAACGAGTGTGTCCATAAAATGTTAAGCACGCCGGCTTATAACGAGCGATTCGTCAGTTTCATCACAAATTTTATGAAACAAGAAATTGGGTAGGCAGCGACCACTTCTTTTCACTTGCTACGATCCTTACCATACTTCTTTCGCTTCGTCCACTTTCATTATTCTCCTTTTCATTATTATGCCTACCCCTACGGGAAAGAGGCGTGATTATATGTATGTATGTATGAAATCTCTGCTTGTTGGCATCAGTTTTAATAATATTAGAGCCATATCGGGTTAGATCATGTAGATCTAACTCGATATGTCTTCTTGATAGTCCTGTAAATGAACTTCAATTGGCATCGTGACCAAGCGCCGTAATATTAGCCGCCGTTACACGGTAAACGGTAATCTTGTGAAATACTTTTAGGTATATTGTGTTGTGTGTGTCAATACTTAATTTGATTACTTATAACACTCATAATTCGTGAAAGAAAGCTTCCGCTGGGACTCGAAAGAGTTGTGGGTAGCACTTTACCGAGTCTGTAGCAAAGATTTTAGAAATTAATCATACCTACTTCAAATTGTTTTTTGTTATAAAGTTGGCTTCGAAAGCTGTGCTCATTTACTATGCCATTAATGTTCTGTATTATATAAGTGCCAGTGGGAATACGACTTATTCCAATCCGCTTTGTGGGCCTGTAGCCTGGTTGCCAACGAATGACGTCATAAACTTCATATGTAGGCTGCAGTCCAACTAGGCTGTCGGCCAGACTAGATCAATCAGGCGCTTAAGAAGGCAAGTTACTTTGAGGTCACACGCACGCGCTGGACTTCGAATAGAGTTTAACAGTTCTGATTATTATTGAGTCCAAATATCTATGTTTTTAATTTCAATGCATGAGTTTAGTCCCTACATTATCCGATCGGAGGAAATTCAGGTCTAAAATGTTGATAGAATCGCAAAACTTTTGTAATAAGCACAAGGATCCTGATTCCAATGATAAACTTTTATGCTCTCTTATTAAATTCCAGTTGTCGTTACTTTACTCGTCTGGATACAAAAAGTTAATGTAAAGGATAATATTACATCTTAAGGCACCTACGAAGAGCAATCTAATTATATAGAAAATGTGATAAAAGGTATGTATTTAAGATATATAATATAATAATATATTCTCACGCCTTCCCACGAGGGTCCCCGAAGGGGTAGGCAGAGGTGTATAGGTAGTACCCACACACCCACTTTCCGCCAGAGATATATTTAGGTGCCAACCAGGCAGATGGCGAGTCCATCGCCGTTACTCAAGCACGACTATACATACGCCTTTGAATTGTTACTCAGACGTATGCAGGTTTCCTCTCGATGTTTTCCTTCATCGTAAAGCTCGTGGTGTGACTAATCACTGTACTTAAGTTCAGAAAAACTCATTGGTACAGTCGGGATTCGAACTTGCTATCTTTGAGTCGCAAGTTCTAACTAAAATGGTTTATCTTGCTATCTAAATACGAAATTACATACATACATATATGGAATTACGCCCTATACTTTAAGAGGTAGGCAACTATTTCCCAGTAGAGCGCTAGTTCTTCACTTGCAAACACGCAGATGATTATGAAATAATGAGTTTTCAAGTAAGCACCAATCTGCAAGTATCTACTAATCGAGAATCCGGCACAGCCGGAATACAGTCATTAACGGGTCTCTATGTAGGTATTAACATGTTATTTATGTAATTGAAGTAAGTAAGTGAATGTAGTGAAGTAATTTTCATAAAAAAAATATCAAACTTTATTTTTGAACCTAGTATTAAAAGATCCTCCTGACTGCAGCGCTTGAGATTAGGGAGTAGATATCGGATATCCTCCATGTATGTTACGTAAAATTTAGAATTGTGTTAGTAGGTAGGTACCTATGTATGTATATTGTTGATTAGTTCCCAAAGTGGAATAAGTCAAAATAGCTCATATTTAAAAAAATAAATGTTACCGTATAATTTTGTATGTTTGTATCTTTATTGGAACTGACTTGTTTGAAGACATGTTCTTGATATACCTATTTACATTTTAGAAAAACCTTAAGTAAATAAGAACAAGATATATGCTCTTGTTTTATGGGTCATTGACGTGACCTATCTCGATCTTGGGGTTGAGTTTGGGGATTTTTTCAAAGGAGGATCTGTAGTAGCTAGTTAAGGATCTGAAATGTAGGAAGGAGGCGTCGTCGGTCAATACTGGAGGTGGTGGGTGCGGGCGCGGCGCGCAGGCGTGCCCCGGCCCCCGCCGCCGCCGGTCCTCGGTCCGCTCACGCAACTCGCGATTCACCCGCCGTGCGCTGCGATCGCGCGCGACGGAGCTTCCTCGCACTCGCCGCGCTGCCCATGTGTCATGTTTTCATCACAGACCGGGACTGTCATATAACTTGAGCACACGATATTACACCATAAATGAGTAAATTATCACAGAATTTGTGGTTAACTGGACAGCACAGTTTGACGCAGAGACAGCTTTCGCCGAGTGTGTAGTTTTTCTCGTAAGCTCGTGGCCGTTGACACTGCAGCGTGCGGATCCCGCAGTGCGCGAGTGTGTGCTTGATTGCCGACCAGCAGACGAGGACGTCAGCTGAGTCGCGTAAACATTGGCCTCCCGATTCCTGGCAGGATGACCCTAGCGAATGTGCCCGTCTGAACTGCTCGTTACAGATCCTGAAGAACTTTTAAAATGCGACGATTAATATTGCTACTCCTGCTGACAGGTATGAATTTATCTTTACTCAAGCTTAACCAATTATGTTTTAGTTCATATAAGCTTCTCGTGACAATTGAGCTCTAACTTATCGCACGCTTTAAAATTCTTCAAAAGCACTTCAAGCTGCGTTGCCATGGTTAAGTGCTGAGCTTTCTTTGGCTATTAAACTTTCCAAGTTTCAGTTAGCTAAATTACGTCCTTCCTGTAGTAATCGTTTGCTATTTCTCACCCTCACTCTTTCCACAAAAGTTTTATTCTTCATATCTTCGTGAAAAATAAGTTATAATTCTCTCTCTCGAGTTGGGGTATTCATGAAACAAAATGGGACGTTTCGAGAGAAAGCATCAAATTCTTTATCATTGGTTTTATTTCTAAGGGTTAATTGTTCTTATATTACTTTTGGTTACAATTGGTAGTAATTTAAGAGAAAACTTAATATACTTCATACATATTATTATCCAGTAGTATTACATGGTATACTACCATTTAACAAATATTTATTTATCTCTGCGTCGTTAAAATGGATCTATTAATTATAATACTACTCTGTTACATTGGCATATAGCCTGTTATAATAGACGTAAGTTGTTAGAAGAAGTACTTAAATAAAATAATTTATTTATACCTATGTTACATTGGAATGGATCGAACTTATTGCTATTGGTACCGCATCCATTGTTAAGCGAACATCTGCCGATATCATCGGTGGGAATTGGTTCCGCTATGTCTAGTTAATCGCAACATTGCTATGTATGTAATATGTAGGTGCTGCACCAATTACACAATTACTTTACGACAAGTAGTTATCTTATTTATTCAAAAAGGTTACTCTTGATAAATAAATGGGTCCGGTTTTTTAAGAATTTTGAACTAATTATGTACGAACATTTCTTGCGCACAATTACTAAATTAGATGCCAATCTAGGGCGTTTGGTGGTAGTTGATCAAACGAACTTTACCTTGTTTTCACAAAGTACTAAGGTTATAAGGTATATAATTGGATGTATTCTGAGCTTTTAAGACAGGTGTTCATGCAGGTAGTCGCCGACGCAGATTTCGGCCAGCCGACCAACCCGACCCCGCTTTTGTTAATGGAAGCATTCAATTATGGATCGAAATAAACCTAAGAAAGGTTATATAAAATACCACAAAAATATTATTCTCAAAAAATATTATAAACCTCGTAAATTAGTAAAAAAAACTTTTATCGGTTTTATTTTTCGGTCGATATAAAAATATCATCCTTAAATGATCATCATTATATTGGCTAATGATTAGTAGCCAATATAATTATTATAGAGACATAGGTACGCATTTTTTACATGTTGTATACTTTTTGATTTGTTGGTTGTAAGTAGGTACTTTGTCATGATCAAACGCTTCCAACTGATCTGACCAACATACATATTGTTAGTACAAGAACCTGTCTTAGGACAAGTCAGTTCGTACAATACGTAAACTTTTTTCGAAAATCTTATGCTTTGCTAAATGATATACCATTCTCGTCTTTCAAAAAATTTTTTGCTCCTCTATAGCGGATATGGATTGCAGACTGCACCTGGTCGTTTTTGTGGGAAGCTTTTAACTGGAGTGTACATTTTATGTGAACATAACTTGAACTTGACTTGACGGTTCAATTTACTGAATGTAACATGTCCTTGCAATTAGATTACCATCGTAACTTATAGCAATAGGTGGATAAGGCACTTATGAAGAGAAGCTAAAACCAACGACTAAAAAGTATAACGACGGTCTTGTTATATGCACCAGTTACGTAAATGTTGTCACCGAGGAATCTTTGAACAGCAGCTGTTTATTTCTATTTCGGGGTGCTGACAGAGAAGGCGTAATCAAATCGGGTGCAGGGAGTCGATAAGTGGCCGGCGCCGACTTTCATCTCGTTCACAGTGTGTGTGTGTATATTTACACTTGTAAAGTTGCGCGACTGCGGTCTGCGCCAGCGCCCCATACAGTTACACTTAAAGGTTGCGGCCTCGACTCCTATGACTTTTATTTATGAGATTTCTGATTACAGTGCGCTTTATCCATTTCTAGTTTTTGTTTATCTTGACATGATAAAATTATTGGTCTGTGGCTTATTTTCGTTGTCTTGATTATTTAATTTTTATCGATCTTAACCGCCAAGACATGCATCTATTAGACGGTTCATGATATTTACTATCGGACAATATTATAGATTTGGTTATCAAATTGTACTTAAAAAAACGCCGTCCACGTCGCAGGTTTCGTCGATTGAACAGAAAAGGTATTCACCACTGGCTTCGTCAAAGATCTGGTTATGAATAGTGACAAATAAATGTCAGTATTATGCACTTAATTTACGTATAATTGTGCTAGAGAAACGGCGTGACTCTCTATCAATCACGTTGGCATCTAAACTTATCTCGGGCGAAAAAAAGCGAGCTGTATAACACCTATGCCTACCACTTCGGGGACCCTTGTGGGAACCCGAGATATGTCGAGAAAGAAGAATTCCACTAAGTGTGATTTTTCAATGGCAAATTAGATCGTGAAATTTCCCTAAAGAGTCGAGAGGCTCGTGAAATATTTAATCCTCAATATATAAACGTGTTACAAAAGTTTCCTCATTTGCCGTTCTTGTTAAGACGAAGTGCCAGAATGTTTGTTTTGGCTTACGAAATTAATCTGACTGCGCTGTTCACGCATATCTAGCTGTGTTATTCTATTTCGGATTTAAAGAAGGAAATCTTTATTACGCCGCTTATTGCAATGATAATTATTGAGGATGAGAACATCCGGATATTTATTTATCAGAGATACATGTTCATTAAATTTTTCGTTTTCATGTGATAACTGGATATCATCACGCCGAATTCCTTTGTGGGTTAAGCCAAGAGAGTAGAGCTATATACATATGCTACTTAGATATATTATAATTTAGCCATTGCCTTCTCTACCACCATGGCCATGACCATATATCTCCGACGAAAAGTAGGCGTGTGGGTACTACCTACACACCTCAGCGTACCCCTTCGGGGGCCCTTATGGGTAGGCGTGAATAAATACAATTTCTATATTTTAACTAGTCCAATATCTACCCTTTGTCAGTTACTCTGCTGAATCTTAAACTAAATAGTTTTCGCTGACTTACTTGATCTTCGAATCACATTCGTTGCGTCGTTGGAATTATATTGTCTCGCGTTACAATAACCGCTGAGTGTTCCAGCTATTTCCCTCGCGGGTAACCGGAATCTCGAACGCTTGTATTGTATCTCGTTACTATAAGTTGAATTTGTAATTAAACCACTATCGAACCATCGTCTGAAAGTGCTCCCAAGAGAATTGATTCTTATTAAAAGGCTTTATCGTTCCCGATAGTAACGATAAAATGTACTGAAAATGCTTATCTTCACGCGGCACCCATACGGCTCCCCGAAGGACCCTTGGAGGTTAGTTAGGACGGTGGAGTAAAACGTCCATGTTTATGATATGTGTATATATCTGTATATATATTATATATGTATATATCTGTATATATAATATATATGTATATATATCTATACTAATATGATAAAGATTAAAGATTTGTATGTAAGTATGTTTGTAAGGAATTGGTCCAAAAAGTACTAGACCGATTTTAAAAATTCTTTCACCATTTGAATGCTATATTATCACTGATTAATAATATACATATCCTCACGCCTTCCCACAAGGGTCCCCGAAGGGGTAGGCAGAGGTGTATAGGTAATACCCACACACCCACATTACGCCAGAGGTATATTAGGTATTTTCCGAACTTAAGTTCGGTGATTAGTCGCACCACGAGCTTTACATTTAGGGAAAACATCGTGAGGAGACCTGCATACGTTTAAGAAGAAATTCGAAAGCCTATATATAGTAGTAGTGCTTGAGTGCGGCGATGGACTCGCCATCTATCATGTTGGCACCTAAAATACAACTCTAGCGAAAAGCGGGTGTGTGGGTACTTCCCATACACTTCTGCTTACCTCTTCGGACACCCCTATGGAAAGACGTGAGGATATATTCCCCAGAGATAGGATGCCTTATCAGGGAGAACATCATTTCTTATCAGGCTCTCGATTCGGTCATCTAACAAGAACTTCTGCAGGTGTTTGTCCTTTGCTATTGGACCATTGGCTATTATAATAAATAAATAAATAAAAGTGGTCTAATGTTATTATTATATTGAAAGTGACAGTCTCAACCTATAGTTTTAGTGTTGGAATAATGTTGATGCTGTCCGTATAATATTTAGAAGGACCCGAGCACAGCACTACATATACAAAACAATGTTTGTGATAAACTTGAAGGGAGTCGAGTACGTATGTAGTTATTCAACAAAAGACTGCACGATGTATAATTATCGACCTTGAAGAGCTTAGGGTTGCCCAGTATGGGCCGGCACGTGCGTCAAGTAAAACGATAATGATAGAGTGGCTGGGGGAGCTATAATCAACTGAATTACTAATTCAAGTCATCGCGCTTTACTTTGCGTAATAGCCTTTTTTGTAGCGCTCTTTACTCTCTATGCCTTGGGGTAATTTAACATCAGTTTCTATAGAAATGTTTATTAAAGTCTAGTGTGCGGGGGGTTTAAAGTCTTTACCCAGCAGTGGGACACAGAAGGTTCATAAAAATGGTTGTTGTAAATGAATAAACATTACTTAGAAAAAAAAAATTGAAGATTTTTTTTATACAACTTGGGTGGCAAACAAGCATGCGGCCCGCCTGATGGTAAGCGGTTACCGCCGCCTATGGATGCTTGCAACACCAGGGGTATTACTCGCCCGTTGCCGACCCTGCAGGAATCTCTTCATACCCTTCTTGAAGAACTTCATGCTGTACTCTCTAGGGAAAACCTCAACGGGGAGCTCATTCGACAGGCTGAGCGTTCGCGGAAGGAAACTCCTTTGGAATCTCGCAGTGCGAGACCTTTGTGGTTCCAAGGTATGGGGATGAATTGCCCTCAGAACACTCCCCGTTATACAAGCGGTAGAACACACATAAGGAGGCAAAGTCTCTCCTCAGACTTAGTGATTCCAAGCCGCTTGTGAGCATGGGATCATCGACAATCCTAGCGGCGCGTTTCTAAACCGCGTCAAAAGGCCCTAGCTGGTATCCAGGGGCTCCAGCCCACAGACAACAGATAACAGAAAGTTTGACTAAGTAGACATTGCGAATGTATCCAGAAGTAGAAGCAACAAAGATTACTTGGCATTTATCTATTTAGATTTAATTGATCGTAAAATCAAGAATTAAAACAAAACACAAAACAGGCTAGTAGGTATGTATGAAGTTTATTGTGGTGAAGCGAAGTGGGTCTGTAAGGCTAGAGAGGATAAGCGCTCTATAATTACCGTCGGGGCTCGTCAGTAATACAATAGCATGTATGTAGGTATGTATAAAAGGATAAAAATATGTTTCATTGATTGAAGTGCTGTTGTTACTCGAAACAATAGCTCCGTGCTTACGCACCCAAGATACATTATAAGGTTACGCAATATGCAAGTCGCAAAATAAGGATTGCCTATGAATTATCATAAACGCTGTTCTGTACAGACTGCTATACGGACGTACATTTTAGATGAAAAATGCTGGGATCAATTCTATATATTATATTATCCTTTGTTCTCTATGGACAAAATTACTTTATCTTTAGAAGGATCTTTATGTCAGATATACACAAGTCGAGACATAAGAAACGAGTATTGGAGCAATAGTTCAAACGTCTATGGATACCTCATATAATTATTTATGCATTCCTCATTTTATTGTGTATTTGAGCATTTAAGTTATGTAGATTTTATTAAATCTATGTCATGCAAGCAATAAAAAAAGAATGAAAAAAATACCGGGTCTATAACAGAATCGAACGGAAGAAATGAGGCACTTGCCTTTGGACGACGATTTGTGTCCTCTTTACTCGAAGCAAGAATAAAAAAGATTGGTAAATGGCCTTTTTAAGTTCGTTGTTATTTATAGTTAAACGTCAATTGGGCACTCGAGCCTAAAGCTGGAGCGCAAGGTGAAAAAAGTATTTTTCCCGACGTAATTGGGTCAGTAATGAAGGACGAGGACCCACAAGAAGGGGGGAGCACCCCAAGCATTGTTCTACGTTGCGTATACGAATGGTTATATTATTGCTCGGTATATTACAACAACACATTTCGTATATGGCAACTTTATGGAAATATGACACCGACCCCTTTGGCACGAGCACTTGGCCGTTCTGCCTTCTTTACTGATACATGAAGTACAATATTTTTTTGATTACGACGTGCCTTAATGCACCAAGTCAGTTGGAATTTATCGTCGAGTTTGCGCCTCACATACACACAAGACATTACAATTAGTATGACAATACAACGTTTATACTGCCATAACAAACAGATGCTCTCAAATAAAATAGTAATGTAAGATTATCTTTTTGATTTATATTTAACATTATACATACAAGGGGTCGTTTTCTAGTAAAATTTGATTAGCGTTGATCATAAATCTTTTTTTTTTCATTAACTAGGTTGGCGTCGCTTGGCCCGTCTGTGCGGGGAGGCCCCCTATGTTTTGACATACGTACCCCATGTATTTATCACACAAGCTTTTGCCATCATAGTTACATTTGCGCAGCTCACAAATGTACTAAGAAGAGTTCTTATTTTTTGGAATTTAATATATATATATAATTTATATAAATTACGTGTCACGTTGTTTGTCCGCGATGGGCTCCTAAACTACTTAACCGATTTCAATCAAATTTGCACACAGTGTGCAGTTTGATCCAACTTAAAAGATAGGATAGCTTACATCACAATTGGACCCGATAGGTGGCGCTGCGATCGTATTTCAGGAAGTTTTACTTTTTCACCCAAGCGAACCTGGGCGGGACAGCTAGTGTAGATATATAATTATATTTGTTGGAATCTCTGTACGCATATATGTACATATATTGGATAACGTGGTTAACTTCATAATGAGTAAAATTTATTTATCCTATAAGATGTTGAAATTTGTATTATGTTGCTGTTTGTTTTTCCCATAATAAAGAAAATAAAATAAAATATCTTTATGCCGAGTCCCACACGTTCGTTCTTGACTCTCTTAAACTAATATTAAGTAGGTTAGCTTTGAGTATTATTAGATTCAGTTTAATTTAGGATTTTGAGTTTTAGAAATTGAGACATTATGACTAAAGTTTCGGTTGAAAATTTATCAATTAGAGCTTGTATTGTATGAAACATTTCGTTGATCAACGGCTGACACTCTTGCCCTTGTTCAATTCAGATCAATTAGCTATTTGTGTGCGAAACATGGTACAACTGTCGGTCGACTCGGTAAAGAGACCATAATTGAATATCTCTCCATCAATTTAAAAGCCATTTACCCAAATAGGCTATGCATTCTACCACTTACTAGATAGTGGCTGAACTGACGTAAAACTATATCAATACGTTAGAGATTAAATTCAAAGACGCATTGCTTCGAGCAGCAGCGATTTGCTATCTGCCTATATCTGTCACTTAGGCGCTTAAATATATATAATATAAAAATAAGGTGTTCTTATACTTTGGTGAATTATTGTGGGAAGGTGTGAAGAGCGGAGACAGTTCTGACTTTTGGATCTCGTCGACCTTCATTAGTCTCTTTATACATGCTCGCCAGTTTCGAGTCGTCTTGGCGCCTCTCGGTATGCTTGAAGATATACACACAATTATTTCACAAATAGAAGCTTCTTATTGACTCGTCCCTTTTCAAACGTAGGCAGGCTACGTAGAACGGTGCGTATATACCGCTGCTTATAAATATGTTTGAATATAGGTCGTTAAAGTAGATGTCAAAAGGGTAAGTTTTTATACGACAAAATCCCTGGTCCCAAATATAACGGGTCCAACCCGCGTCACTATAAAATCAGTCTGTAGCTTACTTAAAGTGACATGTGGCCCTCATGAGTCATCTTCTGGGGATCCATTAGTTACAATTTGCCGAATCACTCGCTTTTTGAGGGTGCTGCCTCTTTATATCAAACAGACGCGTGTTACGGCCCTTTTGCCATTCGTTCGTAGGATTATATTATATTATATTATATTTATATTATATTATATTATATTATATTATATTATATTATATTATATTATATTATATTATATTATATTATATTATATTATATTATATTATATTACACCACCACAAAGCCGTGGTGGCCGAGTGGTTCGAGCAGTTGCCTGCGACGCAAAGGTCGCAAGTTCGAATCCCGACTGTACCAATGAGTTTTTTCTGAACTTAAGTACAGTGATTAGTCACACCACAAGCTTAACGGTGAAGGAAAACATCGAGAGGAAACCTGCATACGTCTGAGAAGAAATTCAAAATTATGTATAGTCGTGCTTGAGAAACGGCGATGGACTCGCCATCTGTCACGTTGGCACCTAATATACCTCTGGCGGAAAGTGGGTGTGTGGGTATTACCTATACACCTCTGCCTACCCCTTCGGGGACCCTTGTGGGAAGGCGTGAGGATATATATATATTATATTATATTATATTATATTATATTTATATTTTCATTATATTTGCTTAATGTTCGTTCCGTTATCTGTGTTGCAACTTATATTCATGTTATTTATAGGTACCCATAATATAAAGAGTCTCGGTTTGTTTTTTTTTAACACGCTGATCTCAGAAACTTACTATCCGAATTGAATCTCTGTAGTCTGATCCAATGAGTTATTACCTGATGGTAAAAGAAAACATTGCAAGGGAGCCTGCACTTTTTGCGGACTTATAACCTAAATATGTTTCCGGCAAAAGTGCTAATACACCTTTCGGGAATCCTTTTAAAAAAAGCGTCAAGATATCGGGTTATATTTTTATAGATCAAAGGTGGAGAATTTCGATCGATCGCTTAATATTGGATGCATCCAATGATTCTTTTTTTAATGAGCAACGACAGTGAGCGTAGCTAGTACTTAGTAATAGCTACTCTATGGAATTCCATCTCCAAATAGACAATATAAGCATACGCCAATTGCAAACTAACCGCTGCTCTTTGAATCCATAACAAACTTGCGGTTCAAATGGCTTGGAAAGCGCGGTTCCCACGTGCGTGAATGAGAGCATTGAGTTGCAATACCTACTTCTTGCACTTTTTATAGGTATATCATAGTATACCTAGCTGTCCCGCCTAGCTTCGCCCGGGTGAAAAAGTTAAACTTCAAGAAACACGATCGCAGCGTCACCTATCGGGTCCAATTGTGATGTATGCTATCCTATCTTTCAAGTTGGATCAAACTGCACTCGGTGTGCAAATTTGATTGAAATCGGTTAAGTAGTTTAGGAGCCCATCGCTGACAAACAACGTGACAGGTAATTTATAGATATATATTAAGATTGTTGAATAAAATGTTCCCGTTCGTTAGGCAATATAGTTATGTTTTACAATCCCGCCCAGAGTATCTTGGGTGCAAATAATAAAAAACTGGAAAACAATCGTAACGTCACCCATCGAATCCAATTGTGAACCTAAACGATCGATTACTATACTAACTATAGTTTTGGTTCCATATGGTTTATTTTATTTATTCCTGACAACATTATTATTTCCACAATAGCCATTCCGGAGCGTATTGCTTCAATCTGTTATAGGTTTAGCGCAGCCCTATAACGAAGTACTGCCTTACTGTGTAGAAACGGACTTCCCATTATGACAGCAGCAAAATAATACCCATTACAGTAGAAAATAATACTGGTAATGCTTTAACTGATTTTCTACACAGAGATCAGGCGGATGGGAATACTTTTCGTAATGGAGAACGTAATCGATGCTGAAGCGAAGTAATATTACGGCGAAATGCACGCAAAGCCTATTAAATACAAAGGAGCTTATCAGGCGACGATCTCGCGGTACCCGCCAGAAATAACATCCAGTTTTAAGTGAAACTAATGATCCTTTGACATGCCGATTATTTATTTTCATGGACGTCGAAATAAGATAAGGCTAGGCTTGATTAAAGTTCCATGTCTTACTTCCTGCCAGACGGTCTGCCCCGGATACGACTGTACATGGAAAGCATTTTAAGCGTTCGATCTAATAATGCGGCCTTGCCTATTGTTACAATTGATTTCGAGAATAAATTGTTAATATTTTATGGCTTGCTTCCTTTAACGCTAAATGTATTAAATGAGTCCCAATCTATTCTTCGGTATGTGAGGAACGAATGTTCTCGTGTGAACATTCTTTTACTATTTAGTATAATAATAACAATTTAAGAGGATGATTAGAAGTGAATAATGAACATTAATAAATACTATAACAATAAAGGGAATTGTGCATTTTTGTAAGCCTTCTTATGCCACAACCTTAACGAATCAATCAATATTGAATGTTATTTAATTGTAAATACTACATGTATACTGTAAAAATATAATAAAATACCACAGAAATACATCCTATATAGGGCACAGCAATTAAAAATAGGGTCTACTTGACACTCCCATTAAGTACTAGTTTTTATCAATTCCGTCGATATAAACGAAAACTTGTCGCCGACACCACATAACATGCTACCCACGTACTGCATACATACAGGTACATACAATGTTTCACCCTTTTACTTCTCAGATGTACATAGTCTGGAGGTAAATAGGTACGGTATATTTACACCGTTTGCGGTGGCTCACGAAGCCACATAATGCGGGACTTACGTCACACCAAGCTATCTGATACAGCTGAAATGTAACTCTAAACTCACTTGACATTAAGCTACCTTGGCAGAGTATAGCATTAACATTTTAAATATCTTTCAAGGAATTCTTCTGATTTTTGCTGACAATAAAATAATTTAAATTAAGGTTATCCAATATCTAAGCATCTAAATATCTATTTCACACAAACCGGCTCTAGGTAAATAAATAAGTCGAACGGGTTGCAATTTAATAATAAATAGTAATTATATAAAGACCTAAGTACTGCACAGTGCGTACCTAGTTCCTACATAAATTATTAAAAAGCTGCTACTATATCTCGACATTCCAGTGTGAATTTTATGACGTAAATAAAACTTACTTCTCTCGATTATTCAAAATACGGGCATACTGGACCGTCTACGCAGAGTACGAAGTTCACTAGTGTCGCGCAGTAAAGTATTTTATGATGCAACGTTTTATTGTGAGTTAATCGCGACAAGACGGCGCGGTTGTCGTCGTTTGCTCCACATTGTCGCGACTTTGCGGGTATCTCGACGCAGGGGGATTATAACCATATATAGCCAAGCCACAGATTGCCCCGCATCCCTCTATCGTCACATGTGTTCTTAGGTTGACAAAGTGTAGGGGCCCGCTGAAATGCAAGGAATATGTAGAAGAAATTAACAAACACAAATCCTATCAACAGTTAAGTAGGTACTTTACAAAGTATGAGTTATAATTCAGTCACAATCGGATAATTAGTTTTAGAGAAATGCGTGGATAAACATACAACATACAAGGTAAGGTACATATGGTAATATGCACGAACAAATTATCAAGTGAATATAATATTATAGTACTTCTACATAGGAACATGTGAATAGAGTTTATTATAAGTTTTTCTTAGTTAAAACGATATTGCTATAGTTTTATAATATTTTGCTAGTTATGCCAAGACACTATTATATTAAATTAAGAATGTAATGTGTGTGCTTCGCATGTCGTGACTATCGAAATTATCTCGAAGTGAGTATCGACACTCCTCCCACGCAGTGGCATCTGCGTGTAGAAAAGTGCGAGGGGACGATTCACCCCGACTTGTTTATGTAGCCATATCGATCCACACAAGTCATTGTTAATTGCATGTCTTCGTCTCAATAATTTTATGTCTCGCGATAAAGGGTAATATAATCTGATCTAGGCAGATGATTCAAACAAATTCTGTAGTTAGCGCCTAGGCATAGGCATTGTGACTTTTTTATACACCACTAAGGTGACAAACAGACACGTGGTCCACCCAGTTTCTACTGCCTATAGAAGCTTGCAACACCAGGGTTAGCGCTTGCGCATTGCCCACCCTGCAGGGATCTTTTCAATCCTTCTTGAAGGGATTCCTTCTCCAGGGCTTGTCAGGGCCTTAACATGACGTTCTATTACAATTCCAATTCAAGAGTGTTTAAGCAACAGATACATATCAGTAAGCCTGCCCCTTTCGTTCACTTGAATAATGATGCCGTTGCCTAGTTATGGTGCGGCCCTGGTTTCCTATTTAGTAATAGAAAAAGGCTAGCAATATTAGTAAAAGTGATCAGGTTGAGGTAAAAATAAAAAATTATATATTTCAATTTTAAAATGTTCCTAATTATTATAACGTAAGCTTTTATTTTATCTTGTTTTTAGGTTAATCTCGTAAGTCCTTCTAATATTTAGTGTCCTTGTATGTTAAATTCCACGTTTATGTAAATGCATGCTTTGGAGACGCATTCCTACATTGAATATTCTGTGTACGTAAAATTCGGCGTATGATAGGATATCTATTGGCGCCTAAGAGCTTAGTCCTACACGAGGTGCCCTGACCCGTGACTATCGATATTGTAATTACTCATGTTTTCATTAATAGTGCAATCAATTAAGTGGACATTATTATCGTGATTGACGGATGCGGCGCTCTCTTAAATAATCATTAATGGTCGTAAGTTAGAACTCCTTTGCTCAAAGCATGTTTGAAGAGATTGGTGAATGTGGATGAAGCGAAGTGTCTAAGCGTCAAAAGAACTGGTGCTTATCTCCTTATTTGTCTACCGTGGGTCGAATAGAAACTCGGAACATAGGCCTTTCCGCCTAATTGCTATTGCCAACGTCGAAACTCTGTTCTCCACTGTCTATATTAGTAAATGAAATGCCTAATAAACTATTTAATGATGTGCTATTGTAACCAACTTGCCATTGTTTGCCAAATACGGGTCGACCCATATTCCAGAGCTCGGCCAAATTTAACGAGAAAACCTACCCATAGCAATATTGTTGATATTTTTTTAGTGGTTATCATGTTATCTATGGAGTCCATTCTTCTTACAGGGTATTAGGTACTATTTGGTGATCCGATATGATCTAATTTCTTCTATCTAGTAATGGATCTTTGATCTGTCTAAATTTTGTTTAAAAATTAAAGATGTCACCTACTAGTTACCTAAATTAGGTGGTGTTAAGTTTGGGTCAAACCCTGGTAGTCTGTTTCAATGAGTTTTCCTAGTTTTGAGTCGTTTGAGCACAATTTAAGAACGTGACAACGGACTTTTTCATCTTGCATCGGCATCTAAAATATGTCTCCGGTGAAAAGTAGATTACACCGTTCATTGCCTATCCCTTTAGAAACCTTCTTGGAAATAATTATACTAGTTAGAACAAATTGGCAAAAATCTGGCGTAGGTACCTCTTCTGCCAGCAAGTCAATTTCATATGAATTTTTGGAAGCCCAACATTTATGCCAAGGAAATATGTACATTAAGTGTGACGATCAACTACTTGACGGTGTAGATAGAGATATAATGAAAGCTCCGAGCTATTTGTGTTTCATGTTTACAAGAACAACATGTTCTATCTCTTGTGTCATTTGATGCGATGATGTTAGAAACTTGTTCCATGTGAACTATTTTCCGTCTTGTTTCCTTATTATTTTCCCTAACAAAGGCTTCCTCTTGTTGGTGACCCACTCTCCCAGTAACTTTATTAAGTTCAAATGTACGCCTATAACACACAAGGATCCTTCTTTATATTTTCCGCATGTACTATGTTCCTACAAAACCTAAGTTATGTTGCAATAATATTAAAGGGGTGGATAGGAAGGGCAAGCAGATAAATACACATACCCATATATTTATATAGGACTAGAAATCCCCGCGGTTTCCCCCAGAAATGTTTGATTTTGCAGTTTGATTTTTTCTGGAATAAAACATATCCTATGTGGTCATCCATCTCGGTCAAATCGATTGGACTCTCAAGGACGGGAACGTCAAGAGTACTCGAAACCGACGAGCATGTATGAAGAGACTGATACAGCAATGTATTTTAAAAGCACGAAGTTAAAATTGAACTTGAAAACCCTTGCTTTGCTCCGGCATGAAAGATTATAGCCCTTATTAGACACGGATGATGTAACTTAACACTGCTGAGGGATATCAGATTTGTTTTCATCAATAGTCACTTTCGCACTGTAATTGTGATAGGTAAATCATTGCCATAATTTATAATATACCTTGTTATAACTATATATTAGATGTAGTATATACTGTTGTCAGCTAGTACTTGGTATTGCTTCTAGGGTTGTGTGCTCGAATTAACGAATTAATTAATTGATTTATTGTTAAATTGATTACATATTAAGTCCGATGAATGTGGACGAAGCGAAAGAGGTATGCAAATCTAGAGAGAACAGGCGCTCTCGCACGCCAAGTCCCTAACGGGGTAGGCAGAGAGTATAGAGCGCCAGTTCTCTCTAGACTTACATACCTCTTTCGCTTCGTCCACATTCATCAGTCTCTTCATACATGCTCGTCGGTTTCGAGTACTCATAACGATCCCGTCCTTGAGAGTCCGATCGATTTGATCCAGGAAGTTGGAACGTGGCCTTCCTCTGCCTCTTCCTGCACACACTTTTGCTTTGTATATCTGTTTCGTCAATCTTTCTTCACTCATCCTTTCTATGTGTCCAAACCAACGTAACATGCCTTTCTTCATCTTTACAATCACGCCCTCATTCACGCCAGTTGATTTGCGAATTTCTTCATTGCGGATTCGATCTAATATCGTTACGCCGCACATTTTTCGAAGAGATCGCATCTCAACTGCATTCAAGCTATTTTCATACTTCCTCTGACATACCCAGGATTCGCTGCCATACAATAAGGTAGGTACCAATATCGCGTTGTGGACAGCAACTCGAGCATTCTTGCTCAGACTTTTACTGCCCATCAACGCCGACATGGCTCCATTCACCTTATTCGTATCCGTAGTAAGAATTAAGAATTAATTAATTAAGGAATTAAAATTTATTTTCACAACCGTCATAAAAAATTGGGTTGTTTAAATCCCGTCATATTTCTGTATATCTACGGTATAACTAACTTAACTTACTAGGTTAATGATTCCCATAATTACTATCTCATGATTGATTGACAGTCCCCAGCAAAAACTGCTATTAGTGACTGAAGGGTAATTTACTTGATAGAAACAAGTTCCGTGCTAAAATATAATCTTTCTTGTCCCCGCTTGTATAAGCTATGCTTTGAAAGAGTGAAGACTTTTAATTAGACTTGGAGATAAACTTAAGCACAGAATGAGAAAACACAGAGGGATCTCTTTTAAATTTAACCCCTGCTAATACCGTTAGCATTTTCTTCGTAGTTAAGTAAATAGTTTTTATGTCCGCACACTCGAGTCTCGTAGAATGCATTCTGCGAAACCGGGTCGACTTGAGCATCTTAAAAATTCATTCGCTTTTAATTCCAATGGGATAGTGGGGTGCACTCACATGTCTCAGCGATAAAACACTGCATTTGGAGTTCACGTCTGATTCCCCTAGGTTGCTTTTACGGCATGACTGCGATGCAATTTAAGGCCATTAATCTTTTCCTTGCTGTTTTGGAACTCCGCTTACCTAGGAATATGCATAAGTACTGACTTTAACGCTGGAACTGAATTTTACTTAGTTATTTTGCAGTTTTCATGCGACCATCTCGAAAACTGTGTTTTCAATTAGCGTTATTGCAATGCAAATTGAGGTTATTCAGTTTTTAAGGTACATACATTTCCTTTTGTGTGCATTAGAAGGGCTCGAATGACTTAAAGCAGTTATGTAATTTGGTTTCAAGTGTGTATAAATGTAACTAAATAAATTTACTCATTAATTTATTGGTTCTAGTAAGTAATAATAATTATTTAAGTATTCATAAATATCGAGAGTTTAATATTATTAAACGTCGATCAAATGAGCAATTAAAAATCCTTTGAAATAACTTTCAAGCGTCGGTTTGTGGGAGTCAAGTATCTAGTGAACGCCAATAAAACCAGCAATTCTGGAGATTTATAACCACGCCAAAGTTAACGATTCGAGCCATTCAAGGCACGCACTGTTTCTAACTTGTTTTTAGGCGAAAATTATAATTATAACTTCCAAAAAACATCTTAATGTAAGCCCTCTCTCTTCATGGCTTTTTCTTAAATTTCTCATGCAGTAATTGACTCATTTGCAGTGTAATAAGTGCATTTACAATCACCTTGGAATGGTTAGCCATTGGCGATTCTTTACCCGTACCAGCTTAAAGGTTATTATTATCCAGAATATTGCATGTCAGGAATACTATGAATAAATTTTAAAAATATATTTGTCCTGTGGTACGAGCAACTTAAAAAAATTCGTAGGTATGCTTTGATGTTAGGTTTACTAATCAGCTTTTCGCTTAAGCCGCCATCTTAATTAGTACCAACCAAGTTACAAACGGAACATTTTTGGAATCTACCTAAAACACAACTGGTACGCGATGCCGCTAGACAAATGGTTTGACTTGTTAAACTTTAGACAATCATTGATTGTCTAAAGTGAAAACAATTGAATTGGACAGACGACTAATGGTCTCAGCAGTCGAATGAAGGTCAGTTTTAGCTTTGGAGCTAGGCTTTCGTGTTGTTAATTATGTATGTAGGTATATGGTTATTGTGTCTGCGGATGCTAAAATATTAAAGACATATGGAGGAAGGCCTATGAATCTTATTCAGTATAAACCATTCAAACTGTAATAATTAATCGACAGTGTGTGATACCGCTAGGTAAATGTGCCAATTCTAGAGCAGTTGAATGGAGTGATATATCTCGAAAATATGTTTACTCGTGATGGAAATAATGATAAATACATTGTGTTGGTAAAACAGTGAAAAGAGTCATAATTGCGTTGGTGAACAATAACAATCTTGGGAAGAAAGCACGCGTGCAGTGCATTTAACTCGACCTGTGAACCAATTTATCGAACACGCAATGGTGAATGGAAACGAGATGGAAATGTCAAGAATATTCATCAGCATGTGTGAAGTGACCGATGAAAGAGATCTGGCGATCTATTTTCTTCACCCCGTGAAAGTTTCGGCTCAATGTTAACTATACATGTAGTAGGCCCAGCTTTTACAGGGCGTCGCAGTTCTCTCAGCGAGTGCTTTCTTTGATAAACGGCCTTAATGTAGAACATATTTTGGCACTAGATAGCCTATTTCAAAACGGATTAATAATTCCTGAGATAAGCGTGTTCAGACAAACTCTGCCTCTTAGTGTAAAGAATATTTAGCAAAAAAAACAGTAGCAGAGACGTGGCCGAGTGGTTCGAGTAGTTGCCTACAACGCAAAGATTGCAAGGTCGAATCCCGACTGTATCGAAGAGTTTTTATCAACTTAGGTACAGTGATTAGCCACACCACGTACTTTACGGTGAAGGAAAACATCGAGAGGAAACCTATGCAGGTTTCCTCTCGATGTAACGTATGCACGTTTGAGAAGAAATTCAAAGGCATGATGTATAGCCGTGTTTGAGTAACGGCGATGGACTCGCCATCTTTCACGTTGGCATTTAGAATATATCTCTGGTGGTTAGTGGGTCGTGGAACTAGCTGAATACCTCTGCCTACCCCTTCGGGGTCCCTCGTGGGAAGGCGTGAAGATATTACTAGAATGTTGTAAGAAACATGTTAAAGCGTAGTTAAACCTTCGAACACTGTAGACATTGGTTAAGAACAAAAAATAAAACCTATAAATCCGAATTCCTAAAGTTTCGTGATTGACACGTCTGCTGCTAATCCCGAGAGAGCAAAGACAGGGTAAATCATAATGGAATTTTAATACAATAATAAAAGCTTATTGAAGCGTGTCTAATCGGAAAGCGATGCGAGTTGTGCGTGCCGTAACATAAAACAGTTTCCTTTGTGATTAAAACGTTTAGCCGTCAACTGCCTATTGTGACCATTTTTAACGTGTGTTCCTGCAAAACTATCGCAAGAATGGCAGTCCTGGATTTACCAGTTCCATTCGTTACTTCAACGGTCTCGACTTTATTTAAAAAGAATGTCACTTTAAAATCGTCGTAAAGTCCTGTTTTTGTTTACGTTTACGAAAAGCTTTGGTTTAGAGCAGTATCAATATATACGATACTATAACAATATGTTTGAATAGAGAATCCACCTGTTTCATTATACGTACTTGTACGTAGTTTGTACTCTGAGGAGTGGGAGTACCTATGCGAAGCAAAAGAACATCATGATGATTACTAGACGAGAAGTGTTGCTAGAGTCGTGAAGCTCGTTTGTGTAAAGAAGCTTACATTTGAGCTACAATACGGACCCGCCATTGAGTGTCCCGGTCCAGCCACTAGAGGGTACATCTAGACTTCGTGTTGTATATACTTTTTATTCTAAACAGGTTTTCAAGGTACGTTCATAACAACTGATTCGTTTTAAATATGCTCGATAGTAGTACATAGTATTACATACTAAATAACGGGCCGTAAGTTATATGGGAAATTAGACATACCTTCGTATATATATATATATATGTTTACATTGAATAGTATATTTAATATACTTCGTTAAATAAGTAGACAGACTAACATCTTGTCAGTAAAGATTATGCAAGAAATCAAGGACAAGGCTGTTGTTCATAAAAAAAAAACCTTTTTGTATTTTTTTTATACCACTTGGGTGGCAAACAAGCATGCGGTCCGCCTGATGGTAAGCGGTTACCGCCGCCTATGGACGCTTGCAACACCAGGGGTATCACTCGCGCGTTGTCGACCCTACTCGCGTGTTGCCGACCCTGTAACTCTATATCGTCCCATTAAAAACCTAATAGGTAAAAGAGAGAAGAGCTGTTATATAGTGTAGATAGGTGTTAGTATATAGAAGAAATTAGTGAGACAACGCTTAATGTCTACGGGGAGCTCAATTACCTTGCAAAGTGATTAATTGGACCTAGAAGGGGCGCTTGCAACAATGGAGACAATATTTCTGAATTTCACGGGTCCTATTAGAGGCCATTTCGTTAAGGTTTGCGTGCCAATAGGTACTCATTAGTAGAACCCCAGTCGAGAATCTATACCAATATTATAAGGAGGCATAGTTTGTTTATTTGAACGCGCTTATTGCAGGAATTACAAATCCTTTTTGGAAATCTATAGTCTCATACTTTAGCCGGTTACTGAGGAAGGCTAATTGGTTAATATTTTCATGCTAGTACTCAAGGGAACAGAGCAATCGTCATTTTTATTTATATTGATTTAGGTCTGCCAGCAGTTGTTACATTAGTACAAGTTAATTCATTTACATTTCACTTATAATTATTGGCTTAATGCACAACTAATTAAAGGTAAACGTAGCCCAAAGACAGTAAGAGGTCGTAATTAGGTTTAAAAATATACTTATTAAAGTACTTTAATAAACAATAAACATACGAAATTCAAGACTAAGGTCAAATAGGACAATAAGGACAAATACTCGTGTTTATCACACAAATATCTGCCCTCAGCGGGAATCGGATATACGACCTCTAGTTTCGCAGTCAAGAGTTCTAACCACTAGTCCAGACGGCCATATTGTATGCACCTGCTTGAGACATAACGGGGACGACTTCACCATCTGTCAACTTGACACCTAAACATATCTCCGGTGAAATGACTGTGTTACTACTGTTTTAACGATCCCTTAGGCGTGAACCACTGATGATACCACCATCATTGATAGTTTAACTTCCATAAACCAGCCATAAACTACCCACTGTAATAATTATAAATCTTCACACCTAGAATGTACAACTTATTTTGCATTTGTAGAGCAGCCCCGCTGTCTCTGGCAAGGAATTCCAACCAAGCGAAGTAAAACTTTCCAAACTATTTGCATCAACACCAGGTTTGATTAGAGTCGGAACCTTTTTGCATGTTTGTACCACAAGAAAACGGACAAGATTTTTTTATGTCACTTGTTACCAGCCTTAGCTTGGAATGTTTTTGAAATAAAATATAAGTATATTAGGATACCTATATTGTAAACATAGATCTTCTTTAAAACAATGACTAACATATGGTGAAAACCGTAAGTTAGACATTGTTTCGTTGAAAATTCGTTCAGTATTTTTTGAGTACAGTACAGTATCGGGTACATACAGACACTTGTGTGATAATACTAGTGCTAGTGACTTAATTTTGTCTTATTGTATCTTAATAAATAGGCATACTTTTATATACAACATCTTGATTACAATTACATAGGGTAGGGCTTGGTGACTATTTATTTTAACTTACTCCATAATTGGTAAGCAACGGCCCGCTTAATAGTCAGCGCTATATAATATTGGTTACATAAATGAGTCTTAAGATTACGCATACAATCGAACTTTCTATTGAATAAAAGCATTAGTCACTTACAATTAACATCCAGTAGGTTACAAAAAGTGTCTAATGAAGCACGACTATCAATTTCTAGTCACTTAACATGCTGAAGTTCATATAAATCAGTTAGATCACCATATAATGAACCGACGCGGCGTAGAGTCGTGATTAACAGGCTCAGTTCAGCGGGTGCTCGATCAATCGGAACTGATGCCTTACTTTGCGGTTAACGAGACCCGAGAATGAGATTCAGAACGCCTAATGATGCTTGGTATTGGAAATTAATACCTATTTTAGTTACTGCATGGGTTGTTTTTCTGTAGCGTGTCTACAAATTGTCATAGCTTCCGTCCCAATTCCCGCATGACTATGAAAAGCATGCATTTATGTTCTGTATGCAGGCGTTAAGTAGAACAAATAACAATACCTATAGCCAACAATACCCTACATTAATGTTGGCCGCTTGTCAACTCATATTACTTACACTCGACCAGTATATATTTTGGTCGCATTATCACTTCCGCTTCGAACTTTATTTTACATCAGGGAGCTTCGTCCCCGACCTGAATAATATTATTGCAGGGTCTTAACAAGTTTCATATAGAGTTCCGTGTTTGGTGCTGTCGATGGTATTTTCGAGGAAGAATTACAACATTAATGATGTATCTATTTCTGAAAAACCTTGTGCTGTATACCAATGGTTTTCTAAGCTTAAGTTGGTACAAACATTTACCGCGAGCTTCATGGCGAAGGAACGTTTAGATCCCATCTTGCGCACTTTAAATAACTGCAGCAAAATAGTTGCAGATTTATGTCTCTGTCATACTGGCTCATCAATTCTCGCCATCATCACCTGAATATATCAATGGCGTTACGTGTCATTGCTCCTCTGCTTTCTTCGGATATGCTTGTGGGAAAAAGAAATGAAAAAAATAATAATAGTGTGTGGTGTGGATCTCTATGAATATAGTTTGACCTGTAGTCTATATTTACATTTAGATTTAGAAATGGCTAACCTAAATATTATATTTGGCGCCCAATCAAGATTAGCGGTATTTTCTCTTAACTATTACTAAGGTGGTTACCTAAGTGACCTAAATGAAAATGTTTAAACTGTATACGTATCCGAGCAGAAGTCCGTAAGACTGCAACATGAGTATCTAAGATGCAGTTAATTAAATATACTTAGCCAATTTATTATAAAGTAGCAACATTAAAGATATCAGTTAACAATAATTTTGATTGTTAATCTATATCTACCTATATCGTTGTAGCAAAAGGCTTAATAGCAATATCAAATTAGCAATTCTTATGGCTAATAATATGTACCTTAATATATATGGTAATCATGTACGCTTAGCGTGCTAAATGCTACGAGATTTCCAGTCGCTAAGAAATACATACAAGAAACTAAGGTATTTATCGGCGTAATGTGAAACTTACACTCCGACATGGAAAATAAGTTATGAACATGCGACTTGCTTGTAAAGTTCAGGAACTGCTTTAGGAATAACATCGATATTTACGAATAACTGTGCTTCGTTCGATTACTTGGCAGAATTTCGACGCTAATTACTAAACGTTTGAAAGCCGAATTCGGTTGAACTTTGTAGGTAGCTACATTCATTTCCGATTCCCTTGTGGAGTAGACCTCTGCCTAGAGTAGTATGTTGTATTGTCTAGGGTTACGGACCCTGCTTCGCGCTATCCATTTCGTGGGTCGATCCATTTATGTCATCATATTTCGGGCGGTAGTCAGCAGAGCTCAAATTTAAACTGCTTGAATCACTACCGCATACCTTGAACTAGGAATGGATATTCCAGACGTACTGACCTAATTGGAACGCGCTAGTGTGCACTTAAATTGCGCGCTAATTGGGAGCTACCTACTTACATTTTGGTTGATGTGGCCAATCTCTAACTCTAACTCGTTGAATGGCTTTTTTATCAAAACAACGTTCGTGTCCAGGCGCAGACATAGGCTACTTTTTAATTTAACTTTTCTGTTGAAGGGGGATGTCAAAGTTTATCCGGAAGAAATGAGGTTAGGTCTCCGAGTCGTAGTAAGTAGATTCTAGTTAAATAATGTTCTAGGTGTTCTACGAAGCTTGTTTTAATGAATGTATGCAATGCTAGGATAGGTGACGATATTATTTTCATATTACATTTCTGGATATTCTAGTTTAATGTTGTAAGGAAGAACTCGATCCTACTACTACACGGTTGGGTCCGTCAAGAGTACTGGAAATTGGCGAGCATGTATGAAGAGACTGATGCAAATGGATGGAGAGAAAAGGTCTGTGGGGATAGAAAGGACTGGCGCTCTACGCTCTCTTTACTTATAAGGGACACGGCGTGATGATATATATCTGAATCACGACTGAAAACATACATATATGTTTTCAGTTGAAGCGAATTTTACTGATCGTTAAGCGTAAACTTTTAATTTGTACCCGCCTGAGTACTTGGACGATATCCAACTCTCTTAAAATATGGATTACACAAAATGTTTTAAATTGAAAATGCTTTCTTTAGCTCTAGTAAGTTATCCCACGTCTCAGTATACCAGATAATCGATTACATAGCACAAAGTTTGCAAATGGTCTGTTTTTTAGCCCGAAGGTTTATCGTCTCGTTTAGTCTTGGTCAAGGACTCTCATAATAATTATGAAGCGGTACAATTAAGTCTAAGTGCTTTTATAACTTGCTGCATGCAAAAGTTACATGTATGACTCCTTTCAATGTCACTCAATACGAGCCAGTTAATTGAATAATACAACAATTAAGCAGAGGCTTGGCCTAAGAAGAGACGATAAGTATATGCTTATAATCACGGCCAGTGTTACGGGGTAAGCAGAGAGTTCACATTCCTCAATACCTATAATATGGTTGACTTATGAATTCCCTATCCATGGGTGTAAATACTTTTTTTTACTTACATTTTTTATGACCTCATAACCTATAAAATCGTTACAAATCTTTTGTCAAAGGAAGGTAACTCCTTTGTAATAGTTAAAGGCAATATAATATTATGGGAAGACATAAAAATCTCGCAGAAACATCTTTCTCGACGGCGTGATAAACTTCCTTTACGTTTAGACTACACACAACTCCCTATCCTTGAATATTCCTTGAAGTCGAGATGACATAAATTATTATATGTAGTATAATATTATGTTTGATACAAACTCCTTACACAAACATTCAATAAAAACCCAATGTATTTTTTATACAAATTGTTTAGCTCTCGCTTTTATGGCATTGTATCCAAATTAAACTCTGCCCATTCATTGTTTGAAAATAAAACGAGTTTAATATCGTCACGGGCTTTATTATTATATTTTTTGGCTATATAGGTAAATAAAGTTACCCTCTCGTACCCTACGACCTACCCCTATTATCTTGTTCTATTATTAGCCGGGGTGTGAGCCGATGCCAAACCAATTTAATATTTAAGCTTCTGCATTCCGCTCCTAAATAACAGAGATGTCTCTAGTAACTCAATCGAATAATATTCATGCAATGTGAGGGTTTTACTTCAGAGATGGAACAGTCTAAGTCGAAGTTCGGTATTAACGTGGGCAACGGTAATGTAAGGCCATTACAGTCCTGTCCATAATGGCGACCGCGAACTTACGAACCAAACTAATGGCGTCGAGTGCTCTCCAGTCGGGGATAAGAAAAGCTCTTGATAATAATTGGGAATTCGAGAACAACGCTTCCTACCGGTAATAAGATTTCCGTTAAAAAAAAAGTATTTTTTACGTAACGATTTATCGAATTGCGAGCTTTACTTTAACAGAAAACATCGCGAGGAACCTTCTATACGTTTAAGAAGATATTCAATGACGAGTGTTTTTTATGAAATAGAGATAGACTCGCCATCTTTCACGTGACACATTAATACATATACCTTTATTTGCGCCAAAAAGACGACGTTGTTACATCTGCTCCACTTATAGGGGGCTTTTAAAGCATGGTGTTGTTGAATCATATTGGTACTGATATTTGAATTTATACATTCAAATCCCAGGTTATATAATATCCTCACGCCTTCCTACAAGGGTTCCCGAAGGGATAGGCAGAGGTGTATAGGTAATACCCATACACCCTCTTTTCGCCAGAGATATATTTTAGGTGCCAACGTGACAGATGGCGAGTCCATCGCCGTTACTCAAGCAGATTGCTTCTCAGACGTATACAGGTTCCCTGTCGATGTTTTCCTTCACCGTAAAGCTCGTGGTGTGACTAATCACTGTACTTAAGTTCAGAAAAACTCATTGGTACAGTCAGGATTCGAACTTGTGACCTTTGTTTCGCAGGCAACTACTCGAACGACTGGGCCACCACGGCTTTTATCCCATGTTGTTCATAATAAACATGAATTCCAAAAGATGGATTTCAGTGGCAGTGGATTGATATGTGCGGCCGTCTATTTGAGTGACTGCTGATATTAATCCAATGCATCCGACGCTGGAGGTGCATTGGCCGCGGTGACATTTAATTAAATTGACTGCCTGCCTGCCGCAAACGCGCCGACCCGTACCGAACGCCGGAGTAACAATACAGTTTATTTAGCTTTTTTCATTACGCTTTTTATACGATCAATGGTCACCTTGTCATGTGGTTACGCTGCAATGGTACTGGAATTGACAAATCGCCTCGACAATTTAAGCTGTTTCTAATAACAATACTTTAATTTACGCCCTAAAGATTTAAAGGATGTCTTTTTTTTAACCGCGAACGGTACAAACAGTAATATATTATGCAGATAAGTTCGTTGTCCGAAATGGGTGTGTGACCGTTTGAAGTGAGAAAAAAAACATTATTCATAAATATATATATATATATATATACTAATGCGTTTGAAATATTTATATACATTTTAGTAATCGCTCCTGTCTATATGACGTAAGAGGTTACAGATTATACTGATTCCATTTAAGTGAGTGTCACTTTAGAAATTACGACTGTAAGTGCGTGAGTTTGACGTGGGAAGACACCCACGAGGTGACTGGAATGGAACGCGTCAAAGTACCTAAGCTTTGATTAAACGTTGCATCACAAGACATTTAGTATTATTGTAGAGCCTAAGGCAAATATGATTTATTTATTTAGGTAGCCTTCCGCAAATATTTTTCATGATTAGGGCATTGAACCTTTAACACATTATAACCTAGAAACATCATGGCATAACCATGGTACAAAAGTTCGGAGACCAAAATAAAGGCCATTTTTAGTATACTCTCGGTATGCTTTGCCCAATATGGTAAATGAATTCAAGACGTGATTTAGCAAAACGATGACAATATAAAATACGTGAATTAGTTCTGCAACATCTTACTGAACTGACCGTCTTGTATGTCGTCATTGTTGTCAATGTATTGTCACCAAACTATATACATTCCATTTATTTGTTGATGCTCGTAACTACTGAACGTAACTGAATAAACGTTATCCGTTAATCGATAGACTTTAAATTGGAATTATCAAACGACCAAAAGTTACCGAATCCACCGTGGCAGCACCGGCAAAAGTTGCGGATGTTGGCCATCCGTGGGGATTCTCTCATTATAAGAACCAAACTGTTCTCGCAATGTTTCCAAAAGGCGCTTCCTTACTCGAGCATCAGATTGTGTAACTTCCTAGCTTGGCTTTCCCAGGTGAGTACAGCATGAGATCTTCTATAACATATTAAGAGCTTTCATTGCAGTCAACGCGCGTTAATATCTTTGGTCTAATAACTTGCAAGCTGCCTATAAATTGTGGTAACTGGATATCATCAGACACATGATTTACCACCTTATGGTATAAAATATTTCACGGTGATAGTACGTTTAGTACTTTAACAACGAAATGGAGAATCGAATATTATATGTAGCGATGTATGAGTATGAGATTAGGCCAAAAAGTTTACTTCATGATCAAATACAAGTCCTCAATACAAGTCATAAGTAAATATATACATATATTTATTATATAGGTCCAAATATTCAAACGGGTGCCAAATTTCCTTAATAACGTTTTTTATATTGGACTACCTGACCTTTCCACGTATTTTAAGTGACCTTTATTTACTACCTGACATGATAATTGCAAAATAAGTGAAATTATTTCGAGCCCGCTATTAACATAGTAAGGTAAGTAGTTACGTACAATGTTATTACAGTCATTACATATCTTGAAGCTCTCAGGTAGTAGGGGCCCACTTCCACCTTCTACCACCGCACCTCTCGCCATCGACGGGGAATTCATCCCCATACCTTGGAACCACAAAGGTCTCGCACTGTGCGCTTCCAAAGAAGTTTTCTTCCGCGAACGCTCAGGCTGTGGAATGAGCTCCCCGTTGAGGTTTTCCCTGGAGAGTACAGCATGGAGTTCTTCAAGAAGGGTGTGAAAAGATTCCTGCAGGGTCGGCAACGCGCGAGTGATACCCCTGGTGTTGCAAGCGTCCATAGGCGGCGGTAACCGCTTACCATCAGGCGGACCGCATGCTTGTTTGCCACCCAAGTGGTATAAAAAAAAAAAAAAAAAAAAAAAAAAAAGGGTGCGCTTATTTGACACGAATCGATTGGCGCACCAAAACTTTCGCGTCGTTTAGCCGCAGCCTTAAAGCTTCACATTTCACGTTAAATAGCTAACGTTAAGCTATTTTCGACGTCCATCGAATAGAAGAAGTCAATGTTATAGCTATGGGAGTTCAATTATTTAAGTGGTTTTTGTCCTGATATTATACAGAAGAAGGCTTTTTTCATTGTTTCTTGATCTCTGAAACGAATGTTTTTATTTTACGTAGTTTTACTTAGTATTTTAAGAATTATTTCAGTAATAAAAACACACATTATTCTCAGAGCCGTGGTGGCCGAGTGGTTCGAGCAGTGGCCTGCGACGCAAAGGTCGCAAGTTCGAATCCCGACTGTACCAATGAGTTTTTCTAAAACTTAAGTACAGTGATTAGTCACACCACGAGCTTTACGGTGAAGGAAAACATCGAGAGGAAACCCGGCATACGTCTGAGAAGAAATTCAAAGGCGTATGTATGTATAGTCGTGCTTGAGTAACGGCGATGGACTCGCCATCTGTCACGTTGGCACCTAATATACCTCTGGCGGAAAGTGGGTGTGTGGGTATTACCTATACACCTCTGCCTACCCCTTCGGGGACCCTTGTGGGAAGGCGTGAGGATATACATTATTCTCTATTAACAAAAAACCTTTCCTTTAAAAAGTACCCTACGATTACATATTAGTATAAGACTGTATTTGAAAGCTCTTACATTATACGACCTCATACCGGGAAAAGGCCATGCTGCTGTAGTATGCTGTGATGTAGCGGGAAAGTATGCAAATATTGGTATGCAGTTGTTATGAGTCCGTTTAGCTGTGTTGATCGGTAGTTGTTTGGCGTGTCTCAGGGCCGGGTGCGCAAGCGCAGCTAGTGTACAGAAAGCAGACGCATTTGAGCGCGCGGGCGTGCAGGGTCAACGGTCGCACTGAGCATGCGCTGGGAACACGATAAATATTTGAATTTCAACACTTGATACATATGCTTAGCAAATTGATTGTGGCGTTTTCCCGTGGCTCGGTATCGGCAGTTGTTTATGGTGAGGATTCTGGGTCGGGCAGTGCCAGCGGCGCTGTGGCACGTGTTGTTACAATAATATACCCACGCTAGTTGTTTCCTTATGTTCAGAGGTAAGAAAACAATTGCTGTTTGCTTACCTCTGACTGAACATTCGTTACATACTGTAAATAGCAGTTTAAATGTTCATTGTTGTTTTGTTATTGAGATTCAGGCACCGCCTCACTACTAGAGCATAGCTAGCCAGAAGGCCTTCAAACAACTATGTGTTAAACTTTTCTGCATTCAAACCAGCCATTGGTTGATAAAAACCTTGTATGGTATGGTACATTTTAGTCCCGCTTCAATATACATATACGGCTACCCTTGTTCCCGGGCGGGAATGAGGCGTGTCGGCCGGTCAAAACATATTTTAATGATAATTTTCCGGTTATAAATATTAATGAAACATTCCATAAGAGGCTCGATTTACGTCCAGCAGGGCCTACATTATAAGGATAATGATTTGTGAGATGTAATCCGTAGTTCGACACGAATTTAATTTAAAAAATTGGTTTTAAATTGCTTTCATCGCTGTGTATCAACACGCAACAATATTTATATGAATAGACTTAATGTATTTGTTTGTCATCATGCTGCTAGGCGAGGCATTTGACTTATTACTTCAAGGAAATACAGTTATGTTGCAATGATCAGATAAGTGTATGATAACAAAGTATGGATATCGTTATTCTGATATTATAGTAAAAAACATTGCATGGCTTGGGACTAGGTCAGTTATATAATAAGTTAGCAAGCTATTTAATTCGTATTTGATATCATGCCCACCTTCTAACATCGCACCTCTAATAATAGACGGAGATGTCCTCGTAATCCTCTTCCTTGAAACCACAATGGTTTTGCACAGCGCGGTTTCAAAGGAGTTTCCTCCTGCGAACGCTCAGGCTGTGGAGTGAACACCCTGTTGAGGGTTTCCCTGGAGGGCTGTACCCTCCAGGGAAATAGAGTTCATTAAGAAGGGAGACCTGCATGAGTTTTAGAAGAAGTTCAAATCGAAGTCGTGTTAGCGAGACGGTATGACTCGCCATGTGTCGCGTCTCGTAAATATCTGCGAAGAAAATTATTACTTCAGTGTTATTACAACTCTGCCTATCTTTTCGAGGACCATTCTGAACAGCCGAGAAGTAAATAAGGTAATAATCACTTGTTTTAAGTAAGTTTGTTTTAAGTTTGAAGTAAGTTGGACTATGCATAAGTACATAGTCAAGTTTAAATTTATTCACAAAAAGACGCTCACGCGGCTCAATCGAAAATTCGAGAATGATGAGAATATTAAGTCTTCGAGATAGTCTCGTCTCGATGTGAACAACTTTAGGGGACCGTTTGATACCGTCGACAAGTCACATTGTCTCTCTAATAGAGCATTGTCGTGAAATGAACTGGTAAGGCAATATAATTTGACCGGTCGTATCCTCTAACATTCCTTCCTTTGTGACAAGAGTTATATACAATCAAGTATAGAATGGTTTCTTTTATAGACGAATTTATATGTAAAGGAAGATTATTTTTGTAAATTCGCTTAGTTCTGACGTTGATGGGTCAATGAGTGAGTGAGTTTTTTTTATTCTTTATACATTTATGTAAGTCTTTTAATTTCTTCTTAACCGTATACCGGTTTGCTCTGATTTCTATCACCGTTAAACTCGTGATGCGATAAACCTTACAATCGTAGGTTCTAGGATAATACACGCTCAATGAGTGCAGATGAGAGAGTAAGAATGTGACAACCAAAGAGTATCAATTACCGTCATAATTTGAGGCTACATTAAAGATGAACATAATATGCTTTTGTTACAACCGCCTTTTATTGAGGGTACTTAAGCTAACCCCGTATTGGTCGAGCAAGCGTTTAAGTTAAAATAAACAGCTATTGAATTTTGTAGCCTGACTATGGATGGGTTCAGTTGAATAACGCTTTGTAGGCTATGAACAGAGTATTCTTCAAATATTATCTTAAGTTATAAGCGCCTATGGACACCCGTGCGCTTGTTTAAGTACATCGTAGTTCGGGCCCTCCTTGCACAACGACAAAGGATAGTTATTCACACTATTTTACATACAATCATCACACCGAGGCACAGGGAATACGGAGAGAGTAGCGCTCCAGTTCTCTCTAGGCTTACAGACGCCTTTCTTTTGCATGACCTCACGGCCCTTTTTCACAAGCTCCTTAAATATTAGTTTGAATGTTTCTGCGAATATCATAATAAATTATGTAAATATTATGAATAAAATAAAAATTTATATTAGTTACTTTCTTAGCTATCAATATATAGATGATAATATTATTATTATCTGTGATAATGTGATAATCTAAAAGCGTTCAGCTGTAAGTAATTTTTATACGATGCTAAAACCTCGACAAGTTTAATTCTGTCTTTAAATTAATAAGCTACGTTAAACTCTTCAATCGCTACGCCAATACTTAGAGGTCCGTATAATTGGGTTCAGTTCGATTAAAGTTGTACGTTCTCTGGAGGAATGGAAGGTATTTCACTAATCACTAAGCTCTCTGGCTCGGTATCGGCTTAGAGAAAATGAGATTGTGACCGTCGGAGGCACATTAGATGCTACTTAATCCCGAAAATAGGGTGGTCTGTTTAGTATTATCGACTGATATAGTGGATCCATCAGCGAACGTTAATTGGCTTTCATTAGGGAAACTTGGCATGCGTTTGATTTGCGTTTATATATATATATATATATATATATATATATATTTTATAGCTATTGTATTTAAATGATGCCAATATTGCTGCCATTATTTAAACTTATTCACATCAAAATAAAAAAATAATTAGTTCGACACCACGACCAGACCTGTTGTTAATAGTTCTTTAAAACAATATATAAACTTTCATTGCAAGTTTTATTCGTATTCTTCCGGCCACTTTAGCGTGAAGGGTATATTGAATTCACAAATTTTCGCAATTAAATAGTAGTGTAAAAGTTCAATATATTCGGTTCTTGATATAACGACATTAACATATTTGAACGTGTTGGCTGACTCATTAAAATACAATTTCGTAACGACAAATACAAATTACACGACACAAATTATTTGATCAGTATTGCAGTGGAGTGTAGTGCTAACATTGACCGAGCCGTAAGCTAGTTGCATAGACCTTGCCCGACCATCCGGTTCTTTTATATCTCCCTCTAACTTTAAATTAAACACACTGTAACACACTTACGTATATGCACAAGTTTGATCAGGCGAGTAATGCTAATGCATTTTAAAGCACCACTCCTCTAGACCGATGCACTCGGACGACCAGCCGATGAAGCGTATTCCCATAAACGTACATACTTAGTTAACATATAGGTAAGTATACTACCCATATCCAGGACTTTAGCGTTTATTCCCTTATTTTACCCTTCAGGCTTTATTTTCACGACAACAAGTAGCCCATATGCTTTTCCAAAGTCCCATCTATCTTTGTACGAAAATTACTTAAGCGGCTTAGGTAATGGCCATACTCGTACAATTAGCTACTGTAATGTACAATGTAGTTTTGAATATAGTTTTTTTTTTATACAACAAGAGTGGCAAACAAGCATACGTCCCACCTGATGGGAAACGGTTACCGTAGCCTATTTACGCTCACGATACCTAAGTATCACTTGCGCGTTGCCACTCTGTGTTCAGAGAGTTATACTGTGTTGGCAACATAATAAGGGTCTAATCCCTCGGTTGCCAACACAATATAACAATCCTCCCCCCTCCCCAAGGAGCTCATTACTGGAAACCTTATTCACCATGTAGGAACACAACACAAAAAAAATTTGTTATTTGGCTACGGACTTCTATAAGGTGGAGGTCCTGCCCCAGTCGGGCAGCTCCAAATTCGAACGGAGAATCCGTTATGCCCTACCTCTCTTAAGTTGCAATATAGTTAACCATTCAAGGAAAGATTACGACCTTCATACCCCTCTAGCCTACCCCTAGCAGGCGTGACTTATTTACATATAAAAAACACACACATATAAAGTCATGAGATAATCCTTAGTTAAAAATACAGTCCCATAGGATTTGAACAATAAATGCTCTTTAAGCTGAGATAATCTCAACTTATAATAATAAATGAAAAAATATGTATAAAATAGTATATAAAATATATGTTTATTTACGTCATTCCAAATTGGGGGAAACGGGTCCCCGCAGGAGTAGGCAGAGGTAGGAGGTTAAAATTTTTCGTCAATCGTCGTTGGCTTTTGAATTTCTTCTCAACCGTTTGTAGGCTTTGCTCTCGCTGTTATTCGCTGTCTTTCATCGCAAAGCTCAGTGGTGTGATTAGTTTGTGGACTTAAGTTCAGGAAAACTCATCGGTTCAGTTGGGCTTCGAACTAGCAATGTAAACGTTGCAGGCGACTACTCGAACTACTGGGCCACCACTGCTCCAATAATAATATAAAGTTAAACTTTATTAACATTTACAAAAATTAATAATATTTACTAGTTGAAACTAGCTACTTACAGATAAAACTAAGTTTAACTTAAATTATATAATGATAAAAACATCGTAAGTAAGGCCATCGTATGAAGCTACGTATTTTGAACGTCGGCCAAAAAATATGATGGATTTGTCCGGCTTATTGGCTGTCGATGATGTGAGGATAAGCTCCATTCATATTTAAACGGGTAAGGTACCTTTGAAAGGACGAAAAATATATATTTTATGGTCTGGCGTTTCAGTGTGCAGGAAAATGTTGAACCATGTTGCTATTCTGCTGATTAAAGGCATTTTAAGTCGTAACATAATATACGTACGAACACAATGCAGCTAGTGTCATACGTGATATAAAAATGAGACAATATTTTCAGTCTCTAGGGAAATATCGTGAGAGTATTGTCTTATAGAGCTACAATATAAAATAGTGCCTTGCAAGCTATTGAGCTCATACACTACATCACAACCTATAGATAACAGTATAGGCAATAAGGTAAATATAGGACACGAAGTCTGCTTCGAATTCTCGAAGTAAATTGGTGAGACTTTGTAAGACTATCTATCACTTTAGGAAGACACATCCAATTAAACTTGGTGGCTTCCCTATCTCTAAACTGAATGTATAATTATTTTGTTCACATTTTCGTAAGAATGTTTGTTCCTGACCTCGATCCCATCTGCATGGACATTTTAAAATTAAATATTGTTACGGAATTCTCTTTTATAATGGCAATTTCGGCCTTAGCTCAAACAGAAATCCCTCGGGCCTCACGTGCCTGAGGCCTTTGAATAAATTGTACGTGAATGTCCCTTTGTGAAACTGCTTTATATAGCTTTCGTGTGAGGTTTATATATTGAAAAAAAAAACAATACAGAATTACCTATTTGCGTTACGCTGTAATTTATATTTAGAAATTTAATCTTACGTAAAGTTTAAAAGTATGAAGGTAGAGGCCATCTAATCGTTCCTTACGTAGCATAAATCATGATATTAAACACCACAATGAGTAAGAACTGTCAATCACAGAACAATTTACGTACAAGTAATTACGGTTATCACGTCGTTGTATTGTGATAAAACGTAAATGGTCAAAAGCAGCGTGATAATTAGTACTCGATGTCAATGTTATGCAATATCATTCATTCATTCATACAATTAATATTATTGATGATAGTTTCATTACCGTTCATTGTTCATTGCTATTTTTCTCAAAAAAATATTTCATTAAATTTTGAACTTTTTTTTATTTTTATAGAAAATTTATCTAAAATCTAAACTGAGTTGTTCCTTAAACATATTTTGATTATTATCTGAGTTTATTTTCAGATCAATAGGTACGTGGATAGTTATTATTCAGATCATCAGTTAATAGCTATAGTTGTATTACCATGACATAATAGGTATTGCTAGCCTTATTCAGGGATGAGAAAAGGCAGATATTACATCTATCCTTCAAGCAGTCTTAAACCCACTGAAATAGCATGATGGGTCTGTAAACTCTGCCCAGCTTAGTATCAGTTAGTTTTGTGTGATGTACATTATTAATGATAGATAGTAAAACAGGATTTTCAGTAAACCTTCTTAGTTATATTTGATACATCATACTTATCAATATATATTAATAACACCTTATAAAATATTGAGAGATCAAAGAACTGTTGCGCCACTATCGGACGATTTTATGACAGCATAATTTTGTTCCCAATTCCTTATATTTATTAGTCCATCAAAAGGACATATAGAAGGCCTTTGCTCGAGGATGATAAATCGATACCTATTGGATAGAGTTCTATTCACTAGTCAGTAATACGTATAATAAAGATAGAATATCGTATTAGTCTACAGATATGAATGTTGATAAGTTGTAAATTTTTGTTGCAAAGATTCATAGTCAAATTTGGAATTGTATATCAGATCTTGCCATGCGCTTAAGTGTAATCGATTTCCGAAATATTTAATGCAATAAACAAAAAAAAGTGTTCATTATTTTAGTAGGGAAGTAAACGCAGTTTTCGCACGCGCTTTTCAGTGCTATAGTATTATTTTAATATTAGTTAAGTTTTAAATACGCAAATTGAATTTGTGAAAATAATATAATCTGGTTCGCAATGTATTCCAAAAGAACTAACTACCTATCCTCAGTGTTGTACTTGGATAGAGGCTACGTGTTGGTGGGCTATCCAACCAATTAGCATAGCAAACGAATGCGCCTTTACCGGGCACTGGTCGCCGGTGCGGTTTAATTTAGTCTCGTTATGAGGGAGGCGTGCATTATATTCGTGAAGGAGCGCGCTCGCTGCACAGATGGTGTCTGCCTCGGATTGCGGGCCAGTTTACCATACTTTAACAATTTCAAATCGGTTTTTATTGCCCAAAAATGTACATATATATATATGTATGACGAGGGTTGGTTGTAAAGTAGCCTATTCACTGCCTCTGGGAGTAGTCATGGATTTTTAAGCTGTAAAGGTTGTAAAAAATAATCAACCATGCGTTAAGAATACGTCAAGGGATGTTACAAAAGTACGACTTGCATTCATCACGCTCGATAAAAGTTTAATCTAGATAAACATAAATTATCTGTGTATCAACATTATAATATATTTTTTTATCACAAGATTGGCAAACAAGCATACGGCCCACCTGATGGGCCTATTTTACGCTCACGATACCGAAGTGTCATTTGCGCGTTGCCACTCTGTCCTCAGTGTTATACTGTGTTGGAAGCATAATGGGACTAATCCTTCTGCTGCTATTACAATATAACTATCTTCCCCCTCCCCAAGGAGCTCATTATTGGAAACCAAATCATCGCGCAGGACATAAAACATTGCGTTATTTGGCCACTTCTATAAGGTGGAGGTCCTGCCCCAGTCGGGCAGCACCACATGACAACCGAACGGGAAACTCGTTATGCAAAGCATTTTTAAATAACTTTTTTGTTTAGTAAGAGATACATACAAAATTAACACATATGTGACCTACTTATGACGTCATAAAGCTAGCAGGGCAACTTTTACACTAAGCCAAGCCATAGAGTAATAAAAATTAAGAAACGAGTTTCCTTGCGGTAGCGTGTATCACCTATAATAAGAGCTTTTCCATGGTGCAGGTACAGGTCATAATAAGTTAGTGGCGTTTATGTACAAATAAAGTAACATTACACTCTCATTACTGCTCGTAATATTTTAAAGGATTTTATATTGTCAATACAATAAATACATTTACGATTAAGAGCCGTGGGGACCGAGTGGTCTGAGTAATTTTTTCTTATAAAATTCCTTTCTTAACAAACGCTGGGTCTCTCGATGTTTTCCTTCAACGTAAAGCTCTGTACTGTGTGACTGGTGTGGCTGTGCATAAGTTCGGAAAAACTCATTGGTACAGTTGGGATTCGAACATTCAATCTTTTCGTTGCAGGGAACTAGTCGAACCACTCGGCGACCACGGCTTTTAAACTATAGGTACTTATAATACACGAATACAAGGTATATTCAACAAAAACGCTACGTATATGATTTAAAGCCACCTATTATTATCAAAACCGCCCGGGTTCCCATTTCACGGGCTGTGCATTCAGATATTAGGTTTTATTTCCGATAACCTATTTGATTGCGCGGCTCGAGTTGAAACTATGTATTTGACATATCTTTCGAAACATAAACAATCGACACTGTACGAGTGGATTGTATCTACTTATATCGTGACTTTTGAGCGATAGAACGAATAGGGTATTCGAAATGTTACGTTAATAATTTCAGCTTAAATACCGCACAATTCTGAAGACATCTCGTAAAATTGAAAAAAAATGCAATTGAGTGCGGCGTAAGCATGTGCGGCAGAACGATATTAGATCGAATTCACAATCAAAAGATTCTCAAAGCAACTGGCGTGAACGAGGGTGTGATTGTAAAAATGAAGGAAGTCTGAAGAAAGATGGTGCCGACGTTGGTTTGGACATATAGAAAGGATCAGCAAGAAAGCTTGACTACACAGTTATAGAAAGCGAAAGCGTGTGGAAGAAGAGGCAGAGTACCTAACTTGCTCAAATCGATCAGGCATCCAAGGATGGAAACGTCAAGAGTACTCGAAACTTTTGGTCAGCTACTAAGCGTTTACTTAACATACTAGTATGTGTATTAGATACAAGTGGAGACTGTTTGCTATTATGTCTATGATATACACAATTTATTATACCTGTATTTTAATTTACGGAGCACGGAGTTCTTCAAGAAAGGATACCCCTGGGATTGCAAACGTCCATAGGTGGCGGTAAACGCTTACTAGCAAACGAACCGCATACTTGTTTGCCTCCAATGTGGTATAAAATTAAAATAATAATAAGTTAAATCAATAAATAAATCTCCCATTAAATCACTCTTAAAGTCCACTACTGGGTCGACCTTTCCAAGTATGTAAACATCATCAGTATTCCGCATGTAAACAATGAACAGTACACTGAATAATACAAGGAAATGTCATCAGCAGCACACATATCTAATGAATGAACGATACAATTGAATTGCGGTCGTTTGTACTAGTCATGTGCAAATTTCACTCATGCAGAGGCGTGATGGTGTGCGTGGAATTTGCTCCCACTATTGTTAACCTAACCACGTATCTAATTAGCAATTAAACGCAGATTGTCTTGTGTGAGTAAATTAAGTAGTAACGTCGATTAAGCAATAATCATGTATGAGAAAGGTAAGGCACAGCAGATATTTACGCTCAAAACCTAATCAAATGGCGTTGTCGACGATCGTTGGCGAAGATTAGCCTAGAACCCAGAATTCATGTTAATGTTTTTCAGTTCCAGCTAAAGTAATAACGCAGTGAAGTCCAGTCAAATAAACGTAACAAGGGTGTACCGGAGGGAGCAACCCTTGTAAACTATTTTATTTAGTTTTCGCCAAACTGGAACTATCGGCAACAAACGAGCGTTGGAAATATAAAATACGTTATGTATTGTATTTTCGTTCCCTCTGAAAAGCGTAAACACAGAATTGAATAAAGTCGCTGTTGTTGTATATTGCTACGTGTTGTGATGTGTCGAGACTCCAATCCAATCGACTCGATTGCACAACATATTCGCGATGCAGTTTCACCCGCATCAAAATAGATTTCATGGAAATATTCTTTTCTAGGTTTTTGGGAATAAATACATACATACATACACATCATCGTATTAGATATATAGAGCGCCAGTTCTCTCTAGACTTGTATACCTCTTTTACTTCGTCCACAGACATCAGTCTCTTGTTACATGCTCGCCGGTTTCGAGTAATCGAAATCGAGTAATTTGAGTATCCGATCAATTTGAACTAGGTAGTTGGAACGCGGTCTTCCTTTGCCTCGTCTTGCACACACTTTCGCTTTGTATCTGTTTTCAAAATCAAAATCAAAATATTTTATTCAACGTAAGGGACACAGGGAACACTTATTTAACGTTTGTTTCGTCAATCTTTCTCCATTCATCCTCTCTACATGTCCAAACCGTGGAAATAAATTATATTATTATCTAACAAGTTACTAATCTATCGCGGTGCCGAATTTCATTCAATTCCTTTCCAAATTTAGTTTTTGCGTGAAAGAGGTACAAAAATCCTCACAAACTTTCGCATTTATAATATATTTATTTGTGTTATCGATATGGCTGTTGGAAGTGTTTTTACCTAAATTCGACCTGTAACGATTTTGATGTTGTGGCGCAACGTAGACAAAGCCACAGGTCACGGCCTACCACGACATATGTTATAAACATCCGGGAGAAGTTATCACTCAACGACGTGGGAACCGCGCACCACACGCTCATACACGCCATGTAATATATCATACCACTTACCGGCCTCATAAAAAAGGTTATACTATGCCTATCAATGAACCGTTTTCACGAAATACCCGTTTAGAGTACTCGTAGTTTTGCTGTTTGCCAAAATAATGCTCCTAACCTTCATAACTTAGAGAGCCTAAGAAAACAAAACTGTTTCACTATGGTACATCACACACAAACTACTGAGCCGATTTAGACGATGAAAATGTTAATTATTATTTTAAAAAAATACATAATTTGATTACCTGATTTGACTAGCAAATTGAAATCATGAATATAAGGAGAAATAAATAAATTACATATAATCATCATATCATCACGCCGAGTCCCTAACGGGGTAAGCAGAGACTTAATTGTATAGGTATATGCAATTAATTACATATATGCATGCATTATTTGACAAAGGTGATAGCTTAGTAGTAAGCTTGTCAAATGTATTCATATTCACAAGCATTGTATAGGAAGGAGCGATAAAAGTTCAATGTATGTGGTGTGTATCGATTTTAAGGGTAGGTTAAGGCACACACATTAGTGCGATAGCATCAGAACACTTGTCGGGGGTATGTCTGCACTCGGCGCTATGTCCCCAATGACAGCCGCACCCCAGACTAGCGCTCTATGTGTATAAGTATGTATGTAGTACTCGATCATTGCACTGATTACACGAACATCATGCGCCATTCCCCTTATATTACGGAAGAGATAACAAACAACGGAAATGCGAACATAGAGAAAAGGCAACTCTTAGGTAATCTTTGTCATTTACATTTTCTCTTCGAAATGTTCATGATTCAGCAAATAAGCTAAGCATTGCGGGATTGAATAAAAACTTATCGCAAAAAGTTATTCTTTATGAACTTTCTTTAAGGACAGTGACGGTACTTCTAAATGTAATTTGAAGTTTCAATTTATATCCGCAAATTCGTTACAACTAACATTTTCGTACTTTGTAATTAATGAACGTATAGAATTAATTCGAAGACGTTAAGCCCTCAATGACCTCTCTTAAACTGGTGTATCTGGCGTTATTACGGTAATGAGCTAGAGTTCCGATACAATTTGTTGCCGACTGTCCCTGGCTGACTGATCAAAGTTGCAACAGTTGAATCCTATCGTCTCGTCAGGCCCTGAATAGATCTACTAAATACGGACGCCGCCGCCGGTGCCTCCATTTGCATAATGGACACGGAAAGCGCTCTTCCATTGAAATCTGCAAAGCAACTAGGAAATTGAACTAGTGGGCAGATTTATAAAACTATTTAACGTTTTCTATAGCTAAGGGAAAATGCTTTTCGTGGGGTTAGAGATATACGGATTGTCGAGTCACGCCACGCAATACCCACATTGACCGATTTCGAATTAACCTACTTTTCGAATTCCAAAAGGGTGGATACCGTATGTTTACGTAACTTGAATTATTTAGATACAATCTGTTTTATTATACATATATACTAGTGTAGGCTATACTTTTGGAAATAAAAAACCTTCGGCGTTGGCGTCTATATTATTATGTGCAGAGCACATTAAATTATTAATATTAACTCAAACAGACTCACGCTAACAGTTTGTTTTAATTATAAAGAAAACATGAATGATACTGTAAACTAATATTCTATTCTTCTTTTTCAGGTAAACACAACCGATGATAGTTACTTGGCTCCATTACTTACTCAACGCATTTAATTCGAGGGAAAATTTGTAAGTAGCTCAGCGGAATGACGTCGCGTTATCCAATGTTTTGAGGACGCCAATCGAATTTTACGCTTGTCGGGACGACAACCCAACATGCCATATTTTTGTTCCGCGACACCCCACCGCAGTTTTTATCACATTTCCTCTGCTGTACCGTAATTTGCGGACCCCTTAAGCGAGCTGGTGTCGACAATGGACTTTTTATCGACGGACCGCTTGGCCGTCGTACACACGCCTCGCTGGTTGATCATAAAGCTTAGAGCTTGGTCTAAGTCCGCTCAGCCGTGTTGTCATAAGAATCTCATGAGCCCTTATGTTCTATGATATGCTCGCAGTTTCGTGTACAATATTTTTTATTTTATGCTAGATATGCTCTGCGGCTACATCTGCGTAAAAGATGGTTTCGTCTGGATCAATTTATCTTAAATAAAACACCGTATTTGTACATAACCCAGCTAATTACCTTGCCGTAACACAGTCTCGACTAGCTCGGGAGGTAAAGATTAAAAGTTTATTGTCATACCGTCACAACCAACTCAATATTCAAACTGTTAAAACTTTTTGTACATTAAAACACTAGTTACTAAGTACAGCTAAATTCACAATGTTTTCCAAATTATGTGTTGATTACGAAGACCACCATGTTGCTTGTTACCTACCTAGTAGTCATGTGTTGTTCTGTTGTATTGATTTTATTTTTACATTAGTGTAAGTTTTCGTTTTTACTCGTGTTAAACTCAGGTTGTACTCATTTACCTAATAAATTATGATATATTATTATTATTATATCTGGGTATCTCTGTGCCAAATTTCATCCAATTCCGTTCAGTACTTTTTGTGTGAAAACGCACTCACTCAAAAACTTTCGCTCGCCAATTTGTATCACTTCATATTAAGCAACCGTACAAATCGCGATAAACGTAAGCAGCTCATGTTAAGTTGGAGATAAAAAATAATTTAGTAGCCCTCTATGGGACGCTATCTGGCGTTTGGTATTGCGTATGTTTACCCGGTCGCCTTTACAAAGCAACTCAATATATCAAGTTGTCGGCTCGACTTTCCCGAGCCCCGCAAGATGTTAACTACACGAGCGCGCTGTTTGTCATCCTACACGAAAACATTATTCTACGTGCAGCTAGGTCCTTAAACTTAAACACTAATTAAACTCAAACCTCTAAGTGCCTTTAATTTCCAAATTATATAAATAACTGACGAATGTGGATGAACCGAAAGAGGTTTGTTGGCGCTCTGTTCTTCCAGCTTACAAAATCAGTGATTCAGTGTGATAATATGTAAGTATATAAATATGACTCTTTGTACGTTGTAAATTAATAGTAAATATAACACTTTTTCGGATGGTAGCACTTCGATTAAAATCTAGTTCCAGATCTACGGCTTGTTTCGACAACGACTTGCGCGGAGTAGAAATGAAATAAAAGTGCACAAATCACGCGTGAAATTGAGTTCCAGCCGATGCTATCATTGATCGCTTCGGAAACTGGCTGCCATTCCGGCGCTATTCCTGCTAAGTTATAGGGTGTCATTTTTCGACTGTAACAATTCCAAAGATCCTTCTAAAACTACTTTCGTCTAGACACGTGCCTTCTATATAACTTATACGCACTCTCAGCTATCTGAGTATCCGAACACCGAGTGACAATAATTTATTTAAAAACTTTGAGAGCTTTAAGAAGTGCGTGTGACGTTCTTGGCTTGCGTAAAAAAGTTGAAAGGATACATAATTCAAAAGTTGGGATCCTGGAGCAGTCGGTGGGCGGGTGTGGATGTGTTGCAAAGTTTCGTGTTTACAGCCCGGACGGCGCCCCCGAGACTCATTTGTCTGAACACAAGAGAAGGAGATAATTAATTGAAATTATGCCGTCAACCTCATGTTACTCGCTTTGTTTGTTGAGGCAACGAAATTATTTTTAATATTTCTCACTAATTAGGTCGTTTAAGAATACCTTGCTTGATAGAGGTATCCATACTTATATGTAGGTATATGAAGAGGCAGAGGTTTGTTTGCTTGAGAGAGATTTTTTCAAAGGAACGAACCAATTAGAAAAAACTTTTTACATTATTAGTTATCTCGCTTATTGAGGAAAGCTATAAGGATATATCGACGTATTACTACCAAAGGGAGCGGGATATTTTAATTCAATTGGATTAGAATCGCGGGGCACAGCTAGTGCTATAAAATTGAAATCGTCAATTTTATTTGTTGATATCATAATCTTTTAAAGCGTCTTCACGTTAAAGTGAAACATAAATCATCAATTAGCATCGTGCGATACATTTGCATTAGAGTAATAGCATTTCTAGCATAAATCAACGGAATATTGAGGCGGTCGGAGGTCGTAGTTCGGTTCCTCGCTGGTAAGATCATTTCCATATTATTCGTGACACGTCCGGTATGCTAATGCGGCTCAGCGCCGGTGGGTGTGCGCCTATTGCCGCCACTCTATCCGTTTTCGTGCTAGAAACACGTTAACCCACCTGTGACTTGGTTCACAAGGCTCATTGCTCATAAGGACGTTTAGGGTTATGGTTGTTGGAGAGGTTTGACATAAGGAATAGCTTAGTTCGAACCTACTAAGAATTCGCGGTATATACATCTCCTTTCTCTACCTCCAACCAAAGCATTCAGTATATACAAAGTATGTATATATAGAAAACGTATTGTAATGTTTAACTATAAACATAAATATAAGATAGCTAACACGATGGTAGAGTGATTCAAATAGGTAGTGAAGTTCGAAACCTGGCGGTCTGTGCATTTTTTGCTAAGTAAACTTACGTTGGTACGATGATTTATCATCATATCACGCGATTCGCGGTGAAGAAAAACACGATGTGAAAACTGCATACTATTGAGCTGGCTTTAAAAAAAATACGTACAGTCATGATTATGAGTCGGCAACAGTCTAAATATAACATATGTTAGCACCTAATATTTCTTAGGCCAGAAAAGGATGTCGCCACCTCTATAAACCTTCCCCTAGCGGGAAGACGTAAAGATATATCTTGACGCTGCAAACTGTGTAGTTATAGTGTAGAAAGAGGAACTATTAATACCAGCTCACCGTAGACTTATCGATCTTCTGCGGTGAAAACTTTGGGGTTTGGTTTTGTAGCGCAGTGGGTGCTACGATATTCTGAGCAGCGTAGTCTGAAAACTTTAACAGCTTACGATACAGATTCTTATTGATAAAGTTGTGCTGCTTTCGTACAGCTATTAATTATTACTCTATAAGCAGTGGTTTGTGGCCCAATGGTTTATGTAGGAAAGTCGATATTGCAGTTTCAAATTAAAACTGACAGCTCTTTATGAAGGACCATTTTCGCTTCATTCACATTAATCAGACTCTTCATACATGCTCGACAGTTTAGGGTACTCTTGACGTTCCTTAAGTGCACGATCAATTTAATCTAGATAGTTGAGACATCTCGTCTTCTTTCTCTGTTTCTTCTTAGACAAGTTCGCATTCCATAACTGTTTTAAATATTTTTGTAGCACTTAAACTGTGATAAGAAATACATAGATAATATTTTTTTTCTTTTCCTTCGCGGCTTACTTGTTGATTGATTACAATCAATAAGTAAGTAAATACATTTATACAAAAATAATTATTTTTCTTTATGAACGGATTCCGAGGGACAGAGCTTGATTTTAACTCTGTTATAAGCATTGGGCTACCAAATGCACAAAGCATTATTCTAGGTATTTCCAGAGGATAGATCGTTCAGACAAATTGGCCGTTCGTCTATATTATTTAAGTAAAGATTTAATTTTAAACGCTGGGAGAGCAGTAAGGACGCTTGCGTACTGAACATTCAAAGCTGGTTCATTAATTAATATGAACTGAACCAGTGAACTACTGAGGTAGTGAACTGAAAATTTAATTACGAACTTTCGTGGCTAAGTTAGTAGATTAGCAGCTTTGGCTTCTGTGCAAAACGTCCCGTTTCCGGTTCTGTAATGTCATTGGTCAAACGACTACTCATCGTGACTTGGTGAGCTAGACTGAAGGACATTTCTGTAAATACGTTGGTGTTCCGGCACATACAGCGCTTTGTCGCCTTTAATTAGTCCAAAGCCCGGCAGGGTTCAGGGCGCTCAATGGATCACAAAACCATACGATAAGCCTTATATATTACAGTATTAGAAGTTACGTTGCCGAACCTTTATCCTTCTGCGGGTCCACCTAATCAAGGCTCAGAGCTTTTGCGATCCCAAAAGGAGTATTTTCCATTCCAATGTAGAAACGCACGGAAAGGTTATTTTCTTAGAATAGAATAGAATATTGTATTTTGTATAACATGAGTAAGTATGCGTACATGAGTGAGTATAACATGAGTGAGTTTCTCAACTACAGTTTACCATGTCTGGAGTGTTTCATGAATTAATTTTAGTTGATTATTCCCATACCTATTTAAAATTGCGTGTTCTTGGAAAAGTGTGCCACAGCAGATAACTCATTCTAAATTCAAATTTCTCGTCTGGAGCAGTAAGTATTCCATCATATAGGATTTCTGGATCCGATTTAAAACGTTAAAGTAAAATAATAGTCTAGAAATTTTAACAGAACATAATCTTGTTAAGAGAATTACTGTTTTATCATACGATTCACGATGCGAAAAAAAACCTCTACATCAGATAGTCTGTATTTTACACCTATAGATGTATAGGCTAAGTAATCGCATATATACATATATGTATGAGTATTTTATATTCAGTAGTCCAAACGTTTACCTACTACAGTGTTGATTCTGAAATCCAATTATAATATTGATTGCGGCTAAACCCTTGTGTATTCGATAACAACAAAGCAATTAAGTGAACGTGCAATACACACAAGCACCTAATGTATAAAAGGCTGCTAAATTAATTTCTAACGTCTAACTAACTCTTTGTAAAGTCACGGGTACAACTAGTCGTGATCAGGTGTCGGTTTTAATTATCACATCAGCATACGTTTAGGACGCTTTTCAAGTATCTACTAGATATATGTATATGTATAATATTGGTTTTTGTATTGTTTTATCGCCTCCATTTTTTCTTGTAATATATTTTTTCATTTTAAACGGTAATAACTGATATAAGGAACGGGTAATTTGATCCTACCTGGTGTAATAGTAATTAGACCTAAACTTTACAAGGAAAATGGCTAGATTTTGCCAACTTTCGAATAAAAGTGATTTCCCGGTAGGATTCTAGGAAAGGCCAATCCCGTTTACCTCCTCAGTAACACTAATGCGCACTCAGTGTAATTATACTGGTGCTTGAGCATTTGAGAGTGCACCGGAGCCTCTCTATGAGAGCACGAGATCTGAGTTGCATCCATTATCATAGATTCTCAAAGAGTCGTCGGGGCAAAGAAAGCTTACAAACGATGTTTGCCGCTTTACCAACGTTCTATAATGTTGGGTGCTACGTCACTTAGAATTAAATATAATATATATATATAATAAAAATAATGTTTATTATATAAATTACATCTAATGTACTTTATTTGAGAAAAAACTTAAAATGACTTAATACTGTAATATACCTAAAATTAAAGTTGTATGTTATACGATAGGTTAAACGAACCCATGGTTTCTTCAAAACATTTCTTAAGAACAATAGAGACAGGAATATACAGAATGATAACCCTGTTTATTTTTTATGTATAAGTTCTCGAATTACATTGCTCTGTAATTTGCCTGAGAAATATAAAAAAATATGAATATTAAGCGGGGATGAGTTTTAATAAATGATTTCCTCTTATTCCACTAATAAGACGGAACTCCATTGCTTTGTAAAGGAAGTCATGGCGTGGGTTGGCTTCCCACGCATAAACCTCCTCACAGATTTTACCTACAATTTCTCACTGAAGGCTCTCTCCAAAAATAGCCATAATATTATAATATATCCTCCCAATCCCTTCTCCTCCTCTGTTAATAAGGATTCTTACCCGTTGTGACAGAATCTTATTGCTAAAGTGTTATACTTTACTTGAATCAGGTTTTTCTTTTATTTTATTCAAATAATTCATTTACTTGGAAAAATGCAAATAAATTTCAAACAGAAAGGCTGTTAGTTTGTTCATGTTGCTATTTTGTCGTACCGAGATATTCGTCGTGTAGAGGTGTTAGTCGATCATCGCGCTATCGACTTAAGTGTATTGTACTATTTGTACTACATTATATGAATGGAGACATTATTCGAAATGTGTTCCCGAGTCAATGGACCCACTCGATCTCCGAATATCGAGCACGCGATAGAGCGATGGTTGACAAAGTAGTTTTAATCAATCATGATTGTTAAGTGCTCTCATTTTGTTATAATAAACATTTAGATACACTCAATGCATTCCTACTTAGTTTGAAGCACACGGCTTACATTGTTGGGGTGGGCACTAGTTAGCTTGATAGCCCTAATCGAAAATATTCAGTCAGATTTTTAGGTATTTTCAATGCTATTCAATAATACTTTTGGAAGCTTCTGACTATATAACCAACGATGTTCAGCTGAACTAAGTGCCAAATTTCTTCTATGTTCGTACTCTTGGAGGGGCCGTGGGCTTCGAGGTGTGATCAGATCACCATGGTACGCAAGTACATACATATAATGCTTAAATAAGTATCAACGCCCAGAAGCGCTACGAATTAACATTGTAGATAAATGTCCGTTTTATATAGACTTGGCGGCTGAGTGGTTTAGCTACCCAAAATTAAGAATGCAGATTTGAAACCCGGTCTTATTTTGTCTGAACGTACAATGTAAAATAGTTTTTCACTACATTAACTTTATGGTGAAGAAAAAAGTACTGTAATAATCTTCATACGTTTGAGAAGTAATTAAAATGAGTTATGTATCATCTCGAGAAACGGCGAAGAACTTGCTGTCTGCTACAGACTAATATACCCACAACGAAGAGGGTGTTATTACACCTGTGCCTTCCCCTTGGGAACTTTTTTGGAAAGCGTGAAGATATGATATACATATAGAATTGAAATATCAAATAAGCTACTCGTGAATTCCATGCCAATTAATTATAAGTATTTATATAATACGAGCGGTGCCCCCTTGGTTTCACACGCGTAAAAAAAATTTTTTTCGCACATAAAACTCATACTATGCGTTATTACAGCTAATAATACATCTCTGTGCCAAATTTCATCCAACTCCAATCAAGCGTTTTTACGTGATAGAGGAACAAACATCTTCACAAACTTTCGCATTGACATTTATATTAGCAGGATTTGTAATATACTTATTACTTACATTTGCTTTACACATTCCGGTGCAGTAGAGGAAGTTGCACGTAGAATAATAATGCGGTCTCTCACACAGCCTCGAGAGCTAGCGTCACAAAACGTACAATATCTCTAAAAGGGGGTTGCACTTGCATCTTGCGGCTTTGTGTCGACCCGAGTCGCGTTGTTTGCACCGCAATCGTGACAATCTCACTGATGAACTTCCTAAACTTGGAATTCTCTACCTAGACTGCAGTTGTATGAGAATAGTGTTGTTGCTCTATGGTATCCTTTTTTGTTAAAGCTTTTAGTCTCAAATATTCGTCGCCACCCATGATGTATAATCGGATCCAGCCCTCATATACGTACATTATTTTACAATTCTAGAAAACTCACCGTAATTATTGGCATCACAATTACACAACGGAGCTAAAGTGAGAAAGCTGTCATTGAGCTCAATGACGATATTTAATGTAATGTAACAATTTTGATATTCAATGATGATATTTAATGTAATATAACCGAAATTTACAATTGCGCCAAATCATAGTAAAGGTAAAAAAACCTACGTGATCGCAGGAGTTAGAAATCAGATTTACAGTAAATTTCCAACACACTATACACAGTTGAAAGAGGAGACTTAGAGGGGATTTTCGCGGTGTTAAATCCACATTCTGTATAAATCGCACGTTCGCGTCCACAGAGGAGCTTTGTTGTTATCATCAGTTTATTTTTGTTGTAAATTTCATGGAATTTACACTTACAATATCTACTGTTCATGAGATACTCGGAATTTGTTTGTTAGTTTCATTTGTGGTGTTTTTCTTTCTCTAAGTATAGTATTATATTGAGCCGTTGCGACCGAGTGGTTCGATTTGCTTGCAACATAAAGATTGCAAGTTCGAATCCCGACTGTACCAACGAGTTTTTCTAATATAACATACATACATATCACACCGAGTCTCTAACGGGGTAGACAGAGAGTATAGAGCGCCAGTTCTCTCTAAACTTACATACAAAATAATATAAAAATAATTTGTAATATAAATGGCGATTACATTGAAAAACAATAATAATATCCTCACGCCTTCCCACAAGGGTCCCCGAAGGGGTAGGCAGAGGTGTATAGGTGCCAACGTGATAGATGGCGAGTCCATCGCCGTTACTCAAGCACGACTATACATACGCCTTTGAATTACTTCTCAGATGTATGCAGGTTTCCTCTTGATGTTTTCCTTCACCGTAAAGCTCGTGGTGTGACTAATCACTGTACTTAACTTAAGAAAAAACTCATTGGTACAGTCGGGATTGGGAACTTGCGAAACTTGAAAACAAAGTCTATGTAATGATTATGTGTGTATAAAAAACTAGCGGTCCCTCCCGGCTTCGCGCGGGTACACATATTTTTTTTGTAAAATAAAATATAGCCTATGTCACTCAGGGTGAATGAAGTTTTCCAATGGAAAAAAAAATCCAATATGTCCAGTACGTTTTGAGCCAATTTGTTACAAACATACTTATATACAAACCTTTCCTCTTTATAATATTATAGTATAGATAATGCGTAGTAGAATGTTTCACATATAGCATCTATTGCAATTGAAGTTGTGGTTAAATAAAGAACAATTGTAAGATTTGAACTCCTAAATGTACGAATTGGTTACGGCTGGGTCTAAGATAGCATGTCCGTACAAAATGAAAGCTTTCATCTTAAATGTCTTATCGTGCCTATGTATTGTCAATGTAGATAGCAGTAATATAATAATCATGAATAATCATTTTCTTTATAAGTAACCTGTCTTATTGTGCTAAAGGTATGCGCACTGTCAGTGACGCTTCCCCGCTGTGGGGATGCGCGTGCGCAGCGGGAGGTCACCTCACTTACAGCAATTGGTTACGGTTACACTGTCACTCACCGTATAAACGATAATACAAAATTATAAGTTAAATTATATTTCACTTTCCATTCAAACTGTTTGCTGTCTCATCAAATATCGGTAAAAACCCCGGCTAGTATACTGGTTTCCAACGCATATAGAAAACGAGGTGGCGATAATAAAAAACTATTTCTCCATCGGCTTTTTTTACTTAAAAGGTTTCTCTTTGGCAGTGACTGCGGCAGCTTTGAGTAATGTCATCCAAGCTTTTAAACGTTTGCAATAACAGGATAACTCTGTAAATTTCAATGAGCGCAGCAACGCACCATCACTTAAGTCTAGTGCCATCAAGCTAGGAGGTTTGTTAAATAGATATTGCTCTCGTCACCTCCAATATTGAGAGATCACTATCAGCGAGATCATTTGACGGACCATTTTATAAATACTCTTTCTGCACCGCTGAAGATTACGGGTATGCCTGCTGAATGAGCATCATCTTCGTGTATGTATGTATGGGCATTTAGCTTAAAAGCCTAAGCTTAAATTGTGGACTGTGATATTTGTGACTTGATTGAAGATACATAAATATTATCAACAGGTTAAAACCAACGCAAATGTTAGTAAAAACGAACTCGGTAAAAAACATTCACATACGCTTGCTTGCGAAATACTTCGTGTAAGGCTTCGCATTACTACTAACACAATTTGTTTGTCGGCAGGCGATAGATAACTCGCTCGCTCGCTGCGAGTACAATATAACCCGTGCAATCTTTGAGCGGTTGACCGTGCTCCTCGTAAACTTTGGTGTAACGGCGTTGCTCCAACTTTTGCCAACAAAACTGGCCAATTACCTCTATCTATCGAATAGGATGCATAGGTGAGTTTTCAATACTATATATATATATATATTATATACCTATGTTTGGGTCATTCAAATTATGTTTGCACATATTAGTTCTATAACAATATGGTAAAGTGGCAGTCCGTTTGTTTGCACGCGTTACTCACAGGAACTAAAATATTGAAGTAAAAAAAAACCGGATTATTGAGGAAGATTATAAACTATTAACATGCTCCTTACTACCCAAGGGAATAAGATAATCGTTGTCACTTCTTCCTAATATACATCTTCATAATGCTAATGCTAAAAGTATATGCGTGTACTAGTATTCACGAGACGGTCAAGTGCTTAAGTTATTACCTACGCTAGGTCGTTTATATTTATTTTGCAAAATTGCCGTCCGTGGTACGAAGAACACTTTGTTGCTACTTTATTACTTACTGCAATAACTGTCTTCACGCCCCTAGAGAAGGAGTAGTCAGTTGTGTAATAACACCTAATTTACGCCGTAGATATATTTTTTGTACTGGCATAAACGTGACAGATGCCTGGTCCGAGACATCATAAACGTGTTTAATTTTTTTCCTAGTTCCCACAAAGTGTGGCAAATCCCTCAACTCAACAAAAATTCTGCATAAGTATGCTCTGAAATAATCCCTGTATTGAAATTCCGCATACCAGGCTCTGAATCTACAATATTTTATTTGGATGCGACTAGAAGTTAAAGACTTCTGTGTGACTTCTCCATATATAAATGCCTTATTTAAATAACTGTTCTGCGTAAACAGTAGGTATACAGTAATGTGTCGTAATTTTATGATATATATCTTTTCTCTCTTCACTTGGTTGCCTGGAAGAGATCGCTTTTGCGATAAGGCCGCCTATTGTGCCTATTACATGTTATTCTCTGTCTTTTTGTCATCCTATTTGTTTGTATGTGTGTGTGTACAATAAAGAATATTATTATTATTATTATAGGTAAAGTATGTGGTAGCGATGTGCCCCGAATTACAATACAACATGGCTGTATTATGGTATCATCGCGGTTGCGTACTGATGCAAATTTTCTGAACCCTCTCCGCGATGCTTTGTCATAAAATTTTATTTACTACCCCGTTGTATCACGTGACACGCAATAGGAAACAATGTTTGTCTTGAGAAAATGTTAAGTTACTCTGAAGAATACCTTCGATGTTTTTAAAATTATATTCCCTTTGCAGGGTATACCTAGTGCTTGCCAATAGCATCTTAATACCTAATTGTATTTACCCGGCCTTGCCATAATATGATCTTGTTAGGGACAAAGTCCCGGCTTATATAGGCAAGCTGTTGGTTCCCAAAGACGTGTTTAAAATGCGTCTTTTATTGGATTTAGGTTCGTAAGGCTACTGAAAATGTTCGTGAGCATTGTTTAATCGTGACTGTTCACGCAAATAAACTTTTTTTAAATATAGTTTGTTTGGATCACGATATCCCGCGTACTGTGCGCGTGATAATTATTTAATGAGGGCTTTCACACGAAACTTCGATCGAAGTAGGGACCAAAGTGTTCCTTTCTTCATAAGAATTCCTTTTCCGAAGCTTTAAGTTTAATGACAACGATTGGCTTTATTTAACAAAAACTAATTTGGAGAAGAATTCAGCTGGAGAGTTAATTAAAGCGTTACGCATAAAGCAAATTACATTTTATATAAATTGTGCAGTTTCTAACAAGCCACTAAGCCGACAAATGAGACCTACGCGAACAGAGATCAAGGACCACCCTTCAAATATTTGCATTTAGATGGCGACGACTCGCAACCACGGCCGCGCCGGGAGGGTTGTTCTACTTGTCGCCGCAAACTCCGGCTGGGCACCCCACTTTCCACCACTAATTATTAACACTAACAATCGCTCTAGCTATGTTCTAACTGTAGTTACTTTATATTTTACCATAATTTACTCCGACAGAAAACGATTGGAAGCACAGAGTCAAAGAAATGTAATGTCAGCAAGATAACTCTTTTTCAGTTTTCTTGATTGACTTTATAATAAACTTTATTTTAATCCTTTTCATCCTGCAGTTTTAGATTCGAAACAGTTCTAGTAGTTTATTTTGTGAAGAAAAATATTTGAAACTTCTACGATCATAAATATGTCTATTGCATAAATGAAAGTTCATTAAAGTCTGCAATATTACTAAAATAATGATATGATAATGGTAGATCTGTACGTGTTTATGGAAGGTGATTATTATTCTAAATCCGTTAAAGATATACATTAAAAATATTTTGCCTAACGGTTAGATTCAGGACACAAGTCTTTTCCAAATTGCATCTAAATCTGTCTGACCGTTTCAGCATAAAGGAATTGCATATACATTAATTTACAACCTTCCGCATCTATAATAGCGAAATGCATTTCATTAACCGGTGGCAATAACAAGATAATTCTTAAAAAGCTTGGCTATATTTCCCATATTTTTCCAAGTGTCAAACCGGTTATACAACTAACTGTGACTTTCTTCTTGAGCGAATGAAAACGGCACATAGGAAAACAATATTGTTTGTATATAAGTGTCAAATGACACCGAATCTTTGCCGTCGAGTATGTATATATATACCTTACCTCCCATTTGGGCACACTAATTGACGTAACACCGAAAAGCAATTTTATTTCAGTATATTTTTACTCGTTCATGGTGGCAGAGCTTTTTATATTCTACTTTGTATTATTATGAATGTGGATGAACCGAAATATTTATAAATGGGTGAATATCGAGAATGCGTGGGGGCATCCCAACTAGACTTCTGGATAAACTATTGACAGCCATTGGTTATGATGCCTTTCAATGGCCCGTGAAATGGTTCTGTTACCAATTCATATTCATACCATAATTTATTAATTTCTATTGACAATCAGCAAAAGCTTTCGAATTTGACAAGTTTTAAAAACAGTGAATCATTAATGTTCATGAAACAGATTAATAATTTCTGGTAATTTGGTCTGAAACTTACATTCAATATAAGATCGTGCGCGATCGAAAATTTATAATTAATTTCAGGTTTTTATAGTTTGTATATATATTCTAGGGTTTTCATGTTTAATTTAATGTTAAATGTATTTTAATCCTCCAATCATCAATATATTGAGATCCATAAAGGAACTAGTAAGCACGGAATATTTTACTGTGAGGGCTTTCAGGCAACCTGCAACATTATGTTTTAAACGGTAATTACCGTTTAAAACATAATAATTTGTATGAATAAAATGAAAATATGAATTTCTTGTAATCTAACATCTCCCAAAGTTTTATACTTTTACTTGTTTTGATTGTTTTAATTGAATTGCACAATATTGCGTTCGAATACGCTATAAGTACTATATCCGTCGGGCGTAAAAGTTTCAGAAATTCGGGGTTCTATCAAGAAAATACGCTTACGCCACAAATGCGCCAAAGATTCGTGCTTGCTACTGTATCAAGACAAAGGAATTCGCATTGATGAAATTGAAGTCAGTCCCGGCCCGGCAAAATATGGAGCGTAGATATCTTCCAGGAAATCTGCCACATAAGGCAATACCCAAATATTATATAACTAGAGAGAAAATATTCAATCTAACCAGATTTCCCTGGGGATGTAACGGTAACATGATGTTAATTAAATTTTGTTGCCGGGTACAATCCGCGATTTGTAATATTATGTGGTGGAAGTATGAATTATTTTGAAAAACGTTATTGCACATTGACGCTTAGTCGAGAAGAGGTCTCAACTTAAGTGCAGCTGCTCGGTACAAGATGATTCGTAGAATTGTTCGCATTGGCGTGATTTTAAGGGAATGGGAAGGCGTGAGGATATTTATTTAGATATCTTTTGAAATGTATGATTATAAATTATTGTAGACACCTGGTGTGGCACATGTGGCATTGGGTAAGAACATTTACAAGTGCAGTTAGCTTTGATCTAATTCAACATTTGCCATATTTTTGCCTATTTGTGTCTGGGACATATCCCACAATACATTACCACGTTATTACGGTAGCTTCACGTATTTGACTGTTCATGTCACATCATTTCGTTTTGTATTTTATTCATTGAGCTGCGAATTTGGAAAATTGCCAGTCTTATTTCCTACTACTGTGCATAACCAGTTTACTATATTGTTATTACGCAATTGCGACAGAAGTGAGGGTTATGAAATTTACGGAATTATTTATGTAGTTGTATGTATGCAAGTTGGTAAGATACATACATACATACATATCATCACGCCGAGTCCCTAACGGGTAAGTTGGTAAGATTTTATTAGATATTACAAATTATAAGACAGATGAATAAGAGGATAAATTAAAACAATGTTTGTATGAAAACTAAGAAAAATAAAGCAGTAAATAGATCAACGAGTTCAAAATTCAAATTCGGTTCATTATTGAGGACTGGATATGACGGCAGAGGGAATCTAAGCAAAACCAAGATCGTTATGCGAATATTGTTCTACAGGCGCCGTCTCATTGTTTCCATAGTCGAGTCGTGTATTGTTTTAATCAAATTTATGTAAATACTAGCTGACCCAGCAAACGTTGTTTTGCTATATAAATTATTTCTAGGGAATTTCTATTGTATGTGGATAATGAATGTGGTATATGAGTGAAAGAGGCATGGAGCACTGTGAACGATGAGGGAATGTAAAAACAACAAAACCATTTTTTTTTATAATGTATTATAGTTTCGGTCACATTTCTACTCCCCGTTGTTTACTGGGAGGTGAGTTTTGATCCAGAAAAAGCGCGGAAAATTTAAAAGATGGCACTGGTAACACTAAGTATAGCAGGAATAAACTGTCTTGATACTTTAATTTTATTATTATTATTATTTATAGCCAATTGTTTCCCACTGCTGGGCAAAGGCCTCCCTCCAGTCCTCCCACTCCCCGGGATCGAGCGCTATCTCCGACCGACTGCTCAGGTGCATGTCCAGTTCGTCCCGCCAGAAGAAGACTTCTTGGCTTTCCACGTCTGCGCGTCACATTCTGTGGGATCCATAGTGCCGTTTGTTCGGCCCACAACTCGTCTGACATGCGACAGACGTGTCCAGCCCAATCCCATTTGAGTCGAGCAGCTTGGCAACCCACATCGGCTATTAATGTTTTGGAGCGTATGATGTTGTTACGGATGCGATCCATTAATCCAACTCCCAGTAGACGTCGCTCCCTGGCAGACCCCGAGTCTGGACTTCAGATGCTCTGTCAAAGACCAAGTTTGGGAACCGTAGGTGAGGATGGGAAGAATGCACGTATCCATCAGCTTCTTTTTTAGCGTCAAATGAAGTTTTCCTTTCATAAGCTCTTTCGTGGACCAAAAGCTTTTCCATGCGTTTTCGGTTCTTCTTGCAATTTCCTTGTCTTGTCTCGCCTGGAAAGAGACTAATTGGCCCAGATAGATGTAGTCCTGAACGTATGCAATGACTCTGCCCTCTACTTCGATTTTTTTCCTCATATTATTAGTCACAACCTTGGTCTTCGACATATTCTTTCTAGTCCAACTTTGAGGCTTGCCTTGTTTAGGTCTTGGATCATCAAACCTAGCTCCGCTGCTGAAGAAGAGAATAGAACAATATCGTCGGCAAACCGGAAATTTGTGAGTCTACTCCTTCCGACGACTATTCCTTTCTCTTCCCACCTACTGTTTATCTCACGGAAGACTTGCTCCAATGTAGCCGTAAATAATTTGGGGGATAACGGATCGCCTTGTTTGACACCTCTTCTGATGGGAAAAGTGTCACCTACGGTGTGGAGTCCGACCTTCTATCACTTTTATGAAGGCTTTGTAAAGGTGTAAAATTTTACTAATAGGGCGATAGTTATTTATGACTGACTTATCCCCCTTCTAGTACAAACGAATAATGTTTGAATGGCAGAAATTTTCTGGGAATGAGCCAGTTTGTAGGTAGTGTATGTGGTAAAAGTGTTGATCCGCATCTCACTGCATCGGTGGTAATCCCATCAGCACCAGGACACTTGCTTTATTTCATACTCCGAAGGGCTGTGTGTACTTTTTATTCTGTGATAGGTGGATTATCTTTAGAACATGAATAGGCTTCAGTAGTCGGTTCGGGTATTGAGGCTGGTGTATCACCACCTAATTACAGATTCTGGTAAAATTCCGTACATATGGCAAGCGCCTTGTCTCTATCGCTTTGTTTCTCCCCATTACTATCCTTCAAGTTGTTAATGCAGGATTTGCCTGTGTCAGCACCCCTGATGGCCGTTCTTAGAGAGCTGTTTTTTTCTAATGCCTCTTGGACTACGCACATAATTATTATAACGGCGATAATCTTTGCGGATACTCTTTTCACTTGTCTATCTATTGCACTGTATTCAGGAGTATGGATTTTTCTATAAGCCGGCAAAAGCGGTCACTTAGCTTTTTCATTCTATTCTTTGTTGTTTTCATTCTATGGCTGGCATCCTTAATGCTGTCTCTAATAATACTGCATTTGACTTGGATGTCGTCCGATTTTTCTTGTGTTAGGTTGGGTTGAGTTAATTGTGTTAATTGAGCGAAACTATTATTTAGCTCTAGATTGTATTCATTTTGGTTTGCTAGAAGCGTGTTTTTACAAATTCTCTTGATATTTTTGTGGATATTATGAAAACGACGTATTTTGTGGTCAAAGTTGTACAAAAACTTTAGCTTTGCGATAAGCTCAGGGAAATTTTAATCGAAATAGAATGAAAAACATTCACAAAAAAGACGACGAATGGGTTTTAATTCGCTCTTTCTCTTCTAACTGGCGGGGATAACCACCCATCCCAAGTGATAATTATCAGTTATCGAGCGAGATGAAAAATTATTGAATTATTAAAATGACTATTAAAAAATAGAGGTTGGTGACAGGAGGGTGAAAATTTAATGTTGTATGTATTTTTTAATGCCACATTATAAATTTGTCCAAAAAATTTAAAAAATGTTAGGATTGGACACAACCCTTATGACTTAGGGGTATGAAAAATAGATGTTGGCCGATTCTCAGACCTACCGAATATGCATATAAAATTTCATACAAATCGGTCCAGCCGTTTCGGAGGAGTATGGTAACTAACATTGTGACACGAGAATTTTATATTTAAGATTGTATTTCTTCTTTCCTTCTACCCGGGATATAGTTAATACAAAATAACACCCAATATTGAACGGAAATTTCCAGTAACGGTACTATCTCAATTTAATTGCATGAAACTCCGAATATTCCAATTTAGACGTCCTATTCTGGTGCCTCCCAGACACAGATATACATGAAATATGAATTGAATTGAGTGATGAAATATGATTTCACTGTTTGCAAGTTGCCTCTTCTAAATCGTATGTGTCTCAAGTGTTTGTATATTGTATAACGTTTACATTTTATGTATCGAAGATGGTATTGAAATCTTAACGCACTCGTATATTAGGCATCTTAAATTATTGGCCGACTCGTCCCATGAGTCAGGCGTAACTTGTTCTGAGAATGCGCCGCCGGCAATAAGTTACTGGCGACATGTCGCGCATTCCAGCTCAGATTGTACTATCTTTCTATCTGGATATATGCTTCGTACAAGGGCATGTATGAGTGCCGTTAAAGCATTTTATTATTATTTGCAACTGACTTTGACAACTGACGCGGTTTCAACCGCGTAAATTAAATATCATTAGTCGACTTTTTCCTGCAATAATAATTATTCTACATATTGTTCAGCACGTATTGTATCACTGTGCGAAATTTTCAATTCTGCTGAGTAGCTTTGCTTAATAATCCACCATAGACTTTGTAGATTTTTTTTCATAAAGAGAGAAAACCACTCGGCCGTAGTTTTTATATGACAGAGGAGCAAACATCCTCACAAACTTGCGCATTTATAATATTAGAAGAATTTTCCACAAGGTTGTCATGTGTCATATCATATTTGCACAAAAAATCGATGAACGTACCAAGCCATCCATCAACTCCTCAGATACGATGCCTCGTAACGGAAAATGGAATACAATGTTTTCGTTATCTATGTAACAAGTGTATTGCGTATAGAAGAGTCGCAAACATAAGGACTGGTGTTCAATAAACAATGTCGCATGGCTTTCAGAACCAATGTCGTTATTGATGGGCCGTAGCGTATTAGCGCTTTTACTTCCTGAAAGGTGATGTTTACTCGTTGTTAAGCAAAATTGTCGGTGTTACAGTTTCTATAGAATAATTTCGGCTTCCACGATTCATATTCCCTCAGGAATATATACGTTATGTTTTTATTATTTTTATTATGGTAAGTCGTTAATATTCATTGCGTAGGATGTTTGTAGAAATTTAGTCTTACATATGAATTGTTAAGTACGTTACATACATAGCGCTCGTCGTGGCACCACGTGGTAGGCAGCAAAACGCCAGTCCACTCTAGATCCACAATTGTTTTCGCCTCATTCACATTCATCAGTTACATCATACATACATGCAGGATGCGGGGTTTCTTGAAATCACCAAGCTTTGTTTTAAAAGGTTTTACAACTAAAATAGCCTTAATTCTAGATATCTTGTGTAGTGTTCATCCAGGATCAGGACATCCAAGACTAAGGTACAAATACTCGTGTTCATCACACAAATATCTGCCCTCAAAATCGGGAATCGAACCCGCGACCTGAAGTTTCACAGTCAGGAGCCCCAACCACTAAACCAGACGGCCGTCAATCGTAAAAAGTAATCCAACGCAATTGTCATTACTCCGATATTCTATAGTACCACCAATCATCAGACGAATATAAACGTTTGTCTCACCTCACACAAATAATACGTTTATACATTATATTAGGCATACCTATATATACATAAAGACAAATAAAGGTATGCAATTCCCGCACCGTTGGTACCCGCAGTGGATCCGTTGTGTGAAATTGAAAAAGGCAAACAATTTATTTAGCAGTCCACCCTTCCCAAGCCGAGGGCGGGCTATTATTTTTTACACTACGTTCTTTTACCTCAATTTTTCCAGTTTATTGTTGTTTTATACAAATTTTGGTGCTATTCGATTCGGGTTTGCTCAACGAATATTTATTTTATGATAAGATATAACCAGCATCATTCTTGTAACCCATACGAAGATTATTAAAATCAAATTAGCATGATTTATATTCACTGAAAGCTTAATTATATATCAGGAGGGTATATTTAGGTTGTAGCCGTGGTGACCGAGTGGTTCGAGTAGCCTGAAACACAAATATTGCAAGTTCGAATCCCGACTGTACCAATAATTTTATCTGAATCTAAGTACAGTGATTAGCTACACAACGAGCTTCACGGTGCAGTTATCTCCTCACGTTTAAGAAGAAAATCAAACACGCATGTGCTTGAGTAACGGTGATATGTATAATCGCTCAGCACCACGCATGTGTATAGGTACTACACACCTCTGCCTACGCTTCGGGGGCCTTGTATGTAAGGTCATATACAAACATATATAAACTAGGGCAGTTACGTATGTAGTGATTCTTTTACGTAACGGGCGTACGTGAATGCCTGCTATGTTATTAGATATTCAATTGTATTTAGAAATATATAGTAGACAAATATTTCCCGTTTCCCTACAGAATGCTTCAGTGAACACCGATCGGTATCTTGAGAATCGTGACTCACTGCGCATAAGAGATGACTTCAGTCCTCCTACAGGAAAATATACACACTTTCTTTTCAGATATATTCATATACATATACATACATGTCCAATCCTTATTATACCTTGCCTCTTTCAGATGTTCGACGCATACATGATATTATTTACTTATTATTAATATTACAGGGTATTCAACTATATTTTGAAACCAAATAGGTCTCTCAGTTTTAAAGAGGTCCTTCCGACAACACTCAGTTGTGGCGTGAACTCTCTGTTAGGTGTTAGGTGAACCATAGAGATGACAGAATGAAGGTATCCACCTTCATTCTGTCAAAAAGAATAAAGGGTATTTTGTCCAGGGTCGGCAGCGTTCGAATGATACCTAAGTTTACAAGCGCCCATAGGCCATGGTATTTTTTTTTATTTAGGTATTTTATACCGCTCGTTAAAGAGAGCAAATCTAAATTGCCGCTTGGCTAAATTTAACTAACACGTGTATTTATTTCGTTCCTTAATTACTCGGAATGGGAAATTCTGCACATAAAAATACTGAATTACCCAATTCAAACAATTACCCTATGTTGACTGAAACATAAAAAAATATTATAGTCTCATTTTGTTTTACTGTTTGCTCGAACAAATTGCGCGAAAACATTATTCACCATCATTAAATATGACGTTTACATATTTAAACAGGTTCTTTTATATATCTAAGTATATTGATGGAGTAAAAAAAACCAACGGTTCCATAATACGAACTCAAATAAATTAACCGCACTACTGCATAATTAATGTCCTGTTAATTGTCACCAATGACCGGTGACGTCAAATTGCCAGTCGATTGGCAACGCAGCGTGACAAATGGACAAATATTTACACGCTAATGGAGTCTAACACATTTCCACTAGCTTTATTACCCCTGAACAATGATGGCTGACGTAATTCCTTTACTAACCTATATCTAATCAACTAAGGTTAAGTGGCATGGCATTCTGCTCTCAATCTAATTGGAAGTGAGGTAAACGATACCATCTTGGAAAATAATCTCAAGTTAGGTAAGATTTCATTGGATATTTTTAAGGCTGGATTTGAGTTGTTGGTCAAATAATACATATATATCATCACGCCGAGTCCCTATCGGGGTACGCAAAGAGTATAGAGCGCCAGTTCTCTCTAGACTTACATACCTCTTTCGCTTCGTCCACATTCATCAGTAAAATAGTAATAATTGTATTTTCAACTATCTAGGATAGGTTAGTATTAATAAAGTGCAGCTTAAGTAAAGTGTTAGTAAATGAATATTCTGTTAAAAAAAAATAGTTTCCTTTTCTTTAGTTAAAAACTCTTTGGGCTGGCCGCCATTCTATAACGCTCAAGTCACCATATGTTTCACCCACATGTTTGACCTGACCACAAAGGTCAATGTTTCTGGAAAGGCATTTCGGCTCCCTCTACAGATAGCCGGCATGTTCATTGTTGATTATTCTTTCTTACTGAAGACTACATATTCAGCCTATAAATGGTAAAATAGAGGCGACAGGGTGGATCGTGAGACTTGGTCGGTTCGTATCTAAAGATTTAGTTCGGTGGCAGTTATTAAACCACCCCTAACCCCCGCTGCCGTGGGTGCGATCGGAAAAAGCGATATCAATTCACGAAACTTTTCTTTTTTGTAAGGGTTGCGATTCGAGGGAAATTATAGTAGAGGGTATTTGCCGAGGACAATATTACAGTTAGGTATTGGAAAATAAGAATATATATAAATGTATGTATACAGGTATATGAAGTAGCTTGGTATGTTTATGTAGAATAGATTATTTATTTGATTTGATTGAGAATACATAGTGAGGAATTTCTCTCAAGCAACAAATTAACTTTGTTCTTATCTTCATCTTCGGAGATGCTCAAATATGGAAACTCAAGGCAAAGGAAAGGCAAGCAACAAAATAAAGAAGGATTTTTAGCATAAGGCCTTACAAAAGGAATGGTATATGCCTAATGATTTGAAAAGAGTAACCATGGAGTTTCTTGCCGGTTCTTCTCCATGGAAGCGACCAACCCGAACCGTGCTTCTTTTTCGACGTTTTATAAGTGCCCATCTGCCCATTTATGTGAAATAAAAAGATTTTGATTTGATTTGATTTGGTGTGAGACAGTCGGCGCCGTTCTGCCAGTGATTCCCTTGTTTTTAAAGCAAATTAAAGCTATTATAATTTTAGATAAGACTATCAATGTTAAGCTGTCTCGGCTATATAACGAAATAATTATGCTTATTACGTAAAATCACCCATCGAGGTTTAATCGCAATTCAAGGAACTACATTGTATGATAACAAAGCGTCCTTTGAGCTAAGCAGAATATCGTCCGAATATCCTCATGTAGAACGTCACTTTGTATTTGGCAAAAAATTTACATATACTGTAAGTAGGAAGTAAAAAGTAGATTGAAGTTGACACGTGAATCAATAATATAGCTAGTTTTCCCGCCCAGCTTCGCTCGGGTGAAAAAATACGATGGTGGCGCCACCTATCGGGACCAATTGTGAATCTAAACCATTCTCGTATCCACTTGAAGACACACAGAAAATTTCATTAAAATCGGTCCAGCCGCTTAGGAGGAGTTCAGTGACATACACACGTACAGAAGATATATATATATAAAGATGAAGTATCACGTAACGATAACGTCTCCCGCAATTGTGTTGAAAGTGTTGAAACTTGAATTCCTCTTTGTTCTGAAAGAGTCACGTGCAAAACCTGTTTGTTATACTCCCCCAAATCTTGACACGTTACCGAAAGAGCGTTTCATTGCAAGGGAACCGATCCCCCGTCTACGAAATTCTTCGCTTTTTGTTTAATATCTGTCTCCAATCTTACTCGTTTTTACATAAAAATAATACAAGGAAAAAAATAATACTGTCAATTAGTCTCTTGCCTGCTTTATAACTCAATTGTTACTGAAACGATATTTTATTATTAGACCAACCGCTGAGAATCACATATAGCAGCGTAATGAATTCCTTGAAAGCTGCGGGAATGTGACACAAATCCTGGCTCTTAACGAGACGATCGACACCAGGCCGTCCCCATGCGTGACAGAGGCCCATCGGTCACGGATATAACAGTGCCAACTGTCGCTTTCATTGTTGTGGTTATATTATAACTAATTTGTCACAAGCAAACATTTCATCCTCTAGTTATTATGACAAGTACGTTTTACTTGTTTTAACAGACTGTTTAATTTCACAGATGTCATGTTTTTCTTTCAAGCACTCATATGAAACCGTCGCTATTTATATACAGTTATACAGAATTAAAAATACCGGGGTGTTTGTAAACAGAAAGTTAAGCAAACTGTCATTCCGCTGCAGGACACGCGTGCGGTTGGAAAGCCGCCAAAGTTTTGCTTCAACGCCCTTTTATCTGAAATACTAAAATAAAACAATTATTTAACATTATACACGTGCTACGCATTCTTGAAATGATAACCAAAAGGCCATTGCTCTTGGAACTCATGTGTAATTTTTTTGTTACCAGGAACGGTGTTGGCGGTTGAAGTTCACTTCGAAAACAAAGACAGCGGGTTTTTTTTGAAGCACACGGCACGATGGACTGGTCCGGGCACGCCCCCCGAGCCTATGGGTGCGGCGCTGCCTGGCGCACTCCTCTCCCTGGACCGCTTCACTGTGCTACAGGGCACTGCGCCGGCCTCGGTGCGAGCCACCTATGGACCATTTTCCACCAAACAAACCGTTCCGGCGCGATATGCAGTGCCTGACCCCTTGGAGCCACCCAGAAGGAACGCGTCATTGATGGACTTGCAAGATGCAACCGCTCACAGGTTAGATGTATCGGCACATCTAGTATTCCGTGAGCTACCTCGAGATTCTCCCGTGCTACGAGTTCTGTTCCACACTGGAGGGGAAGGCGGTGCCCGTCGGGCAGCCGCAAGACCCCGGCGCGTGTGCATCACGCTACATGCGACGCTTGGATCTAGAACACTGACAGCCACTTGTGGACCTGAAGGTGAAGAGGGTGCTTGTTTGGCTGAGTTGACAGTACCTGCTGCATGGTGGCCTGCAGACGGGAAAGGCAAGCGGCCGCCTAGGACTGTACGGCTGGCGTATAGTGCAGCTGAAGCTGGGAATAGCGAGTCCGGAGACGGTGCATGTGGGAAGGTGTCCGTCCAACCTGCTTGGCCGCTGGGCTCTGTGACCCTGGCGGGAGCGAGAGCCGGCTACCGTGAGGCTCGGGCCGGTGACGCTGCTCTGCTCCTGCCCCGAGCACCATTATATCCACACTCTCGGTTGCACCTACCATTTGTTGTTCGACGCGACGCCACACACACCATTGGGCATGTTGTCATCAGGTTAGTGATAATGTTAGGTTAATGTTTGATAATCGTAAAGCTAGAATAATGAATTTATTTCCTAATATAAAATGGTCTTGCCCAACACAGTCCGACTGTCGCAAAAAGATACTCGTCAATTTAAGTCTATAAGACAATTGGTAATCGATGGCGACGTGTCGCCACCCAGGAAGGTTGGAAGGAATGCTGGCGCAATATATTCACACGATAGACGAAATACACTTAAATCGGACTGGTTTATTTCACGTCAACTTATTCTGATATGCGTGGGCTGTCTCACGCTTCAAATGAACATCTTTATTATAACAAGGGTCATCTCTTTAAAAATAACGCAAAATATAAACAAAGAAAAAAGATTAATGATTTTTGTAAATGGCTTAGCCTTTTGAAACATTTTAAGCAGATTGAAAATGAATGGGGGCGCCCGTGAAGCACATTGTAGTACCAACAAACTGCGGTTGAATCCTGTATTTGCAACGTCGTCGACCTGAATGCACCAATTAAAACTTTCCTACAGTAAGAGTTTATCTCAATTTCCGGATCGTAACTTTTGATTTCCGGCTTGGAACACGTAAACTAGATAATTAAAAATATTTTCCTATTTTTTAACACTACCAAAGTAGCTAACAAGCTTGCATCCCCTGATGATAAGCGGTTACCTCTGCTTATGGATGCTTGCAATACACAATGTTTCGATTGGTCGTTGCCGACTTTGCAGGAATCTTTTCACACCCTTCTCAAAAACTCTTCTCTTACATTTTCGCTTACACATGGGCATCAAAGATTCTAGAATGTCCTTAATTAATGTCCGACGGAATAGTCATACATATAATATAATTCAAAATCTATTCAATGTACATACCTATACGGCCTTCATGCAATTCATTATACCCATAAAATAAACCCAGCTCCATAGACAATTTCCCAGTTCGCTGAGATTGTTCCCTCATCTCTTCAAGGGAATCTTATGTATAGGCACCTATAGTATATATATGCGGTACGTTCCTTTTCCTCGAATGTTACCTGAACGCAATCACCCCATATGTTACCAACGCCAGCTGCTCTTAAACTTCATAGCTACATGTATCTGCGCCTCACTTGAGTTACGACCCGACTCGGAGCTCCGGAAATAATGGTGCATATGCCTTAATGGAAATTTATAACGAAATAAATTCTACTATTGTAGCGTTCAACGACGTAGAACTTACCCCATATAAAGTGTTCGGGTTGTAGCAATTTTATAAGAATACTTTTCTACATACATACATACATATAATCACGCCTCTTTCCCGTAGGGGTAGGCAGAGACCATTTATTTCCACTTGCTACGATCCTTACATACTTCTTTCGCTTCGTCCACTTTCATTATTCCCTTCATACATGCTCTTCGGTTTAGGGTACTCTTGACCTGGCCTTTTGTCAAAACGTCCCTAATTTGGTCTAGAGACGTCCACCTAGGTCTACCCCTTCCAAAACTTTAATTCACACTCGCCTTATACACTTTTTTCGTCAATCATTCTTCATTCATTCTCTCGACATGGCCAAACCATCTCAGCAATACTTTTCTATATGGATAATTTCTTTTTTCATCAGAATGAAAGTGAAGTCTGGTCTTCGATTGGTGAGTGTAACTGCAGCTAACTCACGCTGGGCGGTCACCGCTGAAGTAAAGCAGCGTACTGCCACAGTCACAGCGACACGTCTTGAACAACCTCTACGAGACGACGACGGCCTCGAAACGTAAGTACTTTTATATAACGCTTTATAAATATAACCATTAATGCGTATTCTGTAACTACCGTAGAGTAAGCATTTGGAGAAAGAATAATATAATCGATCTTGAGAGCACTCTTTTGGATTAGGTTGTCAATGTCGATCAAAAGGTGTTGGACCTAACTTTTCATATAAACGTAGCTATTTGGGCGTTTGGCGGATAAGGGATAGAGGTAGAAACAACGTAAAATAGTAAACTTTTGATCGAGAAAAAACGTAGGTAACCTTTACCGCTCCCAATGAAATGGGAATAGCAAAGTGCATGATACTCAGCATTTTAAAGGATTCGATGAAAAAATACCATTATCGGTCTTGGGCATAAATTAAGATTATCATAAGTTGGATTTGATTGTCTGATTGTACAAAGTTGGCAGTACGTACAAAACAAACTGAATATAAATTCTAGAAGATTAAGATGTTGCAGATTCTATTCGCGCCTCGCAGTTGTATTTTTCCCTGTTGAAATGAACTCCAATCAAAATAAGCGTGTTATGTGACAAAACTAAATAACTTCACACTTCAAATTTACAGAACAGTATTTCGGTCTTGTATACTTTTTTTAACTTTTGGTACAGTTTTAGAAAATACGAGGCGGAAAATAAGATGCGCTTTGCTCAATCATCGTAGTCTTCAATAAATATAAATGTGTTTGTACCAAAATGAAACATTCCTTATTATTTAATATAATAAAGGCCCTATCTCATTTGCTCGTCGGGATTGGTTCACAATTCTTGCTCACCACTACTTTTTATGTGCCAAGCAGCTGTAACTCGACCGAAAACTTGATGAAACTCCATACCCTGCTTTCTTATTATACTAACCATTATAAATCGCCAAGTTCAGAATAGTATGATATTAAAGAGATTGCTTCTGTTGTGTACGCCTACTACAGAAGCAATATCTTTAATATCATACTGAACTGAACTACATTTACTGAAATGGATTTTTTTCTATTCAAAGCTAGTAGATGTCATAAGTACCTACAGCAGTGAGGGTAGAATCCAGATATCGATCTGTTGTGACTTTGCCACCCGAAAGTTCACCTTGAAGGTCTACGCCTTACAAAATAACCTTTAATGTACCAAAGGTTTTTAACTTGTTCGAATTCTGTGTGACTTTAGTGCTAAACTATGTACCAAAGTCAAGTGTAATTTGAATTATGGCATTTTTACGATATTTTAATGAATGTTGAAACTTATTACTAGTCTTTTTTTCATAGAAAATAGTCAGCAGACCTACATCAATCTGAAAGCTGCTATAAGTGGATAAAACAATTTGATTTCGTCTATCTTATATGTGTTAATAATTTCCAAGGACTCGTTTTGATTCAGCATAATTTAATCGTACTGCTTATTGTAACAGGGAAGTTGAGGAAAGCGGAGGCGCCGGGGGCCCTGGGTGGGAAGAGGTCTTAACATGGCTTGTAGAAGTGGGCGCAGAAGGCGAAGGTGACGCTGAGGGTTCCGAGGGAGAATCAGGAAGAGGAACAGCACGGCTGAGCTGGTCAGCCAAGGTGTCTTCGGCGCCAACTACTACATCTACTACGGCGGAGCCACCTCATGAACACAGGGTCAACACAAGACTTGATATCGAGAAGGATGATATACAAGCTGTTCTTCCAATATCGAAAGTAAGCAACTATATTACTGCAATATAAGTGAAACAATACATGTCATGCTTGTCTTGATATGTACATATATGCTTAGCCCTCGACACTCTAGGCGTGGCCCTTATGGGGTAGCAATTTTCATAAGCAATCGATATTGACAGACAGCAGTATGAGACTATAGACGAGACCACTAGTAAAATCACTTGTCTAACTGCGGGACTGTAACCAAATAACAAAATACTGTGCTCCAATTCCTGAGAAAAGTTATTCTGTGTGTACTGTATTTTAAAGCTAGCCTATTTTTGAAACCTTTTTTTGTAAATGTAGTTAATATTAATCGAAGATAGTTATCGAAAAATATCGAATAAAACCCAGTATCATATATATAAAATGTTAACTTTCTATTTTTTAAGGCTGTGGATAAAGGTGAGAAACGATCACAATCTCCGACGTTGATTCAAGTATTCAGCCATTATTACGAAGGCAGACACCCGAAATCGACAATTTATTAAGACATCGATTGTGACGATAAATTTACCGAGAGATATTTTCTCGGCAATTAATGGTACAAAGGGAGCCCCTTTTAACGATATCTTTATGAACTTTCGAAGCTTTTTATAAGAAAGAGCTTGAGCAGCCTGTACCTATCTCTAGAAAATTAGACCATAAATAGGGACTAATTAATGACAGCGATAAAACTTGTTAGCACTCGACTCTTGAGTTCTTTTTTCATTAAATATTCCTGGAGTTTATCTTAGATAAGATTGTAGCAAATCATTTTAATTTAGGAAAAAAATGGAGGACCCGATCTATCGCCAGTTAGTGGCTAATGGATATTGGAGGCGGTGACGTCTCGCCCACAAATGACTTCGTGTTGCGTCGCTTGCCGTTAATGTTTGAATAAATGTTTGTAAATAACGTATGAAATCTTAAAGATATTCAGCATACCTTGATAATTACGTATGTCTTTAGGAGTCATGTGCCGAACCATAGTGATGACGGAAGTATCCCACAAAGTCGTCTAACAAAGTCGTAAGCTTGACCTCTGTATGTAATTTTTTTTTCTGAGCGTAAGATAAACATTGTTATATCGCATTACAATATGTACAATCCAAGAAAAAAAATCGTAAAGAGACAGCATTATTTTAAGGAGATATACAAAGACCATAAACAGTACCAGAGCCATGGCGACAGACTCGTCATCTGTCACGTTGGCAACTAAATACATCTGAGCCAAAACGGGACGCTTACGGGAAGGCGCGAAAATAAATAAATGTAGAAGAATGAAACCTTAATAATTTTGCTTGTTTGAAAGTCAATGGTTTGATGATATAAGCTTTATCATCCAACACATCGAAACACAAACTAGCGATATCCAAATAAAGTGTAGATAATAGACCGCTAACACCGTATTTTTAAGCCTTAAATAAAAGTAATTCCTATTTGGGAACAAGTTGACAATGAAAATACTCAACGAAGGCAAAATTAAGCCATTGTGCTTTGGCCTGCCTTCATTCGGTCAATATACATTACATACGCGGGCATCGTGTGCGGTCCATGTTAGCCTTTTAATGAAGTGTAAGAAAGTATTTATAAAGCAATTAGTTTATCTCCATATTAGCGTGGAGCCATTAGCCGGGTCGGCCGCGGTGCCTCTTCATATCTGTCCGTTAGAGCATAGACGTCGCTCTCTGTCGGCACTAACCAACCGATTAAAGCAATTAAACTGAAGTGACGAAGAGCACTATATCCCAGCTGCTAGTGTCGACAGTTCTAAATATTTAAGCAAACTTAGTTATCTTATGCATCCGCTGAATACGATCGGGCGAATTTTCCTTTTATGGTTGAGAGATTAGAAATCGTGTGAAACCTTAAAGTGGAACATAGATTCTGTCACCAATATTTTTTCTGATAATCTTTACAAAACATAAACTTGCAAGGTGTTACGAGTATATTAAAATCTTTAAACTAACAACTTTGTGTTTTTCTATACTTTTTGTACCTACTCGTCACAAATCGTCAAATCAAAACCTTTGACTTCAGAATCATAAATAGGTTCACAAGAAAAAGTAGAATCTATTAGGTACTTGGGTGCGTAAACGCATACGTTTATATTTCATCACATCTCGAAGTCGTGTCTTGTAGAGCTCTTTTAGTTTCAAACATTCGTATAATTTTAACGATAGCAACGAAATATTTACATTCTTACTAGTTAATTAGTGAAGATTTATTACACTAGCCGAAGGAAATATATGAAAATAAAATCTTTATCGACATTAGCATAAGATTCAAATTTCTTTAAAATTCCAATATAATCATTTTTTCTACAGAACTGGGAAGTTTTAAACACGGCAAAGCTAACTGGAAGACAAGTATCGCAAGCAATGAAGGTTCTCATCGTCTCCCAAGCAGGACAAGTGGCTGATGTCACTTTGCAGAGTTCTTGCCATTCTGAGGACGAGAGTGTTCTGAAGGTAAGAACTTGCTTCGGCCATAGTATCCCGGTCCAGGTTCGCACAAAAAGTATCGTAATATTATTTATGAAAAAACATCTCTGGTAACTGGTCAAAGTTGTCTTCTAAATATTTGTGTAAGACGATTCTGTATTAGTGTAAACGGTACAGACATCCCCCAATATCAATACCTACTATATAATAGATATAATAAACACACATAATTAATAAATAACACCAAAAACAAGAATGCCTTCCAATTATTTGAGTAGTTCAAAAGTCATTAAATGTATAAAAAATACTGTTTTATCAGTGACTTAAGTTCAGATTTGTAGTCTGTATTTTGTTGGTAGCCATAAAGGCCTGGCCATTTCTACTTCAATGGCACGTTCTTCAATAGGTTACATCTTTTGTTACCAAGGTTTTTCATTGAAACTTGTGATATTAAGCTATTGGTGAAGGATAAAAGTTTATCTTTTATGATTATCCTTTTGTATCTCTTCCCGACTAATCCTTCATCCTTCTAAAGCCCAAGAACTGAACAAGCACTTTACACAGATAAAACATTTACAAATGCGCCAAACCTCCGCATAAATAATTATCTCTCTTTAATACTAGACTTAACCTGGCTTTTCTTCGGAGCTATTCGTATTAAAGTGAGAGCCTTCGGTTGTATCTTTTATCCTGTTTAGTAGATAACTCGAATTTAAATTGGCGTGTAAATTGTGTTCAATTTGTTTATGGTAATCTCGTAAAGCCAGATGTCTATGAAGGAGGTTTAGTGTTTTAAAGAACTTGTAGAAGAGAGGGATCGATTTTACCAAACCGATATTTGCATTTTTGTATAATCTTATTTGTCTGGCCTGCAGGTATCATCGTCGTGCAGCTCGGTTTATGTAGACGGTTCTGAGATCCGAGGCTCGTCCAATGCTTCCGTGATCGTGAAGTACGGTACTTACACGGGTCTCGCCCGGTTCACCGTATGGATGCCCGAATCCCCCCTTGAGATTGACATCGATGATAACAGGCTGTCGCAGATCAAAGGTACTGTACTCGATGCCTCATAAAATTATATAGTCTGCATTCTATTTTTGAAAACTTTTTTAAGAAGGTTTTTCTTGTAAACAGATTGTATATCTTATGTACCTACAGATAGTGCCATCCACGAAGACCATCAATTTCTAGTTGAGGGGGGCGCGTGATGCTGGGAGTATGACCCAAGTCTATTAATTGTAGTGTGCGGGTGGACTTTTAGGCAATCAGTGTTTTCCAATAATACTCAAACATTAGTGGAAGGTTGCACACTTACACTATAAATTATGTGGAAAAACAGTCGGCCGCGTCTTCGTGGAAGGCACTATCTATAGTACTAACAGGAAAGTATAACAATAGGAAAATACAAATAAACTGGGTCCCACTTTATTCGAAATAAAGTTTGAAAACCGCCTAAAGCACAACGTAATGTTGTTTGCAACTAAAAATAAATAACTGATATTTTTATGCATAATATGTATACACATTGTTACTACACAGGATGGAAAGTTTCCGACGACGCGAGCACAAAAGACAGACTAAGGCGATCATTATCTTCACGAGGCTGGGGCGGCAGCCGGACCGACTCCACAAATTCATTGACAGAACCGCGAACTTGTCGTTTGAGATATCAACAAAGTAACGTTGAGGTCTGTTATCATTTGAAATGAAACTTTAATAAGCATGGTAGAAGTTTATTTAAGGAATTATAATATATATACCCTCACGCCTACCTACAAGGATCCCCGAAGGGGTTAGCAGAGGTGTATAGGTAATACCCACACACCCACTTTCCGCCAGAAATATATTTTAGGTGCCAACGTGACATCGTCATCTGTCGTCATCTGTCACGTTGGCACCTAAAATATAGTCCTAGTCCGTCGCCGTTACTCAAGTACACGACTATATAACCTTTGAATTACTTCTCAAATGCAGGTTTCCTCTCGATGTTTTCCTTCACCGTAAAGCTCGTGGTGACTAATCACTGTACTCAAGTTCAGAAAAACTCATTGGTACAGTCGGGATTCGAAATTGCGATCTTTGTGTCGCAGGCAACTGCTCGAACCACTCGGCCACCACGGCTATTTTATTTAGCAATTAAATATGTAAATGTCGTTTGACAGGTATATGCCCGGTTCTCAGCGGAAGACCACGACTCCGGCCGTGTTTCATATTTCGTGTCACGACGTACGTGGCTTAAAGTCACGGAGCTGGTGTTGTCGTTGATGCGTGTGTCGGACTTGCGTATTGCGTCGCTGCGGGGGCGTGTACTGCAGGGACGCAGCACTGGCCGAACCGAGGTGCAAGTTCTGTCTCCAATCACAGGTAAGTCACCGCTACTTATGAATAATATGAACTAAATATTTGACTCAGGGGCAGCCCTGGAAGATCTTATAGCGATAAATGAGTAATCGCTTAATCGGGATGAAATACTAGCATAAATTATCACATTTAACTTAAAGAAGGGGTAAAGTTAAAAGGGCTGAAGTCTTAAAGTTTTAAAATAATATTGAAACATCAAGCAAACTAGACTTTTATTTGCCGTGAGTACGCCGATAAGCTTCTCTTCAGAGCACCTCCCGTTCAGCGCTTGGTACGGCCACTTCTCTTGTATAGGAGTCTACTTACACCTTGAGTACACTTAGGTACTTGGTAATAAAATTTCATTGACCCATTTCAGGGCGCGTGACTGGTCTTCGAGAAGTTCGAGTCGTGAATGACAAAGTATCTATATCACGCCTTTTGGTGAGAGTAATCTCTGGACTCCAATTGAATATTTCACCAGATACAGCAATTGAAAATGGATATGTTTCTGAGACCACTGTTACTAGACGTCTGACAGCACAGTATCAGGTATATACAATATCATAAATACTCTTTCTGTGTCATGTTATAATAATACGTTGCCCGCAACTTCGTCTTTCTAGAATTTGACTTAGAAATTTTTAGTCCCCGAATTATTATACAAAAAGCTTCGTCCCCTTCCCCGTCCCATCGAGCTCACAAACGTAATTTATCAAAATTGGTTCATCAGTAGACCTATCAGAAACAGACAGTTACCTAAATTGCATTTATGATATTTGTATGGGTTAATTAAGATTAAATTCAATACATCGATTAATTTTGTTTGTAGGAAGGTTTGCTGGATATAGACATAGAGTTCAATGATGGCAGTCGTACGGCTCTACGTGACGTCGCTGTATCTGATTATTATTTATTGGTGGAAAGTCTAGACCCAGAAGTTGTGGCATTTGCACCAATGTTGGCCTCGAAACATCCACGGGTTATTGCAGTTGGAGAGGGTATGTGGCCATCATTGGCAACATCAAAAACTAAATAAAAAATTTGGCAAATGTCTTCATTTTTTATTGACCGTTACAGGTAGCGGTGAGCTGCTTCGAGTGACTCTTCTCACTCCTGAGCAATGTCGTTCTGGGCCACTTCGGCGAGTGGCTTTACCTGGAAAGGGCGACACTAAGACTCCGGCTAACATCAAAAATATTCCTGGAGCATTGGCGAGCGCAGCCGCCAGCGTGGATGTGGACTTCAGCGGAGGCGACGCCCCTCAAAGACCTGATACACCGCAAAACGATGATATCATGGCAAGAGGGGGCATCAGATCGGGCTTGAGTGATCTTGGAGATGTACTCAAAGGTTGTAATCTTACTATCTTACTAATATTATAAATGTGAAAGTTTGTAAGTTTGGATGTTTGCGGTTCTTTCACGGCAAAATGGCTGAACCGATTTGGCTGAAAGTTGAAATCGTGATGGCTTATACTTAGGAATAGGACATATTTTTTTTGTTTTTAATCCCGAAACTTCAAAGTTCCAATATTATAAAGTATGATGCTCTTACACGGCATAGCGGCTGAACCGATTCTAGCAGGAAAATACATAAGCTACTTTTTCGAACTCCACGCGGGCGAAGCCGCGGGCATAAACTAGTAAATTATATATATATATATATCTTCTCGCCTTAGTCCCAAAAGAGTCCCTGGACTGATAGGCGGGGGTAAAACAAAACTCTCATTTCGACCGAGATACATTTGATTTCCAACGTGACAAATACTGAATCCGTAGCCGTTTCTCAAGCACGACTACGTCTTTGAATTTCTTCTAGAACGTATGCAGGTTTCCCTTTCATCGTAAACCTCCTGCTTTGAATAAGCACTGTACTTACGAGTACGTTCAGAATAAACTCATTATTACAGTCGAGATTCGAACTTACAATATTCGAGTTGCAGAAGTCTCTCTCCGAACTGGAACTGTATTTTAACCAAATTTTTATTACAAAGATTTATCTATTTTAATAACACAATTTATGTGTCAAGCAGGTTTGTCACCCTTTAAGGATGAAAACAATCATGAGCCAACCGTTCAAGCGCAACAATACGGATCAATATTCCGTAACAATCCTGTTGTACAAACAAGGCACCAGAATCCTCATATGACACCCGTTGAAGTTGGTAAGTAGTATTTTGTTTTAGTATTAGTGCTTATAATAAAAAGTCAAACAAGATAATATATATGTAATAAATATATAATATATATGTAATATATATATAATATATATGTAATATATATAATACAAACAAGATAAAGATGTTGATGTTCTTTATCTTATGTTGGGATATTACAATATATTTATCATTAAATTATTGTGTTTTTATTATACAAGTAGTTTGTAATTAATGTTTATATTTCAGGAATGTACGTCCTATTGGGAGCTTTCTGCTTTGCGATTTTGGTAAGTGAATTTGATTTTTATCAAACATTTTAGGGATTATAGTTGGCATTTATGGTCGATGAGTAGTGTCATTAGTATTAAGATAAATAAGTTTCCGATTTAAATAAATTCTAGAACGAAATTTTTTGCAAAAACCTATTAACTTTTACTATCGCAGTTACTTTTCTACTTTACGTTACTTTTACTTTACCGCAATTTTAGAGTTCCTGGCACCTTCAATGTTACTTATTTGGTTCCACGTGTCAAATAAAATGAACAAAAAGAAATTACTTAATACCAGTTATTTCGCAGGCAATCTATTGAACAGCTATCCCGTTAAATTCCAGGTGTTCGTAGTTTCGTGTGTGGTGTATGCATCGCGACTCAAGCCTGGCATAGGCGATGGCGCGACGGGCGGCGTGCGGACTCTCCCCGCCCTGGCCGAGGGTGGGCGGCTGCAGGTAGCTGGCCTGGTCGGGACAACCCTCGGTCTAGCAAGGGAAAAGCCTTCTAGAGAGTCCACTACCAACGCTCACGACTGGGTTTGGCTTGGTAAGCCCTTTCATTAATGCTACCCCCATTCATATATGTTAGTAGGTAAAAACACTTTCAGTGGATACCGATCGATGTCAGTCTTGCGAGGTGGAATTTTCAATGTCATTGATTCACATTAATATTGAGAATTGTATCATATAATTATGTACGAACATCTCGTAAAGAATGATTTAATTAGTTCTTCTGGTAGGTACTTATAATTTTCATAAGTTTTTGTTCGTTTGAAGGAAAATACTAACCTAAATGAATAAGTTTTAATAAATACCTATGTGACAAGAACGTACATGTTATTCTTTGAAGCGAGTACTATCATCAAGAGGCAGTTATTTATCTTGCATTGACCTATTTCAGGACGAGCAACAATGGAGCGAAACGGCAACCGTCACCCAGTGAACCGCAACTCCGCTCCGGCGACGGATAACGCGAATTCTAATACCACAAGAGAGGTCAGGATAACCACGAACCCACTTAATCAGAACTATGTGGACCCCGACGACGCCATCCGGGACAATGGCAACGTAATGGTCACCAGCTTTGACAACCCCAACTCTATCGAACTACCCTCGCAGAACGACAAGAAGGACAAGGTCATTGACTCCACGACTTACTGCAAGAAACCCGCCAGGCATGCCCGTCAGCATTCTGGAGACAGTCATTGGCAGTAAGTACTAGGATATTTGCAATATTCATGTTCGAAACATTACTTATACATTTAACTATCCTACATATTAGGACTCCTTATATGTCTATCTAAGAAATCGGAGGTACAAAGTAGGAAGAATATGTACAAACCTACTCACTAGCAGAGAGTCCGTCTCCCTATCAAAACTTCACTTTAGTACCTACCTATATACATTTGAATTCAAGTGAAACCTCTTTTGTAAATATATAATATAGAGATATTATTGAATAATACTAATAATAGAGACCGGATAGTTTAAAATATAATCTTTAAGGTCAAATTCTTAAAGCGATCTATATCAATGAGATTATCTAAGCTTGGATAATGACACACCACATCAAAACTTTGAAAGAACATATCGTGCGGAAACTTGGTTTGATATGTCTATCATTAAGATCACCTTTATTGAAGACGTAAAAATATATTCCTATCAAATCAGGTATTTGTGCGTTTCATAGCCCATCTCCTTTCATAAGCATTAAAACCAAACGGTACTTAATGCAATAATTAAAGTATTTTCTACTTCCGGTCGACAGGGCGGATGCCAGCAACCCACCAGCTGAGGACTATCGACCCCCAGTCCCACCGCACAGGAATCCCTCCGCGCCACAGCCACAACTCCCAGTGCCGCCACGGAACCCAAGCAAAGTGAGCTGTAAACCTTTCTCCATAAAGTCGAAAGTTTTTATACTCTTATAACATGTTACATGTAAAAAATATTCCTTTTACAGATTTTGCCAGAAGCAGTCATGCCCCCGAACAGGCGAAGTCATTATAGGAACCACCACAAAAAACACGACCGGGATAACGATTCCAAGCGATCTCCGGAAAATAATCGCTGCTCAGACCGGTAACTGCCAATACATAATTCAAATGTTCTATATCAAACTGTTAATTGTCTTCCAACAAGCGATAGCATACGCTTTCATATAAAAAACTAGTTGTGAACTAACAAATAACAAGGAAAATTATAATAAATAGAATTAAAATACTATTGTCACCGCTGGCGTAAACACTGTAAGTTCATAAAAGAAGATATGTTTTGTGCAAATCAGTCGGCATATCTAAATAACTCGCAGGCGAAAAGAACCCCCACTTTTCTAAGTAGCTCGATTACAGTGTATATACACTAGTCTAGTTAGTCTAGTACACTTCGTATTATATTCTTAGCACTAGTTAAAATATACATAATTATTGTTCTAGAATTATTGATTTAAACAAAACCGACGCACCGTACATATCGAACCGAGAGATGAAAGATTACCAACGCGACTTGAGCCCGCTACACAGCCATTTTGAAGACAACGCCATAGAAAAGCTGACCAACAAGGAAGACTGTGCGAGACTGTTCGAGTTCGACAACGACGCCCCTCTCGTGATGGAGAACAAGGACTACAGAGAGATCATTGGCCTCAACAGAGGCACCGAGGACTCGCGACGGACCTTCGCCAAGCCGCCCAGCCCTGACTATATGCACGACTCTGGAATAGGTCTCTGTCATTGATATTTTAATTACTTACAAATGTTATACTTAAACATTTTAATGTTTTTTTTTTATTTTACGGTTTTACATGCGTCCGAATCCGAAATATTTTCTCACAAAACAAATTGATTGAAATGTTTACCCTGTAAAATAAATATATACCTAAAGCTTATATACCTAAATACTTTCTATCGAGGATCACGGCAAAGTTAGAAAATTTTATTTGTAATCACAAACATGCTAATAAAATGCTTTGCGATTTCAGGTCTACCAGAAGTACAAATGAGACATAAGAATAAACCCAAGGAATCTAAAGATTTCGTTGATGCTGTTAATCAGAACAAAGGTAAGCGTTTAAAGTGTAGATAAGTAGGTACATATTATCTATAAAATGTGCCTTACCATGTCGTGTACGAATTAAGTGGCAGATTTATAAATGTCTTTATGTCGCTCAAATATTTGTGAATTAGTATGGTCATTACACAATAGGTATGGCCAGGCGCATGGATTATTAATGGTATGAACCTCTCGTTAGCAGTTAGGTCATTTTAACCAACCCTAAAAATTATCTAGAACAACTCAATGAATTGAATAATATGGGTGCCACTCATCCAACAATTAATCCGGAGAATCGTTGGGAGCATCGCAGAACTATTCAATTATTTATTATGTAGTATAAACGACAGACTTGTCGGTAGGTACGAGCATTAATCGCTATCATATAGTAATAGCTTGCAATGCAGAGACTCCTAAAATCATCCTTACGGCTGATAAATTTGATACTTCATGGAAAATTTAGATACTGGAACGCTGAACAAACACATCACTTTAAATTAGCTGCGATCAAAAGTTGATAGACCGAGCGTCACCGTTTGTCACCTCGACAGTACAAAATGCGCCCAGTAAAGTAAATAGTCGTGTAATTTCCGTGGGCAGGTGGAAGTGGGGAGGAGGTGAAGCGCGCCACGATAGTGGGCAACCCGATGTTCTCTCGCGCGCCGCCCGTCGACCCGCCAGGACTGGACGACCTGCACATGGACTACGACCAGATCATGCACTATTTCCACAACCTCAAGGTATAAACCACTCGCCGTCCCACCACGCTTCTAGTGTAGATGTTGCTGTCGCTTGCATCGATACCTCACCGGGCTGCTCGGCTCCCGCGCGTTGAAATGCAACGTTTTCTCACGTTCGGCGGATTTAACTACGTACTTACCTACTTTCTTATGAATGATACAGCCTACATTTTGATGCATTTAATAGACAATATAGAATAGTATTTTATATGAGTACCTACCTACATTTTATACAAATATACATGAATGGATTGCCGTGCAGTATTATATTTAAATTATTATCATAAGATTCATTCGATGTAAGTGTTCGTCTTATCACAAACCTGCAATGATAATTTCGGGAATTATGCCTAACACTACATTCCACTTTTCACTGTTTTCTTCATCATCGTAGAGTGCTAAAGAGCGGCTATATTCTTGTCACTAGCATAGTACGTAGATTTACCACACAAATATTAGTAAGAATATAATTATATATCTTCTAGATTTCGATGCAGAAATATGACTGATGTCAATTTTCAAATCTTTCGCAGGAATCAAACGCCTGAGTAGAGCAGATCATTGCAAAGATCCGGCAGATATTGTCTACGTTTAAATATCAGCATATCACCAAAGCTACTCCCATCGACGTATACAATGCCCACACTGATACGTCCGGGGCAGCCGGACACGAGGATAGTACTGTTGACATTCGCAATAACAACGCGCAAGCTCCCAGCGACGCGCACATTTACGAGAATCTCAACGGAAACAGCGTCGCGCCCACACAAATGCTATGCGACTCAATTGCTCATAAAAATGTCTTCATGAAAAGACAACTTACATTTTTACTTGAGCACTTGAGCGAAGCATACGAATAAGTGGGTTTAACGTCAAGGTATTATCCTCAGTACAATATGTGTCTAAATACAATATTGGATCCTTGCAGTGATCGAAATCGAAAACGATAATGTAGAAAATAACAATTGTAACTGTTTTATATCGATTAACATATATAATCTAGTCATCTACAAAGCTGCACATAATTAAAGTACTTTAAATGTGTGCATTTAGGTAATATTCGTAGTATGTCAACCGTTATATTATACTTGTATGTAATAAAATATTGATATTTTACACGCGAAAATTGTCTGTATATTCTTAATTAAAATATTTTCGGGCTATTTGACGTGCGAAACCACATATCCTGGCCTCCAATTTAGCAAACGCTCTTACCAACGATTAAACTCTTGCATTTGTTCTAGATCTATATTTGTACATATTTTTCCACTAGAAGGTAAAAACGCTACCTCACTGTCTTAAAGCTAAGCAAATATTTATATGAACGCAGATAATTTAGTAAATATGTATAAAATAACGACGCCAAGGTATACTAAAGTGGCAGTAGTTTTAATTTCGTCTGAGCTACCCATTAGACCTGTTTAGACTTAATAACAAAACCTATTATTTAAGACTGCAACATGCCAGTGTTAGGGAATTAATCATAGTTTATTAAGTATAGCTTAAGTTACACAGAACTAGTCAAAATATATGGTACATATGTTAATCAATTTAGAAGCTACATTGCCCAGAACCTGCAATACAAGACCAAGGATTAATTATCCATGTAAGGTCATAATTAATCTTGAGACATTTCTTTGATTGCTACATGTTAAAACATTGAAACAGTACAGTTAAAAAAAACTTCTCTAAAATAAAACAATTGTGTCACGCAACACAAAACAATAACAATATTGAGATGTGATAAGGTGACAGTTAGGGATTGATTTTATGCAATAGCTATCGTTAAATTAAAAACCAAATCATATCACAAACAAAACCTAGCGCTTGTATGATATTGTACACACCACCATATTAATTTATTGAAGATGTACATTGCATTTATTGTAAGTTTAGGACTATAGGCTTTGTAAATATTGTTATGACGTTATATAATTTATAGGTATCTACTTACGTGGACATGACAATGCGAACATAGATAATATATATGTGGTAGATTTGCTTCAAACATAAATTATATGTGAACAAAGTAGAGTTGCACATATATTATAAAGTGACGTTCCATGTCTGCTACAATGTATTAATAAATGTGTTTGTGTATCATATGATCTGAGACTTAATACAGCTGAATATATAATGTAGAAGCCAAACAAATCCAAAGTAGGTATATGTTCACGTCGTTTGCCAACTATAGGTTGATTTATATCCATTAGTGGCGCCGCCACTGCCACTTCCAAATATTAGCGGGGACTTATTAACCTTACTACAATCTATCTACACAATGGATTTGGATTGGAACTGTCATGTCAATAAACCAGCGAACTCACCAGCAATGTTACTGATTCCAAACTTAGTTATCAGCTTAAGTGTTTTGTTATAATGCATAATTAAAAACGGATAATGACAGTGATGGCGCTCCCTGTATATGACCTTAAATTTGATGTTGTTACAATACAGTTCGGCAAACTTAATTACTCTCTAAATAATAGCATGTTGTTTGGCTTTTGTCGTTAGCGTAGGGACAAGTCCTATAACACTAAGTACTCTTCACTGTAGTATTTGTTACTGGGACAAGCAGTGGTCTAACTGATCATGTATCGGACATTGGATACCTACATAACTGTCTTCCTAAGGGATACTGTTTCACTAATTAATATGTATACCTGTATATTGAAGAGGTCTTAGTACATATTTGTGTTACCTTGCTTTACAATTATATCTGTTATATCCAATACTTGATACATGGTCGGTAACACTACCTTGTACACAACAGTACACTTGTTTTTGTTGAGTTTATGCCATAAATTATAAGAAAGATGTTTATAACTAATTACATATAGCTACGAGGTTTATATAAATGTATGCAAACAGGCTTGTCACGAGAATCTTAATGAAATATCAAATTTAATAAACCATTATTAAACTATTGTTATAGTTTTATTTGTGTGATGGTCGTCAAAATTAATATATACCTACATATAAACACATTACACAAAGCCCTCACGTTGCAGGTAGAGAGAGTAGAGTACCAGTTTTTTCTAGTCTTACAAACTTTCGCTTCGCCGGATTTGAGCCACTTAAAAAATATATACGGTCGAATTGAGAAAATATTTTAATTTATTTAAAGTCATTGTCCCCGATCTAATAATATGTTTTTACACGCTTTATATTAGCTTCACCTGTATGTATGTATGTAACCGACCCCTTTGAGCTCAATTTTGACCCACTTTAAACGGCCAGATTTCGTTCAAACTTTGTAGATTTATCGAGGACCGATGACAATACACTAATAACTAAAAAGTAGAAAATAAATAATAGTTTAAAAAAAATTAAAAAACACGCTTTTTATAGAAAACCGAACTAAAAAATAGAAAATAAATTTCGATAATATCTTAAAAAGCGTGGGGTGCTTTTTAAGATATTACCGAAATGATAATCACTCTACTCATATCTGACAATAAAATATTTATAACTATTGACACCTTGCACCCCACGCCTTTTAAGATATTATCGAAATTTATTTTCTATTTTTTAGTTCGGTTTTCTATAAAAAGCGTGTTTTTTAGTTTTTTTAAACTATAATTTTTTATATGGCTCATTTTCGTGACATCTTTTTGTTTGCCTCTTATACCGTGATTATAACGTTACTGAAACTATTGAAACTACCAAGACGATACACGTAAATCATTTTATTTTGCCACTGAAAATATTGAGATGGCATAATCAAAGTATATTTCCAACTACATGTATCATATACCAGGACAGCATAAGTATCGGTTCACATGTAAGTAATGTTATTACGGCATTTATTTCAGGGAAAATTGGTCTAACGATAAACCACAACTAAAGAGACAGAACGAAAACTAAATAGCTTTCTGTCTCACTCCCGTAAAATTAAACAACCGCTTATTAGCGAGTAGTTTTTAAATAGTGTTCTACAATTACCAATGAACATTTTTTAGGCATTGCGTACAGGTATTAAATAAAAAGCCTTATAACTTATATTGACTATATTACTAATAAACCTATACAAGAACAATATTCACAAGTACTTTCCGTACCAGCGATGGTCGACAGGAGATAACATCTTGTGGCATCCTCCCAAATTATTCTGTATGATGTACTTCATTGTGTAATAATTCTTGTTGTTTTCCTCCTGCCACTTCTCCTGTGCGGCTTTCTTTTCTAGTAATTCTTGTGATACAGCCTCAGCTTTAAATGGTAACCTTTCTGCTACTATTTTCAACATATTGTGTACCTGTAATTAATAAGTACAACTAGTTTCACCTTTGGATTCCATACTAAACATGATGACTAATTAGCATGCCACTCAAAGTAGTAGTTGACAAAACTAATAAGGTCATTTGGTTGTGTATTTCTGGGAAAGAAATTATATCTCACTAGCAGTGCCCCGCTGTTCCACCCGCGTAAAAATTGATTTCATTGGTATAATTTTATCTAGAATTATTTTAGGAATAAAACATATCCTATGTGTTAATCCAGTTAATAATCTATCTCTGTGCCAAATTTCATTTAATTCCGTTCAGCCGTTCTAGCGTGATTTACAAATCCATATTTTCAAACGCATTTATAATATTAGCCTGATATACATATTATGCTTAATGATAAACCATCAAGCTTTAGCTATTAGGATATACATATAAGATTTTACTGATCCCTCTAAATATAGACTGCATTTAACAAGTTATTTTATAAATAATACCATAGTTAATGGGATTTAGTGTTAATCTCGCATGTAAATGCCCTGACCAAAAAAGTTCCCAGAACTCATGATACAAGACAACTACAAGTTTTTGTATATCTGCTTAAAGCAATTTTTTTTTTTAAATACACAGAAAGCCATACAACTGACTATATCGCTAATACAATGCCTCATTGAGCTTTATGGAAACCTAGTTGAACAGGACTTGCAATAATCATACCCAGTCCAAATTGAAAAAGCCAGTGACATTGGCTAGTCAATCATAGTCAAGCATAAGAACAATCTTCACACGCTTACCTCCAGATATTCACATTTACCAGCAATTTCTAAAATGATCCTTCCAGCTTTTATTGGCGTAACATAGTGATCTATAGCCCCTTTTCCACCACCCATACGTTGGCCCTGGCCTTTCTTAGTAACTGGCTGCCAAGGTGGGTCTATCCTCCAAATGGCATACATCCTTTTCATGTCTAAATGCCTGGCCACTGTCAAACGTGCCATCTCAAAGTGTTCAAACTTCATTCTGCCTCCACCTGTTGCCTGTAAATAAAAATACAAAGTCATCATATGCACACTCATATTAGCACATAAATTATATTATTGGGTAAAGGGATGTGCTATTAAACCTGTTAAGTAATAATCTTCACACACAGTTACAAAAAAAAGCCTTACAATATGGTGTTCATAAATTTATTTTAGAGACTTTCTAATATTTCCAAGAATTACACAGGAAACACTCCTGTATACCACAATACTCATCACATCTTTTGACTGTCATGTTTTGTATGTACATACTATATTGTCACACTGAATCCCTAAAGGTTTAGACAGAGAAAGTAGAGTGTGAGTTCTCACTAGACTCTCTAACAGGTCTCTTTATACATGGTTGCTAGTTTCAAGTACTCTTGATGTTCCCATCCATAAGTGTCAGATAGATTTGATCTAGGTAGTTGGCATGTATTCTTCCCCTAGCTCTTTTTCCACACACCTTCAGATTGTATATATCTGTTTAATCAATCATTCTTCACTCATTCTTTCTACATTGTCTTTCTTCATCTTTACAATCACATCCTAGTTTTACGCAAGTTGGTTAGCAAATCTCTAGATTGCACATTTGATTTAAAATCATTATGACAGACATTTTCAGAGGGATTACATGTTTTGTATGTAATTAATTAAAATATCAAGCATACAAGACTAGAATATCTAGGTCAGTAACTTTTATTAAACATATTTTTATATGGCTCATACTATGCCTATAACCCCTCTGATAGGTAAATTGTTACTGCTGCCTGTGGAAGCTTGCAACTTCTAGGGATCACACCGAATCACTTGCATGCTGTCCCTTCAAAAATCTTGAAGAAACCTTAAGGATAAGTTTATTCCACAGCCTGTACATCTGCTCAAGGAAACTCCTACAAGCCCCCACAGTGCAAGATCTATTTGGTTGCAACATAATAATAATGTTTAAAGATCTATAAAATTAATTTAATGTAACTTACAACAACACCATACTGTTTTAACTGTAGTGTGTTATGAAGGAGCTCTGGACCTCTCATGTATCTTAATCTCTTTTGCATCTTTGGTGGTTTGAGGTTGGCAGGATACATTGGTACTTTGTCATAAATGCGAAGCCTTGGACGTTCAGGAATAACAATGTCTAAAAATTATGTCAACATTGAGATACAGACATGAGCCATGTATTATTATTATTAGAATTACCTAGGCAGCCTATCTTACTAGTATTATAAATATGAAAGTTTGTAAGGATGTTTGTTTATTAAAATTAAAAACTAAATGAAATTGATGCAATTTTGGCACAGATATAACTGGATATTATCATCTTATCTTAATATATATATAAATTACGTGTCACATGTCTGCGATGGACTCCCTAAACTACTTAACCGATTTCAATCAAATTTACACACCATGTGCAGTTTGATCCAACGTAGATAGCTTACAACACAATTGGACCCGATAGGTGGCGCTGCGATCGTATTTCGGGCGAAGCTGGGTGGGACAGCTAGTATAGGATATGTTTTTACCAGAAAGTCTTGGAAAACTAGCATTGAAATCAAATTTTATACAGGTGAGAGTGGGGTCACATATAAGTACCTAAAAATCACAAGAAGCGAATTGCTTAATAATACACAAATGTTTGTCCTGAGAGGCAACAAACCTACGTCCATTACAACAGGAAGCTGAGCCACTCCCAAGTTTATCAGATGGACAAAGCAGTATTTATCTTCAGGACAGGAGTTTCTCAATTCGATTGGTATTTTTTTTATTCAACATTACCACTTACCATCGTAATTTTTCGGCGGTGGAAAATATTTTATTCCAGCAGCAAGAGGTAGTTGCACGTTCCCAGGTTTTAACAGAGCTGAAATAAAAGCAACACATACGAAAATAAAATATATTCTAAATAAAAAATATTATTTGCATTACTTTATAGGTTACCTAATGATATGCGCAACGGGGACAACATTTTGACCTACTGTATTAGTTGCATGCAATCTATCACCAACTCCATTAACTAAACTAGCAAATGTTTAAATATACTTATTTAAATATATGTTAACTTTTCCAACAATTATTAGAACATACCTATACCTACAAAGCTACGACTTTTTCTCTAAAATACATCACACACAAGGATACTTGTCTTTCGGTCGGATAGATACATCCTGAACACAGAGATATTCTAAAATATGTAGTTTTTAATGTTTTATCATATAGAGAACGTCACGAATCGAAAATAATTTTATTGTTTTCCATGATTAAGATAAAAAAAAATTGTATTATTGCTTTTTTTTTTTTTTTTTTGTATTGTCTCTCGTAGCGTGAGTTCCGGGAACTTTTGCTACTTAACTTAACCGGTCAATGGCGAGACCTAGGCCTCCAGCCAGGTTGTATTATTGCTTATTGCCTTTTTAATTTATACACATGGGTTGGCACTTGGCATGTGGCATGCATGGGCATTATATGTTACAAGGGATCTCCATCCAGATCCATTTGCTCTTTTTTCGAAAATGTTTATAAAAGTGCCGTAAATAGAACATCATAATTGAACTGAAGAAAACATTGATGTAAAAATAATATTTAACATATATGCCTTTTTCATTTACAGCATAGCCATGGACTGTTGCTTACTATATCAAACTAATATCAAAAGAAAATCTTTGGCGGTTTGGCGGTAGTTTCGAATAAGTGTCACCACGGTAATGTTTTGGTGTCGTACCTATGTTTATGGTTGACGAGATTTAATAAAATTGTAGTTACTTAGATCATTAATATTTTAAGTCTGATATAAATTTTATCTAGATTTATATTCCATCAATCTTATCTATCTATTGCGTATGATCTGTGTAAGCAGGATAAGCAACAAGCGTAGTTGTATTGTATCAAAACAAATACAATAATTGCTAATAGTTATTATATACGTTTTTCTTTTTACATTTACTTTGAATTATTCATACTGAATGATTTAATTGCAGAAAATGAAATTTAATATGATATTACATTTACAAAAGCTGTTGTATTTCAATGTATATTTGTATATGGTATGGGTTGCCGTGGTAGCATTCTTCTTGTACATAAAGGTAAACCGTTTTGTATGTTGTACTCCTATATTCCAATCCTGAAATCCACTGAAAGAAACCCAATTTATTACTCCGAAAATGATTGTACTTAAATTTTTAGTAGCTTAAAAAAAATAAACAAACTGCCTCTTTATGATATTAGTATATATATATATATTATAATAATAATAATAAAGAAGAATAATAATTTATTTATTTATTTTATTTATTTATTTAAGGTTTGCCGACAGTTTATACACAAAGCTTATGTTAAATAATATTAGTCTAAGGGTCTTATGCTAATGTGCTAAACCTTTTACAGGCAAACACCACATGCTTATAGTGCGAGGTTTTACAAAGTTGTACTTACTAGCTGTACAATTAAAATAAATACAATAATAAAATGAACGGAACATAAAACATGTACATACAAAACAAAAAATTATATCATGGGTTATTTTAAAGTAGACAATAAATATTATGCTAATTTCGCTTTATCCAGTTTAATATATCCTTTATAATAATAATATATCCTCACGCCTTCCCACAAGGATCCCCGAAGGGGTAGGCAGAGGTGTATAGGTATTGTATGTATCAGTTAGGTGAATGTTGGCAGTTTTCATTCTGCCCACTGAGAAGTCTCTTTAATATACTTTGGACTGTGAGAGATGAAAAATATCCTCATGTTTCTGACAACAGGTAGGCATAGTAATGCTAATACCAGGCGTATAAATTAAAATTTTCATGAACAATGGTCTTGTGTAGGCGAACCCAGATATTGCCTACTATCAGTTCTATTAATTGTTTTCTCTATTATTTTAGATGGATGCCTTGAGCCAGCTTACAAAATATCTATCGTTAACAGTTTTTACATTGTTAATTATAATTGAATCTGCAAGATTGTATCTTGGACACTATGGCAATTTGGGGTGCAGGGTATGTAGTTTATGTACTTCGCACGATTATTACAAATATTGATGTAAGTACCTAATAAAGCTGCGAGTAGGCTTTAAAATTTTCCTGTTCCTCTGCACCTACCTTTAAACCCCAATCATATTATATTTTTTGTCTATTTTATACATAGCTGAAATTTAATCTTTTTAATTCCTGTAACACTTGATTATTCAGGATTGACTTGTCAGCCTACTAGTCAATCCCACTGGTGTACACAAACAAACATATATGTTCACTAATATTATAAAGCTGAAGGGTTTGTTTGTTTGTTTGAACACGCTAATCTCAGGAACTACTGGTTGGAATTGAAAAAATATTTTTGTGTTGGACAGTCCATTTCCCTAGGAAGGCTTTAAGCTATATAACATCGCGCTACAACCAATAGGAGCGAAGCATAAATGAATAATGTTGCCAGAACGGGAAAAAATATTCCTTTTTGAGAGCTTCCGTTGCGTGCGCTGCGTAAACGGTTTAAGTTACACAAATATCATGTATGAGGGAATTGTTCCTCATTAAAAGTTCTAAAAAAAGTCCACGACAGCATATGTCTATCTTTTAAGATTGACTCACTATAACCTTTTTATGGCAATTTTTATCGCAAGTCCGCGATGGGCTCCTAAACAATTTAACCGATTTCAATCAAATTTGCACACTGTGTGCAGTTTGATCAAACTTGAAAGGTAGGATAGCTTACATCACAATTGGACCCTATAGGTCTGCGATCGTGTTTCAGGAGATTTTACTTTTTCACCCGGGCGAAGCTGGGCGGGACAGCTAGTCTATACTATAATATTATAAAGAGGAAAGATTTGTTTGTTTGTTTGTTTGTAATTAATAGGCTCCGAAACTACTGGACCGATTTCAAAAATTCTTTCACCTTTGGAAAGCCACATTATCCCCGAGTAACATAGGCTATATTAAATTGGACCCGATAGGTGGCGCTGCGACCGAGTTTCAAGAATTTTACCTTTTTACCCGGGCGAAGCTTTCTGTGTGTTTCTGTGTGTCTTAGGCTAGATTCGAGAATGATTAGATTTACAATTGAACCCAATAGGTGGCGCTGCGATCGTGTTACGGGCAATTTAACTTTTTCACCCGAGCGAAGCTGGGCGGGACAGCTAGTATGTTCTTAAAGGTGAATACTCACTTATTCGAGCCGAACACGTCGAAGGTATTGAACGAAACGAATTTTAGAATTTTGTATCACCTGGACACATAGAAAGGATGAATGAAGAAAGATTGATGAAACAGATATACAATACAAAGCAAAAGTGCGTGCAAGAAGAGGCAGAGGAAGGCCACGTTCCAACCACCTGGATCAAATCGATCGGACGCTCAAGGACGGGAACGTTAAGAGTACTCGAAACCGACGAGCATGTATGAAGAGACTGATGAATGCGGACGAAGCGAAAGAGGTATGTAAGAGAGAGAGAGAACTGGCGCTCTATACTCTCTGCCTACCCCGTTAGGGACTTGGCGTGATGATATGTATGTATGTATAACTTTAAGGATCTAAGATTAATTTACCTTATTGTTGATAAAAATAATATATCATTAATCTATATCTATAAAAATCAAAGGTGACTGACTGACATAGTGATCTATCAAAGCACAGCCCAAACCACTGGACGAATCGGGCTGAAATTTGGCATGCAGGTAGATGTTATGACGTAGGCATCCGTTAAGAAATTATTTTGATTAATTCTACCACCAAGGGGATGAAAGTTTGTATGAAACGTTGTCAATTTTAAATCGATCCGGCGGAGACTTTACATGCATAAAGCTAGTATGACGTAGGCCCCTACACACACACATCCAAAATACTGCGCAAAGTCACTATCTCACGCGGACGAAGTCGCGGGCACAGCTAGTTTTAGCACAAGGTTAAATTAATGGGTACTATACTATTAATAATTTCGTCACCTCATGCAAGTCTTCGGTAGTATAGTGGTAAGTATCCCCGCCTGTCACGCGGGAGACCGGGGTTCGATTCCCCGCCGGAGAGTATCTTTTTACTTTTTTTTTACATACATTATATTGATTTCAGGTACCAGAGTTGGCTGGATTTATAATGTTAACAGTTTTAATGCAAATACCTTTAGTGAGCTACTTCCTCTTTAACCCATATTTACTTAGTACTCCCACTGAGGTCACTTTACATGCTATCTTATGGCTTATGACCATAGCTGAAACTGTATTAAGTTATTTATGTTTAAAGCATGCTTCAAACTTGGCTAAAGGCAAATATTTGTCTCAATCAAGGCATTTGAAATAATGTCACCCATCATTACGCACTTCAATAATGTCGACTTTCTATAATAGGTACATCCTCAACTATAAGATTGTGTTTTATTTGATAATGGTTTGATAATAGGTCCCGAATATTATATATGAATAGGTGATATGTATTTATAAAATAATTAGATATAAGTAATTAAAGAAATACTTTATTTTGTTGTTATACAACTTTTATTACACTCATTGTGTTGCTATTACAAATCATTAGGCAATAATTTAAGACGGTAAAATTGTAAAGCAATAAATTGATTGCTTTATTTGTGTGAATAAAAATGAAATATACATGATACAAATATTTATAGATATTTTAATTTCAAATAGAGAAGGCTCAAGCATACGCTGAAATCCAACATCATTTTATACATAGTTATAGTCAATACACATAGAATATACATGGATCAAATTGAAACAATATGAGCACCTCTAATAATACATTAATTGCTTACGATTTAATACCTACAGACAGGATCAAACTAGGGACTTTGTGATTGTATCAAATATAACTTCTCATTAAAATATGAATATGTCCATTACAATGGTCTGGTTCTACTAGATTTTTGCCTTCAAATTCCACAAGGCACTGAACATCAATTTGCTTATCACAAAATGTAAAAATCAAAGTAATATTGTCAATAAAAATATCTCGTAACTTCTGTATTTTTTAGTATGGTAATAAAACTCAAACAAAGTTATACAACTACCTGTTACATAAATATATTTTAGCCTCATTTTTAATACTATGTTACATCTTAGGAACGAATGCATTAATTTTATATTATACTTCCTAAAAGTAGCGTAAGTCCGGGACTCCTAAGACGCGCATCGACCCTCGGATTAAATTCTACTAGCCCTGGCCATGAATTTCATGATAAAACAATAAAACACATAGGTAACTACATAGTGCATTGAAATTGATATAAATTGTATAATCGGTACGAAAATGAAAATGAGTCCTGAACCATTATCATCATACACGGCAATTCTACACAAGCTCCTAAAACAGCTCAATTGTTTTGATACAACATCTATATATGCATGCTGTAAATAGTTTAAATTGGTAAAACTCTACGTAAACATGAAAACATTTTTTTTGTACTATGAAGCATTAAATAAATTATTTTCTTTAAAAAAATCATCAATTTTGCATCTAACTATATGCAAAGTTATATTATGACTGTGCAAATTTGTCTCAAACATTTTAATGTCATTGTCAGGTTGAAAGCACTTTATTAGTTGAGGGAATGTTGGAACCATTTTGCAGATGACCTGAAACCAATAGTAATTATTACATATAAATTAATGATAGGACACATGTAGAAGTCCACATGAATTAACAATTAAGTTAGCAACTCATACAGGTACTAATATATACATGAATATCAATCGTAATGAAATTTGAATTGCTTAATGTCGTAAAATACAAAAAAAGAAATAATTTACTTACAACAAATATTTTTTGATGGAACCAATTGTGATATTTCCTAACAGAACCTTCATAGGCTGCTGTGAATATGTTCTTAATATTCATGTCATGATTTCCTATCTTCAATTGTTCTAATATCTGCATAAACGCCAGCTCAAAAAACAGCATTGCTCTGAAAATAATCATCAGCTGTGGTTATGTGAAATTTCTTCTTTATCCTTTATCTATGCACGCATTATAATTATAATCTATAAATAAAGAAATAAAAAAGCCGTTGTGGCCGAGTGGTTCGCGCAGTTGACTGAGACACAAAGATCGCAAGTTCGAATCCCAACTGTACCAATGAGTTTTTCTGAACTTAAGAACGGTGATTAGTCACACCACGAGCTTTACGGTGAAGGAAAACATCGAGAGGAAACCTGCATACGTCTGAGAAGAAATTCAAAAAGGCGTTTGTAATAGTCTTGCTCGAGTAGCGGCGATGGACTCGCCATCTGTCACGTTGGCACCTAATATACCTCTGGCGTAAACCCTTGTGGGAAGGCGTGTGGATATATAATCATGCATTATAATTAAACATTTTCAGGCATAAAGTAGGTAAATAAATATGAATATAATAAAACATACAAGTGGTTTTTAAGCCAAAAGCTGAATCAGATGGTAAGAATTTACATTAAATCCTCTATGGGGGAAAACTTTCCTGCGGCACAAAGATCGCTAGTTCAGTCAGAGTCCCGACTGTACCAATGAGTTTTTTCTTTAGAACAGTGAACAGTCATACCAAGATCTTTAAGGTGAAGGAAAACATCGAGAGGAAACCTGCACATCTGAGAGGCAATTTAAAGGCGTATGTATAGTTGTGCTTGAGTAACGACGATGAACTCTCCATCTGCCCTTAAATATATCTCTGGTGGCCAGTGGCTGTGTGGGTACCAAGTTTTGGGTTCTGTTTATGTTAACCCACTGCACACTTGAAACAAAGGTTTTTTTTATTTTAAATGTTATCATATCGCCTTACCAGCCTATTTTTTTGTTGTAAGACTAATATTATTATAATCTTGTAATATGCTCGCAAGATAGTGGAATTTGTTATCTTTAATGTGATATATGATAAGATACAACATATTAGTCATGCTTAACATAACTTAACATAGCTTAACATACTTTGGGTAGTAAAAAGCATAGTATACAAATATTATTATTTATTACTACTGCTCTTCCCTAATATTAAATGCGAAAGGAGGATTTATTTACACTATAAAAAAAGTACTGAACTTATCATCATAAAACCAATTATCAAAAATCTTTACTCTATAATTCAATTTAGCAGCAATGGACTCACCATCTGTCACATTGACACCTACAATATATCTCTGACGGAAAGTGGGTGTATGGGTACTACCTATACAACTCTGCCTACCCCTTCCGCAACTCTTGTGGGATGGTGTGAGGATGTAATATCTTATTTTTTATTCTATTATATGCCATTCTTATTTATTTGGACATACAAAAATGTATTTGTTATTAGTAATTTATTATAGATAATAATGACCTAATCAAAATTGCTTAGTATGTGATAACTATACTTATATTATAAAGAGGAAAGATGTAACTATGTTTGTAAAGAATTGGCTCAAAAAGATACAATTCTTTCACCATTTGAATGCTACATTATCACTGATTATATACCTAGGCTATTTTAATTGCAAGAAAATAATAATTTTATGTTAAAAAAATTATTGTCCACCCGTGTGAAGTCGGGATGGGCCGCTAGTTATATTATAATGTTTGTTAAAGAAGGAAATTGTGACAATAATGCCCATGATACCCAATAGTAACAAATTTCATAATTCCAGAAAATGGGTAAGTTCATCTAGGTAAGTATATGGTAATTGTAATGTCATGCTTTCTTACCTATTAAGCCACAATACACCTTCGGCAACATGATATTTACCACTTGTAGTCTCAGCAAGCATCAGTTCAAGTAAACAGGAATCACCCGAGTAGGTGTAATGGTTTTTAATTTTCTGAAATATTAATTGAATGAAATACAAGCAGTTAATAATTTTTATATAAAAGAAACTAAGTGCTTACTAGTTAGGATAATATAAATAAATATACATATATGTAATAATATAGAATTAGAACTCACATCAATATTTCCTTGCATGTCATACTTCACAGGCGAAAATACCGTCCCGAGTCGTTCTGAAATGTAGAATACAGGATTATAGGATTTATAGGTAAAATATTATTTAGTAGAAAAAATATGAAAAAAAATATTTCCCTTACCAACTAGCGCTACTAAGTCCACAGATGCTTCCAAGAATTCTTCTATATTTATACGTCCATTGATAACAGGAGGGAATGGTTTCATATTTCTAAATGGAATATATTCTTCTGTTGATTCATGTGCCATGTTACCAATGTAGTCTTACATTAGGGAAAAATATGTATAATTTTGCTTTATAAAATTATTACGATTACAAAAAAAATATCACACTATTTAATTTAATTAAACACCATAGCAAAGTCCTGCAAGATGACTGAAACTGAGTTGAGAATGAGAATACTTCACTCAAAGAGTAAAGTAATATAGTGACTTCACTACTCGAGCCTTAAACAGTATCTGCCTGCATTCTGCCTTTGACATAACGAAAAAGTAAACAAACAAAGATTGACCAATATCCGGCTGCCAGCTACGAATAAAAGTTTCCACTTATAAAAAACTATTTCCTTAAAACTATTTGTAATTGAATTGATTTATTGAAAATACTAAGCTTAGCTATAAAACGAATATTTTATGTTTGCTCTCAGTAATTTTTTTTGTAAATACCAATATTTTGCACTTTATGTTTACGTCATACTATATTCGTCACTGCAACTTCTTCAATAAGTGAATGTTTGTTTCAATACGTTGCCTAAATCATCTTCTACAACTATTGTCAATACTTTACTTTTAGGAGAAAAAGTAAATGGAACTAAAAACCTTTTTTCTGGCAAGAGGTTTGTGAATTCATATGAATCTAACACCATCCCGTTAGATTCATCTCGTACTTCCACTATTCTTATTCCAGCCGTAGATATAATCATCATTTTATTTTTGTCAAATTTTAAATATCTTGTTATAGCTTGTCTTTCTCTACCGTATTCATCATTGAACCATCGATGATAAGAAAGTAGAACAGCACAGTTTCTTGTCCAGTAAATAGAATCATTTCCATTGGTTTTGTTAAGGTTTTTCTTTGATTCTGTCAATCTGTTAGAAATGTTAGAATACACACTGGATGGGCGGGTTATGGATGTAACATTTGGACTTCTCCTAATAATATCAGATTTTGACATGGAAGCAAAATTGCCTAATGTCGTTTTACTCCTTGGCCCTAAGACTCGTAACGGTTCTGCTACATTCATGGTAACACTAATATTTCGCTGCAAAGACACGGTGGAATGCTGTACTGGTTTCCCGCTAAAGTTATTCATATTGTCTTTTATTAAAGTTGACCTCTTTTCCCCAACTAGAAAAACTTTGTCGATGTTATCGAAACCTCTTCCCATTATACCATCTTTGGTATGTCCGAGATCGAATGTATGGCCTAGTTCGTGGAACACCGAACCCAATGTTGTTGCAAAACATCCGCCTAACGTTCCACGGTATCCACTATCATCCATCATGCGTCTGGTATTCACAGGCGTGCAGTCTAAACATTTTGGGACGACGTCTTCTATACTCGTGGGCCATGTATACAAGCAAGCTGTACCAAATAACGCTAAACCACCACCTCCTAATGCGGCATAAGCTTCAGTCAACCCGACAATTTCTTCATGTGTCATAGGCTTATCAATATCGGTGCCTTTGAATCTAGTACAAGAAATGAAAGCCAAAAATTTTCTTTCATTACTCCCTAAATCCGACAGCATTAACTCCCTTCCAAAGTAGGACCATAACTCAGCCTGTTTCATTTTTCTTGCCTTGTTTACGTTGAGGCCACTCTTGAATATTATACAATCTGGGTTTTTGGCGTTTACTTCATGTTCCAACTGAAATGTCTTTCGCCCAACACCACTTTCGAATAATTTTTCTGCTGTTATGCTTTGAATAAGTTTGCAGCCCAGTGCTATTCGGGTGCACGCACTTTCAATAGAGTTATCAACCTCGGGTGGACTCTGGAAACACCCATCGTGGCCTTGGCAAATTATATACACTGGTGTTACTCTGAGATTGGTTCTCCTCGGTGTGTAGTCTAGTACTAACACCTTGCGCTGTTCGGTATATTCCAGTACAATAACATTTTCTCCCCTTTTCAACTCGACCATAACTTTAAATTCTCCATTGTAAACTGTCCACTGAGATACATTCTGTTTGCCTTCATTTGTAATAGTGCATGTTAATTTATCTTCTTTATTTGAGTTGCCTCGAGTGATGAATCCTTTAATTAGTATTACAGAGTAGTTTATAACTTCTGCATTTTGGAAATTAGTTATGAAAATTGAAGAATTAGAGTCTGTTTCGTGTTCATCTTCATTCACACGGTTATCCATTACCTGAAAATATATTCAGACATTATACACATTAATTACGTAGACTGGGTCTTGTTAGGTTTCAGTAGGTATGCAAGAATTCAGCTATTTTAGTTGGCAATACCGATTATTTTAACTTGTACTTGGATTATGCTTCTCTGTAGAAGTAAACACAGTTGTATTTTTATAAGAACAGTGTATTATGTATCTACATTTTAAAGGTCATCGTAAGTGAATAGGCGCACGTTAGTAATGACTCACCATGATGCGGTAAGCGAGTAGTGCGCAGAGCCGGCGCGGCGGGAGGACTGGGTGAGGGCGGCGCGACGCGACGGCACGGTGCGACCACTCGCAGGCAGCGTGCGGTGCCGTTCCTCCTCACTTCCCACTAGACTTGGTCGAATGTCAGTAGAGTAAATTCCGAGCGAATTCCGATTGCGCATGCCCGCCGATGCAGACCGACGCGTCTCGGTAACGATTGTTCGGCGCTCGCTCGCCACACTGCTACTCGACGCGACTAGCTGTCTCCGCTGTCGAGACAAGAGAAACATTTTAACAATGCATCCGTAACAAACAAGATATAATAAACAAACGTTACCGTCATCCATCCACACACACAAATAAGACAAAAATATTATGGCCAATTCAGCTTTAGTTTATATATTTGTGTAATGTGTAGACGGATATTTTGAATTTGGTTAATGGGATTAATCGGGCATTGGTAGGAATTCGCGTTCGTAATGAGGTGGCAAAACGCGGTATAATCCTTGAGTTAAATGAGATTAACAACTAATTAGGGTGTCCGCCCGGTATAGTGTGAAATTTATATATATTTTTAAATCAGTCCTTATTTTACCGCCAAGGGCAATGGAAACCAGAATATATGAAAATCCTTCCTAATGTTCAGCTGCATGCCTTTCCACAAGAGTTACCGAAGGGGCGGGCAGAGGAGTATACTACCCACACACCCACTGTTCGAAGGAGATATATTTTAGGTGTCAACGTGACGAGGCGAGTCCAGTGCCGTTAATCAAGCACGACTATACTACACACGAATATATATAATATAAACTATACACGAATTCCTTCTCAAACATACATATGCAGGTTTTCTCTCGATGGTTTCCTTCATCGTAAAGCTACTAAGATGGGACTAATCACTATTTATTTGTGAATAAATCACTATTTATTCCAAACTATGAGCACGACTATAAATCTATTATTGAATTTATACTATTGGGATCAAGGCGCCTTATGTGAAAGGAGTAGCAATTTTCGAATAAACCTATTGCTTCGATGTTCTGAGTAGGCATAGCGCTATGCAAAAATAATCGGTTTATTATTAGTGTAGGGAAACGTATGTATCCAATGCAACCCCACAAAAAGAACTGTTTCAGATGCGTCGGCAGATTAAACCCTTAATTTACTAAGCGTCAACCCCGGGTGACGTTAAATAAGCACCGATTTGTGCCGAAAGCCGCAATGGGAAAATTTATTTAGGCGACTGGGGTAGGGGGGACAATGGGGAAATGTTGGTTACATGTCATGAGAACAATCCAGTTAGGTTCTAGAGGAACTTGTTTTTATTGCACGGGTACTTCTTCACGATCTTTTTTTAATGGGATTTCTTAATACGATAAACAAGCATATGGCCTGGCCTGCTAGATGGTAAGTAGATAGCGTATTCAACAAGCGTTTGTTATATAGAGTTATCACCAGCAGATATTAATAAAATAAATAGATATGTACATTTCATCATGACGATACCCTCACGACTTAGTCAGAAAGAATATATCGTGGTGAAGCCTGGCTTATATATCAAAGAAGTTAATCGGCGGATTTGTTCTCCGATCTGATGTTGTTTGTGACTATTGCATTCATATATTTATTTAGTATTATAAATGCGAAATTTTGTGATGTTTGTTCCTTAATCACGCAACGCCTATTGACCGAATTTGGAATAAATTTGGCTCAGGGGTAGATTATCAACTGTATAAAACATATCTAACCAGATATGTTTTATTCCCGAAAAATAATTACACTTGCACTAGCTGTGCACACGTTACACTAGTTGGGGAGTTTAACCTGGCACTAAACAACTATTTAAATGCTGAAAAACCCCTAGGCACTACCGCACAGAAACTCCTGCCAACCCTGCCTTAGATAAAGTTATTAGACGCCTCGGTACCTACCTACGTTCTAAATGCCGTTTCAACGGTTATGACATCATAATGCATGCGAGTTAAAATTAAGCGGCCAAATGTAAGTTGAAGGATTTATTTAAAAGTTACCTATTTTGTAATACATTAACACAATCTGCAAAACTCCGAATTATAATTGGTATGTAAATAATTTGAATCGTGGGAACGATATTCGCTTGTGTCAGTAATGTGTGCAAGTGTGGGTGTCCACGCTGACCAATAGAATTTAGTTGACGCAGCGCTCAGTGTTCGATGACGATGATCTGCAGGAAACTGGCAGCTCTGGGCGGCTGGTCGCAGGAGCCGGTCGTTGTCCCAGTGAACGCAGCACTTTCGCTTTTATCGGCGAACGAACCCGGTCCATTACTACCTCACTCACGCGGTTACACCATCATAAGGCGTACGGTTTTGGCTGCGTTTGTAGTATCGCTATGCATACTGATAGCGATATATTTAGGGTTGGGATGTTTAGATTTCTCCACGACACGCCGACACACCGCCCGCACGTCGCGTGGCGCGTACCGTTCATCACGACGCGATATTCGTAACTTGTGAACACATAAAAAGGTTTTACGTATGCACATATGATATATTGTTAAGTATACTAAAGTTTAAATACCCATTGTCATACACAAGACAAAAATACGTACCTCGAAACGATACTTACTCCAAACTTTGAGAATGTCTGCTACAATTTTTACTCCTTACATAACGGATAAATATAGCATAATTGAGATAAGTCGATAATAGTAGTGCCGCCGCTTATGGTAACATTAATTAAATACGGATGCAGATAAGCGAATGCCTTGTTCTTAATAAAATAAGCCGTGGTGCCCGAGTAGTTTACGAAGTCATCTGTAATATCAACATTCATGTATAAAACCAGGCGTTACGTAGCAATCAGTTTTCAGAACTTAAGTAGGTACAATGATTTATGATTATGAATGATGATATTTATGTTTGTGAATTAATTATGTCCGAGAAGAAGTCTCAAAATATGTATATACTTAGTCCTGTCTGAAAAACGGCGACGAACGCACTATCTGCCACGTTGGCAACAAAATAAATCGCCGACTAGTGTGTCGTATGATATATTAATAGGAATTAGGAATAACAAGTTCTTATTCCTAATTAAAATAAAGGAGCGATGCTAATTCCTCGGTCTAAAATGTTAGTCTTTGCATAAAGAATAATATTCGGGCAGTTGTTATCACACAGTGAAAAATATTGCCAGTGCTATTATTAGGATCAATATGTTTTTATGTTGGCAAGTTCGCGTGTCTTATTTCGGCAGCTACTTTAGGGCCCGTTACGTGCCCTACGCTGTATGTGGCTCAATATGTTGTAACGTGGGGCTTTGTTAATAATAATGAAGATCTGCGTAGTTTCATCAGAGTGCGCCGGTTGAATAATAACGTCCGGTTGAATGATCCATTGCATTGTGGCCTTGTTTTCTGTGATTTTCCATGGCACGTGCTCGGGTGTTGCCGCCTTATACTGTGCTCTTCACGTGCTCGCCCATATCTCATTTCTCATGCAAGCTAATACAATAAATTAACACTTGATTGGACATGACCAGCCGGACAACTGCGCAGATAGAGGTACTTGTACCCACTTGAGCATACATATTCCGCTTGTTCACTGGATATGTCGATTTATACAGTGTATGTAAATATCTACTATCAATTCCATTTATTGCTTCTTAGTTTTTCGGAGTATGGACATTTATAATGTCAAGTGGGAGATTTAAAGTAATTATATATAAATATATGCATTCTTATACTGCAAGACAAGTGCAGCGTCGTAAAACGTGAGTAGAAAAGATCGCAGTAAAATGCTCAGCACGCAGCTGAAGAGAGGGCATAAAGGAATCGTGCTTATCAAATAAGAGTTGGTCAGAGAAGTTCGCAGCCAAATTGCAATGTTCTTGGGAAATTTAGGGAATCGCAAGAAATGGCGGTCCTGACAGATCAGAGATTTATTCAGACTCATTTGCCTAACTCAGCTTGGCGCCCTCGGCAATACGTGACAATTTCCCCAGCTACAACCAGTGCCTATATTCCAGTAATTATTAGTAATTATTAGTAATTTCATAATTATGTTGTTGCTAGATTGGTACATCCAGTATCATGGGCTACATACAAATTAAGAACTTATGTATAAAATATTATTAATTTGCATGTAGGTATATTTTTTACATGACTGGCATAAACGAAGGTGTGATTTTAAAGATGAAAGGCATACTATGTTTTTTGATTTGTAAATTATAACCTATAAAAGGATTCCAGAAATGTCAACGAAACAGACATGCAATACGAAAGGGTCTGTAAGAAGAGTCAGAGGAAGACTACATTCCAACTACCTAGATCAAATCGATCGGGCATTCGGAATCGATTGATGCATGTGGATAAAGTGAAAGAGTCTGTAACTCTAGAGAGAGCTGGCGCTCTACTCTCTGCCTCCCCCTTGGAGACACAGCGCCATCTATAAATAAATGTTTGAGGCATATTTCATCCCTTTACTAATAGCGAGGCTTGGGCATAGGTAGAGCATGAACACAATTCGTCATGTAATCTGCTGTCAATTCCGTCCGCCCTCGAGACAGGTACTTGGAAATTCCAAACTGAGCAATAAATATAAATGTTTGAAAGACTGCTTGAAAGCATATAATGTTTTAAATCGATGTCAAACTATTCGTTTAAAATATTACAATCGTTGTAACTGGGTGCACGCACTACAAAGAGAGTAAATAATATATCTGTTTCAATTTAGTTACATTATTAATTCGATTTAGCCTCCGGCAGTGTTCGCGTTGCCAGGCGCTTAGTGGAGTAGTAGACCACTATTCTGTTATATTTTTAATACGGTTATTTTTTTCGATGACCCTGATAACGTCCAGATTCAGGCTGAACCCTTCGCTCTCTAGTGTTTTGACAAGTACTTGTTGACCCTCCCAAGTGATTACATTCGAAGAGATGTAAGGAAAGTTATTGCTGTGGTATAAACCATTTTAGCGACGCAGTAAGGTTTAAGTAAAATGACGATGACGAGTCTTTTTAACTGACTTTCTCATAAGAGGAGGCTATTGACTCACATACATTTTATACTATAACTTTGCTGATTGTGAACCAATTTCAAAATGAAAATACTGCATGGTTATGTCCTGTCATCGATTTATTAAATATATATATATACTAGTGGTCCCGCCCAGCTTCGCTCGGGTGGAAAAAAAAAGATGGTGGCGCCACCTATCGGGTCCAATTGCGAATATAAACCATTCCCAGATCCCCTTGAACACACACAAAAAATTTCATCAAAATCGGTCCAGTCGTTTAGGAGGAGTTCAGTCACATACACACGCACACAAGAAATATATATATATTAAGATAAATAAAAAAATAAAAAAAATTTATATATATATATATATATTATAAAATATAAATATAATATATATAAATATATATATTTTTGCCACAAATCCTTCACAAGTCCTTCTTTCATTTTTATTGACCTGCCGTCCCACAAGACTCCCCGAATGGGTAAACAGAGGTGTAATAAAACACTTTTTTCACCGAATGTATAAGTGGGGCCAATTTGACAGATGGCGAGTCCGTCAACGTTATTGAAGCACGGCTATACACACGGCTTTGAATTTCTTCTTATGAAAATAATTAATATGAAAAGTTCAAATTACGCCCTTAAGAGGATATGGGTAGGAGGCGTTTGGTAAAAAGGGAGGTTTCTATGGTATCCTATCAATTACAAACCTACTCTACATCTACATTCAAGTCCTGAGAACTTTGGAAGTTCCCACCCAAATAATACAAGTAAAGATATGATTTCATAAAAATACGATCTGCTAAATCGTATAAATAATTAGTTGAATAGTTTCCGTGCCATATAAGACTATATCGTATATCGCTGTTTATTACTGTTATGTATAAAATGATATTTGCATAGCACGCAGGTCATCTCAGAACCTCAACTCTTATAGCGTTCACTTGTCCGTAGCAACACATCTGTATTTAGCACGTAGTATGCGTAAAATGGCGATCATTCTACCAGTACCAGTACTAGTCTTGGATAGGGCCGGCCTACGTGACCACTTCTACAGAACTTCACTGGAACAATGGCTACATTGCCCTGCCTGCCCTAATCGTATCGCATTCAACATCCGTGCAAGAAACTGACCACACATACTGAATATGAAGTGCACGCAGCTTAATGTGTCACTTTTGTCAGAAGTAAGCAATTTCGAGTACGGTCGTTGACCCTAGCATTGCGTAGGCTAGCTACTTTCTCTCGGTCTTGGGGCGAAGAGGTGCGGCAAGCGCGGCGAGAAGGGGGTCCTGCCAAATTAAGTGCGTGAAAGGCTGTGAGTGCGGCTACCGTTCCGGTATTGTCACCAGAGCTCTACTAGCCCTTCCTGTCCATTAACAGCTGTACACCACCCATAAGAATGCCACTTTTGGTTTCTCTCAGGGCTGCCCTAAGCCCTCATAGCGTGCCAACGACAAAGAATCTCCTCTCCGTAGAGTGCATTCTAAACTGGCATTATTGTTTTCCAATTTAATATTGTCAGTTTGCATTCACTTACGGAAATGTGGGTATCTTCGTTGAACGGGCCACGAGGGTCAGTGAACTCGGGCCAATGAGTGCCAATCGCGAATCAGCACTGTTGGTAACTCGAGCTCTGGTGGTATCGCTCACGTGCGATGTTAAAGAGTTGTATAAGCACTGCAGCGCTTTCTACGGCTTCTTGTAATCAGAATAAGCAAAGAAGTGAGCGGAGAAATTTACAACATTTAACGGTTCAAATAAAATAACGCAAAATATATATTGGACAGCGCGATAAATAAACTTATTCAATTTTCAATTTGTTACTTTGATAGGTATCATGAATATGTGGTCTTGAACGTTTATAATAAACTATTCTTTTACTGTCGGTCAAAACATTAATATTAAGTATGGTCTTTCTTTATTGGCACGTAGAAAACGGGAAGATTGAAACTTAATACTTGCAAAACTTATTTAAAATTACGCTTCAATATTTTGTTGGAAGACCTTTAAGCGACTGCTCAGTGCTCAGAACCTTTCTAAAGTAGTAAAAAAACATCCGAACATAAAAAATCGCTGGGAATCGCTAGTATCATAATCGTATTTAAAACTAACAAAAACGCACAACATTTGCAAATTATATATGCATTAAACAAATCGCCAGGAATAGTTACTATCATTACAATACTGAAAACTAAAAAAAAAACACTTAGCTGATTAAAGATATATTACAAATTATATAATATTTTGGAATCGGTTTAATTTTTTTTTAAATAGCCTTCGAAATTAATTTCAATCTTTTTTTTATATATTTAGGCTATTATTGGTTTGGGTGATTTTAGAGTATATTCAATTGTTTTAATAGTTTGATAAATGCTAACTCGCTATATGTCACGTTGACACCTAAAATAAAGCTCTGGTGGAAAGTGGGTGTGTGGGTACTACCTATACACCTCTGCCTACCCTATCGGGGACCCTTGTGGGAGGGCGTGAGGAAATTATAATTGTTCAGGGCATGCGAGTGCGTGCGGGCGCGTGCGTGTGGTAGCTAATGTTATGAGGGTCACATCACACATCAATGCATTACGCCGGACCACAAGTTACGAAAAGCACACGTCGTAGTCACTATAGGAATACCAATCGGATTAATTTGGGCGGGCGCACAAAGGTCGAAGGCAAAATAATTTATAAAAAATTGCGAAATGACTACATAAAAAGAGTTGGTACATTGGACGTGCTTACGACGCCACGTTCTCTCTTTCGAAGGTTACTCCGCGAACCTGTGCGTGTACCGTTAAAACAATACTGTCATCATTGGGGGGCTAGTGTAACAATGGTTAGTTTTTATAATATACATAACTGTACTGCATACTTTCTATACAATATGCCATGGTTCAATCCGCGGTGGTCTGAGTGGTTATCGCTTCACAACTGCGCAGATGAGTCGGAAAAAAACTCAAGACTATTATTATTACTAAAGGGGAAACATGGCTCGCGTAGCGTCTATTGCTATTTTCTTCCTACCAGTGGAGAAACAATACACCCTTTGGAAATTACATGCATATATACATATCATCACGTCGAGGCCCATCGGGCTAGGCAGAGAGTATAGAGCGCCAGTTCTCTCTAGACTTACATACCTCTTTCGCTTCGTCCACATTCATCAGTCTCTTCATACAGGCGTTCCCGTCCTTGAGCGTCCGATCGATTTGATCTAGGTAATTAGAACGTGGTCTTCCTCTGCCCCTTCTTGCACACACTTTTGCTTTGTATATCTGTTTCGTCAATCTTTCTTCACTTATCCTTTCTATATGTCCAAACCAACGTAACATGCCTTTCTTCATCTTTACAATCACGCCCTCATTCACGCCAGTTGATTTGCGACTCTCTTCATCTCGAATCTCTGGAAATTGATATTTTTAATATACGTACATATATTTGAGTTTGTATGTTACTTCGTTCATACTAAGAAACCAATGTATTTCTTCGTATTAGCAAAACCTGCACGAAGGATTTATTTAGTTTACTCGTTTTTAAACATCCGAGATCGACTAAGAGAAATAAATTTCAGTAATAATATGTAAATAGAAAAATATAGTTTATTTCAGTTGGCCTTCGAGCGCTGAGCGTAGAGACGCACAGTCTACGCGCGTAGTACGGCGAGCATAGCGCCTATGAGTACGGGCGCGAGCGTAGCGTATACGCAGTTTGGGCCCGCAGCGCAGCGTGCGGTTGCTCGGGGTCGGGTGTCGTATTTCTAGAGCATTGAACCTCTGCAACCTTGTGCGTTGAGCCCGACCGCTCTCCGCACGCTGACGCAACCGCTCCAGCCCCTTCTCCGCTTCGACCGCAGCCATATCGCATAATTACTCCTTTAGGGCACACCTGTTCTAAACGATCACAATGAACGATTTCCACGCAAACGTTAATCGATTCATGAAAGGTTGAACTTAATTGGTGATTGTTTAGAATTATGCAAGAAGATTGTATGTAGTTAGATCTTTACTAATAAAACCATGAATTAACTAATTAAAATTTCATTGTTGCGTGTGCACTAATATAATAAGATTATATATATATATATATATATATATATATATATCAATATTCAGTACATAGTTATGTGATCGGTACAAAGCTGAGCGAATTTGTACTTAGCACCTAGTGCAGTGCTACAACAATGCACTGAGTCGGTCAAGAGGCGGCGAGCAGCGCGGCGCTAACGAGCAGCAGGCGTTCGCAAATAGTCCGCGAGAGGTGCGAAACGGTCGCGGGGCTACAATTGGCGCCTGTCCCGAGAGCGTTGCGAGGTGACGCTTACGTAAACCTCTGACATAACCGAGTCAACGACCGATGCTTGCGCAACCACCGAACCCGCAACCCCACGCACCTCGTGTCCCCCTCGCCAGCAATGCCGCTCTCCCACCACCCGCCAACAATTACCTAATTGTACCCAAAATGCACCAAAAGGACACTGGTCCAACGCCCGTGTTACGACACCGGCTATCATTAGTGCAACAACCTTCTGCCTAGGCAGGTGACGGACATAGTTTGAACGTTTAATGTGTGTTCAATTCGATTAACATTTCGATATGCTCATTTATTAAAACCTACACATATATACCTACCTTTATTAATTATTGATTTTGGCGTCCCTTTAATGGCCGTAGATAGCCTTAACTTTAAAAAAGTTATTATAGGTTTGGTGACAATGAAGGGACATTATTAGTAGATGGCACATTCGCAAAAAGAAATGAGACCGCCGAAGTCGTCCGTTGATGCGTTTCATTGGTGTGACCAGGAGCCGTATGGGTCTCGTGCGAAATTGTGGGCATGCACGTGACGTATATGGTACAGTTATCCTTAGTGAACGAAAGTGAAAACTAAATGCGGGCTTGGTCAACGACCCCTGTGGGTCGTCGACCGCGTGTGCAAAGGCCGTTTGTGAGTGCTGAGGCCGCGCGCGCGACATTTAGCCGCGCGCTGGACGCGCCTGCGCCGGTATTGCACACCGTCACCATAACAAAACCACTCACACACCCACAAATGTTTCATTCAAAATTAACTTCGTGTACAGAATGTGGTTTCAAGTCACACTGAAACATATTGCATATTCTGATGAAAACCAAAATGGGAAAATATTTTTTTTATATGAGAAAAATACTTCAGAGAATGTCGCGATCGCATGAACGCATCATAAGGGAGAAAATGGGATGGGGATGAAACACTTTGTTATCACAAAAAAATCAGCTGTTATGATAAAGTTCTCTATATACCTAACTACGTTTTTTTTATGTTAAACCATGTTTCGGTCTGAATATTACTGCCTTGTTTTGTTGCATCTACATTGGTGCTACTTGTTTTATTGCATCGTCATGAGGATATATGCACAGAACCTTATATTTTAAGAGACAACTGTTCTATTTTCTAACACATCCTGTATATAGTTTGGCTAGTGGCTATGAGACGATAGGTCACATTATTAATGTCATTCACTCTGTAGCAAACTACAAGTAGTAATTCGTTACGAGCGTATACGTATACAGTGAAGCATAATATTAACAGTTGATGAAGTTGATTGTTGGGACGTTCTTTATATTCGTTACGTATTTTAACCGTCGACCAAAGGCACATGCAAAGGCTAAGGCCGAAGGTATATAGTCTTATGTATATAAGATTTTTTTATTAATAAACACCAAAGGGTGTCTCAATATCCACTGACCATCTTTTCGTCATCGCTATCACCTTTCCAACGAGAAAGTCACGGAAATTTGGGTAGCAACTGCATACGTACACTTTATCTATAAATATGGTCTCTGGTGACCACCTTAAACAATCGAGAACATAATTATATGCAGGCTTACTTACTTTTTTGGTCACATTATATAATATAAAAGTTCCACTGTTACTACTAAATTTATTTATTTATTACTAAACAATTAGTAGATACTACCCATAAGTCTTGGTGGTTTGTATTCGCACTTTAAGAATTTCGAATAGTAAAAAAGAATAAATTTTATACTAAACGATAAAATATTTTGGACGTTAATAATGCCTATTACATAAATACTTAAGATTCAAAACGATTTAAAATATCGTATTATTAATTGGCAATAATTATTTTTAATTACTCAAGAGGTAGTTGTTGCGACCAAACACAGTGAACCAATATTTTGAGGTTTCATAGCTGTGCCTACATAGGTGACTAAATTGAATATTCAACTTGAATTGCGCAGTCCGTTTCTACATGTTGATTTAGTGAACTCCATGGATATTATGTCAGCCTTAATGTCACCGGGAAATACCGCAAATATTTCCTTTGCAACGTTTCGACATTCCTTTCCGTTTCAATAAGTTGTTACGGCACTCTTGTCTCTTATATATGTAGTATGTAGTCGCCTATTCTATGTAACCAGAGTTCTAGGAGTAAAAAAAAAATTTAATCCTGATGGATCTAGCGGTTTTAAGACGCCGTAACTACTTAAGCACTGTCAAGTTGTTTTGACATTCAATTGTCAAATGAAGTTGCACTTTTTTTTACTTCACTCTGTCGTATTTTATTATTCGAAGCGTTGGTAATAACACATTCTGTTTAAACGGCATAGGCAGCTTTCCTAAAGCCTAAAAGTTGTATGATAAATCATTGTTGAATATTCCGAAAAACTAATTGGCCTAATTAAACAAACAGACCGCTGTTATTCGGACCAGCAACCTTGATGTTGTCAGGTGACTACTTAGGCCACTCGGCCACCACGACTCTCGACCTTCAAGCAGTTCACTGACGTACAGCTTTTTATATTGTCTATATAATATTTTTTTATCGTGAATCCATAACATTGGGGGTTAAGATCTTTATTTCTAACCAATAGTAATATGCTTCTTTGAAAGGTTAAACATATTACGGACTAATTGAGAAGCCTCTCCTTTTTTTTAATTAATTAATTTGTCATTATGCTCCTCAAGGGGTAGATTTAGAGCGCCAATCCTCTGTAGACTTGCATACCTCCGCATTAAATCCAGTTACAGACTCCACACATTTTATTAATTTATCATGCTTGATGGTTTCGAATATTATTCATGTCTTCGGACGTGATTTCTTTCGTGGACATGTCTCCTTGATTTATTCGTTCTATGTAGCTGGAACGTGGTCTTCCTGTGTCTCTTCTTTGACATTTTGTTGTTGTTTGTTTGTGTTGCGTCGTTTTATTATGTCCAAATCAACGTTACTTGCCTTTGTTCATCTTTACAATCACACTCTCGTTCGTATTCACCAGTTCCTTTACGAATCTTTCTATTTTAATCTTTCGTCGCATTTTTATTTTTAAGGAAAATGTAAACTGCATTTAAAGTTTTTTCATCTTTGGACATACCCTTTTCATCGGCATTATCTGGGCTAACAGCATCTTTTATATATCAATATGAACTGCATCCAGTTCATAATGATATTGGTGTGTCCTCCTCCTTGGTTCACAGAGTCTGGCAGGTAGCAGTTTTTGTGGATTGTTTTTGTTACACTATTCAAGAATGATTCAAGGCAAACATTATGATCTACAATTTTGCCCTTGACAATATTCTTTAGAAGTTTGTTATCATTGCAAGGTTCCATATCGCAATAGTTGAATAGAACCTTTTTTTCGACTTTAATGTATGGCGGTTTTTTTTGTTGTCTCTCGTAGTGCGAATTCCGGAATCTTTTGGTACGAAAACAATGGCGAGTCTAAGGACTTTTTAGATGTTAAGGAAATACAGCTAAGGCCATTCTATGTGGGGTAAGGACCTCGGCATAGAGCGTTGCTGTTTCGCGAGCAGTTTTCGGGAACTGGATCTAGACTGGATTTGTTTTTAAAGTATTTTTTGGTGAAAAAGTAGTATAGTGGACAATTAAGTCAACTGCAAAGTCAAGATTGTTGGAGCCCCTGTGGTTTGTACCGACGAGGTTTTTGAACTTTATTACAGTGATTTGCCTCACCACCAGCTTTCGGGCTAAAATATCCTGTGGAAATTACTTTAATTCTAAAACAAAATTCAAATATCCGGCTTGAGGGACAAGTTGTCTCCGCTTTATATCCTCGACAAAAGAACCCTTAGCCGCTTACTACATAAAGAAAAGTACACGATTAATTACAAAGTTCCTATTCACCGGCTTTATTACCTGGGACCTGGGACAATTCCACACAAATTGGCGTAGTCCCAAATTAAGCAAAGCTTGTGTTATGGTAACTAGACAGTAGACAACGATATATTTACTTATATACTTTCAAACATAGGACATCCAAGACTAAGGTACAAATATTCGTGTTCATCACACAAATATCTGCCCTCAGCGGGATTCGAACCCGCGACCTCAAGTTTCGGAGTCAGGAGCTCTACCCACTAGACCAGACGGTCGTTACGTATTATTTTGTATTGATAAGAAGTATGAATTATTATCAGTTTTGGTGTATTCTGCATACTATATTTAACGTACTGAACGTTGCTATTGGACTGAACTTACGATTACCCGTGTCATTTTACACGATTTGGCATCAATCAGCAAAATAAACACGCATTGTTTAATTTTATAAAATTTCTTTTAAATTACGTAGAACCTTAAGTTTGACATTTTACACCTATTAAATCGATTATTTGAATAGCTTAGTAAATAAATGTCTTCTGTTTTTAAACTTAACTAGAGACCTGCTGCGCACGTATTAGAGTATGCTACGCCTATATGTTGTTTCTATCGTAATGTCGCATCAGCTCATTTCAATACATTTATACAAAACCTTAAAAATGTATACATATACTTATAAATATACCTTAAACTCATTAATCTCTCTATTAGTGAAGACCGCATGAAAATCCGTTCAGTAGTTTTTTACAGACAGACAGTACCAAGGCTATTTTAAACATATTACTTATACGTAAAATTTATGATATCTTTAATTTTCTTGACTCTTGATGTCTGATATCCTTTCTCTTCATATCACCTTCGCAACTGTAATAAAACAGATGTGTAATAAAAAAACCTTCTGTATTTAAAGCTTGACCAGTAATTGTAGAATCACTCGACATGTGTTTCTATGTTAAGTACAGCCTAAGCTACCAAATTGGGGCCTTACAATGACATGCTACCATAATCATATAATATTTTTGTATATACCGTGGGATGATACCACACAAATTGACCTAGCCCCAAACTTTGCTTGCTTTGCTTTTTGAACCATGGGAACTAGACAATCATGTTAAAACTAACACAGATATACTATATTACACATGACATCTAAGATATATTATTATATTATATTATATTATTACATCTAAGATCTAAGAGCCGTGGTTGCCGAGTAGTTCCAGTAGTTGCCTACAACACAAAGATTGCAAGTTCAAATCCCGACTGTACCAATAAGTTTTTCTGAACAGTGATTCAACATACCGAACATTATGATGTGTATCATTAAGCTCATATGCTATGGGGTATGGACGTGAGAGAAAATCTTAGCGAACGCCAGGTGAGAAAAAAATCGTTTACCGTCGACCGTTATTGGGTTTTCATGTTGTGACACTTTTTCTTCATAAGTTCAAATAAAAAAAATCGCATGGCCCGTGCCCTTGTCCTTAAGATAAATATACGCCTTAAGATAAATATAAGGTTGATTTAAGCTTTACTTACCTACCACAAGAACATTACATCAGACCGGCTTTACCGATCAGATTGTTCAGGTCATTCCGTTATGCTATTATGATCGCTCAAAATATTATGATCGCTTTTTTTTCAAGATCTTATCAGGAGTGTCAGTAATGAATTAGATTTTAAACTATGTTGGGACGAATTTCATCGAAAAGAATCTCCTCCAGTAATTATTAACTATATAATTATATACCACTTATACGGCAGGCAGTATTTGTGACATTAAGGCAAGATAATGAAATATATGAACCGTATTTCAAATCTAGATTTTTTTTTAGATCGTTCAATTTTGCGCACTCGTATGTATAACAAGACATATCTTGGAATATGAATTGTGCCTACTCATTAGTGTCGAACGGGTATAATAACAGCGTTTACTTTTGTTGTTATTGTTCTCGCCACAAAACAGGTCCACTCTATTTAAATAAGCGTTATTCTGTCCCCTTTAAGTACAATTAGCACTTAGCCGGTGCGAAAGTATACACTTTTGGGTTCGGTATTGAGTCGCGTGAAGCGGCGCTATGTGGACAAGCCGCTCCGCGCCGCTACAATCTAGGCCGCGTTTCCACCAAACGGGTCTCGACTTTTTGTTCGTGATGATGCGGAACAGAAGAGAGAAATTCGGTGAGATAAAGCAGCACTTGCTAAGGAGGACACGGTCACGAGGAGTCATCGGCTCCGAACTCGATGAATGTAGAGCGACCGATGTTTCTCCTTCGGCTACAGCCCAACCTGTCCGCCATGTTCCCAACCGCCCCAGGCCAAAACGTCAGCGATATTTTTAGGGTTCCATGTGGCGAAGAAGCCAATTTGTTGGTCCAAATCGATTAAGACAGTTTGTAAAATTCGCTGTCGAAGGCAGTCCATTTTATGTTCAAAAGAATTATTAATGATAATACCTACATTCCATAGAAGTACTAAAATAATAGCCCGAGTAGGATATCACTAGAATATATTTGAAACTATGGGTTTAAATGTTTATGGACCCCTCGTTATATGAGCGCAACCTGTACTTGCCAGATGTCGTGTGCTCTACATAACATACCTGTTGTTACTTATCCATTTTCGTGATTTCGTTTATATTACTATTTCAAAATATATATAACTTATCAACGGAATAGTAATCTCAGCCATAGTTTTATAAGGGCAATGTAACAAACGGACACGACAACGACATGCGTTGCAACAGTTTGTACGTGTTATTTTCGTGGATATTACTTCAGAGATGAAGATTTCGCCTAAAAGGGGCCTCGGTTACGAGCTACTTTCTTCTAAAATATAAAAGACAAAGGCATTGTTCGAACACGCGAACCCAAAAATTTGGCGATTATTTTCGAAAGCACTCGTGGTCCTTATGTAAGAGTTCAACGTGACACTTAGCAGTTGAGCGCACGCCCGTTCAGCGCGCCACTTTCCTTACCACCGCGCAATATTTGCTTACTATTCCTTTATTATCAATATTACGATATCCTGGATAATATAAAACTGTCGTCAACAACTTTTTCATCCTTTTCCATTTTCGATAATCAAACTATTTAACTTTTGTGGCAAAAGAGTTTTGCCGATCCACCTTAATGAAAAAAAGTGAGGTAACTCAACAAATCTGGATACAAAATAAAACCCGACGGAGGCCAAGTTGGATCCAAGCAGTGTTTTGCGGTCGGTGCACTCGGCATCCGGCACCTGGGAACCCAAGTCGATTAGGCTGGTAATTTACAATATGAGGATCCACTGGACCCTCACAATCCATCTTGCTGTGCTAATAAATAATTCCATCCTAGGAACAGATAACAAAATTATAAATAATTATTACTGTTCGTCGTGCGAACCTTGAGTAAATGCAAAATTCCCATAGTTTCAAGTAGTTATCAAGATATTTTTTTCAATGTTTTCGGAAATGTTAAGTTTTTACGTAAACGTTTAAAAGCTTTTAATCCATAAAACTAAATAACAAAACAAACTTTAAGCTAGAAAATAGTCATAATTGGTCTCAAGCAGTGGGTTTATTAATACTTGTTATGTCGTTTAGTTTTTAACTGCACTGTTGTGCCCCGTAAAGATGTAAGTCTGAATAATAAAAAAAATTACGTCTGGCATATAATTTTTATAGGATAATGTTAGAATTGTTAACATAACGATTGAAATTAGTTTATAAGAGAGTTGAAATGTGTTGCCGGAATCAATAAAGTAGTCGTTTACAGCTCCGGTCATTGAAGCGGAAGTTGGGACGAGATTCGATATAAAATAACTCATATTTTAATTAACTTGAATAAAAGTGGCCAATACAAAAATAATACCCCGGATTGATTCCAAATCAAATCCCAAATTAAGCATAGGTTGAACTAAATTAAGTGCTCAAGGATATATGTATATGTGTATAATAGGAAATTAAAGTAAAAATCAATAAAATTGGTACGCGCAATAAGAATTTACTCTTGCGAAGTTTTGCTATCAGAATTCAGCAGCATTCATGTCGCCTAGCAACCTTAGCCGAAATTATGTAGGTATCTTGTTGAGTAACCATCTTGGTAGAAATCTCTCGTATATGCCTAGCTTGTTAAAACATCCACATCCACTGACTTCATAACATTACACAGCTGACGCGTCTTATTGTATTGGTAGTCATAGACATCAATTAATTAGAGGATGTTTGTGTTTACGTCGATGGTCCGCGTCGAGTGTCGTTCGAAGAAGAACTCGCGCTGACAGCAGCCGCAGCAATCGCGGGGTCAATGACCTCCAACAACGCTAAACATTTGGCGAACAATGATTTGGAGTGGCAAGTTGAATGACCGTGCTCGGAGGGGCTGAGCGTGGGCAGTTACTTATTGACCCATATTGGAGGTGAAATGTAGATCAGTGGGCGAGAGCGGCGAAATTTACCGCGGAGTCTGCGCATGGCAACGTCGCAGCGTAAAGTCGCTCCGTAGTCGCGCTGCGCCCGCGCCGAACGCTCACTTCCACAGGCAGGCTTAGTAAGCAGACTGTAAGAATATTAAAAGATACTGCTACTCTAAGAGGTACTGCTTAAACTAGAACAATTTATTTTCCATACACAGTGTATTTAGTACTTCATACATTTCTTCATTTTATTGTCATGAAAGAACCGAAGCGGAACCAAATCTACAATGCTCGCAAATGCATCCAATAACCTTAATGTTACTTTTTATTATCCGTATACTAGATGTAATTAAATGATCATGATTATGCAAAGAACATTTACATTGGTGGTTATAATTCCAAATGGGAAGGGACCAGCAAATACATATTAATTTCATTTATTAATCACATATACACAGTTAACCTATAGACGCAGTTCAAGCCGCTATTTCGTACATATTGTTCGTAACAGAGCCGCGGTGGCCAAACGGTTAGAATTTTCCACTGCAAAATCAAGATTGCAAAATTTCAGCTTGGAACCCTTCTTCTTCTTCTATATTATAAAGAGGAAAGATTTGTATGTAAGTATGTTTGTATTGAATAGGCTCCGAAACTACTGGACCGATTTGAAAAATTATTTCACCATTGGAAAGCTACATTCACCCTGAGTGACATAGGCTATATTTTCTTTTATAAAAAAATCTTATGTCCACCCGTGCGAAGCCGGGCGGACTGCTAGTAACCAATAATTTATCCATGTGTTTCATTGAAATCTATTTTAGTTACAATAACTGTTGTGGCTTATTTAAATAATGTTTTTTTTGGTCATGTCGCGTATTCACGTAATTTTAATTCCACATACCTACCGGATTCCTGCTAATGGAAAATATGTTTGTTGAAGAAAAGTATGATCACAGTGCAAACCTTAATCGCAAATGTTAGTACTGTGTATGTATGTATGTATATCGGTGCCTGACTCCGCCAGTAAATGATAGTTTAAGATTGAGACTAGGTCAATTTGTGTGGAATTGTCCAAAGATATTGTTAAGATTGCACATAAAAAGATAAACCCTGAAATTTGTGTCCGCTTTTTTATATTTCCATGCAACTGTAAAAACCTTTCTTTTTTTATGATGAAAGCGCAAATAATATAGAGGCGTAATGGTTTTTTAAAATTTGATTACATCGGTGTATAATTTTATTGTTGTTTTTTGGGAATAATACATGTGTTAATCTACCTGTGTGACAGATTTCATCGGATTGTGTTCGGAAGTTTAAAAGTTTAAGAGAAACAAATTCCTCACAAAGTTTAGTTTTTAATGCAAATGTATAAACGCAAATCTCTGGAACCATAAAATATGATATCATAACCGTGGTGGCTGAGTTGTTCGAGTTGTTGCATGCAACGCAAGTTTGAATCCCGACTCTACCAAAGAGGTTTTCTGCACTTAAGGACAGCGATTAGTCACACCACGAGTTTTACTGTGAAGGAAAATAATGAGAGGTAACCTGTATACGTTTGATAATTCAAAGATACATACATCTTTGAATTTTCTCAAGCACGACTGTATGACTGTACACGGCAATGGACTCGCCATCTGTCACGTTGTCATCTAAAATATATCTCCGCTGGAGAGCGGATGTGTGGGTACTCACACACCTCTGCCTACCCCTTTGGGGACCATTGTAGGATATATAAACAAATTTGAAGACGATAACACTATTCGGAAAGGTTAAAAATGTATATATAAATACTCAGCAGGTGTATAAAAAATACTGTCTATTTATAGATAAAATTAAAATTATAAAATGTACTTTATATATTTTTTATATCGGCACGTATTTCTGTATCATTTTACGGCCGATATCATAGCAAGTGTTATCAAGTGACGCACACTGTAGCATAGGTTGAATACTCACGGGAAATTATTTTCCTGTATATACATAATACATATATACTAGCTGTCCCGCCTAGCTTCGCTTAGGTGAAAAAAGTAAAGTTCTTGAAACACGATCGCAGCGCCAACTATCGGGCCCAATTGTTAATAGAAACCATTCTCGAATCCATCTGAAGTCGCACAGAAAATTTCATCAAAATCGGTCCAGCCTTTTAGGAGGATTTCAATCAACAGACGCACAGAAGAAATATATATTATATTCAAATTGCATCGTAGTTCTTTTATTATTTTAAGGACAAAGCCTTGACAAAGCTGATGTTAATTTAAGTTCAGCATTTCCAAGCCTTACTAGGGCTCTAAAGGGTCCCAAAATGTAGGGAAATGAAAGGGTAATGTAAGGTATATTTAGGTTGAGGTTAGGTATAGTCTTTTGCATCGCAGACCTTAAGTCGCGACTTACCGTACGAATAGAAAAAATCTTTTATAACGTACAATAAGATTTCTTGGTGCCAGTTGCCGTGGTGGCCGAGTGGTTAGAGCAGTTGCCTGCGACGCAAAGGTCGCAAGTTCGAATCCCGACTGTACCAATGAGTTTTTCTGAACTTAAGTACAGTGATTAGTCACACCACGAGCTTTACGGTGAAGGAAAACATCGAGAGGAAACCTGCACGTCTGAGAAGAAATTCAAAGGCGTATGTATAGTCGTGCTTGAATAATGGCGATGGACTCGCCATCTGTCACGTTGGCACCTAATATACCTCTGGCGGAAAGTGGGTGTGTGGGTATTACCTATACACCTCTGCCTACCCCTTCGGGGACCCTTGTGGGAAGGCGTGAGGATATATTATATAAATTATATAAGATTTCATAAAAAAATTACCAATTACACATTGGTACAATTAGAGTATGCCTCCTATTGAGTTCAGAATACGGACTAGCCCTTCGGCGACGCTTGTGGACAGACGTGAGGACTCAGCCCTGACGTCCATATTTAGTTATTTTTTTTTATATTAATCAATATAAATACATTTTCTTAGATATATATAAAATAATTAATGAGCAATAGGTTTAAAACTGCCAATATTTTTTTATTATATTGAAAATATCCGAACGCACAAATGTTCAATTAATTATTAATCATATTTTCAATAGTTTGAACGGTGCTTATATACTTTGAAAAACAACTAAACGTGTTAAAATTTTCAAAAAAAGAAGGCCGAAGCGGTTTTTCAGACAATAGTGTGGTCTGTCACACATGCAAGGGGTGAAGGGTACATAATATTGAAGAAAAAAATAATCATTGTGAGTGCGTGTGCATTCCCATAGACTACGAGAAAAGGGGATTTTCACGATAAACAAGTCTCAAAGGTAAGGTATCTCAATAGATGCATACCTTTCACGTAAAGAGTATTGTTTCAACTCCGTTTTTGCTTTTTGTCGCTCTCAAAATAATAATAGATAATTCATGTTTAATATTCAAATATGAAAATTATACAATACAATACTACAAGATTTTTTTTTCCAAATCTTTGTATAGTGAGTTGACATACAGATTTAATCTTTTACGTTTACGTATGTCTAAAGTGGGAAAACCTGACAGGCCTCCTCAAGATTTTTAAATTTATTCGGTATGCTGGTTTAGTTAAAAGTGAAATAAATTATCTGACTGCCATATAGGGTGAAGGGTTGAAACCTTCAAATAGAATCCTTCGGCGAGTACGCTCAAGCACTATACGTACATACGTATACATACGTATTACATGACATTTGACGGCCGTCTGGTCTAGTGGTTAGAGCTCCTGACTGCGAAACTTGAGGTCGCGGGTTCGTATCGCGCTGAGGGCAGATATTTGTGTGATGAACACGAGTATTTGCACCTTAGTCTTGGATGTTCTATGTATTTATGTATATATCTATCTATATAAGTAAATATATCGTTGGCTAGTTACCGTAACACAAGCTTCGCCTAATTTGGGACTAGTTCAATTTGTGTGGAATTGTCCCAAGATATTTATTTATTATTTTATTTATGTATGTACATATGTATATATAAATAGTATGATTTTTCTTCTTTAACGTAGTATGTATATATATTCGTAAAGGAGCACGTAAAGCTTCAATGAGTTCAATTGGTCAACCAAGTTCCTAAGTCGAAACAAGTTATCTAGATTTTACATGCGACTATTTAAACACACAGCCACCATGTTTTTTCCTATATATTACGACTACCTACAGATAGCTTCGAATAGCTATTGACAATTAAAGGGCCTCATTAGCTCAAACGACATTAAGGGAACGATATTGCCTGACCTATTTTCGCACGTGTGCTCCGATGAAACCTCGTTCGGAAATAAAGGGAAATACTTTATTGCCTTTCGAAGCAGACAAACAACTCTTTGTTAGAGTCCAGACACATAAAAACAGCCAAATATCCAAGGGGCCATTTACGGCTGGCTCTAACGGGACTCTATATAAAAGTTTCACTAACTAAGCGACCCTACCTAAAGGCTGCATATAAAAGCTGAAATGTATTGCTGGCAAGCTTTACAGATATCATCGGAAAATATTTATGTAAATGTCATTGCATGCCATTGTAATAATACTGACAACTAAATACAACGACGTAAATTTTGGGGCGGTGGGTTATGTATGCTATTTAACTTTGGGTTTTGTCCTACAAATCACAAAAAATGACCTACACAATATTTGACGTAACAACACGTAGTTGCAATTTAATCGTATATGCAGGCATCTGAAAACTGAAGTGATTATATTATAAAACTATGGGAAAAGACAGTTTTATTCGTTGCGTTCTAAGGCTATAACCGCTTACTATCGCCGGTTTTACAGTTTATGATGGAAAAAATATAATATATTATTTATGCTAAGCAGATATTCATCGATTCCTATCGCTAGCGTTTGTGATCAGCTTAATCTAGCTTATGTCGAGCTTAAGATAACTTTCCTTTAACTTGCTGATCTAGATTGAGCGTGGCGTATGTCGTTATGCTTAACAGGACATGGCTCTCTGCGGTAGGATGTTCGTGACATGTTTTGATTTCCGCCTGAATATTAAAGTCGCCGCCGGGCGTAGCGAAACGCTCGTCCCAAATCTCAAGTGCTTTGATGAATGCCTCGAAATAGATTAACAATAACAACTTGGGTCAGTTGTACTTTTTGAGAACGTGGGAACTGTATGAATAATGAGTAAAATTCAAAACCCGAAGCAAATGTTTACAGACGAAGTCGTTATTTGGGTGGTTGTTTAGAGTTTCCAGGAGATCATACGTAACGGATATGAGAGAGATCACAACTTTCAATATAAACTGCCTTAAAATGGTTAAAATTATATTTCTATGAGGTTTTAAAAGATGAAATATGAGTTCACACATCAAAGTCATCAACGACCTGTATCGTCAACATCATACCGGGGTGGTTAACAAACTTAAGTACAATGTTTTGTCACACCGCGAAAGTCCCAGTGAAGGAAAACTGTCCCGAAATCTCCATATGACTGGAAAGGCATTCAAAGCCGTATATGATTTCGTGCCTGTGAGACTCGCACTTCGACACAAGGCTTGAATAAAACTCTAATTAAACGTATTTGTTTGAATTTCCCTTCCTTGGAGTACTTTATTTTAGGTAGCAACTAGCAACATACATGCGACGCATGCCGATGAAAATCATTCATTTAAACCCATTCCTTTAGGTAAACCATAGTTTTTGAGAGAATTATGTACCAACTTTTATATAGGTTTCTTACTAGTATTTATATCCATTCAGAACACGATCTGCATCTTAGTTATGCCTATCCGGTTCAGATATAAAATAATTCTTAACCCCCAAATTTGAAAAGCAGCAAAAGTTCATCGAAGGATTTTCCATGCACGTACAAAGCGGGTAAAATATAACTCGAGATGATCTGGTACCGTATCATAACACGATATTGCCATCATTATTTAAGAGCTCAGAAGGGGCAGACGTAATATATACATCTTACCCTTAAACATTATTTATATATTATTCTATGGAACGTAGTGGTAACGTCATTGATTTACTTATTTAAAATAAATACGTACAACAGTTTCCTTTGTTCCACCTTCAAAATAATCAAAGTCAATCAGTGAAATGGTTAAATATATGTACCCTAATTGGTTTTATTTGGAATTGGCTCAAATTTTCTTTTTTATTGATTTCGAATGCCTTTTATAACTGTGCGATTAGATAATTTTCATATGAAGTTCACCTTTCTAATGCTTTTGTCCGTTGATGTAATTATTTGCTTCAGGTATTGACATTTTACTCGGAGTACTCGAGCGCGCTCAGGTTTCTTCCTTTTCCTTATTGCCTGCATAAGATTTCATTGTACAATACAAGTTTTGTTCAGTTGCGAACACGTCTCACGATTGATGCGATGAGGCGGGGCTTGCGTTGAGTGCCGATTGTCTATTCTCAGAAAGGTTAAAGCGCCTTATGTCACATTGTACCAGATCACCACGGCGAGGAAATTAGTTCTAGACTAGTTTCCGAAAGCGGTTAGAAGAAAGTACTTTTACTGAGAGTAGGCGCGATGTGGCACAGTTTCCACGCGAAACGTGGCGCTAGGTACCTCGGTACAGCGCCCTCGGGCTTTCGAACTATACCACAAACGGAACGAACCGCCATCGTTAGCTTATCGAGAAAATTACGCGATGAACATCTTAGAATTACGCTATTGGATGGAAACATAGACAGCGTTTTTAAGAATCTAACTTGGCCGATTTTGATGCCAACCTACGTTGTTACAACTTGCAGTTCCCGAAGATACTGCCCGTTACACTAAAAGCAGGGATTGTTAGCGATAAGGATAGCCACTGATTACAATAGCACGATGAATAGGTACAATGGGAGGTAATAAAGGAATTTAATTTTACCTGTTTGTGGTAAACTATATAACGCTGATTATAATAACGACTACTATGCGATAAAAGTTACGTGAGGTAGGTACTGTTGCCAACATTTCGGCAATAAATTTTATGACAGTAAAAAATGATAGCGAGAGTTCTTCCTATGACTTCTGGGTGTAGAGTTAATGTACTAGCCGCTTATACATCCGTGGTGGCACGAGTAGGTGCTTGCAACGCAACTATTCGGATCGAAGAAGGTCGAATCCTAACTGTATCAATGTTTTCTGAACTTATGAACTGCTTCATCACACCTCGAGTTTTAATGTAAATAAATAATGTAAAGAAAAATATTGACGGGAAATATACATACGTTTTTGAAAGAAATTTTAAGACGTATGTATCAGGGATGTTGCGGATGCCGATTTTTTCACATCCGCGGATGCGGATGCGGATGCGGATATATAAAGGCTCACATCCGCGGATGCGGATGCGGATGTTTAAGATCTGATATAAATCTATACAAATAAATACAATTTTACTTAATACATATGGATGTAACACTGTACCTATCCAAATTTTTTACTTTTGTCTGTTTGTCGGTCTGTCTGTTTTTTTGGCTAATCTCTTAAACGGCTATTTTGATGGGACTTTCACTGGCTGGTAGCTGATGTAAAAAGGAGAAAACTTAGCCTAATTTTGTATTAGAAATCAAACAAAAAATTTTTTGTTAAATTCCACGCGGTCGAAGTAGCGGGCAAATATAGTATTACATATGAATGAAGAATTATAACAATGATAATTAAAATTGTTATTAAAAAAAATAGAAATGTAGAGCTCCTTTTTTTTTAACTTCACTTACTAAGTTTCATATTAGTAAGTGAAGTAAAAAATAGGCGCATTATACTAAATAAACAGCCGCCGCAGCAGTAATTGCCGCCTTTTCTAATTCAAGGCGGTTACATTACAATGGACGTGACAAAACGTAATTTTTTTAAGCGGAAAATGCGTATCAAATGAAATTTAAAAAAATATTTCTTTTTAATTTTAATGTAATAGTATAAGCTTTTCAATAATTTTAAAAAATAATAATATAATCAGCCTTTAGACTGAAACACCAATCACAGCGCATGACCTACGAGCTGCTTTCGCTCACTATTGAAAAAGTAATTAAAAAACGGCTTTAAAGTACGCTAAACCTTAATTTATTACGAAAAAAGAGGCTGTTTTTCGTAAATAGTAATGTGTATTACTTCATTATAGGTTCAAAATCTTTCGTCATGCTTATTCCATTTATTACATTGTGTCGGTGGTGCCATTGTTAATAAACTTGTTAGATAATCAATAACGGGAAACTCGCTGAAAAAATAAAGAATATTGTTATAAAACAATAAAGTTTACCTACAATAAAACGTATTACCGGTGTAACATAATGGCATTTACCTGGCGATTTTAAAATAATAAGCCGAGCTAAGGCTAATATAAAGATTTCCCAATAAACAATTATTTACACTCAATGATCACTGTATCACAATAACACTCAAAATATATGTCTATACGATAAGTAATCCACAGCGCAAACAAACACGTAATTATTTATTTACAAGTAAAACGCGTCGGATCTCGTTAACCATTTTTAACGCTCCTATTGGTCATTTTCACATGCGAACGGCACGCGCCATTCGCCGGACTCGCCCAATTTCTTTCTTGTCGCAACTTGTATAACATCCGCATCCGCATGAAAATCCGCATTGATTATTGCGGATGCGGATGCGGATGCGGATGTCAAAATTGATGCGGAAGCTCCGCATTTGCGGATGCGGATGCGAATATTCGCAACATCCCTGGTATGTATTTCAAAAATGGCGATGGACTCGCCATCTTTTACGTTGGCACCTCAATAAATGTCTTACGTAAAACATCTTACGTGAAAAGAGGGTGTATCGTGGGAAGGCGTAAATCTAAATCTAAATTTATCTAAAGCGATCTTCACTTCAAGAGTGGTTTTCTCTAGCTGTTATTTCAGCTTCACGTAATATATTGCGACATACGGTCAATTGGTCGTACCTGTATGCAAAGAGCTGAAGATCCAGTTTAGTGCTGTCAATGAGACGAAACCTTCGTCTAGAAGTTGATAAGAGTAGACTTATTGATGATGAAGAAACTTATGTCTATTAACATAACACCGGTTAGATCTATGCCGGCAGCAAATATTTGCGTGATGAGCATATTTGCTTGTTGTGTCAATGTATGTATATTTACCAAACAATGGCTTTGTATTTAATTGTATAAGGTAGGTACTAGCACTTCTTGGCCGCGACTGCATCCGTTTAAAAGGATTAAATAATTTTCTGAATAAAAATTGCAAAAGATTGCATCTTCGAATCCCGACTTTACCAATGAGTTTTTCTGAACTTAAGTATATTGATTAGTCCTACCTTGAGCTTTATGGTGAAGGAAACAACGCAGATATCTCTGGCGGAAAGTGGGTATGTGGATGCTACCTCTTCTAGGCGTGAGGATATATTATTATTTATATGTATTATTATTATTGTTATAATTTTGGATGATTTTTCATTAAACACGTTTGACGAAAATGAAATAAAGACTTACTTTATGTCTTGCCAAAAGCCTAAATAAGAATTTTCAGAACCCTTATTTGAAGAATTATGGATTGCCCATACTATATTTCAACTCCTATTTCAGCTTCAAGATATTTTCTTGAAATGAAACTCCTTATTTTATTCCAAATTGTATTATAATCTGTTGAACCGTTTAGTCATAAAAGGTAATAAACAAACAAAAAGTGTTACTTTTGTAATGAATCTGGATGTATGGATTTTCAGTTATCGACATAATATACTGTGATGTCCCGATTATTTTTTTTCATTTTTTAGTTTTAGTTCATAACTTCTCAATCAATAATCCACCCAAAATTGTATATATCTGCAAGCTTATCAGTACTAGGCTGTACTATGTCTACCATAAAATACGCAAATTTATTGTACATTGAAAACATTACGAGGAAAACGATGTAATTAAAAGAATATTTCGGATTTTAATAATCAAAAATTTGCTTCTTTTAATTAAACGAATAGTTTCCAATTAATGTCGTACCCAATCGCAACTTAAAGAAATACATATTTATAAGTGGTATTGCCTTGACCGAATTGAACTTTATAAAGTAATGACACACGAATTTAATATACAATATTTCACTCGAAGAGAAAACAAAACCTTTTCACAATAGGATCATAAATATAACGTATTTATTACGTTCCTAGCACCCACCTTGGCTGGGTGGACCGGTACACGCGAGCACCGCTGGGTCACGGCAGCCCGGTCCCGAAATACGAGGCAAGCCCGCGAGCGGTTTTAAACGTACCTTTAGTACCTTTCTAAATTAAACTTTGCTGGGATTATGACTATGGCAACAACGGTCATGATTATCTGTTAAATCGCACGTTGATCGCCAAACTGCCGTGGTGCGCCGTGGTGGCCAAGTGGTTCGAGCAGTTGCCTGCGACACAAAGATCGCAAGTTCGTATCCCGAATGTACCAATGAGTTTTTCTGAGTTAAGTACAGTGATTAATTACACCTACCACGAGCTTTACGGTGAAGGAAAACATTGAGAGGAAACCTGCATACGTCTGAGAAGAAATTCAAAGGCGTATGTATAGTCGTGCTTGAGTAACGGCGATGGACTCGACATCTGTCACGTTCGCACTTGACCTGATATACCTCTGGCGGAAAGTGGGTGTATGAGTATTACCTACACACCTCTGCCTACCCCTTCGGGGACCCTTGTGGGAAGGCGTGAAGATGAGGATCGCCAAACTGCAGCAAAGTAAGCCTTTTAGGGGCTTCACAAGACATTCGAAGTTTTAGACCCATTTCTGACGCTAGGTAGTTATCATATAGACATACACATATACACATCATAGACCTAATCTGACTAAAGGATCTATTTAAAATTATGGACAGTTAATGTTTTGTTGTAATAACAAAAGTAAAATAAATAGCAGCAAACCAAAAGTCCTAAATAACTTAGGATACTAGGATTTATTGCCAGACCAGCTTAAAATAAATACAATGGGGAAAAAAGAATATGTTCGGATCTAGGAACATAATTTTAAAAGAACAAATTCTACGAATAGAAAGGTGGTATGTTGTCTTTGGAGGAGGTTTTTGAGTTCTAACAAAGGAAAACAGTTCTAGACACCATTAAGGGATTCGCCGCAGACAGCCGAAATATTTCATAGTCTTTCTTTAGAGACATTTAACATTTTTGTTTTACGTTCAGGATATTTATGAAGCATTATATAAAGTCTCCTGATATAAATAAAAAAAAATCTATTTCTTTTTTGCGGTTTCATTAAAATCGTTTCTATAGGTAGTTTTACTACATACACGCCGAGTCCCTAACGGGGTAAGCAGAGAAAATAGAGCGCCAGTTCTGTCTAAGCTTGCATATCTCTGACGCTTCGTTCACATTCATTGGTCTCTTCATACATGTTCCCCGGTTTCGAGTACTCTTGACGTTCCTTCGTTCTTTGAGTGTTCGTTCGATTTGATCTAGATAGTTGGAACGTGGTCTTCCTCTGCCTCGTCTTGCACAGACTTTCGCTTTGAATATCTGTTTTGTCAATCTTACTTCACTCATCGTTTCTATATGTCCAACGTAACATCCATCTTTTAAGCTTGTTTCTTTTATATTTTATTAATCGTTATTATCATTGATAAATCTGACAGAAATCTAGAGAAAACTGGCGTTCTACACCCTCTGCATAAAGTACTGAGCGTGATGCATTTATTATGGCGAATTAAAAGTAATATATCATATACATATTTTGTTTTTAATCTATTGTTGACTTCCTATGGTGCAGATATTTAGCAAATATATCGGAGGAAATAAACAATAAACGAAGTTTAAAACAAGATAATCTGACGGCTTAGTCGATTAATCTGATCCATTTACGATAGAGCTATTGCTTTAATTGTATATAAAAGGACATCGTACTGTAGTAACTATAATCAGTTTTCACTGGACAATTGAAAAAGGTAAGCGAACATACAAATATTAATTATAAATTATACATATAATACGTCCACGTTCCAACTACCTGGATCAAATAGATCGGACTCTCAAGGACGGGAACGTTAAGAGTACTCGAAACCGACGAGCATGTATGAAGAGACTGATGAATGTGGACGAAGCGAAAGAGAAATGTAAGTCTAGAGAGAACTGGCGCTCTATACCCTCTGCCTACCCCGTTAGGGACTTGGCGTGATGATATGTATATGTATGTATACATATAATACAGCCGTGGTGGCCGAGTGGTTCGAGCAGTTGCCTGCGACGCAAAGGTTGCAAGTTCGAATCCCGACTGTACCAATGAGTTTTTCTGATCTGAAGTACAGTGATTAGTCACACCACGAGCTATACGGTGAAGGAAAACATCGAGAGAAAACCTACATACGTCTGAGAAAAAATTCAAAGGCGTATGTATAGACGTGCTTGATTAACGGCGATGGACTCGCCATCTGTCACGTTGGCACCTAATATACCTCTGGCGGAAAGTGGGTGTATGGGTATTACCTATACACCTCTGCCTACCCCTTTGGGGACCCTTGTGGGAAGGCGTGAGGATAATTATGAATACATTGCTGCATATAAAACAGCAGATATAAAAAATATTTTCCTTATTTCCACCTACTATTAGTACCTAAGTAAGCAAATGAATAAAATCAAATCTTAATCACAAATACAATATTAGATTTGATTCGTTTGATCGAACGCGCTAAGCACAGGAACTACATAACCGATTTGAAAAAAACTTTGTCTATAAATAGCCCAGTAATTGGTATGTAGATATACCATCATGTATCTACCTACCCGAGCGAACGGATATTACAATTTACGCTGGAGATATTGCGGGGCACATGCATATGTCCAAATAAAGACAGTGCTTAACCCAAAAAGTTTTCAATAACCAAGGTTTTATATGGAGTGGATGTAATTTCATAATACAATATTAATTTCTACTCCTTCTGAGGGACTCGGGGTGATGAAATAATTATATTTATTTCCTTTCTTTTTCTATCTCTTTGCTTATCCCATGAGCACCAACGTGATTATATGATGATGTTTTTTCCCTTCACTTTTTTTCCTTTTACTTTTTTTTTCCATTCCCACTAAACTTGAACTAATTGATGCTTGCTCTTTACAGACAAATAAACAATGAAATCCTTCGTCGCTTTCTTCGCTGTGCTGGCCGTGGCCGCCGCCAACCCGCTGCCCTTGGTGCAGATCATCGTGAACGTCGATGCTCCTGGCAATGTTCAGCCCGTGGTTATTGAGAAGCCCGTTCTCCCACCGCCAGTGAACCCCGAGATTATCATCCCCGACCCCATTGTTCTCCCCACGCCCGTCCTCCCTGAGGTGATCATTCCAGAGCCAGTTGTTCTGCCCGAGCCTCAACTTCCCGAAGTCATCATTCCCGAACCAGTTGTTCTGCCCGAGCCTCAACTTCCCGAAGTCATCATTCCCGAGCCAGTTGTTCTGCCCGAACCTCAACTTCCCGAAGTCATCATCCCCGAACCAGTTGTTCTCCCCGAGCCCCTACTTCCCGAAGTTATCATTCCTGCACCAGTTGTTCTCCCCGAGGCCCAGGCTCCCGAAGTCATTGTCCCTGCACCAGTGGTCATCGCTCCCCTGCCTGTAGTCCTCCCGGCGGAGCTCAACTAACTCTTCAATCAACACATCAACACTCAAAGATCGGGTTCTGCAGTTATAATGTCCAACGTACATGATGCGTCCCCTTTATCTGTTTTTCTAAATGTGTCAAAACGTATCAAGTTCAGGAAAGTAATTCAATAAACTGATGTATTTTTACGAGTCGCTTTATAATAATAATATAATATATCCTCATGCCTTCCCACAAGGGTCCCCGAAGGGGTAGGCAGAGGTGTATAGGTAATACCCACACACCCACTTTCCGCCAGAGGTATATTAGGTGCCAACGTGACAGATGGCGAGTCCATCGCCGTTACTCAAGCACGACTATACATACGCCTTTGCATTTCTTCTCAGACGTATGCAGGTTTCCTCTCGATGTTTTCCTTCACCGTATAGCTCGTGGTGTCTACTACTAATCACTGTACTTAATTTCAGAAAAACTCATTGGTACAGTCGGGATTCGAACTTGCGATCTTTGTATCGCAGGCAACTGCTCGAACCACTCGGCCACTACGGCTATTATTATATTATATATACGAGTCGCTTTCATTCTAAATATTACCTTAGATTATAATGTGTCGATGTATCCGATGTATCGCGGAAAAGATTTATGTCCGCATTCGACGGATAGAACCTCCTTTCTAGTAGTTAGACGGATAAAACGATTAGCGAATTAGGAATAAAACTAACAGTGGATGATGAGCAATCAGACTATGTGTATCAACATCATTGATTGGGGACGACCTGGGACCACAATTTTACTAGTGCATTTATTTCATATCTTCACGCCTTTTATACCCCACAAAGGGGTATAACAGGCAGAGGTGTAACACGCCGGAGATATATTTAGGCGCAACATGACCGATAGCGAGTCCATCGCCGTTTCTCAAGCGCTTCTCTTTCGCTTTCGCTTTCTCAAGCAAGGATTCGAACTAGCTATCTTTGCGTCGTAGGCGCCTCGAACCACTCAGCCACTTCGGCTCTTATTTCTTCTTCATATTACCTTAAAATGTTCCAATTATAAGTCGCGTATAATTAAAAACTACAACAGAAATGTGGAATATGTGTGGAAATATCCCAAGTGCATTGACATTCAGGTTTGGACGCACCAAGACTTTATCTCTAGAATGTCCGAGAAGAAGCTAAAAATATGTCTGACTCATACGTATCTATCGTCACTAACATAGTGGCAATGCCAAGGGTTGAATGGAAAATAACCATCCTTGAGTGTTTTTTCTGTTTGGGCTGGATGACGCACAGCGGTAAGCTTTGCGCCATCCGTTTCGTTACGAAGCCCTTCGGTTACAAAAAATCCGTGCTTCGGGCTACTTTGTAAGTAGGAACAAGTTGCTTCGTATTAATAAGCTAAGTATTTTCCACTAAGGTTTTTAGATTCCGTATCTACGATCCACAAAAAAATATGTGGGTGTAGGCTGATGACATGAAACATGTAAATTGTTGCAAATACCATATTAAGAAATTCAACAATATTTAAGCTTGGCTAGTGCCTTTTTTATTAGTTCTCATTTTATGTACACACGTATAAAAGAAATATATATATACCTTATTATGAAGTTTTTTCGGTGATGTAGAGCACAAATCTACACAAATTTATTCAAGTATTATATTCAAATATAACGACGCGTCTTCTCTCAACTAGGCCCCAAATATGTTACTGTTCGTAAGAAATGTATAAATAACCAGAAAAGAGAGTAAAATATATTAACAAAACAATATATTTATAAAAATATATTTCCATTTACCGAAACTGACGAGCATGTATGAAGAGTCTGATGAATGTGGACGTAGCCAATAAGCTATGTAAGTCTAGAGAGATCTGGCGCTCTATACTTTCTACCTACCCAGTCAGGGACTCGGCGTGATGGCGGCTTGACCAGAATTAGTTACAGTACTGATGGCAATATTTGTGTCACTTGTTTAATTTGTCTAATTTGTGAATGTGAGAACATTGTAGGCTTAGTAGATTCTTAGATCTTGCTAACATTTTTATAATTATCTTGTTTTATGTATGCTTTGTATAGTAAGCGACGACCTATTGTCGGGCCTACGTTGTTCTCCCATACTTGGGTACTATTGCTGTAACGAAAAAAAAAAAAAAATTGTATATGCCTAATGATCTGAAAAGAGTAACCATGGAGTTTCTTGCCGGTTCTTCTCCATGGAAACGACCAACCCGAACCGTGCTTCTTTTTCGACGTTTTATAAGTGCCCACCTGGGCCTATGTGAAATAAAATGATTTTGATTTGATTCGATTTGATTTGATTTGATTTGATTTGATGGTATGTATGTATGTATATTAGGAATTAAATTTATTTTTAAGGATTATGAAGTTAAATTAAAGAAGATTTATGAAGTCAGATTAAAAAATAATTGTGATGGGCTTCGGCACCCTGGCTGTACGTGATGTTCACACACGCTTTGCTTGTCTTGTTTTAGTTGAGAATGCTAGTATAAATAGCATATGTATAAATTGAAGCAAAGTTTAACAATTCTTTTTTTTTTATAATAATCTTTTTATAATAATTAATTAATTAATATAATTAATTAAAGTAGGGTTGCTCGCTATGACGTTTCTATATGTCCAAACCAACGTAACGTCCATCTTTTAAGCTTGTTTCTTTTAAATATTATTATATATATATATATAAACTAGTTATATATATAAATAGAGCCGTGGTGGCCGAGTGGTTCGAGAAGTTGCCTGCGACGCAAAGGTCGCAAGTTCGAATCCCGACTGTACCAAAGAGTTTTTCTGAACTTAAGTACAGTGATTAGTTACACCACGGCTTTACGGTGAAGGAAAACATCGAGAGGAAACCTACATACGTCTGAGAAGAAATTCAAAAGGCGTATGTAATAGTCGTGCTTGAGTAACGGCGATGGACACGCCATCTGTCACTTTGGCACCTAATATACCTCTGGCGGAAAGTGGGTGTGTGGGTATTACCTATACACCTCTGCCTACCCCTTCGGGGACCTTTGTGGGAAGGCGTGAGGGTATATATATTATTAATCGTTATTATCATTGATAAATCTGACAGAAATCTAGAGAAAAACTGGAGTTCTACAACCTCTGCCTAAAATACTGAGTGTGATGCATAAATTTATTATGGCGAATTAATAGTAATATATCATATACATATTTTGTTTTTAATCTATTGTTGACTTCCTATGGTGCAGATATTTAGCAAATATATCAGAGGAAATAAACAATAAACCAAGTTTAAAACAAGATAATCTGACGGCTTAGTCGATTAATCTGATCCATTTACCTAAGCTATTGCTTTAATTGTATATAAAAGGACATCGTACTGTAGTAACTATAATCAGTTTTCACTGGCCAATTGAAAAAGGTAAGCGAACATCATACAAATATTAATTACTAGCAGACCCGGCCACGCGTTGCTGTGGCTTAGGTTTTTATTATATTACATTGTAAATTAATATCATGCCAAAAATTTTATTTCGACCAAGTTTCATACCTATAGAAGCAATAGTTGAAAAACGTGTTTTTTTTTATTTAACGCCCCCGCGTTCCATCTTGCGGGTGGAGTTTCATAAAATCCGTTCTTAGCTGACCTACTCCTACTAAATTTCAAGTCAATATGCCTCATAGTTCCTGGGATTTCGTGATGAGTGAGTTCACAAATGGGATCTTCTATATATTTATAGATATAGTCCAGTTGTCCCGCCCAGCTTCGCTTGGGTGAAAAAAATAAAAGCAATGGACCCAGTGGCGCCACCTATCGGGTCCAATTGTGAATCTTAACCATTCTCGAAACCACCTGAAGACACACGGAACATTTTATTAAAATCGGTCCAGCCGTTTACGATTCTATAAAGGACAAACATTCATTTTTATATTTATAGAAGATTAAATAAAAGAAAAGCCTTTTAATAAAGATGCATATTATAAGTATAAAAAATAAATAGGTAACATAAAAACCAATACATATAGTTAAATTATTAGCAAAGCAAAAGCGATTAAACGACAAACACAGTACGTTCACGTGTAGGTAACACGTGAACGAACATTACAAAAGTATAAGAATATATATTGCTTGCAAAAATTACTGAACGGTATTGGATTAAATAAGGCACAAAGATAGATTATTAGCTGAATTAACACAGGATAGAACCGGTGTGTCACAGAGAATACAACAGTTATCTTCTAGAAGTTATAGAGTGTTGTGAATATCGTTACAACAGATTTCTTGCCTTATTACCATAAGGGTAAAGAATTGAAAAACATACATATCATCACGCCAAGTCCCTAACGGGGTAGCCTGAGAGTATAGAGCGCCAGTTCTCTCTAGACTTACATACCTCTTGCGCCTCGTACACATTCATCAGTCTCTTCATACATGCTCGTCGGTTTCGAGTACTCTTGACGTTCCCGTCCTTGAGCGTCCGATCGATTTGATCTAGGTAGTTGGAACGTGGTCTTCCTCTGCCTCTTCTTGTACACACTTTCGCTTTGTATATGTTTCGTCAATCTTTGTATGTGTCCAAACCAACCTAACATGCCTTTCTTCATCTTTTCAATCACACCCCCGTTCACACCCGTTGATTTGAAAATCTCTTCATTGCGGATTCGATCTAAGATCGTTACTCCAAACTGAAAAAAAAACACAAAAATTGCCTGACTTGTCCCGACTCTACTAAACATAAGTGAAGAACGACTCTCTCGCAATTGTTTTTTCCAGATGACATTTGTATTTCGCGCCACAATCAACCTATGGTACGCGCCAGTTTTACTTGTTATCGTCTATGGTATCCCATAACAATATGCAATAAATACGATTCTTGGTTTCCGATTAATATTGTTTTATATTTGAGCATCATCTATGTTTATGCGTTGAAATAAATAAATTAAATTTATTAATAACTAATTTAAATGATTATAAAGGTCACAAATAACACTTGGTTAAATGTAAAAATAATAAAAACGCAAGTGAAGAACGACTCACTTGCAATTGTTTTTCCCAGATGACATTGGTACTTAGCGCCATAAAAAGCAATGGTTGAAAAACGTGCTTTTTTTTTATTTAACGCCTTGCGAGTGGAGTTTTATAAAATCCGTTCTTAGCTGACCTCTACATCGCGTAAGGAATACTCCTACCAAATTTCAAGTCAATCGGCCTTACAGTTCCTGAGATTTCGTGATGAGTCAGTTCAAAAATGGGATCTCCTATATATATATAGATAAATACATTGCTGCATATAAAACAGCAGATATAAAAAATATTTACCGTATTTCCACCTACTATTAGTAAGTAAGCAAATGAATAAAATCAAATCTTAATCACAAATACAATATTACATTTGATTCGTTTGATCGAACGCGCTAAGCACAGGAACTACATAACCGATTTGAAAAAAACTTTGTCTATAAATAGCCCAGTAATTGGTATGTAGATATACCATCATGTATCTACCTACCCGAGCGAACGGATATTACAATTTACGCTGGAGATATTGCGGGGCACATACATATGTCCAAATAAAGACAGTGCTTAACCCAAAAAGTTTTCAATAACCAAGGTTTTATATGGAGTGGATGTAATTTCATAATACAATATTAATTTCTACTCTTTCTGAGGGACTCGGAGTGATGAAATAATTATATTTATTTCCTTTCTTTTTCTATCTCTTTGCTTATCCCATGAGCACCAACGTGATTATATGATGATGTTTTTTCCCTTTACCGTCGATTTTTTTTCCATTCCCACTAAACTTGAACTAATTGATGCTTGCTCTTACAGCTTCTTGCTCTACAGATAAATAAACAATGAAATCCTTCGTCGCTTTCTTCGCTGTGCTGGCCGTGGCCGCCGCCAACCCGCTGCCCTTGGTGCAGATCATCGTGAACGTCGATGCTCCTGGCAATGTTCAGACCGTGGTTATTGACAAGCCCGTTCTCCCAGCGCCAGTGAACCCCGAGATTATCATCCCCGACCCCATTGTTCTCCCCACGCCCGTCCTCCCTGAGGTGATCATTCCAGAGCCAGTTGTTCTGCCCGAGCCTCAACTTCCCGAAGTCATCATTCCCGAACCAGTTTTTCTGCCCGAGCCTCAACTTCCCGAAGTCATCATTCCCGAGCCAGTTGTTCTGCCCGAGCCTCAACTTCCCGAAGTCATCATTCCCGAACCAGTTGTTCTCCCCGAGCCCCTACTTCCCGAAGTTATCATTCCTGCACCAGTTGTTCTCCCCGAGGCACAGGCTCCCGAAGTCATTGTCCCTGCACCAGTGGTCATCGCTCCCCTGCCTGTAGTCCTCCCGGCGGAGCTCAACTAACTCTTCAATCAACACATCAACACTCAAAGATCGGGTTCTGCAGTTCTAATGTCCAACGTACATGATGCGTCCCCTTTATCTGTTTTTCTAAATGTGTCAAAACGTATCAAGTTTCAGGAAAGTAATTCAATAAACTGATGTATTTTTGCGAGTCGCTTTATAAAAATAATATAATATATCCTCACGCCTTCCCACAAGGGTCCCCGAAGGGGTAGGCAGAGGTGTATAGGTAATACCCACACACCCACTTTCCGCCAGAGGTATATTAGGTGCCAACGTGACAGATGGCGAGTCCATCGCCGTTACTCAAGTACGACTAAACATACGCCTTTGAATTTCTTCTCAGACGTATGCAGGTTTGCTCTCGATGTTTTCCTTCACCGTAAAGCCTACCGCCAGTAAGCGAGTAGCCAGTAAGCCACCGTAAAAGTTGCCTGGGACGCAAAGGTCGCAAGTTCGAATCCCGACTGTACCAAAGAGTTTTTCTGAACTTAAGTACAGTGATTAGTTACACCACGAGCTTTACGGTGAAGGAAAACATCGAGAGGAAACCTGCATACGTCTGAGAAGAAATTCAAAAGGCGTATGTAATAGTCGTGCTTGAGTAACGGCGATGGACTCGCCATCTGTCACGTTGGCACCTAATATACCTCTGGCGGAAAGTGGGTGTGTGGGTATTACCTATACACCTCTGCCTACCCCTTCGGGAACCCTTGTGGGAAGGCGTGAGGATATATATATTATAAATCGTTATTATCATTGATAAATCTGACAGAAATTTAGAGAAAAACTGGAGTTCTACACCCTCTGCCTAAAATACTGAGCGTGATGCATTTATTATGGCGAATTAAAAGTAATATATCATATACATATTTTGTTTTGAATCTATTGTTGACTTCCTATGGTGCAGATATTTAGCAAATATATCAGAGGAAATAAACAATAATCAAAGTTTAAAACAAGATAATCTGACGGCTTAGTCGATTAATCTGATTCATTTACCTAAGCTATTGCTTTAATTGTATATAAAAGGACATCGTACTGTAGTAACTATAATCAGTTTTCACTGGACAATTGAAAAAGGTAAGCGAACATCATACAAATATTAATTATAAATACATTGCTGCATATAAAACAGCAGATATAAAAAATATTTTCCGTATTTCCACCTACTATTAGTACCTAAGTAAGCAAATTAATAAAATCTAATCTTAATCACAAATACAATATTAGATTTGATTCGTTTGATCGAACGCGCTAAGCACAGGAACTGGAATTTCTGGAACAAAACAGGATATTACAATTTACGCTGGAGATATTGCGGGGCACCTACATATGTCCAAATAAAGACAGTGCTTAACCCAAAAAGTTTTCAATAACCAAGGTTTTATATGGAGTGGATGTAATTTCATAATACAATATTAATTTCTACTCTTTCTGAGGGACCCGGAGTGATGAAATAATTATATTTATTTCCTTTCTTTTTCTATCTCTTTGCTTATCCCATGAGCACCAACGTGATTATATGATGATGTTTTTTCCCTTTACCGTCGATTTTTTTTCCATTCCCACTAAACTTGAACTAATTGATGCTTGCTCTTACAGCTTCTTGCTCTACAGACAAATAAACAATGAAATCCTTCGTCACTTTCTTCGCTGTGCTGGCCGTGGCCATATGTGTTCAACTCGAGTATATACCATACACGTAGAACGCCATGGTAGCACGATTCAAAAAGTAACGCCAACCCGCTGCCCTTGGTGTAGATCATCGTGAACGTCGATGCTCCTGGCAATGTTCAGCCCGTGGTTATTGACAAGCCCGTTCTCCCACCTCCAGTGAACCCCGAGATTATCATCCCCGACCCAATTGTTCTCCCCACGCCCGTCCTCCCTGAGGTGATCATTCCAGAGCCAGTTGTTCTGCCCGAGCCTCAACTTCCCGAAGTTATCATTCCCGAACCAGTTGTTCTGCCCGAGCCTCAACTTCCCGAAGTCATCATTCCCGAGCCAGTTGTTCTGCTCGAGCCTCAACTTCCCGAAGTCATCATTCCCGAACCAGTTGTTCTCCCCGAGCCCCTACTTCCCGAAGTTATCATTCCTGCACCAGTTGTTCTCCCCGAGGCACAGGCTCCCGAAGTCATTGTCCCTGCACCAGTGGTCATCGCTCCCCTGCCTGTAGTCCTCCCGGCGGAGCTCAACTAACTCTTCAATCAACACATCAACACTCAAAGATCGGGTTCTGCAGTTATAATGTCCAACGTACATGATGCGTCCCCTTTATCTGTTTTTCTAAATGTGTCAAAACGTATCAAGTTCAGGAAAGTAATTCAATTAACTGATGTATTTTTGCGAGTCGCTTTATAATAATAATATAATATATCCTCACGCCTTCCCACAAGGGTCCCCGAAGGGGTAGGCAGAGGTGTATAGGTAATACCCACACGCCCACCGCCAGAGGTATATTAGGTGCCAACGTGACAGATGGCGAGTCCATCGCCGTTACTCAAGCACGACTAAACATACGCCTTTGAATTTCTTCTCAGACGTATGCAGGTTTCCTCTCGATGTTTTCCTTCACCGTATAGCTCGTGGTGTGACTAATCACTGTCCTTAAGTTCTGAAAAACTCATTGGTACAGTCGGGATTTGAACTTGCGATCTTTGTGTCGCAGGCAACTGCTCGAACCACTCGGCCACCACGGCTATTATTATATTACATATACGAGTCGCTTTCATTCTAAATATTACCTTAGATTATAATGTTTCGATGAATCCGATGTATCGTGGAATAGATTATGTCCGCATTCGACGGATAGAACCTCCTTTCTAGTTGTTAGACGGATAAAACGATTAGCGAATTAGGAACAAAACTAACAGTGGATGATGAGCAATCAGACTATTTGTATCAACATCATTGATTGGGGACGACCTGGGACCACAATTTTACTAGTGCATTTATTTCATATCTTCACCCCACAAAGTTTTTATACCCCACAAAGGGGTATAACAGGCAGAGGTGTAACACGCCGGAGATATATTTAGGTGCCAACATGAGCGATAGCGAGTCCATCGCCGTTTCTCAAGCGCTTCTCTTTCGCTTTCGCTTTCTCAAGCAAGGATTCGAACTTGCTATCTTTGCGTCGTAGGCGAACCACTCAGCCACTTCGGCTCTTATTTCTTCTTCATATTACCTTAAAATGTTTCAATTATAAGTCGCGTATAATTAAAAACAACAACAGAAATGTGGAGTATGTGTGGAAATATCCCAAGTGCATTGACATTCAGGAATGAACGCACCAAGACTTTATGTCTAGAATGTCCGAGAAGAAGCTAAAAATATGTCTGACTCATACGTATCTAGTCACTTACATAGTGGCAATGCCAAGGGTTGAATGGAAAATAACCATCCTTGAGTATTTTTTATTTGGACGGGATGACGCACAGCGGTAAGCTTTGCGTCATTCGTTTCGTTACGAAGCCCTTCGGTTACAAAAAATCCGTGCTTCGGGTTACTTTGTAAGTAGGAACAAGTTGCTTTGTATTAATAAGCTAAGTATTTTCCACTGAGGTTTTTGGATTCCGTATCCATAAAAAAATATGTGGGTGTAGGCTGATGACACGAAACAAGGAAATTGTTGCTATTAAGAAATTCAACAATATTTAAGCTTGGCTAATGCCTTTTTTTTAGTTCTCATTTTATGCACACACGTATAAAAGAAATATATATATAACTTATTATGAAGTTTTTTCGGTGATGTAGAGCACAAATCTACACCAATTTATTCAAGTATTATAAATAGTATCAAGTAATAGTATAAAATATAACGACGCGTCATCTCACAATTTGCGCCTAAACGCTGGCAAGACTAAGGTTCTGGTATTCGAAAGAGATGAACAAGTGACCGAGTGTGCAATATCGGTAAATGGGCAAATTCTAGAGCAAGTGAATGAATTTGTATATCTTGGAAGCATGTTCACACGAGATGGAAAGTATGAAAAATATATTGAAAGAAGGATAACTGCCGGAAATAAGGTGAATGGAGCCATGTCGGCGTTGATGGGCAGTAAAAGTCTGAGCAAGAATGCTCGAGTTGCTGTCCACAACGCGATATTGGTACCTACCTTATTGTATGGCAGCGAATCCTGGGTATGTCAGAGGAAGTATAAAAATAGCTTGAATGCAGTCGAGATGCGATCTCTTCGAAAAATGTGCGGCGTAACGATATTAGATCGAATCCGCAATGAAGAGATTCGCAAATCAACTGGCGTGAATGAGGGCGTGATTGTAAAGATGAAGAAAGGCATGTTACGTTGGTTTGGACACATAGAAAGGATGAGTGAAGAAAGATTGACGAAACAGATATACAAAGCAAAAGTGTGTGCAAGAAGAGGCAGAGGAAGGCCACGTTCCAACTACCTGGATCAAATAGATCGGACTCTCAAGGACGGGAACGTTAAGAGTACTCGAAACCGACGAGCATGTATGAAGAGACTGATGAATGTGGACGAAGCGAAAGAGGTATGTAAGTCTAGAGAGAACTGGCGCTCTATACTCTCTGCCTACCCCGTTAGGGACTTGGCGTGATGATATGTATGTATGTATGTATGTATGTATCTCACAACTAGGCCCCAAATATTTTACTGTTCGTAAGAAATTTATAAATAACCAGAAAAGAGAGTAGAATATATTTACAAAACAATGTATTTATAAAAATATATTTCCATTTCCCAAAACTGACGAGCATGTATGAAGAGTCTGATGAATGTCAATAAGCTATGTAAGTCTAGAGAGATCTGGCGCTCTATACTTTCTACCTACCCAGTCAGGGACTCGGCGTGATGGTATGTATATATGTATATTTCCATTAGGAAGTTAAATGAATGAGTCACTCGACTTACCCAGATTAAAAAATAATTGTGATGGGCTTCGGCACCCTGGCTGTACGTGATGTTCACACACGCTTTGCTTGTCTTTTTTTAGTTGAGAATGCTAGTATAAATAGCATATGTATAAATTGAAGCAAAGTTTAACAATTTTAATTTTAAATAATAATCTTTTTCACATGATACGTTCATTCCTTATGAATGCTGTAAGTAATATCAAATGGTTAACAATAAACCGCAATTTTTGCTGCAAGTAAAAGAGTGTCAAAACACAGTTTTTACTGAATTACAGCAAATGAAATACGTAAAGTTTAGACCTAGAACATTCGACACAGAAAAAAACTGAATCTAGTTGTGTATTCAGTCTACTTACACCAATCTTGTTATTTACAGCAAATACGTTTTCTGACGTCAATATGGTAGGTACTCATTATATAGATACTCAATGTATATAAATCGCGATGCAATTTTAATTGGTTCCTCAGAGCAAGTCACGTTGATACGGTGTAAAAATAAGTAATATAAGTATAAAAAAAATTTATCCTACTACAATTAAAATGTGACATTATGTATACGGTTATATATCATTACCGTGGTATGGATGTTTGTATAACAGTAAATTTCACTAAATTTATGAAATGAATGAATAATATTAATAATTTAATAACCTTAAAGAACAGAGGTAAGCTTTTAAGCCTTTAAAAATGCTTATAGTAGGATAATAGCGATTCAATTACGGGTAACACCGCAGGGCGCAGCTAGTATACAATATAGTATTCGAGGTCACAGTACACTCACCACCTATGTGACGTCATTCAAGAATAATGAATACCAACGGGGACAGAACAGGTTCTTCGAAAGCTTCTAAGAACTGGACATTTTGTACCTACACCTGTCCCATCTGACGCACAATTCAAATAGCCTACCTGCGGCAAATTGGAGCCATCAATTATCGAGAGTTTTACGTTTTGCTTCCATTTCCCAAAAACACACACACACACACTAACCTACAACCGATTTCCGCGCTGATGCGCAAAATAACAATTTTACTAAAATTCAAATGTACCTACATAAATGTTAACTTTTTGTAATATTTCCTAAAAATGACAACTTTTGTTCTCTCTTTCCAGCCACCTTGTTTTTGTTACAAAATATTGTATAATATTATTTTGTATACCATAATATACCATATACCATACATCCTACTGGAGGTGGAGGCAAACAACTGTCACACAGTTTTATACTATTGCAGTTGTTTACGAACACAACAAATTGTACCTTTTTATTGTTTTGAATAAATTCTTTAATTCTCTTTAATTTCATTTACTCTTAAGTCTACCAAGGAATTGGTATCGATAGTTGCTAGCGTGCTTATACAAAGTATCCTGTCGAAAATGCTTAGCGAATAGCAGTTTCATCCACGTACCGCTCTGTACTTACTACAGAATTTTTTAAACTTACGTAACGTAATGTACATATAAATATGTAACCAATAATACGCACAGGCCCATGATAAGCGGTTACCGTAATATAGATTAATGCTATCACTCAAACAATATATGGTACTCAATACGGACTTTCATAGTATTCTTATATACATTAATATTAGTACATCTAGTTATTGGACTAAATTAATCCACCACCATCATCACCAAATTAATTGTTGGTTAGTTTTTTTTTATGTTGAATTACATACTTTTTAACACGCTTTTATTAGCTTCATACGTATGTTAGTATGTGAAGGAAATTATGAACATGATTTTGGCCTCCTCAATACGCCGGATTTTGACATACTTATCAGGGACCGATGACAATTCAATATTAGAAAATAAATAATAGTTTAAAAAACACGCTGTTATTAGAAAATCCAACAAAAAAAAATTAATTCATTTGAATCAAGAATAATGTAAATAAGAAAATAAATTATTTATATAATAATCATAAATTATTATTTTGTATAAAAAGGCTGGGGGTGCCTTTTAAGATATTATCAAATATATAAATGCATTGTTCATAATTCAAAATTCTTTCAATTAGCGCACTTTTCTTTTGTTTTTTTCTTCTATGCCTTATTTCGAGGACAATGGTGTGGGTTTAACATTTACCATTATATTTTATTTATAATTTCTTCTTGTAGACCCTTGTAAACACGAGTATTTGTACCTTAGTCTTGGATGTCCTATGTATTTATGTATACATCTATCTATTTAAGTAAATATATCATTGCCTAGTTATCATAACACAAACTTTGCTTAATTTGGGACTTGGTCAATTTGGGCGGAATTGTCCCAGGTATTTAAAAAAAAAAAATCCATCTCGTAGGGTTTAGAGAGCGTTTGCGATTTAAGCGCACAAAAATATGTTAGTAACGACATCACATGACAAATCTTTGTTTTCAGCTTTTCTGTATGTATGTATTATCCATGTAAACCTTCCTCTTGAATCACTCTATGTATCGCTGAAAACTGCATTAAAATCCGTTGAATAGTTTAAATAGATAGATAAATATATAAGCTATATAAAAAAAATATCTAAGCGAACAGACAGCGGAAGCGACTTCATTTTATACTAAGTAAAGATTACAATGACAAATAGGTAGGCTAGAAAAATTTGAAGGTTGCATGTGTGCAGCCGAGCGCGTTAATGATATCGAGATGTGTTTCAAGTAGATAATACATGAATGCAGAGGTCACGCTATCACTCGATGTCTTCGCCCACGCTAACCTTGCCCTAGTTCACCCGACCTTCTCTCATTGATCTAACGAGCAACAAACGCCTATCGCAGCGCGTTATACATAGGTATTCATTAGTCGCATTCGTTGGCCCACTGTGTTAATTGACTCGAATTCCCATAAGGAAGGATCAATGTCATCTATTGTTGGGATGTTGTTGCACTTTGTTTTTTAACGAACAAAAAACTGACGACGTAAAAAAAGTCCTACACTTTGTTTGAGTACGGACATATATAATGTCTGGGAACATTTTTTCAAGTGATTAATATTGTAGCATTAGCTCTGGCATTTGTTAATGGGCAATTTGATCCGTGAATGTTAGATGTGGCTACATATTTGGCACAAAGAATATATGCCTGAGTGCCAGCTTTTTGTAGTTCCTAAGTCTATAGTCTGAAATGAATGAGGTCCCAGGTAAATAAAGGGTAGCGTTACCCTCCCTCAACATTGGAGTGTATCCTTTTCTAAATAAATTGTTTTTTTTGTACCAAAAAGGTGACAAAAGACCATGCGGTCTGTGTGTTGTCTCTGTACACTGCCGTCTGTATTCCTATGCTATGGCAGATTCACTATGAAAACTGTATGCCTATTTTCTATGAATTTCCTATAGGTAATACATATTGCCTGGCCGCGATTTATTTAAATGAAATGTTTTTCTGGAATACAACTGATACTTCAGTACTGTGTATCCAAAATTATTGTTGATGATTCCACGATGAACGGTTAAGTAAAAGTACTCAACAATTCATCATGTGAAAGCGTAACATACAAACATTCACATTTACAATATTAGTCGGCAAGGCTACCTACCGCATTAACATATTGTGTCTTGCTGCAGGCATTATCTTCAATTACAAAAATATACGATTCTAAATGTAATCTCTTGTGTGTCAAATCTATGTTATAATACTAACAAAACAAAACATTATGACACAGTCATCGTATCATGCGGTATTACAAAGAGTAACAACTGCCAAATTATACATGTAATTACAAGATGCAGATTTGCTACTGTCGTTGCGCTCAGTTGGTACCTAACCTACTGGACGTATAAGTAATTTTTTGTAAACTTAGACAGTCAGACGTCGCTAGAATATTTTACAAGTAAATTGATTTCAAGCTTACATTTGAATTATGTGACTTTAACTGTAGCCTTAAATAGTATGACGTGCTTTTATATAAACTAGCTGGGTCCCGCGATTTCACCCGCGTTGAATTAGAATATACGTATGGTATGTTACATATAACTACAAAGAATTGAATATTTCTCATGCTACGTAACATTAATTATTTAGCATTCCGCAGGTGAAAGAATACTTCAAATTTGTTATGCAGTTTTTGAGTTGAACCATTACAAACAATTTCCAAGCATACAAACAATCAAACCTTTCCTCTTAATAATATAATATAATATTATAAATATAATATAAGTCTAGATGAAAAGCACAGCGTGCCCAGGTGCAACGCTAATTCATCTCAGCTTTCCGTCCGCATGAGTGGGGGTACTCGCGCGGGGCGTGAAAGCACCGCGGTCGTGCGCCTGCGCCGCTAAGTGTGCCACGCGGGTCGACGAACGCCGGCCTAGACCCACATACGACAATTGGGCCACAATCAGCGACAGTATAGCGAGCGCGTTGACCCCGCGCGGTGAAATGCCCATCTCTCTCCTTCACACTCTTTCTCTCGACGTCAATTTGCGAGCTACGGCTTTCCCATCGCAGAGTCGGCATACGCCCGCACTTAGTTCATGACGCACCCGACTATCATAATAGTATATTAGTATATAATTAGTATATTCATAGTGAACATTTATTATGCAGCCAGCATCCTATTTACACATTGACTTCATTTAAACAGAAAAAGAACATAGATATGTAAAATTTACTTTTAGGTTTCTAAACACTAACAGTATAAAAAACAGTAGAGCATGGCAGATAAAAAAACCTCAATTTTATTAGAAATTATTACTTATACGGATACACTTAACATTTAATAATACTATTCATCAAAATTTATTTATTATTCATCAAAGGAGCCGTGGTGGCCGAGTGGTTCGAGCAGTTGCCTGCGACGCAAAGGTCGCAAGTTCGAATCCCGACTGTACCAATGAGTTTTTCTGAACTTAAGTACAGTGCTTAGTCACACCACGAGCTTTACGGTGAAGGAAAACATCGTGAGGAAACCTGCATACGTCTGAGAAGAAATTCAAAGGCGTATGTATAGTCGTGCTTGAGTAACGGCGATGGACTCGCCATCTGTCACGTTGGCACCTAATATACCTCTGGCGGAAAGTGGGTGTGTGGGTATTACCCATACACCTCTGCCTACCCCTTCGGGGACCCTTGTGGGAAGGCGTGAGGACATTTTTTTTATTCATCAAAATTGTACGTCGAGCATATTTAAATTCTGTGCCAATATTGCATACATCATACAATTATGGACGTATCGTGTCGGACCGTTGATGTTTGTTTTCTCTCGCTCGCATGTGACCATTCTAACTATTCCACGGAACTAACAAAGAAACTGTCATTAAAATATCAAGTAATACGAGAGACTTCACTCATTTTCCTTTAATAACCACTTAGATATATTGGCTACATAGGCTGGTTCAAAGAATAGCAATGTACGATGTGAGCGAACGGCATGTGCAGCCGGCGCATAGAGCGTAGCGTGATGCGCGGCGTGAGCCTATAAATACCACGTGACCGATATAACATTCGATTTTCACTTTCAGGTAAACTTGTATCAAACATTTTATGACTATGTCAGAGGGCCAATGTTACCAAAGTATTTCGGTTTAAATAATCACTTGCAAAGTGACAATTACAAGGTCAACTCCTGGTTCAATTAGTGTTACTTGTTGCAGTAGGAAAGGTTCATTCAGGAGTATTCATATTCGTATTTACGTTTCAATAGAAATCAAGTTGAAAGTATACCTGAATATATGTGTCAATTGCTTCGTGTAATCTCGAGGCAGCTTATATCTATGCGGATAGGTCTCCAGCGGGTACAACCACATATTATACCATGTTACCGCGACTATAGCAGTAATTATCCTAGAGTACTAAACGCATATAGACGTCACATGACAATAGCAAGTCAAGTTAAGTACGAGTTCATTACACGTAAAGAGGAATCAGCAGTGAACTTATCCTCTGTATATTTGTTCAAGTACAGTGATTGTTGCGTTTTTGTATCCATTAATTAAGTACTGAGCGCCTATTTTTATCTTCATTCAGCAAAGAGTGCTCAAATACACTTTGATAGCAATGATAATTCTGGCAGTGCGCGTGAAACAACGAATAAAAGCGAACGGAAAAGAAAGTAAAAATGAGTGCATTGATATAAGAACTAGGCAAACATGTAGTGTACCGAGAAAAGTGTGTGAACGAATGCAGCGCTTCATTTAGCCCATCTACGGAGGAAAAGTAATGGTGAACGAACTGGAAACGGCACAGATTGGGAGCGGGTATTGTCTCGGGCCCCGACAACACGTTCCCGCGCCTCGTGCACTTGTATTGCACATTTTTCCCCTACTTCTTCACTTTCTTCCTATGTACACTTTCTAGGCTTCATGGTGAAATGTCTACGCTTTCTAACGTAACACTAGTGCAAGTTTTTCTTACCGCCTGCCATTTGTAATGAAAACGAGTTGTAGTTTCATTGATTCTACGTTTATCCATTCAAGGTATGGTTTTTGTACTTGCACTCTTATTTGTGAGCCGCCGGGTACACATGCATCGGGGAAATCGTATTAAATAGTTGTTCACATAAAAGATGAAAGTAGCGCCTGTTGATCTGCAAAAGTAACATCTCGCGTCGCATGTCTCACTTAGTAGAGTTCGTATTTAGGTCATCGTCTCTGTGGAGGCTTGCTCTGGAAATCTGCATAGACGGATGTCGGTGCTATTAGATATTGTGAGTTTCTCTATCGGAGAAACTTTCGGAGTGAGCGAAGTGTGTCGGCTGCGGGCCGGGCGGTGGTCGTGCACCCACGGAAATGGGTCCGCGACAATAAACTATGGAGCCTGTCTATGTAGGCCATCGGCGAGGACTGCGAGCGCGGGATCGCCGTCGCTCGTCCCTTGTTCACGCTGCTATGCAAATAGCTAGGAACTTTCTTCCGGCGCTCGGCGTGCTTGTAAGAGGGCATTGTAACGATTTCTCCTGCACCAGCGCACAGCTGTTGTCATCCCGAAGCATGTTTGTCGTGAACTTTATAAACCAATGGGTACTAAACTGCCGATGGGCAAGAAATTGTAAGCTTACTAAAAAATATATTCTGTTTTTTTTATAATTTAGTGCACATGAGATCCATCTAGTATTTAAAGATAACTTTTGTACGTTACTAAATAATTTCTCAAAAGCTAATTAATAATTACATATTTTATAAGGAATTCTGATTGTGTATTTTGGATTTAAATACGTCTCAAAAGTGGTCCTATAATAGTTTGAATAAAGTCCGGCGCGAGACCACGACCCGCGCAACACAGGCGCACGCGCCGCTGCTGCGGTAACCTACATGGAGAGCGTTGATCTCTTTGTTTGTAAACATAGCTTTGCCGTCGCTACTGACGCCCTGCGCTCATGATATAACGATATAACTAACTTTACTTAAATATCAAAACGTATACCGCTATATCGCTAGGATGTACATATAAAAAATATTTTTGTCGCCAACTGCAACCTATAAAAGTCCATTAGATATTTGACATCCTTTTTTTAGCAAACAACGTATTTTTGATAAATCAAATCTTACTTACCTATAAGTAAAGATGATATACTCCTAATTTAAAAAGTAATTATAAATATTTGGTTAAGAATACGCTCGATTGCCTTTTGAGCCGTCACTTTTGAGTTTTTTCACAGTTAATGTAAGAATTCTCACGCAGTGCGCGCTTTGGTTGATCCTTCTCAGTTTGTAGACCGGCTTTCCGAAGAGCGAGCATTTATGCAAATAAAACACAAGCTTTAAATATTTCATCAAATATACTAAGCATGCCAAGGTCTTACTCCCAGCTTCAGTAAGGAGGATTGTTTATGGTTTTAATAGACCGTTGTATATGAGAGAATTATTTATTATTAATATTCTCAAATCCCCAAAGTGGTGGACAGAGGTAATAGCACCTTCTTTCTCGCGAGCAATAAGAATAGGTATCAACGTGACAGATGGTGAGTCTATCGAAATCTCTCAAGCAGAAAATTACATACGACTTTGAATTAATGTTTTATCGTATGCAGGTTTCCTCACACTGTTTTCGGTCTCGTTGTAATGGTCTGTTAAATGACTATACTTAAGTAAAAAAAATCATTTTTGGAAAAGACTACCGGAGCCTGAATCTGCTCCAAAATTTGCTTTTGGCCTTTTTACTACTGGCTATTACGATTCTGAAATTCAGTAGCGAAATATATAGTTCACATCATTCCCTACAAATGTACATTTACCAATAAAACTTTACCGTGACTAACTGACAGATAAGGCACAGCCGAAACCGCTACATTTAGCATGAAATCATTCACAGACTCTTTTGCAACGTACCCAAAACAGGTATTGAGATTCAGAACAATAATGCAAAAACTTTTTTTTTATGAATATTTTTCCCAATTGAGCTGAGTTATTAAATTTAATGCAAACATACATATATGCATATCCTGCCGAATCCCTCACGGAGAATGCTATGATAAATTTTAAGTTTATTATATGCACAACACAACTGTTATAAACGTGAAAGTTTTCAGTACATCTGCTACTCATATACATAGAAACGGTTGAATGGATTAGTATTAAATTTGAAATAAAGAAATAATATTTATGACTTGAATGAATTTGCACAAAAGTATCACCGATACTGGTAAACAAAGAGTCAAAATACACACTAGTGATCTGCTACTTCGGTGTCATAGTAGGCCGGTGAGTGCCCTAGTAGGAGCGCTGACAATACGTGGGTATCACTAGCAGGTTACTTAATCTAACAGCCTCTTTAATGATCTCTGGAATACTTAATCATTGAATCAGGAAACATTACAGTAGATCCTTTATAAGCTATTTCAAAGTAGCGTATTTCATTGTGAAGGGTTAGTGACATTGCAACCTATATTTATATTGGTGAGCGTTTAAGTTACGCAGTTTCTTGCTAGTAGCATCTGATGGTCAGGGTAAGGTCTTATCTAAGTAAAAGAGGTCAGCGTGTAAATATATATATATAGAGATACATACATACATATCGTCAGGCCGAGTACTTAGAGAGCGTGGAGGGCAAGTCCGGCTCAGTTCGTCCGTTACTGATTTTATTTCGCCAGTTAAAAGATATAATTGTTGTAATAGACAAACACATAGTTTCTGATAGACATTATTAATTCATCCACCTTAAAACTAAGATAAAAATAATTTTAGATACCTACCAAATATTCATAGATACGCAAAACAGAAATTACTTACTTCCTTTTTTTTTTTATGTAACAGGTTATAAAAGAGTTGTTAATGCCTATTATTGTAGATGTACATATTCATACTAATTTTAGATATTTAGAATTTTAGATCTTTGATGTACCTTAGAAAATATAATGTATCTTCTTAACTTCGTTGTAAATGTAAAATATGTTAACATATTTCATAATTGAACACGAAGACAAACTTGTGATAAGTTACTTTGTGACCAACCAAATAAAACAAAATATATAATTAAACCACCATTATTGAAATTCCGAAATCAGCTTTATTACATACGACATACTGGATTCAGAGTTGAGATAGTCCTAAGTATGTATGATTTTTTACATATTTAAGATATATAATAATACAAGCGTTATACCAACCAGTGACTGCCTCAGAACGTGCAGCTGTAGTGTATACCTGCCTTAAACTTGCCTTACTAAATCCGCATTCCTCTTCGATGAGAACTGGCACCTTTCATATCATAATTTTAGTTTGACAAATCTGACGGAGCTTATTATCCTACCTACGTATCCTGGCTCACGTAATCAGCTCGCTAGATTAAGTATTGTCTTAGCTAATGCAAACTTTGCATTTGTTTGGCTTAAACGAAATGAGCCGTCCAAATATTACATTACATTGTTTTAATAACAACGCAACACTCCGTGAGCATTCACAGAGCACGAGATATGACCTCAATACTTGAATATTTATTCACACGCCTTACGGCATTGATCCATGACTTATGAAGCTTTGTATAATCCTACGACTTAGATGTACAAATAAATAGTTCACAGTGACGTGACGTTTAGTACAGTACAGTGCCTATATTAGGGCATAGATCTTTAGGAATATAAAGCGGTTAAACCAATTGAAATTGCCTTATGGCCGTCAAACTGCGTCGACCGTCAAATCTAACACAATTACGTCAAGCAGCCACGCCTATGAACCTAAAGATCGGATCCCTTCACATTGTGTCGGGTCATTGAACCGGTAACGTTCTGCTCCTTCAAAGAATGCAAGGACACCGATGGGCCGATGGGCGCGCGAGTGCCTCCGCGCTAGCCGCCCGCAGCGTTGGCGCCGGCCGGCACGATGCCTCAAGCATAACCCTTAAACGTTCAACTTTGCGTTGCGAGATCGGCTCGCTACCAAATATCAATATTTCGAAACTGCCATTTAAATACATTAACACAGCCTTATACGTACAGCAACATTGTGAGGAACAGCGAGACGATTTTTACGGGACATTATTATCAAAGTATTATTTCGAATAGAGTTAAAATCTTTACTAATGTATTAAAGTGTGGGTATGTCCCGATTGACTGACAGATATCTTCGAAACTACTTCAATTTGATGAAAGGTTCTTCAATATTTGTAGAAAAAAAATTGTACCGGAGTTCATTTACTTCAGAAATTACACGTTTTGTGTGAACTGACTTGAATCGAGGTATAAATATACTTACTGCATTATGGAGGTTGATTCACAATTCAATATTGTGTACATGTTTATTGGGAATGCTGATTGGCGCCAAGTGGATCAATAAAAAAAGTTTTATTGCAATTTCATTATAATATACGTTAAGAAAATATTACAGTACAGTAAATAATAAATGTTTACGTGCAATCGAATGTCATGATAAAATACCGCAAGTAGATTTATAAGACCTTGCAATATTTATCACGCGTCATTGATATAAAATTAACGAACAAACAATTACTTTTTAAACCGATTATCTCGCACCTAGCCAGCACATTAATAAGAGGAACAGAGTTTTATTGCGGTAATACATCACAAGAATACACGCCAAAGTCGTGTGTTCTTACCTATCCGCCAGCCCAATATATTTAAAGCGCCTACCTGTTCCAACAGGTATACACTATTTCATCTGTATCGCGATAAGGCTCTCTCTGGAATTTATAAATAGCTCGATCACCCATGCCCATTATTCTAAGAATTTCTCGACTATTGTGCTACAGCTGCCAGCTGAGGGTAAAATCCTCTGAGACGTTGACCCTAAGGATAAGTCGACCACCTTTTTCACGCATACTAAAAATAAAAAAGGAAGCCGTATACCTGGGACGCGAGAGTTCCAGACTGCACTTGCGGAACAGATAAAAGGAATAAAATACATATATTAACTGGTTCAGCGACCGGACTACGAGTCAGTTGGAGGCGATGGCCGCTCATGCTTTAATGTTGTCCATCCCCAATGAGATTGAAAGTAAAAAGGAGGTGAGTTTGCGGTTCGATTGAGATCTGGTTCAGAGCACTCATTGATAAGTGACTCTCATTGATGATTACATTGCACCAAAGGCGATTGCGCGTTGGGTCATAGATCTGGGCTGAAGTTATTGACATGAGTAAAACAAATATTGAGTTGTATGAATGTTTCTATCGCTAATTAATGTTGAGGCGAGTCAATAAGTCACATATTGGGTTTTTATCTTAAAAAAAAATATTTATACAGGTTTCCTTGTTAGCCACCGGGTATGATCCCGATGGTTACTCGTTAAAAACGAACTGCAAACTAAAACTTCTTCTAATGCTCACGTCTTCCTACTGGGTTACTTACGGATTTTCAGCAATTTTGCCAACGTCAATCACGTTTTTGATTACATCTAAAAAGTATGCAGGTTTTGTTTCGATGCTTTCCTTGACCGAAAAGCTTGTGGTATGATTAAGCAGTGTAGGTACTTACTTACTTACTTTGGCCGGAGGCCGGACGGTATGTCTCTGATGCCATGGAGGATGGGTCGGCCCTTAGTGTGGGACGCTACGTGTGTCGATACACTGGCTCCTTCCCATCTTCCTGACACATCGGTGGCGGCCGGCGCCGCTGCTGCTCAGCAGAAGTGCCTCAAGCGCCGTAAGTATGCCTGTCTCGGGTCAGGTTACATATTTGCTGCATTTGCGGTTGAAACTCTGGGGCCTTGGGGTCCTGAGGCTCACCATCTTTTTAAAGAGGTCTCGCGCCGTCTAGTCGAGGCCTCTCGTGACAGGCGGGCTGGAACATATCTCGCTCAGACAATCAGCATTGCTATCCAGCGTGGCAATGCTGCTAGTCTTCTTGGCACGTTGCCTCGGGATACCGATTTGGGACAAATATTTTATCTGTAAGTAGTTAGTTTCAACTGTTCTTTGTAAATATTATTAATTGTTGTTATTGTAAATAAATAGTCTTAGCTTAAAAGATAATTCTTACACATAAAATATATCACACCGAAATATCCGTTTTACCTACTATCCTCAATATCATTAAAATATGTAAGTAAAGGAAATTAAAAGAACCATATATAAGTATCAGTTTTCTTAGATCCTCCTATTATTGATTCAAGATCCATAACATTTAAATTTATATGTATATGCATACGACATCACTATGATTAAATCGTATTCTCATTTATTTTCCGTAATCTTAAGGTTGGATGTTTTTCGTATACTCACATTTTAATTTCACTGGCCAGTTATTAAGATATTTGAATCGACCGTTAATTAGTTGGTACCGTTCGACCTTTCTGGTTTTTTATAATTTCGCTGACATAGTTAATCCCTAGTTTTTGCATAAGACTTGGAGATTGTAGATACTTTTCTTTGCTCTCAAGACCTTGCAACAGCCATATTTGAAGTTATTCTATAGCTTACACTTTTCAATGAAATTACATTGTCGAAGTTCTAAGCTACGCGTATTTCGAACAATTCTGTTAATTTTTAGCATCTTTAATCCCCAAACAAATTTTCAGGCATTTTTGTAAAACATTATATGATAAAATATTAGTTATTATAATCATGGGTATATGCGCAACTATTGTTCACTACTCCCAGTGTACGCTATTATAGTTCTCACGCAAATCTCAAGTTTTGTAATTAAGTAAATTTTTAAAGCATCTTTTTCCTGTTATTGTGCAACTTGCAAGAACGTTGATAGGTATCTGAAGGGGAAAATATGCATTTTTCGACTCAAGGTTAAACGTTCAAATGCATTTGTTTATAAGTCGGAAATAGCACGGTAGGAACACAAAGATTAAATTTTCACTATTCGACAATTGTATACGGAATTCTGTTTGTGACTTGTCCTGTTTCATCCGATAAAACATTAAATGGCCTTTAAAATGGTAGGCGGGCAGTTGAGCGGCCGACCACCTTACGCTCACCTTGCAAAGTGTCAGTATCACTGGATTGCGGGATATTTGTGCGATGGATGAATGAGAATAGCAGGAGAGTCCTCTTCCCATCTGTACACTCAGGGTTCTGGAGCCGGCTGGAGACTTCTCCATTTAACATATAGAATACAGGGTGTCTCAGAAATAAGAACAGTTGTCTTCTAGAGGTTATAGGATGTTGCGAATATATCCTCATGACGATGCAATAAAACAAATAATTCCAAAGAGAACTCAAAGCCAATATTATTAGAGTAAAGGTAATTGCGAAACGCGTTTTATTGTTTTTGTTTCAGAGACATTGAATAAGATAAAAACTTAGCTAGATTGTAACAAGAAATCTCACTTAATGAGTAGCTATCGGCGCAGTAAGACATGTCATATTAAATATAAAATATGGAATAACTTATCTGCCTTATTATGAATAGATCTACTCTGCGGTTGGATATGTGTAAAATTAAATTAAATTGGTAGATTTTCTATCTGCAATAAAACAAATCCATAATCTCTGTATGCCGAATTTCATTTAATTCCTTTCAGTATTTTTTACCTATAAGGAGGAAGACATTAATATGATTTTGTGAATGGATGTAAACGAGTTTACGAGAACGTTATTAATTGAAAGGTTTTGCGCTCATCGAAAACATCTAAAATTCATTATTAGCTCATCGATATTACAAGCTGTTATTGATTTTCTAAGTCGTGTTTTTTACACGTATTGTATTATCGTTTTTTTTTTTACAGTGAGTAGTTATATACGCGTATTATGTGTAGGAGTATAGGGTGTGTAGTATTTGTTTAAGTTTTTATATCATTTGCTATTATGGCTTATGCCTGGTGTAGGATAAGTTTTGTCTGGAATATCAGTATAAATAAATAAGTTTAAGTCCCGACTGTATCAATAAGTTCTTTCTCAATTTATGTAAGTGATTAATTACACCACGAGCTTTAAATTTTTTTTTTAATTTAAAAGATCGGGAGGAAACCAGAATAGGATTGAAAATAAATTTAAAAAGTGTATCAGTCCCGTTGACACGTTAATATATCTCCGGTTAAAAGGTATGTAAGCAAAGGCGTGAAAGGCTATAAAAAGTGAAAACTCAGGAACAGTTTTCTTAATGAGCGACCTAGTCTACCAAAATTTTTCAATACGAGATACTATGAGCATGATGGCCGGTGTGTGTTTATGAATTCCAAATAGTGTTGAATATTTTCTCAAACATATACACACGATTTCTCGTCGTGTTTTCCAACGTCGTAAAAGCTCATGCAAATAGTAGTTGTACTTATAGTTGTGACAAACTCATTGGTATTAACCGGGGATTAACCACGCACCTTCATATGAAAGGCAACTTAATTACATACACTCGTGTCAGAAGCAAACAGGCAGGTATAAAATTCCGTTATTCAAATTCAGAATGCTATGCTTACATTTTACTGTTCCAATATAAAATGATTTTCCGGAAATTAGGTATCATTTGAATAAAATGCTCTTATATATGACCTTCGCGGTGCAGCATTGAAATGCTTGATATATTGTGCTGTCAAATACAAGGGCAATCCTGGCCGATTGTCATAATATTTGATTCTTTACTCATGATAACCATTGGTGGCATGATACAATCGACAAGGTTACGGATACATTTGTATAACTAAGCTGTATTATTGAATACTAGCTGTGTCCGTGGCTTCACTCGCCTTTTAAATTTGAACCATATCCTATGTATTAATACAGCTAATAATCTATATCTTTATTTTATTTCATTTAATTCCGATCAGCCGCTGTGGCGTGATTGAGTAACAAACATCCACACTAATTTTAATTTAGAATATTAGTACCATTAAGCATTAAAGTGATTTACTTAAAACTTGTAATTATATTTAACATTAGCATCCGTTTTTCCGCCAGCCAATTTCATCCTTCACGTGGTTCAATTGCTTCGGCTCCATTATTGTGTATCAAGCATCTTTACAACGATACTCAGTAGAGGAGTACGTTTTAAGATCTATCTAAACAAGTTCGACTTTTCAGAGGTTACTTTCGCGTCCCTTGCCAATGATGTAAAATAGATAAAACCTCATTATCCCTTGCGGTATGTATCATAAAGATTCCGCCACTTAGACACACACAATCACTAATGTTTGATACTTTGTCCTGATTAGCTGAGGGAGGAGTAATTGTACATTATTATGAGACATATTTTAGGTGCCAATATCACATATGGCGAGTCCATCGCCTACCTACTCAAACACGACTATTCATACGTCTTTAAATTTTTCCTCAAATGAACGCAACTTTCTTCTAAATTTGGTGTAAAGCTCGTGGTGTGACTATTCACTGTACTTAAGTTTAGAAAAACTCATTTTTATAGTCGGGATTGGAGCTAAAGCGAGTGAAGCCGCGGGGCACGTGGTCAAGCTAATGCTTACATTAGTTTATAATCGTTACGATTGGCCCGATAAGAGCGCTCGGCCGCTGACCGGCCTTCACACTTCCCGCCGCCTGCGCTCGCGCTGCCTGCCGCCGCGCGCGACCTCGCCCGTCTCAGCTCCCTCCTACGGCCAAGTACCGACTCTTTTGTCTTAGCATTTTTATAAATATAATATATAATATAATATATATATAAATATATATAATATAATAATATATAATAATATATATAATAAATTCAATAATATTCAATAATCTGTTAAATTATAATGTATCTCAGATTTTAATAGCTACGAAGCAACGGCGCCCAGGCAAAAAAGCGAGTGGTGTGTCATCAGATATGCATATCGCAATAATTATAATTGATTTGAGGCCTCGTTCCAACTACCTGGATCAAATCGATCGGACGCTCAAGGACGAGAACGTCAAGAGTGCTCGAAACCGACGAGCATGTATGAAGTGACTGATGAATGTGGACGAAGCGAAAGAGGTATATAAGTCTAGAGAGAACTGGCGCTCTATACTCTGTGCCTACCCCGTTAGGGACTCGGCGTGATGATATGATGATGATGATGATTTGAGTTGTTCTTCTTCTCATATCTTTTGTTTTATATCGTCAAGTATAAATTCATACAACTGTGGGACGAGCTACTTATACTGTAACGTATATACATAACCTCCAGAATCAGTGGAACGGTACTTCAAAGATGGCAGTAGGTACCATGTGTACTCGTATATGTCACTAATATGTAGCGGAGTATCTGACACTGCTTTTCACGTAGTATTGTTGATTTGATAATGCTGCTTGAAATCGACCTATTTGTAGATTACGACCGAAATATAGATTTGTTACTACGTTACAGTAAACCAATACCGTTGGTATTTAATCATGCATCTTGCCCAGTCGCTTATAACAGAAATGTTCACAGACGTTCACAACGCCACCTACCTGGTTGAAATGTATATCTAAGCCATAAAACCGACTTGCCAATACCAGAGTTTTTCCGAACTTAAGTACCTACAGTGAATTAGTCACACCGCGAGCTTTACGGTAAAGGAAAACATCGAGAGGAAACCTGCATACGTCTGAGAAGCAATTCGAAGGCGTATGTATAGTGTGCTTGAGTAACGGCGATGGACTCGGATCGGCGGATATCGTAACTCTTTCTTCAATCATCCTTTCTATACGTTCAAACCAAAGTAACATGACTTCATCTGAAAAATAATTTAATAACGGATCTTATTATTTCTATTATTATTTATACAAATTTTCCTTTCGCGGGGAAGTCCACACTACCGTGGCTACAATTTATATTTGAACATATATTACTTATACACGCCTTTCCACAAGGGTTGGCAGAAGTATGTAGGTAACCACGTATCCACTTTTCGCCGGAAACATATTTTAGGTGGCAACGTGACAGATTTGAATCTGAAAAAACTGAACGAAAACCAATTCATCCATTTGTGTCATTCTCACTTAATATGTATACAATGGAATTTAGATCAACTGACTGTTTATTTAAATGACTACTACTACCTACCCATCGACTCGAGATTGAATGAACAACGGGGCGACATTATAAATTGATGGAGTACATTGAATGTTTATAAGCATCGTTTTATAAAACTGAAAAAGTAATCTCGCGATGTATGTGACAATAACGTTTTCTTTGAAGTTATTGGTCAATAATTCACACATGTCTGAATGTTCGGGAAAGGTCGATTATAAATTTTAAAAGACTTATGGTTAGCATAGGAAGGGTACCTTCTGAGAAATGGGATTTAAATTTGAAATTTCAGCCTGTTAACTGGAATCGTATACAGTTTGGAGAGCAGTCGCCGAGCGTCTGGCCTCATGATCGGTGCTCCCGCGGATAGATAGCTGATAGGTGGCGCCGCGGTGTCGCCCTCACTCAACTACGCACCTGTACAATCTCGTGACATCATCCTTATTAAGATCATCAGCCACATGTAAAAAAATAGCAGGTGAGACTATTTATAACTTGCAATACAACCTTTAAACGCCTTGTGTTATTGTTGAAAATGTATTTTGTAGAACATTTTAATATTTCGTGACACACCGCGTCATGTTGCCTGTCATTTTGTCCGGTAGCGTTGCGTTGCGTTCGTTAATATAAAATGAACTTTAAATACAACTACTTAAAGACCATAACTGGATGCCGTTTCAATAGGTAGGAAATGATTAGATAACTATGGATTAAATAGCACAGATATGTGTACCTATATATATACGAGTATATTATGTTTGCAAGGTTAGATAATATAATGTATCGCATTAAATGAATATGATATCCCAGTGATATCATTGTTGAATTTTATACATATCGATTGAGTTTGTAACTAATTTAAAGTCGATTCAAAGATGGCGTAAGCTGCCATATTTGACCCGCGTAACCGTTTACTATTGTAAGCGGTTATCGTAGTTTAAAAATCACTTGCAATATCAGGACTGCTATTGAGCAAAACTAACGTCTAGATTACAGATAATTGATCTCTTAAGATCATGAACAACTTGAATTAGTATTGATCTGAATTTCTAGATTCTGCTGACTTTGCGCTTTCGTTAACGGCTTAGAACATATTGATTTCAAGAACAACTACGAAGTAGTTTTTACTTCGAGATTTGGTCTGTGTGCATATACAGACCAAATCTCGTACATAATATAGGTACTTCCCTCTTCGGGCTGTTCTAATATTAAGCCGTCCTCAGCCTTTTGTACTTAAATTCTCTTTAGACTGTGTCATCTCCCAAATGACTGTGTGTGTTATATGTTAGAAAGAATATTGTAAAATTTAAGAAAAATAGCGACTTGCATACAGTGAATACACGGAACAAAGATAAACTCCATGTTCCTACAGCTAGATTACACAAAACTAGGAACTCATTTGTCGGGCAAGGTATACGTTTTTTTAATAAGCTACCTCGGAAAATAATTGAATTACCTTTTGTAGAATTTAAAGCAGTCGTTAAAAGTAAATTAATTCAAAAGGCATATTATAAAACATCAGATTATTTTAATGATGGCCATGCATGGCAATGAATTGCTCCTCTTGTACAGAGTTTATATATGTAACTTTAATATTTTCTACCCCTACGTAAAAGGGAACAAATGTTAAAAAAGCAAACCGGGGAGTTTGTTTCGCCATTTCTTCTCCTGGCAGGTATTTTTTCTTGGAAACGGTGGTAACTTTAGTTTATATTTAATATGTGACGTTCAATAAGTGTTCCCTGTGTCCCTTACGTTGAATTAAATATTTTGAATTTGACTGAGGGAGATCTTAGAACTTTTCGTAAATATAATTTCTTACAGAATATCGCAGCAAGAAGACGCACTGGCCTACTGGTGGTAGTCTACTTTGATAAGTATACCAGAGCTCGACAAGTAAGAACGAATCTTTGGTAAGTAGTATTTTATATATAGTCATCTTTGTAAGGGCGTTCGTGGAAATCCAGGACCGTGTGCTGGGCGAGTAAATAATTGAGCTACGAGACCTCTCCAAGAGATGGCGCAACAGCACCTCGACGCGTGCGTACATTAAATAAGATAACACATGCTTGCAGGACTACAACAATAGCGGAGACAGTTTGCATCAATACAATGGATCTGATCTTACTTTGGCTGTTTACGTTCGTAGCTGGGTTTTGGATTTGCAAAAAGTTTAAGGAATGGCAGAACTTACCACCTGGACCGTGGGGCCTACCGATTGTCGGGTATTTGCCGTTCCTTGATAGACGCCACCCCCACTTGACCCTGACTGAGCTCTCTAAGCGATTCGGCCCCATATATGGCATAAGCATGGGGAGCGTCTACGCAATCGTCTTGTCTGATACCAAACTTGTGAGAGAAGCATTTTCTAAAGACACAATTTCTGGACGTGCTCCTCTGTACCTTACACATGGTATTATGCATGGAAATGGTAAGTTCAGGATCCTGACATGTAAATTTTTATGTGTTTTAACAAAACTGGAGAGTTCAGCATAGACTTCTTCAAGAACTGTTTGATAAGTTTCTGGAGGAGCGATGTCTATAATTTTGCAAGCGTTCCTAGGCGGCAGTAACCGCTTACCAGTTTGCAAACATAGTGGTATAAATGTAAAGCCGATAATAAGTGTAAAGCCGAATTGCTTTTAATTCCATGCGTTATATAATTAACCAAAATACCTATGACTCTAGTGGTTTTACCCAAAACTTTATGCAATTGATGTCAATGCTTTCATAAAAGTCGATCTTAAGGAAAAAATCGTAATAAATATAGTAGATACTATAATAAATTTTCATTTGCCATAATCCTCGTATTATTCACTCTTATTCTAATACATATTTAATTCGAAGGCATTATTTGCGCCGAGGGTGCTTTGTGGAAGGATCAGAGGAAGTTGATAACAACATGGCTAAAAAGTTTTGGTATGACCAAGCACAGTGTGTCTCGCGACAAATTAGAGAAGCGGATTGCAGCCGGGGTTTTTGAAATGCTTGAGGTGAGTAGGCATTAATATTACTGTTTGTCTGAATATGTTTGCTAGGGGTATATGTTTTTACTCTCTACTCTCACTGCCTACCGTGAGGGACTCGGCGTATTCTTTAGTATATTCAAAGACGAGTAATGGGAAGTAAATGTTTTATAACGGCTGCTCTAAACAACGAGCGCACAAGTTGAGGTGTTTAAAGAATTTATATTTTTTTGGTTGTTGCTTGCCAGCCAAATTTGGACAACTTCTTCTTCAGAAATAATAGAATTTAAAAGCGTTTTTAACTTAACTCTTAAATTAATAGATTAATACACAGAATAGACTCCTAAAGTAATAGACCTCATCGTGGTGGCAGATCGTGTGACTGGGAATAATGAATAAGTTTTTGATATATTATGTTCCGATCTTGAATGTATAATTCTACTGACTAGCGATTTCAAATATAATTCAAGAATAATTAAGCGACAGGTGCCTATTGCGTTTATAAATCTGTCTCTTTTGCACTTTTGAATATTGATAGCACGTCTAGTAAGTCTCGGTGCGGCGCCTTTACTTTAAAACGACCTTTTTGTGACACTGACTAATGATGCAGTCGCTGTAATAATACTTGAAAATGTTGTCGTCTGTCTTATATTTTAAATGTTATAGCTTAATGGCGAGGTATACACAGAATGGTAGCGTCACCCGAATAGCGATCGAATGAAATGAGACTCATTGTTTTTTTGTATTTATGGTACTGACATACAAATTATTCCGTACTAAGTTTAAGTAAGAGATTATGAAGCATATTCAAATGAGCAAGTTGTAATTTTATATAACGCTACTTATAGCCGTTCAACGATTAGCTTCGGCATAAATAAAAGCAATAGTTATCATGTTAACCCGCTGCTAGTGAATTAAGTAGTTATTACATTGACAACTACTTGTACGCATGTATTTAGTTTATGAATGAAATTGTTACGACCTACTCACTTAATGTGGGCAAGCAACGTCTATTTATAATGATGGAATGGATAAGGGTGATTAGTTTACGTAATGTGTATGTATGTACATACATTCTCGCATTCCCACTAGTATTTGAAGAGTTAAGGAGCTTTGTGATTAGACATATTATTTTGATGCCAAAGTGACAGATGCTGAGTCTCCTGTCGTCATTTTAGACACGAAATCCACACTTAATGATATGGATCTTGATTATACTGAGCATGATTTCGCATGTTTTTATTCTTTCCCGTAATGTGTAAGATAACTGGTATAGTTTACTTACACATTACGGGATTAAATATACTTATCTATATATTGTAGAGTATTGAAAAAGCAGATGGGTCCCCTGTAGATCTCCCTCATTTGCTCACCAATTCGTTGGGCAATATGGTAAATGAAATCATATTTGGTTTTAAATTTCCCACTGACGACAAAACATGGAATTGGTGCAGACAGATTCAAGAAGAAGGTTGTCACGAAATGGGCGTCGCTGGAATCGTCAACTTTTTACCGTTCATTCGGTAAGATGTTTTAATTAAAAACTCATTATTGTAATGTAAAAATTCATGAAGAAATCGACACTGATTTAAAAATATTTCTAGATTTTTTTCGGCGTCTACTCGGAAAACCATGGAAGTGCTAATTCGTGGACAAGCTCAAACGCATAGGCTGTACGCAAGTATGGTCGCCACGCGTCGCAATATGTTGGGATTAGAAAAGCCTGCTGGGGCAGAATATCTTCCACATAACAATCTATTTAACGAACACCCAGAAGGGCATATTAAGTGTGTGAAATACAGTAAGCACGTGTCTCATACCGAAGAACATTTTTTCGATCCGAAAATTTTGATTCCGACCGAAGGTGACTGTATCCTCGACAATTTTCTTTATGAGCAAAAGAGGAGGTTCAACAGTGGCGAGGAGTCAGCACGCTATGTGACGGATGAACAATTGCATTATCTTCTGGCAGACATGTTTGGTGCAGGTCTTGATACCACATCGGTTACTATCGCCTGGTTCTTATTGTATATGGCGCTTTACACTGACGAACAGGTTTGATTACAATCATTTATCTAATATCTGATACTACTGTTTTGTTTTATGTTCTTTGTCAATGGCAATTTTTTATGTTAGGAAATGGTGCGTAAGGAGATTCTAGCTGTATATCCAAAGGATGGAGAAGTGGATGGCTCCCATCTTCCTAATTTTATGGCAGCAATTTGTGAAACTCAAAGGATTCGATCAATCGTTCCCGTTGGTATCCCGCACGGATGTATTGAAGTACGTTTCAATTTATCTAAATTGTCTATTGTCTAACTATTCCTAGTGACTGGCAGTTAGGCACAATAAAAGTGACCCTTGTCAGGTCATGAGTTCTTCTCGTACTCAACCACAGTATTTGTGGGATTAGTATGACTCGAAACCAGCACGCGTGAAGAGACCGACAAATGAGGATGAAGCGAGAGTCTGTACTGTAATACTAAAAACGAGAACCGGCGCTCTCTGCCTACTGCGTGAGGGACTTGGCGTGTGTCTGTAATGTATGTATGTAAATCTATCCTTAAGATATGTTATGCGTCATGCCTAAGCTGAAATTCAGTTGAATTCTTGGGAGATAACCAGCATGGCGTTATTTTCAAATTATGTGAATATTTCAGCGTACAGTTTTAGCTAACTACAAGATTCCAAGAGGAGCCATGGTTATTCCACTACAATGGGCGATCCATATGGATTCAAATGTTTGGGAGCGTCCGGATGAGTTTAGACCCAGCCGGTTCTTAGCGCCGGATGGCAGCTTGCTTAAGCCTCAGGAGTTTATACCGTTCCAAACAGGTATTGTAGATTTGATGATATCCTCACGCCTTCCCACAAGGGTCCCAGAGGTGTATGGGTAATACCCACAATTGTAGATTTATTTATTTAATTTAATATCTTATTTATATTTTTTATTTTTGATGCTGGAGCTAATTATATAATGTTACTTTTAAGGTAAGCGTATGTGTCCCGGGGACGAGCTTTCCCGGATGTTAGTTTGCGGTTCTGTAGCTCGATTACTCCGGCGCAGGCGCATACGATTGGCATCAAAACCTCCGACTGCTGAGGAAATGCGAGGACAAGTTGGAGTAACACTGACGCCGCCGCCGGTGCTGTACTTCTGCGAACCTATATAAGTTACATTTATTTGCCTTACGCTATGTATATCAGTGCATTTATAATTATTACAAATACTGATATAACAACTTAAGCTGGCTCTTGTATGTGTAGAATAGTTATTATGGTAAATAAGCTAAATACAAATTATTACGTTGAGTCACTCACGGGGTTGGTAGAACGAGTAGCGCGCCAGTTCCTCTAGACCAGGGTTTCCTAATGTGGGGTACGCGAACGCCTAGAGTTTCGCCATTACGCCACACAATCGACTTAATACCGAGTCAGAATTAAGGTTAAAATTGTCCACAATTATTGATAAAATTTACTCAATTTGTGACAAGAAACAAGGCCATCCATCACATTAATAGTAAAGAGATATTTCTATTGGCACTGTATCTATTACCTTTTATTGACAAACATTTTTTTCTTCAACAGTCAATTTCTATTTAATTACAATAACAATACTTAACAGTACTTTCAAGATATAGTTGTATCACTAACTACTTACAAATAAATATTACAATTCTATTATTTTGTTTGGTGTGGGGGGGAGGGATTATTTAGTTAGTTTAAGGTGTTCGTTGTCGTATAGAAACTTTAACAGGGGTTCCTGGAGCTATAAGTTTAAGAAACCCTGCTCTCGACTTACAGACTACTTTTGCTTCATCGGTTCGAGTTTAATTTTTTTTGTTCTGGAGTGTTGTCTGGAATAAATTGTATCTATTACGTCTATCCAGATAATCAAAAAATATATTTGCATCCAATCAGGTCCGAAACGAACGAACATCCTCACAAACTTTCACCTTTATACTATTGGTGAGATTGATTAAAGGTTTTTGTATATCTACTCGTTTATTATTAGTTTAGGGTAGTGTACATAGGCGTAAACGGAATAAAAAAAAATATATTAGAAAAGTATTCCCCGATGACTAATGGGAATACGTTCAAGGGCGGTTAGAGTCCATTATCCGGTCATTCACCTGGGCTGCATGAGCTCATAATAATATATTTATTTGAAAATGACCATCAGAATTAATAATGAGAATCACTTAATGCAGCTTCTGTAGAACTGCACACTCTTAAGGAAATATTTGAAACGGAAAGTATTGTATTATTTTTAATGATTTGTTTCTGCACGCTTCCGACATGACTCCTCGAACCTTCGAGGTCATTACTGCTGGTCAGAAGTCATTACTGCTACCTAGCAGTAATGACATTCTCTTTTCGGAGATAAATTTATGTGCCAATGTGACAGATAATGAGTCTGTCACTAATCTCAAGCACGATAGTAAGTTATTTGTCTTTGCCTTTCTTCTCTATAGTTAGGTATGCAGGTGTGATAAATCACTGTCTTTTATATCGAAATTATATAATATCCTGTCAAAGATAGATAAGACTAAAAAGAGAGGGAATTATATTATAATGACCATAAATCTAAGTAGGTATGAACGGATAAAATAAAAGTAAGAATTTTTTTAAGAAAAGAAATTTAATTTGCGTACATAATTTCTTTACATGTACATTTTATTAATTTTATAACCACACTATAATTCAGTTAAAATTGTTGATGTTATGTTTGTATAGAGCACAGTAGAGCAGACTTGTTTCTTTGTAGAGTGCTAGAGATAACAGGACATTTTTTAACTGAACTCTAGTATGGAGCACCTTATTATAACGTAAAATATAAGCAGCGAAGTAGTCGCGGCTGTAGACTAGCCATAGTCTGTTGTCACTATACCAAGGATTGTTAGTGCATCCTTGTGATAGGCACAAGTCAAACTAGAGATGTAAGAAATGAACACTTTGAACGTTACACTGTACATTTTACGTACATATCCGTGTAACACAACACGTATGAGATCACACTCAACAGACAGCACTCTCGCAAGTGATACCTACTAATAAATAATGACCTAGAATATACTTTTATTTTGGTATAGGTATGTACTAGAGCTTACAGTACAATGCTTACTCTAAATATCCATATGCGATTCCCTATAGAACCTAACGGTATGCTTCAACTAATATTCTAATACTGCAAACGCACAATTATCGTTTTATTTCTAATCTCAACGATGGGAATTTTATACACCTAAACGTTCGGTTTACTATATTATTGAACACTTTATGCACAGCCTCGACCATCGCCCGGCGATGTCGTTACTTATATAATAAACACTTAAATAAATGGTTGTAGATGCGCTCTAAAACGAGTGATCATGGAATACTGGTGGGTGTGTAGCGGCAATGCGCTCAGTCCGCTGAGCGGGAACTCAGGGGTACTTAGGAGCGTTGAGGGCTGCTCAGTGGGCGCCGACGTAGCGCATATGCGAATGTTCGGGGGCGGCCACGGGTGCGGGTGGCGTACGTGTCACAAACTTGACGCGGAACGCTTCGGGAGCTATCGTGGCGCCCACTGTACCTTCCAGCGACGGCGCCGCCGCACCAGATTCCATCTGCACGTCGAACTGATGCATCATGCACGAGAAGAACATAAACATCTCCATGCGCGCGAGTACATCACCCAGGCACATGCGCCTTCCGACTCCGAACGGCATGAAGAACTCCGGGCGTCGGATTTTGCCGGTATCGTCAATGAATCGGCTAGGGTTAAACTTGTTCGGCTCGTCCCAAAGATTGGGGTCCATGTGCACACAGTTTATCAGTGGTACAACCTGAGAGCCTGCTGGGATCCTGTAGCCATTAAGTAGCACATCCCTGGGAAAGAAAATTACTTGATAAATATTTTTGTCTACAATTATTCGAGGACTTCATACTAGCAGCGGAATTAACTTAAACTTACTTTGTGGGGGAGTGTGTAGTTGCCAATGGTACGATGCTGGACATACGCAATGTCTCCAATATTGTAGTTTCAGTGTAAGGAAGATTTGGCATGTCCTCAATGGTGGGTAATCGCTCTCGGCCAACCACGGAGTCTATTTCTTCTTGTACACGTCTTTTGACATCTGGGTTTCTTATCATGAATACGATCATCCACAAAAGTGAAGATTTGATAGTCTCCATACCGGCCGAAAAAATATCCCCTAGGATTTGTTTCAATTGTAATTCTGAAAAAAAAAAATTTCTTATTAATATAGATAAGTATTTACATTATTTTATTTTATATTTTTGTTCATAATAAAATACTTGTAATCAATAATCCGTGCTTACCGTGATCTCTTCCTTCGAAAAGTTCTCCAGCTCTACCTTCAGTCTTAGCTTTCTCAATTTCAATCAAGTATACGTCGATGAGGTCTCGCACGTTGTCGATGTCGAGCGTGGCACGGTGCTCATCGATTAACGTTTGGTAGAATGCGAACATTTCCTCGCGATTTTTTGCTACTTTCTCTTGAGCTTGTGCCTTCCCTGGGAGATACTGTAAAAAGAAAGTATGCATTTATTTCAATTATCAATGACTATAGTAAACTGTAAATACATAAACTATTGTACGATTGATTTATTCAGCGAATAAATGCATTAATATATATGTATTTGATAAATCACTCACGTTATAAAGCGGAATGTATTCCCCGTAATGAACTTCGCCGAATAGTCTCATGCCTTCTTCAATCAGGTGGTTGAGCCTTTCGAAGCGTGCATCTCCATGACTAAAGCGCACAGACATCGTGATTCCACATATAACGTTGGACACGCCCAGCGCTAGTAAAGGATTTGCGTCTATGGCTGCGCCCTCCGACCGGTGCAGGTTGGCCATTAGCTCATGAACCTCGTTCTAAAAAAATATTAACAGAGTTAGACATCTTAGACTGGGAACATTTATACGTAATGAACAAAAAATATATATGCCATAAATTGCACACGAACCTTAATCCTTCCCTCCATGATTTTCTTGCCATTTCCCATATAGGTCATCCCGAACTCACGGAACTTGTCGTGCAAGAAACGCCGCTGGTTCTTCCAGAGTCGGCCCTCGCTGTTGATAATTCCTGCATGGGTAGAGGGAGGCGTTAGAAACGGCTCAGTGAGGGCATGTGGGCGGCGTGCAACCGGCCTCCCAGCGACCGGCGTGCGCGCGCGCCGCCCCCATGCACATGTGCACTATTTTATTTACACTTATTTTATTTACCTACTATAGAAATAAACAAATACATTTTATTCAGCACAAAATAAATATGATTACTCACCGAGACCATCCAGCGTGTTCATTAGTGGTGTGCTGGGGCGACCGGTGAACTCCTCGCGTCGAAACGCTTCTCTGATGAGTTTAAAGTCGCTGAGTACAACGATGAGTTGGTTTCCGAGACGCGCGGAGAACAGCGCACCGTAGCACCGAGAGAGCTCCAGGAAGGTCTTGTGGCGGACTCCAAGGAAGGGGAGGTAGCCGACGACCGGCGGTGCCCACGGGCCTGGTGGCAGCTTGCGCATTTCGCGCATCACCGTCAGCAGCCGCGCAGTTACCAACACGGCACCGGTTACCAGCACCAGCGGCAGAGATGTCCGAGAAACACAGTAGCTCACCACTTGCCATAACCCCCACAATAGTTTTGAATTCGATAGCATTGTTATCATCGTGAATGTCTTTGATAAAAACGAACGGTTTATATAAATGAGACTCAGTTGTAATCTAACCGTAACATTAGTACGCGGAACGTAAATCGCAACAGTGCGATGTTGTTAACGCTGTGATCGTATATCGCGTACGACCGACATCTGCACACTGGCGCGGCGCTGGCGTGGCCTTGCAAATAAATACACGGGCACGGGGGTGGCGCGCGCGCAGGCACAGCCCACCGGAGGGGCGCGCGGGCGCACCTCTCTCCACTGCTTTTCCATAGGTGAGCTACGAATGTGCGTAGCACTACACTCGTAGACCATTTATATTCCACGAAAGATATTTCTAACTATTTCTATTGTGGCAATTAAAACCTTGCGAGTGTCCCTAATAATCAAATTTAATAAGTATTTCCAAACATCTTCAAATGTGCCATACATTTGAAGTACTTCACGAAAAAACATTGTTCCCCCAATGAATGCACAGTATATTCTGTTACATCGTATTGTATAATTGATTAAAAAATGTTTTCACAGAGGTTGACGTGAACCCATTTCGAATTTGTAATGAGACCTGACTTTGGGTGTGACCTCAGTTGGTGCAGATACATGTTTGGTTAGGCGTTGAAATTCGGCGAGGGGTGAGAGGGGCTATCGAGGTCGTACGGGTGCGCATGCAGATGATAAGATTAACGAATTGCGTAAGTTAGCGCGAGGCAAGGTGACGGGTCGACGACACAACTCGCAAGCCTTGGGTGGACTTCTATGCGGCGCGACCTCTAAGCGAGACTAATATCACTCTTAGTTATACAATGAAACGCACTATTCCTACTTTGCACTTTTGTACATTTAATACAAGAGGTGCTCAGCTTTTCATGTGTATAATTTTTGAAAACTCCATAATTATTTATAAAAAATTACATAGCATAGAATGAGATCGAATTCCTAGAAATATAGAAGATGGTCAGAATATATGACATCCTTTAAAAACTTAAGACGTGAGTGGTGATTTCAATATGTAGGTATATTTTCGGAGGCGAAAGGTTTAAGTAATTATACACCTGACTCCTGAAATAGGATACTGTACAGACAAGCTTAGAATCTTTCGAAAAGAATACTACTAATTCGTTACTAACGTATTAGAAGTAAAAAGTTAAGGTAAGGTGAAAAGGTATTTTACAAACACGGGACAACGATTGAGCTTGATAATACCTCTAGGTAAACTGTATAGTTCGTTTCAATTATCTTCTCGAAATGTTAATACAATATTACTTATTTATATTTTGTACTCACTAGTTCCAACATTTATCACTAGGTAGGTGGTACTCATCCAGTTTTACTTAATAAATCATTATCGTGAATGTTTTAAATTAAATGTTTACTTCTGAGTTATGTTTGTAAATGTTATTTGTATAGATTGATGTCATAATCTGTGTTAAGTCTTAAGTCGCCACGTTATCCAAAACTGTGTGCTGTTTTGTTAATTAAGAATAATATTTAATAATTTTATATAACGACAAGTGTCAGGATAATTTAAACCAAAAATGTTTTATTGTAGGTAATAACAACTTGCGGCCTCAATTTTCCCCCACAAGGAATATTTCACACTGATATCGTTCTTACTCCAGGATAAATGATTGCATATGTAAGAAATATTGTACCACTAGGGTTGAAAGACTTCACTTAGCCTTGGAATAATTAATAGCACTTGGAAATTGGGTATACCGGCTGACGCAGCGAGCACGACTGTTGTCCCTAAGCAGCGCTCTACATAAGAATGTCGAGCTTTGTACGGTTGTATGTAAGCTATCTCAATAAAATTTGAGCCTATCTGTAAAATACAAAACAGGCAAAACTTTCACATTGAAAGTAACGTTTGTAAACTGGAAACTACACCGTTGTATTTTACGAAAAAGCTGTCTCTTACGCATATTTTATATCTTCGACGAGATGACATGCATAAAAGAATGATTGTGTTACAAGATATTGACATGATAACTTAAAATATTTAATAAGTAATTGTGATTTTATCATTTTTTCAAGTATAGTCTTGTATACGTTTGAATAAGCAACAATAAAAATGTGTGGTTATTGTCGTAGTTTATATTTGTAGATAAATTACATTTCGCTGATAAAACGAGTATATCAGAGAAGATAAAGTGTTTCAAACTATTTTAATTTAGCCAGTCCTTTGCGAAAGTAGTAAAACCGCATTATTAGCTTAGAAAAAGCTAATAATGCGGTTTTACCTCGACGAATCTTATTGCCCATAAGGTACCAGTGTAATACTGGATACCTACACTTAATTTATATAATATGAACGTATACATTGATTTTGCCAGTTTGATTAAATTTACCAATCACGTAGTACCTAACCCACAAACTGTGTGCACTCGGCTAAAAGAGCAATGACCGTCCCTTTTATATACATATAACGCAACGCGTTAAAATATGTATTACGTTAGAGGCGTTATCTGTCATTAAACATAATTTAGTTTCTAATAAAACACGATAAAACCGTTATCTATGTAGTAATTAATAATATTCCTGTTATAATTTTCAAAAAGACTAACCTTTGGTCAGCTCTGGGACTTAGTACACTAATGTTAAAAAAAAACACTTAATTAATTAGCGAATGTATCAAAAATACGACTCCACAGTATTTTTTTTAAATTCAAAGCCCATTAGTCGCTACACATGAGGTTTTCAGAATATATTCAAATCAAATTCAATTCAATTCAACAGTTTTGACGTGAAAGAGGAACTATAATGCTAGCAAACTATCGTATTCATAATAATTGTAGGGTATATTTTTGCTCTTATATTCTAACAGCAAAAATATAACGTAAAATATCGATTATAAGTGACGAGCTGTAGTAATTTTATTTTAAACATTAGACATAGATAACATATGTATTGCTATACGCGCATATGTAATAAATAGGCCGCTAACGTCATTGATAAGGTAAATATACTACGTAGTAGTTGTATAAGTGTTATAAGTATAACAAGTGGTGGCCGAGTGGTTCGAGTCGTTAAGTAGCAAGATAGCAAGTTCCAATTCCGACTGTACCAATGTATTTTTCTGGACTTAAGTGCAGTGAATAGTCACACGACGAGCTTTACGGTAAAGGAAATATTGAGAGGTAAAACTGCATACGTTTGAGAAGAAATTTAAAAGCGTATAGTACCGCATGAGGAACGTCGATGGACTCGCCATCTGTCTCGTTGACACCTAAAATCTATCTCTGGCAGAATGTGGGTCTGTAGGTACTACCTACATGCCTCTGCTTGCCCCCTTGGGGACCTCCCACTAGGGTGAAGATGGGTCAGGCGTGAATATTATTTACAAGTATACTAAATCAGAAATATTGTTCACTCACAAATCTACACAATGTTCAATATCTCAATGCAGAGGTTTGTTGTGTTTGATATTTGAACTAATCATCAACGAATTAAGCTTTCTTATAAAGTAGTTGCTTAGTTATAAAATTATGGATGAAACGCATGTAATAGCCACATATTTTGAATATTTGTTTTCTGTTTTATAATGCCCAACAAAGTAGAAACTTAGGCAAGATTGCTATGCAAGATCTATTTGGCATAAGTATTTAGAGCAACTAAGATATGTAGTATTTTTTCTTAAAGTAATTTTTTTAAAAGCGGCAAATAAGAACACGATCCGTTGAGCTGTTATCACTTATAGACGCTTGCAACACCAGAGCTATATAAGCGCGTTGTCGACCTTAAAAGTTCCCAGGCTTAAGGCAGCTGCTATCTAGATGGTATAAGAGGCCCCAAGTGCTAACAGATCACCTCTTTTACGAAACCAGTCTCTTCACAGGAATACCCCTAATATTGTTGCGTTCGTTTGGTGACGTTTTCAGGTCCAGTTCCAAATTTGAAAGGAAGATTCCGCTCCAATTAAATAAATCAATTGTAGACGTGTAGAGGGTCACGCATATAAACGCGAGCAGCATCGATCACAAATACTACAAAGGACATTATATAATCTTGTTAGAATAGTTTTCCGTAAACTTGGAAAATATAAGACCCATAAAACGTATTGTGCTTGGGATATATTAATCGATTCTCTAATCGATGTGAATAGCCTTCGGAAAATTATCAGTGGTGATTCAAATAGGAAGTAAGACAAAACGAATTTTAATATTGGGGTCAATGTAAAAAGCATAAAATTACAGTAATAATACCTATATACATATTTAGACGACGCTCTACTGATTTTTTCCCGTTTAAAATAACATCCTATATTTATATGTGTACAAATAGTTTATTTTCCGGAGTTTCAGAATGCGAATTAATTTTAAACCGAAATACGTTACGTGTAACGTATTATTGTTTAAAACTCGCCTAATTTCGTTTACACAATTAACTAAAGATACGTGCTCTTAATCTCTCATTGGCTGCTTACAATTTAATTGTAATATCATTAATATGACGTATCCTGAGCATTACCAGATTAGGAATCATTAAAATATATTATAGTGATCAGTTAACATATGCGAAATCATCTTTAAAAAAAACTAAAGAACCTCGTCGTAAAGAAATCGTCAAACTGCACTAGAGACGTGCTCGATAATAATACTCTACATGACAATTAAACGAATACCAGTATCTGCCGCGATATCGTTAAGATTATAATCACAATTCACTTTGAGATAACTATAATATAATATAATATTTTTTTTTGGATAAATATGTGTTTTTGGCTCCATTTTGGTTTCCTTTAAGTATTTCTATTTATTTGATAGGCTATGTACATATGAACATAGATATACTATGATAGATACATAGATAGGCTATGTATATGCATATGGTTTTCTAGTTACTGTTGCACAAGCTTCGCTGGAGTTGGATCTATGTAAAAATTTGCAGGATTGTCCAAGTTATTTATTACTGCTATTATTGGTTCATGTTATGGGGAAGGATCACCGGTTACATTACAGTTTTTTTATTTTAAAAATGGAATGCAATTTAAAACAAATTTTTTAAATAAACTTGAATTGTGTCATCGCTCTTGTGAGCATTACCTCGCGTAGTGACAATACGCACGACGTCAATAAGCAGACGTGAACTGTTTGGTTATCCTCGATTATTGTACTCCTTGACATAAATGTGAGTGCGAATTTTACTTCACGTAACTTGGCGTATGCCTATACCTACTAATTATATCACTATGCATAAATTGCTTATAGAATACGGAATTCGGCAATAAATATAAAAAATAAATATGCGAATTTTTACATTAAAATTTATTTATAAAATGTTGTTCAGTTCAATAAAATGTATGTAAAAGTGAGAGATATTAAAGATCAGTTTGCCACAATTCATAATTTAACATCATAATAGTTTTAATATACTATGAGACAATTTCACACAAATTGACTCAGTCCCAAACTAAGCAAAGGTAAGAAAAGCTAAAAAATTATAGGAATTAAACCCTAATTCGATTAATAGTTGAATATAGTATGTTAAACTATTGTAATCGAAGAATAGCAGGCATAAGTCAAAGAACACCTGTTTTATTCACCGGTCATACAAAGAACCAATTAAGCACAATGAAACAATAAGAGAAATGTGAACTAGGCAAAAAGTATGAGTGTTCCACTTATTGAAAAATCACTACGTGATCTCGATTGTGCAAAGTGAGTCATCATCATAATAACTATATAGACAGGCGCCTTAACGGCGAACGCGAGAAATCAAAACAAAGTTTGTATAGTAGGGGAGGTAGGGCAAAAACAGACATGATTCATCTTCGAGCATCGATTTTGTGAAGGTCTGATGAAGTTCTTCGAACATAAAGACGATGATTAGCAAAATATATTAAGTTGATGTTTTTTCCAAAGTAATTGACATATTTTTTTTATTATTTATTACTCACATTCTAATTGAATCTCTCTCTCTTCTCTCTCTCTCTCTTTCTCTCTCTCTCAATTAAATAGAATATGTATGGAATTATACCATCAGGAATTTGCCCTTAATAATATGTAAGTTTCCAGAATTTTACTATGAATTGATTACTTATGAACATTTAATATTTTCCATATTTAAAGTCCTTGACTCAAACCTTTTATACGCTGTTAACTAGCGTTCTTTCCATGAAAAAATATGCTTTTAAAATGAAGGATTTTCCACTGGATAACAATTTTTAATATATTGTATTACTTGAGTGTTGGTACTATTTTTAAAAAAATTCTTTTGACATAAACTTTGCCCAATTTGCCCTCATCACTCATTTTTGTCTTATTATTTCCAAGAGCATTAAATAAGGTTACACATGTAGGCATGTTGTTAGCCAAACGGAATCAATAAATAATAGTAATAATTTGTTGTCAGGCCGAAGCACTTCTCATTTCTTTGAATCATCAAACAATTCGTGCAAAAGATTTAGAAATTTTAATAACAATAGTTTTTTTTATGATTGTTCTTTGCACGTACATATCTTTGAAATTATATCTTTAATTTGTGACAATTGTCACTTAAAAACATTATTACCGGCTTTATTTAAAATCGATATTTGTATGATAAATACGCTGTTGTATTAAACATTAATATTTGCTAAAAATTATAATACTGGAGCTATTCCGTATTGCAAGATATGATATAATAGATAATATTAAATAGGTGAGCTGGGACCCGAAGCTACGGGTCCCAGCTCACCTATTTAATATTTTTGATGATACTATTTTAAACTAATTTTATTTTAAACTAGCTGCCCCGGCAAACTTCGTACCACCTAAAAAGTCAAGAAAATTTTTGTTTTTACTTATTTCCTCGTTTTTCTCTCCATAAGAACCTTCCTCAGACTTCGCATCAAACACAACAAAAAATAAATCATCCAAATCGGTTCAGCCGTTTAAGAGTTTTGCGCTTAGCAACACATTTGGCGATTCATTTTTACATTATGGATAATAGTAAGTATAAGTCTTAGAACAATTTTAAATAAATTGATCCAGTCCATACTAAGTTAGGCTTTTAATACGAGACATCGACGAGAATCTGCAAATATGGTTCTAATGCCACTGTAAGCGTACTCGCAAATATCTGCCCTTAAGTCTCGAAATGATAGTTTAGTTCGTAGATACGTAGATAAGAACACTGATAACTGTGCTAAGAGGGCGTAATGCAAAATGTATTTAAAGATGTTTATTATATTTTATAATTTCTAGACCTTCGGCTTAGTTTAAAATATTTTTATCGCTATATTTTATCTTAGAGGTCGAAGTAATTTTATGCGAATTAGTTTAATTTTGATCCACTATCGATGTGTCCATGACACAATGATCATAATTTGCTAAACCGATGATGATACAATATATTATTTTTATTATAAATAATTCATTTATTTATCTGCGACCTTCAGAGTGTAAAAAAGTAGGTGACACCATTTTTGCACTACCTTACAATCGTCAAATGATAACTTCCTCGATAACCGGGAGCCCTACAAAACCAAAAGGTTGCATTTAATTGTAACTTTATCATATTAATGGCTTTAAGCCCCGACTTTGCACGCATAGGTAGTTATTTACGTAAGTCAGCTCTTTTACTCTCTAATTTTCACATTAGCTTCTTTTCTCTGTGCAAAAATGGTGACCAGTTGCTTAGTTTTGAACTTAAATAACTATAAGTGAACACACTGAAACATGTTTATTATTACGGTTAAAATATTGTATATCATAGATACTTCTCGATCAATGCATATACTTCAATATATGAACCTATCTATCCTTTTTAGTCTCTTGAATAACTATTGCAATAGCACACAATAGCCCCAGGTCTCAGATACGGCGTATTGATAGTAGTACTATCATGAACGTACTTTCGTTCAGATAAACCCAACGAGAACTTATTCAAATCATATTGATAACCTCTGATTCTTTCATCATCGATACGTGAACATAATGTATAATAGGTAATTGTCTCTTGTCATTAATTGTCACTTATTATGAAGTAGTTTATTGTTGTACCTATGTATGTGTAAGTGTTCATATTTTGCGTACGTGCAAAGCAATGCCTACCCACAGATCATGGTATCACGGTGTGGTCATTAATGTGATAAGGGTATACTGACCACAAATAATTGTAATATTTTCATGTAGGCATATTTGTAGATTCAAAGTAATCCCAATGGAAAACATTGATACAAATTGTTTTGATAGCGACATGTTGTGTAAGTTACGAAATACATAACAAGACCACACCAGCGAGTGAAATAATATTCCATTTGTTGTGTCACAATTATCTTACGAACAGTTGCTGTTAAGTATAAACAATTCCGTATCTTTCATTCAACTGGATATATTTTGAGACTCGTATACCTACAGAATAACATTCAAGTGGAAAGATTTACGGACCGGGTAAAGGTACCAGCAAAAAAAAACCTTTACATAAACTTGTTATCGCTTTAGGAACATATACATCTTGACTTATGATTGCAATAACACTCCATGGTAAGAACCTCTTTTTATGGCATCTGCTGAAACGCTGCTGCTAGAAGTACCCCTAAGTACCCTAGTAGTACTAAGTAAAGAAAAATTTAACCAATTCTATACGGTCAAAATCTCATCCAATTCCGCTGAATCTGGATAAACTGTAGCAAATTTACATGAATAAATAATTAAATAAGCCTCCAAATTATTCGACCTAATAAGTCACGTACGATAGATATCCACGCCTGTGGCTAAGTGTAGGCATTGTGGTTACAAATGTATCTCTCACTCACTGTGCCCACAATTTTACATATATTACATTATATGATAAGATACTTAGGTGCCAACGTGATAGATGGCGAGTCAAACGCCGATTCTTAAGTTTGTTTCTCAAACGAATATTATAAATGGAAATGCGTGCCAGTCCGCCACGTCTCACGTTTTCATGTCTTAACCGATTAACAGATTTATCTATTTAAATAATAATGAAAATATTTATATTTTCATCATGGTATTAGGTCGGAAAATCAAATTCGATTCTCATCTTATTAAATTTACAAGTATAACTCTTGTCGGTGTAACTGAAACTCCCTCCCCTTTTTCTCTGTCCAGAGCAGTCTCCTTAACCTCTTTGTATGATCGACTCGATCGTCGACGTTTTCGTCTTTCACTTGTTTTGTGTATCTTATTCTCGATCTGTCATTCCCATCTATCTTCCCTTCTAATATCATATTCAAAATATCGTGGCATAGGTAAATTATGTCTAATCCAATATAAATATATTTTTTATAATTCAATAAGGATATCTTGCATGTAACTTCTCGAGTTGTAGCTAGCAGTATTAACGATAGCCACATTGGCTCAGTGCCGATGCCAAATATGTCTAGGATAAGGCCAGGTTGATGTTGACATTGAAACTCCTTTCCATGACCTTTATTGGCTAAAGTGCATTAAACGATAAGAAATAATCTATTCCACTGAATTAAAGATAGCATCACCACCAAAATTGCGACTGACGACCAAAGCTACTTAGGTATATGTCATGTTCATTCCAAGATGAAATAATGGATGCACGTTTAATTTCAATGTATACACTATTTATATGTTTTCGTTAATATAAGTATGTAATTCGGTGACAGATAGAAACATACATGTATCCTGATTTTAATTTTATTTAAGTCAAATTAACTACTTCAATTCAATGACATTCGTTCAGTGTAACTATTGTAGGTACAATAAAATACTATTTTGTTATATTAATGACATAATTAATAAATCTAGAACAATGAACCTAAAACTAAAATCCTTAAAAAATATATAAATAACAACTAAAATATATTATTAAAAGGAGTCCCAAGGTTCCGAAGATACTGGCAGCGTTCCTCCTTTGAATAGCTAGTAACTTCTAACTTTGATGTTTAGCGAAACTAAGTCGGAATTCCCTATTATAAGAAGCTTTGCATACCATGTTCCTTAGTAACTCCTATTAACCTAATATTTTAACAGACCGCTACAAATTATTAACGTTGATTTATCATCATCGTTATCAACAAGGTGACCTAGCGTTAAAATACTCAAATTATCATTAAACTGTCCTCTATTCTTAATGAGTTAATGTAATCGTGATGCTTACGCGAATGAAAGAATAACACAAAAATATGTGTTATTCTTTCGTATTACATATTATATTTTATATGTATTTATGACACCAGTTTTACTACTTCTGTGTGTAGCTATTTTTGAGCTTGGCAGTTGTTAGGATAGGATAGGATTAGGATATAATAAACTTCTTCACGGCTTCCCATAAGGGTCCCAAAGGGTATCCCTCAGCATAGGCAGAGGTGTGTAGTACTTATACAACCACATTCCGCCGGATGTATATCTTAGGTGCCAACCTGACAGATGGCGAGTCCATCGCCGTTTCTCAAGCACGACTATACATACTACGTTTTATTAATTTCTTCTCAAACGCGGGCAGGTTTCCTCTAGATGTTTTCCTTAACTGTAAAGCTCGTAGTGTGACTAATCACTGTACTTAAGTAAAAAAAATAGGTACAGTCAGGATTCGATCTGGCAATCTCTGTGTTGCAGGTGACTGATCTTACCACTCTTTATGGAATAGCATTATTTCATTTAGTACTAGCTTATGCCCGCGGCTTTGCCCGCGTGGAATTCGAAAAAGTAGCTTTGGAAATTTTCCTGCTAGAATCGGTTCAGCCGCTATGCCGTGAAAGAGCATCATAAGAATCAATAGAAGAACTTTGAATTTTCAGGATTAAAAAAAAAAGAAAAGTAGCCTATGTCCTATTCCGAGGTATAAGCTATCACCATTTCAACTTTCAGCCAAATCGGTTCAGCCGTTTGGCCGTGAAAGAACCGCAAACATCCAAACTTACAAACTTTCACATTTATAATATAAGATAGGTTAGTTTAGCTACCTACTTCTATTAGTAAGGAATGAATATCCTCACGCCTTCCCACAAGGGTCCCCGAAGGGGTAGGCAGAGGTGTATAGGTAATAAATACCCACACACCCACTTTCCGCCAGAGGTATATTTGGTGCCAACGTGACAGATGGCGAGTCCATTAAGTAATGGCTGTAACCGTAAAAAAGGGATAATTTTTTTTTTCAATTTTCAGTGTTCAAGAAACAAGACAATCTAGTTTCCGATGTGTGTTCCATTTAGGGAAGATGTGAAAAGTTATTGGTATTGACTTATTAATTAGCGGCCCGTCCCGGCGTCGCACGGGTGGACATTAGATTTTTTTATAAAAGAAAATATAGCCTATGTTACTCAAGATGAATGTAGCTTTCTAATGGTGAAAGAATTTTTGGCATCGGCATAGTAGTTTTTGAGTTTATTCATTACGAACATACACACACACAAAAATACGATTTCCTCTTTATAATATTAGTATAGGTTGCCATTCTGTGCCTGCCGTCCATTCATACAACCAGCCACAGATGCTTATAATCATAATTATATAAATTAACACATATATACATTTATGTAACACCATTATACATGCGTAATACTACCATCTATACAATATTGTATCGAAAACATGCTTTCGCTTTGCGAAAACATTTCAGGAAGGTATAGCGACTCTCGTTATGACTAACTCAAGTATCCACCGATAGGAAGTAACATTATTTATAAACGTTCGTGTTTTACAAGTGACAAACGTTATGCCGGCATTTCTGTATAGTAAATCCCTTCAGAGGGCCTGCAGCATGCAACGCTTATGCAAGTCTTATCCATTGGTTGCGCTCGCGTTACGCTCACTCCGCTCCAAACAGGGCGTTCACCCGGCGCTCACGCAAATACGCAGATTTGGAAACCTCGTGGACCCGAGCAGCTGCACTCTGGTTTAATTAACTTCCTTATACTTAGTTATACAACAAGCCTTCCGCTTCGCCGTTATCAGCGGCTCTACTTTGTGCTAGGTAGGGCGGTACCAGTTCCTTGTTCACAAGTTATATTTTATATTTGATTATTAAACTTAGAATTTTAGTCGATTATCCGTATTAAATTTAGAATACACTAAAGTGGTTGAGTAACGGCGATAGACTTGCCATCTGTCACTTTGGTACCTAAAATATATCACAGACAGAAAGTGGGTGTGTGGGTACTACCTATACACCTCTGCCTATCCCTTCGGGGACCCTAGTAGGGAGGCGTGAGGATATATATATATACATTTAGAATTGAAGTAGGTGTGGAGGTAGTGTGTTCTAGAAGCCGTCTGCAACACAAATATTGCAAGTTTGAGCCCCGACTGTACCAATGACTTTCCTGAATGTAAGTACAGTGATTAGTCACACGGGCTTTATATTGAAGGAAAACATCGAGAGGAAACCTGCATACGTTTGAGAAAAAAATTCAAAGACATACCTTAACTATAGTTTTGCTTGATAAACGGCGATGGATTCACCATCTGTCAAATTGGCATCTATACGGTGCACACGTAGTTGTAGTAAAATGGACGAAACGGTTCAGCCTCTGCCAGCACAGCCATGTACAACCATGTATGGAACATAACACCACCCATCTGGCATCTTCTCTACCACCCCACCACCCCAGTCGGGCAACTGCAATTTAGAATAGACCTATTATGGATAGTTCCGTGCTCTCTAAACTATATAACAGACGATTTAAATGACAACTATTAATGCTTTAAACTGATAGCGACATCTTCCCAGATATTTTAATATGCATAATAAATATGTATCTACCGAGACAAAAGGATCTTGTATTTCAAACTTACATACAGTATTATTCAAGCTGCAACATTAAGCAAATTCAAGGTCCAATTACATACGGGGCACTTGGAGGATTCGACGAACATCATTTTCACAGATGTTCGATCGAGTCATTCGCTTAGCATTGTTTGTCGCTTACATAATGTGTGTTGCGAGAGTTATGGTTAACACGTAACCTGAGGAGCGTTTCGGGTTACGTTGCAATCCCGGGAAGACATTATATTTCGACACGCGAGCGTGTCGTCGCCCACCTCGCCACATCGACGTCACATCAACGCCGCCGTTCTTCCACGTAAAGTCATGAGAACCCTGTGTGACTACATCTCCACTACTTATCGTTGCAAAATTGCTTATTACCAGGAATTTTAATTTCATACACAGAAAATATGATTCAATAAGCCACCATAAAATCATTGTATAATTTTGCTCAAATATCAAGTATGTTACAAAACATGAAATCAAAAATTGTTTCAGTAAATTGGTATTATCATGTTGCTTTCTCCTCACTTATTGCTTTAACTCTATAATTTTTACATAATTAAATGGTGTAGTGGTGAATTACACGTTGAAAAAGAAACTCATGCTATTTTATTCATGCGTAAAATAATGCATTCCAGAAGTATGTCAGTAGACTTAGTAAGTGGGCATCAAATACATAGGACATCTAAGACTAAGGTACAAATACTCGTGTTCATCACACAAATATCTGCCCTCAGCGGGATTCGAACCCGCGGCCTCAAATTTCGCAGTCAGGAGCTCTAACCAATAGACCAGACGGCCTTCTGTTTTAGGCTTTAGCCAGAATTTAATGTTTTTGTTTTATTTATTATCATGGAGCAGGAATATGCTTATCTATACTAATATTATAAAGAGGAAAGATTTGTTTGTTTGTTTGTTTGTTTGTTTGTAATGAATAGGCTCCGAAACTACTGGACCGATTTAAAAAATTCTTTCACCTTTGGAAAGCTACATTATCCCCGAGTAGCATAGGCTATATTAAATTGGACCCGATAGGTGGCGCTGCGATCGAGTTTCAAGAATTTTACCTTTTTACCCGGGCGAAGCTTTCTGTGTGTCTTAAGCTAGATAAGATTCGAGAATGGTTTAGATTTACAATTGGACCCAATAGGTGGCGCTGCGATCGTGTTACGGGCAATTAAACTTTTTCACCCGAGCGAAGCTGGGCGGGACAGCTAGTATTTTATAAAATGAAACTTTTCAAGTCAATACTTAATTCATAATTTTTAGACCCTATTTTAATAATATTTACATTTAAGATATATTATTACTATAGGTACTAACTTTAGCTGCTACGTGCTGATGCGCTCGTACTATTTTAGTATTCTGGGTAATAAACTTATTACCAGGATAAAGAGTAATTATTCTCATCTATCTCATTGCAATATATTCAAGTCAGGGCACCGATGTCGGAGCTACGCCAAATCATGATCAATTATTATTCTATTTAATCATGATAATATTAGTGCTTTTATGCTGACTTAACAATACCCTCTTTTTGGAAAAGATTTCTGTAGAGGTTGTGATAATGATAATTTTTCAATATCGCAGATGTATGTTTTACTACGCATATATTAAATTACACGCAGCCTACCCGTAACGATAGTAACTTGGCGTGAAATGTAACACTTCGATGCCTTTTTTGGCATCGATTGATACAATTGCTATCACAAAAGCGTGGACGTGTGGCACGTTTGTCAGATTGAAGGTTAGGAAGGTATTGTATAGTTGTCCTCGACATAATTAGACTCTTTGTATACATCCGCAGAAAGTAATGTTGTTAAAGCAAAATAGATTAGTGATTATTGACCGAAATACAATTTAAACAAATTATATGCATATGGTTACAGCAGCCGTTTACATTTATGCCAAATGTACATTCGGGCTTGGGAGACTGCGACGGACTCGCCATCTTTCACGTACATTTGAAACCTAAGTTCTTGTGGCATCTTCGGCTGTCTGGTTTAGTGAACTCTTAAATCAGGAACCAGCTGTTGTCTTTCTCTCAAAGGTTTTTACGGACAGACTGGTCTTAGGTAAAACATGCTCTTATGAAGAAAATAACTATAGAATTACCAAGGTACGGTCAGTACAATAGTTACAGTGACGTGCTTTAGCCATCATTTTTCAAGAGTGCGAAGGAGACCGAAACACATTCTACGACGACGTCTACAAAACTATCCCTTTCACACTTTTAAATAATGATGCCTAAAGAACGTCATGGTGAGTTAAGGTCTAGATTGAATGGACAACCTATGTGCTTAAGTAAATATGTATATTATCTATATTTATAAGACGTGGTGGCCGAGTGATTCGAGTAGTTGCCTGCGACACAAAGATCGCAAGTTTAAATCCCTACTGTACCAATGAGTTTTTCGGAACTTAAGTACAGTGATTAGTCACACCACGTGCTTTTCGGTGCAGGAAAACATTGAGAGGAAACCTGCATACGTCTGAGAAGCAATTCAAAGGCGTATGTATAGTCATGCTAGAGTAACGGCGATGGACTTGCCATCTGTCGCGTTGGCACCTAGAAAATATCTCTTGCGGAAAGTGGGTGTGTAGTGTGTACCCCTTCGGGGACCCTTCTGAGAAGTCTTCTGGTTTCCATAGTAAGTTCCAACCTTTCCTTGGTTTGTGCGGAATTGTCACAAGGTATTATTATTATCTTTATTTAAGATAGCATCGTACATATTCTTAACTATTGTAATGTGCGCAGATGTGCATCTCCTTAGTATTTTTAAAGTATGAATGTCGTATTCGTAATCCATGCACTGCAATTCCGACCACCTTGTAGATACGAGTATATTATAGTTGTATCAAAAAAGCTGATAAGGTGCGAATTCAATTCAAGGTTATTATACAAACATTACATAAAGTTACGATGTGTAAAAATAAGGAGTATTATGCTAGAGAACAGAAGCAAACACGTGCTTTGAACTCGGGACGAGAACAAATTGTTTAATGAGTTTTAAATTTCAATTACTTTGTCTGGCGAATACCATCAAATTTATGACCAGTGCTTCTAACATTTTTTTTCTTGTTACTCCGGCCTTGTAACTACTGTTTATAACCGCGTGTATGATTCCACAGTAATTTATATACTTAATTATTTACTTATTAAGAAGCACAAAGATCGCAAGTTCGAATCCCGACAATACCAATGAGTTTTTCTGAACTTAAGTACTTACAGTGATTAGTCACACCACGAGCTTTACGGTGTAAGAAAACATCGAGAGGAAACCTGCATACGTCTGAGAAGCAATTCAAAGGCGTATGTATAGACGTGCTTGAGTAACGGCGACGGATTCGCCATCTGTCACATTGGCACCTAAAATATACCTCTGGGGGAAAGTGGGTTTATACACCTCTGCCTACCCCTTCGTGGACCCTTGTGAAGGCGTGGGAAGGCGTCTACTTATTTATTTATTCTTTTATTATTTGTTACACAAACAGACTGAGATCAATATTATATAATAACATTAACCTAGGATATCAACTAGATACCAAGCCAAGTGTAAACAGCTAGAATAAAGAAATTATTCATAATATGTGTACGAGGCGCTGTAAAACAAAATGTATAGAAAACAAGTATTAGTAAATAAACATATATATGTTACTGTTAATACTTAACTTACAAGTTAAACAAATATACATACGCCTAGGTCTACCCCTTCCAACACTTTCATTTACACTCGCTATATACACTTTCTTCGTCAATCGTTCTTCATTACTTCTCTCGACGTGGCCAAACCGTCTCAGGAACAATTTTTTTTTTAATTTTTTTTTATTTACATATTTATTTATTCTTACTAACAAACTACATCTAACTATCATTACATGTTTCCCCAATGCGATAGTGTAGAATAAAATAATACGGTCCACGGTGGCGACGAAACACCACGTTCTGCGGCCAGGAGTCCTCGTCCATGGCATGGTGCAGGTAGCACGTCGGCACGCGCACCACGAACGCCTTAAAGTTGACGTTGCGGCGCGACTCCAGCATCTGCACTCTCGGCCTGTACCTGAGCTTCCGGTGAACATACTCCACAATGTCTTCCGCCTTTGTAGTGTAGTGTAAGCGGGAGACATAGACCGGAGTATTCGGCTGCGCTGCCCGTATGGTGACATTGGGCTCCACAGCACCCTTGCCGCAGCGGTTCTGGGTCGGGCGTGAGCGGCGATTTTTCTTTTGCACCGTCACAAATCCGTCATCGTCGTTAGCCCGTCAATATAATCAGTAATAATGTAGCTTATCAATGAGTAATATATATATAATTGTTTTGTGTGTGTGTTTGTCACCTAACTCCTCCTAAATGCTTGGACTAACTTCGGTAAAGTTTTGTGTGTGTATTGAGTGGGTCCCTGGATGGTTTGAAAATACAATTGGTCCCAGTAGGTGGTGCTACTGTCGTGTTTCAGTAGCCTTTATTTTTTCACCAATACCAATTTAATTTAACGGTAAATCACCGCCTATGGTATGTCCTCTTTGAGAACTCGTGAGGGAGACATGTAGTAAGTATATGCTCTTTATGTAGTATGAAAAATTAATCATAGTACCAGTGTACCTTGTAGTATATATCAAAGAACCACAGGATGTGATTCGACGTCAGTGGGTTTCTTTACGCCAGCGTAAGGAATTATGTGTACCTAAAATTATGAGTCAGTCATTCATAATATAATTCACAGTTTATTGACATTTGGCTGCTCGTATAAAACGATCCACAGATTTTGATACTATCAAAAAATCTATTTAACAGCGAGTACATTGAACTTGTTTCACTAGCCTTCGAACTCGGTTCCGCCTGCGTGAACACGCATTTCGGCAACACGATTGTTTCAGGAAAAAATAGCCTTTATCTAGATATATTGATATAGATCAAGGTTCTGCAGTCAGCCTATGAAAAATTACAACTTAGTAAATAATATAAGCAGTTCTACTTTTAACATTGTTTTCTATACAAAAAGAATTTGAATAATAATATCTACCTACCTATAACCGGTCAATTCAATAATCCATTCAAGTTTAGAATCTCGGCTATTTTTATGGCCACTTGTTTTGAGTATCTTTGATAAATTTTAATTTAAATGCTGATTAGATGAACATAAATATATATCATTCAATTCACGCTCTACCTAGATCACTATCAGTAGTTGGCTTTGTATGAGATGTCCCGATAATTATTATCTAAAATAGATTTTTAATATAAGTATCTATAAAAAACGAGCGTATTTAAATATATAAATAATATATCTTCACGCCATCCCATAAGGTTTGCCGAGGTAGGCAAATGTTGTTACACAACCCACTCTTTTCGCAAAATCTATTTTTCGTGTCAATGTGACAGGTGGCGAGTGCATAGCCGTTTCTCAAATACGTTCTACAATAACACATAGTATTACGTGTACTATAAGTACGTGAATTTATTTGTCAAACGTACGCAGGTTTCCTCTTTATGTTTGTCTGCACCGTAAAAACTTAAAACCATATTACTAATTCACGTAATCACAGGGAGTGTCGTTATTAATCCTCCCACTGACATGACAGAGAAGAAGAGAGACTTTTTCGAAGCTGGCTACTTACAGAGCGCCAACAAACCACTAAGGAAGCTGTAAATGTAAATAGGTGAGACTTTTATCGCTCATGGCAATTAACTTCCGGAGGAATATTACTTCCAATAGCCCAAGTTAATAACGGGCGAGTTCAAACTAAAGGAATCAAGGTCAGAGGGCCAGGCAAGGCTGGGAGGGTCCGCCCGGGTGACTACTGGCCGTTTAGCCAGAAGTTAGGTAAGGGTGAGGGCCCGATTGGTAAACACCAACATGACTATATGACCAGCCCGGCATTACAAGAATACAAGCCATAGTTTGTACAATCTTTTGAATTTTCATACCTTCGTGGCATAGAAATTAAAATGATTTGCAATCTTTTTAATATTTGAGTTATTGAAAAGCTCAAAATATTTTTTAAGCTTGTCATTGACTGGCGCCAGTTTTAATACCACATATATTTTAAATTATTAAGCATTTAATAAACATTATGGTTTTTAGTCCGAATGTATAACAGATGACAGACATAGAAGTATTATTTTGCTGAATTAGTAGTACATATTGGTTTGTGTTTGCTCCACACACTTTATTCGGTAGGTACCTACCCGATCTTCATAACATACACACAATCATATAAAAGTACGTTGATTTGAAAGTTTGCCGACAACGTCATACCTCAGAATAAGGTGCTCTTTGATTCTGAACACAAAAACAAAAGCGTCACAATAGTTTTCGATAAATATCAGTCGTTCAGTAAAAACCAGTCGTCACTTTCTCGCTCCGGCCGCCGTACCGAGCAGACGTGTGCTCCCACCGCTCCCGCGCTCTGCGCCCGTTACGACCGGCAGAAGCCACACCCGCCGCTACGCAAATCGCCACGCGTTAGCTAGCCGCTACGCACCGCACGTGGTGATTGTTGGTCGCCTTTTTCAAGGCAACAACAATCACAATTCTTGTTTCTCGACAATAATATTTGTCCCCTTCTGGGAAAATCCACAGTTTCGTGGTCATTCGGTGGAAACCTAACGGTGCTAACGAAACCGAGTGGGGCGCTGCCCCGTTGCGCTCTTAGCCTTGCCCCTTCAGGGTAAGGCTACAAACGGACGGGACCAGGTTCACCGGCCTTGGGGTCTACCCTAGTCGCGCCTGGTTATCACCCACCGCCCACCCTACCTATCCCTTACCTCCTATCCTCCGGTGTTAGTTTGGGCACTGTCCACGGACTAGTGCTCTCTACACCGGAACAGTCAGGAACCCGCTGCACAATAAGACTGGCAGCGGGAATACAAGCTTAGGGCTCACACCATAGGCACACTCACCTCCCTGTCTACACCCGACAGGGAGGGTTCAGTACACACCCCCGGGTCAACCCCCCGGGGATCGGTCTCCTAACGTTTAAGTCACCAGGGGTTTCTTTACGTGTTTCTTCCCCTGGGCGACCGCGCCCCGAAACACGTTTCCCTTACCGCCTTGCCCTCCCACGTCTGCATCCACCATGTCCACAAGTGTGGACCCCCAAGCCTCACTGGCATTCCTCGCGCAGCTCTTAGAAGCCGTGCCCACCCTCCGACGTCAATTTGACGCATTCACCCGCGATGTAAACGCGGGTACTTCCACTGCCGACGCAACAGCAGTGCTCGATAAGAGCACTATCATTGACGTCACCAATGAGACCAACAAGTCTCAAGACTCCCCCCTGTCCCCCGACTCTGTCATCGTAGACTCCGAAATGGAGTCACTACATTCTGAGTCGTCCGAGGGCTCCTCGGACGAATTCACGCCCGTCACGGGCTCCAAGAAGCGCGCCAGACGCGCTAAAAAGAAGGAGGCCTCAACCTCACCTTCCCCCCCGACTAAAGCCCCTAAAACCGTGCCCGTGCCCTCCGCACAGTCCTCCCCGACAGCCACCTCCCCGGCACCCCCTTCCCCCGTCCCCCTCGCCTCTCCGGAAGCCGAAGCCACTCAGGCTAGCCGGCTCTCCCCCGTCCCGCGACCTACGCGGCCCTCCTCGACAAAGGAGCGCTCGTGCCCCCCAGTATTCGTCCACACTAAGTCCAAGTGGACGGAAATCTCCGGTTGGTGTAAAACCAACCGAATCACCTTCACTCGTGCCACGGCCACAGCCGAAGGCATTAAGGTGCACCTCCCAAACTCTACCGAGTTCCGAGCTTTTACAAAGCTCCTGCAGGCCAGAAGTGTGGAATACCACACTTATGATCTGCCGGAGGACCGTTCACTCCGGGTCGTCATCCGCGGCGTCCCACGCGAAATCGATACCGAGTCGATCAAAGATGATTTGAAGGCTCAGAATGTCGCAGTAAAGGAGGTGCACCGCATGCACCGTCAAAATGCCGGAGAGGCATTTAACATGGTTCTCGCCATCTGCGAGAACACCCCCGACGGCAAAGCCGTCTTTAAGATAAAAACCTTATGCCACCTGTCTGGCATAAGGGTTGAAACCCCCCACAAGGGCGGCCCTATAGGGCAGTGCCACAACTGCCAATTATACGGGCACGCTTCGCGTAACTGCAACGCGAAACCCAGGTGCGTCAAGTGCCTGGGTGACCATGGGACGAGCGACTGCTCGCGCCCTAAGGACCGCACACTCGCCGACTCACCCCCTAGTTGCGTACTATGCCGCCAGGAAGGCCACCCGGCCAATTACAGGGGCTGTCCCAAAGCCCCCAAACCAAGACCGGTCGTGGTCAAGAGGGCAGCGGCCCGCGAATGGCGTAACGCCCCCCCCGCGCAACCCGCTCCACCTCGACCTTCCCCGTGGAGGGCCCTCCCTCCGAGGGACTTCCCGCCCCTCCCACAAGCGCCCCCCTCCGTGCCTACAGCGGCCCCGAGCCAGCATACTCCACCTCTGCTGTCGCTCCCCACCGCCAAACCTCAGCAGCCCCAACCTCAGGCTGCTACACCCCCGCGTAGACCCCAGGTGGTCCAACCCACTTCCTCCCCTTCCGAAACCTCCGCCAACATGGCATTCCTGGCGGACCTTTTCTCCACCGTCAACCTCACAAGGGTTAACGAGATGGCACGAAGCCTCAGGGCCGTCCGAAAGGACCCTCTGGCCCTCCTCAAGGTGCTCGGCGACTACGCCGATGTATCAGAGTCCCTGGCTACCTTCTCGTCCAACCAATAATGGACTCAAACGTAAACAGCAGAGTCAAACCCCGATCGCTTTCAATTGGCTACTTTAATGCCAACGGCATTCACAGCCAAAAGGAAGAGATCGCCGCGTTCCTCCGCGACAACAATATCGACGTTTTCTTAGTGCAGGAAACCTTCTTGAAACCATCACACCGAGATCCTAGAATTGCAAACTACTGCGTAGTACGCAATGATAGATCTCGATCCGCCCTCGGCGGTACTTTGATCTATTACAAGAGGTCCCTGCACTGTATCCCAATCCAACCACCAACCCTCTCCCACATAGAGACCTCGATCTGTCGATTAGGAATGACCGGCCATCAGCCGATCACGATAGTCTCTGCATACTGTTCCCCTGTTAACTCGACGGCCGATATCAAAGCTGATATTAAAGCCCTCATCAATCTCAGTAGCTCAGTTATTATCGCGGGTGACCTGAATGCCAAGAGCGATGCTTGGAACAGCCACTCACGAAATAACAGAGGACGCCAATTGGAGGACCTCAGCGGGCTCCTCCAATTCGACGTCATTGCGCCTATGCACCCCACCCACTACCCTGAAAATATCAACCACCGACCGGACGTACTAGACATTGCGATCCTCAAGAATGTAAACCTCCGTTTGCACTCGTTGAGGTCGCACGACGAATTAGATTCTGACCACCGACCTGTGACCTTAGCGCTCTCCCCCCGACTAGGCCCCCCGGACGCAGGTCAGTCCCCGCCTCAGAAAAAGATAACAGACTGGAGAAAACTGGAGGAACTCCTCAAGTCCTCTTCATCTGTCCACTTAGATAGTATCCCGCCCCTCATAGAGTCGGCAGCCGACACTCAAAAGGCGGTCGATTCCCTCACAGCTCACGTACAGTCAGCCGTGGACGCCTGTTCACGACAAGTTCCGGTGATGGAAGACCATCGCTGGAAACTTCCCGACGACGTGCGAGAACTAGTGACGGAAAAGAACGCCGCCCTCCGAGCTCATAGAGCTCACCCGACTGAAGCGAACCGCACCTTTATGAGGTCACTCCAGCGCAAGCTGAGATACCGCATGAAAGACCTGCGGGACGCTCGCTGGAACAAGTTCCTAGGGGAACTTGAACCGAGTCACTTGGCCTTCTGGCATCTCCAGCGGAAACTTAAATCAGACAAAATCTCGTCCATGCCTCCACTCACTCGTCCAAATCAAGGGCCCGCCTTTGACGACGACGAGAAGTCCGAGTGCCTGGCCGACAGTCTCGAGGCTCAATGTACGCCCAGTACCTTGCCGGTAGATTCGCGCCATCTCAATAAGGTGGATGCCGAGGTCGAAAGCAAACTATCTCTCCCACCCTCTGAAGACCCAGACCACCCCATCACCCCAATCACGGTCGACGAAGTCCGGAAAGTGATCAAGGATCTCCACCCCAGGAAAGCCCCAGGTCCCGACGGGATCGCTAATAGAGTTATCAAACTCTTCTCCCCTTATCTCATAGTTTTGCTCACTGCCATCTTCAATGCCGCACTGAGCAACAACTTTTTCCCCCAATCCTGGAAAAGTGCAACAGTCATAGGTATTCCCAAGCCAGGGAAACCTAAGACCGAAGCTTCCAGTTATCGCCCCATCAGTCTCCTCAATGTCCTTGGCAAGATTTACGAGAGACTTATTATATACAATAGATTAAAGAGTTTTGCAGACTCTAAGAAAGTCATACCTGACCAACAGTTCGGTTTTCGAACCAAACATTCCTGTGTCCAACAAGTCCACCGTATTGTGGAAGACGTCAGTAGCGGCTTCCAATTCGGTTTTACCACGGGTATGCTCCTCTTCGACGTGGCGAAGGCATTCGACAAGGTCTGGCACAACGGCTTGATATACAAGCTGTACCAGTTGGGCGTGCCGGACCGTCTAGTACGCATAGTACGGGACTTTTTGTCGAACCGCTCCTTCCGCTACAGAGTCGAGGGCACACTCTCTTCCCCCCATCCCATACGAGCAGGAGTCCCGCAAGGCTCAGTGCTCTCGCCACTCCTATTCACGCTTTATACTAGCGACATTCCCGTCCATAGACGAGTTAAAAGCGCTCTATTCGCCGACGATACGGCTATCTACTACAAAGGTAGAACTCCCGAGGGAATTCACGACAACCTCCAATCCGCGGTCACAGCCCTGGGGCGGTGGTTCCGGAAATGGAGAATTGAAGTGAACCCGACCAAAAGCGCAGCCATTCTATTCTGGAAAGGCCTCGAACGCCCACGGGTAGCCCCCATCACCCTCTTCGGCAAACCCATTCCATGGGAAGAAAAAGCCAAATACCTGGGTGTGATCCTCGATCAACGCCTTTCTTTCCGTCACCACGTAAAGGCGGTACGCGCGCGAGCCGCCTTCGCGCTCGGTAGACTTCACAGCATGTTGAATGCACGAAGTAAACTCTCATTGAAATCCAAGGTGAGGATTTACACGACGTGCATTCGACCAATCATGACATATGCCGGTGTAGTGTTCGCACACACTAGCAAGTCAACACTTAACCCCCTGCAAGTGCTCCAAAGCCGGTTTCTCCGGAGAGCCACAGGTGCCCCGTGGTACATGCGTAATAGTCAACTCCACGTTGACCTCAAAGTCCCAACCATAAAACAGTTTTTGAAAAAACTGGCCAAACGTCATTTCGATTCTGCTGTAAATCACCCCAACCCCCTAGTCGTATCGGCCGCCCGATACACTCCCTCCCTTATATCGAAGATAAGGCGTCCAAGACATGCCGTCATCGAACCGGATGACGACATAACGGTCCTCCAGGACGCCCGACAAAAACATACCAACACTACACACAACCGACCACTGTTCCGTCCTCGCCGGCGAGGCTCGACGCGAATAAGCCGTAATGTTCCCCCCCGACCTCCGCCGCAAACGCCGGCCCGCGCCGAGCTAAACGCGCAAATCCCGCCCCCAAATAATATTTAAATAAAATTACCAGTCCAGCCCAGCTCCCTTGCTCGCGATCCAGCAACGCCCTAAGCCGAGGTTCGTACCCCACAGGGGGTGCCCTTAGCTGTGTTGCTTAGTACTAAAGTGCCTGGCTGGAGGCCTAGGTCTCGCCATTGACCGGTTAAGTAGCAAAAGTTCCCGGAACTCACGCTACGAGAGACAATACAAAAAAAAAAAAAAAAAAAAAAAAAAACCAGTCGTTACTACGCTTAGGTACAAGACGTATGAAAGACTTATGTGTATATTTTTTATGTTGAATATTCCATGAGACCGCAGCAAACAATATAATGAGAATATAAATTACAATTTGGTCAATATGTCGCCAAACAAGCAGTGTGAAATGTGTTTCAAAATTATCAACTTAATCACACCTACACACTTACAAGCGACCGAATTTATATATGTAGCTACATGTCCTTTACGAAAAATTACAATTCAATTAAAAAAACGTAGTGGGTGAGGTTACTGCGAGGACAAGATTGCAAGCTTCAAGCTCAGAATCAGTGAAATATTCAGAAATAAATTAAAGTGCTTTAGTTTAAGCTATACGGTAAAATATACATCGCTTTGAAAAGAAATTCAAACCCGCATGTACCCCGCGAGTTTGCTTGACAAACTGTGAGTCTTGCCATTTATCGTGGTCTTTTACGCCTCTGTCGATTTCATTTGAGGGAAGGCGTAAAGATAGATAACATTATATTCACCTTAACTTCTAGATAAAATTCTGAAAAGTATATTGAAACATATCGATAATTCTATTACTAAGAAATGCAATTAATGTACCTCTTATATTAAGGTTTTGGTCTACTTTAGGGCACACTCATGACGTCACTGATTACAGCCACCAGTAATGAGGTCAACAGGGTCAGGGCCATCGGTGGAACAAGTTTATAAAAATATTTTAACAGCTCGTACAACCGCGTGCGTCATAACATACACTCCGGTGGACATTATGATAATTGGCTCAGTAGTAAATTCTCAGACATGTTTTCGTTGTCAAAGAAAAGGAAACTGACAGACTTACAGATTGATACAATTTGAGGTATCGTGTTCAATGTCTGGAACTTTGACTCCAAGATTTATTATGGTAATAAATCTGTCACCACTGTGACAGATTTATTACCAAACAACCGTCTCTGTAAACACAATGGTAACAAACCGATAAATAATATGATTACACTTGTGGATAAATAATTATAATGATGCCCGTAGGATACCTGTTTTGTAGATACATTGACATGTATATTGCATGCTCGATAGTGGCACAGGATAAAAGGGAACACTAGAACGCCTGACATATATCATAACTTTATGTCTGTATAGAAGCTTCAAACTCCAATAATGTAAAATAATAAATCATTTTGGTTTAAAGTCGGTACCTACTTGGTACTTGGTTGGTACCATAAGCAGTACGGCGAATAAATTGACTGTGAAGGATAGAACAGGTACGTCTGTGAAGAGAAACATTGGCTTTTGTAAAGTCAAGCAGGGCAAACGGCATCAGACTCGAAGGCGTTAAAAGTTGGCAATTCAAATTGGCAGCTGGAAATATCAGTGAAAATTTTTGGCGCAGCTGTAAGATTTTACAGTAAAAAAAAATATATAAGGGCATATGAAAACCCTTATTTATTAGTCAGGAAAGTCTGAAAATTTCGTTATACGCTCCAAACTACTTCGATATGCTTGCGATGATTACTCATGAAAGGAAAAATATAGTAATTAAATTATTGTGCTACATGCCCTATCTGGGTGCAATTAAAATCTATAAATGTGTAGATTTAATACTATTTACAAACACAATTGCATTTCGAGTTCAATTTCCAAGTCCAATCGAATTTGTTTATCAGAATGTCAGGGGTGTTCAGTAAAGGCAACGTGACATCTGTCACGAAGCACGACTATACATACGCCTTTGAGTTTCTAAAGGCGTACAAATAGGTATATAGTCGTGTATGAAGTACGAACGTATGTAAGTTTTCTCTCGATGTTTTGCTTCACCGTAAAGCTCGAATTGTGACTAACTACAGTACATATGTTCAGAAAAACTCATTGGTACAGTTGGGATTCGAACTTACAATATTTGTGTTGCGGACTCAAACCTCACGACGACCACAGCTCGTTCTGTTTGTAAAATGGTTTATTTATAATGGAGCACTCAAAATGATTTTAACAGATTCAAAAACATTCCACTCATGGAAAGCTTCACTAGTCTGGATTAGGGAGAGGTGATTATAAAAAAAACAGGCGAGACCGGAGTCACGTCTGGTATTTCATATAATCAAAGATTTTTTATAGACAAGTAACACTCTATGTTTATTCTACGAGACGTCTATATTAACAGCATGTTTACAAAGTATGTCTCTGAGACCTTGAAGACGTCTTGGCTTCCGTTGTATTCAATATCGCTAGTCACTGCCGGGTTCCTACACTGCTCAATTAAAAATGCGTAAATCATACTTAAACATATAAGAACTACGTGACCTGACATTCTGACTAAGTGTGCCAATGTGGTCTTTTTTGTATTGATGGTAAGCGTTTATCTGGACGTTTGATACCATTGTTTCGGCACAACTGGTGCTAAGCGGTTACCAGGAATATCAGGCGCACTTAATTTTCTTTTGTTCGAGGTTTATATTAATTGTAATAACGTAAATATTACCTTGTATTATTTACCTTATTACTAAGGGTAAATATACCTAAAGGTTTATTTTTTGTTAATGCGGTCGGTAGATTTAAGTTGGTAAATAATACGATATTTTACTGCCATTAAATATTACTTAGGTATATGGCAATTTTATGTTGCCTACCTATGTTCCTTATACTCATCGATATTATTTGATGTCCGATTTAAAATATCAAGTGGGAAAACTGGCTTGCCTTTAGGTATAAAATATATATGCATTTATATCGAGCTCATAAAAACAAATTGCCAATACAACTTAGCATCTAGAAATAAGTGCGTATTAGAAAAAGGCGCGGCAAATATTTTTGATATACATATACAAGAAACTAATAACTTAGAATAACTTTATAATGAATTCTTAATTAAAAATTATTAATATTTCTCAAAACACCAATTAATTAAATGTCATACCAATTGCCCTGAGCGTTTACAAATTCACAGACCGCAACTTGCAAGTTTACTTTGGCAAGGAAAAGATGAGTGATTCGCGGGCCGGCAACCTTGGCTGCGCGCTGAGCACCTTCGGCAGGGAATGGTTGCGCAACCCGCACTGCACGGGTCAAGGGTGGGAAGGCGCCGCACTCATTTTGGGCAATAAAAAATACCTACGAACATACAATGCAAATTAAATGTCCTTTTGAAATACCCGTGCGCAACGTGCTCTACACGCAAACATCGCGCAGAAACAGCTGAATGGATTTGAGTGAAACATTACAATAAAACAAATATTAATACATACATCAGAATAATAAGATATTGATGAATTTAGACGAAGCGAAAGAGTGTGAGTATGTAAGTCTAGTGAGAACTGGCGCTCTAACGTCTCCGTCTATCGTAATCGTAATCCTCTCCGTCTCCCTAACGGGGTAGAGACGGCGTGATATGTATGTAGGTATTATGATTAATCAACAAGATTTGATATAATTATTGATAAGGTGTAACGCTGCTGCCTACTCATGCGCGCAAGCTTGTGAGAAGACGAGAAGGTACTTGTAATAATAACCATCGACATAATACGATGTCAATCGACTCGTATTCCACACTCAATTCGCAGAACGTTCAGCCAGACGCTATTCTGATAAACAAGCATTAGGAGACCTCCTCGATCTGGTGTCGAGTTCGAACAGGATCGTAAATTAAAGACGTTTTTGACAATAATTTTAAAAATAGCTTATTAGCTAACCTAACGATGCCGCATCATTTATGAGTGCAGACAATTTATTGGTTCCGATCGATGTTAATAATGTGTTCGCGGCCCCGAACAGCTTTGTGAGGCTCTCTCGGCCCGACCTTGACCCGTCTGATCATACCAAACCTGTTGTCGCACTAAAAGTAAAAGCTTTTCGCCAGTGAGGTAACTTTTACGCCTCATTTACGTAAATAGGTGACTTTGGCCACAGTTTTTTAAGTTAACTTTTTTTCTCCTTAACTAAGGACCCGCCCCGACTTCGCAAGGGTGCAATGTAGAAACGAATAATAAGTACATGACAAAAATGGTTACTGTGGGTTATCCTACAAATTATGTTTGAATTCATTGTTTCCATCTTTTCTGTGTTAATATATTATACATTATATGTATACATGTTACATATAAACCTTCCTCTTGAATCACTAGGTACTTATATCTATTTCTATCTAAACTGAATTAAATCCAGTGAATAGTTTAAAAGATCTAAACGACTTAATTTTATACAATGTAAAGATTTAAACATACACAACCCTATATGGACATATGGTGGACATAGCACTAGAAACCACTAAGGTTTAAGCAGACTATGCTATCAAGTGATAGGCTTTCTCGATAAAAGACTACAGTCTTAACAATAAAAATTCTGCTACCGCATTAAAAAAAATATGTATATATATCCTCACGCCTTTCCACAAGGGTCCCCGAAGCGGTAGGCGGTAGGTAGGTAGCGGTGTATAGGTAATACCACACATCCACTTTCCACCAGATATATTTTAGGTACCAACGTGACAGATGGCGAGTCCGTCGCCGTTACTCAAGCACGACTATACATACGCCTTTGAATTACTTCTCAAACGTTTGCAGGTTTCCTCTCGATGTTTCCTTCACCGTAAAGCTCGTGGTGTGACTAATCACTGTACTTAAGTTCAGAAAAACTCATTGGTCAAGTCGGGATTCGAGCTTGCGATATTTGTGTCGCAGGCAACTGCTCGAACCACACGGCCACCACAGCTTCCCTAAAAAAATATATATCCAAATGAAAACATACAGTCATTCTTGTGTGATTGAGTAACAAACGTCGATACAAACGCATTAATAATGTTAGTAGATTATAAAAAAACAATAGTTGCAAATACGCACAATATAATTTGTTTGATAGCTTATGACTTGAGCCGGCGTGAGAATGATGTCATCCCACTTCAGTTTGAGAAATGTTCAAAATTAATAAGGATTATTTTGCCATTGTATAATCGTAATACTTTTTTAATTTCGTTAATGTTTTTGGACTTCTTTTTCTACATAAAAATAGTTGTATCATGATATCAACGATGATGCAATGAACAAGATAAATATTCCAATAAAATACTGTCAACTTTTTTGTAACTTACTACAAATAACTTTATTTTTATATACCTACACATACTGTCTGCTATGTTAAATATTTACATACAAACAAGTTTCCAAATATTGTATTATAAACATATTTATAAAATATAGTGTTTACAATAGTGCTAACCGACGTCACTAACGCGCAAATACATTTTCATTAACATCTTAATCATAAGTCACATAACAACGAGAAGCTTATGCTAGGATTACGCATTGGTACAAGCTACTGCATAAAGAACACATTCTTACATACATACATATATATCATCACGTCGAGTCCCTAACGGGGTAGGCAGGGAGAGTTGAGCGCCAATTCTCACTACGCTTTCATACCTCTATCGCCTCGTCCACATTCATCAGTTTCTTCGTACATGCTCGCCGATTTCGTGTACTCTTGACGTTCCCGTCTTTGAGTGTCCGGACACATAATCTAAATAGCGAGTAAAGTTTTATGCCGCGAAGCCTAGGCGACCAGGCTGCTGGAGCCTCCAACTGCAAGCCTATCGGACCGCTTATAATTTTATTTCCTACAAGTTCTATTCGCCCTAATATACATTAATATTGCGATGCACTGATAAACCATACCGTAACAGCACTACAGACGAGCATGAGCTTCGATGCCCTACACGTGACGTGGTAACAGCAGTTTAAACACAACACATCGCCCGTTCAAAATGGTAGAGTAACTCCCCTTTAGAGAAGATCGCAACAAAGAAGTCACTGTTTTCAGGCGCAGATTACATCCAGCAGCCTATAGTAGTGAGTCCCTGCTAGAAGTAAGGTCTCCTGAATGGAATATCTTTACTGTCAGTAGCAGGACCCGTTCGTCCTTTATACGGCTAGTACAGAAACTCCACCCGACCTTAGCTCGACATCGCACTAGTGATCAGACGGTTCGTGTTTGTTTGCTACCTTCGTAGTACAAGTTTGTCAATCATTATATCGTCTAAGAAATCCTACGAGGATACGATTAAAGTGACAAATCGTTTCCGACAGGCTCGGCCACGCCCCGACGTAGCAAATTACCTTGTTGGTTCACGCGCTCCTAAAGTGATAACGTTAATTTCCGCGTCCTAAAATAAATGCAAGTTGATACGATTGGTCAAACCGAATCCTACTGCCTACTATTAAATGCTTGTAAGAAAGTTTGTGAGAATATTTGTTCTTCTTTCACTCAAATACTGCTGAATCGGATAAAAATTAGCATAGTTAGGTTGGATTTTAACAAGTATAGAATGTGTTAAATTTTATTTGAAAAAAATACCAATGAAATTTAACTTTACGCGGCTAAAGCCGTCGGTCTATTAACTAATCAAATTGATAATTATAAGTAATACCAAAATGTGCCAAATAATCCTGTGTATGGCAGAGAAGCATGGAAACAGTATGAGAGTATTCATGGTCTCTAAGATATTATGAACGTGCATAAAGGACGACATTAAAAATAATTTTATAATTATCACTCTCGCGGGTACAATTCATAAAAAAATATATAATAGTACTGGCCACTTATATATAGAAGAAACCGTCATAAAACTTACAAAGTAAATGATAGCATAATACCTTAATAAAAATAACACTGTACACTTATAAACAAACGCATCGTGGTTAAGAGGAAACAATAAAAAGCGTAATTGGTGTGATGCAAGCGCTGCATTTCCTGGGCGAGTTTATCTCGGTTACATAACGCACGCGCACTCGCAGCGCCACCGCGGCTGGCTGACATTAGTCTAAGGTCAAGGTACACGCTATTATCCTTGTGACGTCACGCAAATGCGCAACTCCCAGTAAATAATGTAACAAACAACGAGCAGATGCGAACCTTGCTATTGCTAATTGAGGCTATAAACGCCGCCGGGACGTCTCGTTTCATGTTTATTACTTCACTCAATAGCGCGTGTTCTCTACCGTTATCTGGGTGATGTTTTTAAATTCAGAATTTTGATATATTGTCCAAAGATATGTTACTAGCTTCTCTCCATTCTTCACGTCCTCGTCCGGCAAGTCCCCGAATGGGTAGGCAGAGCAGCACACCCTCTTTTGGTGCCACCGTGACTGATTTCCTCTCGATGTTTTCCTTCGCAGTAAAGCTCATGGAAAATAGCAGATGGTGTGATTAACTACAGCACCTACCTTACCAACCTTAAGTTCAGAAAATATCATCGGTACATTAGTCGAGATTCAAACCCACAACCGTTGCGTTGTAAGCGATTACTCGAACCACTCGGCCACCACGGTTCAAATAAAGATTGCATCTTCAAAATGACAAGATGCGTAATCTGTTCGAAGCTGGGTGGGACGGGTCAGCTCTGAGGTATGTGTGTAATAAGTTGTATTTTATCTAACGCAATGTTATAATCACGTGACATTCCCGTGTGTGTGATAACGCTCGGTGTTAAGTGTTCTAACACTAAGTTACTAATATTACCCTTGGGAAACAGGCCACGTGATCCTGGGCGGAGCTCTATCAGTATCTTCCGTTCTTAGTCAAAGCCGATAGACTGCGGCGAAACCCCTCACAGAAGACAATTTCTGGATAGTATTATTTGCGTGCTCGCTAGGGCTTTCAGGAAATCTTAACGGAAACGAATACTATACATTTAGTTAAAGATTCAGTTACCTAATAGGCTACAACCCCAATAATATGAATGAATACTTCTAACCGCTATCTGTGGGACGATGATTGCAAATTTTATTGTGTGAACCTATTGACGTACGAATATGATACACATAAAACAACTTTAGTTATGTAGGACCTGCGACCAATGCGGGCCGAGTGGTTCGAGTAGTTGTCTGCATTACAAAGATTGCAATTTTGAATCCCGACTGTACCAATTATTGTTTCTGAACTTAAGTACAGTGATTAGGACCAGGAGCTTTACATAACATCTCGGTCGGCATTGGTATCCAGCTTGGCAATGCTGCTAATCTTCTTCGCACGTTGCCTCGGGATGCCGATTTGGGTCAAATATTTTATCTGTAAATAGTTAGTTATAAAACAGTTTTTTTAAATATTGTTAATTGTTGTTATTGTAAATAAACATATTATATACCTAATAAGAGGAGGTAGATATATAAAATAAAACAAAACCACGTCGTGATGTATGATGTGGATTGTGGTTTTGTTTTTCCTTTCGCAAAATCTTAGGAATTAATCTAGCTCAATTAAAATGAGAGTAGAACTTTGACTCCAGTTCAACCCTAATCACAGTATCCGTTTGCAAGCCCTTGAAGTGATTCATCAGACACAGACTCACAATGTCACGTGCTTCATTGACATATCATTAATTATAATTTATCTGTTCTATGTCCAGCCGCAATTAACAGAATAACTATTAACGGCGGTCTACTCAAGAGCCCTTACGAGGATAGCATTATATCATACACATGATAGGCAAATTAATTGATTGCACAGGAAAAACAGTTTATTTGTAATAATTCTAGCAATTCATGATGAAGGCTCCAGAACACACTCAATTATATATCGTACCTCGCTTAGGGCTGAGTACTGTTTGATATAAAACAAATCGCATGTTTTTTTCTTATGGAACTCTACGACGAGTTTGGTGTGATTAGCGTAATGGGTTAAGGATAAGTAAGGAGTGTAATTCGACATATTTGGTAGGATTATGAGTAGCTCAAATAGAGCAACGAAACGGCAATTTGGGCTCGCAGGATAAAGACCGGCCTCCTGATTTTTTCTATCCATAAATCTGGAATATGCTCAGATAAGTTCTAAAATATAATAAATATAAATTAAAATTAAAAAATTAATGAGTTGAGTTATAAAAATAACGATAGTTCAGGGGCAGTATGTGTTATCTTCGGGCTTTCCCTCAAATGTTCCCGACGGACTAGGCAGAGCTACACAACACGATGAACACAGATGAGCGTAGCGGCCTCGGACTCGCCAAGTGAACAAACGGTAAATGTTTTAAAAATCTTCTCAAACACATGCAGGATATTTTTCTTCACCAAAAATTGCGTGGTATGATAAATCACTGTCTGCTGGGGTTGAAACCTGCCACCTTTAGTTTGCAGACCAATTCTAAGCAGTACCCAAGTTACCTGTCCTTCACCCGCAGTGCGCCTATAAAATTGTATCAGCGTATAATGACCACATATAACACAATGCTGAGTCCCTCGGGATGGACAGAGAGATGTAGATTGCACGGTCATAATTAAATGTTTAACTATAGACTAGGCAACCCTACTGATTGGATACAATATCTATAGAATATAATGATATAACTGTGCTATTGCAAACGCATCGTTTTCCTTATTAGTATCTCAATGCCGGGGTCGCGTTCGCCTTGCGACCGATATAATAATGTTTTTAAGGCGATGTTATTGACTATATTCTAATAGAACTATACGGAAATATGTTGTAAATTTTATTGTACTTGACAGCAGACATATATGATGAGTGACAGCAGATGGTGTGACACTGACTGACCTTGGACTTTGGGGCGGTCCTTAGTTTGGGACGCTACCTGTGACGACATTGTGGCTTTGTCCCATCTCCCGGGCACCTCAGCTGCGGCTGACCCCTCTGAAAAAACCCCTCAAACGCCGGCGCTGTAAGTATACATGCCTTGGAAGAGAATCGCCGTTGAAACCATGGCACCATGGCGCACCGAAACTCACCTGCTGAACAAAGTATCAATTTGCTTGATCGGGCCCTCTTGGTGACAAGAAGTCCTTGTCTACCTTGCGCAAATAGCTAACAGTGTTTGAAATGATTAAAAATATATATGAAGTCGTTATAGAACAAAAATTTGACGTAAACATACTAGTTGAATTAATTACATACATACAAACATATCATCACGCCAAGTCCCTAGCGGGGTAGGCAGAGAGTATAGGGCGCCAGTTCTCTCTAGACTTACATACCTCTTTCGCTTCGTCCACATTCATCAGTCTTTTCATACATGCTCGTCGGTTTCGAGTACTCTTAACGTTCCCGTCCTTGAGAGTCTGATCGATTTGATCCAGGTAGTTGGAACGTGGCCTTCCTCTGCCTCTTCTTGCACACACTTTTGCTTTGTATATCTGTTTCGTCAATCTTTCTTCACTCATCCTTTATATGTGTCCAAACCAACGTAACATGCCTTTCTTCATCTTTACTATCACGCCCTCATTCACGCCAGTTGATTTGCGAATCTCTTCATTGCGGATTCGATCTAAAATCGTTACTCCGCACATTTTTCGAAGTGTAACAAACACACCGAATTTCATCCTAAAAAAAATTAATTAATTATATACGTATATAAATGTCCTTTGGTCCCTTTCGTAACTATTGGTGTGCGTAAGGCCACTACCATCATCTAATTTTGCACGCTTTCGTAATAAACGTTGCTGCAAAAATCGAGCACTCTATAATAATATTCTCGTCGTCAAGGTGACTTTGCAATGAAATATTTTCAAAGTCAACCTTAGAGCGAAAACGTGCAAATCGTATGCAAAAGCTTTGATTGGTACTACTACTGTTGTTTACTACTACTACTGTTTACTATTGTTCATTTATAGTTCATAACAACCCATTCATAGTTGTTTTAAAGTTTGTATGTTTGTATGAGAAAATATCAGAAACAACTCATCCACTTTTCTTTTAATTTCTAACAATCGTTTACCTTCCAGAATAGATCTTCACGATGTATGTGTATAGTTCGTTTACGGGCGAAACATCAGGCACTACATGGGCACTACTTATTACGCATAAATGAGATTTACATCAAGTGAGTATTCGCGAAATAGATTAAAAGCTTTAAACAGTTTTGTTATAGCGCCGAAAGGCTGGTCGAGAATTAAAACGCCTGGTTAGCTCAATAAATCTCTTTTATTACTACTGAGCGCCATTTATCAGGGTCAGCGATCGTCACAGTGAATAGCTAAATCAGCATGCGCGGGCGCTGAATGCGATCATCCCCTTTAACCTTGGTGTTTCAGCTCAAGTAACGTTACACGTGCCAATGTTAAGGGTGCGTTTCTTTATAACGACTTTATAAAAACGGACATGTACTTAGAACACGTAATAGGTACTTCTATTAGAAAACTGTATGTATGAAAACTAATTAAAACTTTTTTTTTTTATACAACTTGGTTGGCAAACAAGCATGCGTGCTTGGTAACGGAAACCGCTTACCATCAAGCGGACCGCAGTCCTCCTGATGGTAAGCGGTTACCATCTCTAAACTGATGAATCCAAATACGTTATTTACATGTGTACATTTATACAGTATTTTATTACAATGACAAATACATCATATGTATCAGTGACTACCCTAGCAAGTCACTAGTGACTGTTAACTAGCTGTAGAATTACAAGGTACCTAAATGAAGAGGGTTTTCTCATTTTACTTTAATTTCTATCGAAAACTAAACTTCGGCTTAAAGCCTTGAACTTGTAACCGAAGGTCAATGCATTCTCATTTTAAATAAGTTCCCTTCCTATATTTCAATCCATTAAAATCACGAGGTCAACATTATGAAAGGGACATTCAGTTTTTGACAAAGGGTATTATGTAATTGAAAAGGGCATTGAATTGAAATCCTTTTCTTACATTTCTAGAAGGCGAATGAACATTAAAACGTGAATTAAATATCGAAGAAGAATAATAAACTATCAGGGTTGCTGTTAATTCTTTAACATTATTCCCAATAACAAATTCATTAGATATTAAACTTCAATGCAATATAGCTGACAGTTTGACTTCGAATTGAAAATAATACAAACAAGTGTATGACAATAATTTTGCTAACAGACATAAGCCGTGCTTAGAGGCAATCAACTATATATAGGTCGCAAGTTCAGACAGCAGCCTAAGAATATTGAATAAGGCTATGTATCTGGCCTACATTGGAATCTGTTTAGTTAGTACAGTCGACTCGTGAAGAAACAGTGGCCTTACCTGACGAAAAATAATATAACATAAAGTTATTCAAGGAGGGTGTGAAAAGATTATGTGATAATGTAGTTTTTAAATTTAACTGCTTATATAAGTAACTATTATTTAAAAAGATGTTAAACGTTTGTTGTTATTTATTCTGCTAGTTTATGTGGAATGGATACGAAAAGGCGGAGGTCCTAATACCAGCAAATCCATGCTTAAAAGGAGACTCCAAACACTGTTATGTAAGCATGTAAAGATACCGATAAATAATTTTATAAAAAAGTTTGCAGGATCAGCAAGCAGTGCGCAAGCGATACCGCTCGCGTTGCAAGCGTCCATAGGCGGCGGTAACTGCTTTCCATCAGGCTGACCGCTTGGTTGTTTGTTACTATAAGTAGATAGAGAGAGAAGTAAATTTCTACTTGTTTGTATAATACAATCAGCAAGGCGTGGTACGGTCCTTGTTAGAATATTTTCAGGTGAGATTTAAAAAAACAATAACAATTGCTGCGACTAAAATATGTTTATTCATCGTAAATTGATATTTAATTTATATAAACAACAATATTAATACATTTTCTTTCGCTTTAACGAGCTATAACATTTAAAATTAACCTTAGATAACTGGGTGATCTGATAATACTGATTTTTTATTCTCATAGTCGGCTATAGCTAGACATAAAATTATAACATCCCTATCTCTGCAGATAGGGATGTCATTATACAGCCAATAATAATCAATAGCTTATGAAACATGAAATGTTTTTTTTGTATTCACGCTTCTCATCTGAGGTAGGCAGAGGAGTAACCCTGCTTATTGCTGGACTAACGTGAAACCGACAGTCACTTCTCCCATGCACGATGGTAAATGTATGTTATTGTATAGTAGAGGAAAATACCATAAGATTTTTTTATGAATAGTTCATAACAAAATAAGAAGTACTAAATGAGTCCAACAACTGAAAACTAAAAACTAGCAGTTTCGGCAAAGCAAAGCCTGAAAGGGAGTGGGGCATGAGTAACTCCCAAGGTGCCTTCTAGCCCCGGAAACTCGTCTCCAATAGGTAAAATGAAGTTGAAATTATTCATGATGTTAGCAAAGATAAGAAATACTTCCATTTTCGCGAGCTGAGCCCCTAGACACATTCGCTGGCCAATTCCGAACGCCATGAATTGTTCCGGAACATACAGTCGGCCGCACTTTATGAAACGTTCCGGAATGAATTTTCCAGGCTCAGGGTAACATTCGGGATCCATGTTAATTTTATTGATCAAAGGAATAATGTGTGTGCCGACGGGAATAGTGAAATTGTTTACTGTCCATGTCCTGGAAGAATAAGTAAGTAAGTAGTAAATTAGACAACGAAGCTTTTATTATTGCTTAGCGAGAATTGAACAGGCAAATCTGTATTTGCAGACAAGACAAATGACTTCTAGATCAGGCCGAAAATAATAAATTATAACTTATCATTGAAGAGAGAGATATCATTCATAACGACAATGATCTCAACGAAATCATTTACAAGATCAGTAACAAAACTTACGTAGTATTACAATGAGTAGTTCCAAGTGGGACGACGGAAACCATTCGCAAAGTTTCGTAGATACAAGCTTCAAGGTAGGGTAACTTGCACCGGTGTTCCAACATAACCAGTTGATCCGGCTCCAATGTCTCTCTCAATTCTGCTCTCACTTTCTCAGCGACCTGAGGTTCTCGGAGCATCATCACCAAAGTCCAGGCTATAGTAGAACGGGAAGTCTCCATTCCAGCAGAGAATAGGTCATTCATTACTTGGACTATTTGCTTTTCTATAATATTACATTTACATTTGAATAATAAGATAGCCAATTGCTAATACTATTTTTAGTTATTATAAATAAAAAAACATACTCGGATCGACGTTATGAAATAAGTTTGTTGCTGCGCCAGATTTGGTTTCGTCGTCAAGGCTGGCGAGATAGTGGTCTAAAAGATCAGCAGGCTCGTAGGATTCCAAGGTGTTTGCACGCATCTCACTCCTCTCAGTAGTATGATCCATATGGAATTTACTTATATCTCTCAAATTTCTGCTAATTTCTTCCAGCGCCGCCTTTTTGCCTGGCAAATACTGTTGAAAGCTAAAAGTTATATAACTTTGCATACGAACCCGACATGACCGACAAGGTGATATCATCACGTATTCCATGACAGGTGGACGGTGGAATAGGTATTTTTATGATTTGGTAGAAACACCGCTGCACCGCACCGGTATTTGTAGTAGCGCTCAGTAGGATTCTGATATCTGATAAAGATTGCAATACAAAGGCAGCAGAGATAAAAAATATATAGTTATACTAGTCCCAATACATCATTAATTTAAACAGATATTAAAATCTATAACAGAACAATTACATAAATTATAAACAACAATTAACAATATTATATTAATTTAAACTAAATCCCCTTTAGTGATTTCAATGATTCGTAAATACAGTGTGTATTGGGGAGAACGGGAACCCCTTCTGAAAATTTGACTTATACGCTAAACAAATTTACACTCCAACTTTTACCCGGTTTGCCAAAATTTTAAGTATACGAAATATTTTTTACTTCAGCCAATGCTATGTTAGACTAGTTTCGATTTAGATCAGTAAAATAAAATATAAACAACGGGAATAGTAGATTAAGCTTGCATTGGAAAACTCACGTAGTATTGTTTCACGTATTCCCCTATATGTATCGCACCGTAAAGCTCCATGCCTCTTGAAACTCTCTCGTTGAACAATTCAAACTCTGCGTCGTTTTCTACAAAGCGGAAGCTCATCATTAACTGGCAGATTATGTTGTGGACATGCCGGCCCAGTACTGGCACTGGGTCCAAGGGTTGGTTGGTTGAGGCTCTCAATGTTGCAAGCATTTCTTCTACTTCCATCTAAATTTAATAACTACATTTCAGTAACTTAGTAACAGTGTTTATTGATGCCAAAAGCTTCGTTTTAAGATGTTACTTACAAGAATGCATTTCTCGAAACGCTGATTGGTACTTAATCTGACTCCGAGAGCACGGAATTTATCATGAAGGAACGAGCGCTGTTTCTTCCAAAGTAAACCTTCGCTTAAAAATATACCTGAAATAAAAAAAAATATAGGTACCAACTAAATCTTTCTGTAGATAGAAAAACGAATGGCATAATAATTTGAAATTATGAGTTTCTGGATGTGGCTATAGTGAAAGATTTAAACTTCAACATCTTTAAACTTTACTCACCATGCCCCTCCATCAATGCATTTAATGGTGTTTGTGGACGAGCAATTGAGTCACTTCTAGAAAACAATTCCTTCAGGATCTTAGCTGAGCCGATACCGACAACGAGATGGTTGCCTAGCTGAAGTGAAAATATGTCGCCGTAGCGAGCAGCCGTCTCAAGGTAGAAAGTATGAGGTGCCTTCTTCATAAAAAGCAAGTAGCCTAAGAATGGGATGCCCCACGGCCCTGAAATTTATTTAAAAACTTACTGAACTCCATCATGTTACCGACTGTTACCGTACAAATGATAAAATCCATATCTGTTCTCGCCCACGCTATCTACTGTATGGCAATGGGATTAGTTGCAGAAAAAGTTATGTCATTGCCATACAATGGATAGCGCAGACAACAGACAGGGATTTTGTCTAGAGGAGCTTTATTGGCTGTAGTCAAGATTTCTTTACCGTGTGGGTACGTTCATTCTACTTTGTAAACTCATCATTCCATGTAGGCTGAATAATAATATTTATTATTTCGTTCCTCAAATTCAAACTGAATCCATAAAAAGACACCAAAGTCCGTTAAATGGTTAAGACATAAAAACAGATAGACAGATAGAAAAATACGTACATTCAATTAAATGAAAACCGCTCATGGGAGGAATAAATTATTATTAAAAAGTCTAGACAAAATATGTCCAGGCATTTACCAGGTGGAAGATTTGCATAATAGTTATATTTTTTCATAATGATCCAAAAGGCTAAAGTGATTATAAAGGGATAGTAATTAATCTCCCTACACAGCACTTCTACCCATGCGCACACGTATTCCATCAGCATCATGTTAGGTAAGTTCTGTAAAAACCATAGTGAGTCAAATTATAATACAAAATACACAAGTATTGAGACTTGTTAATGCAAGTCTCCTTAAGAGCAAAGCTCCTTGCAAGAACCTTAGCAAGACGTGATATTAAAATCATAATTCAAGATTAAGGCTTCCAGAAGTCTACATGGATGTGTCTCTCCGATCTCTTAATGTAGTGACTCCCAGATGAACTTCTCTAGGGAGTACAAGATGTGCTTTTTCATGGGATATTTTCACAAATACATCTTGCGTAAAAAGCGGCCATAGGCTGCTGTTACCATTAGGCCAACCACATGTTTGTTTTAAACAAACATATTGATGCGAACAAGTTTTTTGCCAAGTAGTTTTAAAAAAGGTGACAGATGGCGATGGACTCGCCATCTGTCACGTTGGCACCTAATATACCTCTGGCGGAAAGTGGGTGTGTGGGTATTCCCTATACACCTCTGCCTACCCCTTCGGGGACCCTTGTGAGGTGGCATGAGGATATATTATTATTATTATTATTAGTTTTAAAAAATATATATATAGACGACACCTATAAGCATGTCAAGGTACGGCCAGAGAACTACTGAAATAGTAAATGTGGTTCACTTGTGTGACTAGACTAGACTAACACAGGAGTTTGTAAGTACCTATTCGTATCTTCAAAATATGACTATAAAAAACAGAGTTAATAACCTGCTGGTCAATTCATTCGGTTTCTGCTAGCAAAAAGTTACACGAGCTATTGTAATCAAGCCACTTATAAGCATGACTGAGATACTCATAAATCTCTCTTACAAACTGTCTTATTTATTGCATGAGAAAAACTTCTTAAAAAAACAGCACGTGCAACACTTCGATATAAGTGATACATAATTTTATTTTGAAAAATATATTATAATGCTCTCTATAAGGATGATAACCGGTCATTAAATGAACATTATATTTAGATGCTTGATAGTCTTAAAACCGGTTTTAGCGTAGCCCCGGTTATTTTTGCGTAGCTTTTAGATCTCCAACTAAATTAAATTAAATTGAAACTAAATTGGCTAATTGTGTACGCATTACCTAATTTTAAAATAGAAGCATGCTATTCATTTAGGACATTGTGGAAACCAAAGCGGTAGCGTGTGACAACAACTTTAAAACTGAGATTATTTCAACCGGATTAAATAACATACGATGAACTCTCTTCACGAATTTCTTCAAGCTTGCTTATGCGATAAAACGTAGATAGCGACGTAAACGGTCCTACGTTTCCCCCACAAATGAGCAATTTAGAGCGAGATACCCATTTTGCACAACCCGAGAAGCTATTGCTACATTTTTGCACCTAAATATATCTCAGGCGAAAAAGACTGTGTACACTTCTGTATATACCTGCACGAATGTGGAACATTTTAGAAGACTTATTCACAAAAATATTCGTAAGGAGAGAGAAGACGAAATGATAAGAGTTCAAATTTTTCCATTCTAGCTAACGATTTTTTTTTCAATATGTAATAAATATTGAAGAACTCATCAAAATATATATAAACTCATCAAAGTATTTAATATTTTAGATAATACACATAGATAATACCAGAATGAGACGAAGATCGGTGACTATTTTGCTTACACCTTGGACGTAGTTTTATATAATAGGTACACGAACGTTAATGATAAAGTTATTGACCGCACATGATTTATAAAGCAGATCTGAGGCTACGTCAACTTTATCGCATTATACCCAGTTTTTGTGATTGTTATCTAATCATGTACCTAGACATCGATTCATGTCCTTCTAGCTTTTGCCCGCGGCTTTGCTTGAATAAATGTGGTTTTGACAATTAATTCTGGCAGTATAATTTATTTATTTATTATTGATCCCTATTACTGCATTATATATTATTATAATATAATTATATATCCTCATAATATATATAATATATCCAAAAGGGTCCCCGAAGGGGTAGGCAGAGGTGTATAGGTGGTACCCACACACCCACTGGCGGTTTAATTAATCCTCGGTCGGTAAGAATATTGTGTTCTGAAATTTAATACATTGACTTTGCACTATAAGTTTTATGGTGAACGAAAACATTATCAGTAAACCTATTTATTAATGAGAAGAATGTCAGACTTGAGACCAATTGGCTTGTGATGACTAATTGGCATTTAAGCAGGCGATATGACATGGGTTTCTACCCTTTTGGGAAACTATAATATGTATGAAAAGGCATAGATAATACGAATAGACTTAGAGGCGAAAATTATATTTTTTATACTGTGATAATGGAATGAATTTCGAATTTCAGACAATTACGAACTTGGAGTTGGCACGTATCCGCTGATGGTGTATCATTACAATGTTATTTTAATTTCAATTTAACAAGCAATGAACATGAAAGAGGAAACTAGTATGTTTTATCTTAAAAAAATATAATTTATTCTATTGGTATGTTATGTTGGTGGTACCAATACTGATAGGTACATACATTCATACATATAATCACGCCTCTTTCCCGTAGGGGTAGGCAGAGACCACTTCTTTCCACTTGCTACGATTCTTACATACTTCTTTCGCTTCGTCCACTTTCATTATTCTCTTCATACATGCTCTTCGGTTTAGGGTACTCTTGACCTGACCTTTTTTCAAGACGTCCCTAATTTGGTCTAGAAACGTCCGTCTAGGTCTACCCGTTCCAACACTTTCATTCACACTCGCCTTATACACTTTTTTCGTCAATCGTTCTTCATTCATTCTCTCGACATGGCCAAACCAAGTATTTTTTGGGAATAATAAGAAATTAAGTAAGGAGAGTGTTGCAAGTGTAACTACTTCATGTAGGTAAGCATTAGCTCTATTAGTCTTAAGGTATTGTTTTCAATCACTGGCTCTATTTGATCTTTATTGTTTTTGACTTTACATTATCGTCTAAGTAAAGTAGTACACGGAATTAGGTAAATGTGTCATGTCATGTAAGGATGCAAACCGCCAAGGTTACCTGATATCAAAAATGGACTTACGTAACCAGCGATCAATATTGGATAATAGGTTATTGACCTTTATCGCCACGATAATATTCCGGGTTCAACGTTCTTACAAGGACGTTCATTCGATTGATTGACGCGTTTAGCTCAAATTAACACGTGGTACGATAGTAGATATTACTGGTCTTGAAAATCAATTTCCTTGTTAATACGTCACCACGCGGGGTGATGTTTGATAAATACAAATTATTTAAAACTAAATGTTTCCTTTCCCATTATAATACTAAGGTAGTTGGGAAGAGATAATATGATTGTAAGGCGTTCACCATCGTGCCTTACGAAATACTAGGATTGTTTCGAATTTGGAATTGATAACAAAAATGTATTTGAAATTGTTAACCACAAATAAATTCTATTTGGGGATTATATTTTAATTATAAATTGGACTAATGCCATTTTTTTTATAATACGTATAGACATAATTATTATTTATTTCATGATGGCGTATTAGTCACTTTAAAGAATTGACTAAGACTTGACATATTGACATTTAATCATTCATTGGAAGCTTAATTGTCATGTTTAATCAAACATTATTTTCGTAACTTTTCTCTACATTTGTTGTTATTACTGATTGTAAAAGAAGTTTAATCGTTTTTGGTAATTATAGATTTTTGACGAATGCACAAAACTCTAAACTCAAGGTTTGCCAACTTGCAATGGAACACAGCATTAAATTAACAGACTGCATTCGAATTACTACACTACGTTCCAAAAACCAAAATCTCAGACGTAGCTGTTAAGGCCGCTAAACTAACAGCATATCAGCCGATCGTTGGGCCAAAATCACCACGGAATGGCGACCTGGCACAATTAGACACCGACGAGGTAGACCACGAAGGAGATGGCGTTGTCGCCATCTCCTTCGTGGTCTACCTCGTCGACCTGGACAACACATCTGTGGACTGGCCAACCCTAACATTGGATAGAAACCCTTGGAAATAATGGGCGGAGGTCTGGTACAGCCCAGCAGTGGGATATGGGATATGGGGCTAACATCATCATCATCGATTTTTGTATCTACATAATATGTTTTATTTCGATCAATGCTCCAAATAGGGAAAATCGTAATAAGTGTGGACATGAAGCTTGAGAAATACAGCTTTTTGTTGACACATAATCTCTCATAACACAACAGGGTTTAGTAACTTATAGTGGCCGGGCATCAAACTGTGTGCTAATCATATTAAGTGATAGGCGAGCATGGGCACAATGCAATTAGCCCGTCTGATCAATGAACCTGTTTATGTTTTCAGGAACCTATATATAGGTTTTTTGAACTAACTAGCCAGACAAATAAGATAACAAATTTTTCATATAGCTAGAAAGGGAATGAAATAAACATTAATGAATGAAACAAACAATTCGTTGGTCTGTATAGATAGTGCCAACCACGAAGACGCGCCCCACCAATTTCTGGTCGAGGGGGTCTCGGGATGCGGGAGTATCACCCGAGGCTATTAATTGTAATGTGCATGTGCTCTCATAGGTAATCAATGTGTTCCGATAATACTCAAACATTAGTGGAAGGTTCCCCACTTACACTATAAATAAACTATAAGGAAGAATAGTGGGGTGCGTCTTCGTGGATGGCACTATCTATATCAATGTTAATACGTTCTAATTCGTACTTCAAATGACTTCCGTTGAGATAGCAGTTTAGAGAACTTTGATCTTAAATTCCAAAAGATTTTTTTTATACCACTCGGGTGGCTGACAAGTAAAGCGGTCCGCCTGATGGTAAGCGGTTACTTATGGACATATTTAGGCATGAGATTGATATTTGCGACTATATTTTCGTTTTTATAGTTGCGATGTAAGCCCAAAGTATCTACTTATGTAAATATCTTCTGTGAAATCATTATACAGACCACCCAATTTCTGCCTAAATTAATTTGAAGCCGGTTTTAATGGTGTTTCAATTCAAATAATGTTGATAGTGACAATAAGATTGTTGTAAATATTCAGAACTTGAATACACAAGATTGTAAAAAGAAAATTACGCCTGCTTATTTAATAGCTATAATTGTAATGAAAAGGTTTATACGCATTGCTTCAATGTAAAATACATATTAATAATTATGCGCGTACAAATTCTCGACCACTCAGATAGGAATACGGACTGGAATAACACACGGAATGTTGTATAAAAATGTTTACCCTATAAATTTTAATTGTTAAAGAAGTCAGTTAATATGAAACTGAATTTTTTAGGAAGCGTCCCGTTTACTTATAGTGAACACTATTGATAATTGAATATTATGGTGTTTAGGTAAAGAATAGTAATGTTAATGTAGTATATAGTAATGTATAATGTAGTAACTAAGAACATTTATAAATCGGCTGTTCAACAACAAACTTCTCCTTAGAGATTTCAAATAAGAAACTCCGCGGGTAACTTCCTACTCAAAGGAGCCCCAAAAGTATATCCTAAACGAATCCAAAACCCTGAGTATTTGTTATGTACGTTAATAATTGCCATGAAATACGCCGTGGTCGCCGAGTGGTTCAAGTAGCTGCCTGCGACACAAAGATCGCATGTTTGAATCTCGACTGTACCATTGAGTTTTTCTGAACTTAAGTACGGTGATTAGTCACACCACGAGCCTTACGGTGAAGGAAAACATCGAGAGGAAACCTGAATACGAAGGCGTGAGGATATATTTTATTATATACGTTAGTAATTAGGTTATGATAAAATATGATGTCGTGAATAGGTTAGTTACAAAGCGAGTATTTATAATTATGGTGGAAACTAGTGTTAATCCTTGTAAACTTACTAACCTACCAGTAAATAGGAGATGAGGTGGATGACCGTATACCATCTACCTACGTACTACTTTACGTATACTACGCTACGGCTCTCATGGGCTTGATCCCCTATGTGTTCACACAAACCATCCCAGTAATAACCATAATGCTTCCAAAGAACTGGACCATCCGAATGGAATGACTACATTTAATTGTAATCTAGTTCAGCCAATGTGGGTCATCAATTCTTACCAATTCCATTATGATGCCTTCAATCTGTCGACAATGTATTGACAGGCCATCGACCCCGTGTGAGTATTAACCTAGAACGTAGATATAGGTACCTAATAAGCTAGTAGAGAGATACTACTAGGCGCTACGCGTGTTTATTTCGGTCTGATCATTTGCAGACGATAATTATATCTTCACGCCTATCTAGACTAGAAGAGACATTGAAGCCAAGTGAAAAGTGCTCTTGTGTATATTTGAGTGACAACGTGACAGATGGCGAGTATGTCGCTGCTTCACATACCTTTGAGTGTCATATTTATACAAGTTTTATATCAGAAATATAGATGTTTTCATCGATTTTATCGGTCTTCCTGCAAATGTCTATCAACGCAATGCGAAATTCCTATCCATGCGAAACGGAACAAGTTTAACAGTCATTGCCTAAAATCCTTCATAATGTAAATAGATGATCCATTTACATTTTGAAGGTATCTGATAATTAAATAAATAATAATAATAATGAAAGTCTCCTACTCCCTACACTATCAGCTCATGTGATACTTGCAATTATATGATAAATCACTCCATTCATCCGGGCTTCTGTGAGATTTACATCCTAAAAAATTTTTTCGTGATTTTATTAAGAATAAGGAGATTATTTACTAGCATCATTATGATATTCTTACATGTAACATAACATATTAGGGGCTAGCTAGCTTTGGCCCGCGGTTTCATCCGCGTGAAATTTGATTTCATTTGTAGATTATTTTTCTGGAATAAAACTGTAATTACCTATGTCTGTAGTTTTTGCATGAAATGGAAACAAACATCCGAAGAAACTTTCGCATCAACTTTGAATAGGATTATAACCGTTTTTTATAATTTTACGAAAACTAAAAATGTATGATGTGATAACGACGTGTTCCTACTTACATATGTTGGCACTATTAGCAGGTACATTACATACACACAATAATTACGTTTGTAAATTTGGTAATGTCAGTCGAGTGTATTAGCTCGGTACGCTCATACTTATTGGTTCAATTTCACTTTCGTCGAGTCGCTGCGAGCGGCCGATGTCGTAGACCCCAAGTCCTCGCAGCCGCGTGCCGATTAGATAATTTCCGCAGTGCCTTGTCAAAATAATCATGACCCAATGGTACAGTGAATACTCTGGGTCGATGAACCCTCCCGATCGCGCAAATAATACTACGTGAGCTGCGTTTTTAGTCGAACGAAACACGAATCTAAATACGCTATCGGTCATAATACCGTAACCTCGAGATTAGGTTTGTTCGATATCTCACGTGGCGATATGGCATCTAAGTACTAAAAATTATTTTTTATCAACATGACAGAAATACACATACGTACTATCATCATGCCGAGCCTCTCATATAGGAGGCAGAGAGAGTAAAGCACTAGCTCCCTGTAGACACACCATATTATTAGCACAGCCCATTTTATTATCAGTACAGAGCGTCCAAAGTCCAACATAATAAGAGCTACGATCCCCAGCCTGAAAGCTAATATTCAGAGCGGATTATAGAAGGAAAGAGATAACCCAATTCTTCCAACCTCTTGAAATTTCAGTGACACCTGTATAAGCGTACTACGTAACTACGCAGAAAGATTTCTTCCCAATGTCAAGGGATTAATGCACCTCTAAAAGAATCGGTAGTACTAACGGTTCAATATTTTTGTTGCTAACACAGCATCCATCTAAATAGAAGGTCGGCGTCACAGGTTAGTAAAAGCGGCTTAGACTAAGATAACCACTTAATATTTAGCTGCTCGTAAGACTGGCATCTTTTTGGATAAATAAACAATTAACATTAAAGTACCTACTTCTTGGTCGCATCGAAGTTTCAACAACTTTATTTATTCGCACTTGATATGTATTATTGATGTATGCTCATAAGCCGTTGCAGATAAACACTCAGCTATGTATCTGCTCACTGTGGTGGCGGTAGGCACCGCAAGGGATGTTCTCCATTTGTAATAAGATATGATGCGATACGGGTGATTGTTATTCCGGAACACTTGTGGCTTGACGTCAATGCTAGTGCATTGGAATTAGACTAGAGTTCATCGACATTGTTCTATGTACTTGATGGAATCATGCACGCATATTGATTTGCACCATACATATGTCAGATGTATCCTTCTCATAAAGTTTAGTGACGAGCGTCACGACTCACGCCAGTCCATCTAGGTACGGAACCTTGGAGTTGTGTTGCATTGAGATAAGTTCATTAATCTCTACTGGTTACAAACAGCACGTGCTCAAAGTAACCTTCAAACTAGACCTCAGTAACACGTCACGAGTACGAAGCCTAATATTTTCGTTCAGTAGGCTTTTATTTTTATATTGCATCATTATTTTTTTTAATAGCGAGACCAAGCCCTACAATCAGTTACTTTTATGGGCTGAGCAAACAGCTAAGGGCACCCCCTGTGGGGTACGGACCTCGGCTCAGAGCGTTACTGGACCGCGAGCAAGGGATGTGGGCTGGGCTAATAATTTTATTTAAATATTTAGGAGCAGGTTTGCGCGTCTTGCTGGGCACGGGCCAACCGCCCGGTGTGTCACGTGTAGTGTGCAAAAGCGATCACGATACTAGCGACTCGGCGGCCTTGGAGACTGTTGGGTGTTACGCCGTAGGTTTTTAGTCACTAAGAGTCTATCATACCTTGTCGCTGCCCCCGCGGCGGCGGGGATATATAAGGATATTTTCCCACGTAAAAAAAGGTATTAGTATGGTAGTACCTACCCCTCCCCCCCCCCCCCCCACATTCCACCAGAGATATATTTAATGTGCCAACAGATGCCGTTACTCAAGCACGACTATATATACTTTCTTGTCTTTGAAGTTCTTCTCCAACGTATTCAGGTTTCCCCATAATGTTTTCCTTAACCTAATTCGAACTTGCAACCTTTGTGGTGCAGGGATCTATTCGGAACCGTCGGCTTATTCATCAGAGATTGATTCTGATTCTCAAGTATAAATACTGCAAAGGCAATAAAATATCTCGACAATAAAATACGCCTACTAATCCTTTACATCGCGGTCATAAAAATGGTAGGTAATAGTTATATGGAAGGCAAGCGTGTAATTGTTCCTAAATCCTACATAGTTTTTGCATTGCAAATTTCTATTTTACCGTTATAATGTCTTTTACGGTACATACCTGGCAATATATTTAAATATGTTAAAATATTTTTTTTTCACATTTGCATCTGACTTACCAAGATCATTTCTGGATTGATCATTGTTCGATTAATAACAGTTTTTAATTTAGGAATGGTCGTTGTTTGGTGCATATTCATTATATAATTCTGGATTATGGTCCATTTACTCATGTTCATCACACAAATATCCACTCTAGCGGGAATTCTAGCAGCAGCTAGCAGTAGTCAGCAGCTAGTCGTGATAGAAAGATTAATTAACAGTAGGTACCCTAATCTAAGCCATTAATTGTAACTTCATGAATGTTGTCCTGTCTACTACGAAGGAGAACACGTAGGTATAGGTTTTCATGGATATAGCTGAAAAGTGTAACCATGGAGTTTCTTGCCGGTTCTTTTATTTGGAAACGACTTACCCGAACCGTTTATGGACGTTTTATAAGTGCACCATTCAGGCCTATGTGAATTAAAATATTTTGATTTGATTTGAGCTTGGGAATTTGGGACTATAGTATAAAAGCTATCAACATTATTAGAAATAATAAACGGTATACTTAATTGCTTGCATGGTAGTAAGAACCTATTAAATGTATCTCAAGCACATTCTTCGCAATAGTGTAGATCACATCCACTCAGCAATTATTAAGAGCGCGAGAAATATGCAATGCAAGCGAACTAGTTACTATCTCCGCAGAAAAATGACAAATTGACTTTACTAGACACGTCATGTAGGTAGACCACTTACACAGGCGTGTAATACGGGGATGGATCATCGCGCATGAATGTTCTTTGCACTGTCGATTGCTGATGCAGGGAACATCTCATAGATTGCGTGGCGGAGAGCCACAAAATGCATACCTATTAGTAAATTAGAATACATGTTTGGCGGTGAATGCACGCGGCTGTCGCGGCGACCGGCACGGGGCCGGCCGATCACCTCCCTTATGTAACCTGCCATAAAGTGCACACAACAAATGGCTAGAACACGGCAAACAGGTCTTTGATCTTGATACGAATGCATTGCCGTCGATACCCGATAAATATCCCAAGTATTTGTTTGCGCTCAGCTTATAAATAATTACAATCACCAACGATAGTTCATTGACACTTGAGGTAGGTAAGGTAGTGGACACCTAATTGCGAATAAGATTAATGCAATGCAAATAGCGTCGTTAATGTTTTGGTGTCGAATTTATTTTATTGCGCTTTGGCTAAGTTTATTTTACGTGGCTGTGGTGAAAGTAGGTAAAAGGCACGAAAAAAGTTCCGCTTAGATGGAAAGATACTGGCGACTGTGAGTGAATAGTTTGGTTTCATCGAATTTAGAAAATACCACAGAAGCGGCAAACAAACAGAGTAACAAGAACCTGAAGGTGAGCAATGCAAAGCAATATGTACAAAGGACTAGGATACGTGGGTAGGTATTACATGCGTCAACGGACTAACCTAAATTGAATCAAGGGGGTTCCTTGTGCCTGCAATATCAGGGGTCGTAGAGACTTTTCCAGTAATAACACCGCTTCTTATCACATACGCTTTGAGTTTACAACATGAGAATAGATACACGTTACGTCTATTCGTGATGTGAAAATTATTTTGATCAAATCATGATATTATTATATAGTAGCCGTGGTGGCCGAGTGGTTCGAGCAGTTGCCTGCGACACAAGGATCGCAAGTTCGAATCCCGACTGTACCAATGAGTTTTTCTAAACTTAAGTACAGTGATTAGTCACACCACGAGCTTTACGGTTAAGGAAAACATCGAGAGGAAACCTGCATATGTCTGAGAAGAAATTCAAAGGCGTATGTATAGTCGTGCTTGTGTAACGGCGATGGACTCGCCATCTGTCACGTTGGCACCTAATATACCTCTGGCGGAAAGTGGGTGCGTGGGTATTACCTATACACCTCTGCCTACCCCTTCGGGGACCCTTGTGGGAAGGCGTGAGGATATATTATTTTATTTAAATCATGATATTAGTTTTATACATCCCAGTAGCCGATAATAAAGATTCGTAGGAAATAAATAGATTAACACGTCAATGTTTGATAAAGTTTAATACATAATATATACATATATATGGCACCGATATATCAATATATTTTGCTTATAAGTAACATTTCCTAATTACATTATTACCTACCTAGCGGCCTGCCCCGGCTTCGGTCGGGTGGACATTTATTTTTTAAACATTTTGGCATAAAAAATATGTTTTTTCTTGCAATTAAAATAACCTATATTAATCAGTGATAATGTAGCATTCAAATGGTCAAAGAATTTTTAAAATCGGTGCAGAACCTTTTGAGCCAATTCCTTACAAACATACTTACATACAAATCTTTCCTCTTTATAATATTTATTACCTATGAGAAATAACCTACTGTTTAAAATTATCTTAGGTCAGCTGATACAATTTCCTAAACATACTTTACAATACTGTGTAATTTTTTTTAACTAATTTGAATTCAGCAATACAATACAATTCTTAATAGAAATTGATAATAGTAAGCAAAGTACTCGATCAATTGTCTTTTACATCACCGTATCGTACCTACCTACCGGTTTCGAGCGGGGATGACCCGTGCATTAGCCCGCGTGAGCGAGATAAGAGAACTATCGCGAAGTTCATACAACCAGTCTAATAATATGCCCACGTAGGCACGGGCCTTGTAAATATATAATATGTTAATATTGCGAGGAGCTATGCTTTGGATAATAATCACGCTAATGCATATTTATTGGATAGCTGTAACATTATTACCTTTTAGAAGGTCGGAATTATAATCTCTGACTGACCGTCTTGCTTACTAAGTATGTGAAGTCTTATTCGCTATCGTTCATCGAAGAGAGCAAATCTCAGAATTTTATTGTCAATTACATGATTCGAGTGGCTTAGTAGTAATTTACAAGTGTGGATATGTAGGTTCAAACTATTGGTGTTGAACCGTTTTTCCGGTACAGTCTGTCACTTACTCCACATTATTATTAATCACGTTAGTGATAATATTATTCTATACTGAGATACTTGTAAATATAAGTACATGTGCTGCCATCTTCAGACCTCTTTCGGTTGATCCACATTGAAGAGACTTCATACGCCGGATTTGGGTAGTAATGACGTTCCGGTCCTTTAGTATCGTATTATTGGTTAATAACATAGATAAAAAAATACTCGGATTGAAGTTGATAGTGGAGCAGAGGTACAAATGAGGTATCTTTTATACCGCGTCTTAAAAAATGGCACTGCTCCCTTTTAAAAAAGCCGCCATTCTTCTCTATAGACATATAAAATTGCACCCAATTTTATGGAATAAAATCTATATTAAAGCGAGCGCAGCCACGAGAGAAATAATAGTACACAACTAGGTGACGTAAAATGGCATGTTGCTAACCTCCTTAGAAGCAAGCCTGGCTGCTCGATTCAAAGCCACGTTACAATGAGTGTGCAGCGCCTCTAGAAGGTCAGTCTCCCTTTTCCTCCATTTGGTCGCCATCGCGGCGGAGAAGGCAGTGCACGAGAAAGTGCACAACAAGCTGACAAGTATGCACACCCTCATCCTTAGAGGATCGCTCGGCTGTTCTAGTAGATAGAGGAAGTTGAAGTTGGCGTCGTCAAAGAGTATCCTTTCCACTACGTCGGCGTGCTCCGGCAAATCTTGTAGAACTGTTATTAGCAGACTTATGATGTTTAGCACGATACGGGGTGAGCTCGAGTCTGAAAATGAACCTATCATGTTAAATATCAAGGCCTCACCAATAGGCAAGGAATCAAGGAGTGTTATGAGGAGCTATAAATAGCTTAACAAAACCGTTGGATCCAAGAAATTCCAAGGTCGACACCTTGGATATTAGTTTCTTGGATATATCTCTTTGACTGCTGGAGATAAATAGTGCCATTCACGAAGACGCGCCCCACTATTCTTCTCTATAGTTTATAGTGTAAGTGTGCACCCTTTCACTAATGGTTGAGTATTATCGGCACACACTGTTTACCTATGAGTGCACACGCACACTACAATAAATATGACTCAGGTCATAATCCCCGCATCCCGCGACCCCCTCGACTAAAAATGGTAGGGCGCGTCTTCGTGGATGGCACGTACTGTACCCGTCAGCCGGCAACCGACAGATATAACTGTGGCCTTATAATACCTAATCTGATTGAAATTGTTTTGAATAATTACATATAATATAGTTCTGTATGGCAAGGACTGACGTTCCAAGTCCCATTGACACTTATATCCTCACGCCTTCCCACAAGGGTCCCCGAAGGGGTAGGCAGAGGTGTATGGGTAATACCCACACACCCACTTTCCGCCAGAGGTATATTAAGTGCCAGATGGCGAGTCCATCGCCGTTACTCAATACATACGCCTTTGAATTTCTTCTCAGACGTATGCAGGTTTCCTCACGATGTTTTCCTTCACCGTAAAGCTCGTGGTGTGACTAATCACTGTACTTAAGTTCAGAAAAACTCATTGGTACAGTCGGAATTCGAACTCGCGATCTTTGCGTCGCAGGCAACTACTCGATTGACACTTACATGACTTTAAAAGTGTAGTGAAGACAGCTTGTGCATTTTGTGTCTTAAGCGCGGTGGCGAACTGTCTCACTCCTCGACACGAACGAACACACAGCCACGCGCACACTTCCAGCATCCGATTAACTCCTTGTAATCTGTAAGTGAACCTTAGCTCATTAGCAATAGCGTCGTAAATATAAAAATTTTACTTCATCATCACTAATATTATAAACGGTTATTGTTTCCTTAAATAGTTAAATCGTAACAAACAGATGTTACGATCTAACTATAAAACGCCTCGACAACATTAGAAACCTACATCTTTACCGAGCAAAAATGCTAGATTATGGGAAAGATTAGTGTTGTAAGATGTTTTCTTTGTAAAAAAAAAACTATCAATGGAATAGATTGTAGGCGGCTGTAACCGCGGGGCTATATTATAAATGCTAAATTTTGTGAGCAAGTTCGTACCTTCTTCACACAAAAACTACAGAACGGATTTGAATGAAATTTGGCACTGGTATATATTCTTAGCTGGAATAACACATAGGCTATGTTTTATCCCAGAAAAAGATCTGCCAATGAAATCAAAGATATTTTTCACGCGGGTGTCGCCGCGGGGCGCAGTTTGCAGGTTATAAACCTACCTGTCCTCCACTCCGTCGTCAATGTTCTTGCAGTCTTTCATGAGCGTGTTTATTGCAGCTACAAAGTTGTACACTACTTTTGCTTCCAGGTACACCTGAAGGAGAAATAAATTTTAATCAAGATGCATATCCGGCCCGCTACGAGCTCACTTCCACTTGTATAGCATAGATGTGCCCTACATCCTGTATGTTGAGTAGTGCATGCCGCGGCAGAGTGTGCGGCAGCGCCAGTAGGGCTGCCACGGCTCCGCATAGCGGCCCGCCTCGCCCGCTACGTGCTGCACTCTCTACCACACCTATCACCATGCTCACCTAGACAATAATAACATCATCTTTAGCTAAAGATCTTGTTACGAATAAATGAGCTTTAATTTTCACTCCTTAATTGGGACTCTGCACTACAGATAAAGACCACTACATATATATATATATATATATATATATATATATATATATATATATATATATATATATATATAAGAAATTTGTATAATTTTTGATTTTAATAATTATAAGACTTATGAGAACTGTGAAAACCATAGACTAGTGCATTCAAGTTTGTATTTTTTTTTACAACAAAATATATCAAGATACTTTAAGAAAATGTTGGCGTTGAGTATCTGTATTAATTTATTTATAATTACTTGTATAAGGGTGCAAAAAAACGCTAAGTCAATAAATGAGATACCTTATTTTCAAAAATTGCCAGCTTCGAATCGAAAGGTTTTATTTTAAAATCAACCTCAAGTTAATTGTTTATTCAAAATCACAAACGACTGGTTCCTGACCCAATTATTCTGTGTGCGTCATACCATATTCAGCTGAGTGAGAGACTCAACATCTCCATCCATGACTTCACTAATATTGGAATTGAGAAATGCTTCCCATTCTTCCAATTCTATGCTGGATGGCTCCTTCACTGAAAAAAAATTACACACTTGCTTAGGATGTAAGAGATCCAATCAGCCATTGTTGTTTGAGTTTAGTTAGTTGAAATTGCGATGAGATTAATAAAATATCAAGGACAGCAAAATTTAAACATTGATTTTGAAACTAAATTTAGAAAACAGCAGTTTCTAAAACAAATATTATTTTTTTATCCCCTCGCCTTCCCGCAAGCATCCCCGAAGGGGTAGGCAGAGGTGTATACGTAATACCCACACACCCACTTTCCGTTAATCTTAATGATTATAATTTATGTACAACTTATATGGCTTACTTTCATGCTTCTCTTCAGTTTTCACAATAATATCATTGTTTGCAATTTCCTTGTCATCTGAAAACTCTTCAATAATCTCACATTTTTCAATATCCTCATCTTTCTCTTCCTTGGAACACCTCTCTTTACTTACAGTGTCAATATCAACTATACTGGGTATTTCAACATTGGGCTCACTGGTTCTTCTTTGACTATCTCCCTTATTTTTGTCCCAGCTTCGGCTGAAGTGAAATGACCTTTTGATACTTCTAGTAAGCTTGTTTCCTCCACTGCCAAATCTAAGTTTATCCCTTGAAAATTGCAATATTTTCTGCTTGTAAGACGGTGGAACACTCTTGCTCAGACCAGAACTAATATCGCTACTACATTTAGTTGAGCTCTTAGGATTCTCCAAACTGTGTGACGCCGTATCAACCGATTTGAGTTTCTGTTTTATATCTGCTATTTCTTGCTGACTTTCAACTATTTTAACTTCTTCAACTGTCTTATCACAGACTTGCTTCTCTTCGTCGATCTTGTCCATTTTGTTAATGATATCATTTTGTTTTTTGTTAGCTGCCAGAAGCTGCGCCATGTTGTTCTCAAGATTGCATACGACGAGGTTGGAGTTGTTCATGACGTTGTATTCGTGCCGTAGTAGTTTCGCGTTGGCAGCGGTGATGGGCTGTGATTGGTCTTCGTCGTCAGTTTTGAGGCTGTCACGCACGCTGAAGGCGCTGGTGGCACGCACGCTATCATCGTCCGATAACGGAACACATTCCATAGCCTGCATTACACGGACATTGCGTAAATCATGTTCTCGGGTTTCCTTTTTTACTGATTCCATTTTCATAGTCCTAATGTAAAGGTAGGGTAAGGAGGTAAGTAATTTTTTAAATAAATAATAGGTGGATGTGAGACCTGCTATTTGTTAAACTTTAGGAACAACAGTCACTAAATCTAAAAAGATTTCAATCCAATTTTTGACATGAATTCAAAATAAATACCTCACATTACTGTTGATTTTATCCCTCTGTAGTTGTTTTGCTTCCTGTTGGCTGTATGACAGGGGCTTGGTGAAAGGTGATTCACTCTGTATATCTTCTGGAAGGATCAGAATATGGCCAGTGACAAATGGATGCTCCAATATCTCGGGCCAACTCAACCTTTTGGCTGGGTCTTTGTGTAGGAGACCCTGAAATGTGAAATTGCTTCACTGTTTTATTATAAACAACACTCCTCACCAACACTGTACTACACTTACCATGTTGTGTGTAAGTGGAAAAATATCATATGGCTTTTTGTAGAAAACTAGAAATATTTTTGAATTTCAAATATTACCCACAACCTGATAAACCACTCTCTGATCATCATCATCATAATCTGAATCATCTTAACTCAGCCCAATCTACCTGAATAATACTCTAACCTGGTAAGCCAATTACAGTATAAATAGTAAATGCACAAAAAGAGTTTATTTGTACCTGTAAAAATGACCGAGCATCTATGCTGATGAAACTGGGCCATTGGACGGGCTTGTGTCTTATCATACGGACCAACTGCCATATGGACATGGTGCAGAATGGAGGTTGTCCAGCTATCAGCTCATACACTATGCAGCCAAGTGACCATAGATCTGCCTGGAACATGGAGTATATACTTGAAAAACAAAGATAAAATCTTTAACATAGTGGTTGTACAAGTTAGCTGCAGTTGAAGCATTTCATGTACACTATGTATAATTAAAGTACAAGTTAAAAGTAAAAAAATTATTCCACGGGGAATAATGAACATAAAATTAAGATATTTTATTTGCTATTACAATATAATATAATATAGAAGATATTATCATAAGCTAGTAGTAAGCAGGTAGTGTGTACACACTAACTTTCCACCAGAGATATATTTAAGGTGCCAATGTGACAGATAGCGAGTCTATCGCTGTAACTTAAGCATGACTATAAGCCTTAGATTTATAAAGAAACAAGATCACAATAACATTTATAATATAGACCTGATGATCATAAGGCTTTTCCTCAATCAGTTCTGGAGCCATATATAAAGGTGTGCCTTTAATGGATGTTAAAATATGAGTTGCATTTGTCATGATCCTTGCTAGTCCAAAATCACATAATTTGGCTCGTCCAGTACTATCCATTAGCACATTTTGAGGTTTTAGATCTCTGTAATACAATAAGTAGTGGAAAATATAAATATGCTGATAATGGAGAACAAAATTTCAACAATATCTTCTTTTAAACCCAAACACCCATCGATTCAAATACCGGAGAGGAGAGAGTGATGTCTCAAGAGTAATCTTTTTAAGAACTTTTGCTTTTTAATTAAACTAAGATGATATCAAAGGCATTGCCAATGCAAAAAAAAATTCAGACCTGATAATAATAAATTAAGCACACAAACCTATGTGGGTGTGTGGGTATTACCTATACACCTCTGCCTACCCCTTCGGGGACCCTTGTGGGAAGGCGTGAGGATATATATATATATATATATATATATATATATATATATATATACAAACCTATGAAGGACCCTGTGGGAATGTAGGTAGTAAAGAGCCGAAACTAAGTCCCAGGTAACTTTCTTGACCAGGTCCTCATTCAAGCAGCCTTCCTTTGCTAGTATACTGTGCAACTCCTTCTCTGCATACTCTGTCACTACAACAAGTTCTGATTCTGTGTCAAAGCTGTCTATCATTAGGATAATGTTGGGATGTTTAAGCTGCCTTTGAATATCACATTCTTGTCTCAAGTTTTTCAAATCTTTTGAAGAGCGTCCTTTCTGAAAATTATGTCAATCCAGTATAGTACACACATATATAAGTGCACTGCACACACAGTCCCATTGCTAAATACCTTTCTTATAACTTTAAGTGCTACTATAGCGTCAGTTTCTTTATGCTTCGCTTTGAATACCCTTCCAAATGATCCTTCGCCAATGAAAGAAATTACCACGAAGCTTTCCATTGCACAAGCTATTAATTTTGCACATAGATTTATACAAATTAAAGGAAAATCATAATTCTTAGCTTGATTTTGGTAGAAAACTGTATTGTTATTAAACAGTATTTTTAGAGCAATGATCTCAAATTGCCCAGTACAGTATACGGTATACCGTGTCACTGTCAGTCACCTACATCAATGTCAAAGAGCTTTTATTATCTGTTCCATTCAAGAGGCAATAGTCTTAGTGCACAATGCCTAGTATTCAGAAGTACTTTTAATAGATAGGTCCCTTAATCCTAATGATTTTTGTCAAATCACCATATCATACTAATTAATTATTATTTTTTATATTTGATATTTTGATACTCTTTACTTTGACCTTCATAAACGCCAGGATTAGCATTTTCTTCGATCCGATTCATATATAGGTACTTATTTTCGACCTTTGCTTCCTTTCTTTTCGATACCTTTCCATATTAATATATTTTCAATCGTGTGATGTCTATTATATTTGGGTCATAATCATGCAAGCTACATTCTCAACTGCTCTTAGATATAGGTACCTACTCTTATCTTGTCTGCTTTTTTGAGTGCCTAAGATTCGTTTTTACCTCTATGATCTTAATTAGTATTCTTTTTTGACATTTATCTAATATTAGAAACCTATACAGCTTACCGCTGGAGATGTGTGGCTTAAGTTTTTTTTAAATAAAAATTTACGATGTCTGTTCACATCGGCCTACATTGGTGTTGGAAGTAGAGGTAAGGGTCCTTTCTGTCTTGTTCAGTACGATTCCTCGAAATCATTTCTTATATATCAACAATTTCTAAGTATGTTAATTTCTTTAACTCTTATAATTGCAACTTTCCCCTTATTTGGTGGATCTTTATGGTAGCAAACAAGCAAGTGGGCTACTTGATAAGCGGTAATGGTATGGTACATAATGATAGAAAGTAATTACGTTCCACTTAGAAAAGAATCGATGATAATTTAAAAACGTTATTGAATTTAAACTATGGGTACCTACCCATAGTTTAAATTCTATTAATTACCTACCTAGGTACCTATGTCATTTGAGCACATCAATGTATATACATATCTACTCTAATCTAGAACATTCTTACGTAAACGCCTAATTTTAGGTGGGTATTTAACAAGTTTATAATACGAGAGTGAATGTTGAGCAAGCTATGAAGCTGTAAATAGAACAATTTTAATGGTTTAAAGCGGTCATAAAGCGCAGAGTCGGCCTCAAGACATCCACAATCGACAGCCCGCGCGCATCCGATACGAGTTGGTTTTGTTGACGCTCTGTTGTCTATACGCTATTTATACACGGATTATCCGGCAAACAACTGTACGAGATAAAACTCTGGATCGCATACACAATAAAACATTGGCTGGCCTAAAGTTCCGCCGGAGCATTATTTTACGTTGAAACATATTATTCCGCAGCCGTGCACATTTCTGTAAACAAACGAGACACCGCGTGGGTGAATGTGTACATTCAACTGGCGTGCCCAAATAATTTTCACAATTCATCTTTATTTTCAAATTAACACACAGGGTGGTCGAAGACATGGAATACTGGAATACGTACTCAAACAAATATTCGTAAACGCGATTCTAACTTCCTAATCGCGTAGGTATCCAAATAAGAAAGTAATATAAAAAAATACTTATTGAAGTAAATAGATAGTATAGACAGTGCCATCCACGAAGACGCGCCCCACTATTCTTGCTCATAGTTTATTGTGTAAGTGAACACTTACACAATACATTCCTGTAATGTTTGAGTACCTACTGTCGGTACACACCAAAGATTACAATGTAGGTATACTGTAGTACACACTGATTACCTATGAGTGCACGCGCACACTACAATTAATGGCCGGGTAACCCTCTTCCAACCCTCTTCTTCTGCAATTGGTTGGGCGCGTCTTTGTGGATGGCACTATCTATATCTACTTACTTGACATGAATATGTAAATTACATCAAATACCTAAACTACCTCTAAGAAAAGAACAATCATCAATCATCAATATTTCGACGGTACAAGGAGTTCGTGGGTGTAAGTAAGTATAGTTGCACTTTATGTGGCAAAAATGTTTGTGATAATTTTGGAAACGCAGTTACTTTATGGCCGGCCTGAATCCAGATTGTTTTACGGACTGCTGACTTCATAACTGTTGCCCGAAATAACCTGTGTCGAGTTTCCAGTGCTCATAAAAATGCACTTGATTTATAGTCCGTACTTTATTTATATTGGCTGCCGCCCATTCGTTTATAGAACTTAATTATTACACCACTGCTATGTTCAATTGTATGTTTGTCTAGTCAAAAATTTGACAAGATATCTAGATATATAATATAAACAGAACATTTTTTATGTTAAATGTGTTGTAAATAATGATACCCTCATCATCATCACAGAGCTGGGCTCTTGTCGGCGTCTCTGATGCAGTCCCCTCCATTCGCTTCTGTCTAGCAACCTCCTTGACCTCCTTATACGTCATGAGAGACATTTTTTCTTTGATCTGACCCATGTATGTTAATCTTGGTCTTCTTCTTCCTCTCTTCCCCTCTACCTTTCCTTCTAAGATGTTTCTAAAGAAGCTATGATGTTGTATGGCCTATCATCTTTCCTCTTCTATTCTCGACTGTTTCCAGCAGAATTCTTGTTTCTTCGACTCTTTTGATACCCTCATAGCGGTGCTAAAAAACGTAGTTCTCTATCAAGTATTAGATCTTTACCTATAGAAATTGGAGATTTGTATGTATTTTTTTTTAATATAAAATGTGTTGATGAGCTTTCCAGCTGTATGTAACTATTGTAGCTTTGCCACTGGATCCGTTTCCACTATCGCACTCAATTCATTGTTGTCGACCATGGTATCGGCCGGCCGCGAGGCTCGTTCTTCAACTTAAATTTCCAGATTTAAAACGATTGAACCAATAATGGAGCGTGTTTATGCTAGCAGTTGTTTGCGCAGCGGTATTTCCACGTAGGAACTCATATTCGAAAATTATACAAATTTTTTGTGCATCCAGCCAATAACAGCCACAATTTCACAATAACAAGACAAATTACTGCCTTTGAAATGAAAATACCGGCATTCGCATAAAATTTATTTGAACTTCGAATTGGGCGCCAATGCACAGATAATTAAATATGAAAATGCTGGTTATAAAAACTCATCAATAAATTACATAGGTAAAGACTTTATAATAATCAATGCGTATATTTCAACCAAATAATATTAAACTGACGGACTCATAACTGCATCAAAGTTCAGGATTACTTTGAAATGATTTTTTTAACAAGTATGCAAAATTTTTAGATTAAATTATATAAATACGGAGAGACTGGCTCTCAATCTCAAAAAAAAGGAAAATTTAATAATAGAACTGCAGTAAAACTAATGAGTATAGCCGGGAAAATAAAATTTACTCGTAGTATCAGATTTGCGTGTTATTTATAGCAAAGTTTTAAATTTATTCTCATAGATTTTTTATTCTTTTGTCAATTGAATTATTGTTCCCAGCAGAATTGTTGGGTTATTTTTTTAACTCATCGAGAGTTTTTGAACCATAATATGGATTCTTCATCCGAACAAGCGGCTCAAATTGTTAGCATTGGTGCGGGAGGGCTTGGATTAACGAACGATTGGTAGACATTTCAATTTAAACCAGTCTACGGTTTCTAGAATATACAGAAGGTTTGAGGAGACAGGTTCTTACAGAAGGAGACGTGGTACAGGCAGGACTCGAGCAACCACCGGTCGTGATGACCGATTTATTGTTACAACTTCCCTGCGAAATCGTTTCCTCACGTCAGTTAACATCAAAACAGAGCTTAATGAAGTGCGTGGAGTAAATGTGAGTGCACGAACAATAAGAAGAAGGTTAAAGGAGGCGGATATCACCCCTTTTAGACCAGCAAATGGTCCAAAGTTGTCTGTAGCTCACAGACAAGCTCGCTTAAGATTTGCGCGTGATCACCTGAATTGGACAGAAGACCCATGGGCCTCTGTATTGTTCACGGACGAGTGTAGGACATGTTTATATGGTGCAGATGGTCGCAGAATATCGTCGACGTGGGGAGCGATATGCTTAAAGTTGCATTGAGGAGCGTGTTCCTTTTGGAGGCGGTTCGTGTATCTGGTCTGGGGTGGCATATCGATGAACGGGCGAACAGAACTTGTGTTCATAGACATGGTCCGTCAAAACGGTAATAGAAGGGGTTTGACTGCACATCGCTACATAACAGAGATCTTAGAAGATCACGTGGTGCCTTACATTGGATTCATAGGCGAAAATTTTACTTTAATGCAGGATAATGCCCGGCCGCACGCTGCTGCACATGTTCGACAATATTGCGAAGAGGTCGGGATACGTACAATGAATTGGCCAGGACGCAGCTCGGATCTTAATCCCATTGAGCATGTTTGGGACAATTTAAAAAGAGCTGTATATGCGAGAAACCCTTTGCCCACGACAGTGGCAGCACTAAGAACAGCACTTTCAGAAGAATGGGACAATATTCCGCAAGATCTTTTAATAACCCTAATAAAATCTATGCGGAACCGATTAGAATCCATAATAAGGGCCCGTGGAGGTAATACACCTTATTTAAACACAAATAAACCCATGCATAAAGTTTGTGTCTATTGTTAAAACAATTTTTTTAATTAAACCAATTTTCCTTAAAGTTCTGTTTTTTCTTCAAAAAAGTCTTACGGTCCTTTCCAGTACACAAACTTGAACTTAAGGACATGACCCTACGCTGTTTTAAAGTTCACGAACCAATCTAGAGGTTTCAATTTAAATCTGTATAGAAAGTTTGCATACTTGGTTAAAATATTTATTTCAAGGTCGTCTATTACTTTGATGCAGTTTATGAGTCCGTCAGTGTATTTAGAGCCGTGGTGGCCGAGTGGTTCGAGCAGTTGCCTGCGACACAAGGATCGCAAGTTCGAATCCCGACTGTACCAATGAGTTTTTCCGAACTTAAGTACAGTGATTAGTCACACCACGAGCTGTACGGTGAAGGAAAACATCGAGAGGAAACCTGCATACGTCTGAGAAGAAATTCAAAGGCGTATGTATAGGCGTGCTTGAGTAACGGCGATGAACTCGCCATCTGTCACGTTGGCACCTAATATACCTCTGGCGAAAAGTGGGTGTGTGGGTATTACCTATACACCTCTGCCTACCCCTTCGGGGACCCTTGTGGGAAGGCGTGAGGATATATTATATTATATATTATTATATAATATTATTTAGTAATATACAGCAATAATTTGTCTTCTTTTCATTTAGCTGTTACTGATCATTAAATAATAATATGTTTTCGCAATCATCTTGTATCAGTTCTCTTTGTTAGCTACTCGTCCCCGAATGGGTACGAGTAGCCACACACCAACATCTGTGCCCAGTTGACAGATGGCCAGTCTGTCACACTCAGACTATAGACTAATATAAGTTATAGATATTTTTCATTGATTGACAATTTCTCTCAATTAACTGCAGTCACCTGCGGCTAATGATGAGCGTGTGATTATTAGTAATGACGTCAAATTGTGCCTTGACATAGTTTGCAAACATCTGAAATACACGTGAAATAATCCAGAAGGTCAATTATTATTGAATGAAATAATACCATTCACCTTCACGCCTTCCCGCAAGAGTCGTATGCCAGGGGTGTACTTAGTTTTTCACAACAATATACATATAAGTATAGTAACACTTACAAGTTTTAACAACAATATACATATAAGTAACAGATAGCCAATGTCACGCAAGCACGACTTCACCGTCCGTCTCTATATTTTTCCTCTACCTTACGATGTCTTCCATCACAGCAAAGCTCGCAGTGTGACAAATCACTGTAGGTAATAAAGCTCCGACTGAATTTATTGGTACATTCTGGAGCTTGAACCTGCGTGTTTTATTAATATCTCAGACACATAATCTAATCTAATATAGTTTCATAAAATATGACGTTAAATAAAATACATAATTAATTTACCTGTAGCTAATTATATGTTTTTTTTGTATGAAACAAGAGTGGCAAACAATCATACGGCCCACCCGATGGAAAACGGTTACCGCAGCCTATTTACGCTTACAATACCGAAGTATCATTTGCGCGTTGCCACTCTATGTTCGGAGAGTTATACTGTGTTCGTAGTACAATGGGACTAATCCCTCTGCTGCCAGCACAATTATGCCCCTCCCCAAGGAGCTCGTTACTGGAAACCTTATTCACCGCGTAGGAACATAACACATAAAATTGTGTTATTTGGCTACGGACGTTATATATTATATGCATATTATATTCATGCATAGTGATGAAGTTCCTGAAGGGGTTCGTAATGGTATTCGTGATTCTGATAACCGGAGATCGGTGCCAATTTGACAGATGTCCGTCACCGTTTCTCAAGTAGGTACGATAATACGTATCTACACACCCAGCTGTTTGCCTGAATATATTTCAAGATCCTTCTCCGACGAAGGAAATATCTTGGCCCAAGCTCGTTGTGTGATAAATCTAATAATTTACTATATATATATATATACTTCAACTTTTAGTCATATTCCAATTTATTACATATCTGACTGAAAGTTTTGATGAGTCATAATATTATTTGAAGATGAGATAACACCATCGCATATATCACAAGTTATAAAATGACTCAGTATAACCGGAGTGTACGAGTGCATATAATATGTTCGTTAATATATTTATTATGTGAATAAATTATGACAGGATTTATTGTTGGTGGGCGTTTCTAGAAATAGTACGAGTACCTACGCATGTAACATATACCGTTTAGTTCGCGTTTCTGTCTATCTGTATTCATGTGAGTGACAGGAAAATGTGACATTTTTTTTTCTGAATTCATTTTCATAGTGACCACGGAGTTAAAGAACAAATACTTTTTATGCCGCTTTTGAAATTAACCTGCATGGCATATAACCCATATAGGTCACCTGGGTAACCAGAATTTCTCTGTATATAATTTTACAGATTTTCTTTCATTATTCATGTACCTACTGCCTTTAGTTTATTCTAGTGTTAATGTACTTAACATTGTAGAGTAAATTGAAGGTGAGTTTCGGTACAGTGTCCATATAAGCTTATTTGATTGTACATATACTGTGGTTTCAGGCAACACTTATTACTAACTAATTTTAACAAAAAATATGCTACATCTACAAAAAATATGCCTTCATTTTTATTTCAATGTTTAGTGATACAAATTTGAAGTCAGCTGTGTGATATAAATAAAGGTAAGGTACCTATTATAAATAAAACAGTAAATCAAGAGATCTTCATAACTGGTTTTGATATTGTTTATCAACAACAGAATAACGAGAGCAGGGGTTACTCGGACGTTATTATTTTGTCATTCGACTTGTGCCAAATTCCGACGCTTACAACGGCATGCACCATTTGATTTGATGATAGATTGACGCATCATTTCCTTTTTAATATTTTTTACAACAAGAAGACTTAAATAACCAAAAATAAAAGTAGATACATTACATATGTATTGGTAAGAATCAAGGCTATAATAATAAAAATGTATGATGAACAAATTTCTGTCGGATATTCAACTCAATAACTCCGATTAAAATACTCCCAATCTATTAAAAACCGAAGCTTGTTAAACAAGGACGAAGTGATCCCATAGTAGAATGCACATTCAACGACAGCTTCCAACTTTGTAAAGAGGGCGTAAACCATAAACACATCAAAGGGATATTATTGCAGGTTACTTACTTCATAAACATATTATAAACAGTTGGAAAAGTGTTGAAATGTAATTGCAAGAAACTGAGGTCGCACGCGCATCGCTATACAGCGAGCACGGGCGGGCGGCGCGGCGAGGTTGCAACGGCGGGCGGCGCGCTTCACGCCGCGCCGCCGCCACCGGACGCACCGCTTGTTTACGTTTTTCATAACCACGTTTCAGCCTAAAAATACTTTAGCATCCTGCCGTTTGAGGCTCGCGCTATTGGTCGACGCGAGCGCAGGAAGCCGGGAGGACCCTGCGCAAGGGGCCGCCGATTCCCGCCGACCCCCGCAAACCCCGCGCAGCCCGTTATATATGAAAGTATGAGAAAGGCCAGAATAACTCGTGGGGCAGCAGAAATAACCCTGAACGCTGGAATCACCAAACTTGCGGCCAGTCGTGTTGTGCGTCTCAGAGTGTTAACAAGTGACATCCAACATGGTTCTGGACACAGAAGATTGGGTAGGTTTATGAGATACTGACAAATATTAGACAAATTAACAAAGCAGTTATAATTTTTACTTATTAAATATGTGATTAATGTCGAGTCGTTTGAAGGAACAAAATAAAAACTGGACTAAAATATTTAGGGCGTTGAGAAACAGGTTGGCTTGGACATGGGGTGACTGGTAACAGTTGCTGTCACTGCACTCGCAATGTCATTGTTATGTGATTACTACTGTTTACTGACAGAAGTTGTAACGGTCGATCATATCACCCAACTTTTTTATAATAGAGTACTACTTCCAAGCATATATCTTATATCGAGCAGCAGTCAAAAAGGAAATCAATTTAAATAAATTAACGATATGATTGGTGGAAGCAGTTTGAGTGTTCCATCACTAATTAGCTCAGGTCTAAACCTATGCACGAATACTTAAGCGGAAATAAGGTCTTATGATCAGTTCTAGATGGCATTAATTAGCCTTACACTGTAGCGTGAGAAGTATAAAGCCCCCTTAGCACAAAAAATATACATCTAGTCAGGAGTATACATATGTGTTTTCATTAATATATATATATATATATATATATATATATATATATATATATTTTGTACTGTGGATGCACATTCTCGGACATTAACTTAACCGTATTTTCTTTGACGTATAACTTTCTTAAAATATTGCGAATAACGATTACTGTAACAACTCCTATATTAATGGTATCATGTAAGCAATTATTTGGGAAATATAATTATAATGTATCTATACCTAGGTCTTGGTAGAGAAGGGCCTGTGGTGGAATAACATCCCCTATATACATATTTAGGTGCCAACGTAACAGGTGGCGTTCTGTTGCGTCCCTCCCGAACGTTACTATTTCTACGAATTCCATCTCGACCGAAAAGCTGATAATATAACCAGTCACTGTACTAGAAAACTTTACTAAAAAACTAATTGGGTCTACCAATCGGGCTTTAAACCTGTAATCGTTGTCAGGCTACTAATTAGGTAAAGCACACAGCCGCGACGACTATTAGGTATCTCTAATTTTCTCGTTGCACTTGATCGCTGTTTTAAATCTAGCACAAGTGGCTTACCTTACTGCATATTATGATGAGCACTCTAGATAGTGTAATGCCTGATCTTAAGAGTGAATATAAGTGTATCTTGAGATTTGAACTCTTAGTACCATTGCAACGCGATCCTAAAATTTGTCAGCGAATCTGCCACAGGCATGTTTTCTAACAGGGTGCCTAATTAACTCTCAACCTTAGTAAATTAAGGGTATGTTTAGATATGTTAATTTCTGTCGTTAACATGTAACACAAGGGTTCTCGAAGGGGCAGGCAGAGGTGTGTAGGTAGTACCCACACCCAGTCGTAAACATCATCGTCATTATTTTCAGTTTCTTTAGGTCCACTGCTGGATTTCTCTCTCTCCAGCTTTTCGTTGCATATGGGAATACAAACATCATATTCACGTTATTGGGTAGAGAGTAGAGCGTCAGTGTCGTTTACGCAAATACATCTGTGCCAGCAATTTACGGTGCTATTTTACTAGTCCATTAACATTTTGTTACTCTTAATCACTTGCCAAAATCTTAAATAAACATCTTTAAATATCTTACATTAAAACTTGATGCTTTATAAATGTATATTTTATTTCATGAATGCCTCCAAGAATTTCTTTACGGATTTATGAAACAATATCTAGTGTAACATACAAATAACTTCACTGTACATTGAGCGTTGAGAAAAACGGTTGATATTTATCTAACTCAACCTTGACACCAGATCCAGGTTAGCAACGAATTGGAAGAATTCTGTTCGAGAATGTGTTGAAGTAATTTTCTTTAAAACACTATAAAGTTTGTTATGAAATCAACTTATGACGCCTGAGCTCCGAGCATCTACTCTTTGGCCGAGTTCGCAACACCAATGAGTCTATTTCAGTTTCAATTGCACATAAAATAAATTTATTATGTCTTAGTAACGTACTCCTGCGGGAAACAGGCCTCTACAACCTCGCATCCATCTTCATCATGCGTAATTATAGGTGCGTGTTCAAGTCTGTTTAATGATACATATTCGTAAAAAAACTATTCTTAAGGTGTGCGTTAATCACAGTGACTAAATTTTTTTGCCATAAAGCTTCTGAAGTATTCGCTTAGGAAACTTTAAACCATTTGAAATCTAAAACGTTCCTATAACTTTTTTATTGGATTATAACTATGTTAATGTCGGTATTTCTACAACGCCTATTTATGTATAAATATTAGAATGAGCACGTAATATTACAGCTATTAGTCATGATATCGTTATTTATCGCTTATATGTGACCATACAAATGATATAGATACTCTCTTGAGGCCGTACATTTCAAATGAATATTCAATGATTCGAATTTGATTGAATTTAACTCTAGATTTATTGTGACCGTAAAATAAATAGGCACAATCACTTTATGATTATATTCATTGAATCTTTGCCAGAAGAATGTGTTGATGTAGTTTATACTGTAATCTAATATGATGGTCCATATAAAATACCAAATTCAACCTGACGGTATTTGACAGTGGAAACAGATGCGACCAATATGTAATTTACAAGTATCTTAAAGTATAGTCCATTAGTTATATCTACTACATATTTACTCACAATCGGAATGCCTTAATTAGGGACAAATTAGATGTATGTTGACTCCACGTTATGCGTCAGAGGTGTTCCAACTAATTTCGCCCAAGAATTGATCCGTAGCTTTGTCTTTAGTTGTTTTTTATAGTATTTAATAAATGTATACTCGAAACCGGCGAGAATATATTAGACTATAATTATAAGAGACTGATAAAGAGGTATGCAAGTCTAGAGAGAAATGGCGCTCTATTTTCTCTGCCTACCCAGTTAGGGACTCGGCGTGATGTTATGTATGTGTAATAATATGATCTACCTAATTAATCCGATAATGGTTTGTTGCAGGCCGATGAGCTTCCTCCAGAACAAATTGCCGGTGAGTATTGCCTCTACTGACCCTTACCAAGCTATTATTAAGAACATAATTATACAAAATATGAATGTAACATTAAACTATATCATTTTTTGACAGCATAAATAATGTATACAGTAATGGTTACATAAACGAGGAGAAAAAAACGCAAGCTCAGTTTTGGAACGGAGCCAAGCGTACAATGGAGGGGAATTGATAAAAACAGACGCGAGCCCCGTATAATAAATTAATTCTTTTAAAAATTCGCGTGTGGGTTTAATTAGGCGTTCAGAAATAGTTCATAGCGTTTGAACTCGAAGCGGCTACAGAGGGCGTGGTGCATGACAAAAATATTAATAATACACAATTTAGAAACGCGTAGGTAAGTGCGTGAAGTTGGCACATCGCGAAGGCAAACCAAGCTTTTGGCATTATTTGTTCAGTGGGCTCATTACCATCGAAGAATACACGAACTGTGTTTAGTTAGTGGCCACTAGCCATTAAATATTACACCTGGGACTGTACCAAGACGTGCTATTGCCATAATTATTTTAAAGTTGGAAAGGGATAGAATTAAAGGTGTCATATACACCTCTCTCTTAATCATTGGTATTTCATTAACACGTCATAATAAAACCCTTAGATCGTAAATACGATAGATGTAAGATAGATTTAAGGTTTTGTAACATTGATCAATCATATGATTTAACCCTCTCTATGCCTACCCCGTGAGGGTCTTGAAGTGATAATATATACGTATAATTGTACTTTGCTTCGACTACGGTAACGTAAACGGATAATGTGACCGTTACCTACTGGCAAATTTTTACTGAATAGTTTTAGTAACAAATGTAGTTTTTCCAAATGCGTATACTTCTTAAAATGTATGCTCACTTTTACTCAGAATTCCTCACTGTGCACACCTCCCCTCACCTCGCGGTAAAGCGCAGTGTGATAAAACATTGGTACAGACAACCGATATGCGGAACTGCACTCTTCACTTTGCAGCAGTCTACTTAAATTCTCTGCTGCCAAGGCAGTAATTTCTTTTTTTTTTCTTTTTTATTTATTAGGATCACCAACAATTATTACATTAATACATACATAAACAATTAGATAGACCTAGATGTAAAGTAAATGTACAATTACTTAAAGGTGAACACAACATGCATAATAATTAGTAGTGCGGTATTAACTATATTTAGAAACCCTCAGTAGGAGGGTTAGCAGCAACAATACAAAAAAGAAACGAAACAAGGAAAAATAACAAACATAAACTATACTTTTTTTTTAAGTTAAGTAATAATAATAATATACAATAGTCATAATATATAATAGTAATCAATATACATTGTACGTTCGGTGTCTAGAAAACAAGCTGTGGTAGTAGCCATTTTCAGGGTTGGCAACGCGCGGGCTTTAGCCCTGGTTTTGCATCAAGCAAGCCGGGGGTTGTTCGCCAGCTTAGTGGTATAAAAAGTGCAGATTTATACGGAATCTCGGACTAGAGATTCTTCAGAGTCATACATATTCGCAACATGGATTTTATGACGTATATGCTAGGGATTTTCAATGAAATTAAATGTGAGAGAAAAATCCAAGGGAATCTTCAAAAGGAAGGTAAATGGTTCACCTGTCAACGTTATCATAATAAGAGTAATGACGCAAACAGGGAAAGAAGCTATAAACTTCTTTAAGCAACTGTAGTCTTCGAGATTTTCCCGTGCACGTTTCTCTCTCTCCGGTACGAAATATTATAGCGGCCGATTTAATTTTATGTCAGAAATGACTCGCATCAACGTCGTAATTAAGAAAAATAAAAGCTTTCCGTTTGATCTTTTCCCACTGGAACTTAAATAATCTTGAAATAAATTTCAGCCGAACACGACTCGCAATAAAACTAATCCGAATCCGCTCGTTAATAAACTCATATTTTACCCCATAGATTGTTATCATGCTATGTTAAAAGTTACCATTAAACTAAATTTATTAATGTAGGTTGTAATACTAAGCTTGGCGTAGGGATGTAATGTTTATTGTAAAATCTTGGTAATTATCGTTAATAGAGATATGGCTGATCTCATTAGTTGCGCGTAATGAAAACATTTAACGTGTCATGTAGGTACAGTTGTACTGTCACAAGCGCTTTATATTAGCTTGGGTTGTATCTATGTAGGATGTATGTAACGGAATCTTTGAACTTAATTTTCACCAGTTTCCAGAAGTCTGATTAATTTGAAACTTTGCATACGTATCGAGGACCGATGACAATACACAAAAAACTAAAAAACACGCTTTTATAAAAAACCGAACTAAAAAGCGTGTTTTTTAGTTTTTTTTTTTCTCATAAATCTTCAATATACCGACAGCGATCCGCTACATTTTTATTACATACATACCTATCATCACGCTGAGTCCCTAACGGGGTAGGCAGAGATTATAGAGCGCCAGTTCTCTCTAGACTTATATACCTCTGTCGCTTCGTCCACGTTCATCAGTCTCTTCATAAATGCTCGTCGGTTTATTATATATGTATCTATTAAAAATGGTAGTATGGTGTAGAAGCGGTGGACTCGAGGTCGGGCTTGGCATGGTTGGACTAAAGCCAACGTACCGTGGAAATCAGATACAGTGTGCTATCGTCATTGTTTAACCAATATCGGGAGTTCAGAAGCCAGTTTCCAACAACTCCGGAATAACGAAGTAAACAACCGTTATTATACACGGTTCTAAATCCGAACTATGACCAATTGATACGAACGGTAGCCTTTGGCTGTGTGATTTACAAGTTTGTGTTCAATCGGCAACATTATTTTTCCATCGGTAAATATTTAGTATTGGAAACGCTAAATAGCAGTGTGTGTTGAATGCTGGTAGCACTTCAAACAAGTGTTTGATTTATTTTTCAGCGCGCTGTTTGAATTATCAGAGCCTAATTAATTATTGTGATCGGTTCCGAATTATCCGAATCCTGGGGTCCGTGGAACTGGTATTCAAATGAGCTATTCCTTAATTCACACAGATTGTCATTGACTGCCTTCATTGATGGCTACATTATTGCTTTCACCGTTTCAAATATTTTGAGAAAATTGTTAATTACAAACGGATTGGCTCCTACCTTCTTAGTTATTCAGTTTGACGCTTAATTCTCGCGAATGAGTTAGTTTTTAAATAATACTAATAATATATCCTCACGCCTTCCCACAAGGGTCCCCGAAGGGGTAGGCAGAGGTGTATAGGTAATACCCATACACCCAGTTAGTTTTTAATTGTGTAATAAATAAATATTAACATATAAATAATATAAAAGCGAAGCTTTAAGCCTAGAAACCACTGGCGCTGTAGCCTCTCTGGCTTCCCCGTGAGGAACTAGACGTGATGATATGAATGGATGTACTTACACAAAAAAATAATAATTTATGTAATATATCCTCACGTCTTCCCACAAGGGAAGTTTTTCTTCACTGTAAAAAAAAATTACTGAGTAGATTCGACTATGTAATTTTGGCGTAAATAAGGCACAAACATACTTTACATTATAATTTCTCAATCTTATTGCGATTTTAAACAATCAACCTGTATACGTGCCAAGTGGTTTGAAGTAACTCGCAAGTTAAGTTGACTGATATGGTTCGCACGCCATTTAAAATATTTATTTGAATGTTTGATATCAAACCATGAATCATTCCATGACCATTTATTTGAGGATACCATAATAATAATAATAACAACTTATTTACCGTTAAATGTCTTCGAACATTTCAAGTTTCAAGCCGCTCAGCGATAGACGCCCAGTGGTCGTCAGTCACTAGGATTTTATTCGAGGCAGAATTGTTTATTAGGCGCATGTATACTTGCTCTTGAGTAATGGCGATGGCTAGCCATCTGTCACGTTGGCACCTAAAATATATCTCTGGCGGAAAGTGGGTGTGTGGGTACTACCTTTACAACTCTGCTTACCCCTTCGGAGACCCTTGTGGGAAGGCGTGAGGATATAGAATTGTTTATCTCACTGGTTATTAAGGTATGTGGTGGGTAAGATGTTCCTGTGAATTATCGTACAGTCTAAAGTAATGAAAATATTTGAAAGGAAGTATTCGCTATACTCGAATTAGTAAATCCAGGGTAAGACGTATTATTACACATACATTTGGGAAGGTAGATACATAAGATAAGCAAATATCTAAGTGTCCACCATGGTAATAGCCCTACACTCTGGTCATGGGTTCTATCTCCGCCGGTAATAACGTCTCTCCGATAACAAATTCCTTTTTTGAATCTCTGGGTTATAAGATATGAACAGATATGTAAGAACATAAGACATTTTTCAGTTGCTGATACCGCCAGTATTGTATAGGATTTGTTTGCCTAGAAAAGGATCGGCCTTTGGGTGAGATGGCCATACTACTAGCGCCATCTCATTATCACATGAGTAACTATTATGTGTCGATATATTTTATAGGGCTGGCACTCACGCTTGTGGCCCATGTAATATAAGAAAATCAACTTCTCGTTGGTACGGTGTACCAGCATCGTGGGATACAAATTCTTATATCATTTGAATGTGTTTTAACCAAAATAGAAGTTTCGAGGTAATCTTTGTAAGCCATCATATCCATACGCAGGCGGTAGCCTCATTTAAATTATCAGGTACGTAATGAATCTGCATCTCACGGAAACGCACTTTTCGAAATAAAAGTTAGCCTCTGTGCTCATTCATGGTATAAACCTATCTCTATGCGAAATTTACTGTAAATCTCGGGCCGTGGTGACTCAAATAACCTGCATAATGAATATTCCAGGCCGGAACCCCGACTTTTTCTGACTTTATAGTATCTTGAGCTTTGCGCCGAAATAACCACCGAGAGGAAATCTGCATACATTAGAAAAGATTTTCAAAGACCTCCGAAAAATTATTATAAAAATATCATTGTCGATAAAGCTGCTACGAGTGAAAGTTAATTAATTAAGATTTTGATTAAAAAATACAGCAATAAAATTCAACTTTGAAACAACTGCCAAGATCTCTTGACGATAAAAATTAACAACGCCGAGATCGCGTCGTCGCTTCAGCAGAAATAAAAATCACGTTTTAAAACATTTTTCCTGCCAAAATAGCATTGAACAGCTGCACCGCGTCGCGAGAACGTCTGCTATCTATGTTATTTTATCGGATAATTAAAAAAAAATTAATACGTTAGTACGTAATACGTTAGTGTTCTAGAATTTTTCGTCCTCGACTTCGAGTGTAGCTTCAAATAAGTTTTTATAGAACACGCCGGTAATCGCTGGTAGGTATTAAAATAAATACTAAAATTGAGGCGAAAGAGCCGGTGGCCAGAAAGGTATGCAGATTTATTGCGATGTTAGCTAGATTTACACAATTTTATCTGCCTACTTGCATTGCGTGAGTATTTGAAATGCAGTTCAGTGTAGGTGGTACGTTTTATTCCCATTAGTTAGAATGTTGAGAATTTAAATTAACCAGACACTGAATGAATACAACCGGGGAACTCAACACAAATATTTCCGTAGTTTTGGTAATTAATGATCGTCCTACATACGAGCGATGCACCACGCGTCCGATGCTGCGCCACGCTGGTCCTAGAAATAGCTTGTTGCACAACTTATTCGCACTACATCTCGGTGCATTGAACCTCTGCCCTAATCCCGGCCTAGCCCGGTGGACGATCAGTATAACCGTTTTTATTGGCAGTGCAGCACTGCACAAACTCCTCTCCCAAATTGCATTTTGCCCAAAACCTGAGCTATTTAAGAACAAGTCCATCGTATCATCCACTTAAGTGCCATGACCACACTTAATATTGAGGGTGCGAACGTCTTTTCTGTTTACTGTGATTACGTAATGGTCTCCAGCTGATTTTAACGGCAAGTGTCTTTTGTTCTAGTCTTGCGTAAGGCGTTCGATGGCTTCGACCACAACCGCTCGGGCAGCATCCCGTGCGACTTTGTCGCAGATATCCTCAGGATGATGGGGCAGCCCTTCAATAAGAAGATACTTGAAGAGCTCATCGAGGAAGTCGACGCCGATAGTGAGTGTATTTTCATACTTACATACACTTACAGTTAAGAAATAGGTAAAAGCGAATTACTTAAAAGCAACAGTAGATCAAAACATTACTTAGTTTGGAGTGAACTCTATTCTCCCTCATCTTATTAAGTGAAGGACTTGATGTGATACATGATGGACATGATTGTATGTAAGAAATAATTGATTGCGAACTGAAAAGATATACCAATTTTTTTATTATTCTTGCATCTCCGTATTTTTTTATAATTCCCGATGTCCCGAACTTATTAGCTCTATCGTTATTCATTTGTCATTCAACTTCAATTCTTTCAGAGTCCGGTCGTTTAGAGTTCCCGGAGTTCGTGACCCTAGCCGCCAAGTTCATCGTTGAGGAAGACGCCGAGGCCATGCAGAAAGAACTGAGGGAAGCTTTCAGATTATACGACAAGGAAGGTAAGATATTTCGCGTCTCTAGAGATTCATACAAATTGATTTTTATAGTCTCGTTACAAAACTAGACCAGACTCATCCGCAGTTATATGCTCCGTAATCCTCGCACATGGTTGAATATGTAAATCATGGAACATAAACTAAGGACATTTTAAACATGGTTTATATACAAAACATTATTTTAGCTGCTAGCCTTCAAAAGATATTGGCATATATTGTTTTAATGTTTCCGTACCTATAAAGCTTAAAAACCTGAATAGGTTTAGTGTAGTGATTTAAGAGTATAAAGTCCGAATAGGTTATACGTTTCAATAATAAACTGCTGAGCTTATCTAGTTAAAATTTTGCACTGAGATAGTAGAACATCATGTTTGTGCGTTTGATCATCTCAAATATTTTTGGCATAGAATTACGTCTCTACGACCCAATTAGGAAACTAGTAGGTATATTATTATAATTTGTATTTGTGTGGCATATACTTAGCTGAAACAAATGATTTATAGGCAACGGTTACATTCCCACATCGAGCCTGCGCGAAATTCTGCGCGAGCTTGACGAGCAACTGACGGACGAGGAGCTCGACGGCCTTATCCAAGAGATCGACACTGATGGCAGCGGCACCGTTGACTTCGACGGTAACATTCATTATACACCATATCGCAATATGACGTATTGCGATCATTAATCAATGCAAAAGGAATGCTTGTATAGACGTCATCATTTGTGACCCATAATCATACTTTTGAATCATGAAGCATGTACCCCACATGTAAGAACTATATAGAAACTCGATACTGACTTACTTCTTAAGTGAAATGTGGATTAAGCCAACGATGTCTATAAGTCTTGAGATCCAGTTATCTCAAGACCTTTACTCCCTCTCTGCCTCCTCTGTGAGGGACTCGGCCTGATATAAGTGTATGAATTATGCAGCACGTGGTGAAGCCTGTGAATAATACTCAGAACGTTTATGTTATATTAGCTACATTTAAGGTTCAGACCTGAATTATTGGAATGAAATTATTTAATTTTTGCCCTAAATGCTTTTTTTTTAATTATATATCATTCTATTCAAGACAATTCTACTCTAGAAGGACCTAAGTAGTTATGATTACAGTAAATGCAGGCAAATACGTCTGTGCAGGTTCAAGCCTTGTCTTTATTCACCATTGATTTCTAAACCTTTAAGCACATTAGCACAGTTTACCATCAAGGGAGCATTGTGAGAAAATATTCTTTTTTTTGTTGTTTTTCTGACACCATAGTAAAAGACTATGGGTTTTTGAGCAAGTTAAATAAATGTGTCCTTTTGTATTGTTACAGAGTTCATGGAGATGATGACGGGAGAATAAATATTAACCTACTTTCTTTATATTTATGATTTAATTTAAGTATTTTATACAACATTTCGGTACTTCAACCCTTCGAGTAATGGGAACATAGGACAGGCAATGCGGGCACCATTCAGATCGTGCCTTACACATATACTATAACGTATGTATTGTACAAAATATAATTTTGTTCCTGTTTAATTGATGTGTGATTGCGTATAATGTTTATGTTTACATATTAATAAATCTTTTATTCTATTACACATCTTTAACTAGCTTTCCTTCTGTCTCGCGGTGTTTCGTAACTTTACATACTGTAATCCAGTTAGCTATTCGCATAGGAATAGGTATGTCGCGCAACATGTGTTGTAAGAATAACTAATGTTTAAAATAATATTCGTGTCGTCTCTTAAGATTTCTGTTCTAGATAAATATAATGACTTGGCCGTATTAAAAGCGGTCACAAAATCGTGGTATATCATTTTGATGAAATAAAACTTCACGAGATTTGGCTTTAGGCCAGCGTTGGTAATGGGGCTATTTGCGATGACAGTCTAGCTTTAAATGAAAATATTTCTAAAACAAACATAAATAAGATGAAGAAAACACAGTAGCTATTTCTGGATAATAATTATTTATTACGTAATTTGTTCGTTGAATAGTTACGCGTGTACAATTCGCAGTTCACACTACCGCATAAAATGCAAATTATACTTGAAAATAATTTACAATGGCGGTCGACTTTATTTTATTACATATATATGACACATTTTATAACCCTTGTACTTTTAGTTCATTTCATTAATGCAATATCTCATTATCGAAATTGTAACAAGTATACTCGGACTTCAAGAGATTTACATAATATAAATAAAATTGTATTCAACTCTTATTAAACATGTCGCAGCAGCCTATAAAAGAAATTACAAATAACATTTATTTAAGTAGGCTTAAACCCAGTAAACTTCTTAAATATCTTAGAAAGCCTACATAAAACGTAGACCCTGCTTAATAATACAAAATAAGTAGTAAATCATAGTTTGGAAATTATTCTTAATAAATTAAAATCGTTTAAATCATATTCACCTATAGATACATGACTTCATACCGCATTTATGATGCAGAAAAGTTTCTAATTCAGATTTGAGAAGACCAAAATTTTCAACGTTTGTAGCTTAGATAAAATATTAAAATTGGACTTAGTCAATTGAGAATTTCCATTGGGCTCATCGATTTTTTTCTGAAATTCCAGCCTTCAAATTTCATAAAAATATTAAAATTATTACCAAGAGTAAAAATGTTTCCTACGAAATGAAATTAAAGTGTGCCATAGTATGTAAATGAGTATCTAAACTTGACTGAGGGAATTTAAAAAAAAATCGTCATAAAACAGCGATCTATAGAACCTAGTTATGGTTCAACATTTCAGCTACAACGTACAGAGTTCACCATGTTCAGATCATAGAAAGTATATTACGTCATTACAATTCATAACGTATTCCAGTGTAACCGCTCGACAAGTATAATTGCCGTCATTTAACTTGAGCACTGTACGATAAAGATATCTATATCTTACAACGCTCTAATTAGGTGACAGCAACGGCGCCAATCATAGCGCACTTTTGTAATAACCTAAGAATTCGCTTAGACAGTAACACCGATACGATTATACATTTAATGGCGTGCAGATTAGCCACCTACACAAAGAAAAACTGTCTTTGTTCTATTATCTAATGTCAAAATAGACAGATCGGCGTTTGATATATCTATTTTGACCGTGTTTTGATCTAAGACCGATAGCTCAACATACGATCCGAGGCACGCTTGTTTGGTGGTATTCAATTTAAAAAAGGTCGATTACATAAAATACAAGACATTATCACAATTTCGTTGATTTTGAATGGCACTAGCCGACGCACATGCACGACCACTATAATCTATGAAGATACAACAAAATTCGAATGAGGCATACATTTTAGCGAACACAAAAAGTTATATAACCTTTAATTCAAACAACGTAACACTTGGCCAGCTAATTTAACATATAATTTTACATAATTCAAAGTCAATATAAAGTTCATTGGTAACATATTTAACAACTAAGCTTTACAACGAGTCTCCAATAAAACATTACACCTAAGTACTTACTTACACGATTATTCGTTAAACATAGTTAAACACGTGTATGCATTACGCAATATATATATGTATATAATATATGTTATATACACATACTAAAATACATGTCTCTCACAATGTCATTAGCTTCTTGGCTTCGGATAGCTATATTTATCTATGATTTCGTATAGAACTACCTACGGATGAGATCTCAATTTGAACTATGTTTTACCGAACGTCCCTCACCAGCCTGAAGTCGCATTCAAAGCTAATTATCACATTTAATAGAAAGCAATATAAAGAAATAAATTATTTAATTTATTCTCTTACATAAAATAAGTATGGCTGCATTTCACTCATAACAGAAGGAAATGCTGAATGTTTTCATACATCAGTACTATGTATACTCGGTATTTGATTTGCACGTATAATACCAGTATCATGGTATGTATTTGTATTTACTAATCGGTATTTAATTTGCACGTATCATACCAGTACAGTAGCAAAACCATGTCTGTCCGAATATAAAGCGGTGCGTGGTGATGCTGAAATAATTTGGTTGTTGTATTGAAGCTGTAGCGAGCTACGCAGGCCTAAGTTATACACTACTCTATATTGTCCAATACATAACTTTATGAATACTGTTGAGTAGATAGATCTTCATTCCTTTAGCAACCCACGTACGGTCCATTCGCAAATATTCCCATAATACTCTGAAACAAACAATGAGAAATCTGTTATTATAATATAAATACCTACATTTCTTATCCCTAAGCCATGTGTGATGCTTGCTGTTATTGCTGGTATAGGAAAGTAAATTCACTGCCTCAAATAAAAAAAACTATATATGTGCCAGGCAAGAATGGAACATACAATATTTAGCGATCGACTGAGCGCTTACAAAACTTTTATTTAAGCAAATCCGAAATACGAAGTAAAATTAGTGTAATCAAAAGTCCTCCTAAGGAAAATATTCTATTAACGTGTCGGTCCAGTTTGACAGATTAATTCTGCGTAATTCAATGTTTGTTCATAGCCTTCTTTGAACTTTGAACAACTACTAACAAATAATATTTATCACGGCAACGTGAAGAAGGCTAGCAGCCACGCTGGATAGCAATGCTGATTCTAGCTCATAATTTAATGGTAAAAAAAAATGTGCTACCTCATATTGCCACACTGGCAGATTTGACTAGTAGAGAAGTAATCTATACGTGCAGTATAGGCGGGGGAGGCCTAGAGCGGCTGGTGTTGAGTCTGGGCGCAGTGCCTCGATTCAAGGTGTCGAGCAGCGCAGGCGGAGGGCGCGCGGCGCGGGCGTGGGGAGGCCGTACGCGAGCAAGCCAGGCGGGTGGCGCACCCTCACACCACGCCGTGCGCGCCCACTCCGCCGGACCTGCACCACGCCGCGCACACTCGCGCGCGTACGCCCGGTACGCCGCGCAATGGCACCGCGCCCCTGCACAGCTCCGCGCGTCCAGCTCACATGCCTCCTGATAGTGGTGAGGATTCACTTTTGTCGTGCACTCTGTGAATTCTTTGTAGCGAATGAAGCCGCGACACAGCCGTCGGGCCTTTGCTTTCGACTGCCGGAAAGGGGCGCCCGTGCCAGGTCGCTTTTGGCGCCGCGTACAAGCTCGAGTCCCGCCGACTCGCCACGACGACCCGAATCTCCATGTGTCGTTTAACAGTCTTCCGTCGCGAGTTCTCATATCGTCCCTAGCAACGGAATTAAAGTTACCACATAAACCGCACAGTTTCCCTTTGAATACACTTGCCACAATTACTTCTAGAAAACCATCACCGTCCCAGAGCATCTGCAATCCGATATCGGCTTTTAAAAGTACCGAGCCGTTACTCCGGTTGATGTCAGCGACACCGTCCACTCGGTGCGGAAGAGTAATCCTTCGTCCGTTAACTTTTATGCGCATTTTCTTTCCCATATTAATTTTGGTGGATCCGATGCGTAATGTTGCTGTTCGTGTCCACGAGGAATGTGACGTGTTACGTGCATCATTCGATATCCTTATTGAAAATGTGCCGTTAACGCAATCCGAGGCCAGTTGGTATTTGCATGATCCTTGAAAACTATAAAACTTTCCATCGAAAGTCTTGTAGTGCGGGTCTCCAAATACTGTGCAAATGCCATCGATATCCACACATTTTTGACAGCACTGGCCAGGGAGTTGCTGAAGAGTTTGGTCAGAGCGACACGATGGCGTGGGGCACCTCTCCATGGCACACCTGGGCTCACCCCCATGACACTCGCAAGATTTGCATGCATCCAATTGCCACGTTTCTCCATCCTGGAAATATGTAAAAAAACTCGCATTAGGAAGTAAATAATATATATTTTATATCCTATCGTCAAATGGCAATAAATTGTCATTACTTAGGGCATTAGCATGTGTGACAAACTCCGTAAATCATTCACGAGGAGGGAACAATACAAATACTAGCTGTGCACCGCGGTTAAACCCGCGTAAAAACTTATTTTATTACAGTTTTTCGACTTTTTTTGTCCAATCCTATGTGGAAATACAGCAAATAATTTCTTTGTAAAAAAATTCCAATCCCGTTCAGCCGCTACGTGATTTAGTAACAATAGTAGAATACATGTGTTGCTAATTATCCCGTGGTAGTTTCATTTATTCCATACTCAGGCTCAGGTATAGGCAAGACTTCTGAGTCTGGAATTTTTTACACGAGCCTTAACAACTCACTTAACCAAGTAGTTATAATCCGCAGTATACGAGCGTTGAATACCTGGTACGTTTTTCTTCCAATGACACAAGCTGCTTTGGCTTCTTCGACTTGCGGGCACTCCGGACAGCACTTGTCCGCGGCAGGCGGGAGTGCGCGCGCTCCACAAGTCAATACGGGGCAAGTGTGGCGCGTACACACCGCGGTGCCATTCAAGCACGAGCAATCCGTGCAAGGATCTACTCTGAATGCGCTTAAATGTGCGTGGTACTCCTTGCCAATTATACACGGCTTTAGTGGTATGCTACCTGAAACTAATAACAATACAGATATGGGTAACAGTCGTGGTAGCCGAGTGGTTCGAGTAAAACGTAAACAACGAAAAGATTGCTAGTTCGAAATACTGGAGTATATCATATATTACACTACAATAGTGGTGATGGAAAACATTCGAGAAGAAAGCATAATACGTTTGAGAAGAACTTCGAAGATTTACGTATGGACTCGTTAACTATCCCATTGGCACCTAAATATATCTTTGGCAAAAATACGGTGCCTGCTACCTCACCTTTGCCTACCCCAAGTGGGAAAAAAATTAATTCTTGAAAAATTATATAAAAAATGTATTAAGCGTGCGGGTATCTCTTGTAACGGATTTGATAGGATGAGGGATTTTGATATGATATTGAAAAACGTTCATACTCGGTAGAATTTTGTCAGCAGTTGGGTGTGTACATCGCGGGCAGCATTCTCCAGGCGGAGTCCTCTGCTGCGCTCGCGGGCAGGGTAGCACCGGGCAGGCGCGCTTGGCACACGACAGGGCGCCGCGCACGCAGCGGCATGACAGGCACGGCTCTTCAGGGATCCGGACGTCACGCCCTTCGCCCACCCGCTGCCCGTTGATCACGCAATCTGAAAAGTTTACAGACATCTAGGTAATTATCCTCGTCTTCCTTATAGCCTATCAAAGGCACATCATTTCTCCTGCACTCCTATAAGTACTGGTGGTTGTCAATACCCATGCGTTCCCATACAGGTTGCACTACTTATCGTTAGGCAAGTTATCAAGTAACGAAGATTCTATATGATTACATATAGGAATAAATAGATACATAGACATGTCATTCATCCTCGTAGGCAAATCAACGATACGTGTAGAATAATAGGATTTCGTTTAATTTTTTTTTGTTTAAATATGATTCAGTAAGAATGTATACAATTTAATAAACATACATATCATCACGCCAAGTCCCTAACGGGGTAGGCAGAGAGTATAGAGCGCCAGTTCTCTCTAGACTTACATACCTCTTTCGCTTCGTCCACATTCATCAGTATCTTCATACATGCTCGTCGGTTTCGAGTACTCTTAACGTTCCCGTCCTTGAGAGTCCGATCTATTTGATCCAGGTAGTTGGAACGTGGCCTTCCTCTGCCTCTTCTTGCACACACTTTTGCTTTGTATATCTGTTTCGTCAATCTTTCTTCACTCATCCTTTCTATGTGTCCAAACCAACGTAACATGCTTTTCTTCATCTTTTCATAAAACTACTAATTATTTATTATAATGATACTTAATTATTTAAACCGAGAAAAAATCTACAACAGAATGCTTGTTTCTTTACCGAGCATTAAAAAGTATATTCTTTACAAAATTGGGAGCATTGTTTCGCCAAAAAGGTATGAAAGCGTAGACGGCATGCGGCGCGGTGAGACAAAGCGCAGGGACCATATATTAGTGCGAGTGGTCGATGAATCAATCAGGGACTAATGAATGAGGGATCGCGCCCGCACACGGCGGCCCACCGCCGACGGCCGCCAGACCACCTGGAGGCCGCCACTCCTTCCCTACGTCACCTCAACGTCCCTTTAACAAGCACCTAGACATCATAGATTAGCATTTTTTTAGTCCAAACCCATGATGAGTACCCATTTAGTTTAGTTAGTCCCAATGAATTTATTGCAAGTACAGCAGATTTTATTGCTCCTAGGTGCTACGGGGGCAATTAACTATAATTGTCAAGAGGTGGTTGCCCCTAACATTTAACCACTTAACATGAGATGCTAGGGATTTATACTAACATTAAAATGATAAATGAGTGATGAGTTTAAATCGATCTGATGCAGCTTAAAAAAGCACGGACTGAAAACGCGTTTTTTTTTAAATGGTGATGTCAAATATTTTCTTTATCTCAGTATAATAAATCAAATAGTACCAGTAGATAGAGTTTCCTTCATTAAGAAAAAATATGACTTTACCAGGAGTTACTTCTGGAGATAAAGGATATTGGATACATACATATCATCATACCGAATCCCTCATAGGGCTGGCAGATAAAGCAAAGTGGCAGTTCTCTAAAGACTTACAAACCTCTTTCGCTTAACCCACATTCATCAATCTCTTCATACAAGCTCGGCGGATTGGAGTGCTCTTGAATTGAAAAATTAAAATTTCAAATAATTTACTTATATTAGTCTGTAATTTTTTTTATTCTACAGACTCCGGCGCAGGTGGTTTGGTCAGTTCTTTTTGTGATGATTAAGCGAGTAGAAAGAACTCTGCTGCGTCTCTCTGCACTGTAAAGTGTATTTGAATAGATTGCATTGAATAGTCACGGACACACAATTCTGTGCGCGATACCAGATGCGGACTGCCTCGTCGCGTCGTTGCATATAATTGTGACAATGAAAACAGTCAAGTGTCTGTCGTAAAACTAGAGACGGCCACACAAAGTAGGCTGTCCTTTTGTGGGCAAACAATTAAGTATTCATCGTTAGTCCGCGTCGTTCATATGAACGTTAATATTCTTTGTTGAAATATTAGTTAAGTATAAATAAACTCAACCGCCATGGCCGCAGCACACAGCGACAAGAACCATGAATAGACAGAATAAAAAGTACACAGTTGGAATGAATAGTTAATTAAGCTTTTCTATCCTTTGTTTCCGTAATCAGGATAATCGGTAAGTCCTTAATTTAAAGACAGAACCTAGATATTTGTGTCACGAATGCGAATATTTGAACCTTGGACGTGAATTTCCTATATCTTTACAAATACATATAATATATCTCTCCTTATGAGTATGTACATAACTGTCTGTGGCTTTTCTTGGTTTGAAACTAGATCAATTTGTGTGCAAGTAGTTAATACCTATTATTTGAAAGACATGTATTTTTGAACTTATGAATATCGCTTTTGATAAAACGCTTTCCTTCGAATGAGTAATTCAATAAAAATTCGGCTTAAAATATAAAAATTCCGTGTGACCAACAGATCCATTTCTAGTTGTACTAATCCGGAATTTTAAATACTCCAAGTTTGCTTAGAACTAGGTATTTACAGAATTTCTACTTTGAGCGTTTATGGCCATAAAATTTACGTTATAAATTCCCAACACGTGACGCGCGTACATCACAAGCTATTTATTTTAATTTCTCAGCTATCTATCGCATACATACCTAATAAAGAGGCTCGGTGTTCAAAACACCATATGAATTTTAATAAGTATCTACCTAAGATTTAACTATAAAAATGCCAAAACTAATAAATAATAAAAATTAGAACTAGCTTATAGTCATTGATAAGTTGAGAATCGTGATGAAATAACAAGTGGAAAGAAAAAACCGAAGGTAGTATTGGGAGGTTAAAACAAACAAACGGAAAGCTCGCGGGCCGAGGCGGAGTCCCCGCAGCCGCGCTGTCGTCGGCCGCTTTGACCCACGAACAAAAACCAACCCGCCCCTGCCTTTTAAGTAGGTTGTTAACTTTTTGATTTATGGTCAATAATAGAGGAGCAACGCCGTGGGAGACTCCGGCCACCACAACTACATCATTTTAACGAACCCCTGTTAACATATCATAAGCTTAACTTCGTTGATTCTAGTTATGAATGAAAAAAAATACGCTCGCAAAACCGCAAACTGTATCCGACTGGGTGGTCTGTAGAAAATAGTATTCGGATATAAAAATCTTCGCTTACATCGTTACTAAAATATTTTTCGATTAACACTTCAATCAAGTTTTAACAATTGAAACCTCTTCGAGGTTCATCAAGAATTTTATTGCAAGCAAACTTAAATGTTTTTTATTTATCTTGTACGGAGTGATTACTTTTTGGCGCCACCCATGTGTACATTGCATGGCGTGCGTTGTGGTCATAAGAGCAAATCGAAGGAGTACATTCTTAGGTTTATATACCGATACACTTGCCAAATATGACTGATGGTAATCGGTTACCGTAACTCATAAGCGCTCACGATAACAGAGGTATCACTCGCGCGTTGCCATTGGGTTTGTTGAGGACTGAGCTAGCAGTAATTTTTTTTTATACCACTGGGGTGGCAAACAAGTACGTGGCCCGCCTGATGTTAAGCGTTCACCGCCGCCTATGGACGCTTGCAATACCTGGGGCATCACTCACGCGTTGTCGACCCCGCAGGAATCTTTTCACACCCACCTTGAAGAGCTCTTTGCAGTAATCTCCTGGGAAAACCTTAACGGGGAGCTCATTCCACAGCCTGAGCGTTCGCTAAAACTAAAGAATATCCTTTAGAACCACGCAGTACGAGACCTTTGTGACCCACATACTCACTTTTCACCGGAGCTAAAACTGTAGGCGCTAAAGGACGTACGAGTCTCTTAGAAGCTTAAATATTCCTTGTAGAGTTCTAGATATATTACAACACTAAACTAGCCACAGTGCTCCGTGGCTGAGATCTTAGAGGTTCTACTAAAGGCGTCTCCAATTCTTAACCAATCACTGAATTGTCTTACCTCTCAAAATAGCATAGACACAACAAGGTGTAGGTAAAGCTTATCTATAACTGTAGAGTAAATATAAAATTGCAAAGCAAATATACGAAAGACACGTTTCTCTATGAGTGGTCTCGAGATTGGTGTGGCTTTAATATAAGCGGGACAGGTTATTATGGCAGAGTGTGGTCCATTGTCTGGAGGTATGCAACTGCGCACTTCTTATAAGTCATGTTATGCCATTGTCGAGTGTCGCTGCGTGTGGGTGAACCAAACGTGTCTACATTCCTAGATATATCTAAGTGACAACATGTAAATCGGAGGTAGTCAATGTGATCGCCCCCAAGTATGTACTAATTTTATACATGTGAAAGTTTGAAAATGTGTTTATTCCCAATCACGACAGAATGGTTGAACGGAATTGGAAAAATTTTGGCACAAAGATTATTAGCTGGATGAACAGATAGGTTGATAGGTGCTATGATTATTTATATTAGCTTGTAGCTTGTAAAATTTCCTATGGAATAGGGTAAGGAAGTAAGAAACTCGTTGCATACAACACATAAGTAAAAAAACTCATAAGGCTTCCTGACTTGTCTACGTCGTAATTGAAGTAGGAAAGCAATCAGCTCGCCTAGATGGTAAGAGGTCCGAAAACGTATTGGGTGTGTTTCCGTAAGTCATGAAATAAGATTCGTGAGTGTTGATCAACTGTTATTACCCAATTATTATTTTAGGAACAGCCACATACTAAATAATATTTATAGATTATGATGGTTTTATAATGCATGGAATTGTTACTAACAAACTGACCACTTCATGACTGATCAATCCAAATGGAATTCGCAAACAAAAACTAAATAAAAAATAGCCGCCTTCGACTATAGTAAACAAATTTACAATATGTAATTTTTTTCAATTCGAAGCCGGCTCGTTTCCTCCATCCAACTCTCATCTATCTAGCTGTATGACCATGGGTCTTTATTTGAGATGATTACTCGATGATGGCGCGAGACTAGTGAGGGATCCCACCGCAGTCTCGTTTAGGCGCTGGCTGGTGAGTAATTAATAATATATAAACACAGGCAATAAAACGATAGTTTGGAATGTGCCGGCAACAGTCAAAAGTAATTTCGAGTCGTCATCTTGTAAATTACTATTATTTGTTATGGAATTTAATAAAGTTGTTAGGGTTTGGAAGCGGAGGTAAATTGCCCGACGTTATGGTTTTATTAAGTTCGCGTGGCGGCTTGTGTTTGTTTTTGTGTAGGCTTGTGGAGGTTGTTTTGTGCGCGTCTGGGTGGCCGCGCGCCGAGACACGGCTGCGCCGGCGCAAGCCCCGCCATTATCCTTTGAATAAAGGGCTACTCGTGGGAAAGCGCGTGAAATGTTTTTTATGAGCTTTGTATTTACTTAGCTTTTTAGTTACAAACTCTTACGAAGAATGTAGTTTGGTATACAGTCACAGGATGGATTGTATTTTGTTCTGTGTGTAGGTACGCGTGAGCAATTTATTTATTATTAAAGGAGTAACCGTTTTTTGTTTCACTGAGTTCTATTTCAGTGGTTAATTTTTTTTTACCTACGCTTAACCATGATCACAATTCAAATGGAACTCCCAATTTTAACACAAAATACGCTGATAGGTGTAGGGAAGTGATCCTAAGGTCCGTTTTTTTTTTTTGTATTGTCTCTCGTAGCGTTAGTTCCGGGAATTTTTGCTACTTAACCGGTCAATGGCGAGACCTAGGCCTCCAGCCAGGCACTTTATTTCTAAGCAACACAGCTAAGGGCACCCCCTGTGGGGTACGAACCTCGGCTTAGGGCGTTGCTGGATCGCGAGCAAGAGAGTCCAAGACACGCCGTCATCGAACCGGATGACGACATAACGGTCCTCCAGGACGCCCGACAAAAACATACCAACACTACACAAAACCGACCACTGTTCCGTCCTCGCCGACGAGGCTCGACGCGAATAAGCCGTAATGTTCCCCCCCGACCCCCGCCGCAAACGCCGGCCCGCGCCGAGCCTGACGCGCAAATCCCGCCCCCAAATAATATTTAAATAAAATTACCAGTCCAGCCCAGCTCCCTTGCTCGCGATCCAGCAACGCCCTAAGCCGAGGTTCGTACCCCACAAGGGGTGCCCTTAGCTGTGTTGCTTAGAAATAAAGTGCCTGGCTGGAGGCCTAGGTCTATCCATTGACCGGTTAAGTAGCAAAAGTTCCCGGAACTCACGCTACGAGAGACAATACAAAAAAAAAAAAAAAAAAAAAAGCGAGCAAGAGAGCTGGGCTGGACTGGTAATTTTATTTAAATATTATTTGGGGGCGGGATTTGCGCGTCTGGCTCGGCGCGAGCCGGCGTTTGCGGCGGGGGTCGGGTGGGAACATTACGGCTTATTCGCGTCGAGCCTCGCCGGCGAGGACGGAACAGTGGTCGGTTGTGTGTAGTGTTGGTATGTTTTTGTCGTGCGTCCTGGAGGATCATTATGTCGTCATCCGATTCGATGACGGCATGTCTTGGACGCCTTATCTTCGAGATAAGGGAAAGAGTGTATCGGGCGGCCGATACGACGAGGGGGTTGGGGTGATTTACGCAGAATCGGGGGTTGGGGTGATTTACAGCAGAATCGAAATGAGGTTTGGACAGTTTTTTCAAAAACTGTTTTATAGTGGGGACTTTGCCTAAGGTCAGTAAAATTTCAGAGCTTATCTAGCTAATAGTTTATGTAGCGGTTAGCGCATACCATTGGAGAATGGGCTTTTATGAGCTATCATTTTCATCATCGCTATAAAATACATACTTGTCGTTCTTAAATATTCTCAATGGTAATGGTAATAGTACTAAATCGGTGGTAGTACTCACCATTGCAAACGGGGCAGTTGTAGTGCGTATGCCGCTGGTGCTTGGGCCGTTCACAGGGGGCGTAGCACTCGGGCCGCGAGATGGTGACGACGCCAGCCTCGCAGCGCAGCAGCGACGCCTCTTCGGCCCACTCCGTGTGGGAGGCGTGCTCGGTCCCGTTGTACCAGCAGCCCTTACAGCGCGCGCAACACCCTTCCCGCGGCATCACCACAGCACAATCCTCAATCGGACCGCACTCCTCCGCACCGCTCCGACACTCCACGAAACCGTTCTGAAAATGTTAATAGGCTCTTGAATCTTCCTAATTATATTAATGCCAGCGTTGGTGAGGATGTTTCACGTCAGAACTGCTGACCGTAATTGGATCAAATCTGCCACAGATTATAAGTTGAATAAAATAAAGGATATGTTTTATTCTATAAAAATAGCTATAAAAATTCTACGCGGTAGAAACTGCGGTAGAGCTAGTAAAATAATGTAATTCTTCTGTACGTGTGTTTTTGTCGCGTAATTCCTCCTAAGGGGCAGGCCAGATCTGGAGGAAATTTTGTAGGTATATTTCAATGTGTGGCATAAAAAGACGGTTGAACCTCTAGCTGGCGCCACCATCGTGTTACAGGAGTTCAGAGTTTTATCTTTTCCAGGCGAAGCTGAGCGGGACAGCTAATTCAAGAGTAAAGCTCTCTTCTTTGTAACCGATGAAACTATGTTAAAATTATATATTTAAAAACCACTAACACATGAAACAAGATTGAGCTGAGCGACTAGGATACGTTTCAATGAGATCTTGATGCATTTTGGCCTTAACATTAAAACACGTAATTAATGCTATTAGCTGGCCGTGTTGTATAATGCAACTACTAATTAATGTTTATATGTTTATTGCTACCTCTACGACTATGAAAATATATGTCCAACCAAAACCTACTTATGGTAAGTGAGAACACACTTGCGGACAAAATCAACGTCAATGATTACAATGTTCAACCTGCGCAGTCACCGAGCCTGTGGTCGACGCACTGATACGGAAACATATAAGTAATGTATATTTTCCTTGTACCATACTGTCATTGTTTTATTATTGACTAGCGACCTGCCCCGGCTCCGCGTGGTTAGCACGTAGGTAGCCATGGCTAATGGCTTGGCCATAGCTAAGCTAACTTTGTTGTTAGTTTGAAACCACAACGGTATGATCTTATGAGCTCTTCTGAAGTCTGGTAAAGTGATTGATTTTAAGAAGAAATTCTATGTTGATATCTTCCTAAAGAGCTTACGCATTCGATATATATACATCTAGTCGTGTGTCTCGTTAGCATCTATAATCCGGCAAAAGTGTCTGTTATAACATCTCTGCCGTCCGATTAAGGGAGCTTTGTGGTTGTATAGGTAGGTGCACTTAGTTTATTTGAAAGCTAAATGATTCTAGGTATGTATCTTAGGTTGTATAGTGTTTGGGAAAAGCCCGTCCACCCAGACACCAAACAGAAGTGATGATTTTCTCATATACTAAAACAATACTTTACATCCAATGTACATTTACCTTGTACCTAGCCTCTCTTTGTTTTATTAATATTTTATGCAACAGACGTGTAACCACCAAAGGCCAGACAAACCGATCATATACGTGCAGACAGACTACGCACATGCCCTGATGTGTACACATAGCCAGTTTCTTTTTAAATAATTAAATAAGCATTATATTTTTGATAAATGAAGCTTACAACTACATAGTACCAAAGACTACTATTGTTAAATACTACTTATTAGTACCTACACATAACTGGCATATGACAACAGACAATGAACAGCCAAAACCACAGACTGAGAAAGTTCTTGCACCATAAAGTTTGCAAGTACGAATCCCAACTGTACCAATGACTTTTTACATCGTGAGGAAACCTGGATACATCTGAGAAGCAATTCAAAGGCGTATGTATAGTCGTGCTTGATTATCGGCGATGAACTCGCCATCTGTGACGCTAGCACCTAAAGTATAACTCTGGCAGAAAGTGGGTGTGAGTACTACCTATACACCTCTACCCCTTGTGGGAAGGTGTGCGCTCAATACTCTCTGCCTACCCCGTTAGGGATTCGGCGTGATGATATGTATGTATTATACAAAAATTACATAAATGTACCTTGAGCGCTAAAACTTCTTTGTTTGAATGCCATAACAAACAAAAGATTCGAATTATTGCGTAACTAAGTAGGTACTTAGTAACATAAGGAAATAATGATCACTTTAATAATGCAGGTATCTATATATATATGTGGATTTAATCTTGTTAGTATTTCAAGTTAGTTACAATATAAACTGGCAGACGTGGCAGACCAATATTTGCACAAATCAAGTCAACTTATCAAACGTTTTAACACCAAACATTGTGGATGTACTAATTCGTATGTGCCCGCCTCGCGCCAGAGGCCAATCCCACTCAACGTTATTTTAAATTATGTCAATTCCTCATATCCTCTTAATTTGTCTTCTGTGTTTATATAAACACACGTCGTTTTAATACTTAGATTGGCGTAAACAATAAAATATATATTCGATAATTTCCTTTGGTGTTTTCAGCGTGATTCATATTTGGGCTAAGAATTTGCCCAGAGCAATCAATTTAGATATACAAAACCCCAGTAGGAAACCACAAATTGCCAGATCTCTACTAATTACAGCCATAATGTTTTAAGGCTGTGATAGATTCTTCACGCTATCTTCTACGCGAAAAGCTTATAGTGTAAGTTTGTAAGGTTGAAATCTGATTTGTTAAATCTACAATCTTTAAATATGTATTACCTTGCTGCTGCTGGCGGGTGACATAAAGCTACTTACATTTAAATTTTAATCCTAGACTTTCGGTTGCGATTCTTTCGTTAGAATTTTTCAAAATTCGAATACTTTTTTTCGTATTTTGATAGCTCACGACGAAAGAGTTTTTCTCTGAAGTTATACTATACTTAAGAGAGCTTATGAGATGATAAAGCACAATTTCACATTCAATATTTATAAGGAAAAAAACATAATTTATCTTAGTACGGCAAATCAAGATTTTTCATGATCATTTGGCGGACCATTAAAGTTTGGTTATAACAATTGAATGGATAAATAACTTGATGTACATAGAGTAGCACACGGCAGCTAGGCTAATCTCCAAATTAGTTTAGTATGTTGCGTGTTACGGATTATGTACACGAGGTCAGCCTCTTTGCTGTTTATTGTATTTCAATTTTTCGACCGAATTCTCGTGCGGCTCTCTTTGAACTCACCCTCAGACGGCGAAATATTTACATTACACGTCGTATAATAACAGTTAGTCTGTCGACTGGCCATTACTCGCCATAATGTGTAACGAACAAAATAGAACAGATTATACATAGATACAAATTTGGATCGAATAAATTACGCTTCATATACTTACAATAAGGTACGTATGAGCTGTACAGATGGAATTATTTACGAAGCACAATTTAATTGTTATTATTTTCATATTCATATGTAAACTTGCCGTAGTGGCCGATGTAATGTGCGGAGTTTTTAGGTCTCTAAACATGATGGCAGGCTCAAACCCAGCGGTTTCTAAGAACGTGATTTTTCTGAACTTCAGAATACAGAAATTTATCATTACAAGAACTTCATGTTGAAGGAAAACACAGTAAGGAAATCTGCATACGTTTGAGAAGTAATATAAAGTCGTATATAGGCGTGCTACAGAAACGGCGACGAACTCGCTATCTGTCACGTGAACATCTAAATATATCTCTGTTGAAAAGAGTAACCATGGAGTTTCTTGCAGGTTCTTCTCCATGGAAACGACCAACCCGACCAACCCGTGCGTTTTCGTCGTTTTATAAGTGCCCATCTAGGCCTTTGTGAAATAAAAAAAAAATATTTTGATTTTGGTGAATAAAGGATGCTATTATACTCTACCCACTTCTTCTAACATTTTTTTATATGTACTTTAATGTCAGTAAATAAAATATATAAGCTGAGTACCTGCCTATTGTTACACGATTGCCTGTAGATACACTTTCAGCTGTTTTAAAAGGAATACGTGAACATATTGAAGTTCCTACGTTATGATAATAATATGCTAAGGTACAGACACAAGGTGCAGTTAAAAAAAAAGCACGATACTAAACTCTCAGCATGAGGAAAATTTAAAAATGATCGGGTAAATTTACGTTATGATAAATTGTTTGCGGAATAGGCAACTATGAATGGACCATTACTAGAGCGCAATGTCACAGTTTTTTGGTGACCGCCACGCCACTTCCCGTTTCATTGATAGTGATGTCGAGTATCCACTTCCTGAATATTTGCGCAATTCTACATATGTAATTACACCTTAAAAACAATAATTATCATTGGTAAAACAAGCGATTTAGATTTCTAATGCATGTACTGTGCATGCATGCACTATCTAAAATGATTTAACAGCGACGGCATTACGACTGAAGAGATTTTTATTAGATCGTGCTCTCTGGAAGTAGTTAGATTTAATAAAATGCATTAAACATATCAATTCTTACGATAAAGATTCCCCAACTACTTGCAGTGATAGCAGCTTAAATTGGAACATGTAACGCCATCTAGTGATATAATTGTAATATTACAAAACTTATTCTGAAACCTATTGTTACGAGCTGGGGTTCGGGATAATTTAATAATAGCCGGTTGATGCACTTTAAACGACACTTTATTCTATACACAGAATAATTCCGGAAACTTGTACGATAAATCAGTACACTATCACTATAGCACTATTCACTACAACACAGTACTAGTAAAACACAGTAAACCCTAGGTACTGGAACACTTCTACTCTCTGTACACTACAACACAGTAACAGTGGAACACAGTGAACACTAGACACTGAAACACTTCACTAACACTGTACACTCACTATAGTCACTGATAAAACACTTGTGATCACTCGCACTGAACTCAACTGACTGACTGACTAGACTTCTCACTGGACTAACTCTCTAAACTGAACTAACTGTGCCCATCGGGTACCGCCTTATATATGGCACCGGCACGATATTCTAGATATCGGTGGAAGGTTCTAGACCGCCATTAAGACTTTCGTGGAATAGCCATTTAAATGCATCCGCAGAACAATGGCCGGGTGACGTAAACAAGTTGTTTACGTCCTTTCTTAATTGCATCCTTTTGTCTATATTTCCGGCTAAGTGTTGTTGTTTGGCATGGCTTTCACACGGCAAGCCCTCCAGAACCTTCCGTCGTAACACTGCCCCCTCCTTAGACATGCTCGTCCCGAGCATCGTTAGACCCATGGTAGTGCGCCAATCGATCGACGTGGACGACCTTTGGAGCTCCTCGTGGTCCCTTTTGTATCCGATATGTCACATCGTTGATCCTGGTGACAACCCGGTATGGTCCATCCCATCTTGCTTGTAGCTTCGGAGATATTCCTTTCTTGCGTACTGGATTGTGAAGCCACACCAGGGATCCCTCGCTGAATCCAGGACTGCTAAGATCTTTGTTACAACGGGTCTTCATCTTTTCCTTAATTGGCCTGATATCGAGATCCTTTCGTTGCGCTGTTCTTAACGCTTCCTTCCAATCATTTGTTCGCAGCATTCTAATGGGTACAGTCTCTTTCATTTCTTTCCTTGCACAATGTTTGCAGTCATCTGGGCAAGATCTTCTTGATAATGCGTCTGCGTTTTCTTGAGATTTACCTCTGTCGTAGGCTTGAGAGTTCAATAGTCTTGGGGCTCCTTTAAAATCATCCGCTACTCGCCACTTAGCCCTGGCCTTTATGTTGGTCCCGTCTCGGCTTGCTCTATCTGGGCAGTTAAATTTCAGGTGGCCTTTTTCACCACAATGGAAGCACCGAGGACTAAATTTCGGTCGACTGTCTCGGATAGGTGTTAACACTTCCCGGATACGATGGGACCGATAATCTTGACGTGCTGCCTCAACTTCCAGGGCATGAGCCAAAGCATTCTTGAGGCTTTCGTGATGTCCAAGCCTGACAGCAGCTCGTATTTCCAGGTCACGTATTCCGTCGATGAAAGCTTGGACCAGGTATCCTGCTATGAACGTAGGCGCTGAATGGTACGCTTTGCGTACAAGCTTCTCGATTTCCAGAGCCCATTGTTGCAAGTTTTCTCCGCTACGTTGGGTTCGGTCCTTCAACTGGGCACGAAATACGTGCTCCAAATGTGCATCACCGTAGCGAGACTCCAAAGCTTCGAGTAGTTGTTCATAGGTCACATCCTTCCCAACGGCTTCCAATATGGTTAAGGCCTGATCACGTAGTCCCAGTGTGAGCGCAGTCAGAGCTTGTGCTTCATTCCATCCGTTGGCTTTAACAACAGCTTCGAACTGGACTTTGTATGCTGACCATGAAGATTTTCCATCGAATGGCGGCACTTTAAATCCTCGCATCGAAGGTGTAGTTACCGGAGTGACAATGCCTTCTCTGGATGTCAGGTCCCCAACCGTCTTCTTTATTACCGCTATCTGGGCTTCAATTTTTTCAAATCTATTCTCCATTTTTACAATCTGGTTTTCCAGTTCTATGATGCGATCCTCCTGATGTTGGACCTTTTCTCTTACTGCCGTCAGTTCTTTTCCAATATTCACATTCAGCTCCTTAAGAAGGTGAGTTTGTTCCTCCTTATCATGCTTCAACTGCTCCTGAAGCTGACGTGCCTGCTCTTCCTGACGTTCTTCCTGACGTCGCCTCGCCTCTTCCTGACGTTCTTCCTGACGTCGCCTCGCCTCTTCCTGACGTCGCTCCAACCCCTGCAGCAACGCCATGACTGCAGCTACGTCCATGGTAGCCGGAACTTGAGGATTCACTGGCGGTGCATTCCTAGCATCGCCAGTGGCTGTCGATTCCGCAGCCTGCTGCTCTTGCTGCACTGCCTGGGAAGGACCTTCGCGCCTTTGAGCAGCCTCCAACTGGCGCCCTTGACTCCTAGTCCGAGTTCCCGGAGTGTCGTCTTTTGGTAGAACCGGCATAATTATCCCTCACTTCTGACACCAATTGTTACGGGCTGGGGTTCCGGATAATTTAATAATAGCCGGTTGATGCACTTTAAACGACACTTTATTCTATACACAGAATAATTTCGGAAACTTGTACGATAAATCAGTACACTCTCACTATAGCACTATTCACTACAACACAGTACTAGTAAAACACAGTAAACCCTAGGTACTGGAACACTTCTACTCTCTGTACACTACAACACAGTAACAGTGGAACACAGTGAACACTAGACACTGAAACACTTCACTAACACTGTACACTCACTATAGTCACTGATAAAACACTTGTGATCACTCGCACTGAACTCAACTGACTGACTGACTAGACTTCTCACTGGACTAACTCTCTAAACTGAACTAACTGTGCCCATCGGGTACCGCCTTATATATGGCACCGGCACGATATTCTAGATATCGGTGGAAGGTTCTAGACCGCCATTAAGACTTTCGTGGAATAGCCATTTAAATGCATCCGCAGAACAATGGCCGGGTGACGTAAACAAGTTGTTTACGTCCTTTCTTAATTGCATCCTTTTGTCTATATTTCCGGCTAAGTGTTGTTGTTTGGCATGGCTTTCACACGGCAAGCCCTCCAGAACCTTCCGTCGTAACACTATTTAGAAGTTGACGGACTTCTTAATGAAGTCTTTCCAATACTGTGTAGTATTTAGAACTGATGGAAATGAAAAACTTAGGGAAACGCCAGATATTTAGTTTACATTTAATTACCATGACACAACGAATAGGTACTTACTTGATGGTGGTGGTTTAAACTGACGTTGGTATTAATATGAAATGCTTATCTTTTCATTTACATAATGAAGCGAACTCTACACAGACTGCTCGGGGACAGTACACAGTCAGATAGGTCATCGTTTAAATTTATATACCTAAGTGCCTATTTGGTCGCCGTTTCGTGGTTCATTACATAAATATCACCATTTTATTCATATAACTGCACTTATTCCCTTATCTCTTAGTATGTATCGGTCTGACCAGACTACAATACCTAATCAAAATTATAATGTGGCGAAAATATCCGTTGAGAAATCATCATTTTTATCAGCATTCATAAATCATTATCATTGCATATATGAAATATATTTTTATTTTTATTTTTTATACCACACGGATGGCAAACAAGCATGCGGTCCGCCTGATGGTAAGCGGATACCGCCGCCTACGGACGCTTCCAACACCAGTTGTATTGCTCGCGCGCTGCCGACCTTGCAGGCATCTTTTCACACCCTTCTTGAAGAACTCCATGCTGCTGCTCCAGGAAAACCTCAACGGGGAGCAAATTCCACAGCCTGAGAGTTCGCGGAAGGAAACTCCTTTGGCACCGCGCAGTAGTAAACCTTTGTGGTTCCATATCTAACAAACGGGTATTATCAAGCGCAGGTTACCTTTGAACTTTTAAACCGTGTTGCCCCAGTGACTTTATTTAGGTCTGCAAAGTGAAGATTACAGGCTCAAAATATCAGCTGTCTGTACCCATGAGGTCGAATCAACGGTCATACTCCACCTCAATCTACTCATTTGGAAACCCTATTAGGTAGGGCATAATTATAGAAACCCCAATTCCATCACAAATATCGGGTGTAATTTCGGGGCACTTAATAATGTGTTTATGATCGGAATAATATTTTAAAATAGATAATCACAAACAACTTTTAATCGATTCATTTAAAAAAAAACTGAGAGTAGTCAAGCTTGCTTGAGGTCAAGGGTTAAACAAGTCGAGCGCTGTGGCGGCAAGTGGCCACATTATAATGTAATATTTTCTATCGCTGCTCTGATATTACGCTTTATTGAGCCAATTCATTGAGATAACAAACAATAAGGTATATTGTTTTCCTGTAGATCGGACAACAATGACTGTACAAGGTCAATGACTCTCGTTATACATTTTATTAAGGTAATGTATTAAATGTAAACTAAATAGTTACGGATAAATGTCCTGAACATATCTATTGGTATAATGCATAGCGAAAACATTGTTTAATACTATTTTCATTTATTTTACGATAAAGTGCATTAGGAGGGGGATAACTTCAAGAAAAACATTTTCTTCAACATATTATTATCAGCTTGGTTATTATATATACCCTACTGCTGGGCAAATGACTTACCAATGATTTCTTTGTAATGTGTAGGTATGTATTTAAAATAAACGGATGCATCTTTCTACTAAAAAGTTCTTAGATATCGTCAATGTATTCCAGTTTAACATTATGCCTAAGTGATCTTCAAAGACTAAATTTAAAGTAAGTGTTGTCATATACAGAGGCAAAGAAAGACCACTTTCGAACTAACTCGATCAAATCGATCGAAGAAGATCGAAGAAGATGGGAACTTCAAGAGTGAACTGGCGGCTATGTACCTATTACTAGACTGATGAATGCTCATGAAGCGATGGAGGTCTAGATACAACTATCACTCCACTCCAACTGCCTGCCTTGTGAGGGCAACGCCGTGAAGATATATGTACCTATGGTTTCATATCATCATTATATGGTTTTCTAATAATCTTTGGCGGAAAGTGAGTGTGTGGGTATTACCTATACATCTCTGCCTACCCTTTCGGGGACCCTTATGTATGGAAAGGCGTGAGGATGTGGTTTAATATCCTGAAATAGGTAGTATCCAAAGTATTGCGATCCTCGCTATACTTTGAAGACTCCTACTAATAAAACTCAGCTTCTTTTTTCTTATTAATAGTCGGAGTTTCTTTATGATTCATTGGCGCACTTGATATACTGCAATATCGTTCGCGATTTGTTGTGTTACCGCTTAATGGCTAGAATACTGAGTGCATCATTCATGCCAAGAATCAAGAATGTTCGACCAACACTATTGAAGTATTGACTCACTGTATGCACCTATTTAATGTTCAAGTAGGTATTACATAGTCCAGCAACAGGATTATCGAGCGATTTGCGTAATTAAATGTAGCTCAGTTAACGCATCATTTACATCTACGATCATCATGTTGTAGATACGAATGATATGCTTGTATGTGTATTTGTTATGAAGAGTGGACCAAGCAGCCAAGTATGAAAAAATCTTTTAAAAGGAGGCTTTTAAATTGCTATACCTATTCAAAGACGTATATATGTATTTTGTCGTGCCTAGAGAAAAGGCGATGGACTCGTCATGTTTCACGTTATATAATTAAAGGTATATAATTAAAATTATGTTCAAATATCTGTCGCTACTGCATCTTTGAGTTTGCCCTGAACTTTGCCTCGCTCTTAGGATTGGTAAATAATTAATACCTTGGTTTTATTAATTCAAATATGTGCAAAAAATTCTACGTTACTTCTACATAAATATAGCAGTAATTGATAACTTTTTTACACTTATCTCATCCATATAATATTATAAGTAGGTATTTAGTTACAGTTATCGACAGAGTGAAAAAGTTTAAATAACCTTGCTCGCGGTCAATAATCATTAGTAGGTTCACCGCTCGTGTTGTTCCGGATACCATCCGCATCGTGAAAGACTTATACGATTCTCTAAGGCTCCGACATTTCAATAAGAACGCGCCGGTACGCTCCAGTACTTTGCCTGAACACGTCTACAGCACCCTCGAAGTGGTATTGTCAGCACAACCAACAAATAAATTGCGCTATCACCAGGCTCGCATGTCGCAGCCGGAGTGCTTTTCTGACTTCACATAGCCCGATAACCGCAGTCGCTTTTTACAATAAGCAGAGGATAATATAAATATGAACCCCGTCTATTAAAAACCGAAATGGCTCAAATACATCCCCCGGCCTATCCTCGAAGTTAATACTAAATACAATGAGTCGAAGGGATGTTCGACCCCTAAGGGTCCCACTCGCCCAGAGATACGATTTTGGGTGCTTATAGAACCTGTAACTGAATTAAACTTGTTTTTTTTTGCATTACCTATAGCAAAACATAACAACAATGTCGATGATGTGTGGCGTGTAAAAAATACGCGCTGCTAGAAGAACCGGTGCGACCGCATACCGCGGCGCGCTCGCGGCAAGGCCTCGCGCACGCGCCCGCGCCCGCCTCCGCTCTCGCTCACCCACTTTTACAAGGGGACCACTGACGCGCCTCCAACCTTTAAGTACCTACTCTACAATTACTCCACATTACGGATCAAATCAAATCAAATACAGACAATCTCTAAGCAAAGCACCTGTTCATTGAAGAAGGATCTCATATCATAGACGTATCTCTAAATCATAGAAATTCTTTTTAAACAAAAAAATTCTTCACGGTAAAGGACATGATTTTTTTATATATCTCTGTACATAAAGTTCATAAAAATTCATCGGCAAAGACCGCCAGGATTCGAACTGGCAATCTTTACTACTTAAATTTCTCTGCCAGCATGGCTGATAGTGAACAGATTCATCAGTTCATTGTTTTCATTGTTGACTTCCCTCGACAATCTAGGTATCTTGTAAGATGCTCGTTACTCTCTTTAGTGTTTAGTACAATTTACGCAATATTAATAGTGTAGGGTGATGTTAAAAATAGCTCTTCGTGCAACATTTCTTAATGACCGTCCACCGCTAGCCCTCGTAGACGCTACTCCGTTGGAACATCGCAAGTTGACTCAGAAATTACCAACATCTAAACTAATAATAAAGTTGACCGTTTTTAATACAAAAATTACGTTTTTTTATGCATATGGAATTTTATGATAAGCATTGATAGTAAAAACAGATTTTTTCTTTCTGTTTCATCGGGATAATCTCCACGACGGCTAAACCGATTATGAAGAGACAAACTTGCAGATAGAAAATGTTATAGTGAGTAGCGTATAGCGTATTTTTCATATATATTAAAAAAAATATATGTGGGTGTAACCGCGGGGCACTGCTAGTTGAGTATAAAAGCTGCCCGAGCTGTTATTACGGTACTGAGACGCATTATGTATGTAATAACGCTTAGCACTTGCATATTTACGTAATGTTACTTCTATGGTGTTTTAACCGAACATTTATAATAATAATAATAATAATCTTGCTTTCCCGTAATACAGGCGTCTGCATGGTATGATGTAAAATAGGCATTTAAAAAAAAGAGATTTAAATAGCAATAACTCTGTGTCTATTCTAAAGTGTTGTGTGTAAGAAAATTAAGAAATAAAACGCATGGGAACGTCGAGTACATACTCGAAATCGGCGAGCATCTATTAAGACGCTCATGAATCTGATTGAAACGAAAAAGTTCTGCAAGTCTAGAGAGAGCTGACGCCCTATTTTCTCCGCTTACCTCGAGAAAGGCAAATGTCCTGTGTATAATGTAATGTAATGTTTATGTAAGAACAAGAAACGAATGATAAAAACTGCCAATAGGATAGTTTCTTAATCCACAACCTCTCCTACAAAATATTCGTGATATAACCTTATATATTAAAATCTTTTTTCAGGTGTACATACATTTTATTACCGGTTTGTTAAAAACTCCACAACTTCGGATTCGGTATAAAGGTCGAGATAATAATGTATAAGTAAGAGAGAGTGCGGGGGACACAGTTCGATAAATGCCATAGCTCATTAAAGTAAGCGGAGCGCGGGAGCTGCGAGATTATATCGGCGGCTACCGGCATACGCTTATACAAAAACGTAAGGTTTATAATGCTACCCTCGGAACAACTTGTCGCCTGTCGCCACTCGCCGGCAGGTGTCTGCCTTGCCAAACCCTTTACCAAATACAGCAACAATCAATAGACAACATCTAACCTACTTCGCTTTGATACTTTAGCTGTCCAATAAGATTGATAAATCATAAAAATTCAACAACAAGGAGGTATCCCAAAGTCACTATGTGGCACGCGACAAAAAAAGCCCATTAGGTAAGCAAATGTATATTTTAATACAGAATAAGCGATAAATCTCGCGATGGGCTTTCGAATTCCGCGCAAGTCATCCGACGAGGTGAGATCGGCTGGGAAATACCACTTGCTATATGTACATACCTACGTAGTGATACTTACGTACAGATGTCGTGTCGCGGCCAGTGGGTCTACACCATAAAGATTTTATTTGTGTATTAAATTATACACATTTGAAATAAATAACTGTGTTTACGTCCTTCGTAATTATGTATATGTAACACATCAGTCCATTTAATGATAGCTTTGCTTCTGGTCGCAATCACTAGAATTAAAATGTGAGTGAAGGAATGCTGTTGGGAATAAATGGAATGCTAGGAGCAGCCGGGCAGGATTCCTGTGTGGTAGCGCTAGTGCAACTAGTGAGGTTCCGCATTTGTTTTTGCGCCGAGTGGCGGCGGCAGCGTGGCGCGCCGTGACACACGCCACTCTCGCCCTGCCTAGGGTTGTTAAATATAATATTGCTAATGTTTTTTTAAGATTTTTTTCTAAAGATTTCCTACTTTAACTAAGAAATACTCCTCAGGATGTTCTGTATTCTGCAACTTAAAACCCGAACTATGAACGAACTAATAAAAGTAGAATCTATTAACGATCATACTAAGTATGGGAGTAACCTGTTCAGTGGTTTGTTAGGTACTAAAATGACAACAATTTCAGTATTTGATTGTGCCTTAATTTCGTAATCGCTTAGTTTTGGTTCATCTTCATAATAACATGAGGTATATATAACCTACAATAACTTGTAATGTACTTAATACAGCAAACGTCATAGAGTTGTATTATCAATTAGCATGTACCGCTTTGAGCGCACGTACTTAGGTTATGCTTCTTAGAGTAACAGGTTGACCACAGTAGCCTTACTGATGATAGATAGATGATTAAATATTAAATTAAAATTCGACTGGTTAATAGAATTCTAATATTCAATCTACGTTTAATTTCAACAATGAATTGGTTATTGAAAATAGATCCGTTTTGCTGTCCAACTAGGGTATTTAATAAATTCATCATAGTTTTCGATATCTTACGAGCACAAGTTTTCTATACATTTAGAGTAAGTAATTTAAAAATGTAAAGTAGGTTGTAACCACAGAAAAAGGTCATTTTAAAGACTGTGGTCGTTGCAATAACATTTGTTTATTTGTATATTATTAAAAGTATTCAAGCATAAAATAACTTAAAGGATCCCGCATAGTAGGGCTTATCAAATTATATATTAAAAGACCTTACATTATAGAGAAAGTTTAATTTAAGTTTTCTCTATAATATTAAGTACACCTAAATAATAATAATAAGTAAACCTGCCTGCCTACATGACATAAGCACGTAATTGCAAAAATAATACCTTAATATGCTGTCTCTTTAGATCCGCAATTAATCCGTAATTAGAGATGATTAAAACCTTAATACAAACATACTTGATACTGGCTTATGTGGCAGTAAAAAGGTTGTTTGAAAAAAGAATCAATAATAGAGAAGTCACACCAAACTTATTTGTACTTGCTAGGAAAAACTTAACGTCTATAAATATGCTTAGCATGTATCGCTGTGAATCTGATCCAATAGACAATGTTTTCCCATTATCCCGCCATGACATCACCTGTATCATCAGTCTATTTTATCCAGTAGGGCTGGCATCTGCGCTGTGAGATACTCGTTATCACACTCAAAATAAAATCTACCTAGGATAGCCGTGGTGGCCGAGTGGTTCGAGCAGTTGCCTGCGACACAAAGATCGCAAGTTCGAATCCTGTACCAATGAGTTTTTCTTAACTTAAGTACAGTGAATATTCACGCCACGAGCTTTATGGTGAAGGAAAACATCGAGAGGAAACCTGCATACGTCGGAGAAGCAATTCAAAGGCGTATGTACAGTCGTCCTTGAGTAACGGCGATGGACTCGCCATCTGTCACGTTGGCACCAACATATATCTCCTATACACCTCTGCCTACCCCTTGTGCGAAGGCATGAGGATAAATTTATGTAAATAAAGCTATGAGTTTACAGTACTACCTGGGTTCACTAGAAATCAATTAGTTAGTCCAAACACGTATTAGTAGTAATCACCTACTGGTATGAATGATGATTTGATTTTTATAATAAATATATTTATACAGTGTCGCAGAAAAAGAACAGTTGTTGAAATATATGGTACCTACATAACAGGATATACAATATATTTCTCTGCAAACGGACGGATACGTAAAATATATCTCCCCAAAATTCCCAACTACGTTATGAGTCCTCTTTACATAATATTGCTTCCACTGGTCCAATCATAATACAGCGTCATATTGAATGAAACGCGTATTATTCATACAGAAATGTGTCAATTTGGATAAATTTGCGAAATAATAGCAAAATAATGGGTAACGGACCAAACTTGCTTTAGAAAGTTCACGCCTTCCCACAAGGGTCCCCGAGAGGGTAGGCAGAGGTGTATAGATAGTACCCACCCACTTTCCACCTATGGTGGTGAGTCCGTCGCCGTTACCCAAGCACGACTATACATACGCCTTGCTACTCAGACTTATGCAGGTTTCCTCTCGATGTATTCGTTCACCGTAAAGCTCGTGGTAGTATTAATCACTGTACTTAAGTTCCGAAAAACTAATTGGTACAGTCGGGATTCGAACTTGCGGTCTTTGGGTCACAGGCAACTACTAGAGCCACTCGGCCACTACGGCTCTTGTAAAGGTTAGTTGGTAAAAATAATAAGAGTTAATGAAGGCCCCTAAGTGTATCAAGGGCCAGTCGATTGCGTTATATAGATGAGCTTAGAAGAAGAGTTCCAACTACCCCGGTGGGTTTCGTAAGTCGATTTAGTGAATTTCCCTTCGCCAGAGATAGAATACATCGAGTGCCGGATTAAGTCAGTGCTGGGCATTTAACAAATTCTATCACAGGGTCCTTGGATTGCTATTAAATAATAAATAAATACCTTGCTATTAAGTTATCAACTTTATGGTATTACTTATATTAATCAATAAAACTTCGATATAAATATAAAAGTATATCTTTTATGGTCAGGAAACGTTGGTGCTTGTGCTACGTGGCTAATCCGCCAACAACATTGCGATATGCCGACATTAGTGTAACAGCTATGTATATATATACATATATACATAGCTGTTACACTAATGTCTTGCTCATAACTTCTCCTTACTTCTTCCTCTAACTCTCAACTGTCTCGTGACGTGTCTGAGTACATTTTATTATACATTTCTTTTCTCGATTAGTCATATCCCTTTCGTACAGCATAAAGAATTAAGCTTACTTTGCTTCTATCAGAACTTGAGAGGTATCAAAACAAAGCTTCTGACATGGCGCAATAACTTAGCACAAATCGAAAATATTCTTGTGGCAGCTACTGAAACATTTCTAGACAGTTCTGTGGGTGATCCTGAACTAGTCGTAGAAGACTGGAATGTTCTGCGACGAGATAGGAGTACACCATGTGGAGGTGTTCTTCTCGCCGCGCGCTCTCCTATCGTGCTTCAACGGCGGTCTGAACTTGAAACCGACAGTGGGGAAGACCTTTGGGCTAGTTTTTCTTGGAATGGCTCTCCCATCTATGTATGTGTTGTGTATATTAAGCCTAGCGCCAAAGATGAAGATTATATGATGTTCTTTTGTAAGGTAGAAAATGTTATATTCAATTTAAAAGGTACTGTTTTAATTTTAGGGGACTTAAATTTAAATAGTGCTTCACTATCTATTGTTAATTACTATTCTTATTTTTTGTCATACTGTTGCCTGAATGAGAAGAATATTGTGAGGAATTCGAATGGAGGCTTACTTGATGTTGTGTTAGTTCAAGAGTGCAATGAGGGGGGTATTAAGACATGTGTTTCTCTCACAGAGGGTATAGCCAAACCTGACACTTATCATCCACCATTAGATATAAACATCACTATAAATACCAAGCATAGCTCTGATGTAATTGAACCAAGCAATATCAGTCGTAACAAAGATTGGAATTTTAAAAAATGTGACCATGAAAAGCTGAATAACCTACTTTCCGAATGCTCCTGGGACAAAGTTATTCACGCCACAGATGTAAATTTAGCGACTAAGTACTTTTATGATACTATTTACGCAATTTTTGATGCTTGTATCCTGAAAAAACATCGCAAAAATACCGCGACCAGGCGTTACCCAGTATGGTTTACTGGTGATATTATTCGAGACACAAGACTCAAATGTAAGTTGCATAAAGCGTGGAAGCGTACCAAATGTAATGAAACTTATAAAGCATTTTCTGAGCTTAGAGCGAGTCTTAAAACTCGCTCTGCTTTCGCCTATAAGACTTATATGAAAACCGTTGAAAATAGTTTGAGCTCTAATCCTCGTAAGTTTTGGCAACACATCACAAGTTTGCGGGCCAAAGGTGGTTTTGAACCAAGTGTCAGCTATAAGGGGGGCAATTTTACTGATCCACAAGCTGCTGAAGCTTTTGCAGATTTTTTCTCGGGTGCATTTCTCGATTACTCGCCTCAACTAGACTCTAATTATGTAAACAATGAAACCGACAGCAACTACGTCAATATATTTAAATTCACTCCGAGCGATGTAATTAAAGGAATAGATAAACTCAAAGTCAACTGTTCTATAGGACCCGATAACATTCCATCAGAAATTCTTAAAACGTACAAAAAACAGATTTGTCTACCTTTACAACATATTTTTAATTTATCGTTACGTACTGGAATGTATCCACCCCAGTGGAAAATTTCTAGGGTAACTCCTATTCCTAAAGGGCTCAGTATGTCTAACGTGGAGGAATCGCGTCCCATTGCAGTTCTGTCATCTCCAGCTAAAGTCTTTGAAAATATACTGTATAAGCATATATATGACCAGATCGATAAATATTTTTGTAACGAACAACATGGTTTCAGGGCTAAGAGATCCGTAAATACAAATCTATTAACTATATTTACAATATCTCCATGTCTCTTGATAGAGGCGGTCAAGTAGACGTCCTCTACTTTGACTTCCGGAAAGCGTTTGACAGGGTCGACAATGATATCCTGCTGTCCAAACTGGGTAATATTGGATTTCCACCAGGGCTCCTGCGCCTGTTCGCTGACTACCTGCGTCATTGCCAACAGTTTGTGCGATTAGGGATATACGAGTCTCAGCCCTATCAAACGCGTTCCGGTGTAAGTCAAGGATCGATTTTAGGACCATTGCTATTTTTGGTAATGATCAACGATCTTCCTAATATTATCTCGCATTCAAAATGTCTATGCTGATGACTTGAAGCTTTATACTGAGATCAAGTCCCAAGCCGACTGCCTCGCTCTTCAAAGAGACATAGACGCTATCTTTGAGTGGAGTGTTAAAAACTAAATGGAATTTAATCCTACCAAATGCTTTAGCATGAGTTACACGCGATCGAAACACCAAATCTGTTTCAATTATCAACTCGATCTTCACGACCTCACCAAAACGGAAAATATTATAGATTTAGGAGTTTCCTTCGACAAAAAACTAACCTTTCACGACCACATACTTGCAGTAGCCAAAGACTCATATAGGCGTTTAGGCTTTGTATTAAGAAATGCTCGCGATTTCAGTGATCATAATGTGGTTAAAATTATATTTGGAGCGCTAGTACGCAGTAAATTAGAATCGAGTTCATGTGTCTGGAATCCCTACGAAAATAATATAGTCTACTTCTGGAGAAGGTACAAAAAGCTTTTTTAAGATATTTGTACAAACGGATTTATGGCTTATATCCCTTCATGTATCCTACTGGTTTCCTTTTAGGCTCTTTAGGATATAATTCTCTGGAGGTAAGAAGGAAATATGACCAAATAATAACCATGTGTAAGATACTACATGGAAAATCAGATGCTCCAGAGCTACACAGTGAGTTATCAAGGCTTTTTGTGCCTGATAAATACACACGCGCCAGGAGCCACAGACTGTTCGCAGTGGGCAGACATCGCACAGTATCGCGTGCACACTCCCCTGTACCTCGCACTCTCACTGCACTCAATGCCCTCTTGAAGTCCAACCCTGACTGTGACGTGTTTGCGGACGGATGGAAGGCTTTCATTGCGGCATGTATGGAGTATTGTGAGATGAGTGTATGAATGAGGTTCTTATAATTACTAATTAGTGTAATTGGATTTTTAGCCGTACTAATTATGTATAAAATAAATAAAAAAAATAAATAAAAAATACCACGAGCTTAACGGTGAAGGAAAACATCGAGAGGAAACCTGCATACGTCTGAGAAGAAATTCAAAGGCGTATGTAATAGTCGTGCTGGAGTAACGGCGATGGACTCGCCATCTGTCACGTTGGCACCTAATATACCTCTGGCGGAAAGTGGGTGTGTGGGTATTACCTATACACCTCTGCCTACCCCTTCGGGGACCCTTGTGGGAAGGCGTGAGGATATATTATATTATTATTATTGTTTATTTGAAATACATCTTATAGATCAATTTTTTTAATATATATATATATAAAAACATATTTAAAAATATAAAATATAGGGCCCACCGGTATCGGGATCAGGGTCCAAGGTTATTATTATAATATTATATTATTATTATTATTATTTCTATTCTGTTTTTTCAATTGTGCTATAATATATTATAATTAATTATTTTAAAATGCTCAGTGTGTAAGTGCTTTGGTTATGTTTGGTTTAGTTATGCTGTTAATATACATATTTTTGATTAATAAATAAAAAAATATTACGTACCTATAGAATAAGCGATTGTAATTGTTTCTCATTAGGTCCATTATTTATGGCACATTATGGACGGTGTCTCAGTAAATAGAACAGTCCTCTTCTAGAAGTATCGATAAATAGAACTAGAAGAAACAGAACTTCCAAGGTTAATATACAAACACTCGTGTTAAACGCATAAATATCCACCCAAAGAGGGAATAGAACCCACAATCCCAAGTCTCGCACTCAAGTGCTCTGACCAATAGATGGCCTTCAATAGCATGCTGATTACTAACTAACATCTGCTACTAAGAAATAGGTGACCAGGAAAGTCGAAGTAGCTTGAAATGCAAAAATATCCTAATATACCGTGTTACCATGCAAACGTTTAGGAATTCTAAGAACAAATGTCAGCTAAATTAAATTACTTACAGTTTATTGTGTAGGTGTGAGTTGGGCGCACGCGCGCCTATGCTTATTATTCTAAACTTGGTGTGTGATAAATTGATTTGGTGACAGTGCCCGTCGAGTACGCATACAAACGTTCAATAAGCGAAGCGAGAGACAATTACGAGTCTCACACACTGTGCTTCACACCTTTTACATAGGTATATATAACGTGTTTGACAGCTCTGTGTTATATTGCTTCCAATCAGATTGTGCCCGTTGGCATTGCGAATAGCTACTTTTCATCTACCAAACGCTTGGCGAATTTAAAAAAGTTTCGTAGGGCTTTTGAGTGATACTAACGATACGATATGTCGAATACCGAATCAGGTAACAATAACCATTCTATCTAAATTCTCGCATACATACATAACTACTGTAATTGTCTACTCAGTGATGGACTGGGCGTGATGATATGAATGTATATATACATACATAACTAGTCTGATTCATAAACTTAATTTTCTTACTATTTCTTATGTGATATGTTTCATAGGTTGGTTGGTACTAAGCGTTAATGTCTGTTTGTAGATTACTTACAACCATATTGCTTACACATAAAATACACATTCAAAAAATAAAATTCGAACACACGATCGACTCGTTTTAACGCGAGAAAGTCTATGAGAAATCTCGCATGCCATGCAATACCAGGGGCTTACCATGATGTGCTTTTGCACTCATTATTCAAAAGTGCGAAGAAAACATAAGTATTTGACGTCTACAAATCTGCTCCTTCCACACTCCTGAGTAATGATGGCAATAAAACGTCAATGGCAACAATACGTCAAGTAGGAAAGGCCTTTGCTTTTCCAGAGAACTAAATTGGCAAATTAATAAAAATATTATTAACACGAAAAACTACGGTAGCCATCGACCTACAAAGGAAGATACACTGATTTAGCAAATTATTGGAAATCAAAACTATTCGTAAAGATCGTGAATTGGAAAATCAGTGTCGAAGAGTGTATTAAAATCTCTTTAAAGGACCTGTTGTCGCTTTGATTCGATTCTTCGTAACTTAAAGGATTCTTCCATACCTTGCAAGTGCAGCGGAAGCAGCTACTCCAGTCTTGCTCGAGCCTCGCGTCTTGTAGTCGCACAGGCTCTCCTTCGTTAGAGCACGGCAGTGGATGACCTTCTGAAATAATGTATATTGAATTAGCAAAATCTATAAACATCACGCATTCCCACGAGGCTCCCCAGGGGGCAAGCTGGTATATGGTGTATAGTTAGGTTCCAGCGTGACAGGTGGCGAGTCGACCGCCGTCTCAGGCACTATACCTACATACGCCTTAGATCTCTTTTTATACGCATGCATTTTTCCACGACAATATTATTCTTCACATAAAGCTCGTATTGCGATTAATCGCTATACTTCAATTCAGAAAAAACTTATTTTTACGCTCAGGGTTCAAACATGAAATCTTTGCGTACTACTCAAACCCATTGTACCACTCGGCAACCATGGTTCTTTTCAAAATGTACATTGCTTTTACATATTTACGCATTAAGAAGCCTTAGATATATGACGATCAAGCGTTTAAGTAAGGCAAGTGGAATATAGGTCTTGTTTGATGCTGTACCTTCCAGCTGATGTCGTGCAAGTGACCAGGTCAAGTGCGGGGAAGGCTGCGGTTTGTGCCACATGCGTGGGAAACCAGCGGCTTATATACAAAGTGCACGGAATACTACGCTACAATGCCCATACAAATTTATGGAAAATTAATTGATGACAGTGCTTTAGAGTATAAATAGCGAGAGACAAATAAACCGAGTTGCTAAATCTATGTTGTTGTCCTTCGTCATGCCAAATTCCAAAGTAATTGGAGACATGTTATTCAAATAACAGTTTAAAAAAAATAAGTATACATTATACATAATTATTATGCCGACTACTTATATTAACGGTTACCTGGACAGAATAATTTTGCTATGAACATTTATGAAACTTAGGTGCATAATAACAGACAGCTTAGGGTCTGCAATGCGCGAGCGATGACACCGATGTTGCAAAACTGCTTGAAAAAAAAACAAATGCTAACAGTACGTTTCTTTTCTTTTCAAATGTATGCACGACATTTCCCCTTGACCGTAAAGCTCTTGGTGTGATAAATCACTGTAGTTAAGTTGAGTAAAAGTCATTGGAACCCAGGAATATGCAATATTGACTTAACAAGTGACTACTTTAACCACTCGTCACTACAGATCTTTAATCATTTATTTTACTGAACTTTACTGAACTTTTTCTAAACAAACGTGTATTTATTAGGAAGGTACTAGGAATCCAGAAATTTGTAGGTACACAATGGTAATTGTTACAGTAGAATTGGTCAAGCCCGTGCAAAGTGTGAGAGTGAGTGATAATCGCGGCATGCCATCCTGTTCGTGTCATAACAGAACGACACTGGCGATGCAGCAGTGTCGATGTCGCGGTCGTGTGATCACATTTTACCTTGATTTAGATCCACGGATCCGCATTCTTATGTAGCCATTTCGGGCGCCACTGACACCGGTCGGCCCGCGACTCGCACAAATGTTTTGGTAGGTAATTAATGTGCTCGTCTCTATACGGCTAAGGTCTGTTTATGTACGTATACGGACAACGGCGCTGGCTGAACTTACCGTTATATAAAAAAAATCACAATATCTAATAAGTCTAATTGCAATAAGTCGAGTGATAAGACAAAAAGATAGTTTCGCTAATGACACGTGTCGGCCGCGTTATCATAGTATAATTGAACTAACACAAAATTCAACTTTAAGCAGTTTTATATAGAATATAATATATTATTTGGAGAGGTCTGTCGCTATGTTGTCATAACGAGGAGTTTCTTTTTTTACTTTTCTATTCCATATCAAAATCCAGTCGGTCGAATTGTATTCACTATATACAGTTAAGTCCGTCGTAACGATTTAATAATACGCATATATTGTATGTTTTTCCTAATCTGCGAATCGAAAATACACATCAATCACGTAATCTCTAAGAAGCGCTATGCTATAAGACGAGCCATATTCGCTTGGACAATCTGTATTCACATTTCATAATATCTCATAGCAACAAGCAGTTCTCAAGGCAAACCATTTTATAAATAATTCGCCGAATTGTAAATTAATAAATTATATGGGGAACAATGGTGGCTGAGTGGTTTTAGTACCTACTCACCTAAAGTTAAAGTTGCTGGTTCAATCGCGGTTAATAAGTTCTGAACTTAAAGTGGTTTGTTACACAATGCGATTTATAGCTAAGGATAACACTGTGAAGAAGCCTGCACATGACTTGGGTATGTGATTTCGTAACTGAAACTCACTGACAGATTTGCAATCCAGCAAGTTACTACGTAAGTATATCTTTGAGCGAGCGAAACACTGAAACTTGCCCTTTGGAGGGAGGCTTAAACCATTTGTCCACAATGTAGTTACAAAAATTACCAAAAGGTAATACTTTATTTACATCCCAATAACCCCAATCTTATAGTCCCGATAGTCCGTGCCGCTGATATTTTCAAGGTTTACCATACCAAGTGCTTTACGGTAATAGAAAACATCAAGAAAATACCTTCACCATCTAAAAATAATTTCAAGACGTCTATTGAGTGTCGAGGACACGGTAGCCATTTGTCACGTTGGCACTGATCCTCACGCCTTCCCACAACGATCCCTAAATATGTATAGTACCCACACACCCACTTTCCGCCAGAGATATATTTTAAGTATTTACGTGACAGTTGGCGAGTCCGTCGCCGTTACTCAAGCACGAGTATACACCTTTACGCTAGGCCTTTTAATTTCTTCTCGAGCGTATACAGGTTTCCTCTCGATGTTTTCCTACACCGTAAAGCTCGTGGTGTGACTACACACTGTACTTAAGGTCAGAAAAACTAATTACCACTGAAATATAATAATATCTCAGGCGATGTGTGGAAAGGCGTGAAAATAAGGTTGTTATTGTTGACTATTGGTAAATAAGGTACATTTATCGTAAAATACGAAGAGGACATGTATGAAGGCTACAAAATAACCAGTTTAATTATATATAATTACATAAAAAAAATACTTTTTGTATGATTAAAATTAATTTGTTTTGCACCATTTAAATATATTAAGGCAATCTATCTGGTATGTCTGAAAATAATAAATTTGTCACATTTATTAATAAGAAAAACTAATCGTTCTTTTTGAACACCCACACACCCACTTTCCGCCAGAGGTATATTAGGTGCCAACGTGACAGATGGCGAGTCCATCGCCGTTACTCAAGCACGACTATACATACGCCTTTGAATTTCTTCTCAGACGTATGCAGGTTTCCTCACGATGTTTTCCTTCACCGTAAAGCTCGTGGTGTGACTAATCACTGTACTTAAGTTTAGAAAAACTCATCGGTACAGTCGGGATTCGAATTGCGATCTTTGTGTCGCAGGCAACTGCTCGAACCACTCGGCCACCGCGGCTCTAAAATAATAATCTTAAAAATATCTGTTCTAGATGGATTAGGACTAAGCATCTGTCCCTCAAATATTATGATTGTGATGAACACGTCTTGGTAGGTAAGAAAGAAGTCAGAATTTATGTATCTAACGAAGCATATCTTTAACGGCTTGAAGTAAAATTAAACCGTATATTTTAAAATAAATATGCATTAAACACCTTAACACTGTTAAGCAGTTAGTGCTTATTTTAAAATACACTTCCAAAACATTAAATTAACCACGGAAAAAAAATATTACACTCCTCTTAGTGACAGCAAATTATGCAAATAAGGCGAATATACGTCGCTTTGAATATCCAACAGACGATTTAATTGCTCGGCTTCAGGTATTAAATGCAAACTCAAAATATACATAAAGACTTTTTATTAGTGCAATTAACTGTCATTTTGTTAATTACCCCTAGGTATAAAATTAAAAGAGTTCGCATTAATATCTCTCCCAATGATAGCTTAGTCTGGAAAGTTATTAGTTGTAATTATTTTCAGACCGGATAGATCAAATCGGTCGAACAATTAAGGACGTGAACGTCAGGAGTAATGGATACAGGCGTGCATGTATAACCGCTGCATGTGGCGTAATAGGTCTGTAAGTCTAAAGAGGACTGGCGCTCTACTCCTTTGCATACCGTGAGGGACAACGTTAATCGTACGACAAAGTCGAATTGGGAGATATTTTGAAATGCGCAATTGATATTGTTGCAAACACCCAGAGACGAAATCTACATATCATACAGGAGTCCACTACTACTCTAAAATAGTGCTGGAAACATGAGTGCACATGATTTGCGTATATTAATAAATATGTAATGTAATTTTTTTTACAGTTTCATTTAATATTTTATGAATATCAATTATACATTTTACTTCGAGCTGGGCGGATTGAGGAGGGTGCTTTACCTCTGGCTATACTGAAGTGAATTGACACTAAAGAGACTGATCTGATTGACTATTATATTTTTCTGTAACATTACTTCTACGTCACATGGTTTACGGTAGATATTTATTAATAAGGTCGATGCAATACGCTGTGTAACTATTTTCATTTCAAAAAATAATAATGAAATGTGCAACTAAACTCACAATTATTGGCGAAAAAATTTATCATACTCCTTAATTTAATGGAAGAAACTTGTTTTACAAATATATAATTTAAATAAAACAAAGAAAACTAAAAAAAACACCGGAGAAAGCTGGCAGCATTGCCAGGCTGTAAGTCAATGCTTACTCGTACTCCTACAAATAAAATTATAAATCCTAAAGTTTGTGAGGATATTTAATTCTCTTTGATGAAATTTAGACAAGAGTATTTGGATTAACCTACATAATGTTTCATTTCAGAAAAGAAAGCTACCAATATAATAAAATTTTACGCGGGTGAATCCACGGGGCACTCCTAGCTTATTCATAAAGAAGCGCTTCGACTAGATGCAGGTATAGATCGAGCGTGCGCGAGCGCGTGATCTATGTGGGAACCAGCTGTGGGCACAGTTTCGCAACAGAAGAATTGTCGTCGAGCACATCTTGTGCAACCGGTAACTGTTGAGAGCCGTTTATTGTGAACCAGTACCTTGTGAAACTTAAGAGCACCGCAATGAAAGTCAGATACACAGTAATATAAATACAATAAATAAAGCGTTTACGATGTTCTGCGTTTTACATTCAAACATTCTCCGTTGCTATGCGGAATTTTATTCAAGATTTAGCACCGAATAAAATGTGTCTTTTGATGTAAATTGTGTACATTGATTTTGTATGTATCTTAATCTATATAAGCCGAATGATATTTCTATATGATAATGAAAACAAATTATGACATATTACGAAACTACGCCTTGATTGATGATTTAGGCATTCTTCGGCCCGTTCAAAACGTAGAAAGAAATTCAATTCAAATTCAATTTTTTTATAATATGTAATTCTTTTATTTTTCTACCTATACATTTTGTATTACTCTTTAGCTTAAATACACAAAAATGAAGTGTGTTACCTATACATATGAATATATGTAACTCTAAGTACCACGGGTTTGTTATTGATCAACTTTTAACTTACTAATAACATCCGAAGAAGCATACGCGCAGTGCGCAAGCGCAGCGAAAACCGCGAGCAATGAGGCAGCGGCGCGGGCGACGCGGCGCAGGCCCCGCATGGTCGCTACTCGCGCCGACGCCGCCCGCCCCGCCGGCTGCGCATCACACCCCCGAGCCACGCCACGAGCGCGCAACACCTGTAACAATACAATTTTAACCTCAGACCAATAACTTTTGTAAAGTCCGGAAGATGGGACGAGCAATCCGTTATTCGCAACACTTTCTTTCGACCCTAGATATAGCTTTGTTTATAGTGTTTAACTCTTTTGGATACTTGCCTAGAACCTGATAGCGTCCCTGTTTACACCTTAAAATATATATTACACGAAATAAAATAGAAAAAGATTCTCAAGTATCTAGAGCGTATTGGTTTTCCTTTAACAATAATTCACTATTATTGGGTCGCTTTTTCATATAGTTAAAAGCTAGTGTTGCTACGTTTTAAGGCACTGCACGGCTTCTTTGGTAAAAGTACGTTCCAGCATTCTTGTAGCCAGACGCATCAAAGAAACGACACTAGACCTCCCTGGAGTTAAGGTCAGCGCCAGTTCCCAAAGAAACAACGGCAAAGCTATTATAGTTAGGTAATATTTTTAATATTCAATTTTAAGTAAGTCTTAATTGATGCAAATACATTATATAGATATTTATCTCTCTTTCTTGTCAAACAACTTGTAATGCTCAAGTATAAATTATAGAAGGTCAAGTTTGGGTATACATATTATACGTACATATATATTATTGGTAATTTTCTGTTATTCCTGAGAAAAGAAGAAGTAGTCACTAAAAAACGAGAAGTAAATCGTAATATTTTTTTTTTGAAGAAATGACTATCAATATATCAATACAATTACATATTATTTATAGGGATTGTACCGTAAGAGTAGAAGATATAAATTTACCATCATAGACATGTATGTCGCCTAAACAACTAAAATCCTTGAATGAAGATTGCAATAACACGTCATATTAAGGCCGCAGACAAGGTCGAATGTGCGTGACGTCATTGGGACAGTATTACTAATTTGGTGTCCTTTAGAGATTTACTTAATCATATCTAAATTTAAATCTTAATTTACCAGACTGTAATTAAAATAACCACAACATTATATAACGCGTTTATAAAGAAACAGGTAGTTATAAATTTCGCATCAAACGCATGATTCGATTTTCCTTGAACAGCGAAAATAGTACAAGTAATTGATAGTGTTCTAAATGAGGACTTTAATGAAAATAGTTTAATGTTATTCTATTAGAACCATTAAACAGTTACCGATGAAATGCATAATCTGCGTAATCTGACGAATAGATTGACGTCACGATTGCCTTACAAAGAGCAGAACAGTTAAATAGCTGATACGCCTCCACATGACGTCTTTCAGGAGTACCTACGTATGTCATTAGCCTTCATTGGCGTGTCTGGTTCACGTAATGCCATGGTTCACTCACAATGTCCTCGTTAAGAAGTGATTGCACCTTTCAAAAGGACTAACACATTAGATACAAAATGAAACATGCGAATCAGTACGCCTTTCATGTGTTTCGCATATATATTCGCTAGCGAGTATATATGTATATCATTGACAGATTATCAGAATGTTTTGGAGTATTTTGTTTCATATACGAACCACTTGGAGTGCTACGCCACTTTATAATAATATATCATCGGGACACCGACTAAATAACATAATAGGAAAAATCTACTACTAGGCAGAATTACGTGTGGCATTTCGAATATTGCGGGTTTGATTTTCTTTTTCCGTCAAAGATGTAGGCATAAAAGTCATGAGATTGATTGTGTGATGTGATTACAATAAAAAAAAATATTAAAAAGTGATACAGGATATTTTCATAAACAATCCAGAGAGTTTAACCCTTCAGTCGGTTGCACAATATATTTTCATTTGGAGTAAGCTGGCGCCTGTCGTCTTCGTCTGTTCTGTACACAGATGACGTGGGAAAGTCAATGGACTCGATTATCGAGTGATAAAGTGATTATGTGCAATATCGACCCAGATACAAGACAAAGCCTACTTACTGGTCAGGTACCCATATGATTGATTTTAATGATTTGGCAATTTTTACAGCATACATCGTTGATGCTATTCGCGTTCCATGTGGTGAAACACGTAGGGATAAAGGCTTCTTATCTACGGCGTTAAAGTACCTACTCTCTTTTACTCTTCATAGATTTTCATGAGGCATAACAGAGATGTAATGATATATATCCTCACGCATGTCCACAAGGGTCCCCGAAGGGGAAGGCAGAGGTGTATAGGTAATGCCTACACACCCACTTTCCGCCAGAGATATATGTTAGGTGCCAGAAAATATAACAGTTATCTTCCAGAAGTTGTAGGGTGTTGAGTATATATCCCTATGACGATACATTAAAACAAATAGCATTACATTTTTTTACGATATGGTCAACATTTTATAATTTTAGAATGTATTTAGAGAGTAAGCAATTCCTTTCATAGTGCTCTGTGTCATATTTGAACAACTGTACCATTTTCTAAGGCACCCTACATTGGTGTACCTATATACAATCTAATACAAATTGTAATATTTTTTTGGTTATAAATAAGCTTTTATATTTATTGATTGTGTGACTTAAAAAAATACATGAATAAACAAAACTAAGTACATATATTGTTACAAATTAATATTATAACGATACCTAAAACGAATTGAATTTAACCTAGATTTACATCATTTTCCCCCAAAGAATGAATGATTCATACGACTTAGATATAAACAAAATCGATAAACATTACGATATTACGGATATGAAATATTACGAAAGCTGGAGTATCAAGCGACATACTTAGCATAAAATACATATATACCTACATATTATCACGCCGAGTTCGTCACGGAGTAGGCTGAAAGACTAGAGTGCCAATATGACGTCAAACTTGCATATGTGCTACTTGATGCATATCAACATGCATCAAGTAATAAGAAGACAGAGGAAGACCACGTTACAACTACAGTTTGTACGTAGATTAAATCGATCGGACGCTCGAGGACGGGAACCTCAAGAGTAGTCGAAACCGGCGAGCATGTATGAAGTGACTGATGAATGTAAACGAAGCGAAAGAGGTATGTAAGTCTAGAGAGAACTGGCGCTCTATTCTCTCAGCCTAACCTGTTAGGAACTCGTCGTGATGATATGTATATATGTATTAAGTTATAAGTGCTGTGTTGGTAGTCCTTGCCTGACATGTTCTTTGAACTGCTGTTTCTTTCAAAGTTTAATTACGTCTTTAACAATTATATATATAGATATATCCTCACGCCTTCCCACAAGGGTCCCCGAAATGGTAGGCAGAGGTGTATATTCCTTTAACAATAAAGTAAAAGGAATTGCACCATCATGATTTGTATATCTCAAACATCGTAAAGAAGTCCACAATCGTACTTATAAAACAAATGCTAGTCGTTTATCTCATTTCGTCTTAGCCACTAATCTTAGCGAAGTGACAAGTATGTAAACTAACTTGCGCGTTGCCATTCTGTGTTCGCAGAGATTGGCAGTATAATGGGACTAATCCCTCTGCCAACACAAGGTAACAATCCTCCCCCTCCCCAAGGAGATCATTATTCGAAAATTGTTCACCGCGTATGAACACAACCCAAAACATTGTGTAATTTGGCAATGGACTTCTAGGTATAAGGTGGAGGTCCTGCCCCAGTCGGGCAGCTCCAAATTTTAACGGAAATCCCGTTATGCCCTACCTCTCTTTGATTTACGTCTTACCAACTTATTTTACGTAGTTGTTCTTTACTTGTCTCATTACAAAAATACAGCCTGCAAAATGAGGGAAAGAGGGGAGGGAGACACACTTGTCCACACCATCAGGGACATGTTGAGGTGTGGAAGTATAAATCATTCTTGAAAACAGTTGGGTTAGGCTTAAGGGCATGTTCTCGTACGATCCGTTATTTATGGAACGCGAACTGCAAACATGAACAAAGATTATTAATTATTCAAAGTCAATCAGTTGATTGTATGAATGGCCTCGAGTATAATAGAACATCAGTCAGTTATAGAGATTGATAGACCGCCAGTTTGGTGTCCTTAGCGCATTTTTTACAGCATTCCGCGCGTGCGTTGACCTCGAGTACTCGGACATATCGCATTTATTCATTAATAATAACAGAGAGAAGCAAAAAGTTCAAAAAGACGTGGTGTCCGATTGGTTTTAAAAGTCGCCAGCAACGCAAAGATTGCAAAATCGAATCTCGATTGTACCAATGTGTTTTTCGCTCGCCATCTGTCACATTGGCGCCTAATATATATCTCCAATATATCTAATAACCTATATATCAGCGGCGAGAAGTAAGCGTTACACCTCTACCCTCCCCTTCTGGTACCACTGTGGAAACGCGTGAAGAAATAAAAAGTGCCGTGGTGGCCGAGTGGTTCGAGCAGATGCCTGCGACGCAAAGGTCGCAAGTTCGAATCCCGACTGTACCAATGAGTTTTTCTGAACTTAAGTACAGTGATTAGTCACACCACGAGCTTTACGGTAAAGGAAAACATTGAGAGGAAACCTGCATACGTCTGAGAAGAAATTCAAAGGCGTATGTATAGTCGTGCTTGAGTTACGGCGATGGACTCGCCATCTGTCACGTTGGCACCTAATATACCTCTGGCGGAAAGTGGGTGTGTGGGTATTACCTATACTCCTCTGCTTACCCCTTCGGGGACCCTTGTGGGAAGGCGTGAGGATATAAAAAAATAAAATTAAGTATATTTACACGGTTCTGAGCGAGTGTCGGTAGACGAGAGAACTACGCAACTCCACATTGTCAATTACTCTAGTTCCGGTTTCAGATCCTCCTCAGTAATGTTCTTAGCCATGCAAAAAACCTCGAAACGTAATTGAAAGCCTTTAGTATTCTTTTTGTTGAAGGCAAATGTAATATTGTGATGTCAGCTAGGTTAGCGGAAGAAATAGTTTGTCTCACACAAATTTGACATTTTAATGGCGACATGCTATAATTTGCCTGTAACTTAAACCATGGGACAATTACAGACGAAAAGGCCTATCCTCAAATTAAGTAGTACTTTGGGAACTTACATACATACATATTTCATCACGCCAATTCCCCAACGGGGTAGGCAGAGAGTATAGAGCGCCAGTTCTCTCTAGACTTACATACCTCTTTCGCTTCATCCACATTCATCAGTCTCTTCATACATGCTCGTCGGTTTCGAGTACTCTTAACGTTCCCGTCCTTGAGAGTCCGATCTTTTTGATCCAGGTAGTTGGAACGTGGCCTTCCTCTGCCTCTTCTTGCACACACTTTTGCTTTGTATATCTGTTTCGTCAATCTTTCTTCACTCATCCTTTCTTTCATTTTTGGGAACTTTATGAAAGATATTTATATTCATTAATAACTACACACATGGGTAAACAATTATTTGTGTGATCAACAAGAGTATGTTTATAACACAAATAATTGCCCTCAGTCGAGATAGAATTTGCGACCGTTAGTTTCGCTGACGGGACCATTGACCACGAAGCAACATTACGGCGAATGGAAAAAACAGTAACATATCAGAACAATAACTAGTCATAATATACATATAGCTTAATTAAAGCATAGTATCTGTATCAGGCCCTTGATTTCGCCATCTTACGGGTCTCTTCAGGTCGATAGTCTTTGACAAAGTTTTATTTTATTATTAATATTATCATCATAGGAGTGGCGCGCGAGATGTAACTCGGATAGATGCCGGTAGCAGCCGCACCCGTTACTGGTATTGTTTAGTTTTTTGCTCAACATGCTATTGAACGTGATATTGATCGAGCTAAGGCTAATCGAATAAAAAAACTTAATCCATATTAAACACATTAAAGGAAGGATTATGTTAACGCCACATTGTACTATCCTCTCAAATTTGATCTTAAATTAATCATTACAACGTTAATAATGACATGTTTACTCACAGCGCTCACCGAAGTGTTGTATTTCGGCCGGTAACATCCGTAACGTCTGGCAATGTAATTATTGATGTTAAGAATTATTACGTGGATACTAACTATTGGAATTGTATAGCCGGCACGTAGGCTCGAGACTATGGAGCGAACCATCGTGTGAGCAGCGCGTGCGCGTGAACCCGATGGACTGCAGGCCTGACTAGTATAAAGCGTTTCCACGAAGGTGGCCGGCGGAACAGCGCGGGCGGGCAATCCTGGAAGCCCGCGCTAAGCATTCGATTGATGTGTTTAGTTACAGGTGAGTATACAGAAATTCACAATGCACCACTTCCTCGAACACATTGTGCACACTACCAAGTTACTTATCTAACAACAAAATTACTTATCTTTAAAAATACGCTGAACACTGCCGTGTGATTTGCTTTTATACCAAACATGTATACGTACGCTAGTCGTGAGAATCAAGCATATATTATTGAATGCAGATAATAAGAAAAACATATAATTAACATTGTCGATTGTACATTTACGAATCAACTGTGAAACTAAAGCTTTACGCAGCTTTTAACCAGCGCAAATACCTACTCAATTTGCATTGATTGTCTTAATGTTCTGACATATATTCGACGGAGCACTATCCCAACACAAATGTAAATACATACAGGCTGAGTGAGTAGTTGTGTCAGTACTCTCTTGACTACAGACCTCTCTCGTTTTGTCAGTCTCTTCATACATGCTTATTCCCATAATACAGAATATTCGTGCACATACTCGAAATGTGTGTACTCCAAGTAGATTGTTATTCTTGCATTATTATGAAGTGTCAGTAACACTATTTTATATCTGATACGGCATATATTGAAAAGACTAAATAGTTGTTGATGAGTTATAAGGATCCTCCTGAAGTAAATTTATAAACAGTTTAACTGAGAAGGACAGTCACAAACTAAGATCCCATAGTAAATCTTTTGCAAGTGTGAACTCAAATGATGTTTAATGTGTTTCTGCGAAACCTACACGGAATTCGAAGTTCGCAACAATTAGTTAAGATCTTTTTAGTTTATTGGATTTTTTTGTACATGCCAAATACACGTGACACGTGAGTAAAGATTTAGTGCGTGTATATTTAGAAAGCCTCATTAAATAAATTGTTGTAGGGCGTACGATGTGAGGTTAGATGGTGGCAAGCACGCTGGCTAATGTGCAGACGACAAGCGGTGTGCGGCGTCACCTACTTTCACAGAGGCGGCAGTGGAGGAGCGTCCGGGGCGGTGAGGGGGGCGGGGGCAGAGGCTGCGTGTGCGCGGCAAGGTCGCCGTGAGGCAAACCACTCGTCGACAGAATTTCTTTGGTGCAGAGACACGCGCATACCAGTCCGGGAGCGGAACGCGGTCGCAATAAAAACGCTCAGATATATTTCACGCGTGCGCAACATTATCTCGTAGCTCTCAGCTCGGATTACTTAATGCTCCGCGGCTAACTGTACAAGCAGAGAAACAAGATCAGGTTTTTTCATTGCAGGTTCGATGATTGCCGGGACGAAATCTCCAGGATGCAGTTCGGAGTGGTGCCAATTGGGCGGTGTGATTGGGTGAAATTTGAAAAACTGTTTTACACTCATTGTAGCATGAGAGCAAACATCAACAGTTTTAATGTAAAAGTTTTGAGCTCCAAATAGCATAGATCATACAGTCATATCATCACGCCGAATTCCTTACGGTGTAGGCAGTACCATTTTTCTCTAGACTTACATACCTCTCTCGCTTCATCCACACTCATTGATCTCTTCATACATGATTGGAGCTTTTAGTTAGGACGTGGTCTGCTTCTGCTTTTTCTTCCAGACACTTGCATTGTATTGTTAATTACTTCATGTATCATTTTTATATGTCCAAACCAAAGTAGCATGGCTTTCTTTATCTTTACAGTCATACCATCGTTGCGAATCAATTGCGAACGAAAATTCAATCTTCAAGCTATTGGTGAGTTTTTCCGAACTTAAATAGGCATTTGTTTTGGGGTGAGGAGACCTGATACATACGTGAAAAAATTTAAAACGTTAGTGAAGTCGTGTCAGAGAGGGCAACAGACACTCCGTGAGGCCTAAAGGCACTTACGAATTGCAGGATAGTATTTCTATACTAAGAAAATACAACTTATATTAACCGTACCAGGAACGAATTGTTCTCCTTCCGTAAGCACTTACCATTAAGAACTTTCAGCCTTTATACTCATTTCACATTTATAGTCTAAAAAATGAAAATAATTACCCAAAAAAAATACACTTGTGATATATACTTCAGTGATTATCACAGTGCCACTGTGTTGCGTTTATCTCCGGCAAATATTGAAGGTGAATCCGTAATTACCCTTTGTTTGCAGATATAAGATAAATTTGGATCATGCCTATGTGCGAATACTTAGACTGGGTAATTCCTAATGCCAGTATTATACATTTTGTGCTCATAATAATACCTTCGTTAGTACATTCTGTTGGAAATAATGGGTGAGGTGGAATTCAGTTACATCACGGTAGCTAATAATAAATGTGATTTGAATTTTCGCCTCGTCAATTGTAGTGTTGCAAAAGGTTTTTCTTAAATACACTGTGGTCATGTAAAAACAATGGAACTTTGATTGAGAAGCCGCCGCCAGACTCCGTCGGCTAATTGAATTAACAACGTCGAACACAACATATCCATTAAAGGTATCCGCAAACACGACATCAACCGTCTGACGGCTCTTTAGAATCGCTTTACGAGCCGCTCTAAACTAATAAGGAGAAACTTTTAGTACTACAACATTCATCGCTTCTATTGCTAGGTCTGTATTAAATGTACTTGAATTGAACAGCGGGCGGTCACTTTTAGCTGTGTGGGAGTGGCAGGTAAGGGGTGCGTAGCTCCACGTCATGCCACGCCCTCTCACCTGCACACGCCTTCGTTTACCCAGCCTCACCTAACTCAGTTGTAGCTACTAGATAATCTGTCCTTGACTTGTAAAGGAACTTTAAGAACACTCGCCACTAAGCAACTAACAATAACATGCTACGAACACAAAGGAAGCTCTACGAGAGTGCTACGAAATTCACGAAAATATTGCTACGGGTCGTAGACCAAGTTTTATTTGACTGAACTTCAGGTGAAATTGAGTGAAAACGTTATTTCGATTTATATGAGCTTGGGCGACAAAGCCAATAACTACAGTACATCAGTAATTATACTTAGTATGGTAAGTTCATTCGAGGTGGATAGTCGAGTGGAAAATAATCTCGCAGAACAATAGGGTGAGATATGAGATGAATTATTAATAGAGCTAATGAGGCGCGGTGCGATAGCAGCGACCTCGCAGCCGCGGCCAGCCCGCCGTCGCGCCGATAGTGCCTACGCAGCCTGATTGTCGCCAACAACGTTAAACCAATACTTTTAACAAACGCGAATACGAAACAGTGGCACTAAACAAAAAATATATAATAATAAAGTGGTATATAAAAAAACTTGCATTAAAGTCGACAGTGCCTACGCAAATGCACTCGACCTAACGTATCCGAACTTTGTCACAGTTTACATGCGCTATTGTTTAATCTAAAGATTAACTTACCAGCAATGTGTATGTATGTGTTTATTACACACAATTGGAACTTATTTATGTGTGTAACTGACATTACTATTATTGCATTATTATCGCAAAAAAAATTGGTTTGTGTAGGTAGGTAAATTTAATTAAAATTTATTTATGAAATTTCGGCATGACTTATCTGTACTCTTTCTTAATTAAGTTACTAGAGAACCAGAAGTATTTACTCAATGATTTTGTAACGCATAATGTGATGTTTAAGATGTAAGTTTAAATTATACAAGAAATCCAAAAAAGATTAATTTCCATTAAAATAAAATATTTTTATCGTTAAGACCGTTGATAGCCAAGACCGACTCGCACTTGTCGATTTTAAATTAGTAATGTTATCTTAGAAACAAATGAAGATAAAGCGTAGTTGCATAACTACACAAACAGGGATTGAACGCCAGCGCAAGCGCACTCGCCACAGTGACTCTTGATAACAGGGTCGCCGACTATTCATTCACTGTGACTCGTACAATGAATAAAACAAGTTGCTTGATCAGTACCTAATGCTGATCAAACATTAACAGGAGTTATGATACATATTTATTTGCTAAAAAAAACTTTCTTTGTTATTACATCTTGTGTTCTTTAATCAAACTAAACATACAAATATATAAATTCACAAAAACAACAATTAATTTAAGGGAACAAATAAATTATGTTTTTTTAAGTGAATTTATAGCGTTGGTAACATTTTAAATTTGCTACCTACCTCCGTATCAAAATAGCTAATTGTCATACATACATAGACATACATATCATCACGCCGAGTCCCTAACGGGGTAGGCAGAGGGTATAATGCGCCAGTCCACATTCATTAGTCTCTTCATACATGCTCGTCAGTTTCGAGTACTCTTGACGTTCCCCAATGTACGTATTATAATTTTTTTCTTTACTTAGGAACTTACAATAGAAAGTGGATATTCTTAATTTCACTTAATATAGCACGTACTACGCCACAAATGTTGAGTCTGTCGGTCTGGGTTCCGCCGGAACGACTACATATATGTATCGAATTTATTCACACATAACATAGATCTCGTCACGATATTCTGCTTGACCGTCCGTAAAGCTCTAGGTATGTCATATCAATAAACATCAGTATATACCACTAGAGCTCGAAAGTGCGATATGCAGACTGCGACTTTGCAGGTAACTACTAAAACCACTCGGCTACCACGGCTCTTAAAGACAACATATACAATTAAAATCAGTTAATATGACTCCTCTAACGTATGTAACCGCCAACCACTATTCTATTAGCTAACCTAGAGAGGTACAAAGGTACTTTACAATATTTGCATTACAAACATTTCCATCAGTATTATATTATGACTGATTTATGTGGACGAAGCCAAGCCGTGAAGCCAAGTATGTACCTAAGTCTAGAGAGAATTGGTCCTCCACTCCCTCTGGCTGCCCGGTTGGGGACTCATATATATTGTATGTATTATGCTTCTACCTAACACCGCACAGTGTCGATTTTACCGGGACCGCAAATCGTGATAATTAATAATAAAATGAAGCCAAGCGGATAACTGCGGCTTCTGGGAATTAATTATTTACAATACAAGTGCGTAACAGATTAACTGGAACTAAAATTTAATGTTTCATGTAGGTAGATAAAGGTAGGTACAAATCTCGAACTAATCAAGAAATTTTGTTGATGTCCAGAAAATAACACGTGAAGTGGTCGATTCCAGGTACTTTATCTGAGTTACATCACTCTGTAGACAAGGGTGTCTCATACAATAATGAGTGACAATATTGGAATGCTACGATTATCGAGAAGCAATTAAGATATCGAAGAAAACAAATTGTTCCCACTACAATATGTGAAGGATCCAATAATCAGTGAATTCCTTAAATGATTACGTTGATTACAAGATAAATAGACGTGTTACGTCGACTTCCAAAAGATATCTATGACGTGTACAGATATTGTTTTCGGCCATAATGATTACGTATCGATATCATTGTATCTTAAACATGTTTGGTGAAGAATCTGCTCGTAGAAACTATTTTATCTTCACGCCTTCCCACAAGGTTCTCTGTAGGGGTAGGAAGTATCCACATTGTGGTGGTAATGGTGCAGTCTATCGCCGTTATTATTACGCCATTGAATTTCTTCTCAATTCAAAGCTAACTCTGTTTAAGTTCGATCCAATAAAATCTTTTGTATATCAATATATCATCATCATGTATGAAGAGACTGATGAATGTGGACGAAGTGAAATAGGTATGTATGTCTAGAGAGAACTGACGCTCTATACTCTCTGCCTACCCCGTTAGGGACTCGGCGTTATGATATGAGTGTGTATGTATGTATGTACGTCTCGCGAGAACTGGCGCGAGAAGTGTTTGCTAATTACAATGTAGGTAATATGTATACAAAATAATAACATCAATTATATTAATAACGAGTATTAAAATAGCCAATTGGAATACGGGAAATGCCTGTCTGCTTCAGCTGAGTCACTGTAATTTTCGCCATGGACGTTATACAATGTTGTCGTCATAGGGCAGACATCATCTCTTCGAGACAAATAAATGGTCTTGTTGATGTCCCATTAACCGTCACATTGCTTACTCATAGTCCAGATTAGGGGAACTGACTGAGCAATTCTCGTAACAAGATTACTCATAATGTTATCAACGAAAACTGCTTCAATAACAATATCCGGAACTTCGAAACGTACTAGAAATATATTTTGATGTATTTTACTACTTTCAAATAACTATATACATACATATTACTCACTGCCTACGCCGTTAGGAACTCGGCGTCATAATATGTATGTATGTATATTATCACACCAAGTTCTTTCTGGATAGGTAGGGGGAGTAGACTGCCAGCTCTCTCTGGGGTTAGATAAATCACTTTTTTCCACCCAAGATTATGAATAAATTTAAAAATATGTTTATATGTATATACAAACCCTCTGTACGTGTGTTTGTCACCTAACTACTCCTAAACGGCTGAACCGAATTGGATGAAATTTTGCTTGAGTATTCCAGAGAGTTCCAGAGAATCCGGTGACGCCGCAGTCGTGTTTCAGGAGTTTTAATTCCTCAATCCTTCATCCATGTGAAGCTGGGCACACTTAGTTTGTATATAAATAATACTTGCCATGCGTTAGTCTAAATGTCTGAAATGGATAAGCCGTTTTAATGAAATCCTTTCTTTTAAATTGGTCCCTGGTTGGTTTTGACTTACAGTTTGACCTATTAGGTAATGTAGCATCGTATTCCATATTATTTTTCCAATTTTCCAAGCGAAACGAGACAGATTCATTCTACAGGGAAATTCTAACTCTATTAGAAGTTAAACTAGGCTCTTTAATGAGCTCTCTCGGAGTGAGTCGTGGCGGCGGAGTGGTTCAAGTAGTTGCCTGCCACACAAAGATTTAATCCTGTTGCAAGATTGAATCCGTAACAGATGGCGATTCCATCGCTGTTACTCAAGCGGGACTCACACGGTAGGTAGATTTTGAATTTCTTCTTTAAAGTATGCAGGTTTCCTCTCGATGTTTTCCTTTACTGTAAAGGTCTGGTGTGACTAATTACTGCACTTAAGTTAAGAAATGTTATTGGTACGTTCGGGATTTGAACTTGCAATCCTTGTGTTGCAAGCAACTCGAACCAATCGGCGACCCCACGGCTCTCAGAGTACTTATTTAAAAATTAATTTCGAAAGCTGGCTGATAGCGAATCGGAGAAAAATTATAGTTATTTATGTTAATAAAACGCATTTTACGCAATTTTAACTTATAAAGTTGGTTCACATTTCTACTGAGAATATTCTTGTATATAAGCACTTATTATATATTAGGACGGTTCGAGTGCTGAGGCGCTTTGGATTCACGGAGTTAATTTCACTACTACAAATGCAAGTTTCAACAGATTCTTTTCAAATATAGAAAATAATTTAAAATCATGAAATTTAAAGGCATGAAAAAGCACCGAGCACTTTTTTTATATTTGAGGCTCCTATTCTGCATTTTTTTAAGAACATTCCCGTACTAACATGTTAAAAGTACAATTTGATGAGTTGACCAAAATTTTACTGGAATACTGCTATTGATAAGTGCTTACAATACATATTGATCGCTACCGTCATCGCTGTTGTAAATGTCTCATAAATTATATTTTGTAAACAAGAGCTGTTCTGGGTTAGTGAAGCCAATAAATGGGTTAGCAGAGAGGTCATATTTGGTTCACGTTAAATATGGGTAATCAACCGGATGTTAGCCCAATAATATAAATTGTGACAATTAATTCATGGTTTTGGATGGACACACCTTTTGTCACATTAGTATATTATTTTTATTATATTATATCCTCACGCTTCACACAAGGGTCCCCGAAGGGGTAGGCAGAGGTGTACAGGTAATACCCACACACCCATTTTCCGCCAGAGGTATATTAGTATATATACTATACACCGAAAAGCCCAGCTCCCTTGCTCGCGATCCAGCAACGCCCTAAGCCGAGGTTCGTACCCCACAGGGGGTGCCCTTAGCTGTGTTGCTTAAAAATAAAGTGCCTGGCTGGAGGCCTAGGTCTCGCCATTGACCGGTTAAGTAGCAAAAGTTCCCGGAACTCACGCTACGAGAGACAATACAAAAAAAAAATGGTCTATTGATAAACAACATTCAATACTCCGACTACCGAGCCCAAGTCTGGGCCCAAGCGGGAAGGCGTAAATATATATTTAATTGTTTATAATAATGCACTATCGTCAACAGATAATAATTTAATATGTCAACCATATCCGAAATCGGTCGGGAAATATCCGGCTAAGATTGGTTCGGCCCAGTTTTTGATTAAAGGGTGTCCCACGATCGTTACCTACTCATCTCAGAACAGCCCGTATTATACAAACCGGTGTCGTATAACGTTAAAGTTTTAGCCATTTATAATACGTACATAAAAGTTCCGTCCAATTATATTCAATTCAATAAATTGAAATGTGAATTGTGTATACCACGAATAACGATTTGTGGAATGTGAAATATTTACGAGTTAATTTATTTATGTGGTCGTGTGGAAGTTACAGTTACGTTAAACAGTTTATATCTCAATACAACACATATTTTGTTGATAGCTTTCTAAATGTATTCGACTAGTAACATAAGTGGTGCCTATTCACATTGGTGAGGTGTATGCTCGCACGGTGGATGAATATCATTATTAATGTTACACCATTAACAGGTTTATTTGAGTGTAAACCACAGTAGCTATCACTACGCCTAACAGCCGTAGTATTGCGTAGTACTACGACAGTTTTGTCTTTACAAGCTAATGCCAAATAATCAGTACGAAATTTGTGATTGATACAAGCACCGATCATTGTGGAGTCTAACTAAATATGTAAATGTGTTTGACGAATCAGACATTATTTAACTTGCCCCAACATAACGAGGTTACATCAACTCGAGTACCTACTAGCGTACTTACAGTGGATACCCGTACATAGCTTAACTTGTTTAGTTGCTATGCAAGTGACTTTCTAATAACACTAAATTATTATCTTTTATATAGTGATAATGAAAGTAACTAGTATACATATAATGGCGATATGTTGTTGTATGGACGGAGAATTATTTATCACATTAAAAAAAATAAACTCACCGTAGACTTCAGGTCGTGTCGTCCTCAGCACCGTTAATTATAAACTTCACTCGCGGTACACTATTGTAGAAATTCCAGTTGACAAAAAAAATACACCTTTGAAAAAGTTTTACAGAAAAGGTGGCGCAACTCACGAGTACGAAACTTTGAGTTTAGGGTCGTTATACTAAAAAAAAATATTTATATATTTAGTTCGCGCAGACTTTAGTATGTTGGGCGATCGTCTCGGGAGCGAAGGTCGGGTGGTCGTACGGAGGACCACGCAAGCTGGCGGCGGCAAGGCAGCGCGTGCACTGAGTGGCGAGCCGGGGCCGGTGGCGCGTCGCTGCCGGCCGCCGCGAGACTCTGCCCCGCGCGTGCGCCGGACCAGTTCCCAGCAGCCTCCCGCGCGCCTACCAGCCTGCACTGCCGTTGCCCGCGCCGTCATCTGTCACCCGCTGTCCGGTCTCCGCCCGCACTACCAATCGACTCGCTGCATCTAACACTTGGCTATACTGCAACTGGCACACAAATCAGCTGTAACAATACTGTTTGTAACGGTATCAACCTATTCAAGTATAATCAATATTGGTTTCTGTATACTGTCGCTAGACACTAGGCATAATTATTTATTAGTCTAATAAGAGTAAACGATACTAGTTCGACGAAACGATACAGAGAATTATCTAAATTCTCTCATAAAAGAACGACGAGGAACTTAAAACCAATTTAATTAAGCTCTAAAGTATAATTGTGTAGTTAGTTACCCTTTCCAGTATCTACAATTTGAAGAAAGTATTTGAATGCAATTTTTTGTCGCATACAGCAAGAAGTAAAAACAGAAGGGCATTGACATATATCGCAGATGTTGACCGGTACTTAATGTACCAGTCGACATCTGCGGTACATGTCATTGCCCCATGTGAATTGGGACTGAGAACATTAGATATTTTAACGTTATACAATTATTAAGCTTTATTTTTAATTATTATTATATCTTGAACCTGTCACGACAGTTCCCGAAACGGTAGGTGCAACCATTTAATGCAACCAATTTACCCAGTGCATTAAATATCACATAAAATGTTAAAAAATTCGTACGAATATGATTTTTAACGCCAAATCGATTATAATACCTACTTTGGTAAATAATTTCCAACAAACCCACATTGAGACTTGACGTAATCCATAAAACTTAAAGGGCCGCAATTATAAACAGGTTTCCATTAATGTCACAGCTCCCGTGAGCTTCAGAGATGATCATTAAATCCGCCTAAATATCATGATCACCTTGTCAAATCAATCCTAATCCTAATCCGAACACAAAACACACAAAGATCTCACCGTTTTATGATCAATTAAAGGAAAAACGAACGATAAGGCATCTTTAAATTTGTTATATATTTTTTGTATCCTTTACCGATCCAAGGTCGCAAGTTAACACTTGGTCGTAATTTAAATCAACATTCGTTTGTAGTATTATTTTATAATTTAAAGACTTAAATCAAGGGTAGTGCAACTCGGAAATGAATCCCAAGGGAGACCCATCTAAAGTAACGGTGATATAGAAAACTTTATATTAAGCTACTGCGCCAAATCGTTTTCCTATCAGGTTGGTTGTATTATACATCAAATACTTTACAGTGATAAAAAATAATTGGGTTGGTTGAAAATCATCTCTAATTGGCAATCAAGTACATTTTAGATGCTTTTCAAATTACGAAAAATTACTAATGTTCATTAAAATTACATACATACATATCATCACGCCAAGTCCCTAACGGGGTAGGCAGAGAGTATAGAGCGCCAGTTCTCTCTAGACTAGACTCTAGACAGTAAAACCAGTAATTCATTAAAATTATGGAGAGAAAAAACTAAAATTAATAAGACAGAAAATGTACCCCGTGCAATACCTGATAAAATGTATATATGTATTGGTATACAAAACTCTCGTATTTATTCTACATGGATATAAGCAGCGTCATATATAAAGTTACTAACTCTTAAGGAATCCAACAAAGGCGGAATTACGAATGTTCAGATATCTCGATATTTTTTCCTGTTCGACATAGCTTCATAATACTCACCCGCTTATTGAATTTCAATCAGTGCGTACTTAGTGTGGAAAGATACGACATAATTCAACATCAGCGCCTAATAAACCACAGACAGCGCCAATTACGAGAAACGGACGTGTTTCGTTCACTTGCTAATGCATTTTTTCCAGTATACACTTACCTAGTACAAATTTACACTAGGGGAGTGTAGGCGGCAACTAGGAAATCCAGCTAACAAGATACTTAGCTGTGGTATTGTAAACACCAATCATTACATCAATCTGGATTAGCTACGTACGTAGTTACTTACTATATGTACCTAAAATATTTATAAAACTGCACATTTTATCAAGGCTTGCCCAATTAGACCCTTTGAGAATTTTTATATTGGGATATTTTGCAAGGGATAAACTTGATCATTCCCTAATGGACAGTGATTCATCTGGAGATGGTCTCCGCCAAGGGCAAGCCAATGGGATGGAAGATGATCCTTGAGCTTTTTGGTGAACTGGGGATGGCGAATGAAGGCGATGACGGCCTGGAAAAAAGTCAATCTGCGTTGCATAGGTGCATCGACATTGTCATGAAGTGCACATTTATTATTATAAAAAAACTTTTAGCGCCTTTTTTTTTTCATGCTCGAATACTCGCATCGCTAGAATTCGAATACTCGCATGTAAAGAACTCGCACGTTCATACAAACGTACCCAATTCAATAAAAAAAAATATTGATAAACCACAGCCCCTTAAATATAATCAGACAAAAATTACACCATCGAACACCGAGGACAAATCAAATATGATTGTACTGCTTAAAAATAATTAAGCTTAATTTCCTCAGTACAAATTCACCGAAAATCTCCGATGTATTTATTACACGAAGTTTTAAGCGCGTTTTTCGATTGTTATTTCCTTAAAGTCTGCTATTCTGAAGATTATTCAAATCATCCGCTTTCATTACTCCCGTTTTCCTTGTTTCAACGCCACTTCCACTACGGACTTGTTGTAATTATAGGAATAGTATCCGACAATTATTATATTAAACAATCCTCTTTTCGCCGAAAATATAATGATATTTATGTACCAACCTGACAGATAGGTAAGTCCATGTGTTACTCCATGGTATTTTCTTTCATTGTAAAGCTAAATAGTAAAAAATACAATCAATAAAATAATATAATAATATATCCTCATGCCTTCCCACAAGGATCCCCGAAGGGGTAGGCAGAGGTGTATAGATAGTATCCACACACTCACCGCCAGAGATATGTTTTAGGTGTCAACGTGACAGATGGCGAGTCCACCGCCGTTACTCAAGCACGACTTTTCACGATTTCTCGATGTTTTCCTTCACCGTAGAGCTCGTGGTGTGACTAATCACTGTACTTAAGTTCAGCAAAACTCATTGGTAGACACAGTCAAGATTCGAATTTGTGTCGCAGGCAACTACTCGAACCACTCGGCCACCACTGCTGGTAATATACATATATACGAGTAAAATAATAGTAGGTACTTAGTGTTGCGGTGGCGCCGTCTAGCTTACGAGTTTATGTAATAAATACGTCATACGTACGTAATATATAATAGGTGCCCATAATGGCACCATATGGTATTATGTTATGCTAGGATTCCTTTTGTCTGTAAACCTTTAGATACAACTCGCTGAGAACTTATTGAATGCATTCATGGAATTAAATAACAATATCAGATACTCATTGATTCTTAAGCGGACAGATTGAGACAGGGACTGCAATTAGCGTCTGTTTTTGAGGTTTATTGAATTTGTAATGTGTCGTAAATGTGTTTTATTAAACCTTCGACATTACACGGAGTAATTTACGGCACATAACAAACTTTACTATTAGAAACGGGACCTTCGTAATTTTTTTGTTGAAGGTTTCAATATGTTCATCTCATTCTGTATTCAAACACTTTAAAATGCCTTGAATGTATGCAGCAGGAGCTCATTGTGCCTCTGCGCATCAATCTGCAAGTTCAGCCAAACTACTAGTCTTTATGTGACTATGTCAGGGGACTGCGAGAGAATACGGCCTGGACAACAACTAAGTCCAAAATGACGAATTGCTGAGGCTATTTTGACAGATTATATCTAACTAGCGGTGCCCCGCATGAAATTTGAATTCGCAGGTAGTTTTTTCTGACATAAAACAATATAATAATAATAATAATAAAACAATATCCTTTGTGTTAATCCACGTCATCTACGTGCCATATTACATCCTATTTCATTCTACTGAATGAAAAAACTACGTCTTGCGTGAAAATGAAAGATCCTGACTAACATTCTCAATTTTTTTTAAACTCTGGAGCCTGGGGTCCTGGGGCTCACCATCTTTTTAAAGAGGTCTCGCGCCCTCTAGTCGAGACCTCTCGTGACAGGCGGGCTGGAACATATCTCGCTCAGAGAATCAGCATTGCTATTCAGCGTGGCAATGCTGCTGCTAGTCTTTTGGCACGTTGCCTCGAGATACCGATTTGGGACAAATATTTTTGCTGTAAGTTGTTAGTTACAACTGTTCTTTGTAAATATTGTTTATTGTTGTTATTGTAAATAAGGTCTTATTTATAATCCATGAAATGCCACTATTATTACCAAGAGATCTTAAACAATTGCTTCAAAGTACACTTGCCCTTGGCATTCACTACGGAACTAGAACGGCAAATATGTTTCTAAATACAATATTGTTTACATATTTATAATTGTAAATAAATAATAAATTTGTACATTGATTACATTACCTACGTAAGTAGCTAATATAAATGTGAAGTGCTACCGGGCGGCAATAGAAATAAACAAATCAATAATGGACCAGCAGAACAATAAACATCTTTAATGCAAATACATTTATGATATACAATGGACTGATTCTTAACAATAATTTGTAATAAGTTATAAGCAAAGCTTCAACAATAGTCCAATTGACTGACACTAACGTTTATATTATATCTTCAGTATATTATAAAAACGAATCTACAGAGCCGTTGTGGCCTAGTGGTGTAAGCATGCAGGTTGCAAGTTTAAGTTTTAGAAAAAAGTCGTGAGGAAATCTCAGGAGACATTAATGTATAGTCGTGCTTGAAAGATGACGACAGACTCGGCACCTGTCATTTGTATCTAAGGTGAAGAGAGGGATAGAACAGATCTCTCTAAACTTACAGACCCCCTTCGCTTGATCCACGTTCATTAGTCTCGTTCATATGTGTTCACTGGTTTCTAGTGCTCATGAGGTTATCACACTTTTCTCTTCGATCTGCTTATTCTAGGTAAATTAGTACGTGGTTTTCCACTCTCGTTTTGTATTTGTTCTGTCAAGCTTTATTTTTTATGTTGCCAAAACTAATAGTTATAAATAATGGTAGTAGGTTATGTTATTTAACATGTGACCGAAATAATTGCAGCGACATATAATACTTGTAAGTAATGAATGGCGCTGGCGCACCGCACGTTGCACTGGCAAAGGTTGCGGTTAGTCAATTCACACTTGATGCCTTGTAAGACACCGATCATTATCTAGCATTATCGATCGACGTGATTTACTATACTAAAGTGATAATGGCACCGGTAATAACCGGCTCGGGCGAGATAGATCACTGGGGCAAATTACCTTTGTCTCACGTTAAGCTAACTCGTGTTCAATCAACCCGTAATAACTCAACATTTACCACTTTAACTATTTATTCTCCTATCAGTACCAGTTTTTAACACTCCGTTACATCAAAATATAATTACATTACCTAGCAATGGTCTTATAACGGAGTAATATAGGTTCATATTTTTAAGAAGGATGTGAACAGATTCTCGGCCTTGCGGCAGCAGTGCACGATATATTCCCTTGGTGTTGCGTTGCGTCTGTTTCTCAAGCTCACAAGCAGTGGTAACCGCTTACCATCACCAGGCGGGATGCATGCTTGTTTGCCAATCTTAGGACAACTTTGAATCCAATATTTTATTTTATTATACGCATTTTACGCATTTATGTTTACTTTTTTATGTATATGTGATGCCATATTCCGTCAACTACGTTCAGCTTAATATTTTTAATAATAAATAATAACAAAGGCGTGTTAAAATACTCCTTGTTCATAATGTGTTTTGAATAGTTAAGTGAGTCCAATTATCGAGTAAATGGTTGTTTACTGGAAGTATCTAGTGAAGCATATAATTTTGTCGTGTTCTATCTAATATGATCGGGCGAACGGCGCCAGCAGTGGCGGCTTCTTGTAAGGGCGTTTATGCTAATACGTCACCAACTAACAACCGGCGACTGTACACTTCACTTCTTTATACAACAACTTATACATTATTGAATAAATTCTAATAGTGGCTATCGTATCAATCAATCAGGAGGTACGGCGGTTTTTGCTAAGCGCGTGCAGCTATGTTAGCGTCGCTTCTTTCAAAATGGATAAAAAATATAGCTTGGGAACCCGTGTTGAGACAACTGATTCATAGAAATAATAATAAATAATGATTGTCGCTTTTTTTCTATCGTTCCGTGAAGTATTTTTAATTGCCACTCTACTTACAACTTAACTTCTACTTATGCTCGTGTTCTACTAAAAATTACTGAAATGTATCTGAAATAAATATTATAAAGAGGGAAGATTTGTATGTAAGTATGTTTGTAAGGAATTGGCTCAAAAAGTACTAGACCAATTTTAAAAATTCTTTCACTATTTTATTTGAATGCTACATAATCACCGATTAATACAGGCTATTTAAATTGCAAGAAAAAAAATATGCCAAAATGTTTAAAAATTTAATGGCCATCAGTGTGAGGCAGGGACAGGCCGCTAGTCTAAAATAAATTTTGAGTTAGGTACAGTTCAGATCATAATTTGATACACCGTTGGAATATTCATGGTGAGTTATTCAGGCTTTAGTTACACAAGTGGCACGTGACTTTAACGTTTACCTACTTGACCAAAGTTGACAGTTATGTTCGAAATAACTTAGGGTATACTTTCGCGAGGGAATCATCAGAATAATTTCGCATGACCATCTCCAACAGGTGCGCACGCACTGATGTCTGGGTGTGATACAGCCGTAATACATGGCCTGTCCAAATTGTGGGTGTAACAATTTAGTGTGTGTCTCACATACAAAATGGGTAATAACGACGGCGGCCGCCGTGTACTGTCCGCACTAACAGCAATTACATCATCCATTGACTTTCAGACGTGACCGCAAAAGCCCGCGCCGGTCTCGAAACACGCATTTGATGTGTGTGGCAAGCAAGCCGTCACCCTGTAAGGAGTTGATTTAGAACAATAATCGAAAAGCGTGAAATTAACGCACGGGCTCACAATGTTGCTTGTAATTGAATAACTTAAAATAAGGACAGTATTAACAATCTGGACACTTTCTGATACGTTGTTTATTCCATAATGTATTTCTGTAAAAGGCCTCGTGAGAGCCTGTTTCATCTGTATATTTATTACAAGCACAAATTACATTGTGGGTAGCAAGCAGTCTTCTGTATACTATAAAAATCACTAAAACAGCAAACTAATTGATCAACCATACAAAAATACTCGAAACCGGCGAAAATATATGAAGATTGATCAATGGAAACGAAATGAAAGACTAAGCTTACACGTAAGAGAGCTCTCTCTATTTGCCTACCTCGTAAGTGATTTGTTATGATATGTAGCATATACAATGAAGCTATGAAGAATGTAATGTCCATTATTAATGTTCCATTAACCGATAATTGGCATACCCAACAAAACTTACCTTGTTTAATGGTGTTATTATGTAGCGGAAAACTGCACGATTTTAACTAAATAACGAGGTTATCATTATACGTACGAGACCTAAATAGATCGTTGCGAAATGATCCCTAGTTATTGACTAGTACTCGCCTACATCAAAACTAGTAAGTAGCTACAAGATTTTTTACCCTAAAAGAAAATTCTTTTCGACTTCTGTCTTACTGAAATAGGATTAATGATGATTTATGATGTAAACATTAAGAATTAATGAGGTTTGATGGAAACATTAAGAGTACCTGAAACCGGCAAGTATGTATGAAGACTAATGAACGTACATAAAGCATAAGAGGTCTAAAGAAAAGAGAAAACTGGCGTCGTGAGACACGCCGTGAGGAAACTATGTAGGTATGTCCCTATTTATAATTATTATATTTTCTTAATTTTACTTAGGCAACAAGATAAGTACCACACTCAATCATTTTACATTAAACAAGTTATGCAATGATCATTCTTAAACACCAGTCTGGACAATTCATCTAAGCTGATGAAAGATATCTCATGAACTGCAGGAATCGGTAGGAATAAAAGTATCAATAATAAAATATGTATGGTTTATAAGTCGTAACATTTACCATTTATTACTGACTATCATTACTAAGATTAAATCCGCGTTCATTGTAAAACACGAACAATCCAAAATATACCTCATTTTGGGCGCATATCACATCTTCAATACTTTCACATACCTACACTGATTATTTCTTCCATACACGTTAAGCTCCGTAGGCTTTGTATTCGATATGTCTCACGTCCTAAAATTATGTCCTTTAATGAGGTTTGGTTTCGGTCATCGACATATAGTTCCAGCGAAACGTTTACCGGGGTAATAAAGTAATGTTTTTATGTTATTTTCATTAAGTTATTCAGTTCGCATGTGACGAGACGTGATCACTTGCGCACCTACTTGGTGTAAGTGAGACGCTCTCAGCTCTCAGCGATGCAATTAGGACCCCTAATGACAATAATTAAACGTGATGATAATACCGCTTTGATAAACAGTTGATACTCTTTCAGAATACTGAATGGCACTAAGGAATGGCAATTAATGTAATTGTATATTGGAAAAACGCGAAAATGGTTTTCTGCTCTTGCAATTACTGGTCGATATTTTCTCCGTAATAATAATATCCTCACGCCCTCCCATAAGGGTCCCCGAAGGGGTAGGCAGAGGTGTGTAGGTAATACCCACACACCCACTTTCGGCCAGAGATATATGCTAAGTGTCGGACCGATTTGATCTCGGCAGTTGGAACGTGGACATCATCTGCCTCTTCTTCAACAGTCTTTCGCATTGTATTATCTGTTTCGTCAATCTTTCTCCACTCATCCTTTCTATATGTCTAAATCAAACCAACCAACGAATAAGCATTTGATTTTTTTTAATCCATATTTGGACAAAAACAATACAATGGCGCTTAATACCGATACCATTTAACGAGCTTTGTCTCATTGTATGGGAGCGCGTGGGCGCCCCTTGGTTCAAACATTTGATGTGCCGAGTAGTTTCTTAATGACGAACAGCCTGCGACTAATAGTCGCCAGCAAAGCTCTTTGTTGTACGTAAGTTCAATGTCAATAAACATTTATATATTTGACATTTCCGAGTAGGTACCTTCAACACAACATAACATAGGTACTAGTATATGATAATTCGCTATTTTGATAAACACATTTATAAATATACGTTGCGATAAATGTATGTTTATGTTGCTAGGAAAACTATTATCACTAGTAATGCTAATATAAAATTACACAGAAAACAATTGAACTCACATACTTAACGAAGGCGGAATTTGAACACGAGACCAATAAGGCCAGCCAGCCAGTACGTATTCGCGCTAAGCCAGTCCGATTCTTTCGCTCCAAATCACCTTTTTTTTATTTATCCTCACGTCTCCCCACAAGGGTCCCTAAAGGGGTAGATGGCGAGTACATCGCCGTTACTCAAGCACGTCTATACATACGCCTTTGAATTGCTTCTCAGACATATGCATGTTTCTTCTCGATGTTTTCCTTCACCGGAAAGCTCGGACTGTACTCAAGTTCAGAAAAACTCATCGGTACAGCCGGGATTCCAACTTGCGATCTTTGTGTCTCAACTACTCGAACCACTCGGCCACCACGACTCCGATTTATTACTTACCTAATTACTTGTAAGTAAATTTGCTTTACTCTTTGTAAAAATACTTAACTATGTATTTATTCATAAGGAGTACACATCTTACAAAACGGCCTTCTGGCTAGGTGCCCGACCTACCCCGGAAACGGGCCGCTTCCGTGCTTTATGGTGCGTGAAATTCTCACAAACAACTTAATGTGCTTTTAAAATATATATCCAGTTTCCTAACTGGGTTAGTTGTGTTAATTGTCAGATGTTTTATCTATTTTACTCGTGTTGACCCCGGTGTTCACGTAAAATTAGAATGCCCTAATTGTAGGTATTAGGTCCAAGTAATCAGTGGTCTAGTAGATAAGTTATTGCCCGGTTTCCGTTATGTTATTTATGATTGTCGTAAAAATATGTTACATGTTGTTCTTGTTCGCGCGTATGTGGGCAATGTTTACGTATGCGAGAGGCCGAAACCTCAAAGCGACATAAAAGTTGGATAGACATAACCAGATACTATTGTGCTGACTCTTACTTTAGCTTATTACTCATCTCACTTAATCATATTTATTTACAAGGTACATCCACAACATACGTATTAATTAATACAATTGAAAAATTAACATAGGCACTATCTTCATCCTCACGCCTTCCCTTATAGGTCCCCGAAGGGTAGAGGTCTATAGGTCATACCCACCCACACACCCGTTTTCCGCCAGAGGTATATTAGGTGCCAACGTGACACATGGCGAGTCCACCGCCGTTACTCCAGCATGACCAAGAATATCTTTATATATCTTTGAATTTCTTCTCAAACGTATGCAGGTTTCTTCTCGATGTTTTCCTTAACCATAAAGCTCGTGGTGTGACTAATCACTGTACCTAGTTAGGTTCAGAAAACTCATTGGTGCAGTCGGGATTCGAACTTTCAACCTTTATGTTGGCAACTACTCTAGTCTACTAGTACTGTTTAAGTAACGGCGATTGACTCGCCATGTGACATTAGTACCTTAAATATATCTCTGGCTGAAAGTGGGTGTGTGAGTACTGGGTACTACCTACACACCCACTTTCCAGCCTACCCCTTCGAGGGCCCTTGTGGGAAGGGGTGAAGATATATATTTATTATAAATAAAGCTAATATACATTTGCTTACTAGCTAGGCCCCGCGGTTTCACGCGCGTAAAATTAAATTTTAATGTTAGATTTTTTACTTCCTATAATACCTTAAAGAATATGTGTACAAAGTTTCATGATGATCGTCAAAGTAGTTTTCACGTGAAAGCGAAAAAAAACAAACAAATTACATTCGCATTTATTATTGTATATTAAGAATGAAGATATAGTAGGAAGAATAATCTGTTTACCAGTCGATAGCATTAATTAAACATTACCTACTAATTGATTGAAATGTGTGTGAGTTGGGTTCGTTCAGTGGTGAGTGAATGTGGCACTCACTTAATCAACGCCGAACTGAAGGGCTGATTGGCCCTATTAACCTCGAGACCTCTGTCAGTCTGCCTATAATTGAAGAGAAGCCTTGATACATTTCAATTGTCTCAGATCACTTTACTCGACTCGATAAATAGCTCGCTACGGTTATTTCCACCGAGGTTAATAGAGGTTGATATATAATCATTAAACTACCTACACTATTGAGAAGAAAGCTTATTAATAATAAAGTAAGTTAATTAATTATTCGAAGATAAAGTAATGAAGCTAACGGTCGTTATGCTTATCCTAATTGATATTATGAATACGAAAGGGAGTTTGTTTTGTCACGTCTTTACTAGGAATAGGTATCTTATAACATGAAACAATTGTGTTTTAACAAGCCGTATAACAAAAAGTTGCGGAAACTAAAATGTTGCGCTTAGTGTAGGGACTCTTTATATTTTGGCAATTCTCCCAAACACTAAATCGATATTATAATAACATTTACATATAAAAAGGGAATGAAGAATAGAACGCTTTTCACTAACTTTTCTTCACGAACATATTATTATTAGTTCCGGAACATTACACAAGCGGCCAAGATCTTTTTTTATTCAGATACATATTAGTTTTCTAAGAGATACGAAATAGACATAAAGATCGCTTAATTACTTCCTAGAGATAGATGTTTATGCACCTTCATTATTTACATATATTGAAAACAGGCTGTGTCCGCGTAGAAATTAACAAAAAAAATTTTGTTCAGTTTCTAAAATAAAAATAGTACTTAGTACTCCTTTTTATATCAGCTATCTGCCAGTGAAAGTCCCGTCAAAATCGGTCCATCCGTTTCAGAGATTAGCCGGAACAAACAGACTGACAGACAAACAAAAATTGTAAAAAAATATATTTTTGTATATGTACCGCGTATACATCCATATGCAGTTAATAAAAAGCGGTTATTTTAATATTACAGACATACACTCCAATTTTATTTATTTGTGTATAGATAATTCATTAAATTCACGAAACCCAACAAATAATATTAATAAATTGTTCGAGTTTAATTAAACTGGGAGTGCTTCAGAAGTTTATGTCTAATTGCATCAAAATATATTATTATTTGCTGATATCTGTCAGAACCTAAAATAGTTATCTCCAAGTTATGTTGCACTAAACTTTGATGTCAATTTAATATCTTGAAAACCTCGCTCCGCTTAATGTAAAGTAAACACCAACTTAAAACCATATGGCTTAATGAAGTTGCTTGTAACACCTTTACGCAACGACATTTTTATATTAATTGAATCGTGAATAGTTCAGAGTTGCGGCAAGTTTATGTAAACTTTGCGCGTTATTCTGCGGATATTAGACTTGCGATATTCAAATTAACAAAAATGATCCTTCTTCGTTTCTTCATGTTTTTGATATTTATGTAAAAGGCATGAATTAAGTTAAGGTTAAAGGAGATATATTTATAGCATTTCAGCGTACGTAATCATAAGCTTAAATTACTGGAATTAGGTGTAGTTACAGAAAAGAAAATTAGACGCAACAATTCACAGTTGCTTTTAGTTTATTCGCTTTAAAACATAGGCAGCGCACATGAATTGGCGCCGCCAAACTTGGGCAACTGAAACGTAGACACAACAAGGCGAGCTGTCTCACCGTTTAGTTAATACACGCACCCATTCAAAGGTAGCCAATTAGCGGGCAAATCAAAACAAATGTTTGCTTAACGCGTAGGTCATAATGCGATGACGTCACAACCTACAAAGGGTGCTGACGCAGTGCGATTAAGTTAAGCAAATTGACGCACGATGCTGGATAGACTCAAAAAAGCCCGTAATGTCACCACCTACGCTTCCATTACATACTTGTACACTTCATACTTATATTATCTCCGTTAATCGTGATGTAACGTCAAGCATTTTTTTTGCAACCGCTCTTCTGATAAGGTCCTATCAAATACACAACGAACTATGCGTCAATGATATTTCACCATAAAATTATGAACAACACATCCTGAGCGTGTGTTGTTCATAATGTTCACGTTTAAATATTAATAAAAATACATAATAGTAAAATATTTATTCAATTACAAAAATACGTATTTACATCATGCGCTAATCTCAGGAACTACTGGTTGGAATTGAAAAATTATTTTTGTGTTGGATGGTCCATTTCTCTAGAAAGGCTTTAGGCTATATAACATCACGCTACGACCAATAGGAGCAAAGCATAAATGAAAAATGTTGCAAGATTGGGAAAAATATTCCTTTTTGAGAGCTTCCGTTGCGTACGCTGCGTAAACGGTTTAAGTTACGAAAATATCATGTATGAAGGAATTGTTCCTCTTTAAAAGTTCTAAAAAAAAGTCCGCGACAGCATATGTCTATCTTTTAAGATTGACTCACTATAACCTTTTTTATGGCAATCAATTCCACGATGGGCTCCTGAACTACTTAACCGATTTCAATCTAATTTGCACACCGTATGCAGTTTGATCCAACTTAAAAGAAAGGATAGCTTACATCACAATTGGACCCGATAGGTGGCGCTGCGATCGTGTTTCGGGAAATTTTACTTTTTCACCCGGGCGAAGCTGGGCGGGACAGCTAGTTTTATATAGAACTACGACATAACGAATCGCTTCTTCATTGGCTCAATTAGAAATGAACATTATTTGGCGGCCATTATGACACTACACTTGTAAAAATGTGATATGTTAATTAAATACCCGTCTACACAAGTAATTTTTATGGCAGTTGGAATTGTGGTATTGAGATTGAGGGGGAATCATTTGACTTGGGAAAGTTTCTACCTAAATATAAGTGTCTTTACATTCAAATATAATGTACAATACTTACGCATAAAATAGTAGGCCTTAAACAAAAGTAGGTTAAGTTCTTTGGACTTTTTTCTGAATTCTGAAACTCACTGTAGTGTTCGGATACGATTTTCTGATATTACCGACAGAAGCTTCGGTCTGCTTCTGTCGGTCAACTCCAATTCGGAACAAGCGAATCCATGGCGTCCTACCAATCTTTGTTCGCTCCGTTTGCACCACGCTTTTATTAGATAAAGTTTAGTTGACTGACTGTCATTAAGGTTGAACAAGGAGCAGTGCTGACATTGTTTGCAACATTTTATTATTTTGATCAAAAGTTTTAAAGAACTAAACTTACTAGTACTTATGGTAGTGTTTTAACAACTTCGAGAAATAGAGGTGAAGTCATCATTACGACAAATAATTCCATGATCGTATCACCATCATGTGTTGTGATGATGATAAGCAGCAAGTTAAATTATTGTTGCTGTGTTGCAAGGTCTAACAAATAATATGTTTACAGTTTTAGATATAATACCAACAAGTAAAAGCCCAGAAAATATTTCCGAGGGACAGAATTATTCATGTACAAAAACGACCCGATCCTTAACCGGTAAATCACATTTTAAAGTGACATGCGATACGTTTAATGATATGATAGTGAGGCCAAGAGTTAACGACACGTAGGCACGGCCTGTATCACCGACTTTTTCTGTCAACTTTGTCTTATTGATAAGTAAATCACGCATTACCTCGAGACAGTGTTGCGAGGGCAACGATCTTGTAACCAATGACTTATTTTAATACATATAAATATGTGGATGGTACCTACTTAATGAACGGCAAAACAAAATTCCCAATCATTGATACAACCGGCAAATTACCGAAGACTATCGCAAATAAAGCGTGCCTTATCAAGACCTTTGACCACTCTGTCTATGCGAGGGCGAAAGTGGGGTTATATTGTGACGTTATTTATTGCATCGTATAAATGTAGGTATAATACAATGACATATCAAAACAGCATAATGTGATTAATTTATGGCATTGCACATAAACAAATGAAACGAACATAACCATAAGCGAATATGCTTACGAATAAGTTTCAATAAATTTACATACATTTTCGGCAAGTGGTCCTTAGCTTTTCTTTTGAGCGCAATTAATTTACAGCTTACTACTAATAATAACACTGTTACAAGACTTGGTAATGTAACAGTCGGTCTGGTGGTGCAACTTTTGCCCTGGTGTTGCTGGTTCGAATCCCATCTAGAACTGTGAATAGCCTCCGTTCCTATTCCTAGACTTGCTTTACTGTTATAAGGAAGTACGTTCTGCTTAAACTATGCTGTAATACTTTGCTATGACTTTAGCTGTGAACCGAAAAAGTAATAACCACGATATTACGTACTTAACTTATGGATATAATTAATTTACTATCACAAAAACGAACTCCATATAACCTACAATAATGAAAACATGATAATATTCATTCATTATTTTTAACAAAAAGCGTTTCATTAAACTTATATCGGGATCGGGCACTCATGCCGTCCTCTTTAGAACAAATGCGATAAAACTATTATGAATGAATCGTAAACTTCAAGCGGTCGCAATGAATAATTTAAAGTAACAATGATTAAATTCAACATCGAATGTATTGAACTATTCTGTCATATGGTCGATGACATTGCCTACCTCAATATGAAACTAAAGAGCGTCACTGTTTCCTTATAGAAGTCCAGTGCAATGGGTTAATACCATCACAAGTGGTCTATTGTTAGTATTGTAAGATCATCGATAAAGCACATCGAACAAGCGATGCATTCTGAAGAGAAAACATGAATCGATTTAACGTCACGCAGTACAATGCCCCTGTTGCTACCTACTATACCACCGACAACTGTCAGATAATAATGAGTTTTTATATTTAAATGTGTCGTTAACTTGATCCTTTTAGTTAAGATCAGAAGTGAGTGAACGTAGATCAATTATCAACATAAGGAACATTGTCTCTTGATAATCCTTCTGACGTAAAGTAGAAGGTACTTGTCATGCATGGGCACATACTAATAGATTGGCAATATCGAGAAATGCTCGAGCATGGCTATTGGCTACCTTACGTTGAAAATGACATATAATTAGGTGGTACTATATTGACTAAATACAAAGATAGGTACACGAGTAATTAGGCTGTAATCTTCTGTAAGGTGAAGTTGCCTAGTCCCCAATTCAGAGAACTTAATTTTGGAATGGGGTATCCATTGTGCGCTACCTCTCTACTATCACGTGCAAAGTATCAAGGGACAAGCTGACGAACAGATATGTAAATATTGTGAATAATTATGAGTAGATACAATAAAATCGCAGGACATGAGCCGTACAAATATATGCAATCTTAAATACCAAATTACATCACTATTGGGCGTGAATCATCGCAGCATTCTGCCGAAGATTAATGACACAAAAGTTCACATTTTCTTTGGCAGCATCGAACGAAACCGTTATGCACACAAAGCGGGTAAGATAAGCGTTATTGATTTTGAGTAACAAAAGTATATTTCTGCCTTTGCGGCACGGCACTAAGTGGCAACCCACAGAGCTTGGCGAGGGATGGCACATTCCGGAGATAAGATAACGCTCCTTCCTTGAGTTCTTGCTGCATTACAATCCGCTCACTCACCTCACCTAATTCAGCGTCCGGGCCTTTCATAGATCCCATACCACCGACTGACTAATTATGTAATACTTAATAAAGCCGTGTTTAATAAAGTTAGGTTTTAATAGTAGGCTTAGATTGCAGTTTCAAACCTCGATGGCCAGTACGTCAGGAATACACGAAACCGACGAGCATGTATAAAGAGACTGATTAATGTGGACGAAGCGAAAGAGGTATGTAAGTCTAGAGAGAACTGGCGCTCTATACTCTCTGCCTACCCCGTTAGGGACCCGGCGAGATGATATGTATGTATGTATGAACATACTAATAATTTGTAATACTATTATGGAAGAATAAACGCCATTTGGAAGCCAGAAGAAATTATGCATATACGCTATAAAAGGATATATTTATACATTGACATCCAATATTTACAAGGATAACTAAGTCTTTTCTCGTCTCATACAAAAGTGACAGACTAGCTAATCACTTATCACATCCGCATCAAAAAATAATTATATCGGCGATATGTGGTGTTATCACACCACTGCCTAGTTCGGGGACCAGGGCTGAGTTCGAACGATCGTAATTCACATAATAAGACGAGACAAAAGGGATATAATTGAGAACAATTAAAATTCAACGTCATACTCCGTACCTTGATATCAATATAATAACGACTAGTTGATAGTTGGACTTACAATATGATTTGAAACCCCTGGGTCACTGCAAGTCTAATAAAGATAGCCAAGAAATGCAGCTGGCCGGTCTCGTAAAACGGCACAATCGGTGTGTTTGTGCGGCCAAGTTTTATTAGTCCATAATAATGAAGGAGTTTATTCAATTATCGATACTGAGAACCAATGTCGCGTTGATGAGTGATTTACGTCGCGTTGTGCGTGCTACTGTGCGATGATCTCAATGCTGATACTGTTGCCGTCTCAATGAGCTGCGCACGCGGCCCCAGACATACCTATTCCCATTTTAGGTACACTTCGGTGCCGTCACTACGTTACGACTTGAATGCAATACTCATTATGTCTACGTAATTTGAATGTCTGTATTCAGACAATATTATTATATTTTATGTGAAAATAATATAGCTTGCTGTTCGGCACAATTTGTAGTGGCTGCCTTGAGTGTGCGGTCCTGCATACGATCTTAGCAGACGAAATATTGTTTAATAATAGGTAGCTATTAATATGCTTCATCAAAGTAAGTACTGGGCCATCATGTATTTAAAAGTAACATTCCTCAAACTCCAATTAACTCTATTCTAAACTGACTGTGCTACAAGTATCAGTAATTCTATAGATAAATATTACAACGACACACATTTGTGATTACGGACGCTAAGTTTCTTAATGGTACAAAAAAATATCCAGGCCTTAAAATATGCTTGATTTTCCAAGGAGATATCTTACTACCTCCTACTACCTACTCCTTAACAAGCCCTGGAAATTATAATTTGCAATTAAGAATACTCCCAATAAGAATTTGTACTTACCAAGCAGCGATCTAAATAGCTTAGCAACTGAAGAATACAAAAACTAGATACTGCGTAGAATCAAATTGACTAATCGCAAGGCTTCGTCGCCAACCAATTGTCCCTGTCTAGTATATTCGTATTTATCACTGAAGATATACGGGAGAATATTCTTCCAATCCAATAAACAGAAAATCGAGACTCAATGAGCTCCTATTTATAGCTCCTAGTAAGTCGGATGGTTACCAATGTAAATGCTGGGTCGCTTTCATGACTAGGGACCAACCAAGGTCTGGCCATTGCCTAATAGCCCAGTATTAGTCTATACGGGTCTAACACTACGTATTACTTTAAATATGCAAGTTATTTAATACTATCGCTCTTATTTAATGCTCGTTGGGTTATTGCAATGTATGTTTTCACGCACTTACTTTGCGAAATGGACGTGTGAAACTGGGTACATTCCCATGACAGGCGTTTGTCTGAAACTCTAGATAGATATTACTAATAATAAACTATAGTTTGCTGTTATATGTAAGATCGTAATATTATCCTTATTCCTTATAAACAGATGGTATAAGATAATGACGGCTGTCATCGGGTTTGTCACACGTCAAATGAAAATTCTCGTAAATTAATTGATTTAAATTTGTTTCAGGTGCTCTGCGGCTGCTTGAGGGGGTCCCCACCGCGTCGCCGCAGTTGCTGCTCCTGCGGGCCAGCATCGCGGGGGCTGCGGCTTCTCCCTCAACGCACCGGCCAACGAGCCCTTCATAAGAGACTCTATTTTTTTTTGTGTAGTATAAGTTCTTGTGACTAATATAAGTGAATGTCTGGATCTTGCATCGACCATGGCGTACAAAGTAGTGTTGTGCCAAATTCCGTTTCGGCAAATAATTTAGTACAATGCCCCCAGTGTGCCCAAGTGCGTTATTTCAAAGGCCAGAGAGGCTTGAGGATCCATCTTGGTAAGGCACACAAAAGCCACGTTGCACCCTCAAGCATCAGAACGCCTTCCCAAATTAATAATACACTGTTTTGTGATAAGCTGAGTCGCCTTAAAAATTCTGTTCCGCTTATTAAACGTATCCCCCGAGCGGCTCGCGTTTCGGTTACAAATGTTTTATCTAAATTAATTCGAGATACGGTTTCAGACAATACAACGCTTGCTTGGGAACAGCTGCTGATTTTTCCATATTCAGTACTACATGTCGTGAAAAATACTTCATCATCATCATCATCCCTCACCTCAAATATAAAGATGAATTGTCGAAATCCTCTTGACCCAGCCGTTCTAAATTACAAAAAATTTGAGATGAGTGACAATAAGTATCGACATGTAGAGTCTAAATTAAGTGATGGCGATGTAAAGGGTGCAGCTCGCCTTCTTTTTTCCAACGATACGCTAGCTGCAAATGATGCGGACACGTTGGATGCGTTGCGCAGTAAGCACCCGCTGCCAGCTTTCACCTCCAACCTCCCTGACTCGCCCCAACCATCCGACGTTTCACTCCAAGTATCATCTGGAGACGTTCTTGACGCTGTTTTGTCCTTCCGCAGTGGCTCGGCCGGTGGTTTAGATGGTCTGTCGCCACAACACCTAAAGGACTTGCTTGTTGGAACACCAGGCGAGTCCTCCGAGGCACTGTTGAAGGCCTTGACAGACCTGATCAACTTAATGTTGTCAGGTAAGGTCCCCGGGGACGTCCTTGATGTGCTGTATGGAGCCAACCTGTGTGCTTTGGCTAAGAAGGATGGTGGTATTAGACCAATTGCCGTCGGTACGACGTATCGCAGACTCGCAGCTAAATTATGCTGCAAGTCTGCGGTTCTTGATCTGACCACCTATTTCCGGCCTAAGCAGTTAGGTTTTGGTTCGAAGGGTGGTTGCGAGGCTGCTGTTCACTCTCTTAGAACTCTTCTGTATAACCGAGGAGCTGAGGTAGTGTTGAAGGTGGATGTTAAAAACGCTTTCAACAGTGTAGATAGGGGTACCTTGTTGACGCAGGTGAAACAAAAAATCCCTTCGGCTTTTAATTTTATGTGGCAATGCTACAGCTCTCCGACTAAATTGATGTATCAGGACAATCTCATTAACTCATCTGTAGGTTGTCAGCAGGGTGACCCTCTTGGGCCGGCCATATTTAGCCTTGCGATACACCCTATAATTTCAAAACTAAATTCTAAATTCAATATTTGGTATTTGGACGATGGGACCCTGGGCGGTGACGTGAATTCGGTACTGTCAGACCTCCAATTGATTATTTCCGAATTCAAGTCAATCGGACTTGAATTAAATTTTTCGAAGTGCGAACTTTTTATCTCCGATCTCACTTCGGAGATTGAACGTTCCACTATTTCAAAATTTAACTCCCTGGCTCCAAATATAAATATTTTAGACAAAAATTCACTTCGCCTTTTAGGATCTCCTATCTTCGACGAGGCTTTCCCCTCATTTGCGGACGAACAAATTAAAAATTTCCAAAAATCATCAGACCACTTAGTCAAAATTAAGAGCCACATGGCTTATTTCATTATTAGGCACTGTCTATTTGTACCCAAATTTACCTACGTTTTACGTAGTAGCCATATGTGGAAAGACCGTAAAATTTTACACAGTTTAGATGACACAATTAGGTCTACCCTCTCATCAGTTTTAAATATATCTTTTGACGACCGCTCGTGGTCTCAGGCCTCCCTTCCTATTAGGTTCGGAGGTCTGGGAATACGCAAAATTTCCGATGTGGCTTTACCGGCTTTTCTGGCTTCAGTACATGGTGTGCATGACCTCATAGGAAATATTCTTATTACGTCACTTAGTGGCTGTGAGGTTTCGCACTTGGCTGAGGCCAGAGATGCCTGGATTATGGCATGCCCAAACACAGACGTTCCCCTTAGTCCGCACATACAAAAACAATGGGATGAGCCTATCAGTAGGTTGGCCTATAATGCACTTCTCGATAGTGCATTCAACTCTGCTGATAGAGCCCGTCTCCTGGCAATCGCTAGATGGGAGTCCGGACTCTGGCTTCATGCATTGCCCTCTTTTAATATCGGTACGCTGTTAGATGATGCAACCTTCAGATTGTGTGCGAGCCTACGTTTAGGCGCTAAATGTATTGTCCCACATCGGTGTCACTGCGGGGATATTGTCAATGACTCCGGACACCATGGTCTATCCTGCATCAGCAGTGCCGGCCGGATATCACGTCATTCCTCCATAAATGACTTGATACGCCGGGCTCTGGTCAGCGCCGGCGTGCCTGCTGTGCTGGAACCAGTCGGTCTCGCTCGCGGCGATGGCCGGAGGCCGGACGGTATGTCTCTGATGCCATGGAGGATGGGTCGGCCCTTAGTGTGGGACGCTACGTGTGTCGATACACTGGCTCCTTCCCATCTTCCTGACACATCGGTGGCGGCCGGCGCCGCTGCTGCTCAGCAGGAGTGCCTCAAGCGCCGCAAGTATGCCTGTCTCGGGTCAGGTTACATATTTGCTGCATTTGCGGTTGAAACTCTGGGGCCTTGGGGTCCTGAGGCTCACCATCTTTTTAAAGAGGTCTCGCGCCGTCTAGTCGAGGCCTCTCGTGACAGGCGGGCTGGAACATATCTCGCTCAGAGAATCAGCATTGCTATCCAGCGTGGCAATGCTGCTAGTCTTCTTGGCACGTTGCCTCGGGATACCGATTTGGGACAAATATTTTATCTGTAAGTAGTTAGTTTCAACTGCTCTTTGTAAATATTGTTAATTGTTGTTATTGTAAATAAATTAAAAAAAACAGATGGTCACCAAACTATTATAGTTTGGGATCCAGTGAACAGTATTTACGGGAACACCGCTAAAGGCCGCCAACTTATTCCTAACATGACATGCACATCAAAATGTATGTTTTTGTTTTAAAACCAGTGTAAGTACATAACAAACGTATTGTTTATCAATATTTTGGAAGAAAATAATTTCGCAATTGAAATTTGCATGTGTCAAATCTACACAAATAAATAAAATTGGAGTCTCTGTTTTTAATATTAAAATAACAGCTTTTTACTAATGCTTACACGGTGCACATACCAAAATAATATTTTTTTACAATTCTTGCCTGTCTGTCCGTTTGTTCCATCCAATCTCTGAAATGGCTGGACCGCTTTTGACGGGACTTTCACTGGCAAATAGTTGATGTAAAAAGGAATAACTTAGGTTACTTTTGTTAAGTTCCACGCGAACGAAGTCGCCGACACAGTTAGTTATAAAATATAAAAGGCAACTTAAACACACTAATTACAACGCGCAATGAAAAATACGAGTATTTGTACCTTAGTCTTGGATGTCCTATGAAGCTCAGTATTAGCTCAGACTGGTTCCACTGGCGTGCAAACGTACCAATATATTATTAATATTTTAGCTATAGTATGAGGGCATATTGACTCAACGTGAGATGAGCCGAGAGAAAACAAGTCGTATACTAGATTATAAAGAATAAATTATAATAAGATTAAGCTTTTATGATTTCGATGCTTGATTTTACAAATTTATTTTATTGTTTTTCAATCTCCCGGGCTTAACAGCTTTCTTTCCCACGGTCATAAGATGAAATCGTATTCATTTACAACAATCTCTGACAACTGTCAGAGTCACGTGTTAATACCTAATTAATATTTATTGCTTGCAGTTAATATTGTTATTTTATGGAGACACCAATCAAAATCAAGTGCGTACATAGGAAATTATGAAGGAAACGCTGATATTAAATGTAACATCCCAGCTCGTAAAATCCATATCAATATCCGCACTAACCTATGAGATAAGAACATTCTGCCTGTTTATTTGTTATTTCTGCGCAGTAATTAGAAGTTGAAGAAAAGCGACCCGATTGCCTATTGATAGTACATTAATTGTCTGCAAATTAATAAAAACACAAACAAATAATACCTAATAATTAACCACGCTACAAGCGGTTTGTGAAGGAAAATAAAGTCTCGTCTCTATTTTCCTTACGTTTAAGAAGAAACTTAAGACGTTTAAAGGTAGGCAAATTCATGCTTAAGAACGATCTCTCACGATAGTACCTAAATATATCTCGGGGACTTTCGTGCGATAATAATATACATAATATATTATTATTATTTTATAATTAAGAAGGCTAAACTAACTAAACGTACTTTTAAATACAGGATCGAACCCGGTACCAATGAGTATTTTTAACTCACTGTCTTAAGGTCCTTACTGTCGTAAGGTAGCCTACATTCCTCACAGAAACTATATACTCCACGACGTATGTCAAATCGTGCCAATAGTCTCGCCATCTGTCAAGCTGTCACCTACATTTTTAAAATTAATACTTAATGGTGCAAATGTGTGTTTAAAAATAAATATTATATACCTACATTAAGGTATAAACATGTGTGCCTTTCAAAAGTATAAGCTGACATACACAACTTACAATGTTTTAAAGTAATGCAATTACTCAAATATGATTCATGATTATCATATCACATCGCAACTAATACTTTAGGATATGTTCCGTATGAGTTTAGTTTGGTTAGTCAGAACTTTGAGTAATACCGTCATCAATTCGATTGCCGTTTTCGAGTGGTTCAGTTAGACGGTGGGCGTAGATAGAGACCAAACGTCATCTTTGGGCTTTACCGAATAATCACGTGCACGTGATTTAGTAAGTATTATTTAAGGGCATAGCATACACATTTTATTACACTTACATTACATTACACACACACGCTCATTAACACTACACAGAAGAGTTGTTCAGATTCTTTAACGATTCGAGAATACAAACAGACTTACTTGAAGTACAGCTCTTCAAGTACCTAAGTCTGTCAGTGTAAGTATAAGTAATCAACGGGGCTGATTGTCCCGTATGCTGCTAGTACAGTAATGTCTCAACACAAAGCCAATGCCACTCCGTTCTGCTATCAGTAACTTCTTACCATCAGTTACTCGTAATAGTTATCATAATCTGAATCATACATATAATTTCGCGTTGTTCAGTTTAAAAACGTGTATAAATACTTTTTAAAGGGATTTATTAATTGGAACGACTGATAAATACGCGACCTTAATCTACTTTATACTTTTACGTTAAACACGGGTTAGCCTTAATGTGGTGCAATGGAGTGGATATGTACCTAATAATATCTAACCGTAGCTATGTTCCTGGAATTATTTTAACGCAAATAGTTTTCGTACTGAATGAATACCTACGAGATATTATTACATTTGCTTGTAATTGAAGTTATTCCAAGTTCCACGTACAATATTAATAGCTCTATCTAAAGGCCGATTAAGTAGTGTTGAATGAGGGTGTTAAAATGTGGTGTCGACGCATGAATTAGTTTGTTAGTACGTCTTGTTTTCTGCGAATAAACAGTATGATTTAATTTTCTGTAAGCGAGTACCTACATTATATAATAACGTAAGATTGAGCCACATCTATACTTATAAAAAACTATAAAGAGGAAATATTTGTATGTTCGTAACGAATTGGCTCAATAAGTACTGGACCGAAAAATTATTGAAATTGAGTAATTATTTCCCCCTTGGAAAGCTACATTTACTCTGAGTTTACTTATGATATTTTCATTTATAAAAAAAAATCCACCCTGGACGGACCGCTAGTTAAATATAAAGTGGGTGTGTGGGTATTACCTATACCCCTCTGCCTACTCCTTCGGGGACCCTTATGGGAAGGCGTGAGGATATAATATTATTATGTAAATATATTGCTACCTAGCTTAGTCATAGGAACTTTATAAAGAGAACGGTTCATTGAAGGTTTAATGTAATTGTGGTTGAATATTATTTACGGATCGATGATTAAGCAAAGCGCGGTTAGTCGGTGTTACTAAATAAGCATTAACTCTGAACCAACATTTGTTGGTCTGGAAATGAATGAATCCTAGCAATCGTGACATTTTTCTTGTGCAAAAATAGAGCACCAGTCATCGTAACGGCTAGTCATTGAGTGAGGCCGGCTGGCCGTCGCCGGGGCGCCCTCTTTCCCAGAACTACGCTGACGCGAAACTAACTGAAGCCTCCCTACTCACTCCAACGAACGAACAAAGGAAGCTACCGAGTGGTCGTCGTTTCTAGACTAATAAATTTCATCAAGGGAAACTATATTTATAAAAGTATATTTAAAGTTTCTCGAAAGATGCAACACATCTCACGGCTAAAGTATGCAAACAATCATTCAACAATATCTGTTTTCCAACTGCAAAGTTGTATAGACACGCGCCGATATTGCACGCACATTTGCCGAAGATAGGTTTTATCGTAATACTTACCTAGAAAGATGCAGTGATTATCCAGAGATAATAATTATGCTCTAATATTAAACACGAGAATGTTTTAAAGATTAAACAAACTTCTCAGTGCTGCATAAACATGAAAACTGACCAAAGCACACATACCTGCCTACGCGCTGCGCTTTTAAACCGTTGCGTCGGTGTAAAAGGTAATGCCGCATATCAATAACATTTTGTATTGGAATTCTGACTCACCGTTTAAAAGTCGCTAACAGGTTGATATTGTCTTATTCATGAGGCTTTACATTATCCTGCATAATTATGTGAGAAACATGTCAAGCTTACCATTCATGGTAATTGTGTTTTGGTTAGGCTGCGTGCATGCCGCGTCGCGTCTTAGCTGGTGAATCACCTAGCCCGCAAGGCGCCTAATATGATGAACTGCCCAAGTCTCTCTTAACTAGGGTTACCACAGGTCAGGATTCAGGAGATTTTATAAAATGACAGGATATTTTGCTTTTCTAGTAGTCTAGTATGTTAGTATTTGTCAAAAATCGCAGTTATAGGCGACCGTCTATCAGGGTAGGCAGGTGTGTAGGTAGTACCCATCGCTCATCGAGAAATATTTTAGGTGCCAACGTGACAGATGGCGAGCCCATCGCCGTAACTCAAGCATGACTGTACGGTGAATAAGGTTTCTAGTAATCAGCTCCTTGGGGAGGGGGGAGGATTGTTATATTGTGTTGGCAGCAGAGGACTTAGTCCCATTATGCTGCCAACACAGTATAACTCTCCGAACACAGAGTGGTAACGCGCAAATGATACTTCGGTATTGTAAGCGTAAATAGGCTACGATAACCTTTTTCCAAGGGTGGACCGTATGCTTGTTTGCCACTCTTGTTGTATAAAAAAAAACCTTACACACGCCTTTGATTCCTTCTCAAAGGTATGCAGGTTTCCTGTCGATTTTTTCCTTCACTGTAAAGCTACTAATCACTGTAGGAATTTAATGATAATTTCATTAGTACAGTCGAGATTCAAACTTGCAACCTTTATGTTGCAGGCTACCCGACCACTACTACCCGAACAACTCGGCCACCACGGCTTTTTTATTTAATTTAAGCTCATCAGAGTTCAAACCTATTTTATATTTATAACATTCTATGCGCATCGTTTTAGCATTAGTCACGACTTTCAGTTACACAACTGGTGTCTTCTCTTAACGAATTCGCATTTAACATAAATGTCAAATCTTCACGTGTTCCCACAAGGGTCCCCGAAGGGGTAAGCAGTGAACATACCCTCTTTGTGCCAGATATATATTTTAGGTAACAGATGGCGAGTCCATCTCCGTTACTCAAGCACGACCTTAGAATTACTTCTCACGTATGCAGGTTTCCTCTAGATGTTTTAATTGACTAATCACTGTACTTAAGCTTTGAAAAACTCATTGGTACTACAGTCGGGATACGAACTTGTGATTTTTGTGATACAGGCAACTGTTCGAACCACTCAGCCATCACGGCTTTTATCTACTCTTACGGTACACTTACACTATGCAAAGTTCTGAAATATACACATATATAACAAAGAAAATAAATTTGCATTGATTTGTTTGTGAACTTATGACTCAAGAAAATCTGTAACATACGGTGGGCCATATGGATACATTCTTAGTGGCATCGATTTATAACCATTTTCGAATTCTGTCTCAAACGTATGCAGGTTTCCTACTGATATTCTCCTTCGTGTGCTCCTATCTCCCCCCTATCCTCCTCCGCCTGATGGCAAGTGGCTACCGCCGCCTATGGACGCTTGCAACATCAGGGGTATTGCTCGCGCGCTGCCGACCCTGCAGGAATCTTTGAAGAACTCGTCAAGAACAGTGTGAAAATATGCTTTACTCTCCAGGGAAAACGTGCAGAGTACAGCATGGATCGGCTTATTTATTAAATAAAATAGCTATCTTCATAGCTATTGTGTTTAATAAGTAAGCCTTGTAATTATCCCAGAGCTAAGGCACAATGGTCGTCGTTTTTAAAATTAAATAAAAACCTAATGAAAACTAGGGATTGTCATCCAATGGTTATTGTAGAATTTTTACTACCATTACCATACATAAATAAAAATGTATATAAAGATAATAATTTCCAAATTTATACGTTTAAGAACTTATTCATGAAAAAAAAATTTACATGTACATATTTATAAAATAGTATAAAGAAGTAAGGTACTCGGCGGTGCGTTTAATAGGGACATGTTTATCTATTTTTTTTGTATTTTTTTTTTGTATTGTCTCTCGTAGCGTGAGTTCCGGGAACTTTTGCTACTTAACCGGTCAATGCGGTCCGGCGAGACCTAGGCCTCCAGCGAGGCACTTTATTTTTAAGCAACACAGCTAAGGGCACCCCCTGTAGGGTATGAACCTCAGCTTAGGGCGTTGCTGGATCGCGAGCAAGGGAGCTGGGCTAGACTGGTAATTTTATTTAAATATTATTTGGGGGCGGGATTTGCGCGTCTGGCTCGGCGCGGGCCGGCGTTTGCGGTGGAGGTCGGGGGGGAACATTACGGCTTATTAGCGTCGAGCCTCGCCGGCGAGGACGGAACAGTGGTCGGTTGTGTGTAGTGTTGGTATGTTTTTGTCGGGCGTCCTGGAGGACCGGGACGTGTTTCTTCATTAGCCATCCATATATATAAGTTAAAAGGATATTCTGTGGTATCTACCAGAGAATATATAAGCAAACCACTTTGGACCTCCTTACATCGAGTGCGCGACGTACCTAATTTAAAAGAAAATGCTACATGAATTCGACTGAAAGACTAGTATCTATGACTTGTATACTTGTATAAATCTCAAAAAAAAAACAATAACAACCATTGCTTGCTGTGCTGTGGGTGGGCTAGCTATTGAAATTATTGTGGAGACTGTTGGAGACTTGCTCTAGTTTTTTTAAATATTAATATGATAACTACGATATAACTCGTTTGTCTCGAATGAATATATGCCGGTGAGCCAAATTCTGTATTAAATCAGATTAGAAAATACTTATCCTAATTTGATTTCAAGTTTTCTTTTTAAACCTTAATGCATTACAGGTTTTGGCGGGAAACAGCAGTACATAATAAAAAGACCGATTATTTTTTTCTAAAACATGGACAAGAAAAAGCAATTTAAGGGACCTCCTCCAAAGAGGTTTAAATCCGGCGATGACGACGAAGAAAATGAAATGACATGCACTTTTGAAGAACAACTCGCTGGTATGGAGTGTGAGTTTGAGTCGCAACAAGTATTTGGTGAAGGACCGGAAAACCAGCACACTAATATGAAATGGTCACGTCCACCGCCACCTCTCTTAGATCCAAAGAATGGTAAACTAGTTTTTCAACAATTAGATATTGATCACTACTATGGAAAACCATTGCCTGGGATGCCAGGCTCCCAACTAGCGCCAGTACCTATTATGAGGATGTATGGAATCACTTTGGATGGCAATTCAGTTTGTTGTCATGTCCATGGGTTTACACCTTACTTCTATGTCACAGTTCCTGCAAACTTTACAGAATCTTTATGCAACAGCCTTAAAACTAGTCTCAACAAGGCAATAATTGAAGATTTGAGATCAAACAAAGATAATATACAAGAAACAGTACTGGAAGTTCGCTTAGTTAAAGCTAAATCTATCATGTACTATAAAGGTGATGATGATATCACATTTGCCCGAGTGTCTATAGCACTACCTAAACTGATAGCTGCCGCCAAGCGTTTGATTGAAAGACAACCAACATCTTTTAATTTAATGGATCCACAATTTTATGAAACAAATATAGATTTTGATATTCGCTTTATGGTAGATACTTCAGTTGTTGGTTGTAGTTGGATTGAATTGCCAGCTAGTAAATGGTATTTGAGAACTTCAAACACCACACTTAAGCCTGAATCAAGATGTCAGATCGAGGTAGATGTTGCTTGGAATGCCTTTATAGCTCACCAACCTGAGGGTGAATGGTCTAAGGTTGCTCCATTTAGAATATTAAGTTTTGACATTGAATGTGCTGGAAGGAAGGGTGTTTTTCCTGAGCCAAATCATGATCCTGTTATACAAATAGCATCAATGGTTATCAAGCAAGGTGACTTAGAACCACATGTGAGAAATGTGTTCACATTAAACACTTGTGCTCCTATTGTAGGATCTCAAGTGTTCAGTTTCCAGTCAGAATCTGAAATGCTGTCAAAATGGTCAGACTTTTTCCGGGAACTGGATCCTGACATAATAACTGGATACAATATAAGTAACTTTGATTGGCCATATCTCATAAACAGAGCAAAGCATTTGAAAGTTAACAATTTTGATTTCCTTGGAAGGATAAAAAATATTAAGTCTGTGATAAAAGATTCTATATTGCAGTCCAAACAGATGGGTCGTAGGGAGAACAAAAGTATTAATTTTGAGGGCAGAGTCCCTTTTGACCTTCTGTTGGTTCTTGTCAGGGACTACAAGCTTAGATCATATACATTAAATGCTGTGAGTTACCACTTCCTGCAAGAACAAAAGGAAGATGTTCATCATAGCATAATATCGGATTTACAAAATGAAAATGAGCAAACTCGTAGGAGATTGGCTATGTATTGTTTAAAGGATGCATATCTGCCATTGAAACTCCTGAATAAACTAATGTGTATTATTAATTACATGGAGATGGCAAGAGTAACAGGAGTGCCTCTGTTGTGTCTGCTCACAAGGGGACAGCAAATTAAAGTTGTAAGTCAGCTACTTAGAAAAGCTAAAGATGCTGGGTACTTGATGCCAGCTTATCACGGTCAAGGTTCAGATGATCAATTCGAAGGAGCAACTGTAATTGAACCAAAAAAAGGCTACTATGCAGATCCAATTTCAACACTAGATTTTGCATCTTTATACCCAAGTATCATGATAGCTCATAACTTATGCTATACTACATTAGTACCCCCCAACATGCAGGCTTCATTAAACATAAATACCAATGACACAACTGTAACACCCTCTAAAAATATGTTTGTGAAGTCTACTATTAGAAAAGGTTTATTACCAGAAATTTTGGAATCATTACTGTCGGCAAGAAAGAAAGCTAAAGCTGACTTAAAAAAAGAAAAAGATCCATTTAAAAGGTCAGTCTTGGATGGACGGCAATTAGCTTTGAAAATCAGTGCTAACTCTGTGTATGGTTTTACTGGAGCACAGGTTGGTAAACTGCCATGTTTGGAAATATCTGGCAGTGTGACAGCTTATGGTCGCACTATGATTGAATTCACTAAATCAGAAGTTGAGAAAAAATATACAAAAGCTAATGGATACAAGGAAGATGCTGTTGTTATATATGGTGATACAGATTCAGTCATGGTAAAATTTGGAGTCAAGACCTTAGAAGAAAGCATGGAATTAGGAAGAGAAGCTGCAAATTTTGTAACAGAAAAATTTGTCAAGCCCATAAAACTAGAATTTGAAAAAGTGTATTATCCCTACTTATTGATCAATAAAAAGAGATATGCAGGTCTTTACTTCACCAAACCAGACAAGTATGATAAAATGGATTGTAAAGGTATTGAAACTGTCCGGCGAGATAACTCACCCCTGGTTTCAAATATGATGAACACATGCCTTCAAAAGCTACTTATAGATAGAGATCCAGATGGGGCAGTTAACTATGCTAAACAAATCATTTCCGATCTGCTCTGCAACCGCATTGATATATCACAACTTGTAATCACAAAGGAATTGACTAAAAACGATTACGCCGCCAAACAAGCTCATGTGGAATTAGCAAATAAAATGAAGAAGCGAGATCCAGGAACAGCACCCAAGCTTGGTGATAGAGTTCCTTATGTTATTTGCAGTGCTGCGAAAAATACTCCAGCTTATATGAAAGCAGAGGATCCCATTTACGTCTTAGAGAACAGTGTCCCCATAGATTTCAATTATTACATGGAGAATCAGTTGTCAAAACCGCTCTTGAGAATTTTCGAACCTATCCTGGGAGATAAAGCAGAGTCCTTGCTTTTGAAGGGTGAACATACCAGAACAAAGGCAATGGTTACATCTAAAGTAGGTGCTTTAGCTGCTTTTACAAAGAAAAAGGAAAAATGTATAGGATGTAAAACAATCATGCCAAATGATACTAAAAAAGCATTATGCAATCATTGTTTAGATAAAGAGGGACAATTGTATATTACTGAAATATTCAAACAGAGGCAGCTCCAAGAAAAGTTTTCAAGACTGTGGACTGAATGTCAAAGGTGTCAGGGAAGTTTACATGAAGAGGTCCTCTGCACAAATCGAGATTGTACTATCTTCTACATGAGGAAAAAAATGGGTATCGAATTAGACACTCAGGAAAAAAGGGTTTTAAGATTTGGTGAACCAACATGGTGATCATACACTTGCTAAAACTTTAAAATGTTAGGATGTTTTAAATCTTGTCTAATAAAAAAATATTCTTATATTATTTGTTATTTAGTTCCCTACAGACTGTACAGGAACACAACACAAAGACGATCGCTTTGCACAGCTGTAGACGAAATCGGTATTTCCCCGAATCCGCTAATTCCGCTATAGCAACTTGGCCTATTGTTTTAAGTCTAAGGACCTTAGAATGTTTGTACCTTAAACCGAAAGTCCAAATATTCTAACAAACAAAAAGCTATCAACCATTATGATGGTTGATAGCTTTTTGTTTATTATATCTTATGAGATATAAGTAATAAAAATACCAATGGAATGTGTAATTTTATTGCATAGTTGTCATTAAAAATGTAATCAATGTATGGTTACATTACACCTTATATTGTATGCTAAAAGTACAAAACCTGAGACAACATTGTAGTTAATAACTACTGAAAGCCGTTTCTATAGACCTTACAAATAACTAATTAGTAATTACATACACAAATTATAAGTGAAGATTATCTCTCCGATTTCGCAATAATAACATAGGTATTTACTACCTAATCCACAAAAGTTCAGCTAAAATCTATTCTTGATTTAGTCAAATGAGAAAAAAAAATCGTAGTTTTTAAGCGATCGAGATTTCGATTCATTTAGAGTTCTGTTTAACGAACCAAATATCATCTTTATATTATATATTTTTAATTTCTACTGTTGAATATAGACAATTAAAACATAAAAATATCACAGAAGTATTAATTGCGTAACTACTTTAAAAATAATGAATAAGTTTTTAAATTTAAACATATAATTAATCTTGTGAATAAATAAGGTATGTCCTTGTATTTGGTTTAAACAGTAAATTAATCTCGTGTCAGTATCGTGCTAATGAAAATTATAAAGTCAAGTGAATTCAGTTTAAAAAAATAAGGAATAATGAAAAAATATTACAAGACACATTCAATGACATCTAGATACTTTTTCGATTAATCAAGTTCTTTAACAACAGCTGTTGAATAAGTAAGCACTAAAGATTTCCACAAATTACTTTACAAATACAACAATTAATAATTGAATGTACATTTTTGTTTACGTAACTATTGTATTCATGTAATTACTGTTCAAAATTCACCTATTTTCTTGTGACAAGGACCTGCTTATATTTTGTTTGATCGGTTTATTAATAGATTGTGATTTACTATTTATTGGAACATTGGGAATAGGCATCTCAAATGGAGTTACCGTTGTGATGTTATTTGTTAGTTTCATAATGTCTTCAAGAGTCCTTATAAATGTGTCGCATGTGGCTGTGAGAAGACTTGACGCATCATCAATATTCTGAAAATGAAAAGCTTCATTGTAATACAAAGGTAATCACTTAAGTCAATTCTATTTATTTCAGATGTAGTTGCAGTCACAGAAAATAATTTTTATGTAGACTTTATTTTTACGTTCTTGGTGGGTTAAATCGCTTCACTGAAGTACAGATGCAGTGGTATATTAGTAATTTTAACCTGCTATTTTGACTATGCAAGTGACATGACATTCAATAAATGTATTTTACAGCAACAACAAGGTACCTATGTCCCTTATTTACTCGGAACATACTAGGTCAACCCTTTTTATTATCGAATTATTTTAGACACCTACAAAACTTAAGATAAATATAGGATAATTATAATTTAAATGATAGGAAGAAGAAGAAGGATAACTGCCGGTACCAAAGTCTGAGCAAGGATGCTCGAGTAGCTGTCCACAATGCGATATTGGTGGCTACTTTATTATATGGCAGCAAATCCTGGGTATGTCAAAGAGGAATCATGAAAATAGCATAAATGCAGTTGAGATGCGATCTCTACGAAAAATTGCGGCGTAACGATCTCAGATCAAATCCGCAATGAAGAGATTTGCAAAATTACTGGCTTGAACGAGGGTGTAATTGTAAAGATGAAGAAAGGCATATTACGTTGGTTTGGACATATAGAAAGGATGAGTGAAGAAAGATTGACGAAACAGATATACAAAGCGAAAGTGTGTGCAAGACGAGGCAGAGGAAGACGTTCACAACCTAGATCAAATCGATTGGACACTCAAAGACGGGCATGTCAAGAATACTCCATGAGCATTAGCATGCATGAATGTGGACGACGCGAAAAAGGCATGCAAGTCTAGAGAGAACTGCTATTCTCTCTGCCTACCCCATTAGGGACTCGACATGATGTATGTATGTATGTATGTATGTAATTTAAATTATATGTTTGTTACCTGAATCTCTGGGCCATCTTGAGCAGTAGCAGCGCTTCTCACTGCATGAACTTGCTGCATCATTAGATCACAGTAAAGTCTCAACTCTGACTTTTTGTGGCTCAATGAATTGGTATCTTCATATGTTGTAACTGAAATTTGGTGAAAAAAAAAACATTGACTGTCGTAAACTGCATATAGCAAGCACAACACTGTGATGGTAATTTAACCCAAGCGCTCAATATATGAGATTGTGATCTGTGAATATAGGTGGGCTCTAGGATCTCCTGATGCACCAGTGCCCTCATGCACTTTGCCTGAGCACATCCCAGGGATCCTAACTTCGCCCCTAGTACCCACGTTGTATTATCGGAAGCCCGAGCTACATCGAGCTCCCGCCAATACTTGGCCTGCGTTGTGTCGCTTCTAACGACAGGCAGTCGTAACGTAAGTCGTAAGGCAGACATAATTTAACCTCACTATATTTTTATATGTTTGTGGAACATAATGGAAAATTTCTCATGTTTATTACATCCTACAGACATATATAAGCATTAACTTCTCACTTAGAAATATATAATATATTCATCCTTGTTACTAGCAGCCCTCAAAATCTGCAGGTTCTAGATAGGCACTTTACCATTTCAATGTATATCTCTAGGTATGCATTGAATGTAGGTTGAGGGTGAAATGGCTCAAATTATCTCAGCCTATAACAAGCATATAGTTCGCCTAGTGGCCTATATAGGAAAAAATTGGAAGCACTTGTAATATCAGGATTATTGCTCAATTTCCAATCTTATATCTAAGGTAAATAACTAGTCTAGGTACAAATGGCAGTTAAGTTAGTAAACAGGAAATGCATGTGTTGGCCCCTTCCGCCAACACATGCATTTCCTGTTTAAGATATTCACCTTTCATATCCTGAATAGAATCCACGCAGGCCTTAGCACTGCCAAGTGCAACCAGCCATTTCTGTCTATCTTGTGGTGATGGAGCTCTCAGGTACATGTGCTGCTGTCCAGGGATAACCAAGTCAAGTCTTGTGTTGTCAATGCTATTCACTGAAATAATTAACCATATTTGTATCTTCAATATAAATTATCTGGGCTATTATCAAGTGCATATCCTAGCTATGTGAATGTTTCTATATAATATGTATTAACCTCCCATCTTTTTGTATGTATAAATAAATTAACAATATAATATCTTAGTAAATATTATTATAAACTAGTTGCCCCAGTCAGCTTCGCTTGGTTGAAAGAAATTTATTTCCTGAACACAATTGCAACACAACTAACTGTTAATCTGAACCGTTCTCGAAGTAAGCTCGTAAGCTGTTACCGCCGCCTATGTAATTTTCAACACTAGGGTATCACTGCGCGCGCGTTATGGGCTAAGTTTAGTTCTCTTCTCTTCAAATAAATTTTGGGTATCATCAACTACTTTACCGTGGTCTTACCATTTATCTGACAGACTGAAACTTTTACTGATCCCTTACATCCTTGGTTCACTTCCTCTTGCGATTTGTAATACGAAAGTATGCCATTTTCCAAGACAAACCATCTGGTTTGCCAACCTGCAATAGTGTGTTTGAACAATAAAGCTAATAAAACCAAATTTGATTGATATGAAAGAAACAATAGTTACCGTTCCAATAATTTGTCCATTTCCATAAAATACCCTCCATCTCTGGAAAGTGTATTTAATTGTTTTTGTTTACTTTTGATTATGCATTCGACAACAATTTTTAAATTTTCGATTTCGTCTTGTTGGATTTCAAATGTCAAGTCTTGACAATTCAAGTCAATCTTGTCAACAAACGTCAAGCCGATCCGACCAAAGACTACTGGACCGGACTGCCGAACAAAATCGGACCCAAGATATTCTTCATAGTTAGTTTTTTTTATTACACTTGTGTGGCAAAATATGCTTATGCCAAAGCTACTTATGCTAGGCGGTTACCGTCGCCTATGGACGCTTGCAATACCAGGGGAATCGCTCGCTGCGGTGGTAGAAGGTAGACGTAGGTACCAAGTCGAGTATTTCGTCTGAACATTCCCTGTTATACAAACGGTAGAACACACACAGGAAGGCAAGGTCTCTCAGACTCAGTGGCTGCAAACCTACATGGACCCAATGATGTAATAAATAAACCGCACTGCATAGACTTATTCAGGTTTTATGACTTTCAGAGCATAGCGGCAAATAATAAATATTAGTTTAGAGTTCCGAGAATATATAAGTTTTAGTTAGTCTTATCTTATAGATTTTAAAATAATAATCTCCTTAAATAAACTTAAACCCAAACTGTGTACTTAGATCCCGCTCCGGCCGCCGTACCGAGCAGACGTGTGCTCCCACCGCTCCCGCGCTCTGCGCCCGTTACGACCGGCAGAAGCCACACCCGCCGCTACGCAAATCGCCACGCGTTAGCTAGCCGCTACGCACCGCACGTGGTGATTGTTGGTCGCCTTTTTCAAGGCAACAACAATCACAATTCTTGTTTCTCGACAATAATATTTGTCCCCTTCTGGGAAAATCCACAGTTTCGTGGTCATTCGGTGGAAACCTAACGGTGCTAACGAAACCGAGTGGGGCGCTGCCCCGTTGCGCTCTTAGCCTTGCCCCTTCAGGGTAAGGCTACAAACGGACGGGACCAGGTTCACCGGCCTTGGGGTCTACCCTAGTCGCGCCTGGTTATCACCCACCGCCCACCCTACCTATCCCTTACCTCCTATCCTCCGGTGTTAGTTTGGGCACTGTCCACGGACTAGTGCTCTCTACACCGGAACAGTCAGGAACCCGCTGCACAATAAGACTGGCAGCGGGAATACAAGCTTAGGGCTCACACCATAGGCACACTCACCTCCCTGTCTACACCCGACAGGGAGGGTTCAGTACACACCCCCGGGTCAACCCCCCGGGGATCGGTCTCCTAACGTTTAAGTCACCAGGGGTTTCTTTACGTGTTTCTTCCCCTGGGCGACCGCGCCCCGAAACACATTTCCCTTACCGCCTTGCCCTCCCACGTCTGCATCCACCATGTCCACAAGTGTGGACCCCCAAGCCTCACTGGCATTCCTCGCGCAGCTCTTAGAAGCCGTGCCCACCCTCCGACGTCAATTTGACGCATTCACCCGCGATGTAAACGCGGGTACTTCCACTGCCGACGCAACAGCAGTGCTCGATAAGAGCACTATCATTGACGTCACCAATGAGACCAACAAGTCTCAAGACTCCCCCCTGTCCCCCGACTCTGTCATCGTAGACTCCGAAATGGAGTCACTACATTCTGAGTCGTCCGAGGGCTCCTCGGACGAATTCACGCCCGTCACGGGCTCCAAGAAGCGCGCCAGACGCGCTAAAAAGAAGGAGGCCTCAACCTCACCTTCCCCCCCGACTAAAGCCCCTAAAACCGTGCCCGTGCCCTCCGCACAGTCCTCCCCGACAGCCCCCTCCCCGGCACCCCCTTCCCCCGTCCCCCTCGCCTCTCCGGAAGCCGAAGCCACTCAGGCTAGCCGGCTCTCCCCCGTCCCGCGACCTACGCGGCCCTCCTCGACAAAGGAGCGCTCGTGCCCCCCAGTATTCGTCCACACTAAGTCCAAGTGGACGGAAATCTCCGGTTGGTGTAAAACCAACCGAATCACCTTCACTCGTGCCACGGCCACAGCCGAAGGCATTAAGGTGCACCTCCCAAACTCTACCGAGTTCCGAGCTTTTACAAAGCTCCTGCAGGCCAGAAGTGTGGAATACCACACTTATGATCTGCCGGAGGACCGTTCACTCCGGGTCGTCATCCGCGGCGTCCCACGCGAAATCGATACCGAGTCGATCAAAGATGATTTGAAGGCTCAGAATGTCGCAGTAAAGGAGGTGCACCGCATGCACCGTCAAAATGCCGGAGAGGCATTTAACATGGTTCTCGCCATCTGCGAGAACACCCCCGACGGCAAAGCCGTCTTTAAGATAAAAACCTTATGCCACCTGTCTGGCATAAGGGTTGAAACCCCCCACAAGGGCGGCCCTATAGGGCAGTGCCACAACTGCCAATTATACGGGCACGCTTCGCGTAACTGCAACGCGAAACCCAGGTGCGTCAAGTGCCTGGGTGACCATGGGACGAGCGACTGCTCGCGCCCTAAGGACCGCACACTCGCCGACTCACCCCCTAGTTGCGTACTATGCCGCCAGGAAGGCCACCCGGCCAATTACAGGGGCTGTCCCAAAGCCCCCAAACCAAGACCGGTCGTGGTCAAGAGGGCAGCGGCCCGCGAATGGCGTAACGCCCCCCCCGCGCAACCCGCTCCACCTCGACCTTCCCCGTGGAGGGCCCTCCCTCCGAGGGACTTCCCGCCCCTCCCACAAGCGCCCCCCTCCGTGCCTACAGCGGCCCCGAGCCAGCATACTCCACCTCTGCTGTCGCTCCCCACCGCCAAACCTCAGCAGCCCCAACCTCAGGCTGCTACACCCCCGCGTAGACCCCAGGTGGTCCAACCCACTTCCTCCCCTTCCGAAACCTCCGCCAACATGGCATTCCTGGCGGACCTTTTCTCCACCGTCAACCTCACAAGGGTTAACGAGATGGCACGAAGCCTCAGGGCCGTCCGAAAGGACCCTCTGGCCCTCCTCAAGGTGCTCGGCGACTACGCCGATGTATCAGAGTCCCTGGCTACCTTCTCGTCCAACCAATAATGGACTCAAACGTAAACAGCAGAGTCAAACCCCGATCGCTTTCAATTGGCTACTTTAATGCCAACGGCATTCACAGCCAAAAGGAAGAGATCGCCGCGTTCCTCCGCGACAACAATATCGACGTTTTCTTAGTGCAGGAAACCTTCTTGAAACCATCACACCGAGATCCTAGAATTGCAAACTACTGCGTAGTACGCAATGATAGATCTCGATCCGCCCTCGGCGGTACTTTGATCTATTACAAGAGGTCCCTGCACTGTATCCCAATCCAACCACCAACCCTCTCCCACATAGAGACCTCGATCTGTCGATTAGGAATGACCGGCCATCAGCCGATCACGATAGTCTCTGCATACTGTTCCCCTGTTAACTCGACGGCCGATATCAAAGCTGATATTAAAGCCCTCATCAATCTCAGTAGCTCAGTTATTATCGCGGGTGACCTGAATGCCAAGAGCGATGCTTGGAACAGCCACTCACGAAATAACAGAGGACGCCAATTGGAGGACCTCAGCGGGCTCCTCCAATTCGACGTCATTGCGCCTATGCACCCCACCCACTACCCTGAGAATATCAACCACCGACCGGACGTACTAGACATTGCGATCCTCAAGAATGTAAACCTCCGTTTGCACTCGTTGAGGTCGCACGACGAATTAGATTCTGACCACCGACCTGTGACCTTAGCGCTCTCCCCCCGACTAGGCCCCCCGGACGCAGGTCAGTCCCCGCCTCAGAAAAAGATAACAGACTGGAGAAAACTGGAGGAACTCCTCAAGTCCTCTTCATCTGTCCACTTAGATAGTATCCCGCCCCTCATAGAGTCGGCAGCCGACACTCAAAAGGCGGTCGATTCCCTCACAGCTCACGTACAGTCAGCCGTGGACGCCTGTTCACGACAAGTTCCGGTGATGGAAGACCATCGCTGGAAACTTCCCGACGACGTGCGAGAACTAGTGACGGAAAAGAACGCCGCCCTCCGAGCTCATAGAGCTCACCCGACTGAAGCGAACCGCACCTTTATGAGGTCACTCCAGCGCAAGCTGAGATACCGCATGAAAGACCTGAGAGACGCTCGCTGGAACAAGTTCCTAGGGGAACTTGAACCGAGTCACTTGGCCTTCTGGCATCTCCAGCGGAAACTTAAATCAGACAAAATCTCGTCCATGCCTCCACTCACTCGTCCAAATCAAGGGCCCGCCTTTGACGACGACGAGAAGTCCGAGTGCCTGGCCGACAGTCTCGAGGCTCAATGTACGCCCATTACCTTGCCGGTAGATTCGCGCCATCTCAATAAGGTGGATGCCGAGGTCGAAAGCAAACTATCTCTCCCACCCTCTGAAGACCCAGACCACCCCATCACCCCAATCACGGTCGACGAAGTCCGGAAAGTGATCAAGGATCTCCACCCCAGGAAAGCCCCAGGTCCCGACGGGATCGCTAATAGAGTTATCAAACTCTTCTCCCCTTATCTCATAGTTTTGCTCACTGCCATCTTCAATGCCGCACTGAGCAACAACTTTTTCCCCCAATCCTGGAAAAGTGCAACAGTCATAGGTATTCCCAAGCCAGGGAAACCTAAGACCGAAGCTTCCAGTTATCGCCCCATCAGTCTCCTCAATGTCCTTGGCAAGATTTACGAGAGACTTATTTACAATAGATTAAAGAGTTTTGCAGACTCTAAGAAAGTCATACCTGACCAACAGTTCGGTTTTCGAACCAAACATTCCTGTGTCCAACAAGTCCACCGTATTGTGGAAGACGTCAGTAGCGGCTTCCAATTCGGTTTTACCACGGGTATGCTCCTCTTCGACGTGGCGAAGGCATTCGACAAGGTCTGGCACGACGGCTTGATATACAAGCTGTACCAGTTGGGCGTGCCGGACCGTCTAGTACGCATAGTACGGGACTTTTTGTCGAACCGCTCCTTCCGCTACAGAGTCGAGGGCACACTCTCTTCCCCCCATCCCATACGAGCAGGAGTCCCGCAAGGCTCAGTGCTCTCGCCACTCCTATTCACGCTTTATACTAGCGACATTCCCCTCCATAGACGAGTTAAAAGCGCTCTATTCGCCGACGATACGGCTATCTACTACAAAGGTAGAACTCCCGAGGGAATTCACGACAACCTCCAATCCGCGGTCACAGCCCTGGGGCGGTGGTTCCGGAAATGGAGAATTGAAGTGAACCCGACCAAAAGCGCAGCCATTCTATTCTGGAAAGGCCTCGAACGCCCACGGGTAGCCCCCATCACCCTCTTCGGCAAACCCATTCCATGGGAAGAAAAAGCCAAATACCTGGGTGTGATCCTCGATCAACGCCTTTCTTTCCGTCACCACGTAAAGGCGGTACGCGCGCGAGCCGCCTTCGCGCTCGGTAGACTTCACAGCATGTTGAATGCGCGAAGTAAACTCTCATTGAAATCCAAGGTGAGGATTTACACGACGTGCATTCGACCAATCATGACATATGCGGGTGTAGTGTTCGCACACACTAGCAAGTCAACACTTAACCCCCTGCAAGTGCTCCAAAGCCGGTTTCTCCGGAGAGCCACAGGTGCCCCGTGGTACATGCGTAATAGTCAACTCCACGTTGACCTCAAAGTCCCCACTATAAAACAGTTTTTGAAAAAACTGTCCAAACGTCATTTCGATTCTGCTGTAAATCACCCCAACCCCCTCGTCGTATCGGCCGCCCGATACACTCCTTCCCTTATCTCGAAGATAAGGCGTCCAAGACACGCCGTCATCGAACCGGATGACGACATAACGGTCCTCCAGGACGCCCGACAAAAACATACCAACACTACACAAAACCGACCACTGTTCCGTCCTCGCCGACGAGGCTCGACGCGAATAAGCCGTAATGTTCCCCCCCGACCCCCGCCGCAAACGCTGGCCCACGCCGAGCCTGACGCGCAAATCCCGCCCCCAAATAATATTTAAATAAAATTACCAGTCCAGCCCAGCTCCCTTGCTCGCGATCCAGCAACGCCCTAAGCCGAGGTTCGTACCCCACAGGGGGTGCCCTTAGCTGTGTTGCTTAGTACTAAAGTGCCTGGCTGGAGGCCTAGGTCTCGCCATTGACCGGTTAAGTAGCAAAAGTTCCCGGAACTCACGCTACGAGAGACAATACAAAAAAAAAAAAAAAAAAAAAACTGTGTACTTAACTATGATATGCTGCTGGGACTATGGTAGGTCTGGGCGGGGTCTGAAGTTGTCAGCATTGATAGAATTTTAAAAAGTTTGTAGCATCACACCTGAACGAAGTCATAACTGAAATAAAATAAATGCTTATATTCCGATATACTCAAAATAGTTACAAAACACTTTTGCGTAAAATAAAATTACACTGATTGATTTTTAGTTGGTGCAACTGAAACTATTACTATGGATAAACACATTGTATTAGGGTTTATTGTATTTTTAATTTATTTAAAAACAGGTAGATATTACTTAAAATTAACTATAGGAATATTATATTTGATATTATGATTAATCTCCGTAATTTATTTTCAGTATGTGGTCTTGAATGCTACGTGTGTAAAAATCAAGAAGATAATACGGAGAAATGTGTCAAAACAATAAAGACATGCGAGTCTCATCACGATGTTTGTTTAACTCAAATAAAGTGGGGTAGCACGCCATACTGGTCGCAAGGGGCAATCAAGCAATACTATATATCAAAAGGATGTTCAAACAAAACTGAATGTGCAACATCAAGGTTGCGGTACATGCCTGTATGCACACACATTTGGTATCAAGACTGGGTCTGCTCGGACTGCTGCCTTGGAGACCGTTGTAATTATTATGTTATTGTAAGTATATTAGAAGCTTTTTGTTAGTTATTAACCATATATATAGAATGAAGGCAATGAAAAGAGTAGTAGAAAACAGTAGTTATAACAAATTCTCCACCATTTTTTATGCTGGATCAAGAGCAACTATATTGTTGCACCACAAGTACCTAATGCAGTTAGCAGGGTGACTAGAGCACCAGCTCTCTCTAGATTTGCAAAACTTTAACTTCATCCACATTTATCACCCTTAAACTGGCAAGCTTGTAGCTGCCAGTTTTTAGTATTCTAGTGACAAATGGTTTATTCATCCTCATGCCTTACTACAATGGTCCCACACACAACTTTCTGCCAGAGATATATTTTAGGTGCAATTGTAGCAGATGGCAAGTCCTTTGCCGCAGAACTATATAGTCTTTGAACTTCTTCTCAAACATGCAGGCTTCCTCCCAATGTTTTCCTTCACCTTTCAGTTCTAAGTTCAGAAAAACTCATTGGTACAGTCAAGATTTGAACTTGCAATCTTTGTGTTCCAGACAACTACTCAAAACACTCGGCTACCTGCTTTATTTGTAAACTTGAAATTATTATTATACTTCTACCAGGCTTCTGGGGACTAGCAATACATAAACATATCATCATGCCCTCACCTGGGGTACCCTGGTTTAAGCAGAGAGAGGAGAGTGTTAGTACTCTCTTGACTCACAAACCTCCTTTGCTTCATTCACATTTGCCTGCCTCTTCATACATGCTCATGTGTTTTGGGTACTAATAATACTTCTCTTAAATTTCAGAGCAGTGGAAAAACAACTAAACCTGTGCTCAGTGTACTGGCTGGAATAATGACTATAAAATTTTTGACATATTTTTTGTAAGGAAAGAAAATTTTAACACAACTTCTACAAAATTGTGTTAAAAGTTTTTACTTATCTATTATAGTTTTTATTACAAATTCATATCATTACTAAATTGTATGTACACATACACAAAATAAGATATGTATGTATTTTTATAATATTTGTTCTGTAAATAACAGAACTAGAGATTAAGTATTAATCAAATGAAATATCAAATTAAAGGCTGATGCAACTGTACAATACAACTGTGACAATAGAACTGTGACCGAACCTGATCATATGTATAAAAAAAGAATGAAAGTGCCTTGCCTAAACCCAGTAAAAATTATTAGTTTTTAAAATATTTTAAGATTATTTGTTCCGTCCATTTTATATCTTTTTATACTAATTTTAGTTGAAATGTACCTAATTACGACTTTGATCTGATTTTAAATGTATAATTATATATATAATACTAGTTGTCCCGCCCAGCTTCGCTTGGGAGAAAAAATTAAAGCCACGGACCCAGTGGCGCCACCTATCGGGTCCAATTGTGAATCTAAACCATTCCCGGATCCCCTTGAACACACACAAAAAATTTCATCAAAATCGGTCCAGTCGTTTAGGAGGAGTTCAGTCACATACACACGCACACAAGAAATATATATATTAAGATAATATATGAATATCAAGGTTCAAGTATTTTGATGAGATAATGTTAGGTTATTACTGGCAGCATTATTTACTTCATTACTTAGCAACTACTTATAAATCTATCTTTTAATGAAAAATAAAATATGACAAACATGTTACAGATATTTATTGTTTATTTAAATAAGTATAAAATGCAGATTTTTTTTGTAAGATCTTGTAACATTACAACCTAACAAGATAATTTTATCTTGTTAGGTTGTAAGAACTGACTATTATTGAATAAATATTTGTGAGCAAACTCTTAATGACAGATTATTTGGTAACCATTATAATGGGGCATAAAAAAATTACAAATGTCGAATGGGGAGTATATATAAATCTTACACAGTAGTTTTTAGAACTTTACATCATTACAATTACAAAGGATTACATTTATTTTGGGTTTCACTTATTACGTGTGTGTCTACACGTGAAGCAGCTGATAAGTTCTCAAACTTATAAGAATACCTAGTGCCCAACACACTTAAAACAAAAAACATATTTGGCTACTAAAGAATTAACGACATATTAATAGTATTAATACTCGGTAATATGATTATGAGTAATCGAAACCGACGCGCATGTATGAAGAGACTGATGAATGTGGACGAAGCGAAAGTGGTATGTAAGTCTAGAGAGAACTGGCGCTCTATACTCTGCCTACCCCGTAAGGGACTCTAACCGCCGGTTTCTGGTACAATTTTAGCACGATGAATTAGTCAACACTTTGTCACAATAACAATTTGTTAACAATCTGTCATCGAGCTTTGAGTTTCTAGAACGCAAATCATCGAAAAATTAACTAATCTACTGTTGACAGCCGAATTATTTTTTAAAGTATATCTATTTCCCTCTAGCTTATAGCTTCGTCTTTGTCTTGCAATGTCAAAGTATTCCCGCCGGGAGCTGAAGTTTCGTTAGTTGGACAAAAGTTTGATTTGTTGTTGTTTATCTTGTTTGTTTAGGTACTTCAGTTATCGATTGTTATCGAGTGTGATAAACAAGTGTAAAGAATATAAATAAATAAAGTGTAAATGTTAAAATGCCGCCGCTGTCGCGTAAAAATTACACAGAACGCGATCTATCTACTTATATTTTATTCTAATATTTATATTATATAATTTATAGTAATTCAACATATAGGTAGGTTCCCGACAGGGCTGATGATGATGATTTGAAACTTGCCAATTTCTAATATTTTTGCTATTATTAAAAGATTATTTCGATTTCTGTAACTTTACACACTTATGTCTTAGGGTTTGTCTAAAGAGATTCATATTAAAAAAATATCAGATTAAAAATCAATTAAAATTATATGAATAAAAATATAACCAATTCAAAACTAAAAATCAAAGGCAATGTTCTATTAATATTTCAACGTAAGGAATTAGGAAACCAAATAGCATTATTGATAGAAATTAAGTTTTATATTAATATTGCTATAAAAAACGAAAAATTAAAATCGATTATTTTGTAACATCCCTATATCCTATTAAATCCGCTTAGAAATTGGAGTTCAAATCGGAATACTTGCGTTAACACGTCGATAATTCCTCGATAATCTACAATTAAAAATTGTATGTCAACAATATGTTAACAAAGAGAAAATGCGTTCAGAAACTCAAAATGGCTCCAATCGGCAATTGATTTGGGATTTGACATACCGTTGACAAACTGCCAACAGTTTGTCAGTTGAAGCTTCTAGCAACCCAAACTACGTCTAATTAGAGATTAACAATCTGTCACGTAATTTGATGGATAGAAATGCGTACGAGAAACCGGCTGTAAGTGATGGTATGTATGTATGATTATAATTATCATAACTTAAAAAATAAAAATATCCCCACGCCTTCCCATAAGGGTCCCCGAAGGGATAGGCAGAGGTGTATACGTAATACCCACACACCCACTTTCCGCCAGAGATATACATTTTAGGTGCCAACGTGACAGATGCCGTGTCCATCGCCGTTACTCAAGCACGACTAAACATACGCCTTTGAATTGCTTCTCAGACGTATGCAGGTTTCTTTTCGATGTTTTCCTTCACTGTAAAGCTCGTGGTGTGACTAATCACTGTACTTAAGTTCAGAAAAACTCATTTGTACAGTCGTGATTCGAACTTCCGGTCTTGTGCCGCAGGCAACTATTCGAAACACTCGGCTACGGCTTATCATATCATTTAATAACCTAAAGTTTTTAATATATGTAGCTGTGATGGCCGAGTGGTCCGAGCGGGCGGCTGCAACATAGCATCAAGGAAAACATCGACTTTCTTCACAAGATGTATCATCTAGGGCCATTGTGGGCAAGCGTGAATTATAAACTATTAATATTTATTAAGAGTAAAGATTCCAAAAGTTAAGATGTTTTATTTTCCAATTAAATTATTCTATTTTTATTAAATTAAATTCGAAGTTTTGTTTTCATTTGTTTCATTCTTAATTCATTTTTGTATTTGTATATTTTTGTTCATTATTTATCTATACTGTATTTAAAAGGTGTATTAAAGACATGGAAGTATATTAAGAGTATGAGTAGACATAGACTATGAGTAGGGCGCTCCTTGGTGGATGGCACTATCTTTAGTCAAAAACAATTCAGCTCTTATTAAGATTAATTTTATAGGCTGTACATTATAAATAATATTAATATAATAGTATATATAAAAAAATAATAGGTCTTTAGCTATGCAATGAGAGATTCTATAACCAGCATTTACAGATTTTATTATCTGTCGATTGGCGCGCAATTCGAAATTAAAATAATGTATATTTGACAGATGTGTTATTTTAATTGCAAAATCAATTATTTGTTTTTAGATAGTTTTGTTTTTGTAAAATTGTGGTAGTATTTGGCGCCATGGCTAAACTAAAAATTCTTAATTTTCTCAATAAGATTCCTACCGAGAAATGTTTACAGCTGCGCTAACAAGGTGACATTAACGACTTGTACGACTTTTACTTGTACTGATGGACCAGTGTTGGACTTGAACTTTCCATTAAATAATAATAGTATTTGACTAGAACATCGCAGCTTCTTACCGAATGGCACAACAGTGACAGCAGATGTCTATTGCCAAGAATTACAAACAATTATTGAGAAGCACGTAATTAAAAAACCAAGATTGTTCTATCGCTCTTCCTCATTGCTTCTTCACGACAACGCATCTAAAGCATAAATAAACTGCCATCAAAATGGCAAAATATAATACAGTATAGTTTGGGTCCTTTTTTATTTTGATCATTTCATCAGAAACAAAATTTAAAAATTGAAAACAAATATAATTTCATAGGTAAAATATATTTAAGAGCTGACTCGTTTTAGAGCTATATAACACTATAGCCCAAAGATTACAATGTATACTGTAAACTATTGCCATAAAGTCTGCTTAGTAGTGCATCTAAAAATCTCTATCACTAGACAATAAAAAATAACAGTTTGCTATGAAATAAAAACTAGTAACACTGACAACTGCCAAGTCTGCCAAGCAAGTGCCAGCCAGCGCAGGCTCTTCCACTTGCCTGTAGAATCGAAATTTTTTAAATTAAGGAATATTCTGTATATACGTCGGAAAGCGTATTTAATCTCCATCCATGATGAATTCGAATACCCCTAGTGTATTTACATACAAGTGTTTAGGAACCCTGATCGTTTTGGTAAGCAATTTAAATACCGTAATAACAATCACGATATATAACCATGGTAAGGTTTGATTGTTGATTTTATGGTATATTAATTAAAGCAATTGCTGTTTAATTTGTTGGATTGTTGTGTTTCAGTTTTGCCACAGCTTTTACAATCCTACCGATAGCGGTGCAGTACAAATTACACAAAGTAATTTGGATATGGTGTTAGGTGAGTAATTTGTTGTCTCAAATTACTATTTAGTGGTTTAATAACATCTTGGCACTATATATGTATAAACACTTTCTAAAAGATTATAGCTATGATAAAGTACACCTCATTTATAGTCATAACTCAGGATTTGAAATGGTTTACCAAATGCATAACCCTAGCCTACTTATGAATAAAAACCATTGAATACAATTGATCGCCTTAGAAGTCGTAGTTCGTCAATAAAGTTGCCTTAACTTAATGTTATAAGCTAAATAAACAGTTAACTAGTGAATAACTTAACATTATCTTTGTTAGTTACCAGTTATTGAAATATATTAAAGAGATGTATTTTTTACATTGCTATTCTGTAATTCTAATGCTATAAGTGAATTCCATAAAAGCATTACTATATGAACATCAATTTTGTTTCGTCACCTGAGTCATCATTAGGTAATGATACTTAATATGAAAAGATTTTAAATGTTATTGATAAAATTACCTTATACATTATAATAAAAGTAAGTTACTTTCCATATTGGAATTCAGTAAACTGACTATGTGACGGTGTATGACTAGATTTCAATACATAAACTGAAAATTAAGGGTTTATACAAGTAGTTTTTGTTAGCTGTATCTACTTGATCAAATATATAAATAATATGCTTTATTAATATTATTACTTATCTCTAATAATAATAATATGAGCACTATAAAATGGCACTGGCAGTGCACAATGGAGTAACCAGCCTCTATAGGCAATGGTAAGCGCTTACCATTACTATACATAGCTACATCTAAAAAGAATAATATTGCATTTAATCAAAGCAATTAGTCTGACTATACACTTCACAAGTCAAGAAAATAATGATTTACAGTTAGCAGTTAAATAGAAAGTTGTCATGTTTAATTCTTTTTATTTTTAGCTTCCAATGAGGTTGTATTCATAAACTTTTATGCTGATTGGTGCAAATTCAGTAACATGCTTATGCCAATATTTGATGATGCATCTGATGAAGTGACCAAGGCAGGATATGACACTGGCAAAGTGGTGATGGGCAAAGTTGACTGTGACAAGGAAGGAGCCGTCGCCACGCGGTTCCACATAACTAAGTACCCAACATTAAAGCTCTTCCGTAATGGTCTTCCTGCTAAGAAGGAATATAGAGGTAACTGAAGTATAAATTTTTTCTCTATTAAAACGCTAGTTGTGCTCAGCGCAAATTTATTTAATTCATAGTTTTTTCTGGACCAAACATATTATATTAGTTAATCCAGTAAATAATCTTTGTGCCAAATTCATCCAATTCATTTTGGCTGTTCTGATGAGATTGAGTATCAAATGTCCTCACAAACTTTAGTATTTTTTTTTATTATTAGCTGTAGGATTTCCCATTCATATGCTTTATGAAATAATTTTCACTTCCAGGCCAAAGATCTGTTGAAGCCTTTGCTGAATTCATAAAGAAACAACTTACTGACTCAATTACTCAGTTTGGTGCACTGAATGAACTGCTTGAACTGAGTGAAGAGAAGAGGCATATTATTGGATACATGGACAGGAGGGACCAGCCAGAGTATGAGATTATGAGGAAGGTAGCTGCCAGCCTTAAGGACGAGTGTCTTTTCCATGTCGGCTTTGGTGATGCCTCAAAGCAAATGCACCCACCAGGTAACAGTAATATATTATATGATTCATATCACCACAAAACCACAATCATAATATGTCACATCAGTATAACTTCATATTTCTAAAAGTTCATAGACATTCATCAATATTTTTAAGTATGATGGCATTCCTTTCTTTACTTAATCATCACTGTATCAAGGCCACATTGTTAGTGATGAGTTATTGAAAGATGTGATGGTGAAAGCCCAGATTTTTTCTAAACTAATGGGTTGAGTAGGTATGTATTGTTTTCCTGTTACAATGTCATAAAATATTGAGATATTCAATGATTATTTACGATTTAGCTTTGTAAATATCTATGAAATACATACACCTGTCTGTTGCTTGACTTTAATTAAGTTATTTAAACAGACAAAGTTACAGATATAAAGCTAGATAAGATATTTGTCAGGTGTGTAGGCTTCATTCAACATGATTGTCTTATTGTATTGTAAGTTTTTCCCACATTGCATTTTATTATCAGTGGGATAATGTTTACAATTATCCTCTATTTTGTTTTGGCAAATGTCAATCAAAAAGTTTATTTGAATTAAATTTCGATTTAACCTTTTCAGGTCAACCCATCATTGTGTTTAGAGCAGACAAAAAGACCTCGACCGAGCCAGATGAGACATTCAAAGGTTCTCTTCTCAGTTTTGACGAAGTGAACAGTTGGGTGCAGGAGAAGTGTATTCCATTAGTACGAGAGATCACCTTTGAGAATGCTGAGGAGCTCACCGAGGAGGGTTTGCCATTCCTCATTCTGTTTCACAACCCATCTGACTCGGAGAGTGTGAAGAGATATAAGGAAATTGTCAGCCAAGAGTTGATATCGGAGAAACGTGAGTGGTTTTACCTTTTTTACAACAAGAGTGGCAAACAAGCATATAGCCTTCGTGATGGGCTCCTCCCGTAGTCTATTTACGATCTCAATAACGAAGTTTCACTTGCTAATCATTGCTTGAGCAAGTCTGTTTCCATCATGCTATGACTATTAGAAACCGAGCTTGCTTATTTTTATTAGAAATAAGATTGGAGTTCAGATCTTTAATCGATCGTTCAGATCAGTTCTCTCAGATCGTTAATTAAATGTAATAAAAATTGAAATATTTAATTACTACCATATGTTCTCTTTATGATTAAGATGTTGAGTTCGTGTTTGTAGCTCAAGGTTAACACGTCAGACTCATTATAATACACCTGAAATATCACAAAACTGTGAAGCATTTCGAGGTTGAGGTGATACAAATTTGATATCAATATCAGTACATTCAATATAATGTTATAGGTTTTATAAATTAAGCCATTTTCACTATTGTCCTTCTTAAAAATATTTTCAATTCATTGTGATGGATATTGCAAAGGTCACAAAATGAAGCATGATGTATGTAATATTTTTAGGTTATAAAGTAAATTTCAAGTAAAACTGTACCAATGAGCTTTCTGAACTTAAGTACAGTGATTAGTCCCACCACGAGCTTTACGGTGAAGGAAAACATCTAGAGGAAACCTGCATACGTCTGAGGAGAAATTCAAAAAGGCGTATGTAATAGTCGTGCTTGAGTAACGGCGATGGACTCGCCGTCTGTCACGTTGGCACCTAATATACCTCTGGCGGAAAGTGGGTGTGTGGGTATTACCTATACACCTCTGCCTACCCCTTGACCCTTGTGGGAAGGCGTGAGGATAATTATTTATCAAGTAAAACATCGCAAGTTTAAGACTAAATGGAATGAATCCAATAATATTATTATTTAGAGTATACAGTCATACTTGAATTTAAGTTTTTTAATATTGTTAAAAAAATACCATAATGCTTGCTTTCTCTTTATTCTTACGATAGTTGACAATTTTTTTTTATAAAGTCGAATATAAATAAATATTATATTACTATTTATAGAGAACGTTAACTTCCTAACTGCGGATGGCGTGCGTTTCGAGCACCCTTTGCATCACTTGGGCAAATCCCTGAAGGACCTACCGTTGATCGCTATCGACTCCTTTAGGCACATGTACCTGTTTCCTGACTATAAAGATATGGAGAAGCCTGGCAGACTAAAACAATTCCTTCAAGATCTTTATTCTGGAAAATTACACAGGTAATGTCGATTTATAATCTACATACTAACGCACACACACACACACTCATGCACACTCGGATATTCGAGAGTATAAAATATTTTTTTGTCAATTGTATTTGTTTGAGAGATATCTCTGATTACAAAGTTAAGTCTTCGAGTTCTAACAGAATCTCACATCTCTTTCTGGGGATTACTGTGAATGTTTGCGGTACAGTTTTACAGCTTCTGCAAACATTGCATCTACTTTGGTGGCTGGCTTTTGGACTAACGCCGGTGAGATCCCCGCCAGAATAATCATTTGGGTGTGTTGTTATTGTTTTATTTCCTTAATGATTAAACAAATAATTGACATTTGTCTGTGATTTAGATAAGTTTTATCGATTAACATCGTCGTAGCTATATATTAATTCGTATTACATATACTTGACCGATAATGATACGATATTTGATTATATTCGCATATCGCGGACATAAAGATACCATCTGCCACCGTAACAAGACTTGATTCAATATCACATTATCTCGCCATCCATATGACGCATCTACAATACATCATTACGGCGTTCGGCATGATAGCACGAGATAACATTCTTTATTTGTTTTATTTATTTATAAGTATGTATTTCTAACAAGGACCTACTTGACCTTAACTTGACTTTACATATCCATATTTTTTTCCCATTTATAGGGAATGACATTAGTTCTCAAGATCGCTATTATAGTTTCAATTCAAGGAACTAGGATTTTAATACAAAAGAGCGGCAAATAAGCATATGGCCTACCTGATGGGATGCGGTTACCGTAGCCTATTCACGCCCACGATACCGAAGTATCACTTGCGCGTTGTCATGTGTTAGGAGTGGAATGGGAAACCCGTTATGTCTTACATCTCCTAAATGAATAAGTTGTACGTTTCTGCGTCCTGAACATATAGGGTATATATTGAAATAGATATTGTGTCATTTTATTTCATTAATATTGACAAATTTAAACAATGTTAAACACACATTGTTAATAGAACAAAAATAATTGAATATAATATTAGATCTATTGAACTTTCTAGAAAGCGCTAAAAATGTTGATAGCATTTAATTAATAATAGTTTAAATTTGATCCTTATTTCTATTACGTTAGGGAGTTCCACTACGGACCCGAAACTGGTGCTAGCGAGCAGCCGTCCATCACGTCAGCACCTGAGTCAACCTTCAAAAAGCTGGCGCCTTCCAAAAACCGGTACACGCTTCTGAGGGACGAGTTATAAGCTTACTACGCCTAGGTAATACAATTTAGTATAAGACACTTTGCTAAATGATTGTATAAATGCGTTCATGTCGTTTTGTTAAATATGTATTCCTGTCACTAAATTTATAGCTTAAAATTTTGTTTGGTGTACGAATAATGTTGGAATTTTGTAAGTTCGGCGAACAAACTCGTGTTGAATTTGTAAAATCAGTGCTGATTTCACTTAGAATATTTAATTATTTACACAAAAGTGGTCACCGTTTAATCTTACTCAAAATATCAAGTAATAAATACTTAGTGAATAAAAATACGTTTAAGTATATTGTTTGGACTTTATATTATATACGTTTTTATAGAACCTTCACACTTGTATAGACTATTGTATAAATTGATAAATATCACGTTTAAAGTAATGAGTAGGCATCGGTTACATTAGCTTCGTGTGTGCGTCTGTTGTGTGTAGTGTTCGTAGCGAGAGAGGCTGTGAGGCCAAGCTTCTCAATTAAAATAAACTGCCCAGTTATTTGAATAATCTAGCTGTGCTCTGTGGTTGCATCCGCGCTAACTCTATATATATATTATACATATATAAGTATGATAACATTAGCTATCTGTCAGCGAATGTTCCATCAAAATCGGGCCAGCCGTTTCGGAGATTAGCCGGAACAATAGAAGATATACGAAAACAAAGTCGTATGCAATTAAATAGAAACTGCTATCTTGATGTAATATCAAATCAAATCAAAATCTTTTTATTTCACATAGGCCCAGGTGGCCACTTATAAAACGTCGAAAAAGAAGCAAGTACTTTTAATTTTAATTTATTAGTATAAATATGCTATTTTTTATATTAATATCGTTTAACTCTGCTATTTGAATCTATATGTAAAATTATTTACTATCTATCGTTCGGGGTTGTTCCAGAAATGGTCCTTTATAAATGAAACTACTGAATTACTTTGTAGATCGAAATAATTAATTTATGTTAATTTATGAATCTATTAGAAGTTCTCTTTTATTTTACTTAAAACTGTTACAAAATAACTAAGCCTTAATACAGTTTGCAATACGTTTTTTAAAAATATTTTTTTTTAATACAAATTGAATTCCAGACATGCCTTGGCATTTTTAAAGTAGTTATTACTTACAATTGAGGATTTCCTTGTGTTGGTTGTACAAATCGTATTTTCTCTGACGCGTGTTGTAATAAAACTTTCGACCCTTTACGATGTTTTTATTTCTAGCTTACCTTTATAAGTCGCCAGCGAAAAAAGCAGGTTCGTACTCTGACGACCTTGTACCATTGAGGTTACGGTGAAGGAAAAAGTCGTGATGAAACCTGCATACGATGGATGGGCTAAAAAAGAGCTATTAAATCGACAAGTCCAAAATGTATACCATAGTATATGTAGAGGGCTTCAATGTTGTGTTGCAGCACGCTGGCAAATGCTCCAAAAGGCACCAAGGTAGCTTGCAAGGATATAGCATTGAAGAGTAGGAAAACGTATACGCCGCGTCGCTACGCGTTGCTCATGGTAGTTACCTATAAGTTGGGTGCAAATGATCGGCTCCTCAAGCTCTAGACAAAAACCTTTAATATTGTCGTTTACGCTCTCTAATGTATGAAAATTTAAGTAATAAATAAAATGATTTTGTCTGAGTCACAGCACTGCCAACCGCAACACGCAAAAAGTATCAATCGCCCCAGAGAGGAACCGTATGATTTGCTGTTGATTTGAAGATTTTCTTGATAAGATATCTTGACTAAACTTCAAAGTTAAAAGTCAAGATACATTTTAATAAAAACTAAGTTATTATGAAACATAAGCTGTGCCCCACGATTTCACCCGCGACGAATTTTATTTTTATGTTTTTTCTGGAATAAAACATATTCTATGTGTTAATCCATATATAATCTGTTTCTGTGCCAAATTTCATCTATTTAAAATCTGTAGTCAAGTGGAAAACGAACAAACATCTTTAAAGATAGTGCCATTCACGAAGACGCGCCCCACCAATTTCTAGTCGAGGGGGTCACAGGATGCGGGGAGTTCAGGATCCACGGCATTCAGCGTGTACCGATTATTCCCCAACATAAGTGGAAGGTTGAAAACTTACATTATAATATAAGCTATATGGAAGAATAGTAAGGCGCTTCTTCGTAGATGGCACTATATATACACACTCACATTTATGATATTCGTAGGACCAATAGGATTCTACCTGAATAATGCAGGACGTATCTACCTTTGTGTATTAACCTCGTACAATCTAAAAAACCGTAAGGTGTTTTAAATTGATATGATGCATCACGGGAGCAATCAAGCAAAAGCAAATCCAAGCAAATATTAACGGGCCGAATATGGGTCGTATTCGGGTGTCAACAGTGCCTTCAAGGTAAGAGTTTAGGTCGGCAACACGCGAGAGAAATCTTTGGTGATGCAATCTAAAGTACATACCTATATTATATAGGTAAGCGCTTTATCATCAAAAGGACGGCACGCTTGTTATCCACCTTAAAATTTTTTTCCAGTGTCTAGACATGTGGTTCTGTCCACATTTAGCATTCAAGTGTATTCTAGTGCAAACGATAATTAAAGTCAAGCAACGCGGCTTGCGGTTGTTAGGTTGGTAATCGATACCATAATAAACCTATAAATAAGAAAGTTAATATAAATAAGGTTAGCTAAGTAACTTCGGAATGTCCGTCGTCCTATGTTGTGCAACGTCCTATGCAGTATACATTGTAATCTTTGGTCCTATGTCATAGTCAGGCAAGCATAAAAAAAATTCGCTGTCATTAAATGTGTCATAGGCATAATATCTGTCGGCACGGCTTGTTTTGTAAAACAAACTGGTCCCGAGATGTTTTTTTTTGATGTAGGCCAATTTCGGATGTCAATGCACAGACGAACAGTCTTTTGAGCGCCGCCGCGTCTCCATGGGGTGCCGACTTCGCAGATTCCTTTTCCTATGTCACATTTTTTTCGCTGTAGACCACTGGACTTTGCAACCATGTATTTCACGTTGTTGTTAGTAAGAGTCTTTGGATGTAATCAAGAGCCGCGGTGTGCTATTTGCATAGGTACCTGTTACTTTGCATTTAGTAGGTATTAAAACATTAAACTTATCGAATAATAGCTGTGCCTAAAATTTTAAAAAATAATTGTTGTTTTTAAAATAAAATTAGCCGCTCGTTATTACATTAGCTATGCCATGCCTTTGAAAGTCATGTCGAAATCCGTCCAGCCATTGCTGGACTAAACAAACAGACAGACAGACAGCAAAAAAAAATTTACTAAAAGACGCGTAGTACCTATATACCTACATATATAAGGATCCTTTTTTTTTCTTACAAGTTGTAATTGTATTTTTTTTCTGTAACGAAAAAGCAACATCAATAGGCAATAGTATCTACATACATACATATCATTACGCCGATTGCATTACGGAGTAGAAGCTTTGTCCACATTCATCAGTATCTTAATACATGCTCGCCGGTTTCGAGAACTCTAGGCAATAGTGTCTTGTTATTTCTAATTCCTTCTAACAAGACTGAGCCACAGCAACGCAAGACTGGGTACAGTTAATAGCTAGGTAGGTATGACTCTAATACTATGTTAAATTGAATGCTACTTTGCAAAAGAAAAGATATAAACGACAACAGTTAAACTACCGAGTTACACAATGCAATGCGACACAGCTGACAATGGGAGATCGCTGGGAACCTGTGCTCATTGTGAACAGGTACCTACATGAAGTGATCTTGTTACAGATGGTGTCCCGACGTCACTCCTTTAGTCCCACACTTGAGCGAAGTTCCGATCAGATAGCATCAGCGTCCGTTTCCATTCAATAGCAATCTAAAACCCATCCGCGACTAAGTTACATCTCTACGTTACAAGGCTTTTGTTAATATAGATATCGAATTTCGTAAAAATGTGCACAAACAACAATGGGTTGCTTTTTACTCAATATATTTTTTACTTAAACATGATTATTATTGTGAAGTTATAACCTTGGTAACGAGATATTTCTAACTTGAACGAATATACTAATTACAAAGTACTTTATTACTTTCCGTTAAATAGTGAAGTATTTATATAATAGTTAAAGTACCTATTAATAAAAGGATTTTTTATCTATTGAACTTTGTTCCTAATCTATTGCAAGAAAAATATTATGTCTGTGCTTACATGAAAATGAGTTCCTATACAATTACTTAAATAGGATAACGCTACTGGGAACTGGGTATCTACCGACGTAATACCAACATCAAATACAAGATGGCGGAATCCTTAAAACTTACATACATAAATACAAAGTATAGTACATACCTGGTTGGTTTTCTCTAAAGTTTGATATAAGTACTTAGGTTTTGTCAAGACTGATATACATGATCGACTGCTTATTCTCGTAGCGTGGGTGCCGCTCTGGCTATTGCACTACAATGAGTGCAACCCGACACCGCGTCGGTACTTTGTACGCTAAGCTCCATTCACCGGCGCCCTGCCAAAAGACAGGAAGTGAAGGACCTCGTACGATACAACCAATTACCCGCCCACGATATAGGAAACCTGTAATTAGAGCAAAATATCCCAGCTTATGAACGGATATGAAATGATCCGAATAGAATCATGATTTTATTGAATGAGTTCGCAGATATGTGTGGGCTATGGTGGAAGGCTACTATCTTCATATGCCTGCCCACTAGAGTCGGCAAAAGATTACTGTAATACAAAATTTCATAATATAGTTAACGTAAAGTCTAACGCTAATGTTTGCCAAACCACATATGTATTGTCCCAGACTTTTAATTTGAAAAATAGCACATATTTAAGATCAAACCTGCGACATCTGCTTCTTAATATTAATTGAAAATACAAAAATAATGTTAGTAATGAGCTGATAACTTGACACTTATACCTATCTTTTGTCGGATTTAACAACCTATGCTACCTATGATTCCACTGTATCCAATCAGAAACAAATAGGTAATTTATATTATTTATTTTTTATACTATAGCCATTAACGTTATGCTATTTAAGCGCAAAATAGTTTCCATAAGATTTAAATGATAAGCCACAAAAAAACAATTTAAACTGTCTATTCTACGTTGAGTAGGTAAATACTCTACGTGACTTTCAAAGAGCTAGTTTTAGTTGATATATGAGCCGTGGTGGCCGAGTGGTTCGAGCAGTTGCCTGCGACGCAAAGGTCGCTAGTTCGAATCCCGACTGTACCAATGAGTTTTTCTGAACTTAAGTACAGTGATTATTCACACCACGAGCTTTACGGTGAAGGAAAACATCGAGAGGAAACCTGCATACGTCTGAGAAGAAATTCAAAGGCGTATGTATAGTCTTGCTTGAGTAACGGCGATGGACTCGCCATCTGTCACGTTGGCACCTAATATACCTCTGGTAGAAAGTGGGTGTGTGGGTCCCCGAAGGGGTAGGCAGAGGTGTGTAGGTAATCCTCTGCCTACCCCTTCGGGGACCCTTGTGGGAAGGCGTGAGGATATATTATTATTATTATTATTATATATATTATATATATTATATATATATTATATGATATATATAGTTTTAGTTCGTTGTAATGGTATTAAAATATTTATCTCAAGTAAACTACTCAAAATGCAAATTTCAACTGTTTTTTCCAGCTTATATTATTCCACTGTAGGGCAAAGGTCACTAACCTACACCTTATCATTTTAAGGGCGGAATACGTAAATGCTATATTTACAATATTATCCATCGATGTCCTTGCCTGATAAAAAAAAGTCAAACTTCTCTTCACGCCATGTAAGTGTCTTGGCCGTCATAAAGGAACATTTTTTGGTTCGTTCGTCACACAAAAAAGCATTCAAGATTTATGGACGATCATAGCGCATTAGTAGCCGGTATTGTCCACTGCATGTGGGCTTTGTACCGACCGACGTCGCTCGAACGGTAGCTAGTTCGAGCTTCCAGTACGAAGCCTGTTGTTCTTGGGTGTCGTAAACATGTCGACAGGTTAGCGCTTTGAAAAAGTACTGAACAAACGGGGCTTTTTACTGCATCACAGTAGCGTTCTTCGCAGAAAGTTTGTGATGATGACTTGTACTTTGGACATATTTTTTTTTGTTTTATTTCCTTTCATTGGAGCCTTGGAAATTTGTCTGACCATTACAAGTCGTAAACTACATATCATTCGGGCATGGTTCGTAGGGAATTTAATTACTTGATAAGGGAACCGATTGTAGCTATATAGGTAAATGATTATGTACCTACCTACAAATGTTATTTATATAAAAGTCGTACGCGTACCAGGATAATTAAATAGCTATGTATCTTCTAAGTGCAATTTATTGAATATATTATCGTGGGCCAATCTTATTATCAGGTCATTATATCACGAATATCAATGCCTATCTCACTTGATGTTGAATATTAAGGTGAAATGGATACTTTCAAAATTATTAGATAGCTTGGCTTAAATAAAAAATAACTAAACGAATTGAGTGAAAGAAGAAAAGGAAATGCATCCCTATGAGAGCGGCGTTTAGTAAAACAAAAGCATGGCGAACGATTTAACAAACTGCCATATTTTAACAACGTGTAATTAAAGGTTTGGCTCCGCTCGAATATGCATAAATCATACGTCTGCCGCGAACTGCCGACCGAAATAGAGAAAAAAATTAAATAAATTAAGCGACTGGGATACGAAACGGAATAAATCTTGCCTTTTCAAAATTGGAGAGCGACTTCTTCTCATGAGACTAGGCGTGGGTAATCAATGAACATAATAATTACATATCAATATAGGTAGTGCCCATGCCATGAAATTGAATTGACTCCAAGTGTTAGCATAGTGGCGATCATTGTCTTCCAGAAGATTGTTCTTCTTGAAGAATTGCTTTGAGTGGTTATAAAATGTAGCACTGGAGTTTAAATTAATACCTGTATGATTGTTGAGGTAATGATAATACAGACTTTAAATAACACGAATCAAATTTCAATTTCGACGTCGTTTTTCTTACACCAACAATGCTTATTAAGTTTATATCTACTTGGATACCAGGTTTTATTATTATAAAATTATCGAATGTTAAAACCGGGGCAATAGCGATTAAGTTAAAAATAAACGTACGCTACCTAAGTATGTATATTCTTTGAAATATAAATAAATATATTAACAGCGAATAAAATACAATGTATAGGCAAACGTTCCCGCGTCGTAGACAAAGATGCTAGGTTGTGTGGGTGTGTGATTTCGTAAAAATACTACACTACTACTACCTATATGTATGTATTCAACCCCTTGCCTGATCAACATGCCCTTTTGCCCAACATGCCCATTGCCCTTGCCTCAACATGCCTGATGCTAACCTAATATTACTTTAAGGAGAAAGGGTAAGAATAAATCACGAAGATATATACAATACACAAGTAAATTATATACTTGTGTAGGTAAGTCCTACTCCTAGATTAGACTGCGCTAAACATAGGATTTACACTGATATTAAAACCTAGACGCGTCAGTATATCTGAATATGTAGCGCGAGTATCTCCTATAAATTATTAATAAAGTTTCTACACGGCTTAACAAACATTGTCAAGCCTGCGAATGTGAATAGCCTACTTCAAGTTCTTCGTATGGACCTATGTAAAAACCATACCTATTACCTAATCACCCACTCAACTAAGAAAACAATTGAATGAAGTTTACAAAGTCGATGTGTAAATATAATGTAAACATGACCTTTGTCGGTGTCTCGCTCTCACGGTTTTCCCATTCTCACAAGCTGGGTTGGTAAGCTCATAAGTCACGGGGAGCGGTGGGGTGGAGGCTGCGCCGGCGGGGCCTGGCGGGGTGCGCGGGGCGTGTGGGGTGCGCGCGCGCCGCCGGCGCGGGGCGAGGCGACAACCGCTTGTTACCTCTCCTTCAAGCCAGTTATTAAAAACGTCTCGGCGCGAGCGGTGTGCCGCCCTGTAATTATCCACTTGGAGCTTTTCGTCGCGCTACGTTGTCACCACTGACTCCGGAAATGCAATACGTGGATCCGCCCGCGCAACAGGTCCGTCCGCCCGCCTACACCCCTCGCTCGTTGCACTGTCTCGTTAATAATTAGTTGCCATGTTTTTAAAACAATATTTTGTCAACTTGTGACAAATTCAATCTGTAATTGCGAAGCTTTTTCAATTGAGTGTCTCCATTTGTGTTAATGTTGTATAGGTTTAACTGCTTGAACTATCCAAGGTTTAATATCCTCAAATAATTGTAGAATCACAAATACTTATTATTCCAGGAAGTTATAATTCAATATATACATAGAGATGTAGTTATTTTGTTTTGTTGTTTCAGATGATGAATATGATGACGGGATATGGCTGCGGGTACGGGCGTGGGGACACATTGTCTCCAGCCTCAGATCTGTCATCATGCAGCAGCGCCTCCTCGGGGGCATGGTGTGGTGCGCCCGCGTATCCGTATCCAGCACAGTACACCGCATACTGGCAGCCGGCTGCCGCCGCAGCCGCGGCGGAAGAAGCTCGTGAACTGCAGCGCCGCTGCGCCAAGTGCCGCTGCCCTAACTGTCTCACTGAGGCCGCCGGATTCGGACCCAACTACGGCAAGGACGGTGCCAAGCGGGAGCACGTATGCCACGTCCCCGGTTGCGGCAAAGTCTACGGAAAAACTTCTCATCTCAAAGCACACTTACGATGGCACACAGGCGAGCGGCCCTTTGTTTGCAACTGGCTGTTCTGTGGGAAGCGATTCACGCGCTCCGACGAATTGCAGCGACACTTGCGCACGCACACCGGGGAGAAGAGGTTCGCGTGTCAACTGTGCACAAAGCGATTCATGCGGTCTGATCACCTAGCGAAACATGTGAAAACTCACTCTAATGTTACGCGAAAAAATAAGAAGTCAAAAGAAGACGACAAAGAAGACACATCTAGTGAGAAACCAGAAGGCCCGAGGGTTGCTCCCTTTGAGGCTCCGCCGACCGCAGCAGCTACTGTGGGGAGTTCTAATTATGGGACTGTGCCGGTCGCGAGTGTTGCCTCAAAGGACATGTCTGTGAATTACGGTGCAGTAGCTCCCATGTCGAGTGGGTACGGCGGCGGCATGTACGGCGGTGGCGCGGTGTATGGCGGCTGGTGCGCGGAGGCACGGCCGGAGGCACTGTACCCGCGGCCGGCGCGGGACCCGCGCTTCTATCACCAGTACTCACCGCCGATCACCACCTATCAGTGCGCCGCTAAAGAAAACTACGCTGTATTTCAAGGACATTACAATTTGCAACCACCAGTGGCGCTTGGTCAGTAAAATATCTTTATGTTTATAAGAACTTAATTTTTACATATTGGTTTAACATGCGACTGGTATTATTGTGGGGAACTTTTGCTGGCAGAGGTTTGGGGATATCAAAGTTTGTTAAGGTAGTTAAGTTACCATAATATTGTAAATGTGATTTGTTGGAGTATTCATTGATTGTAATGTGCCTTTTTTGTAATTCGGTTATACATATATATGTTGTTTTATGATTATTACGATGCAAACAATAAATTGTGTATGCCATTATTTGGTCTACCTATGTAATTTTATTTTTTTCCGCCTTAATTGGTTTTATTCACACGACGAATATATTGCGTTACTTATTAAACTAAAAATAAGTATTTACAATATTGAAAAGTCTCAGTATAATTTCACACAAAATGATCTTCTCCCAAAGAAAGCATAGCTAATATTGGAACTTGACTACGATACTTACTTACATAGAAATAAATACATTAGACCTCAAAGATGGTATGTAGGCACCCTTAAATATACACATTTATCACACAAATACTTGCCCCAAGAAGGAATCGAAGGCAATATTAAGTTTTTCAACCTGAATCTCCGTTCTATTGGCCGTCATCGTTTTATCTTATCTATGACCTAGATAAATAACAAGCCATACACGGAACACATTTTATCAACTTTTACATACATGCATATTATCACTTCGAGTCCCTTATGGGGTGGGCAGAGAGGACAAGGAATAATCATAAAACCAATGCGACAACCTTAATCCCTTTGGTCGAATTGTACAGCTATTATTAAAAGTATAAGTAAAGTTTAATGAATACAATTGTAAGTATAAGTAAAGTTCAATTCCTAAAATATAAATACCTCAATAATACGGACGCTCAGTCTCACAACATTATGCTTTCACTTGATGCCTTAAAGCGTTTGTTCGTTGTTTGTAACACTATATAATTTCGATTTTAAACAAATTTAAACGATATCTATATATATATATATATATATATATATATGGTGGTATTACTCTATTTATTGTAGAATGATTGTATGGTATTTAAAGACGTCGCTATTGGAACACATGTATTTGTTTAAGAACTTACCTGAACAAACAAAATTATATGTATATGTCTGGTAAATACACAATTTTATTCAACATCATATCCGTAGTAAAAGCGTAGCCGTAGCCGTATCGTAGCGATTAGCTACGACACGGCTACGAAGTGATATGTAATTATGGAACTAAATTATATTCGTTTCAGGACAAATTATAACTTCGGCAGTCTGTTTCAAATTTAAGCCTCAAATGTGGGTATTTATGCTACGAGCATCTCGTACGTTGCTTATCCTATAATAAAGATAAATATTTATTTAGATTTAAGATCTATAAAAAATATCGCCTTAAAATATTGAACAAATCAACATTACGTTTTCTACGTAGACTGTGTAGGAATGTAGAAATAATTTAGCTTTGGAGTGAAGTTGAAGTTACTGCCTTAAATGTTTTGGTTGGAAAGTCACGCGTTAGTTAGTGGTAAGTTGTGCTTAGATACGGCCTCCCGTCACCAGATGGCGTTAGGTGTTGCGATGTCCGGCGCGCGGTGACGCGGCTGAGACCTAATTGCAAGCGGCTATTATCTGGGCGGCGCTCGGCGCGCATGGCGGCCGGTGCGAGCGGGATGCACTCGATAATACGTAAAACAAAACGAGGGAGTAATAATGGTAAAAAACGAGCAGCACGCAAATTATAGTGAGAAATGAGGCAGCCGGTAGCGGTGGGGGCCGCGTCGTGCGGTGGGGGCCGGCGCGCGGCAGTCGCGGTCGCTCGGCGCACGCAGACCGCCCGCGCCGCCTGCGCCGCGCCTCGCGAGTGTTGTGAGTGAGTGACATGCGCCACCACATCCGCCGACATGAGCGGCAAAGGCTCCTCCTCACCGGACCTGCTCATGAATGTGAGTCCTCCGCAACGCACCTAACCAACCATGCCTCTTGGACCTATAACAAACTACTCGCCTTACATCCAACAGCTGAACTGGTTCCAAGAAGTTACAATAATATCTGACATACGACTAACCTACTGATACTTTCAACCCAAAACTTTTCTTAGTAACAGAATATCCTTGATGTCTTTTTAAGGTGCACAGATTATAACGTCAATCAGACAGACAAACAAATGTAAAAAACAGTTAATATCATCTATTAAATGCTTGCATATTAAATGCAGTTATAAATGATCGTTCAGCGGAACGTTTCACGGTTAACATGGGTTAATTTTTAGAACAAACCTCGCTTGGAGTCGATGTGTCCATGAAATGGTTTCTTAGCGGAGGCACCCCCGGGTATTGTCGATTTAGCACGCACCATAAGCGGCGCATTATCCGCGATTGGGCCGAGTCCCCGGAGCCCTCGCCTCCATTACTATTCATGGCGGCCCGCGGGTCGAGTGGACCAGACCCATCGCCGGGAAATATACCGCTCTACTAACATTATGTGGAAAATTTCTTCAGATACTGTTGAATAGTAATTGGAGTTGCAAGTTGATCATGATTCATATATATTCACACAATGGTACATACTAACGCTAAAGTTATATAAAGGCAGACTAATAGGAGTAGATCGTATTGTTATTTGTTTCTATCCAAAAAAACGAAGGAACGGTAGGAAGCGAGCTTATTTTATGAAGCAATATACGTCAAATAAAGGTTATTGTTATTACCTGAAAATTAGCCATTAGTTTAGTTCCGAACATTACAGATCATAAAAGCATAGAAATGTTAATTCAATTACATAAAATCAAATAAATAAAGGTTGTGCTGGCGCTTACGGTCGGCGTGTCCAATCCTTAATGACACATAGAGCCTTCATCTATTTTCTACTCAATTTCCTTTTCATATTAGTTTAATCTAGAGGCAGGACTACTGGCGCCAAAAATTATGGCACGACGAGCGTGTCGGGCGCGGCTAATCTGTTTAGCGTCGTATTGTTGGCCGCTCGGCTCCTTTGTGTGGTGAAAAAGGAATAAATTTATGCGTTTCGGCCTCGTGTGTAAGTTTTTTGTGGGAATGTAATTAATAATTCGGCGGCAAAACTAACAGTGTTTTCGTTGTAGCGTCGGCCGCGTGATTGATGCGCCCTAGACGGCCACAATTAGGCTCGTAGGAATAAAAAGATGCGCTCTCTACATTAATTATTCTAGGCATAAAGGTTTTTGTAAACATTTCGTTAAACGAAAGTTGATGTACTCTTACTATGGACATAATAATTACATTGATACAATTTTAAGTATTGAAAACATTTGTAAACAAATACTGCTTTGGTTTTCTCCAAATGAATATTATGCGCGATAGCTTGAAAGTGTTTCCAAACGTGTTATACTGGAACAGTGACTGGCGGCGTGTAGGCGTACAGGCTTTCTTTCAACCTTCCTGCGAGTTCCAGACAAGTCACGGTGTAACTGTGTGCAGGCGCAGGCTCAGGTGTAACGAAATATTTATTGTATGAGGATGACATTCAAAATGAACGGCAATTGTTTATGTTGGAAGACTAGCAGAGCATAAATACAACCTGTATTGGTACATGCTTCCCGGATACAGGGTGATGACAAATTTACCAACCTTCGTGTCATGTTTAAGTGCTACGTGCAACGATACGTCGACGGATAGGTGACATGATATCGATAAGAGGATGCAAGCAATTGAGAACTGGTTGAGAGTATTATTTAGCGGCGGTGGTACGCGAATATACCGTTGGCGCGGCGGTGCTCGGCAGCCGTGCGGCAACATTTTAATTGACCACGCGATGTTGTGCTGCGTCTCGTCCAACTTTTTCTCCACTCCTCAAATTGCTCTAAAGTGCTTAATGAGCGATGCGTGCAATCGCTGTTTCCCTGTACGAGAGATTGCTCTTATTTTACATACATAAATAGTTCAGCTCGACGAACTAATGCCGATTCTTGGTACTGTAATTGCGTCTGTGACAGGCTTCCGTCGCCTTTCCAGAGGCTGGCGGTTTAACGCCAAACGCCAGCGTCGCCTAAATTATAGTTATTTTGCATTAATAGCGTACATATGGAGTGGTGCGTGCGCATGCAGTGCTAGCATCCATTGACATTTGCACAATATTAACTCTCCCACTCTTGCGACTGATATTGAAATGTTGTCATTAATACCCACCCAAATAATAATCCCAATTTGTTTTCCTTGTTGGTTGTATCTATATTTTATCGACTTGGAACAAAATAAGGTCTCTTACAAAATCAAAAACCAAGCCACCAGCTTTGCCGATGCTGCGGAGTTCGAATTTTGAAAAAGCTAAATGTAATTATACTGGCAGGTTTTTTAAATATTTTTTATAAGTAATAAGGTAAGTAGCCAAGGTGCCAGTGACACCTGTTTCGAACGTACTTTGTAATGGTTATTACACCATGTTTTATGATAATGTATTGGTTCTTGCAGAATTAAGTTTGCCGATGCTGTGGAGACAGATGTTCGAATTTTGAAAAAGCTTAATAATACTGGCAGGTTTTTTTATTAAAAAAAATTAAGGACCATACTGGCAGTGACATCTGTATCGAATGTAATGACTTGTACATGACGTTCTATGATAATGAATTTGTATTTGCCAATAGCATTATAATAAACCAACATATATGTTGTTAGGAGCAAGCTGCGAACAGGGTGTTATATTAACACCCAGTTATAACCCAGTAATGACTGGGATCATATTAACACTATTATATCATATTAATGGCAATGACATCATTGTTCGGCTACCAGTTAAAACAATAACTTAATTAGCAGTATTATTTGTATTAGCTGCACCCAGTTGAATGGCAATAGCTATGATCCCATAAGAATAAAAAATCTGAATAAAACCTATAGGTATCAAATTCCTATTTGAACTATTGAAGCGTGACGAACATTGTTATCCTTCCTCAGAAACGTTTGCGTTTGTTATAGTTATTAGCAGAAAATTTTATTTGAGTGATATTAATGATATAATGTTAAATATTTACTCAGTGTGGAGAAAACAATATATATATATAGGTACTAGCTGCCCCGCCCAGCTTCGCCCGGGTGAAAAAGTAAAATTTCCTGAAACATGATCGCTGCGCCACCTATTGGGTCCAATTGTGATGTAAGCTATCCTATCTTTTAAGTTGGATGAAACTGCACACGGTGTGCAAATTTCATTGGAATCGGTTAAGTAGTTTAGGAGTCCATTGAGGACAAACATTGTGACACGAGATTTATATATATTAAGATATGAGTTAGTTCACATAAGACACGGAAATTACGAATTAAGAATATGTAATGAAAGCATCTTCACGGCTTCCCAAATGTTTTGATACAGTGTTTCATGAAACATTTTAACTCGCGTACTTATTAAAAGGTACAAACATTTTGTCTAATGTAAAAGTGTTTTGATTGGTCCCCAAATTAAATAAAAACCAACCGTATCCATGATGCACTGTGTGTTCTTGAAACAATGGGAATGCGTGTTGAATGGACCAATCGCATCCAGTCGCGCTTTCATTGGAGAGGTCGGTGTCAACGGGAACAGGTCTGGGAAGCCGAGACAATTATCGTGTAATTTTATCAACAGACACAACTGGTTTTTATAATGAAAAAATGATGTATCTTAAATTTTTATAAAGTTACATTTGTGAGACATGTTGGCCCAGTAGTTTAAGTCACCAATATTGCTGGTTCAATCTCGCCTGTACCTTTTTTCCTGCTTCGTTATACACACCGCGACTTGTAAGTTAAACGTCGGGTATGAAGACCATAAGATTGCTTTTGGATGCTAACTAAAAAATTACAGAATATGGCTAAACTTCAATTAATAACAGTTACAGATAAATAACAGTAGGTATACTCTTAAGTTTAAGAAGAAGAATTTCTAAATTAGTCCTGATTAGGGTTTGTTGGATGACGCAAGATCTGAGCGATAATAGCAAAAATAATAGCTGCGTTATTGCCAATACCACGTATTCATTACATGAAGTTGTTTAAAATATTCCTCCCCGTGAGATCATCGATAAGTGTGATTCTGACATTTGTGCAGTTCGTGCGCATGCGCTGACAAAGTGTTCAACCAGTCACGAAACTCGAAAATATCCAATATTATAATAGTTCCTACTAACTACAAATAAAAATTATGGGGTTACATAATGCTGATATACCTAGAGGCAATGGTAACTAAAGTGCTGCATTCGATTCCTACTATTGTGACAGGTATTCAAACTTCGTGTGAATTAAAACTTCATGGTGAAGAGAGAGCTAGAGAACGGTGATTGGTACTACAAATCCATTTATAAATATATACATGCAAATATATCATGATGGTATTTTTTTATAAAGATTTAGATTGACATACAGCGCCATCTTGTGACATAAAAGGATATATTACATGGTGCACATGACATTTACAAAATTGACTGAAAGCATTAGACAAAGGACTTACGACATTCACTTATTGTCAGGTCAATATAGCCAGTCGGGACTTGAGGTTTGACTTCTTACTTACTTTATCTAATCTCGCCTGTGAATTCTGTAGGTTTCTTCGCGTGTTTTCTACATAGTTAATATTTTGACTAGCTAAATCACTATACTTAAGCTTAGTTTAATTAATTGGTACAGACAACTAGGATTTGAAAGCTGCAATCTTCAAATTAAACTTCTCGACTGTCATGTCTGTTAGAAATATTAATAAACGGCGTGACATTATGAGGATATGACGGAATATTGTTGTAAAGTATAAATATGTTCTTTTAATGTAACGTAACCTTAATTATTATAATTAGTATCTGGAAAAATTTATGTACTCTAACCAACCTTTGTATTCTTTTTTTAACGTCTGCAGCTGAAAAGCTTTTTACTTGGTATCTCTTTAGATAAATGGGGATAAATCTACATACGCTTGGGGTGATTCATTTCCGGAACAAGTCGCTTTGTCGCTGAGCATATTTCCGGAACAAGTAGCTTTGTCGCTGAGCATATTTTTTTGGGGAAAACGACACTATTTCCATAAAATGGCCGTTTGCTCGTGCGTTTGCAACAACAAGCACGTGGCCGTCATCTGAGCATGCGTCCGAATCTACAATGAATATTATTGTGATTTATCAGGTACTATTTGACGTTTGACATAGTTAAACGCTATCAACAAATGAAGTTAATAAAAGCTTGTCAAAAATCAGGTACATACTTAAGTTGAAAAACAAAATCATACCATGTATTTATCTACATACACATGTACAGCATAGATTTATACCTTTTTATTTACAATAACAACAATTAACAGCATATATAAAATATAACGTATACTAGCGTATGTATCTACATTCTAATTTGTAAGTGTGTGTCAAGCCGAGTTGATTTCATTTCAGCCAGTTACTCATTAGGAGTAAATTATTGATTTTAATTACCTATATCTCTAAGGTGGAAAGCGAAAACACTGTTCTCTCTGATGGTAAGTTTTTAATATCGCCAGTGGACTTTTGCAATACCCTGAAAGTAATGTGATCTGAATAAATAATAATCTCTCATTTTGCCTTCTTTTATTGTTACTGATACCCTCTGTTTGACCTTATGTGTATCTTTGTGTAAAAGCGTGAATATATGCACGACCAACTAGATTTAGCGTTCTACAATAAAAATAAATTACGTAGTATACAGTAAAGCTTGACAATGTTTATTAAGATCTCGCTACAATTAAAATAATGTTTTTCACGTGTAATATTATCATTTTATGTTCCAGTTGATGCGTTTTTATTGCGATACATTGTTTGAGATAGCCATCGGCGCTATCGGTGCGATCAAGTTGTGTTCCGACACCCGAGCCGCGCAGTCTCTGCGAGTTACACTGTTGCAAGCATTACACTTCATTATTGCAATATTGGCTGAAAATGGGATAGAAATATATAATATATATAATAATAAATAGAATAGGATAGAAATAAAGCATGCAGAAAATATTAAAACTACACCCACTTTCCGCCAGAGGTACCTATATTTTTAGGTGCCAAAGTGTCAGATGGCGAGTCCATCGCCCTTACTCAAGCACGATTACACATACGTATTTAGAATTTATTAGCAAGCACGTATGAAGGTTTCCTTTCGATTTTTTCCTCCAACGTAAAGCTATACTGGTTTCGTAATTGTATTGGTAAATGGTATTCGTAAGGCTTTAAGGTCTTGGTATTTAAGTTTATAAAATTCATTGGTACTGCAGGGATTCGAATTTATCATCTTTTTGTTGCAGGCAAACTCCAAAATTTGTCAATTATGATATTGAGATATACCTAACTACAAATATGAGATTTATGTAAAAAAAAATATCGTGAAGTTTGGTATTATATCGAATTAAAAAAATGTCGAGCGGATTTCAAGGATCTGACAGCCCTAGCGCCCTCGCAGCTAGAGCATGACCAAAACATTGGTACCCAGGCGGTCCCGACGCGCGTTTCCACGTCATTACGCACCGCGTATCGTTTCCGCACTTATACCTTGCTTTGACATTAATCTTGGCACTTTTTACCATCGCTCGTTTACTCTTTATTACTCGTTTCATTAGAAAACTGAGGCGTGAGAACATGTTAACCAGGGCATACTCGCAAAATTAGGTTATAACAATAATGTGGACAAAGATAGATAGGTATAACTATTACAAATAATGTGATATGACTTAACCTTCATTCACGTTCACATATCTTCAGGCCTTCTTTGAAGGGGTCAGCAGAGTTGTAATCATAATAATTTATTTAATTATCAGATAACTTAATCCATTTCTTGTTAGTAAACATAGGCTTATCAATTAGGTTAGTACAAATAATTAGATTAATAACACCTTATTTTCGCCATTTTTTAATTTAGGTGCCAATAGATAGTTAGCGATTTTTTTCAAGCACTACTATACGTTTTAAAATTTCTTCTCAAAGGTATGTATGCAGTTATTCACATTTTTTTCCCTTTAAAGCTCGTGGGTTATACAGTATTCAACCTTAATATGAAGTTAGTCTCCTTAGTTACTTTTCGAAACTGACGGGATAACGAGCGTTTATCTTAGTGAAGGACGACATAAAGGAGAGGACTATGATTGGACCTTGGCCATTGCCCGGTTATGTAGCACAAGTTCCTGGAACTCACACTACAAGAGATAACAAAAAAAAGTATTAAATGAGAGAAAAATAGAGGTCCCTTTCACACGTTGGTGAAATGGTTCGCATACGAGAAGCGCGCGCGCTGGCGCGTCACGCACTCACGCGCCGCGCCTCGAGCGCGACAATTATAATTTCGAATGCCGATCAACATGAAAATGGAGGACCATAAATTTATTAGACAAAGTGTCGGCTGGCTTGCCTCAGGCTTGAATTATACAAAACATGTCAAGAATTAACCATTACCGTACAAGAATATTTACGCGAATTAAAGTTGCGTAACCATCCGCAATTGGCTGAGAGCTGTAAAGGTTATCGAAACTATTCAAATATTTGTGAGAAGAAAAACTAGATTAATATATGTCAACTCGTATTTTATATAATACGTACAATAAGCATAACTTTTGCTTGCTTTGTATTAATTTTAATACATTCTACATTAAAAAAATTTACAATGTACTAAAAGGTTTCTATTGGTTGGGTATATTGAGTGAGCAGGTCACCACAAGATCGATATGCGTAATTTGTAGATACGCTTCTGATCCTAAACAGAGATATCGCGCCCACGTCTACCGCGAGGGCGAAGTTATAAAATGTAAATTTATTGCGCGATATTTTACATAAATTTCAAATCGGCCGTAATATGTCGGTGGCCTTACGTTATATCACGTAATTATGGTGCGCACAATTATTATAATTTTCTTATAATCAAGCTCATAAGGACGTGCGAAAAAACAATTTTATAGCGCTCCTCACACTGATTTATGGCTATTGTTAGTACTCAATTCAAAATTTATTACCAACTGTCAGAGACGCACGAATTATGAAAAAAACAAACGAAACTCAATGGCAAAACATAGCTTCGATTGTTTTAAGCATACAGTATAATTTTACAAAATGGGAATTTTACAAAACTTGCCATTTTTGTGCGGTGCGTTCAACTACTTAACAGACTAAATTTTATCTAAAGTGACATAATTTCGAACGGCGGTAGTTTATTAAGAAAGTTCACACATAGGCTAACTAATGTAATGTATTAAGTGGCGGGTAAATCCGCAGGGAACAGCTAGCAAGACAGTTAAAAAAATAATGATTTCACAAGTCGTGAAAAGGTAATTAAGCGGAGCAATTATACCAGAAACATCTGCATCGGCCACAAGTGGTCACGGAAATCCTCGGGCCGGCCACACATCTAATCAACGGTGATTCATCTAACGAAATACAAAAATTAATTATATACCATGTTCTTAAATCTTACCTGAAATCGTGCATTTAATTACCAACTACGTTATTATAATTTACTGTGGACACACCAAAAATATGATTTATGTGGTGTAGAAATATTTTTTTTTACTCTACTAAGTGGTAGTGGTAAACAAGCCCAAATGATATGTGCTTATCATAGTCTAGCTAGAGGTCCTAGCAATGCTAGATCTACTATTCATTGGTCTACGATCATAATCTTTAGTGACATAGACGTTATTATCATTGATATTCTGTAGAGTGGAGTTGATGTGCCTGCAGCACGATCCACGAACGGATACTGCCTGCGCACTACTGCTATTACTGCTCCAGACTCTAGCCCAGCAATTTACAGTAAAAATAAATAGAATCTTGTGAAATTTACTTGACTTATTAAAATATTTATAAGATAAGAGACTCGGCGGGATGATATGCATGTACGCAGAAATGGGTAGGTAGAGGTGTCTAGGTAGTACGCACACATCCAGTTTCCGCCAGAGATATATTTTAGGTGCCAACATGACAGATAGCGAGTCCATCGCCGTTACTCAAGTATGAATATAGGTACATACGCCTTGGAATTGCTTCTCAGACGTATGCTGGTCCCTGTGGAGGTTTTATTTCACGGTAATGCTCGCGGTGTGACTAATCACTGTACTTAAGATCAGAAAAACTCATCAGTATGGTACAGTCGGTATTCGAACTTGCGATCTTTGTGCCACAGGCAACAACTCCAACCACTAGGACACCATGGCTTCTATATAAAATATTTTTTAGATTGGCTGGATATTTATTATACTGGATAGATTCATTGCGAAAGTAGCTGTCTGACAGTAACCACCTAGATCGATTCGATCGACTCTCAGGGATACTCGAAAGTGAGCATCTATAAATGAAGAGACTGATGAATGTGGATGAAGCGAAAGAGGTATGAAAGAGAGGAGATGTATGAAAGAACTAGCGCTGTCTTCTTAACTCGTGAGGGATTGGGCGTGTTGGTACGTGTAGTCTATTTATATATCCACTTTTCAGTATCAATTACAAACTATCGGTTTCCGATTGAAGTTCTAAGATTTCCGAGCTCTCGCTTGGAACGCGTGAAAGTGGACACCTTTCATATAACTAGCTGCAATTAAATCAATGGGGTGTTATTATGTCCTTTGCCCCATTTGTTCGATACACGTGATTATAGAGTACGCGCCGTCTTTAAACTCAGCGTATATAATACGAAATACGGCTACGTGTTTCATGAAATTGTCCCTCCTTTTATGTAGGAGGTAACATAGGAACTTAATTGTGAAAAACTATTGAATTTTTTATCAAATAACACCTAAAATAAGCTTCACCGCCACACGAATGGTTTGTAATATGCTGTTAATTAAGACAGCTATTATACACGTAATTACTTAAGGTATAATATACCCAGATGTCTATTTACCTATTAATTACTATTTAAGGCAATGTGTTTGAGAAACAATAATTCAGAGTAGCTATTCAGAATAGGCGGTACAGTCTAAATTTATATTGTAACTCCAAGCCTAGTATAAGGGTCCCCAGAGGGGTATGTAGTAGTGTTTTCGAGTATTTTCGCGATTTTCGAGTATACATAATTGAACTGAAGTTCTGAAAAAACTTATTGGTAGACACCTACTTTGCCGGGGTTTGTAGCTCCTTTTTTGACTTTGCAAGGAATTACTTCATTCCAAAATAAATTTAAATATTAAGATTGTATTGCTGAATTTACCTACTCTAAAATTATTTAAACACAGAAAGGTAAATTTGCTGCGTTAATCGGATTAATAGGACGTGTTCACAAAATTTATGTTTGGAATTGGAAAATTTTAACAGGAGGAACGAAATTATTTCTGTCTCTCTCAAAGGTGCTTCTTATTTAGGTCACAATCCTGAGGGTCAAGTCTTTTAGACGCAGTTTCTTTTAACTAACTAAATTGGCTTGTCCTTTCCACAATGCTATCAATAAAACAAGATGTATCCATCACCTGAACGGAGTGGCAAGTGTTTCCGGCGCGCAGATAAATTGAATTCACTCGTCGCAGAGTCATCCCGGAGGTCTTTGCTCTTGACTTAATGTGACTTTTATTGCTTTCCACTTTCAGCTCCATTGTGCGCTCCCTTACAGCACAAACGTACGTTTCAGTCGGATTTCTTACAAAAGGTAGCGAACATTACTTATTTATGACCTTTTATTATTATTCCACCGAGATTCCCAGATGTTCTTTACGTGGTTAAAAAGTTATTTTCAAGTTGTTGGACGAAAACTGTGTAATTAGATGCTCAGTTTTGTTTTAATCACCATCGCCGTTTCTCAAATACGTAAGTAAGTATGCAGGTTTCCTCTCTATGTTTTCTTCCACCGTAAAGCTAGTGGTATGTTTAATCACTATTCAGAAAAACCCATTGGTGCAGTCGAGATTGGAACTTGCAAGCTTTGTGTTATAAGCGACTACTCGAATCAATCAATCAATCAGTCAGCAATGCGTTTAGCACTTATGATAATAATAATAATACCTTGGGACACTTCCACACAAATTCTTCTTGGCACGTTGCCTCGGGATACCGATTTGGGACAAATATTTTATCTGTAAGTAGTTAGTTGCAACTGTTCACTGTTAAATTAAATTATGTACATACATACATACAAGACTAAGCTACAAATATTCGTGTTCTACACACAAATATCTGCCCTCAGCGGGAGTCTCGCGACCCAGGTTTCGCAGTCAGGAGCTCTAACCTCTAGACCAGACGGCAGTCAAAAGATGATGAAGGTTTAGATCGCTTTTGGCAAAACAAAACAAACAGTAGTATTTGTTGTAATACCCTTTGTATTCGGAAGCAAATCAGCCATATGCTGTGACAAGCGTAATGGGCGCCAGCGGGCGGGAAATGACCACCGCCATTTATCATGCCGCCGCATATAGCGCGGTTTTTTCATTTTCTCTACTCCACGTTTGATAAAGGAGTCCTTACAACCCTCGCGATAAAGCCGTTAACGCCGTGTCCTTACTCTATACATTTTTTCGACAAACATGAGAAATGCAATATTTTACACAAAGGGGAGGTTGTGGTCGCGGTAATGATGAGCGAGTAATATTCTTCTTCCTGCCTGCATTAGGTAATGAACCGTAATTGGTTTATTAGAGCGCCTCTATAAATATTCTCAAGTGTGAAATTTATTTCACGGCTTTAATGATATCTGATATCCGGTTTTTGACTATTCACATTACTTAAATTTAACATTAACTGGAGGGCTGTTTGCGTTTTCTTATAACGTCCTTCTAGGGAACGAGTTCGTCAGATACAAGTCAGAACTACTTTACGTGACTTAGGTTTATTTTTCAGTTAGTCAAATGGTTTTCCTTCACCTCAAATCTCTTTGGGTAGATCATTAGGAATATTATTTTCCGAAACATGTTATAATTTATCCTCAAGCCTTCCCACAAGGGTCCCCGAAGTATTTCCCCGAATTTCTTCTCAGACGTATGCAGGTTTCCTTTCGATGTTTTCCTTTATCGTAAAGCTCGTGGTGTGAATAATCTCTGTACTTAAGTTCAGAATTACACGAACCGCTCGGCTCTTCTTTTTCGGCGATACGAAACGTTTTCTATTTTAACATTGAAATCCCTTGTTACGACGTAAGGTTACAGACTTACTCATAAGTAAGTCTGTAAATTTCATTAAATAACATACTTAAGTGGTATCATACATTCGGAAGCTTGGTCTAAATCATATATCTAGGCACTAAAAAGCAAATTCTACATTCAAATTAACGAATAATAAGCTATTATAGTCTCGTTTGTAGAATGCATGACTACATTGCGCGTTCCAGGACAAAGCCCCTTTGCAAACTGAGCTTCGGCATCGCATCGCGAGCGCGAATTAATTTTCGCCACAATTACCCGCTCGCGTTACTAATTGAGACATCAAAGACTCCGGCCGTCAGTCCCCGAGTCGTAGCTCTGCGTTATTTTATATTAAAATGCCTGCCAATTGAACGCTGCATTGTTTGGATTTTTTTTTAATACATAGCTCTCATATTATATACTGTTTATTATAATAAACAACTACCAAAATCGTACGAATGAAGAAACGCAGGAATGAGGATGAAGCGTAAGAGGTCTATAAGTTTACAGAGAACGGGCGCTTTACTCTTTGTTCCCACTCCACGAGGGATTCGGCCTAATTATATTTACGTATGTTTGTAACTATCTAGCTAGTGGCTTAAATACATGACATGCTAAAAGACATAATAATGATTTATAAAATTATTGTTTATTAAATGTCAGACGAAGGTGTCTTTTAAAATAATTCGAAATGAGGCTTGACTGTCATCGTGTATGTAGGTTTAGTGATATTGTAGCCATTAAGGTTTGCCTCCGGCGGCAAGGCACTCGCCGAGCTCGACCAACCGCAATATGGGGTCACCTGATAATGCCTGCGTAATTACGCCACCATTACAGTGCCTCATTCCATGTTCAAATACCGCACTCCTTGTTATGCGATCAAATGTCTCGGACGTGACTCGCAGGCCGCTACCGATACAAGACATTATCTAGATTCTAAATAAATTATTCAGAAACGCGACCAGCAGGCGCCTGCGTCATATAATTTACCTCTAGGGCAATACATATATGTACATATATCCAGTGCCCTAGAGGGAATTTATAAGGACTAGGTGGTATTCCATTATAAGTATACATTCATACGTACACTACACTTACTTCTGAAGAGTTGTTTACTTTTTACTTGTTACTGTATGTTGAATGATTAATATCGCACTTGAATAAAAGCATGAATGGCTCAGTGGCTCAGAAATTAAACATTGGCTAATAATGTTAGTTATATACTTAAGAGCTGTGGTGACAGAGTGGTTCGACGGATTAGCGTTGCGAGTTCGACTGGAGCAATGAATTTTCTGAACTTAAGTACAGTGATAGTCACTCGAAAATATTGAGCGGAAACCTACATACCTATCAGAAGCAATTCAAAACGTATGTGGGTACTACCTCACATCGGATCACTTCTTCCGCGGGATCCTTGTGGGAAGGCGTACAGATATAGGATATATTGAAAATATCTTATCTGTACATATATAAAATATACATACAATCAAAAGACAAATAGCACAAACGAGCTTGTGATCTCCTATTCGATATACTACCAATGCCGCAGTTCTGACCAGAAGATCGATAGATTGATCAAAGTATTGGTTAGATACCCATAGATTCCGTGAGCAACAGGGTAGCTTGAGAGCTACTTCCAAGGGCGGACAGTTCTCGAGATGACTGCGGTACAAGAGACCGGCCTCTTACGGTGCAATTGCTCAGCTTCGCCAGCGAATTGTGACCGTTGGGTTTGCCTGCAGTTAGTCACTAAACGCTACTGGAATATTGTGTAGTCCGTAGTCGAGTTCCCAGTTTGAAATGCGCAGTTGTCCAGACGAGTGAGATACATGCTAATTATGGGCAATTTTGAAAATCGTTCGCCGAGCTTTCGCACCACTTGCGGCTTCCTGCGTTCTCTCGTTCTCGGGAAAGCGTAAGCAAACAACCAACGCTAAAATGCACTATGCGTTGTTTGTTGTTATTTGTTTGCGGTTTTGTATATGTTTTCGTCTGCACGAATATCGTGTTTAATAGAAAATGTTATGTTTTATCCAGGTGTTTCTACCGGGGGCTCAGACTGGCTACCATTTAATAAAGGTATCATCGAGATATCGGAGGTTAGATAGTATGATGGCTAGTTGCGCAATGTCGGGCGCAGTTAGATCAAATTATCGACCGATCGGTGGCTTCTAGATTGCATCTCAATAATCCTTGTTCAATCGTCTCAGATTGCGCGCAAACTTGCGTCAAGCTACCATCCACTGTACATGTACCTACCTACGCCATCACAGATTGAGTTTGATGAAAATGAGTCAATATTTTTGTACTTAAAAAATATTCCACTTGGATGAGTTAGTCTGAGTCGTATAGTCCTTATAATACAACAGATGTAAAAAGGATATTAGGTATGCAGTTGTCGGGTGGCGATGTCTTCGAAAGTGCACAACGGTGACCGTCGGGACGCGGTAATTGATGACGTCGCGGGCAAGCGGTGTCCGCCCATTTTCCGTCAATTTTCGTCACTTGAGTGATGGTGGAGCGCACCGCCCCCGGCAGCCAGCCCCCGCGCGCGCCCCTCCCCCCTCCGTCGCCTGCTCACGGCACGCGCCGCGCTAAATTTAAATGGGATGAACTTGTAACGGGCGGCCGCCGCTAAGGAATGTGAACGGCATGATACGTTAATCATACATTTGTGACAGTTACACTCTGAAGTCTGCGCCAAGCTGACTCCAAAAAGTTTACATTGGCCTTTTCAGTCTGACCTGTCATGTTCCACAATTGTGCTGTTAATCATTGAAGAAATCTATTCCTCGAAACGTTTATTTCGATACTTGAATATAATCATTTTAATGCACGGGATGCAGCCGTAAACTCAAAATATGTTAATTTTTTTTTGTTTGTAGGTATATTATTTTGTGTATAGGCAGGAAACAGGAAAATTTACAGGACTAACTACTATGTACTATTTTTAAAAGTGTATGCGAATTGATAACCCATTGATCAGCAATTATTGATGCATTTGGCAGAACAAACTCTGTGATGAAAACGAAGTAGATAAGTATGTATTGCACGTATCATCCAAATTAAACATTAAATAAAGTAGGTATCTATATAACGCAGTGATGGTAATTGACTGGCTCCGTATTGAAGAGGGAGAGCTCTCGGAACTGTAGAGTCAGCGAGAAACAAAGTTGTACCTAATTCCCCGCAATGACAAAGGCCCGTGGGGACATAAATAAGCCTTGAGCACTTAATGAACACATAAACTGAAGAGAGGTAGCGACCCGGGCGGGAGAGCCCGGTTGCTATGACAACCCCACCTACAACTTAAGTAAGCAGATAATCAACTCTAACCAAAACAGCACTTTATAAGTTCATACACTACTTAGCCTTATTACCTTATATAACTAGTTTCTAACCATTGTATAACCAATTTCTAGACAAACTATAGTTATTATAAGCAACGAGTCGTGGTGGCCGAGTGTTTTGAGCTGTCATCTGCAAAGTGAAGGTAGCAAGCTGAAACCTCTGCGGTCTGTACCAATGAGTTGGTGCTATTTCGTACAATTATTTATCATAATATGAAGGAAACATTGGGAAATTGGGAGCCGTTTGGGAAGTAATTCAAAAACGTATACCCACTCTTCTCTCTGCCTACCCCTTGAGGGTCAACTTGATGATATCTGTCTTGATGGCACCTTAATATTTATTGGGTGACCCTTGCGGAAACACGTAAGGTTAAACAAAGATCAAAAGACCAACAGAGTCATCAAATCCAGCTGATACAAAAACGTGACGTCATCAAAATTAAAGTTTCTTAACATAATCTCGCCATTGATTTGTCTCAAACGTAATTGGTATAATATAGCAAAGTCAGCCTGACAAATATTTTAGCGGTAGAATTATAGAACTATCAGTGTTACTCATAAACGGGCCGGGGTCGACTCCGCAGATGAGTGGAGACATGCGATCTTATGTGGCACGTGCTGCTGTGTATCACGTCTATTATCTTGTCAGATGAAATATATTAAATATATATAAGTGTTGCTATTGTCTGAACGTAATTGCAGGCATTGACACTTCAAATACTCCAAATAAGTCAAGTAACTCGAGGCTATCGTCGATTAGCTACCATTAGTGGTTAAGATTGGCGTTTTTAGAAGTCAGAGGCCAAGACCTACTTAAAATTGAATGACCACTTGGCCACGTGGATGGCACGTTGGTATGACCACAGGTTCTGGGTTCCGTGTTGTTGCTCCGTGTTGAATGTTTTTTGCGGTAAATATTTCTTCGTAAGAGCCGTGGTTTGAGTAGTTGCTTGCACCACGAAGATTGCAAGTTCGAATCCCGACTGTACCTACCTACCAATGAGTTTTTCTGAACTTAAGTGCAGTGAGTTGTCCATCGTCGAAAGGAAACCTAATGAAAATGTATAGTCTGTTGCTTGAGTAACGACGACGGACTCGCCATTTGCCACGTTAGCACCTGAGATATATCGCTGGCGGAAAGTAGGTGTGTGGGTACTACCTATGCACCTCTGCCTACCCCTTCGGGAACACTTATGGGAAGGCACGACGACGTTCCACTATTACTCTATGTGTAGATCTAAGTCTATACTAGGTATATATGCATGCTGAACGTTCACGACGTTCGCAACGAACGCATTCGTTGCGAGAGTATTTCTGTGGTACCTTTTGTAGCCGTCACTGTGCTCAGTTGACAATACGTGATGTAATTTTCAAGCAAGTCCTTCCTTTTTTCAACCTTATTAGGTTGTGAATTAATAAAAGATATAGAAAGCAGAATAACAAGATATACATGGCGTCGAAAGATACACAAAATACCTTCTTTTGTTATAGATCATCAACGAAAACTCGTGTATCGTATAAGTATAAGTTGGTATAGAACTGGCGAAACAGTTGAATGAACAAATACGCGCTAATTAAAGTATGAATAATCTGTGTTGAAATGATGAATAGCTCGATTACGTACCCGGTAATTGCTTCTGATGGACGATTTCGTAAAAGTGCGGCAAGCTACGAGCGTGGCTATTCACTTGGTAATTATAAGCAAGTCAACAATTGCACGTTGTCAATGTAATTGAAGGTATCATAGCCTCTTTACATAAGTTCATTATATCAGTAGGCATCAGGCACAAAGCGGACGTTTAGAGTCGCGTGCAGTCTCGGTGATTTATGAACCTGCGCACTCGCAATCAGTACGAAAATCACTGGATAATGTATATTACTTACAATTTTTCGTCTTCAAATGCATAAATCGCACCTTTTAGTTATTGAATGATATTAGAAATAAATATTTTTGTTCTGGGAAAACATAAATATCTGAGTGTATATCCATTCGTTCGAGGGTTTTATTACCTTAAAATAAATCAACAGCTAAGTTCATATCATAGGTATTAATTGGCTACCAAAAATTTTACGTACAAAAAATTAATTGGCATAAGTTCCCACCTTTGTCTTATATCGCGCTTCAGTAATCCGTTGGATGTTAATAAAAAAAAAGGTTAGTTTTCATGTAGGTCGTAACATTTTAAATTATTGATATACTAACAGAATATAATGACGATTGATATTGTTTCAGCCGATAAGTGACGTCTCACTTATCATATACCCTATTTGAAATTACCTGGGCACATTGCTTCAATCACAGTTATATAGGCTTTGCACTGTTAAGAAGATGTTGTGTTTAAACGGAATAACATACCTAAGTATATGACGTCACGTGTGAGGCAATGGTATTGTCACTGTTTCTATCAGAATAATGACTTATATCTCATCGTACTAGATTATTGTACATTTGACAACGTTATATCTCACTTGAATAATTTATACGAAATACCTGCCACCAACTGCTATCGATTTATTTCCATCATATAACTTACCTGAGTAAGGCCACCAGGCACTTCTTAAGAGCTAAACCAACAATTATGATAGCAAAATTAACATATTAAGAAATCGATAATACACGCACATAGGTAATGACCAGTGGTCACAATGAAACTTAGCTAGTTTGCGCGTAAAGGGTCCTTAATCTACCCTTTACAACATACCCCTTAGGTCCCTTTACAACATATCTAAAGAGATTACACTATATGAGCTCAGGTACTTCGAATGATAAAGATAAGACTATTTGCTAGCCTGCAAACTTTCGAAACTCCATAGAATGTACCAAGTTTACCTACTTTGATTGAGAATTGAGACATTGGGCTTTGTATCGGGGTGTATAGATAAAAAAACGCAGAGGATAGTATATTTTGTAACAAAACCCAAAGCATAGCGTTTCTTGTAACTAACTGTGTCCAGTTTTAATTGCTTAATGTTACTGTGTATCAAGGTAATACCCTATCTCTAAGCTAAAATTCATCCAGTTCCATTCAGCCGTTCTGGCGTGATAGAGTACTTACACTTGCTCATTATGATCTTAGTAGGATAATCAGTAAGTTCATGCTACAAGTAGAATGTAGCCGCCATTCGCGCAGGCGCGCTTGAGAGACAAAGCGTGATATCACCGCGGGCCGGTTGACGCAAGTTGTAAATCGCGCGGGGGCGGAGCCCGATACGGCCGCGATAGCACCGTGATTTACCTACAAAATAATAAAGGAACGCATCCACAAATCGAATGCTCTTATCGATAATTAATTTCGTTACTCCCCACCCAATGTTAATTAACTCTGTGGGAATATATACAACGATACATGCATTTACCAAATGGATTGTTACGTACCTGTGTATTCTGCCTTACACTGTGTATTCTCCTTGACAGCGAGAATAAGCTGTACTTGAACACAGACCCGAACCGACGAAGCAAGTATGAACGACTAATGAAAGCGAGAGCTAGCTTTCTACTCTCTCTACTTGCCCATGAGGAATTCAGCGTCATGTGCAAACGAAGAATAAATTGGGTCTGTGTCAATACATACATATGTACATATGTGTCAACGCAGATTATTTTTGCCTGCGGTCCTTCACATAAAGTCACAGTCACTGGACTTTTTGATAAAACTGCTGATAATAAGTTTGGTGAGCGGCGTTGGTTGAGAAAAGTGCCGAAGTGGCGTCAAGGGTCGCGCAGAAGCGACGGCGCGGCGTCACGCTGCCTACACACGGCGGAAACGCTGCGTTCATGCATTATTCAAAAGCAAAGCCAAATACAAATAAATAGGCACGAAATAAATACAAACAGGCTGAATGAAGGCACGGCGGTGGGCGGGGCCGTGCGACATAAATATCGGCCGCGCTGTCATAAGAGCGGCGGATATCTGGCCGGGGCTATTTTGGACACGATACTTTACAGAGACGTGTCTCGTACACACTACATTTTGATGTGCCGCTATTACGTATATTGTCTGTAATGTATTGGAGCCGTGGTGACTTCGTGTTCCAAATAGTCAATTGCAATTTATAAATGTGCAGGTTCAAGTTTTCGGGAATGAGATTCTCTGATCAGAAAATTGTTCAGCTGTAGGTATCTACCTATGTTCATACAGTGTGTCAAACTAAGGTTTTAGTAATAATTGGACCCTGCGAGACAGCATAAGACAATCTTTCGCGTTATCTTCAATATCTACAGCAAATAAAGGATGCAATAATTATCTGCTTACCCCTTGACGAATTCATGTGAGTGATCTTGAGTCAAGTACCCTCTCGTGGGTAGTGCATACCTTATAAGCTTTATACATAAAAACATCTGACTAACGAAACGCGTATTTAGTAGGTAATTGTATCGGTAAAATTACACGGTCCTGATAATCAACGATCCCAGATCGCAAATAGAATGAATAATGTGCCGATAGTTGCTCTTTAATTTAACAAGATATTTTTTTTTCCATCACAGAAAAATATGCAATTATTCAATAAGCTGCACCTGCTTATGTCATAGGACGGCATCAAAGTAATTACGTATGCAATATTTATCTTGCGCATGCGTGATCGCGATATTTTCCTGTCAGGCGTGCGCGTCAATCGAGACTCGACGACTCTCCACTTAAATAACACGCAATTTATTGCCCAGAGACCACTTTAAATTATCATATAATAATTTTCAAACAATTATATCATAAAAGCCGTAATCACAAACTACGGTCCCATAGACATTGTGGTATTTTTTTAAACATACATAATATGCATAAATATTTTTATGTGAAGACGGTTGTTTGATATGCGAATACTTTTGCCAACAATTAAATTGTTGAAAAACTATAAAGTTTACCAAAAATGTCTCATTATTGCTCCTATAATAGAAAAAAATAAGTCAAAGCCAAGTCTTAGCGTGAATTTTGTAATTTCGATACTGAATTTTATCTTATTTCGTCACAAGAATTCCCAATACCTGTCTATATCTCAAATGCCTATTTAAGAGGCTAGGGCTAGTTATACTTGAAGCTGGAAAAGCAACCTTAATAATCAAATTAAGTACATTAATCCAACTGACGTTAAAGCATGAGCAAAAGTAATCTCGCTATTTTATGTAGCCTAATGGGATTTAATTGGCAGGTAATTTGTGGAACATAAAATTTTAATTGAAACCCGAGTTAATTTTAGTACAGGTTGAGAAAAAAGCACGACATCGCCCGCATGTCCGCTGCTCATAAATTGCACGAATCGCCATAAATTGCACAAAATCACCAATTACAAGGATAATGTCGGGAGCGATCATGCGCCGGCGCAGGCGAGATAACGCGCTCTTCGAATATGCCAAATTCGACTCAATCAACTACTCCTGTAAGCTTGAATAGGGCCTTCCAATAAACCATTATAATTATGTTCCTCTTATTACATCATCGAAATTAATTCGATGATATTCCTTAGGTCACGTGTCACGTAATAACAGGTGATATCTTAGAGGAAGTTTACGATTCAAACTTGTTTTTAATAATCTGGGGCCATACTATGAGTTGCTATTGCCATCATTATCAAATTTCAAGTACGTTATACATGTCGGTCCCTTTCACGATTTTTAATAATGGTATTAAGTAGCATTGTGAGCCTAAGAAGAACCCCGTAATTCACGCACTACCGGATGCAGGTATACATATGTATGTATAATGTATTTTCACGCCTGCCCAAGGGTCCCAAAGGAGCAGGCAGAGGTTAGGCAACACCATCTTCCTTGCTGCTTGGCGAGTCCGTCGCCGTTTCACAAACACAACAAACGTAAGTTTACTCACGACATTTACTTTCACCGTAGATCTCGTGGTGTGTACCAATCACGGGTGCAGGCGGGATCCAAATTTGGAATCTTTGAGTTCCAGACGACTATTCGAACCACTCGACTACCACGGCTTTATGAGATATTAAGATATCGCTGGAATGGGATGTACATTTCCAGTAAATTATATTATGAAAACAAGCAATGACAGCTGTAGTAATAGCAGTGAAAACTATCCACCGATTACAAGTAAGAGCAGGGTAATGATAAGTAATGTGGCGGAAAGCGTGATCTGTCGAGGACTCTGCAGCTCGGGTGCGCGGTGACGAGTAATGAACGGATCACGAGCGCCCTATTACCTACCTCGCAGCTGCCCTCTGTGTTCCCAAGACGCTAGGAATGGATTGTAGCTGATAACTTTGGTTCACTTATAAATATAGTAATTTCGTTGTATATTATTTATATATCGTTTCTTTTTATGTAGTTTTATCAAATTAATGTATACTATCTATATCTATATAATTCAAAGGTGACATAGTGATCTATCAACGCACAGCCCAAACCACTGGACGGATCGGGCTGAAATTTGGCATGCAGGTAGATGTTATGACGTAGGCATTCGCTAAGAAAGGATTTTGATTAATTCTACCCCCAATAGGGGATGAAAGGTTGTATGAAACTTTGTTAATTTTAAACCGATCGGGCTGAGACTTTGCATGCATAAAGCTACTATGATGTAGGCATCCCCTATACACACACACACACACACACACACACACACACACACACACACACACACACACACACACACACACACACACACACACACACACACACACACACATTAATAATAAATAAAAAAAATACTGCGCAGTCACTACCCCACGCGGACGAAGTCGCGGGCACAGTAGTTAATATTATAAAGAGGAAAGATTTGTATGTAAGTATGTTTGTAAGAAATTGGCTCAAAAAGTACTGGACTGATTATAAAAATTCTTTTACCATTTGAATGCTACATTATCACTGATTAATATAGGCTATTTTAATTGCAAGAAAAAAAAATGATGCATAATATTTAAAAAGTATATGTCCACCCGTGCGAAGCCGGGACGGGCCGCTAGTAAGAGTTATTATGAAATAGTAGATACTCATAAAGATCACCAAACATTATGCTCATCACACTAAAATAGATGCCGCAGGCGGTTCTCGCACCAGTGACCATTAGCACAGGAAATAGAGCCTATGGCAGGACCACCAACGTGTCACGAGAAAATGTAACTAACTTATGAGCTAAAACTCCAAAAATACCTAACTGGATGATAAGTTTTTCAATCAGATTTACATATTTTTATATTTATGAGAAGGCGGAGGAAGACCACGTTCCGACTACCTAAATCGAATCGATGGGAACGTCAAGAGTAAGGCGAAATGTGATGAAATTAAAATGATGAAAAACTGATGAATGTGGATGAAGCGAAAGAGGTATTTTAGTGTTGAAAGAACTGGCGCTTTACTCTCTCTGCTTATCCCGCGATGGTGTGCTATCGCGATGTTACATCAAAGGCGATTTTACTTACTTTGTCGTATTCATGAATGACCCGCATAAGCGTTGTATTAATCCGCTGTATTAAATACATAATGACGCCAATTTGGTTTTAAAGTTTTAGCACGAAAATCTCATCAACTCTGGAATAATATTGTCCTTTAAAACACGAATACCTCTGCGGACGGCATCGCCAGAAAGGGCGGTGTTATTATGTTGGTAAAACCAAATTCCCCGTAATGGCCTTATTATGTGGCGAAAATTGCTCGAGAGATTTTTTGTGTGGGGTAATATAAATGTATTTGTAATCGCTTTTAGAAATATTGCGAAGAAACGGGTCAGGAATTGACCGCCTGATTACCGAAACTTAATTTATTTTCATGTAGAAAAACATTAAAATTGTCCGCGCCGGCGTGGGAAGCGACCCTGTCGCCGACGGCATCTATTACGTCATTATTTTCTATATTAGATTCCGTATTAAATTGAAGATTAATAGAAAATCGATATGGATAATAGCGTTCATATCGAAGGTGCTCGATGTTTCATAAAGATTAGAGGGAAGCATTATTAATAAATTACCAGTTGGGCAATGTTGACGTATCACTTACGATGCAATTGGTCTCGAAATTCATACTACAGGTTTTGTTCAATCAATTTGTCTTGCCGCAAAGTGTATTAATTTTTAATATTTAAATTGAAGTTAGTAATATCTTACACGGTTCTCCATTGGAGTAAGCAAATTCTAGTAAATTTTCAAATCTCACGCATGTTAAAACCTGTTTCTAATGATATTAACAGATAGAAATTTACTTCACATTAACTTACATATGTATATACTCGTATGTATGTGTAAGTAAGACTTTACACACGTTCGAAAAGTATCAATTTTATATTATACTAGCTGTCCCGCCCAGCTTTGCCCGGGTGAAAAAGTTAAATTGCCCGTAACACGATCGCAGCGCCACCTATCGGGTCCAATTGTAAATCTAAACCATTCTCGAATCCACCTTAAGACACACAGAAAGGGATAGCTTCCCACGGGTGAAAAAGTTAAAATTCCTAAAACTCGATCGCAGCGCCACCTATCGGGTCCAATTTATAGCCTAGCCTATGTTACTCGGGGATAATGTAGCTTTCCAAAGGTGAAAGAATTTTTGAAATCGGTCCAGTAGTTTCCTATTCATTACAAACAAACAAACAAACAAATCTTTCCTCTTTATAATATTAGTATAGATGCACAACTTCTAAGCATTCACAGTATATATCTACGTGATTTCGAATTATGTAAGTAGGTACATATCTTGGCGCCTTCCAACAAGGATCCCCGAAGGTAGTACCTAGACACCCAATTTCCGCCAGAAGTATATTTTAAGTGCCAACGTGGCAGATGGCGAGTCCTTCGCCTATCGCCTTAACCCAAGCTTTACCATAGGTACTCTTTTGTATCTTAGGTATCTAGGTTTGTTTGGTAAGTATAATACACCACAGCTCTTAGATACTTGCATAATACATCTATTTATGCGTATGAAATCAGCAATCAATGACGATGTGTAGTAAAGCGTTTCGCGTCAATTGGCCCTAATAACGTCTGCGAATGTTAATGAATCGTTCGGTTGTGAGACGTGTCATAAAACGGGCCACTGGTTCGGGTGTCGCCGCCGCGGGGGGCCGACGGGGGCCTAATTGATTTGTGCCCCAGGCCACAATCAAAACAGATCGTATTTTATAAGATATATCCTCACTGAGAGGGCGAGGGTGCAAGTGCGTTGCTTGTTCTGTTGGACGGGGTAATCTACGATTTAACTATACCCGGTTTGATGCATTCTGGATTGAAAATAGGCAATGGTAAATGATGTTATCGTTTGCTAGCTGATCTAATCTGCCTAACAGACCCACGATTACCATTGATGACGTGTGGTGGTCTACGTCAATGTTACTCCAGATTGCTGTAGCGATATAACTTGTAAGTCTATATTTTTCTATCATTGTAGACATACTGGTTGGCAATATTTGATTTCCCATGCAATTTGCCAACTTGAAGATATAAAATATGCACAAAGATTAATCGATGAATTATTTTCATTGTAAAAATTTTATTATATATATAAATGCATTATACTGTAGTCTTTTGGATGTCTATTGTGATTTGTCATAGCAGTATCGATTCAATGAAACAGAACGGTTCAATGTACTTAAAAATTTAAATAGTAAAGCTACGCAATCACCACCAAAGCACTGTTGCAAATTGTAATGTGTTCAGTGATCAAACACAAGAAAATCAAATGATCATTTGATAAATAGAGCCCGAGGGAGCGAAATGCGGTCAAGTCACCCCATGCGATGGGAACCACTCCACTGTGTTATGGGAAATTATCGCCGAAGCGTTCTGCTACGCTTACTAATACTGCCTGTTTTGAATTGTATTAGCGGGTACAGGATATTAATGTCGGCCCAGTCACATGTAGTTTAAAATAGCAAACTTCGTTAACTTTGAAATATCATATTAAATTATATACTATTCTATATATTATATATTATTATAATATACAATCATAGTAAGTGTGCTCCAGTTGCATAGGGTTCGCTTTGTCAACATCACGTAATTCTTGATTTTCAACACAGTGTTCTATTTGTATATACCTACTGTGATTATATTGATTGTGTATTGATTATATTGAGTGTGTTATATTAATATATATAGAAAGATAAAAATAATATTTTAAAATAAAAGGAGTGCTTGAAAAGAAATAAAGCTTAGTACAGCAAATCCCTCGAGTTAAAGTTCTTCGTCTGTTTCGATTACAACGTCTATCATTGTCATATTTATAGTCATATCATATTCGTTCAAACATGTTCGTGATACAATTACTGCAGTCACATTATCATTTATACTCATTACATGACCTCTAGGGATTTCACGCTGAATAAAAGTTCAATTAATCTCATTTCGTAAGAGACATTTATGTCAGGGTTGATATGATATCAACTGACTTGTAAGCTAGCGAACTGTATTACGTGAAGAGAGGAGGGCATGTAGATCAGGCAGTAAATAGATCCAACATTAATCACCACTCGAATGATCCACCACGACGCGAGGGAGAGTTGGCGCAATAAATCTTGTGTCAACGGGCCGCAATGCAGTACAAACGAAGCACGCTGAAAAATTGCCCATTCGACCAAACATGCCGACGTGATTGCGAGTGATTGTGTATGGAATTTATGTTTGTATGCCAATGCCTGATCAAAGTGCAATGTAATAAACAATGATTTATTTATAAGACCTTCGCATACCCCATTGATTAACGCAGCAGTCGCCATTAGTCAACAAAGTATTTTTTCTTTATGAGACTGGTAATAGTCTATTTTATATAAACTATTACAGACAACTCTTCGGACATAAAATATGTGCAAACGTTGAGGATGTTTATCCATGGCCTTGAAACCTGATTTCAGACACTTTTTCTGAATTTTCCTAATGGTTTATTTCCTTCAGCGTAAATCTTATAGTGGAACGAATATGATAATAATGAATATTATATTGTTTATGTTCAAATTTAGGTATGGATTTACTGAATACAGACTTAATTTATATGAATTTGTTGCTGTTTGCAATTGATTACAAACTTTTGACCGTAGCAATAATATATGAAAAGAAAAGAAAAGGAAAAGAATGTATTAATTGGCATTTTACTTTATGTCGCAAGCAATATGCAAAACCGAACCAACTCGAATTTGAAAGGTACAGCCTCCAAGCACTCTCACAAGAGGACATGTTGTAAATATGTATAAGAAACACGATACGGGCTAGCGATGGCACGCGAGCTTTGAGGGCCTCGGGCCTCGGTCGCCCACGTACGGTCATTGTATGCAAATCGCGGGTCGCAGGTCGCATCAGCCGATACTGGTTGGACCCTTTTTTATCTGCTTATTGGTTCATTTTTGTGCCACATTGTGCATACTAAAGGTATGTATTACAAAATAATGTGTGGCAATATAGCTTAGCCCGCGGCTTCACCCAGTCTCTAATACAATGGCATACATACAGCAAACATTCACCATTAAAGTTGATCTATTTTAATATTATAATAAAACAGAGTTTGTTTGTTTGCTTGAAATGAATTTCGTGAATTTCTAATTAATTTACAATATATTTGATTTAGACAATTTCTAAATACTGTTGAAAGAATGTAAGAAAGGGGATGAGTAGGTACCTAGTTTCATAGATTGTGTTAGAAAATATTTCAATAAATGCTTTGCTCCAATTTGGCTGAGACTAAGCTTGGCTTTAGTTGCTACGCGTGTCGTAGAACTGGAGCTAAATTGCGAAATATAATAATGAATCAAATCGTACAAATACAAGACGTTAGATTTTAAACTGTTTCTATGGTACATGCCATGTTTTTTACACTGCTTGACTTCTTTTACTAATTTAATATTTTATTCGGTTGCTTTTGGAAACAATTGTTGTTGTATCTTTGAAATAAAAATAAAGAACAATAATATATCTTCACGCCCACAAGTTTCCCCGGTAAAAACAAATACTACTGACAAAGGACCTCTAAAATAATTTCGCAAGACATCGAGGTACGTACATTTCACACTAGGTTCCTGTTAGATATAGTCGCGTTAAGCAAGCGGTACTCGAGTGGAGCAGAGATCATGAATGGCTGAGCATTCTGCCGAGTCATGACGGGAATCCCATTGTGTCTCGAAATCACGGTGGAACACGACAACGACACCACTATATGGCACGACACGACTCTAATTGTGAATGAAGAGGGTCAGAGATCGACACGCTCAAACTCGAGTATCGATGCCTATTTCCTGTTATGAATATCATTTTCTTATTAGCATACCTACGTCTAGGATATGTCCACTTTGACAGGTAACATTCTTTGTTCTACTATTTCGGGACCAAGGACGATTATGTTTTAGTAATAGATAAAGTTAATAATAACAACTTTATTTCAAGTAAATTGTTATAGTGTTTTGTTTGAGTCGTTTTGTTTGAGCCGTGGTGGCCGAGTGGTTCGTGTAGTCGCCTGCAACAGAAAGATTGTAAACTGGAATCCCGACTGTACCAATATTTGTCGTAACTTAAGTATATTAGTAGTATTGTATTTTCACTGTTAGTGACTTAAGAGAAACTCATTGATACCGACCGCCATGGCTTGATCCTGACATCCACACTTAAGGACTACTTAAACCACTTTGCCTCCACGGTTTTGAATTATATTCATTAACATAATATTACTTACTATATTTGTGAGGCTCGAGTTCCCAGTCAAATATATTTAAATAGGGAACTTAATTACGAGTGCCTCCGATACTAGACGCAGATAGAGCCCTCATGTAATTAACTTACTTTTTTCTCCAAAGGCTTGTCCTCTTTAGAAATAGGAACTATTAGACATTTTAACGGTCACTATTAAATAGGGGAGCCATTGTTTATTATTACTAATGGCTGTTAAATTAACGATCTCCAAACCCAGCTTGCTAATTACTTTCGCATATTCACATTTAATGTATTATTTTATCCATATCTTCGACCGAAATTAAACTACACGTAGGCAAGCAAGACTAAGAATACCTACACTTATTGATCCATAAAAAGACACGTTGTCTTTACCAGCTCCAAAATGACCTAATTTCGGCATAAATCTTATTTGGTTTGAGGTTTAGTGAACAGCGGTGAGACGATCCCGGTGCATCGGCAAGATAGAACAATATACTGCGGTCAGGACGCGTCCAGAAATTTACTGGCCGTAATTACAGGGTTGGATCAGTTAATTGCAGGCCGCTCGTCCCGTACGTCGCTGCCTGCTTTTTTCACTAAATAAAAATTGACTAATATTCATAATAAATAATGAACTGTTCGTTCTCAGGAGGGATTATAGTGTAGCTATAGATGTTAGGCCGATTAATGTGTTGTGTGTTAATCGGGCGATCGCAAGCTGTAAAATTTTACCAAAATACTTGTAGCATTGTTAAGCGTTTAGGCCGTCGAGTTAGTTGCAGAGGAATAGTATAAGCATAGCTTGTTAACTTCCCTTACTTTTTAAGGTATTTAAATATATTTTTTTTGTAAGTGTTTGGGTAAATGTATTTTGTAGGAGATACGTGGCTACTATGACGTATCTTCAGGTTACAATAATATAACTTACAAGTCTTCTTGTAGCAAGAGAGCAGACATTATCACAAGTAATAATGGTTTCATCTTGTTCGAGATCGGAAGAATTCATTTGGCATCTAAATGTATTTGGATAATTTGGGGAACGAGGCAAAAACGCGCTCACCTTGTTGCATGTTAGCTGTTGTTGCTGCAGGCTCTCCTCATAATTGAAGGGTTTCACCAAAAGGCTTCAATTATAAAATAATAGCAGATGTGGATCGTAATAATAACAATTATTATCACGCTCGATTGCTATCATTATTATTGAAATATAGCCTCCGAGCCTCGCGACGTATGCAAATGCGATATATTTTTCTCGCTATCTACGAATGTAGGTATACCTTCGAGCTTTATGGTGAAGGAAAACATCGAGAGAAAACCTGCATACGTCTGAGAAGCAGTTTAAAGGCAGTATGTATAGTCGTGCCTGAGGAACGGCGATGGACTCGCCATCTGAAACGTTGGCACCTAAAATATCTCTGGTGGAAAGTGGGTATATGGGTATTACCTATACACCTCTGCCTACCCCTTGGGGGACCTTGTGAGAAGGTGTGACAACATATAATATATGTTGACCAGTTTCTACAATACAACTTCATCCTAGTTTCAGACGTTATCTTTATGTGGAATCTCTGCTAATATTTTGATTCAGATAAATTCCCTTACCTATATTCCATCAAAATATTGAAAATATATATTGCGCCAATCATTGTTTTATGCCAGTATTTGGCAAAGAAGTGACTTAGGATGGTTTTAGTCTGTTTTATTGTAGCTATAAATAAGGCCTATATACTAATGTGGTGCGTCTGTATGATTGTTTATTTAATCCCTAAGAGGTGACTTATCGAAGTACCTACGTTCAACTATGTACGACAAGCTGTCGCTACAATGCATTACAGACTACAGACTAACAGATTTCAGACTTTTTTTTTTTTTTTTTTTTTTTTGTATTGTCTCTCGTAGCGTGAGTTCCGGGAACTTTTGCTACTTAACCGGTCAATGGCGAGACCTAGGCCTCCAGCCAGGCACTTTAGTACTAAGCAACACAGCTAAGGGCACCCCCTGTGGGGTACGAACCTCGGCTTAGGGCGTTGCTGGATCGCGAGCTAGGGAGCTGGGCTGGACTGTTAATTTTATTTATATATTATTTGGGGGCGGGATTTGCGCGTCTGGCTCGGCGCGGGCCGGCGTTTGCGGAGGAGGTCGGGGGGGAACATTACGGCTTATTCGCGTCGAGCCTCGCCGGCGAGGACGGAACAGTGGTCGGTTGTGTGTAGTGTTGGTATGTTTTTGTCGGGCGTCCTGGAGGACCGTTATGTCGTCATCCGGTTCGATGACGGCATGTCTTGGACGCCTTATCTTCGAGATAAGGGAAGGAGTGTATCGGGCGGCCGATACGACGAGGGGGTTGGGGTGATTTACAGCAGAATCGAAATGACGTTTGGACAGTTTTTTCAAAAACTGTTTTATAGTGGGGACTTTGAGGTCAACGTGGAGTTGACTATTACGCATGTACCACGGGGCACCTGTGGCTCTCCGGAGAAACCGGCTTTGGAGCACTTGCAGGGGGTTAAGTGTTGACTTGCTAGAGATTTCAGACTTTATTTTCGTTCGTATAAATACCTGAAGAACCTATGTGCGAAGAAGAGAAGATACATTTCTGAAAGAGGATATTGCAATACCCACACGTTCCTTTTTTATATTTGAAATAACAAACACGGGATGAACGGATAATAATTAAATATTTAACCGCTTGTAATTGCAGCAGTTACTGATTAAACCGTCCGCGTAGTAAAATTGTTCAGAGCGCACATCAAAAAGATAATGTGTCTGCCGACTAATGTAGGTGGTTCAAGTGGAACATTCTCTAGCGCTCGCTCGTCTTGCATAATTACATAACTATGTGTTGAATTTGCGGTATATTAGATCGTATGTAAACGTTATTCACCGATCATTCAAATCCTCAAACGAGTATTCCGCCCCTTTGCAATCGCAATTTTAATAATTTCCTAGATGCACTGCAAAAGTATTGAACGAATTATTGTCCGCGTGTTAGTTTAATTAAAGATTATGTTTAATTTAACTTAATCACTGACCAGATGAACCGGTATAAGGATCGTCGACGAACCGGACGGAAAGCTCGGTTATATGTAGTAATTGCCTTTGCATGGTATCTACTTGTAGCGAAATATTTAATAGCTTTTAATTATGACAGTATTTTTTTTGTATTTTTTGTTTGCTTCAAATGCCTTGCTTATTCCGTATAAACAAGAAATTTCAAGTATACTTTTAGAGACAAAGGACTGTGAATATTAAAATATATGAGAGATGAGATTAAAGCCCCTATCATCGGTATATGAGTTTATGGACTTAGTACTTTGATTCGGCTGTATATAACTCATACAAATGAATAGACTTAATAGAAGTACTGTCTAAAGAACGACAACCAACTGGCCGCCAATATCACGTTGGTAACTTGAAAAGTTGGGGGTGAGAGAGGATTTCACGGAAGATGAAATTAGATTTGGACAGAATATTTGTATCATAAACGGTCAGACGGCCCTCTGGTCTAGTGGTTAGAGCTCATGACTGTGACACTAGAGTTCGCGGGTTAAATTCTTGGATGTCCTATGTATTTATATATATCTATCTATATAAGTGAATATTTCGTTGTCTAGTTACCATAACACAAGCTCTGCTTAATTTGGGGCTATGTCAATTCGTGTGGAATTGTCCCAAGGTATTTATTTATTTATAAACAACAAAGTTTCTTGTCTATATTTTCATATTGCCTTATCAGTAAATAGTAAGTTAGCTTCGTTTATCTTGCGCCCTATTTGAGCTAGTTACGCTGTCGTGGCCATCGCTGTGCGCCCGTCATTAGACCGGCAGCACGGCGATTCATCACCGTTTCTCTACCGGATAATTCGGTGGTTGATTTAGTGAAAAGCAACGTGTTATTACGGGATAAATCTCTTTATAGGAAAGCTAAGAAGGCCTAAGCTCGTCTCTGATTTATTGCGCCCGCGGCCATCGCCGAACTGCGTTTGATTTCTGATTCCAGGGATACTATGTTGTTTTCATCTTTAGTTGATTTTTAATTAATGACTTTAAAATTATACGCCTCACTACCTGTATAATTATCCTTTGTGGCAACAATAATTCATCTGTAGGTCTGTTATTTATGTTGCTTTCTCGGTGTTAGCAGAGCAGACTGAGGAGATATGTCTACCAAACGTGAACATAATTGTTCGTAAAGATATTAATGATATAAACTAGGAATAGATAATAAAAGGAAGCTTGAAAAATAGAAGTGGATGCGTACAGTTATTTCGTTCGTCGAATCTTTACAAAAACGAATTAGCTAGTTATATATCATCGAAACTCCAGATCGATATAATTATGTATTTATAGATAGTGCCATCCACGAAGACGCACCCCACCAATTTCTAGTCGAGGGGGTCGCGGTAATCTAATTATGTAACCCGTTGCTATCAATTGTAGTGTGCGTGTGCACTCATAGGTAATCAGTGTGTACCGATGATTCGCAGACATTAGTGGAAGGTGCACACTTACACTTTAATCTGTAAGGAAGAATAGAGGGGCGCGTCTTCGTGAATGGCACTGTCTATACTTGTATGCAGGTAGCTACAGACACAAAATACATAATAGTACTACGTACTACAGGTATGTCTCGTGTAGGTAGACATAGCAAGTCCGAGAAGTTGACTCCGTGAGTATATATCCGACCGAGGTCCGGCGAGTTACCCTTTGGTATCGAGCCGTAATGCTCGCACGAAGATAATATCTTGATTTATTGCGGCTATCGACCCCGCCCCTCCCCCCTCCCCGAGCCTAACCTCACCTGATTTCACCACATATGGACAACACGTGGGGGAGCCATGTACGAAGCCTACCTATGTGTGTGTATAATCGAGTCGATATGAGATATAATGGCCGATAAGGAAATAAACTGTAATGTTTAATAATTAATAAATCTATCGTTGGCCATCGCAAGCATTTAGAGGCGTGGACCGTTGCGGAAAATTAATGAAGTCTTCCGTGGAGTGTTTCGCGTTTTAATAGCGACCATTAATTTTATCTCAACAACGGCCATCGCCACGCGGCAGCGCGACCGCGAACAACTTATAGCTATCACTATCTTTCTATCAAGCTTTATAAAATATCGCAGGTCATTTTTATTAACATACCTACATACTTTTAGACCAAGATAACGTTAAATCAATTTAATTTGAACTCTTTGGTATTTCGGTAGACTTCGTATCTAGCGTAGTTATAATTGAATAAAATTTTCTACATTTTCATAGGTAGAAGGCATTTGATGTAGTGTATTAAAATGCGTAAAATGATTTGATATAAGATATGATTATTAAGTATAAATATAGATGAGCTGAGATGAGATGAGATGAGATTATTAACCAACGCACTCACTGAAAGAAGTGAACCTGTACATACACAGGAGACAATGTACTTTAATATTATGTGATGATAACTCCCAAGTCAACGTTGGAATCCTTTAACACTGAGTAAAATTCAATAAAATATTCCCCGTCATAAAATAATGCGCCGAACAGTGAGCGGCGTCCATCACAAAAAATGTCATGTAGGAGCTTCGACAAGCTCACAAAAGCTCGTAAAAGCTCTCCACTATTATGTAGTTATTGTTACAGGGTGGAAACACCATTATTACACGGGTATGGTGGTTTATTTTGTTGTTTGGCACATCGCGGCGCGTCGACCATGTTGCTGTCATGAGTACGCCGAGCGCAGCGGCCTGTCGAGTGTACGTCATCGTGCATGCATTACGCGCGTATTTTTCATACTTTACATTAATTTGTAAACTTATGTTATACATGGATTTTTTGACGTTAACATGAGTATTATGCAGTTGTGAAAGGTAAAGTGATATATTTTTTATACCACTGGGGTGGCAAACTAGCACGCGCTGATGGTAAGCGGTTATCGCCTATTGCACTACTAGTGGTATAACACGCGCGTTGCCGACCCTGCAGGAATCTTTTTACACCCTTCTTAAAGAACTCCATGCTGTACTCTCTAAGGAAACCTCAACGGATCTATTTAGGGCATATCTTAATAGTATTCTTGTACATCGAAGGCGGATTTGTAAATGTAATACATTTGAACATTTCAAAATACAATTCACGGTTCACGTTAATCCTATTATATTCGTAAACAGTGACATCTCAATGTCGCTCCGTCAAGTGAACATCTCTACATCTCCGCTTTATTGTATGGTAGAAGGTACTTGGGTTCGTTCCACGCTCACGCAGCTCAGCGGAAGCATACAAATGAACACCTTTATTCCCGGATTACGCGAAATTTTGCATAGGAAATGGTCGTCAAATGTCCTGCCATTGAATCCGCGCACTCGTTGAATGGAACGCAATGAATGGGGCTTAGCTTGCTGCAACAATGCACATATATCTGAATGGAGAAACCACGTGTTGTGAATGAAATTTGAACAATATTTTGAGTGTCAATATTCAGATATTATCCATGGTTTTGTAACACATATAAAGATAATCTTAACGCTCTATTTAATCTTCACCATGTTGGTAAGCGGAAATGTTTTTTGTTTACGTTGCTCATATGATAATCAGATATTTCTTTAGACGTATATGGCAATGGCAATAGAGAAGTGGCAACTGAACAAAATGATCTAATCAATAAAACCTACATTTAAAAATCCCGGCATAACTATTACGCGCATATTTCCTTTCTTAAAATTCTCTATAGTATGACCAACATCGACTTGATTCAAATCAACAATACATAATATCCTCACGTCTTCACGTCACAAGGATCCCCCAAGGAGTAGGCAGAGGTGTATAGGTAGTACCCACAGAGCCACTTTCCGCCAGACATATATTTTAGCTGCCAACGTGACAGGCGAGTTCATCGCCGTTACTCAAGCACAACTATACATACGCCTTTGAATTGCTTCTCAGATGTACCTATTGCATGTTTCCTCTCGATGTTTTCCTGCACCGTAAAGTTCGTGGTGTGACTACTCATTGTACTTAATTTCAGAAAAAGTAATTGTTACAGTCGGCATTCGAACTTGCGATCGTTTTGTCGCAGGCAACAATACATATATATAATAATATAATAATAATGTATAATATATCATATTAGTGTGATTGCAAAACGTCTACAAATTACGGCTCACACGACATGTGTAGACATCCTCATAAATCACATAGTGTTACTAAGAGCCGGGTAGTACGCAACGGCGGAAGTTGGTGTAAGATTGCAACCGGATACATTGCACCCCTTCAGTGACCGTCGTCGTGTTGCACACAATACCCAACTCGGAGGGGACTATGATTGTGCACACCTCGAGTACAGTTGCTGGCTTAGTGCAATCAATGAAGACTTAAAGGATTTACACAAATATACCAAGTACACTGTGCTATATCTTAAACAATTTTCAAATTTAAACTTTATTTAAAATTAAATTCATATCAACTGGTCTGTTAGAAACCCACCACAAACCACAACTTTGTTCGTATATTAATATTTTTTATATAGGTATAGCTTTGATAGTGATATGCTAGTCTTTATGTCTATATGGGGCGTAAATATATAAAAATATAGTGCATAGGCAGAGCTGTAGAACGCCCTTTTTGCGTCGGGGATATATTTGCCAAGTGACAGACGGTGAATCTATCTTAGTGTTTAGGCCCGATAAGATGATACACATGTCTTCGAAACTCTTTTCAAACGAATTCAAGTTTCCTCTTGATATATAATATTTCATCTCTAATTTCAGAAAAACGAATAGTTCTTAATAATATATATATTAACTTTGGTGGTCGAGGTATAAATAAATCTCACTTAGAAGGTAGTTAGCCACATTTAACCGCAAAACTGAGCATTAATTGATTTGCTTAATTATCCGGATGTCGGAAAAACTACAATGCATTGTAGTTAATATAGGAAAATAAAGAAAAACACACTGGTTGTGAACGCAAATGATTCTTTAGAGGCATTGTAGATTACATTATTGATGAGCGGAAGTGTCCTCTACGTATGCCTGCCCCCAGCGGTCGCTGAATAAATTATTCCATTGGATTTGCTGCATCGCTTACGACGTTGCGACGGCGACTTTGAATCGATTTTCATTTATCATGCTAATGGAGGTGGAGTATTTGCAGTGCCTTTTGAAAACTTTAAACGATGCGTTTTCAATCATATATTTTCTCTTTAGTATAAACAACGATAATAATTTTGAACTTGCAGTAAGCATATCGACTTGACATGTACTCATAGGGAAAACCTCAACAGGGAGTTTATTCATACTACATACATATATGTACATCGGTATAATGAAGGCACGTGCAACTTCAAGATTGTAAGGTTCAAGCCCCGATTTTCTGCGTGTGAGCCACTGAGACTTTTATGAATATCAGCACTTGTCACACCACGATATAGGTGTTAAAATGCCTCTGCCTACCCATTCCGGGTAAGACGTGATAATATCAACTATTTGAATGGATCTGAAAAAATACATTACATAATATTGTACAGTACAATGCAAATTCTTTTTTTTATAAAAAGGTGTTGTTGCATTGAATAATGTTATGAATGTATATTTGTTGTTTTGTGCTTGCAATTTGATCCGGAGTCCTAGGGCGGGCTGGGCGGGAACGAGGGCGGCACTGCCAGATGCGCACGCGCCGCTGCATTGTGCGCGTGCTACGGCATTGATTTTACGTTACAGTCGGAGACATGCAGATAAATATTTTGCTTTTATTGAAGAACTCGTACAAGCGTATCTTATATATAAGATAATATACACCGATAATATCACCGCATGGGTAGGATCACACACAGAAATAGTGGAGTGCCAGTTCTCTTTAGACTTATATACCTTTTTAAGCAAAATACACAAGACCTACAAACGCACTCTAACGAGCAAAGTACTTACATTGAATTTAATATTAAGTAAAAACAAACATACATATTATGTTCGTAGTATTTGAAAACCGAACTCAGAAGTTAAAACATAATCTAAAAAGGAATATAATGGTATGGGTTATAACATACTTCATGAATGCTCACATAATAATGACGTAAACTGTACTCCATTTTAATAAATATAAAGAGGTGTTCACACTTCAAAATAAACTTCTGAACGCTAACAATAGAATAGAACGGCAAGGCACAGCATGGTGTGAGATTACAATAATTATCGACGCACACGCCGCGCCTACACTGCCGGACTAATCACTATGATTTGCGCATGTTTTCTATAATCCATACAAAATACCATGTTATCGTCGCGACATCTTTGGCGAATGGAAACACAGTTTGATTCATTTTGCAAATGGTATGAAACATGAAACAAATCAATTATTGTTATTGCAAACAAAGCGATTTAAAGTTTTATTATTCGCCGTGCGTCGCAATACCCTACTCACGTAAGAGATTGTAAAAGAGGTCGTAAGATAAAAGAGAGCCGTGGTGGCTGAGTGGTTTGAGTTGCCTGCAACACAAAGGTTGCTAGTTCGAATCCCGATTGTACCGATGAGTTTTCTGAACTTAAGTACAGTGATTAGTTACACAACGAGCTTTCGGGAAGGAAAACATCAAATAGTCGTGATTGAGTAACGGCGGCCTCGCCATCTGTCACGTTGGCACCAAAAATATTTCTCTGGCGGAAAGTGGGTGTATGGCCTATACACCTCTCCCTACCCCTTCGGACTGTTGACTTTCAGTAGGTACTGCTCGTGAGACTACCTTAAGTGTCAGTATTTTCCTTCCCTTGGATGCTTCCTGGTTGAAACCTTTTCTTTGTACCTTTATCTATCTAAGCATAAAGACTTAAAGAAAAAACAGTGAGCTTAAACGTTTTTTTTAAGCATAAATTACATACATATCACCACGCTGAGTCCCGAACGAGGTAGGCAGAGATAGTGGAAGTGCCAGTTTTCTCTAGACTTGTTTCGGCCACATTCATCAGTCTTTTCATACATGCTCGCCGGTTTCGAGTTCTTGACGTTTACATCCTTGAGAATCGGATACTATCGATAAACATAATATTACATATACATTAATTGCAGTATTTTTTTACATTTAATTATTGGCTATCTTATCTTCTTTCGATCAATAAATAAAAACATGAAAATAGATTCGTAAGCTGCAAACTGCAAAAAATATTGACAGTAAAAGGAAAGTGTATCCTGTCATACGAGCAGTGGTATCCGCCCTCGCACAGATTGGGCCAGTAAAAAATGGAGCAATTTTTATAATAGTCGCAGGGGTAACGATCCCAATGTTCTTTATTACAAACCGGAAACATTTATTATCGGAGCGTATAAAAAATATCTATTTGTATCGTCATAGACTGAAGATACTGGAGTTGGAAATTTGTAGGATATCGAATTTCACATAAGTTGGATGCAACCGACTGTTGAGGTAAATTAATCAACTGATATCAAATAGGTACGCTTTATTAACAAGTTAAAGGCTATTTCAATTTATTAACCATTTCAATATATTCACCGTAAAACATGATGTGATTAATCACTGTAATTAAGTTCAGAATAAGAAACTGTTACAGTCGCGATTCGAACTTGGGATCTTTAGCTTCAGTCGACTGCTCGTGCCACCGGCTATGTAGCTTAGCTTAGCTTTAATAGGAAAGCCATAAAACATTTGATTATGTAGCAAGGAGAATCAAATCAACAGATTCTGCAATGTTTTATTTTATGTCGACCCTACATTGCGCAGGGTCATTTAATTATCTACGCGGCGTTTGAAAAAGTGCTTTGATTACAGCTGTAAAAAGTGCGTTATATTAGTTTAGCGTATGTTGCCGCCCTACCCGCCCTACCCGCCCTGCGCGGGCCGCGCTCGCGACTACCCGCAGTAAACAAACAGCACGCGGTAGAGAGCGAGAGTCGCCGTGCGAGCGGGACGGTGCCGAGCCGACCCAAACCGACTTGGAAGTTCGAGCCCTGCAATTAGTAGGCGAGATTCGTTCGCCGCATCGATTCGTTACGGGATAATTGCTGCGAGGAATTTTCATCCAAATGAAAATTCGTCCCGCGTGTGAGCTAGACCAGTGAATGAGTGTTCGGTGTCCAGATAGACTCTGATGGGCAGCGATGAACTGTGCTTACTATCAACAGCACGGGGGCTCGTACCCTGTGTCGCACAATGCCAATAATGGTTACTTCAACGAGGTAATTTCGCTTAATGTAACATTATTAATACCTTTTATTTTCTTCTCATAGTGCGCTTATGAGATAAAAAAATTCGGTTATTAGTGTAAATATTTATTTTCAAAATTGTATGTTAGCAAATATACTTCCTGAGTGTTTATTTTGTAAATGTTATTATGTATATCCATTCGAAATAATCATATTGTATAAAACTTTATATAATTATAGATTTACCTCTGAATAATGTTAATTTTTTAACTGAATATACAAAAAGATGGATGCACTTTTGTATATTAATTAAACCAAAAATCTTCCAACACTTGTAGTCATTTCATTTAAAGTATAGCCTATTAAATAGAAAGGTAAAACGTTTTTCCACGCCTTTCCACATTGTCCCCGAAGGGGTAGGCAATACTTACATTATAATACTGTCTTTTCGCAAGAGATATATTTGCATAATACTTTGTTAATGATTGGCTTAATCATTACAAGATTATTTTATATTTCTTTCCTTAAATACCTATGATACATAAAAAGTTATTATGAGGTTCCTATTGATTGGCTTTTCTTAAAGATTTCTAATTAAATACAAATTCAATTCAATTTTTGTTCCCACAATTCCTAATCAAATACTTTTTCCGGCCAATAAACGACCTAAAACTCATGAGGATTAGGTAAGTGCACAAACAATTTGTCTGGTGAAAACGAATGTTAAACCTTATAAATTTTATAGCTCCACGACTTCAAATCATATTCGTTTGTGCTTAAAAAAGTGTAGCCTCAAACGTAGTAAGGCGTACAAAAGGCATACCTGCACAAAAATGAGGTAACAAAGGCACACCTCGACCTCGCCACGCAGAATGGGAATAAAAATATTTAATTGGTGTGATTACGAGTGTGATTATGGCGAACAAACACCTCCCGTGGTCAGCGCGAGCTCGCCACCTATGAGCATTTCTTCCTTTGTCTCCCGCACAAAGCTAGTCCACTTCTATATAAATAACAATGTTTGATTCACGATGAATAGGCGAACAGCGTGAATTTATTTAGTTGCACAATATAAGGCTATGTGAGCTTTAAAATGGTTTATTAAGTAGATAAACCATAATATAGATATGTCTTAAAGACATATCTATATTGTCGGTCTGATTGAGTCGATCTGATTGACGGTCTGGTCTAGTGGTTTTAGAGCTCCTGACAGCGAAACTTGCGCTCGCGGATATGATTCCCGCTGAGGGAGCATTTGTATCTTAGTCTTGGATGCCCTGTGTATTTATGTACGTAACTATCTATATAAGTAAATATATCGTTGTCTAGATACCTACCAGTCCAGCCCAGCTCCCTTGCTCGCGATCCAGCAACGCCCTATGCCGAGGTTCGTACCCCACAGGGGGTGCCCTTAGCTGTGTTGCTTAGAAATAAAGTGCCTGGCTGGAGGCCTCGGTCTCGCCATTGACCGGTTAAGTAGCAAAAGTTCCCGGAACTCACGCTACGAGAGACAATACAAAAAAAAAGGCTTTGCTTCATTTGGAGCTATGTCAATTTGTGTGAAATTTCCCCCAGGTATTTATTATATTATTATAATTATATTTTGTCAGCGAATATGGGTAAGCTAAATAGAATTAAATTCGTTTAAATTATTGTTGGGTGAGAATTGTCTTGTATGTAAATCTATTGGTATTACGACTGAGTAATTAATATACATCGCACAGTTAAACCACGGGGCTTGGAAGACTTTATTTCAATTTAATAATTGAGTTATATGATGGGGATCATTATACATTTTGTGCCATTGTAACTGTTGGTCACGGCTTCTTGTTTCCCGTATTATGTATACAATTTTGATCCTTGGTCATCAGTCAGGCTTACCATCAGTGGTCACCATTGTCAATGGCTGAGTGGTTTGACTCAAGGTTATATTCTAAGCCTCTAGTTTTATAAACTTTAATAGGTATACTGACATATCTTGAGGTGATGGAAAACATCGTGAAAATAATATCTAGAATTTAAAGTATTTAAAATTATATAGGTTTTATTTTATACTAACATTTAATATGTTACAAACAATATTACGGTGTAAACAATATTAGCGGTAATAATAATAATAAAAATAGTAATAAGCAACAAGTATATTAAATAGCAATATCTAATTACATTGTTGATGTTGTAATCACTTTTTTTTTCTGATGAATGATGATGAATTTGGATGAACCGAAAATGGTCCAAAGATAATAGGCGGTCTACTCTCTCCCTGCCTCACGAAGCACGCGTTGATATGTTGATAACTATCTACTCGTATATTTCCCTATTGTCGGCTAGAATCATATCTAATCATGGTTATATATATACATATAGAACAAAAACATATACATATGTTAACGCATCTTTTTTAAGTAGTAAATCCAACGCAAATAGACTTTATTTACGAATGTTCATATACATATATTTCCAGAAATAAATGTAGCATAATAAACAAAATGCACAGCAAATCGATCAGATTTACTTGCGTCTATTCAAACAGACGTTAGGCCAGTAAGTAGTCCGTCCATGTATTAGTCAATGATCAAATGTATAATTATGATAATGCAGAGCTAAAATATTTTTTCCACTCTCAATAAGCCAGTCATCACAATTAAATACAATCCTTCTGGGGCTACCAAGTTAGAAAGCACAATCGGAGCGCATTATAAGTGCTATTAAAGTTATGGTTTTACGTTATGAACGAGTACTCAACTTCTCTCTTATTTAATTTATGGAAATAACTCGAAATAAAATTTTGTGTAATTTTATGTCAGTAAGTATAAAAGAAACATTATTGTTGAAATTAACATACATATGTGAAAGGAGATTCAGCTTAATGTGAACGTTTTAACGAAGAAACGTACTTGAGTCAAGCGTTGAAAGAACTAGGCGAAGCTCTATCTATAGACATATCTTTTGTTGATGGGTTGGTGCCGTTAAATGTGTAGATTTGAATGTCATTAACTTCGCTTATATACGTATAGAGCAAACACAAAGCCGAAAATCGAGTGGTCTAATTTCAGTGGCTTTGCTATCTGCTAGAGTGGCGGGCGCGGGCGCGGAGAGCGGCCCGGCCCGCAATTACGGGGCCCATAATTACAGGGCTCGCCGGCGCCGGACGAATCTCCTGCCGTAATTAAAAAAGCTCCAAATTAAATTCGCTCGTGTGTACGCCGCACCGACTTATGATATTAACTTTTTAGGGACTTTCTAATTAGTTTTTATATGTTTTTTTCCTGTTGATGGATGGGAGTATAGAAAACCAATACTCATGCAGTCACGTTTTACCTATGTACAAATGGAAAATGTAAATATTATCTTATTATTGTATCACACCTAATATGCATATAATTAATGGCATTAATAAAGTTACGACTAATGTCTAACATTTAATACATCTGAGAAGCACTTCAAAGGCGTATGTATAGTCGTGCTACGGCTGTATGGCGGTACGGCGATGGACTCGCCATCTGTCATGTCGGTACCTAAAATATATATCTGGCGGAAAATGGGTGTGTGGGTACTACTTACACACCTCCGCCTACCCCTTTGCGGACCTTTATGGCCAGTCGCTTATAAACTCAATGATAAAATATGCTCAGTTGCCAGGAAACTTAACTATAAACCGGAAACTGTTTAAATGCGTAATTTAAGCCATTTTACTACCGGCCTGTAACCTGTATATGAATGTTTATAGTTAAATAATTGTGGTTTTACGCATAGAAAACATTGACGGCCATTCGGGCTGTTGTAAAATATTATTATGTAATTGAAAATGTCTAATATTGAATGTTATTATGTCTATAAAAGAATATACTTAAGTACACACAAAATTTTAACGATTTTACATACATACAAACATACATACATATCATCACGCCGAGTCCCTAATGGTGTAGACAGAGGGTATAGAGCGCCAGTTCTCTCTAGACTTACATTCCTCTTTCGCTTTGTCCACATTCATCAGTCTCTTCATACATACTCGTCGGTTTCGAGTACTCTATTTTTAAATCACTTTGCTGATCTACCGACTGCTTTAGTGGTCGGTCTCGGGTTAGATTGCCGCTGAGGGGTGAACATTTGTGCGACGAACGTTAGACATTGTAGCTAACTCTTGGTGTCTTATGTCTTTCTTGGTAAAACTTCAGATAACGGGCTAGTATTTTAACTAATCTTGATTTTCTATTTCAGGTTAGTATCGACTCCGTGTCCGCCGAACACAAGGACATGAAAATATTAGTAAGTACTACATTCGTTATTATGTATGTTTATATATAACTGATATGGAACTAACGCAGATTTCCTAGTAATATTGACCGTACAAGGTGCATAACAACGTCACGTGATTACACTTGTACAAGTAACATTTAACAAATATATAAAAATAATAATAATAATATCTAGTATTGTGTAGCTGTCATTGCAAGAAATTAAAGATCCCAGTAACTTTCACTTGTTGCTGTGCTGGCAGTAGAATCTACTTTACAGTCCATGCTGGTGGTACTGTTACCTTTATCAAAGGAAAGTGACCTCCGCGCCAGTGAGACTCTTGATACTGTAGGGATTACATTTGCCGCCTTTAGCTATATCACATTAGACTAAAAATAAATCAATAATACAAAGATGTATATTTGAAGTTTTCTTTAAAACAAATGAATTTAATAAACTCAGTAAGCCCCATATGGTTATTTGTACAAACTTACTCAGAATGCAATCATTTGCGATAACTATTAATATACAAATATTATTTTATATGGCATCTCCTTTCAAAACGACAAGTTTTCATATAGTACTAGTCTCAAATATGTATAATATTTAAATCGTTCGAGGTTACGCTTTTAAAAAGCTTTCTTAAAGGATGCCCAACTATAAAACATATTTAGGACAATGGAATGTATACATTTACGATGGAAATTTGCGTTGCTTCATAGTTATCTATATAAAAAAATATATACATACACAATAAGTAGTTACCTACACATGTAAACAAGTTAAATTAATTACATTGACTAATTATTAATTCTGAAATAGAAGACAAATAATATGTAGTACGTAACTAAAAAAAATATACTTACATTTTTATTTTATTACTTACATCGTACCTACAGTTGTCATATTGTTAATGAAAATTAATGTGTTATTGAAAATAACCAATTAACGACGGATGGTGAGTAGGCCTCATGAATAACATGAAAGCTTTTTAGAAATATCCTATAGAGAAAGGAAATTGATATCTAGGCAGCGATACTTACCAATAGGCGGACTGCGTGCTTGTTGTCACTGGTGGTATGAAAAAAAAATCAAGTGGGTCAAAATGTGACCAAGACCATGACGTCCTGGGAGAACAAGAGCTTGTGCTGAAAAGAAACAGACGGACGGAATTGCATCAGCGAAGCCGACAAGAGCCCAGCTCTTCAAAATTTATGACGATGGCATGATATCATGTTGATAACAGAAAAAAACGTTATATTCGTATGTAAAATGAAAAAAAAAATCATATCTATGAGGCGGCAACTGAAACGTGAACTGTTACTGTATAACTCTGGAGAATAGTTTTAGGTTTTATTACACCATTGCATAAACCCTTAGAGACATAGTTTAGATACATGTACTTCCGGCAGCAACATTTTGCATAACAAATGGTGCGTGCATAATTCAATTTGTTGTCAGTAATTGTTAAATGATCGAATGGCAGGTAATACCAAAGCCTGTATCTTATATTATCATTACAATTTTCCGACACGAAGTAGGAAAATTATATCGGAACGAATATAGAATGACGAAATCGGTAATTTATTTCGATTTGTCGTCATGGATTCGATGGACGCTGTGAAATGGGTATTGTGCGAGCGTCGAGAGCCTCACATAATGGATTAGACACGGGACAGCGCATGCGCCGTGAGTCTTACATCTTGCATACTTTGTAACCGATGTGTCTCATTCTTATAACCTAAGAAAGATATATATATATATATTATCTACAAGAAATAAATAATAATGTACCAAACAAGCATGCGGCCCACCTGATGGTATGCGGTTACCGCCGCCTATTGACACTGCAAGGTGAATCCCTCGCGCGAACAGACCCTGTGCTTATCTTCCCACCCTTCTTGAAGAATCATCAAGAACATCATACTGAACTCTTTGGCGAAAACATCAATGGGGAGCTCATTCCAGAACCGGGGGGTTCGCGTAAAGAAACTCTTTTGAAACAGCGCGGTTCGAGATCGTTGTGGTTTAGTTGGTAAGATATGGGGTTGATTCTCCGCCGATGGTGAGAGGTTCGGTGATAGAAGAAGGCGTGGGCATCATGTCGAATAATTCGTCAGAACAATCTCCGTTATACAAACGGTAGAACACACTCAGGAAGGTTTACACTCAAGTCTCTTCTCAGACTTACTGGTCCGAACAGTTTTCAGGACCGGCGCGTTTCGAGACTGCGACAAAAGGCCTCAACGGGTATCCAGGGGCCCCAGCCCACTGGTGGCAGCAGTACTCCGTACGAGGCCGATTTTGAGACATGCTCTGATGTGATGTGGCTTAGTTCTGTGGCGCTCACCGAAGAGCGCTAGTTCTCTCTAGACTTACATATCTCTTTCGTTTCGTCCACATTCATCAGTCTCTTCATACATGCTCGCCGGTTTCCAGTGCTTTCAAAATCAAAATCAAAATCTTTTTATTTCACAAAGGCCCAGGTGGGCACTTATAAAACGTCGAAAAAGAAGCACGGTTCCGGTTGGTCGCTTCGATGGAGAAGAACCGGCAAGAAGCTCCATGGTTACTCTTTTCTTTGACGTCCCCGTCCTTGAATGTCTGATCGATTTGATCTAGGTAGTTGACACGTGGTTACATATAATATGGTGTAATATTCATTATTCAATATACGATTTCTCTTACGGGACGTAAACTTATATCTTTGCCTCAAGAACGCTTTAATTAACATGTGAGAAGAAATTCTAAGACTTTATGAAAAACAATGCTATACTATTATCTATCACGTTTACTCCAGAATATATTTTAATTCATTTCATACTACATTAACAGTTTCAATATTGATCATTTTCATACAATCAAAACTTACAAAATGCAGCTAAATTCAATTAGATCAGATTTATTTCATACAAAGGTATTTTCAGTACAATAGATTATTGAGGCAGTGAGAACGTGCAATTGAGAGAGCTATCGGCAATAGTGAACTGATACAATGTGCATTGAATTGGAACCCAGTGGAGTAGTCGCGTGTGGCCGCGGTCAACTCTTGCGCATGCAGTAACGAAAATTATTTGAATACTGCCTTAGACGTCTTATCTCGCTTATGACTGTGAATGCATAGATTGAGCAATTTATTTATCTGTTAATTCATAATAAATCAACTTACAACATCATACCTACCATATCAAATCCCGAGGGTGTAGCTCTTCTTATGTAATGGGGAGGTAACAATTAGAATATTGTTCTTTATCTAAAATTTATTAATCTTTTAACTATAATTATAAATAGTTTTATTTTGAATTATCGAATAAATAGATTGTTCAATCTATGCATTCAAAGTTATAAGCGAGATAAGCGGACTGTCGTACCTATAGGCTTTTTTTTTATACAACAAGAGTGGCAAACAAGCATACGGCCCACCTGATGGGAAACGGTTACCGTAGCCTATTTACGCTCACGTCACCGAAGTATCACTTGCGCGTTGCCACTCTGTGTTCGGAGAGTTATAGTGTGTTGGCAGCATAAGGTTTAATCCCTCTGCTTCCAACACAATGTAACAATTCTCCCCCTCCCCAAGGAGCTCATTACTGGAAACCTTATTCACCACGTAGGAACACAACACAATAAATTGTGTTATTTGGCTACGGACTTCTGTAAGGTGGAGGTCCTGCCCCAGTCGGGCAGCTCCAAATTCGAACGGGAAACCCGTTATGCCCTACCTCTCTTCTTAATGTATGTCTATGTTAACATACCTTCTTAGGTATAAAGTTATACATATGTACATACATACATACATATCACGGAGCAGTCAGAAAGAGTAGAGAGCCAGTTCGCTTCTGACTTACAGTCCTCATTCGCTTCATCCACGTTCATCAGTATGTTCATACCTCTCCGGCTCGCCAGTTTCGATTACTCCTGACGATCTTAAACTAAAAAAGGTTTGAAATAGGTGTTTGGTTAGAAAGATTTATTTATCTATTTACAATCATATTAACAACCTTACAGTTGACTACCAAAATTACTTTAAAAGAAAAAATTACAATACTAAAGATATAAATAAACAAACATTTATAAACCAACAAAATAAAGAATAACTAACATGATATTAATTAGATTCTAAATAATTTCTAACTGTTTCAGCGAGTTTTGGCAGGCTGTGGTGTTACAAGATGTACAGTTGATATAATCTATGGCGAATAGAGGATATTAGCACCTCTGCCTACGACTTTGAGCATGTGTTAGAGGGCGTGATCGCGTGAAGAAACAAAGTAAATTTTCCTTTCAAATTCACAGATTTAATAAGTACTCGTATCTAAAATGCAGTGAAGCTTTTATCTACAGTCGGCGAGGCGTTAACACTATTGAAGTAGTAGCGGAAATATATCTTTATCTTACCATACCTATAGCACATGGAGATGTAGAACATTACGAGTTCGAGAGTCGTAGGGGTATGAGAGTAGCAGCCCCGCCCACGCTGAGGTAGATACATATACCTATGTGTGTAGTTACATACGTAGAAGGTATTTATGCTTCTATAGGAAAGGTTGTGTAACTGATATACGATTTTCTACGATGCCTTACGATCTTTTCCTTCACCGTAGGTAATGTTATATGATATAGCAAAACACTGTACAAACTCTTTCATACATACCACTAGAGCATGGACAGACAATCTTAACTTTGCAGGTGCCTATTTAAATCACACACAGCTTTCACCAAAACTATTCAGGAAAGGATACAGTTTAACCGACAAAGTTTGCAACGCAGTTGAACAACCGACACTCAAGAATATATATATACCTACTAGCTGTCCCGCCCAGCTTCGCCCGGGGGTAAAAGTTAAACTTCCTGAAACACGATCACAACGCCATCCAATTGAGTTGTAAGCTATCCTATCTTTTAAGTTGGATCAAACTGCACACTGTGTGCAAATTTGATTGAAATCGGTTATGTAGTTTAGTAGCCCATCGCGGACAAACAACGTGACACATAATTTATATACATATATTAAGATGGTATACAGGATTCTTCGAGGGTGTGAAAAGATTTTATCACGTTCAACGTCAGTAGGGTAGCTGTAATACAGTAATACAGGTGCAAGTTATACAGCTAACAACTGTATTAATGGCATAGCACTTTCATATATAATAAATGGAATCGCATAGGTACTGCTAGATATTACACCTAGATGCACATATCTATCTGGTTCTGAAACATCATTAATCAGATTGAGGCGGCGTTGCATTTGATTTCGTTGATACGTCCCGGCGACTGTCACTTCCGATTATTTCCGGCGGTCATGTGATCACTGCACGTCGCCGGTCAAACGCAGACGAAACATCTACCTATATGGATGTCGGTACTTTGTGATAGTATCTACGCTGTTGTACCCGAAAATGTTTTTTGCGGTAGTAACTCGTACGTACATTTGCGTACTTACTTAATTAGAGTAGGCAACGCACAAGCGTGATGAATTTTTTCTTTCTTACCCTTTGTGCTGCAATAGGCAACGGTAACTGTTAACCATCCAACAGGCCGTAAGCTTGTTCGTTACCTAAGTGGTATAAAAGATTTCAGATCTTTAGCATCTAAGCTTGAACCCACTGTTGGGTCCTAGCCTCCTCTCTACCGACATATTTTATGATAGCTACATAACACCTATCCAATAGGCAGTACATAGATACACTTTATTAGTACCTACGTAAAAATTAAATAAAGAGTAGATGTTCTATTTCGAACACATCCAGAGATGTAAAAGTTCCACTGCCTAATATTTCTCGCATCATATTTTCCTCGTAATTTGATTTCTTTTACATACACCGCCCTCTCACGTTGTAATTTAACATCTCAGCGTGAATTTCGTGTCCAAATTAAAATGTTTATTGCGTTAAGCGGAGTTCGCACGGTCTCCATGAACGGGTCTCGAGCATTTTTATTTCGTTATCCCGGGCACGCCCAGCGCCCCTCGCCTCGCCCGTACCTCGTTCACCTCAACACAATTTCACTATTTTATGAAGCCGATGGCACCCCTGTCTAATGTCGCTGTAATGCCCTGCGACTGTCATTTCCTGTTCTGCTGGAGCTGGATACTATACCTTGATACAACATGTTAAGGTACATTGTTCTTTGCGCGCAATTGGATACATTTACTTGTTATGCGTGTCATAAAACTATTAGCCGCTTAAGCTATTTTTAAAGTGACGACGTTCTCTAAGAATTTTTAGGGACTCCGAGGGTGCGGAGGGGTGCCGATGATGGGATATTTTTTTACGAAATGGATTATGTCCACCTTTATGGTGTTTTTATGTTCCATTACGTATTATTTGGCCGTGTTTATATATTTTTTTGAGGTGAGCATTATATTTCATTATCTTTAACACCTTGTTGAATTATCACCGGTATTTTTGAGGGAACCATTTTGGTCAGATGGTCCCAATTTAAAAAGTCTGGTGAAAGTTTAATTGTCGTTCTTGTTAAAGGAATGTTTGAGGAGCTTAATGGATGTGGTCGAAGCGAAGGAACACCGCTTCATCACACGACAAATAATGAGTAATGCCCTACTGCCTAAAGCGCCTATAGGTACAGTACCGTAACCCCTTAATTTTAGGTTGTAAGCTTGTTTGAAGTCTTTGTAGATTAGGCATCAGGCCTTACCATGACGTGCCCTATATTTAGGAATTGACAATAAAAAAAACTCTTTATTGAATACTTATCGGAACGAAGAAGATTCCTTACGATGTCAAACTATTTAGGTAAAGTTATTTTATATATGCATGAATAGACTGATGAATGTTGACGAAGCAAAAGAGGTATGTAAGTTTTAAGAGAACTGGCGCTCTATAGTCACGGACTCGGCATTGTGGTATGTGTGTTTAATGAAGATTATATTATTATTTTTATAAATAAGTATAGTGTAGTGGTTATTTATGAACCTAACCCTTCCCCTTTTGAATAGCTAGACTAATTCTTTGTCCGAGGTAGCTGCCAGCTCTTCGGTCTCCTGTGATGTCGACTAACCTTTTTGATATTGATGATTGTGGATAAAATGAAAAAGGTAAAGGTAAGTCTAGAAAAATACTGGCACTCTACTTTTTCTGCTCATCCCGAAGATATGGACGTTTATTCTATTTGGTTCTCTCTCTTGTAAATAATATTATGAAGTATTGTTTCACCTATGTAAATATATTCATGAGAAGATAATGCATATATCTATCTCAAGACAAAGAGAACTTATTCACACAGCTTAACGGTATGCCGACGACATTGTCATGTAAAGTACGGTTAAAGAATAATTTGAAACAAAAAAGTTTATGCAAATCGAGGGAGCCGAAATAAAATGGAGTCTCGTGGTGGTCGCGCGTGCGATCGATACGCCCGCCCCGCGACCTTGCGGGCGGGGCGCGTGGGCGGGCGCGGTAAGAGGCTGGGACTGGCCCGGCCCGCCCACTGCGCCCCCCACACCCGGCGCGCGAGACGCCGGCTGATGTTTGCGCGACGCGCTGCGAGCCCGACGCGCCACTACACTACTGCTCGTACAACAAAACCTCCACAATGTGGGCACCCCGTCGCGACTAAGTCAAGTGACATTTCGAATTGATCGTTGTTTTTATTTCGTTATTGAGTTCGCAATGTGTACGCGGTTGTAGTGTTTGTTCGCCAAGTGTCCTACAATGATTACTGACATGTACGCGCCTTTTCCGGCGCCACCGGGAAACAAAAATATTGTAAGTTTAATATTTTTTTATGACAAGTAGATTTTAATGTAGCAAACATTGATAAGAGTGTATCAAAAGATATAAACGAGTAACTTATCAGTGTTTATTTAAGAAATATAAAATTTTCTATTAATATTGATAAAGCTTTAAGGTTTCTTTTAGAACTGATGTCGATTTTTAGTGGTGAATAACGTTTTCAATTATGGTTCATATTGCATCATACAAGATGAATCACAGTGAGCTTAGATCACCAATAAGCTGTTCGGGGGAATATTGGAGAGCAAGGTCTATCTTTATATATATAATTCTTCTGTGAGTGTGTATGTCACTGAACTTCTCTCAAACGACTGGATCGATTTTGATGAAATTTTTTGTGTGTGTTCAAGGGGATCTGGGAATGGTTTAGATTCGCAATTGGACCCGATAGGTGGCGCTGCGATCGTGTTTCAGGAAATTTAATTTTTCATCCAAGCGAAGCTGGGCGGGACAACTAGTTTTCTATAAACTTTGTAAGATGTATGTTGAGCCTAACTCATAAAGAAAACGGAATTCTCATCGTAAGACCAAGCATATATGCCTACATTCCTAGTAATAGCAGGGTAATTCTTTCTTCACATTATGCATTGAACAGGGTATCCTTTAAATTTTATAATAATAATATAATACTTACGTCCACAATTAGTGTATTTTTTTGTTTTATTCGCTTCATTAGCAAGGGGGCATCGCCATTGAGCATTGTATTAAAATTATTTTTATTTTGTGTACCTACTAAAAACGCTCTTCTCACGGCTTAAAGTACCTATAAAAAATAAATGGAAAAAAGAACAAATTAAGCAAAGCTTGTGTTATGGTAACTAAATTACGATATATTTACTCATATAGATAGATATATACATAAATACATAGGACATCCAAGACTAAGGTCATACTCGTGTTCATCACACAAAGGTTTGCGAAGGTTTGAGCTTTAAAATAGTAATAATGGTATGCGAGGACTACGACTAAAAAAGTAACGAATAAATAACAAAATCACTTGTGCATTTACGATCTAAGTTAAGACATAGGTAGGTATACATAGCACTGACGGGTGCTCGATCAAATCAATTGACAAATAGCAAAATAGAAGCTTCCGAACAGAATTCCGATTGTTCCAGCGCGATCTATCTTCCGCGCAGAAATATATGTCATCGAGAACAATCGCAAATCGAATATCCGAATTAGAATCGATATTTGTCTTATTGAATCAACTCCGAGCTGAGAACAATGCAGTAGATACCTATTGTTCCGTTTCTTTTTACGAATCATAATGGGGTATCATTTTTACACGCACAAGGGCTATTTGGTAATTTTAATATTGAACAATGGATGCGCATCTACATCATATTATATGTAATCACTTTCATCCATCTTTTATTTCGAGCCCATCTTGTCTTAGCGAGCGCGGATAAGAGCCGTTACATTACACATCCATTCTATTTCATCATACTTCAGAGGAATATTCTCAAAATTCAAGTGGCTTCTTAAAGAAGATTCCAATCTAATAACCGTTTTTCGGTTGTGTTGTGTTTATGTGGATCAAATACGCTACAAGGAATAGCTACGCTAACAAAAGTGGGGAACTGTTCATCCTAGGTATATACATATATTATATATAACGTAGCTAATCCCTTTAGAAGGTTAGCAATATACGTATCATTATGACAAGTCCCTCACAGGTAGAGGTTCTCTTACACTTACAGACCTCTGCTGCTTCATCCGTATTCATCTGTTACTTCATACATGCTCACTGGTTTCGAGTACTTTTCTCTACTCTTACTCTATAAGAGTCTAAAGTGTTGTGTTTTCCATTGGTTTTTATTACGAAGAAAATTTCATCGGTTGTGTCCCAAACGAATTCAAGTCAACATAATATTGCCAATCAGACACTTTCATCTCATCCGCACTTCATTTCATACATTGGGCCCATTATGCGTGTCTAATAGATTTTTTTGGCGCTGGCCCATTCACAGCGGGGCCCAGCGTGAAGCCCCGTCAATGGCTATTGTGGTGTTGCCTCGACGCGGGACCGATGACGGCCGAACTTTTATTTGTGTCCCTAAATGGCTGTTTGGGGGATTAAGGAGCATTGTCCACTTACACATCAAGGCAAATCCCTCGTTCGTCTCGCAGAATAATACTGTCACCTATCGGTCGCCAAGTGGAACGGCATTAGCTTAATACGATTTCCCACAATGCGCTCTCGAGATCTGTCACTTTTGATACCAACGGATCTTTGTGTTACGGTTTACATGGGGATTAAACACTTCAAGTTGAGGATCGCAGCCACTTACAGTTTAAGCTGAGTAGGTTTTATTTTATTATTTATTTAAAGATTATTTTTTATATATGATAACGAGTAGAACGTGTTGCTCGGGGATGGATTATTTTGAGTTAAGTTTGCCAAATAAAACCTTGGGACAAATCATCACAATTCTACCAAAATAAACTATGCAAAGCTTGTATTACGAGAATTAGGAATTGACTGACTTGCAATTCGCATTTATGCAACGAGTATATTTGTATGGACCCTTATGGTAAGGCGTGAGGATATATTATTATTATTAGGTATTTATATTTGTATGCAGTGTGTCTGATACATACCGAAGAATATATACTTTTTTTAATTAGGTCAAAGAGTTTGCACTGGACGGAAGCAAATGGAAGGGACTGCATCAGAAACGCCGACAAGAGCACAGCTTTTAAATGTTAGATGATGCGGCTTATTCAGGTATGCGTGGCTAATACCTATAGTAAATACTTTTTAGAAGCCTACTTCGATTTACTTAATGTGGAGTTAAATCATCGTTTTTTATCTTCACGACGTCCCACAAGGATCCCGATGTGGTGCCTACACACCCAGTTTTCACCTAATGATCGTGACAAATGGCGAGTCCATCGCGGTTTCCCATCGGTATTTCGAAATATTATTATTACCTTGTATTTTATTCATAGGTATACGATCCTATCAGTCAGTACACATACATATGTAGGTATGTCTCATTACGCAACATTTTGGAACGGAGGATAGTTAAAATTTTTAAAAATAAATACAGAAGTTCCTAATTAAAATATTTGACACATGAACCAATTACTCGGGATAAAATAACCCGGCCCGTATCTGTAACGGTGGCGACAGCACCCCGTCATAATTCTTTTTTATCGCGGCGTCGCTGCATGTTAACCCGTTCATTGACAAAAGGTATTTAAATTAAGCTGTCGGGAAGCAATATTTACTGCGCATTCCTACCAACCGTTGAACACTCCACGCGTGATTTGTGCGATCTGCCTTATTTCTAGCTACTGTTTGAATAATTTACTTCTAAAATCAGTAGCCGAGTGGTTCGAGAAGTCACCTGCAACGCAATGATTGCAAGGAGTAGGAACTGGTTTGTAGTTGATACACAATATAGTACACAAAGTAGAAGATGATGGTTTCGTAGCGGATGAAAACTCAACGAGGGTTTTGTTTTTAATAATAATTTATAAAGAAAGCTGTTTTAATATTCAAAACAAACGAACCTTAGAATGATTTGATTTCCGGAGACAATACCAGTTATAATGCTCGAAACCAGTGAGCATTTATGAAAATACTTCTAAATGTGGCTGAAGCGAAAGTGGTCTAGACTGGTGCTCTATTCTTTCAGCCTATCCGTGGGGGACTCGGCGTAATGGTATGAATAATATATCCTTAATAATATTCTGAACAAAATGTTGAATGCTCTTGAAATAAGCTCTCTTGTTTGAGGTTATTTATAAGAGTATCAATCAGCGCGATGTCAGCGCAGTGACAAATTTAACAATGTAAGCACGTACTCGACGACGTCAAATGAAGCTTCACTCTAAAAAAACCTATAATTAAGTGCAAATCTGTCAGTGAGTGTGTCACCGACGATTTATTGTCGGTTTTTTTATTGTTTTGCGGGACAATTTCGTGCACTACTTGAGCGTAGCGCTTCGGTTGCAACATTTTGCAATCGGCTTCATTTCTTAATTGTCCGCACTGACTGAAAGCAGTGTTTATAATTTGCTTATTGCTCCAGTTTATCGCTTTGTTGGGCAAGTAGTTGATTAGGAATAAATTAATTTAAATTACAAAAATACTTATAAGGCACACATAACACAAATAACACGCTGAGTTCCAAAAAGGAAGTTTGAAGTGTAATATATATTTTTTAACCTATCATCACGTCGAGTCCCGCACAGGATTGAGAGAGAATTTTGTGTAGGTCTCATAAAATATGAAGTTTTAGTAAAATTGAAATATAGACAAATGTATATAAACATACGGGGTAAATGTAAGGCACTTTTTTGTCCATCTTTTTAAACATAAACACAGTGCATGAACTAGACGGACCAATTATTCATCCGTTCCCCTAGCGCTGTTCATAGTCACTTTTTTATATCTACGTGTGGTTTAAATAAAATGCGTTTAAGTTTCAACATTCGCCATACATAGGCACAAAAACGGGTTGACCACAAGCCAACTGCACCGTTTCCTGCCGCGACCACAAATGACCTTTTAATACTGCTTGTTACCAATGTAAATTTAGTACCGTTACATGCAGTTGATAATTACCTATGTTTAATACCCCATTGGCTGCGTTTCTTGCTCAATATCACGGCATAATACAGAGCTTGTAAATTATATATGCAACTTTTTTCACATCTGACTATGTTTTCTCCATGAATGAACAGCTCACGGATACAGAACACGAATCTTTGTGACTGCAGAACTGCAGAAGTCAGTACATTTTAACGGAAAGTAAACACATATGGAATCGGCCTTTGATATTTTTCGGGCCAAATGTTTAAGACCTCGTAACCAAACACGTTATTATTTAAATATCTACACAGTGATTTGTCACTATACCTAAGTATGTTTTTCGGCGTAGGAAACTCGTTGAAGAAATTGAAACGTGTAGGTAAACGTGTCCGGGAGACGTCAATTACCATTGATCACATAACTCCGGCAAAAATGGCTTTAAATTCAGCTGGAACACGAGTGGAATGGAGTGATGTACTATGCCTACCCTAATAAAGCTATTTTTATTTTCATCATATATGGCAGGTTAAGCGTGTGAAGTCGTTAAAAAGACGAATGAGCGGTTGCGTAACAGACAACCGATGGAACGAACGGCCGTTGAAAATATAACATTGAAAGCACCGAGTTTTATGTGAATGCATTTGCCGACGCAACTTTTAGACAATTGCATTTGCGAGTTAAATATTAAGATTGTTTTCTACCTGCGTCTGCGTGGATGGCACTATCTAAACCTAGATGATCAAGACCTAGATCAACAACAACAATTATATTTAGGCGATTTGAAATATAACCAGATTTTTCGGAGTTTATTGGAGTTTACTCCTTAAGAATCGATTTTCATATATAAGGCGCCCGGTATGAGAAATATATGAGAGGTAAAATCTACTGATGAATGACAGCGTTACGTTTTTGGTGCTCTCGTATTCTCCATGGCAACGAGAATAACAGAATGGCGATGTAATTAATGTTAATATTTACTTTCAATTGCATATTGTATTACATACATACATACATACATACATATCATCACGCCAAGTCCCTAACGGGGTAGGCAGAGAGTATAGAGCGCCAGTTCTCTCTAGACTTACATACCTCTTTCGCTTCGTCCACATTCATCAGTCTCTTCATACATGCTCGTCGGTTTCGAGTACTCTTAACGTTCCCGTCCTTGAGAGTCCGATCTATTTGATCCAGGTAGTTGGAACGTGGCCTTCCTCTGCCTCTTCTTGCACACACTTTGTCTTTGTATATCTGTTTCGTCAATCTTTCTTCACTCATCCTTTCTATGTGTCCAAACCAACGTAACATGCCTTTCTTCATCTTTACAATCACGCCCTCATTCACGCCAGTTGATTTGCGAATCTCTTCATTGCGGATTCGATCTAATATCGTTACGCCGCACATTTTTCGAAGAGATCGCATCTCGACTGCATTCAAGCTATTTTCATACTCCCTCTGACATACCCAGGATTCGCTGCCATACAATAAGGTAGGTACCAATATCGCGTTGTGGACAGCAACTCGAGCATTCTTGCTCAGACTTTTACTGCCCATCAACGCCGACATGGCTCCGTTCACCTTATTTCCGGCAGTTATCCTTCTTTCAATATCTTTTTCATACTTTCCATCTCGTGTGAACATGCTTCCAAGATATACAAATTCATTCACTTGCTCTAGAATTTGCCCATTTACCGATATTGCACACTCGGTCACTTGTTCATCTCTTTCGAATACCAGAACCTTAGTCTTGCCAGCGTTTAGGCGCAGCCCCTTCTTTTCACATTCTTCTTTCATTATGGTAACTAGTGACTGCAGTTCGCCCTCTGATGACGCCAGTAAAACCGCGTCATCGGCGTATAATAGGCAGTTGACCACTAAGTTTCCCATTTTCACTCCACATCCGTTCGTTCTTAGTGCTCTCAGACAGTTATCTAGATATATAATGAACAGCCAGGCAGACATGATACACCCTTGTTTGACCCCCGACTTCACATCAAACCAGGGTGACATCCCACCGTTAACCCTAACGCACGCCTCGCTATCACTATAGAGTGATTTCACGGCATGCAGTAGGGAACTGCTCACTCCATATCCAGGCAACACGTCCCAGAGTTCCTTTCGTACGACTCTATCAAATGCCTTCTCTAAGTCGACGAAAGCGCAGAAAACCCTTTGGTTAATATCCAAAAACTTTTCCGCGATTCCGCGAAGCGAGAAGGTTTGATCCATACATCCTCTTCCTGGTCTAAATCCACCTTGGGATTCCCAGAGAAACCTTTCGGATCGGTCTTGCATTCTTATCGTCAGGATCTTCGTGTACACTTTACTAGCTAAGCTGACCAAGCTGATGGCTCTGTAGTTGGAGCAGTCCAATCGTGATCCCTTTCCTTTATAGAAAGGCACGATGACTGCTCGCCTGCAGTCGTCCGGACATCACCCTTTTCCCAGCAAAGATTGCATAGCAAATAGATGACGTCCCAGACCGCTGGTCCACCGTACTTGATCATCTCAGCCGTAATCCCATCTATTCCCGCAGCTTTTCCACATTTCAGACTTCTTATCGCACTTACAATCTCTCCCATACTTATTTTATCCGCTATAGGATCCTCGACAGATTCTGTTGGAGGCAGCTCTATGAGTAGATCAGCGGCATCATCATCATACATATCTTTGTAGAATTCACTCCATCGCCTGAGGACGTCAGTTTTGTCAGTAATATTATATTATATAGTAATATTGTATTAACCTGATTGTATTAACCTGACCTGACCTTTTTTTTTTTTTTTTTTTTTTTTAACGTGGAGAATCCTCATGGATCCCTACCTCCGCGGGGGCGGCGGCAGGGTATGTCAGACTCTTACTGACTAAACTCCACGGGGCCGCAGCCCAACTACCACCAGACCGCTTAGTCGGTGTGTCACGGGACCGCTTTCGCATACGTGCGCGACACACCGGGCGGCAGGCCACCATCGAAGGCGACCTCTCCTCGGGAGCGAGCGCTGAGCCCGCCCCAGGCCCGAGGGCCACTCTTGCCTCCGTTCGTGCAATGGCGACAAGCCCCCCCGAGCTTGCCGCCTGGAGGCTCCGCGCAGCCGATCAGACGCCTGATCAGCGCGCCTACCGGCGCGACGAGGATCTTATTCATACCCCGCCGCGCCAAATGTGCCGCAGGGTGAGGAGTGAGGCGAGCGGAGCATACCCCACTACCACGGGCCGGGCCGAAGCCTCCAGCCCGCTACCCCGTAGCCCTCCAGTGCCCCGCCACTCCTGAGAGCGACGGCGCTGTCGCCACAGCGACCCCCGCAGACCGGCCCGCACCGAAGTGCCCGGGCCGCCTGCACGTCACCTAGCCCTTAACGGACTGTGACGTCGTGGGCTGCAGAGTGGCAAGCAGAGAGAGCGAGCTCGATCTCCGTCCGCCTCCTCCCGGCCCACCAACCACACGCCGCCACTCTCGCCAGCAGCGGCGCCGTCGCCGAAGCGACCCCCAACGTGCCGACCGCGAAAGAGTCGGAGCGACGGCATGGCCTACTCCTGCCGATACTCCTCCTCCCCGCAGCCCCACCACACGCGCCGCCACTCTCGCGAGCGACGACGCCGTCGCCGAGGCGACTCCCCGCTGACCAACCCGCACCGAAGTGCCCGGGTCGCCTGCACGCCACCTCGCCCCTTCTCGGGCGGTGACGTCGTAGGCTGCAGAGTGGCAAGAAGAGAGAGCAACGCTCGATCTCCGCCCGCCTCCTCCCAGCCCACCCTCCACACACGCCGCCGCTCTCGCGAGCAGCGTCGTCGTCGCCGAGGCGACCCCCAAACGTACCGGCCGCAGAGGACAGGGAGAACGGCGGATCGTAATACCGAAGCTCCTCTTCCCCCGCGGCCCCACCGCGCCGCAACAGCGATGCGACCTCGCCAAGGTCGCGATGGACAGGAAGGAAACGGCTCCACGTCTACCGCACTGCCTGCCCACCGCGACCCCACCTCGGCTGCGGAGTGTGCAGAGACCCATAGCGCCGGCCATGTGTACCAAGTGCACGGTCAAATGGTCATGGCCATTGCTCAGGGTCCATCTGCACCACCACGCGCTGGGCGAGCGTCAAACCCAGCGCGCTTCAAACGTAGCCCACCACGCCCGCCGCCCCTGTGAGCGACGGGCCGTCGCGTACTACCCTGGGCCTAAGCCCCGAAGCAGCAGCGACCCACCAAGGGCGCGGGAAGCGGCGAGTAGAGAGACGGCGCTGGACGGGGGCAGCGCAACCGATGTAACTCCACCCTCCACGGACCGGGCGAGGCCACACAGTCCGCCCGCATCCCCGCAGCCACCCTCCTCGTGCGTGAGGGGTCCCGAGGTGACCCCCCACACGGAATTAGGACAGGAATGGGAATTGGGAAGGTGGGAAAGTGGAGAGCGCCCGAAGCTTTCAGTTACGTCTGTTTCTGAAGGAACCAGACCAATAGCAGGCGGCAACCTCTAGCAGGATAGTGCTCCGGACTTGCCTTGGGGATCTACGCGACCTGCGCTACTCCCAAGACCAACGCCAAATTGCTCACTCGGAAAAAGTGAACAAAGTAGGTGATGGGCTAGCACCCTTGTAGGAGGACCCCTGGGGGTCACTCCTAGGGGTTCTAGCTCATCCCCCGCCCAACCTGACCTGACCTACAACAACTGTCAACTTGCGGAGGTTTTATCGTAAATTTTATATTTTATTTATAATTGATATAAATATGAATTTATATCAATTGATATTTATTTCAAAATTGAGAAAATTACTCAATGAATAAAAAACAATCTATAGATGTGTCATGCATACTCTAAGTAATATAAGAAATACATTAATTTACCCTTATTAACTAATCTATTTATTTTATAATCGTTCGTAAGGAGTAAACTCCAGTCGTGCGTCGGAGCTGACACACACTTTTTTATTTTTTATACATCAAGAGTGGCAAACAATCATACGGCCCACCTGATGGGAAACAGTTACCATAGCCTATTTACGTTCACGATACCGAAGTATCACTTGGCAAGACTAGGGCAAGAATCCGACGTAGTGTGGTCAAACCGTAATCATCCAAAATGATTATTGCGGAAGGGACTGCCTTTGTTGTTACCGCCCTCAGCTATTGGCCCTCGCCAATACCGACAGAGTAATAAATACGGCTGAGTCTACAAAAGTAACGCTTCCATTTGGAAGTCATTAATGTCATCGAAATAATCCTTGTAGGCTCCTGTTAGTATATTGAGCGGCTATTTGCCAAGTCGTGTTGCACCTTGATAAGTTGCTAAAAAGCTGATAATCGAACGGCATCCAGTAGAAGGTAGGATGGCGAGGACTTTTGCAACTCATTGCATTAGCCCGGCTTGTTAGTGCCGAGAGTGGTGCGCAGGCGGCCGGCACGGCGGTGCGGCGGTGCGTAATGAAGGCGAATTGCAAGTCACGAGGCTAGAGGCACCGCCGCCGCCCGTCAGCGCCGTCATCGCGCGTCCTGTCAATATGTGATGCCTCGACAACAGAGGTTATTTTCGAAGGTGCCGCACTACTAATTAATGCCTTCTGGAAATAAAAGATTTAAGAAGCGATCCTCATTGTTCCGACGTCAACTCGAGCGTGTCAATATAAGACATCTACAAGTGACAACGGGTGCAGCGTCGGATATTGATATCAAAACCAACAGTCGATACGGTTAATTATAGACACTGATCGCGGTGGTTCCTTAGTAGGGTGGTATGTGTGGCCAACAATTAATTTAACACTTAGACACAAAGGGAGTGGGTCCCGTGGCGGCGCCCCCCGCAGCGGCGTGGCCGCACAGAGAAGCCCCGCCGCGCGCCGACACCGATAGCGTCATTCATGCTTTAGTCCATTCTGTTATCACATCACCCTAGCAACGAATTTACTTTAAACTAGGTGACTATTGATTTTCACTCGGATTATATGTCTCTACAACCAACTGTACTTAAAAATATCAACATCCGAAATTTGATTTTATTTAACGATTTTCAGGATACAATTTCTGGAATATAATATTACTTGTGTTAATATCGTTATAGCGTATTAGGGGAGAAAACATGCTCACAATCTTTCGCATTTATAATATTAGTAGGATTGTCCATTTTAACTGCACGTGGCGTAATAAGCCTATTTGTCGCTATGAGCATATCTGGATATAAAGCTAACTGCACATCAGTAAACTGTAAAACGAGTGCACACGACCCATTACGGCGATACAAGATATATCGGAAATTGCAACTATTTACTGCAACATCCGGCTTTTAAGTGTAAATTTTCCGGTTGCAATTTGTCTCACTGCGAATGGATTTAAACAATCTCCTTGTATGGCACTTTGTATTGTAGTGGCTATTAAATGCAGCCACTGGGATCTCTAAAGTTATGAATTCGGTTACCCTCTCTCCACGGGGTTGGGGTCGAAAGAGGGCTAAATAAATATTGTTTGAAATAGAATTTCGTCATTTTTAGTTTAAACATTTGTTGTAGGTTTAGGTTTACTGGGTTTTTTACTGGTGGTTGAGCGGCAATAGCTTGGATCTCTGGGGATTAAGTTATTTTTCCGAGACATGTCAGTTTGATATGCAACTCAGGTTCTTGTTTGATATGTCCTAATGGTTCCGTTCACATTCAAAACATGTTTAATACAAATTTCATCCATATCCATCCAGCCGTGTCCGAGACATACCGGAGCCTACTGCAAAACCTATATTCAGAAAGCATTATAGATGCTTACATACCCAAACTTCCCCATTAATATAATTGATTTGCAAATGAACAATGTATTACATATATAAGTACTTTTCAGCACCAAGATTTAAATTTTCTATGACTTATTATGTACCGAATTCCTACACATTGACTATAAATCTACTTTCATAACTACGCAGATATTTCGTCTTTCCTTCATTGTCTCTTGTTACTTACAAAGTTTCAATTTAACAGCAGCGTTGTCCATTAGAAGATCGTATGGCGCCATTAGCCCCCCTCTGTAGAGGGCCATAATTCACGTCCTCTCCCATCGAGACATACGAACCTCCATGAATATCTGCTTCCGCACTCGGCTTTAAACTGCGTCTGCCTTTGATTGCTGCGCTAATGTGAACAATCACATTGTTGTGACGGCTGAGCGTCAGGGGTCGTCAGGGGTGACACTTATCTATTGCTGTTTATTCGAAATCTCTAGTGAACGATGTTTAACCTATACCTACTAATAGGTATTATAAATATGACGGTAGTCTGGTCTAGTGGTTAGGTAGAGCTCCTGACTGCGAAACTTGAGGTCGCAGATATTTGAATGATGAGCACGAGTATTTGTACCTTAGTCTTGGATGTCCCATGTATTTATGTATATGTAAATCTATCCATATAAGTAAATATAAAACAAGATTTGCTTGGGGCTATGTCAATTACAGTCTGAGTTCGTTTGTTTGAACGTGCTGATATTAGGAATTAACAACCCTATTTGAAATTAAATAACCCATTTATTGAGGAAGGCTTATAAATATATCATCTTGTTACTATATAGGGATAATCAAATTTAACGTGGGTGAAACCAGTGGGCACAGCTAGTCAATTATACACATTGTGTCGCATCAAACGCCAAGTTGCGGTCACTGTGGTCAGTCGATTCAGCATAACCGCTGCTCTTCATTCATAACGAAGCAGTTGCACATGTGGAAACGTTTATGGTAATTTGTGGACAGAGCGGTTAACTGAGTGGTTTAAATACACCTGCAATGTCAAGACTTCAATCCACGCGGCAGCTTAAGTACAATAATTTGTCTCACGAGCGTTTAACTGTGACGGAAAGCGTCGTGATTGGACCTGTATAAACCTGAGCAGGGCCTCTAAAACGTGTCTAAAGTTGTGCCTGAAGGATAGCCTCATGTCAGGCTGTTACGTGCCACATCTATCTCAAACTTTAAAAGTGTTATTATAGCACCTCTGCCTTGCCAATCTGCAATCCACTGAAAGAAAGCTCAAGAATATCTGGATATCTATCTATCTGACCTGTTGTCGAATCATGCACGACGTTCTTGGAAAGAGTTTTTTACGGTTACTTAGCTGAATCAATTCGTATTAATCTTTTAGTTGTCGTGGTACATTTTATACAGCATTAAATGCGATGTTCCAAATCGAATGTGATCAAGTATATTATTGTATAGCGGGGTTAGAGTATCGTAGATGTTGTGCAAGGGATAGATAAGGTATTGGAAGATGGGGTACTTAGGTGGTCGCGTGGCGCGGACCGCCCGCCGCGGCCGCTCTGCGCTATGCTAATTCAATTGTGTTACGAGAGCGGATAGCGCGGCGATACCATCGGCACCGCCCGCATTATCATAATAATGCGCGAGTCACCGCGCCACGTCACTAGTGCTGTCGACGCGCACCGCATTCGATACATTACACTTGACGTTACCGATACAAAGCACCTAACTTACTAATACCGTGGCCGTGGTGGCCGAGTGGTTCGAGCAGTTGCCTGCGACGCAAAGGTCGCAAGTTCGAATCCCGACTGTACCAATGAGTTTTTCTGAACTTAAGTACACTGATTAGTCACACCACGAGCTTAACGATGAAGGAAAACATCGAGAAGAAACCTGCATACGTCTGAGAAGAAATTCAAAGGCGTATGTATAGTCGTGCTGTAGTAACGGCGATGGACTCGCCATCTGTCACGTTGGCACCTAATATACCTCTGGCGGAAAGTGGGTGTGTGGGGATTACCTATACACCTCTGCCTACCCCTTCGGGGACCCTTGAGGGAAGGCGTGAGGATATGTATGTATGAGTAAGTTATATATATAACATACTAATACATACATATCATCACGCCAAGTCCCTAACGGGGTAGGCAGAGAGTATAGAGCGCCAGGTCTCCCTAGACTTACATACCTCTTTCGCTTCGTCCACATTCGTCAGTCTCTTCATACCTAACTTACTTAAAAAAACATCGAGAGGAAACCTGCATGCGTCTAAAAAGCAATTCTAAGGCGTATGTATGGTCGTGCTTGAGTAACGGCGATGGACTCGCCATCTGTCACGTTGGCACCTAAAATATGTCTCTGACGGAAAGTGGGTGTATGGGTACTACCTATATACCTCTGCCTACCCCTTCGGGGACGCTGGTGGGAAGGCGTGAGGAAAAAAAATACAAGGTGCCTATATTGTCAGCACACAGTGTGGATGACGCCAGCGCCCTTGGGACCTTCTGACTTGAAACACATATTTTATTAAATTCTCTTACTTCTATTGATGATGCATTTATAATAATAAATGCATTTGTGATATGGAATAATGATAAAATGTAATACAGGATAATAATTAATGGGACTAATGATGTAGATACATTTTGTTTAGTACTCATTTAGGTAAGTACGTGCTGTAACAGAACAGTTGATTAATTTATCTGTATCAGCCTGTATAACGCAATACTCTTGACGACTTTATATTGTATATACATAAGTATAAAGTAGCTGCACCCGGCATGCGCTGCAATGCAATGCAAATTTTGCTATTTCTTTTTTTTTCCTGAGCCAGGAACCCTCGCGTGTTGCCCAGAACACTCTATCAAAGTTTAATCACAATCTGATAAATGGTTTCGGAACGCATATGGAACAAACATACAAACATTGATTTTTATATGTATATAGAAGAAAAACTAAAGTACGGCGACTTTATAGCATGTCATTAAAGTGGGGAAATGCAAAAACGAGGTATTCTCACATATATCATAAAATGTACAATGTACAATCTGAATTATTCATATGTATAGGTAAAAAGAGGCGTTAGTTGGGCCTTCGCAAGTTGAGTTCCGTATACTTACTTTTATGTCGTCGTCATGTCTTTTTAACAGACTTCAAAAAGTAGGAGATTCTCAATTCTATTGGTATTTTTACTATACATAGGTTCACTAATCCTGTGAACGACGATCCCAGTTATTCCGAAAAGAGAACGTCAACATAATTACAAGAACTAGAATTATCCAAAGCCTAATAAAAAAATTATCATGTATTAGTATATTTATGAACCTAAAACTAAAAACCTTAAAACTAAACTAAAAACTAAATATTATTAAAAGGAGTCCCTTTAAGCAAGGTTCCGAAGATACTGGCAGCGTTCCCCCTTTGAATGTATTAATTAAATAGTGAATAGAATGAAAGCTAAAGATGCACCAAAATTTTAACACAAATATACCTACTTTAAGATCTCATCGAATCGCATCAATCATCTTGGGTTGGCACTGAACTCAAGTTTAAATACTACAAATGTGAAAAGCACCTACTCCCTCGCATTGACGTATTCATATCGGTTCATCTGATGATGGAGTTGTTATACTAGCAGTGTGTGACAAACCGGTCCCTCTGCTGCCAGCACAGCCATTTCAGACAGAACTCTGACTACATTGTAACTGGATGCGAATATTATGCAATACTTATAAACGTCAACGTGATGTCAGTCGATAATAGCTCAAATCACGAAAAGAAATACAGGCTTTACATTATAATCGATTCGCAGAAGTGTTGAAAAGTGGCGAAAGCTGTTTCTTACCGCTGCTCCGCCCGCGGCTCGTAACCGTACCCACAGTTCTTGCCGGCGATTATACATGTACGTCGTCTAGCGGATGCAAATTGAATTATGGGACTTTTTGTAGGCGTCCAATTGTATAATAGCTCGCTTTGTTCCTCCGCCGCAACTACGAGCTACGTGACGATTGAACACTCAGCGCCTTCTAATCGCTCGATATCTCCAGATTGTTCTGCATCACCTTTTCCGTGACGCCAAATTATAGTCTTTTGTCTTATTATCTAATTGTTCCTATTGTTACAAAAAGTATTACAGTGCCTTTGCCTCTACTAGAATGGCTCGGATCACGGTAAAAATGGATTCTGATCGAGATAGTTTGTGTATTGAAAATTGCTCTTCCCATCTTCTTCATTTAAAAATACCTACTTCTTGCATTTATGTGATAGGTATCGTTTCGTTGCGAAAACAATTTTTTTTACTAGTACTCCCAAAATATCAAATAAGGGATCATATATTGCATCATCTCCGATCTGATATGGACTAACGGTCGTTGCACTATGCTGTCAGAACTTGATTCTAATATCGACTGATATTACATACATACATACATATCGTCACGCCAAGTCCCTAATGGGGTAGGCAGAGAGTATAGAGTGCCAGTTCTCTCTAGACTTACATACCTCTTTCGATTCGTCCACATTCATCAGTCTCTTCATACATGCTCGTCGGTTTCGAGTACTCTTAACGTTCCCGTCCTTGAGACTCCGATCTATTTGATCTAGGTAGTTGGAACGTGGCCTTCCTCTGACTCTTCTTGCACACACTTTTGCTTTGTATATCTGTTTCGTCTATCTTTCTTCAATCTTTCAACTGATATTCCTTTCATTAATTTAATTTTATAACTATATTATAGTTAGTATTGGCGTCGGTGGCCTAAATGAATGAATTAAATACCTCAATAGCGTTGTGAGCAATCAGGAAGTTATGGAGAAGAGAGTCTCAAGAGTCTTACGCTGGTGTAATTGGAAACAAATAAAAAGTTGAGCGCATAATAATTGCTCGTTTTTATGAGTAGGCCTCTCTGCGCCGCCGTTGCGGTGTCGACTCTTTGTGGTTTAGGCCCCCAGGGCGTCTGTGTTAGTAATTTTCTGAGCAATTAATATCCTACGCCGTTCAATTAGTTAAATGTAAAAAATGTTAAACAGAAGTCGAAGAAAATTATGTACAAAGCCGCATCCATTGGAAACCGTTTCTTGCCATTATGGGGGCAAGTGTACCGGATGAAATGTCAACTAATTGCGCTCGCTGCATTGTATTGACACATGCCAGTGCGGTTGCTATTGACCGTTCTTTTTATATTCCACAAAGATATAATGAAATTGTAATTATAAAACATAAGTATATTTCGAAACGTAAACTCTGATCTCCAGCGCCGCCAAAGCTTGGAGACATGAGGCTTGATTTGGATTTCCCCTTAAGGATGAAAGTACTTTACACATTGAAAGTACAACTAATAGAAATATGGTATTAGTGTACGGATGTAAATGCTAAAGCGATCATTATTCAAGAATGTTTAAGCGTGTTTATGCTCAAGAGCGTGTTCAAGTGTGTTTAAGCGAAAAATTTAAGTAGGTAGGTGTAGTTACACTTGTAGTGACGTCACATACAAAAACTATCCTTTTCGCATTCTTGACTAATGATTGTGAAAATAGCATGTATTTTCACAATCATTAGTAATAATAGTAGTAGTAAATTTTTTTTTTCCTTTTGTCAATATTTTTTTCTTAATCTCAACTTTTTTATTAAAATTGTGCATAAATATAAACTTTAGTACCGATTGTCCAATCGGTTAAGTAGGCATGTTAGGAAAACATTACTTTGATTAATTTCGATTCGTTCGCATGAATTCTTTGAAGGCGAATATCGCCTAACATCCACCCACGCTTGCCGACATAAATCTCAATTTTCGTATCAAAACGACAATGAAACGAGAGCGAGGCGCAGAGCAGCGAGTGGCCTCGGGCGATGTGTTCCGAGCATTTTATTTGTTTGTTACTATAGTATAAATGAAGCTAATTATTATAATTTCACTGAAAATTACAGGCATTAAGTTGCTACCAAATATACGTGAGTTAAACGACTTTTTCTTGGAAGTGTCGGGTGCGAGGCACGGAGCCACGGCTACAAGCGACGACACGCACGCAACCAAGTGAATTTGCACTGCGACCTTGGCACCGTCTACATGTCTTTGGCATTCTAGTTTAAAGTACTTTAATAGGTGTACTTAGTAAATTGTAAATGAATTAATAATCTATATTTTGAATAGTATATATATGATGAAAAGGCTGTGAAACAAATCGTCGCATAGCCAGCTAAAATAAGCGTATAATCATTGACACAAGTGGTTTACTCCCGGAAGGATGCCAAGAATGCAGGCAGAACTGCTATGTTGCGTGGCAATGTTGGTTTGTTTGACAAAATATGTCTTTACTCGAGAGTTATTATAGCTCCTATCGTCCACGTTCCTCAGTGGTTCTAGACCCAACAAAGTTCAGCATGTAGTTCTTAAAAACGGGTTAATTATGAAATTTCGATGACTGATGCCTCTCGAGCTTATTTAATGGTTAAATTTAAAGGTTGATTGAATTGAATTGAATTGAATGATTAATCTATGAACAGCTATTATAATGCATCATTCCCTCTACATCATCAGAACTTTTTGTTGCTATTCGATTCAACAACCTAATTTACCGGTTATACCATTACATATAAGTACCCTATACTTGCGAAAATCTTTCACGTTAGAATGTAGGTACTATTCAAAAGCCAGTAGGTACCATATTCCAATAACTTACATTACACGTTTAAATATGAAAAAAATACAAATGCACAGTCACTGTAACAGAGAGACAGAACAAAGGCCACGGAGAAGGGGATCCATGCTCCGTGTTTTTTACCTCGACGAACTGGTTCTAAAATTGGTGCACCTATTATAGCCTGAACCCGTCGTGGTGAAGGTCGGCCTTCATTTCAACATTTTGGAACAAATTCCTACACGCAAAATATTGCTGCCATATTATGTTTATGACTCCCAAAATTACGTTCTGATGATGGTTCGATATTGTGTATTTGACATCATACGATATTCAAGTTTAAGTAAAAAATACATGTTATTATTATTATAATATACTTATATAACTTATATTAACAAACCATTGCTTTGTAAAAACACAATTCTCGAAATGTTAATTCGTAATAAGTAAGTAAGTAATAACACAATTCTCAAAATGTTAATTCGTAATAAAAATGTACAAAACAGAATCGATAATCGATACAGAAACAGAATAGCTGCCTTAAAACCTCTTTCCAACGAGTTTATATTCACAGTTCATGTGTTTATTGCCAGGTACAATACTTTATCGTATTTAAGAGCGTTTATAATAGTGTAGATATTTGTCTGTGCCGTTTAAGATACTGCAGAAAAAAAAAACGTGAGTTCGATCTCCAGCTTCTATAATAAAGGCACTCACGTTGAAGTAAACTTTACTTAAAATTATTAACTACTAGCTGTCCGTGCCCCGCGGTTTTACCCGCGTAAAATACATATTATATTATTCATAGTAAATCCAGGTAATTATCTATCTCGGTGCCAAATTTCATCCAATTCCGATCAACAGCTCCTGCGTCTTAGAGTACCAAACTTTGTCCCAAACTTTTTTACATTTATACTATTACTAAAAGGTGCTAATACATTGTTTGGTGTAAGAGTTTCAGCAAGTCTAGAGAGAACTGGCGTTCTACTCTCTTTAGATTGCATGATTTCGAACGAAGTATATTAAGATAATGCGTAGGCAGATATGGCGTGCAATGTGATCTGTCGGGATTTCTCTCGTGTGTATAATGCCCGAGGCCAATGTTCAAAGTACTACGTCGAGTGGGCGCGCCGAAGCCCTGTCCAGCACATTACCACACAATTTTATCGACCTATCAAAAAAGTTAAGTCGGCTGTTTACAGAAACAAACCCTCATGAATTACCCGTGCAAAAGATCCTACAAAAAATCTCTCGCCAATAGACCGTGACAACATCAATTTCACCCCCGAAAATATGAAGGACAGTTTTAACACATATGTCGATCAAATTAAAGGCACATGCGCGTCAAAGGCGCCGGGCGGCGTCAGGTCACAAATGGTAATTTCCATTTTAAATAAATAATTTGTTTCGGCTCAATTTGTGGAGTGATCACCCTGCCATGTGGCGTCGGGCGGCCTAATGACCTCAGCTAACTAGCTCGGTTTCACGCCCTACCTACTCCACCAGCCCGCTCACACCTTTATCTGCCAATAGGTACCAGTCAATTAATGTAAGAATTTCAGTTTAGCAGACTCAGTAAAAATTATCCGTTGTACAGAATAAAGTGAAGGTGCATGTTGATGTGCACGTAATTGCTATAATTTTGATTATAAGCAAGGAAGATGCATAATTAGCTGATAACTTTATAAGCTGACAATAAAGTTGTCACATTTTTTTCTTATACCCAGTAACACGCCTTGGAGTATTATTAAGTATAATTTATAATTAACCGGTTTAACAGTAATTAATTCTGTCCCAGTCGATCGTATCGTTATTATCCTATGTTTATGTAATTTAGGACTTATGCAAAATCCACTCTATACTGCATAGAATACGTAAGTATCTATTATATAGACCGATACGTGGATGCGATAACTCATACTAAAACATGTTCTTTATTTGAATTTATAATTGAGCTTTTTAATACTGGCTGTTTTCTATCATTCTATTCATGGATAGACAAGGAAAGCAGAATTCAATATTTCCCCCCACTAGTGTCAAATGGCTCTTGTCAAAGCATCATAACATAAGTAACTTTGATCTCAACCTTTGTCAAAGCATCGCCCTCTAAGTAATTAGATACAAGAAACGACACGTCAAGTCCTGAATTATTTTGTCCATTTAAAGCCATATTCTGACAGAAACCAAGAGTATTTAGGCTTTACTTAAGTATAATTGAACGATTACCTGAGTACTTTGTATATAGTAATAGTGCCTATTCACATACTTTTTGTGTGGTGGAACAGGTTCGATTCCCAGTCGAGATCGAGCAGATAATAATTGATATATATGAAAAATACTTTAAATACTTATAATACACCATACATACATATCATCACACCGCGTCACTCGCGGGGTAGGCAGAGAAAGTAGAGTACATATAAAATAGCAATGTGAGAGATAGTATATAGGTAACTACCTATGCAGTTGGACGATAAATATGTATATCTAGGCAGTCCACTTAAAATATTATGAATCCCCTTAAAACAATGTGTATTTACGCTTACGCTACCTACAATATGGATTGAATTATAAATCCAGTGAGTTTGCATGAGAATGGATGGAGGGTGCGACAATGGGGACACTGCCACGACGGCTACGGTTTCAGCCGGAATTAACTCGATAATTCCCTAATTGCGCAATTAGTCTGTAATTTGCTCTCGGCTTTACGGATCGAAACACAATATTCAACACGGAACTATATTTAACAATGGATGCGGCAATACAACATTAATCTCACGTACATTTTAAAATTTATTATACTTGAACAACACCGGTGGAACGCTACCGTACGATTGTACATAAATCCAATGACGTTTGGTCGAGCTTGAGAAAAGGCGATGCGCTTGCTATCAGTTACGTTTGCACCTAAATGTATATCTAGAGAATAGGGTGACATCTCAGCTGTTCTTACGATAAGCAGATTCAGCCACTTATGGACACTTGCAACACCTAGGTTATTGCTATTATTTTCACACTTCTTAACCCCATACTGTCTTATAGCCATATAAAGTGTAAAACAAAGTTAAGTTTAGTTAACCCGACGAGTGTTTATTTACCCATAAACATAATATTTCTCATTATAATCCATAGAATCCACGTACATGTAAGTATTTAATTTCGCTATAATGAATTAAGCCCTTCAACGCACGCACTTTAACCGCTTGTAAAATATAACTATTCCTTATTATCTTCCTGCAAGCACTGTATGACGGCGATTAGTCTCATTATTTCAAACGACGTGTTATCGAAAAATATTAGCTCATAAGTATAGTGATGATTTTTATGAAATACAATTTTGTGTGCAACGAGCTCGCGATCATGTTAATAGCACGTCGAAGGCTAAGCGGCCGGTTGAATATTCATTTTGGCTCATCGTAATTTGGGACGATAATTGTAAATTACACCATCTCAGCGAAGCCTTGCGCCAGCGAAATCCTACACAATATATCTTTTGTTATAAAATTATTTACAGTGCCTTTTTTATTTTAATCTGTAACATTGCGCAACAGGCTTCACATCTAAAAACCCAGTAATGTCTTTAAATAGTGTTTATGCAGGAATACAGGAACTTACTCGTAAGGTTTACTCAGTGGTCAGTGACGGAAAATTTTACTTTGTAGGTAATGACGACAACGCGTTTTTACGTCCCAGGTGTAACAAGCGCCGATGAACTACGGTAACCACTTACTATTAGACGTTGACTTATTTAACATTTTTTTAGTCTAATAACACGATTCGTAGGTATGCATGTTTCCCGATGATTTCATTTAATGTAAAGCTCTAGGCGTTACAAATCTAAAATCACTATACTTAAGTTATACACACATTAGCTGATTCATTTGAGGATATTTATACATCTTAAGCTAAGTTAAGCTTATAGACCTATACGCTTAGCAATCGGAGGACATTTTACTAGACGAGTTAAAAAATATTAATTATCTTACAATTTCGCAAAAATTGGTCTATTTATTTATTTATTTTATAACGCTTACCAACTAGTATACATACAAACTCTTTTTCGTACAGATATTTAACTAACAATTGATTCAGTACGTAACTTAAATTATAGGTTAGCACAACATTTTTAAATAAGTTTCACAATACATTAACTATTTCTAAATAACATAAACTAAAACAGAAGGTAACAGACGGATATGTATGAATTTTGAAAAACTGTATATTATATAATGATTTAGTAATCAACATTTTATCATTGAAGCGTGTTTTTTAAATTGGATTATACCGTCCGAAAAAATGTCTACATCTACAGACTGAAACAAGCTATTATAAGTTCTGAGAGTCTAGTTCCATACTAAGGGATGGCTTTGAATTTCAATGAGAATAACTTATAACTTATTAAGATTTCATTTATTATTTAGGAGGGAGAAAACTCGGGAAAGAATTACAAAAAGGGATATTTAAACAAAGAAAGAGAAAGACAGATGGACGAGGTCATTGTTTAGGTTAGTTATGTCTTTGGCCAAAACCTATTCGCAAGAGTTATTAATGAATCAAATGTCCAAATAATAATCAAACTGAAGCACCAATTGAATATTAGAATAAAAGCAGATACTCACAGTTGGAGTTTAATTCCATGAAACGTGGTCATATAAGACGCCGACTACCTGACCTGTGATACTACAATTTTGTGCTCACATTAGGTAATCTCGTTTTATTTCATCTCGTATTTTTTATGACAAAAGATCTTCGTCATTTTTGACAAGGAAAAGGCCATCAACATTGTATAATGCGGGCATGGCGCCGATGTGTCGGCTTGAAGGCGTCATCTACTCTTTGATCCAATCTCCGGCAGGCGGCGGTCGAGTCGAGTTGACGACCAATTACCCGATATCACTCTGTTTCGGCCTGCGCCCAAATGGAGCATAATGCCTAGGGTAATTATGACTTCAGCGCCCGTCGCTCTACCCGCGTCCTCCGCTCTCGTCGCCTAATACGTTTTATCTTCAGATTGCTTCGAAATAACTATTGAAAAGAGTAAGAGTCGATTTTGTGACTGTGTCGTTCGTTTTGATTGACGAGTTCGATTCAAGTGTCAAATCTAATAAAGATTGATACAATGTTATTGCAGGGCCAATATTACCTATTCTTTGTCTTTTTCCAAGTTACTTATTTTCTTAATTCTATTGTTTTTTTATAAAAAAAAAATTACTCTAACTTTAATAGTTATTTAAATAAATGAATGTCCGGACTTCAGCGGCTTTGGAAATTTAAGTCGTAGGTATTATGACAACGGACATTTGATTGAATAGGTCCGAGTGCATTAATGTGGCAACGCTTATTTTTCACTGTAAATGGTTGTGGAGTTATTACCTATAGAACGCGGCCATATTTACAACTCAACTCCTCTGATCTCAGCGCCGATACGGCAGTGGGTCTGGCCCATTATTTCTATTTACTGGACTGCCTCTGCTGGTCAACATCAAACATTCGCCATTAATCATACGTTGTGTGGTTATTACTCCTATCAACGGCTGTATTTAATCGGTCCTGGCATCTATTTTAACATCATTAATGTCATTAATGTCATTTCACTTTTAATGTCATTGACATTAAAAGTGAAATTTCATCCTACCTTGTTTCTCGTCTGAATGTCATATTTGTAATATGGTATATTCTTTTGTTTGCGAGATAGTCTTTAATATTTTACAAGTTCTAGAATTACAGCAACTAACCCGAAAATCCAGGTTGTGATCACCAAGTTATAAGGGCTGGCGCACACATCGGCGCAACAGCTGCGCCAATCACAATGAAAAGGGCGGGGCCGGCGCCCCGCACCCTTCCCGGCCCGTGTTGTGATCCCCGGATTATATTAAGGCGTACAAAGGAACTTTTTTATCGGGCCATTGTGTCTCATATTGGGGTGAAATATCCGGCCGGATGTTACTTCTGCACTTACCTTTATTTTAACCCACCAAATGAACAACGTGAACGGATTTAGTCCTTTGTGTCGAAACTTGGGGGGCTTTATTTATTAGATATATACGAAATCTGAGATCGTATACATATCACACGAATTGACTACTAGATTTAATGTAATAACCGTTATACAAAAATATATTATGTTTCTTAAATAGAAATAGTTTTCTAAAATTGCACTACTACAAAAACTAGCGCCTGTCCGCATATGATATCTTCTTACAAGACATGAGTACTTAAGACAAAAGAACATTTGTCTTAAAACACTATTAAGCTCTTGAGTTGGTACTCATAAATAAAGGCCACGTCGCGTAGGCAGTAGTCAGCATTTATTAATTACGACATCGCTGGCTGCCGAGCGGTAGCCACCGGGAGCTGTCACCGCGCCGTCTGATTGTAAATACTATAAGCTTCATAATTTATTTATATTACTTATGAATCGCTCCGGGCACGAGCGGAACACCGCCACATTTGTTCACATATAAAATTAGACTATAAATCTGATTTGACGCTCCGGACGATTCCCACGGTCTTGAGATGGGCCGATAATTAAAACTGAATAATGAATCAACTTTTTGTTTAAAAATAATTAACCGTTTATTTTCTGTGTTTCCAGGAACACCCGAGCTTACGCGGCACGCCACTGGCGATGCTGGCGGCTCAGTGCAACAAGTTGTCGAGCAAGTCTCCGCCGCCGCTGGCTGACGCGGCCGTAGGCAAAGGCTTCCACCCGTGGAAGAAGAGTCCTGGCGCACACTCGCCGCCTGGCGCCGGCGTCGCGCCACGCTCGCAGCCGCCCTGCGCGCCCTATCGCGGCCCTACCTCATGCGCCGCTGCGCCCTCCTACGGCAACGACCTCTACTTCCCTTCGTCCGGGGACCAACTACTCGGCAAAAGCGAATCAAGCGCAAGTCTCGGGTCCATGTATTCGAGACATCCATATGAATCCTGGCCCTTTAACGTTGGCGGGGGCGGCGGTAGTGGAGCCCTCAAGGCTGCAGAAATGGGCGGTGTCAGTGCAGTTGGCAGCACTTGGTGGGACGTGCACAGTGGCTGGCTAGACGTGGGCGGGCAGATGGCAAACTACGCTGGTCAGGACTACTCGCAACTAACGCATTCCCTCTCCGGTGGAGCACATCTGTTGCCACCTGCACCTCATCTTCTTCAAGATGCATATAAATCTGTACTACCCTCTCAGGGTTCCTTCGGTTTACATGGTCCTGGTTCTCCGGCACCGCCCGCCCAGGCGCCTTCACCTCGATCACAGCGACGTTACGCCGGCCGAGCCACCTGCGACTGCCCCAACTGCCAGGAAGCAGAACGCCTTGGTCCTGCAGGAGCACATTTAAGGAAGAAAAACATACACAGCTGTCACATACCCGGTTGTGGCAAGGTGTACGGCAAAACATCCCACCTGAAGGCTCATCTCCGCTGGCATACAGGCGAGCGGCCCTTTGTGTGCAACTGGCTGTTCTGCGGGAAACGGTTCACGCGCTCCGACGAGCTGCAACGCCACTTGCGCACCCACACCGGGGAGAAGAGGTTCGCGTGTCCCGTGTGTAACAAGAGGTTCATGCGGTCCGATCACCTAGCGAAGCATGTGAAAACGCACAACGGTGGGAAGAAGGGTAGTTCGGAGTCGTGCTCAGACTCTGAAGAGAACAGCCAAGGCGAGGGTGGTGGAGGGGGGAGGTCGCCGGAACACCCGCTGGACGTGAAACCGCACTCGCTGGTGTGACGGGGGCGCGCGGCGCTCGCCGTGCCACACCACGCCTCGCCGCACCTGTGATACGCCGCTGTACATACCACATATCAGAGCTGGTACTTGGACGTGTTATTATGAACACCGCAAAAGTGTATGTATTCCTTGTGAGACTTTAAAGTGTTGTACAGTATAGATATTATTAAAAATAATTATCTCATATTATTAGCTAGATATATTCTATACTTAAAATAGATTAAGTAGAAACTCACTGTTTTAGTCCAAAATTACAGATTTAATTTATTTCTTAATGCATCGACAAACTTTGTTGGTTCTTATTGTACAGTATTAATGAACAAAGCATATACATACCTAGATATACCTAGGTACCTATTAACAGTTTTTTAACATATATTTACGAGAGCAATGTTTTTTAGCCTTGTCTAAGGTCTTGAAAATGTCTCGATATGAAATAGATAACCAACAATGTTCACACGATGTTGTCCTGTAATAATAAATGGATTATTTTGTTATCAGCCTTGTCAAACTATGTGCATTAAATGTAAAAAATCTTTATTAGATAGTTTAATGTAACAACTGACGATCATTATGAACAAATATAATCGGACAATTTAATGGTTAGCTTTGAAACTAAACTGTAATATTATAATAGGATGTATATTGTACAGAATTGTGCGAATAAATATGCCTGCAATTGATTTTATAAAAATGGAATATATTTTTTCCGAGTGGATAAATTGTCTTATTCTTCCCATTAAAACATAATATGAAAAAAAAAACACTAACAGGATATCCAAAGAAATATGATTGTAGTGACAAATATATAATAGTATCTAAATATACATTATAGTATAAAAATATTAGTATAAAATAGTAACAAAAAAAACAGGCCTGCCATCTGGTAGCATAAGTCTGCTATTGCTCGAATACTCAAAATATATATAATACTAGTTGTACCGCCCATCTTCTAAAGATGAATGGGCATCGCTGATCTTGATTCCATCCCCGATCCTTAATTCATTCTAAAAATCACGCAAATGGCACACTTGGCTTTCTTTCTTAGCAATATGACATTCGGAGTCTGATAAAATGTGTAGGCAGTACCGAAATAGACATACCCTCATACAGTTTCACAGATATAGGTCCTAACCTCCTTTTATTATTGATATAAAAAAAAGTAATATCTCGAACACACACGCTTCACGTGAAGGAAATTATAATTACCAATATTGCACACGGATTCAAAGATGTGTATAAGGTGATGACATGAATGGAGACAGCGGGAGACTTGCCATCTAAAACTTCGGTTCCAACCTTAACCTCTGTGCAAATAATCATTCGGACACTTGGGATGGCTTAAAGATATATAATTTCTTGGTTCCAAGTGGTTGTTGTCCGAATTGGTTTATCACCGTTGTGGTAGAAAAATATACAGAGGAAAATCTTAAATTGTTTTTTTTTTTTTACTACTACAAGAGTGGCAAACAAGCATACGCCCACCTGATGGGAAACGGTTACCGTAGCCTATTTACGCTCACGATACCGAAGTATCACTTGCGTGTTGCCACTCTGTGTTCGGAGAGTTATAGTGTGTTGGCAACATAATTAGTCTAATCCCTCGGTTGCCAACACAATATAACAATCCTCCCGCCTCCCCAAGGAGCTCATTACTGGAAACCTCATTCACCGCGTAGGAACACAACACAACAAATTGTGTTATTTGGCTACGGACTTCTGTCGGAGGTGACGGAGGTCCTGTCCCAGTCGGGCAGCTCCAAATCGAACGGGAAACCCGTTATGCCCTACCTCTCTCAATTTTCGAAAGTTGTTACATATACTTAGCTGCTATCAAATATTTATATGTATGTATATGCAGAAAAAATGCCTACTAATTAAGTATCTTGAATGGTCAAAACATTTGCAGATATAAATTATCGTAAGTAATTCACAATCTTCTCCACTTACAAATAAATAGTAATACAATTTCGGTAGCTAAGTACAATAAATTACACAACGAATGACATTTGCTTATGGAGACGAGGGTAAATGAATATGTACCTTATGCAAGAGAATCCAGAGTATGTTTTAGAGATATAACAATATGTTGATTACGATTATTTTGGTGGGGAGTAATTTAGTCGAGATGCCGCAAAGAGGGCGACGTTGATCGTAAAAAGCGGATTGAAACCACAAATAATGAGGAGGGGACCGAAGTGTCGCCTCCGCGGGTGGCCGCCACTCGTGCCGTAAAAACCGAAGTCATCTGCATTGCCGCCGACTCCATTAAGGCCTCGTGGCTCGTGGCTAGGCTAATGCTTGCTTTATTAATGATGCGCGACGGTGGTCTCCGGGAGCCGTGCAACAAGATGTCCCTGTCTGTAGCGACCTAAACATCTATCTAGCATAACAGGTAATGAAAAGCTCAATGAGTCTTCTCTTTATTTATTTCGATATACTCTTAGTAGCTATTATATATTATATCATTATATATTATAGCTATTGTAGTAGGTGTGTGGGTATTACCCATACACCTCTGCCTACCCCTTCTGGGACCCTTGTGGGATATTAACCTAGTTCCAGGAGTAATAGAACACAATAGCCCATCCAAAATAGTCGCATGAGAAGGTAGGGCCTCCATTGGAAGCGTTCATTTTGTTGTGAACGATACGCTACATGGAAAAGTATCTCTTTCTTTTACTTTATAAAAGAAATATTATATAACTGCTTCAATAAATACACAAACCGGAACCACGGTTCCGTGCACTACTTGTAATTTGGTTGTCGTAATTAAAATGTGATAGCTATGAATATTCTGTGAATAAAATAGTTAGTTAATGCGCGGGCTCATTGAAAAGTAACTGGTATTAGACACTCCATCCTCTCCATAAGAACTGCATCGCCTGAAATACTTGTTACTTAATTAAGGACATGCCCAGCATCTTTAAATTTCTCCTCTCAGCCTCGCCAATGTAGTCTACATGAGGCATAGGTCACTACGTGAAAGGCTGGTTTAGCTACAAGAGCTGCTGATTGGTTGAGGCTAGACCTGAAATAACTAATGTATGTTAAATCACCCGCACGATATTCCATACTCATTCAACTTTATCATCTATAAGTAAGTTACGTTAACTGAGAGTAAATCTCACTCAAACTACTCTAGAATGAACTAGCATCTGATTAAAACTGTTATTGGGCGATGAATCACGGACAAGTTGACCTCTATAATCACATAATCCATGTTGTTATTGGAGCCGACCTACTGTAATCGTATTAAATCCCATTCCCCATAACTAAATAAAGATTTATCACCCTTAACTGAATTTTACGTAAACTGATTGAGCGCGAGATGAGGGTGGGCTTGCGGACTGTTTTATATTCTCGACTCGATTCTCCCTAGTTTAGCAATCGACATCAACTATTCTGAGGCGAGAATTGCTTAGTACTTACCTACTTATCTCGTCATACTTCTTCTGCATTTAATTTATTCTTCTCTACCTTCTTCTAAGAGAGGTAGGGCATAACGGGTTTCCCGTTCGAATTCGGAGCTGCCCGACTGGGGCAGGACCTCCACCTTATAGAAGTCCGTAGCCAAATAACACAATTTTTTGTGTTGTGTTCCTACGCGGTGAGTAAGGTTTCCAGTAATGAGCTCCTTGGGGAGGGGGAGGATTGTTACATTGTGTTGGAAGCAGAGGGATTAATCCCATTATGCTGCCAACACACTATAACTCTCCGAACACAGGTGGCAACACGCAAGTGATACTTCAGTATCGTGAGCGTAAATAGGCTGCGGTAACCGTTTCCCATCAGATGGGCCGTATACTTGTTTGCCTTATAAAAAAAACTACTACACTTTAATATTTTTGTGAGAAGTTACAGAGAAATTGTAATATCAATGGTAACACTAGGAACATACCTTATGAGAGGATATGTTAACATAGCGATTCTTTGTATAGTAACCTACCCTAATATAGAAACTCGCTTTGTAGTAATTAACTTAGTTTCCTTCAAAATATGAAAGAATAAATGTTGGTTAAGATATTATCTAACCATGGTCCTGCCACCCATAAAGCGGTCGGCAGAAGTTGACATTCTGTTTTCGCTGTTAATATACTTCTCGTCAGAAAAATCGAAACATCTTGTCAGTTTATGTTAAGTAAGGATTATCTGAAAAAATTGTTTATTTAGGAATATATGTCCAATGTTGTTTAATAGTGAATAATACCTCATATCATTCAAACAAAACATAAACGTGCCAGGTGTTTCGATTTCTCTGATGACAAGTGTATATTGAAGTGACAATCTGACAGTGAGTGTGTCACCATCTCTCAAATCCGTAGGTATGTATCTAGGAATTTTTAGTCAAATGCTTGTAGGTTTCTCACGATGTTTCCCTTCACCTTAAAACAGTGATTGTGTTAATATGTGATAAATCACTGGACGAAAGTTCGGAAGAACTTATAACTTATCTTAAGTCTACTTCCTACTTTTAAATATTTTACTAATTCGTCTATACTTTAATTAATAAGGCTCAAACAGATTGTATCCTTCACAACTTCTCTAGAGAATATAAATAAGTAGACATAAAGAAAAAGTTTAAATCCACCTTTACTCTTCCTCAACAATATTCACTTATGGTAATAGTTAAGAATCCTATTTACTCTCAGATGGCAAAAGATCCTTTGACTTTGTATTTACGTGGCGTGCTATGGCCATTTTAGTGCATACTGCCGCTTCTGTGCAAGTTACTCTCATACTTGCACATCAAAGGAATACATTTCATACATCGTTTGAAACAAGGCACTTCATACCTGCCACCTACAAAGATCAAGGCCTTTTTTTTTACGCGACAAAGAAGTCAAGCTTAATGGCCAGTTTGTTTGATGGTATGTGGTTTCCGTAGCTTATATGGCCGCTATGAGATATTGCAATACCATACCACTAATATATAAAAATAATAAAGCTAGAAATATTATTATTTTTAATATAGATAGATAAAGATAGATTAGAATTAGAAAGCTTAATGCAATCTAATATTATAAATGGAACTAAATATATTTCTGACGTTCTAATGTCGACTACAGTTTCCCCGTCTGGGAATCCTTCTCAATACTTCAAGAATATAAATTTTATACGACTTGTAACAATGTAATCATGCCATACCCTTTCAGAACAAAATTAACGTTTTTGTTAAGTATTGAGTCACTTGAAAACAGATTATAAGAACTCGAATCCATTAATTTCGAAGACATGACCAAAAACCACAGGGCTAAAATAGTCCCAGATTGGCACAAAAATTGTAATGCAGTCTTTCCGAAAACATCAATGTTCTAATGAACAAGATATGATTAATACGAGTCATAAATTGCAACGGGTAGCGGGTCAAAGGGGCCGTCACACGTGGCGGGGACATCTTCCAAGAACCGGCTAACGCTGTTAGGAACTGTTTCAAATTAGAACACTTTTTTAAATACATAACTTAGGTAGACACGACCGACCCCCAACTTCGGCCAACATGAAAGATTGGAATCGTATTACTTTACTAACTACCTACTTAATATAATAATATAATTATCTACATCTCTACACATAAAACAAAATTGCTTCTAACGCTTAGATCTTTTAAACTACGCAACAAATTTTATGCGGCTTACGCTACTTAAATATTGTACTTCTTATGGGATATATATACGAACATGCTCCGCGGTTTCATCCGCGAAAAATCGATTTCATTTGTATAATTTTATCTAGATTTACCTTCGTAACAAAACATGTCCTACGTGTTAATCCAGCTAATAATCAATCTCTGTGCCAAATTTCATTTAATTCCGTCCAGCCGTTCTGGCAACAATCATCCATAACCCCTAAACTTTCACATTTATAATATTAGTAGGATTTAACGAGTGTAAAATCGCAGGGTCTACACATAGTTTACGATAATAATTATAACAGAATTGTTGAAATGACTTATTTATTTTCCTCTGAAAGCTTATATTATCATGTGTATATGTATGACAACTTACTTTACTGTCTTTCTCTTTGATAAGGATTAGGTAATAAGATTTACTTGGGCAAGGCCAAAGCTTTGTAACGTGATTTCGGCAGATACCAAAATATTTGCAATATTTCACACTCCCCCCACAATGCTTATAATTAAGGGCTGACGTCGCAGATGGTACCGTCTATTACAATGACTTTGAGCATTTCAGAGGGACTAAGTACTAAATACTGGAATATTTGACAACGCGTATCTACAAAATGGTGATTACACTAATCATGAATCGGTGAATTAACCTTGGATAAGTTTGTCCAGGATTTTAAGAGATAAGATAATCCTCTTGTTTTAGGTATTATTGAGCTATGTAGCTACATTACACATTACACAGTACATCCGTGCGACAGCCTATAACAAACATTGTTGCACGGAGCGGCGGAAACACAGGCAGTTTACAACTTTTTAACAGCGCAGTCCGGTCGCAGTAAATCACAAGGTTTAGACCCCCTTCAGAAGTAATATCGACTTCTTCGAACTCACATTAATCCGCCATTCTTCAATACGCGAAGGGAAACGTCGAGACACAAAGGAAAGCACAAATTTAGCGAATGTAAACACACAAAATAAACTATACCCTGAACAGGCCGAAATGATTTTAACGTCTGCTCTATAGCCGAATTTCATTTTTGAAACGATAATTTGGGATGTTATATTTAGTTTTTCTTATTAGGTACATCGAGATATTTCATTGAGATGCTGCGGTAGAACGAAACAGGTTTTTGTTTTTTTAACATAAAGGCGACACGACTATTAGAACTGTCAGCGCGCATCATAAAACAGTAGCGACGTGATACTCAGCTCCACTTGAATGACAAATAGCTGCGGTTGGGACATAGGATGTGTAGAGTCGTCATCGCTCTGTGTGACGTTGCCTTCTGTTAGGTGAACGTATTCGGCTTCTTTCACCGTGAGGCTCGTGCTGTGGTACAGTCGGGATTCGAAATTGCAATCTTTGTGTTACAGGCAACTACTCCAAACACTCGGACACCACGCTTCTCACCACGACTCGGAAGACGTCGCTCGAGATCTTTCAGGGAATACCTCCGCCTAATCCTTAATACGAGTTACAAAATAGTATGCGATGCCGTGCGAAGCCGGGGGGGTCACAGTACGTTGTACTTAAACTTCACAAATAGTATTAGGTGGTGCTTACTGAAGGCGTAATTAAATTGGCAATGGACACACAATGGGTAACATTATTTCACTTTATTACTCACTAACCAAGCTAAATTATATAGGTAGGTATTCGCACTCTGGTCCTATACATTATCTGACTTTATTACTAAGCAACTATGCTAGATAATATAGGTAGGTACATATTCGCACTTTTAGCCTAGAATAAAATGACACAACTTTTTCCTCCATTCACAAGAGTTTTGTATATCCACTCCACCAATCGCAAAGGAAAAGGGCTGCCTTACGATTTCAGGAACTCTTATCGACCACAAATAAAGTCAGAATACTCCACTCATTTCCCAGTCTGCTCAAGGGCAAATCTCCGTTAAACATGTTCAGTATAACCGTGACACCGACTGTCAAGTTAAAATGTTTTAATTTAGTGACGCAGTTCGTCACACGCCGGCATATCCGCCATCCGCCGCGCCATTTGACACTCACCGCGTTCTCAGAGGTGATAAATCTACACCCAACGCGGCGGCACTAATCACGGAAATGAGATCAACCCTTCTGCCACTCGTTTACTTTTAATGCTCCGCTTTAGTGACGTCACTAACAAAGTATATTAAAATAAATAGTTTATTGACATTAAACACCCTTTGTTGCCGTAGAAAGAAAGGGTCGAGAGAGATTAAGGTTTCAACGTGACAGATGGCGAGTCCATCGCCGTTCCTCAAACACGCAGGCTTCTTTTCGATATCGCACAGTAAAGCTCGCAGTGTGACAAACCACTATAGTTAAGAACTTGCGATCTTTTTGTTGGTGTCGTCTACAATATTTTATTGTATTAATCACAATAACATGCTGGAGAATTCCCGTAATACAAAGTAGAAGTATTCGCAATGAAGGCGCGTCCCCTAAGTGTTAATATTGACGCCAGCAGGAAAACAAACAGTTTATCTCTACGTCCAAAAGGACTGACAAAGATCAAACATCAGTTAATAAAATATAGAAGAGATGCCGCCAATAAATGTGAGTGTGTCGCGTAGACACGCGCCAAGGGAATTTAAAATGCACTATTCACATCCTCCGCTAATCCGTCGTTATTATGTGACATAACAAAATAATGGCGACATATTTTTGGTGTAATTTAGTGTGATCCTATTCCTGTTGTTGATGTAACTTATGTGAGAAGAGACTAATTATTAATATTTCGTCACATCAGTGACATCCCCGTAGGCTACATACAGCAATAAGTTTTACCTACTGAACTTAAGTGCAGCGATTAATTGTTATAAATGTGTGTTCAACGAGATTTACGTTAAAGGGAAAAATCGTGAGGAAACTTCAATTTGTTAAAAAGAAAGGAATCCAAGATGTATGAAAAGTCATATCTGCAAACAGCGAAAGACTCGCCATATTATGTCGCGTTGGCAACGAGATGTATTTTCAGCGAAAAAGGTTGTTATCACATCTCTGGAGATATTTAAATTATATAACCTATAATATATCACTCCTTCACACGGACATCGAATAAGGTAGGCAAAGGTATATTCTCCCTTTTTAATCGAGAGATATATCTGGATGCTAATATGACAGACGTCAACTTCAACACCGTTTTTCAAGCATGAATATACACGTGTCTTTGATTTTATTCTCAAGATGTTTTCTTCGCCTTAACGCTCGTGGTGTTTGTTGTACAAAAGTAATTGGTGCAGTCAAAATTCAAACTTGCAGTCTTTTCGTTGCAGGCCCATAAGTTACGTTAAGTTACAGCAGAAGCTGAATAACTTTGAAAATGACAATTTGTGAACGAATGTAGAGCACAGATATATTCACAAGGGTTCCACATAAAGATGATGCAAATTAGCGCGTCTATTGAGTAAAATGAAAACTCGGCTGTCATTTGGCGGCTTAGGGGAGCGTTTCAATCAGCCCTCTGTGGGGTCTTGGCTCGGTCGCGTCACTTTATTAGTTCCCGCTTTATTTTGTTCTTTTGATGTTTGAAAGTAATCGGGCTATTTGCTTTAGACAAATTCTGTTCACTGTTAATTTGGTTCCTTTTTAGAATTGAAATGAATACTGATGTGGTGATTGCGTGCGAATGTTTACAATTTGTATACGTTTGTTATATAATAAATACATTTAGTGAGATACCTAAACATAAAGGTATATTTAGATTTATAAGAATAATAACTTTATGAAGATTTTATAATAATATATCCTCACGTCCTTCCACAAGGTCCCCGAAGGGCGGGTAGAGGTGTATAAGGTAGTACCCACACACTTTCCGCCAGAGATGTATTTACTATACATACGCCTTTGAATTGATTCTCAGACGTATGCAGGTTGCAACTCGAACTTTTCCTTCACCGTAAAGCACGTGGTGTGACTAATCACTGTACACAAGTCAAGAAAATCTCATTGGTACAGTCGGGATTCGAACTTGCGATCTTTGTGTCGCAGGCACCACTACTCGAACCACTCGGCCACCACTTGGTGAGGTGTCTTAACACACGCGCTCCGGAGATGTTCATGTTCATCGGTTTTTGAGACAACACATTTATAACTTTGTAATACTTTTTAGGTGTACAAATAACCTTCTTACAACAGGTTTCCTTTAGGTCTTAATTCTTGGTTTGAAACTGCATATCATAAACAGGTGTATGATCTTTACAAAATTACTCACACACTAATCACTACTAGCTACTATTAAATAAAGATCATATGTACCTACCTAAAGAAATTTAGTATGCGTTACCGTGCTTTGAATTATACTAAACACATAGCTTTTACAATAAAAAGAACATCACATACGAGCATGTACGCATTAGATACATTGGGTACACATCATTAACTTTAAGAAGAAATTCTGAATCGACAGAGGCTCATTACCATAAGCCCCACATTCGAATGATACAGACGGAATAGGAATGAGTTTGAGGGTACGACGGGAATGACAAAGTGGATGCAAATGTCAACTCTGTCGGCGAACGCGTTACCAACCGACTATCAAACGACCCTGTGGCGGCAACCTTTGCTTTGTGTATATATCTATTCACCGCTTTATATATTTATTAAGATTATACTTATTAAGGTAGGGCATTACGGGTTTCTAGTTCGAATTTGGAGCTGCCCGACTGGGGCAGGACCTTCAGAAGTCCGTAGCCAAATAACACAATTGTTTGTGTTGTGTTCACATATTCATTCTATAATTTCTATTTATGGCTGTTACTCAACCACGATCTATTACTGATATAACTTATGTTTAAACAGGTGTTACTTATTACGTAGATATTCCGCAAAATTATTTTACCCGCTGCGTACCTTCTTAGCACTGCTAGCATTACCACACCGGAAGCTATGTGATGCTAGACACTGTCTCTACACCAGAAGGTTTTTTTTTATTTAGTTATAGGGTACATCAATAATACACTTGTATAACGGGGAGTGTTCTGCAGAATTGTCCGACATGATGCCCACTTCCACATTCTACCACCGCACCTCTCGCCATCGACGGGGAATTCATCCCCATACCTTGGAATCACAAAGGTCTCGCACTGTGCGCTTCCAAAGGAGTTTTCTTCCGCGAACGCTCAGGCTGTGGAATGAGCTCCCCGTTGAGGTTTTCCCTGGAGAGTACAGCATGGAGTTCTTCAAGAAGGGTGTGAAAACATTCCTGCGGGGTCGGCAACGCGCGAGTGATACCCCTGGAATTACCCAATGCGATAGTCTAGATAAAGTGTGAATAATAAGGCCTATAGGTACCTTCACTTCACTATGGGTCCGTGTGAAGGAACGCTGCGTCTTGCGGCTAGGAGTCCCCGCCTAGATTAAAACATTGTAATACACTTAATCGTAAAAATAAAGTCCTGTTATGTGTTATGTACTGTTAATGACAAGTATACACAGCATTCATTTTACAATTGGGTCTACGTACTGCAGTATCTAATTAATGTGATTAACTCTCTTTTACCCGATTTAGTAAACATATTAAATTCTAGTATTAAGATACATAGTATTAAGGTAGTACCTTGATGTAAAAAATATATAAGAGATGACATGACCCACGATGTTTTCGTGATTCAACAAGCACATTGATAAACTAAAGATTTTATCTTATTGTGTTTTTATGTAAGTGCATTATATAGATTTTTGGTACTGAGTGTGGTATAGCTCGATATTTTTTGGTTACATACTCAGATCATCCCTCTAGCTCTCATAGAAATCTTACAAACATGTTTTATTTCACATATTAAATATATTCTTAGCAATGTATTCAATATCCGCGAGCTGTCGAATATACCGAGAAAAAAAACCAGTTCTCAAAGCATCTGAATGGACGTGCCAATACCTCATCGTGTGTCACAATTTTACCAATGCTGTTAATGAATGGCGTGTGTCGAGGCAAAAACTAAAATTCCGCGCTAAATATAAATCATTATGCTATGCGAGGTTGGAACCTATAATTAATGAAGAGAACTCATGTCACTGAACCCGAAATACCATAAATTATTTACATAACTGAAACATACATTTATAAATTTGAGATATTAAACTTGATAAAGCAAATATATTGGTAAATTACGTTCATATATATCATCGTAGTCAGAGAGACTAGAGCACCTGTCCTTTCTAAGCTTGCAGACCTTTTCTTCCTCCGTTCATTCACATACATAAATATCTTCATACATGCCAGTATGTACGATTTCGTTTCATTGTTAGTGGACCGTTAAAAAATATCGTTGATGTATGGTTAAATAAGCTACGATTACAAACATGTTCAATTTTTATTATCTACTAGCTGCATTTGGCATGTTGCAGACTCACGTAAATTTCATTGTGATCGTGTGAACGGTAAGTACCTAGATGCTCTGCAGCGCTATCGAGTGAGCTCTTTTTTTTTTCTTTCTTGCCAAGAGCTATCGCGGACGTTGGATGTAGTCATACAGTTAGTTAAAGAAATAATGGACGATGGAATAGAATAATTTTTAAGATTTCCGCAGCTGTACTTGTTGTAATTCTAGAAGCAGTTAAGTTGCATTTCGCAACAATATTAAAGTGTACTATTACAGAAAATTCCTTCGGTAACGATGTGGGCGTTTGCTCTCTATGCGCACGCGCCGCCGGATGCGGAAGTGTGTAATTATGGCGCATATTCGCAAAAATGTCTCAATCGGACTTTGACAGATGGCACACGGCTCGAATTGTTCCGAAATTCCCCGAATATTTCAGCTGTTGCAACGCCCACCCCCATTCACACCAAAGGTTTGCAAATAATTTTTATTTTAAAATAAGGTATTTATTGCATTATTATTATTGCAAGATGATTGTTTAAATAAGCGCCAATATCACTTTTAACGAATAGCAACTTTGAAAAAGGAATCAAACAAAATATGTCAGTGTTAACACTTTTCACTGAACCCTATCCAGATTTTATATTGAATAATCTTTTAAAACGAATATTAATATATTAAAATTAAAAAAACATTATCACAGTGGAGGGGATCACAGTGGAAGCGTGCACGTCGCGATTCCTGCCAGCCCAGAGGGCTGCAATTCCACTCGATGCGCATTGGCCGGACGGCTATTAGGGCGTGCCCCCGAGGCGACGCGCACCAGTCCGTCCCCGCTGGTGCGAAAAATTCAGCACAGTGCGGCGATGGGGACCGCCACCCATCACGCGGAGTGCCTCACGGCGGGAAGTGGAGTGTGGAGTGTAGGATGGGTGTATGGAATGTAAGAGGAGGTATGGCTGATAAGATGAACGAATTGATCGATGTTATGACAGAGAGCGAGTTAGATGTTGTGTGCTTGTCTGAAACCAAGCGGAAGGGTAGTGGAGTGGACGAGCTCCCGGGCGGGAGTTTAGTGCTGTGGTCAGGAGTGGCAAACACCGAGCACGCCTGCCAGGGAGTGGGAATTCTACTATCCAGCCGCTTGGCAGAATGTATGATAAGTTATAATGCGGTGAGCCCCAGACTTATTTGGGCTCGCTTTAAAATAGGCCTTACCCGACTATTTTTAGTCGCGGTGTATGCTCCGGTGGCCTCAGCGGACACTTGCGACCTGAATAAGTTCTGGGAATGTGTGAGTAATGTTCTAGAGACGAAAGAAGGGAATGAAAAGCTGATTATTTGTGGTGATCTGAATGGATGGGTCGGGACAGCCCGTAAGGATTACGAGGCAGTACTCGGCAAGTATGGTGATAAGAGAGTGAACGAGGCAGGCAAGCTGATATTAGATGTATGCATGGAGAGAGACCTTTTTGTGGCGAACACCATGTTCGACCACAAGAGGATTCATCAGTATACATGGGAACGGAAAAATGAGCGAAGCATGATAGATCTGTTTCTAATAGATCAGCGACTCAGAACACAGGTGATGGACACCAGGGTGTATAGGGGAGCCGACCTGGGAACGGACCACTTTCTGGTTATAACTAGAATAAGAGGTCTGTTCGCGGGCTGGCGATCCCGTGCTGGGGGTCCCTGTTCTGCAGTCGCAAACCGCATCAAAAGCTGGAGGCTTCAAGATGCGGCTATTAGAGACAGATATCAAGAAAGGGTATCTGAACAGCTAGCCTGTCCCCCAAAAGATGTGTTTGAGAGTGTCGATGTTTGTTAGCAGTTCCTTAAGTCCAGCATTTTATGCGCCGCGAAAGAGGTTTGTGGCATTTCGAAAGGGCGGACAACCAAAAATGGCGATGGTTGGTGGGATGATGAAGTGAAAGAAGAAGTTAAAAAGAAGAAGGATGCAAGGCAAGACATTTTGGCTATGTCCAGCTCAAGTGAAAGTATGAAAGAAAAGATGAAAGAAAAATATCGCCTGCAAAAAAATCGTACGAAAGAGATAATAGCTCAGAAGCGTGAGAGGTTCCAAATGACTGTAGACGAAAAACTGTCGCATAATTTCAAGGACAATGCAAAACTTTTTTGGAGAGAAGTTAAGAAGTCCAGAAATTGTGTTACAGCCAGTAGTAGGATGAATGTGATTATTTCGAAGGACAATGACATACTTACTGACAAAACTGACGTCCTCAGGCGATGGAGTGAATTCTACAAAGATATGTATGATGATGATGCCGCTGATCTACTCATAGAGCTGCCTCCAACAGAATCTGTCGAGGATCCTATAGCGGATAAAATAAGTATGGGAGAGATTGTAAGTGCGATAAGAAGTCTGAAATGTGGAAAAGCTGCGGGAATAGATGGGATTACGGCTGAGATGATCAAGTACGGTGGACCAGCGGTCTGGGACGTCATCTATTTGCTATGCAATCTTTGCTGGGAAAAGGGTGATGTTCCGGACGACTGGAGGCGAGCAGTCATCGTGCCTTTCTATAAAGGAAAGGGATCACGATTGGACTGCTCCAACTACAGAGCCATCAGCTTGGTCAGCTTAGCTAGTAAAGTGTACACGAAGATCCTGACGATAAGAATGCAAGAGCGATCCGAAAGGTTTCTCTGGGAATCCCAAGGTGGATTTAGACCAGGAAGAGGATGTATGGATCAAACCTTCTCGCTTCGCGGAATCGCAGAAAAGTTTTTGGATATTAACCAAAGGGTTTTCTGCGCTTTCGTCGACTTAGAGAAGGCATTTGATAGAGTCGTACGAAAGGAACTCTGGGACGTGTTGCCTGGATATGGAGTGAGCAGTTCCCTACTGCATGCCGTGAAATCACTCTATTGTGATAGCGAGGCGTGCGTTAGGGTTAACGGTGAGATGTCACCCTGGTTTGATGTGAAGTCGGGGGTCAAACAAGGGTGTATCATGTCTGCCTGGCTGTTCATTATATATCTAGATAACTGTCTGAGAGCACTAAGAACGAACGGATGTGGAGTGAAAATGGGAAACTTAGTGGTCAACTGCCTACTATACGCCGATGACGCGGTCTTACTGGCGTCATCAGAGGGCGAACTGCAGTCACTAGTTACCATAATGAAAGAAGAATGTGAAAAGAAGGGGCTGCGCCTAAACGCTGGCAAGACTAAGGTTCTGGTATTCGAAAGAGATGAACAAGTGACCGAGTGTGCAATATCGGTAAATGGGCAAATTCTAGAGCAAGTGAATGAATTTGTATATCTTGGAAGCATGTTCACACGAGATGGAAAGTATGAAAAAGATATTGAAAGAAGGATAACTGCCGGAAATAAGGTGAATGGAGCCATGTCGGCGTTGATGGGCAGTAAAAGTCTGAGCAAGAATGCTCGAGTTGCTGTCCACAACGCGATATTGGTACCTACCTTATTGTATGGCAGCGAATCCTGGGTATGTCAGAGGAAGTATGAAAATAGCTTGAATGCAGTCGAGATGCGATCTCTTCGAAAAATGTGCGGCGTAACGATATTAGATCGAATCCGCAATGAAGAGATTCGCAAATCAACTGGCGTGAATGAGGGCGTGATTGTAAAGATGAAGAAAGGCATGTTACGTTGGTTTGGACACATAGAAAGGATGAGTGAAGAAAGATTGACGAAACAGATATACAAAGCAAAAGTGTGTGCAAGAAGAGGCAGAGGAAGGCCACGTTCCAACTACCTGGATCAAATAGATCGGACTCTCAAGGACGGGAACGTTAAGAGTACTCGAAACCGACGAGCATGTATGAAGAGACTGATGAATGTGGACGAAGCGAAAGAGGTATGTAAGTCTAGAGAGAACTGGCGTTCTATACTCTCTGCCTACCCCGTTAGGGACTTGGCGTGATGATATGTATGTATGTAAAAAAACATTATAATAAATACAAAAAAATAACATTAAGACCTACTACAAAAGAAACATTAAAATGTATGATTTTTATAGTAGGTTTATCCATTGAAAAAATATAAATACAATTCTGTATATTTATTGGTAAATATTTTTCAATCGAATTAGAAAAAATACGTAATTTATTGTGATGTCCAAACCTGTTCCCCTGCATTGAACACTTTTGTTCAGATCCGGTGCGGTGCGAATAAAATATGAATAAATTAAATTATTGAATGTCTTTTTAATAAAGAGCTTATTGTTTTATCAGCATAATGGCTCGTTCCATTGTGCTCTCGACGCCGCCCAACTTTATTCCTATACCGAGGACAATGCTCAAAATAATAAATAGTCGTATTTTGTTCGCGTTTTCCGCGCTCGGTCGCTTCGCCGTTGTTTCCTTAATTGGCGGTACAAAAATACAAATTAATTGAATTAGATCGCTCGACGAGAGCCAACACGTCGGTTGCTTAAATGTTTGGACATAACTTATTCGGCTTCAATGCGAAGGAATTCATCCGAGATAATTTAATAAACTCTTGTTTTAGCGTTATTCACTACTAACCGCGGGTCTTTGTATTGCGTTTACTTATTCTGGGACACTTATCAAAGGGTTTAAGAATAAAAAGCAAGGCACCCAGGAATATTTTGGTATTATTGTCGAAATATACCTACATACGACATGTACACACAAGAGGACTATTTAGCCTGTTATATACACGTATAAAATAAGCGAAATATTCCTCTTTCTTTATCTGAGACGGTTATTTAATTTTAATTTACTGGACTAAAATAACTTACTTATTTACCTAGTTTTGTCATTCTTGACTCGCAAAACATTTTCCCTGTCAATAAATTAATGTGGTACACAGACAGACATAACTATTTACTTGCCTCCTTCAAATTGATTGGTCATATTACGTTTTTTACCGAACATAAAATCTCTCAAGCATGTAATCCCTCATACCTCATGACTACATCTTTACCGCCATCTAACGGCGAGTAGACGTATTGGCGTGAACTTTAAAGCTCACAACAATACGTTTGTACTAACTTATTCGTTAGAGTAGCTGAACGAATATATATATATATAGCATTCTTCGAATTGCATTGCAAACGATCCTACCCTGTACTTTATTACAGTACTATTTACTTGCATAGCCGATTATTATTGTCAGAAATAAGTTGCGGTTAGATGCAAAACTATTAATTTCACGGCAGTTTGAGCTTGGCTGTCGGTAACATCAAAACTTTCTACCGGTTTGTCTTTGTGTGGCGTACTTTCTATTTTATTCTGTAATTATGTTTTTAAAGGCAACTAACAAAGCGGGTAGTACATTCGGGTCGAAAAGCGTAGGAAGTAATTAGGGCGGCAGCGGCAGATGGCGCGCGGTGTGCTCGAGTGTACGCGACCACAAACATCTCCGGCATCAACGCTTTAGCGACGTGAACCACACAGATGTTTGTAGAACGAGCTTGAAAATCTGATCAGCTTCTGGTAAGTGTTTAAATATATATTCATTTCTTCTCAAACTTACTAAGATAAGAGACAGGAAAGGTGGTAATAACTAGCACTTCTCTACGATGGCGAGTCTAGCTATCAGTTGAAGTCGTCTCAACCGCTTAGTTGGTAGGTCTCTTCACGACGTGTTGTTCAACCGGTGTATATATGACGTTTAAACTATTATACTTATACCTACGCTGTAAGTGAAAAGTATTATTATATATCGGGAATGTTTGTATGTGTAAGACTACCTTCGCCAAGCCCATGTCACGATACACTCGCTGTTTGCAATTTATAAAGATATCAAAGAAAGACATATTCGAAGAAGTATGCTCATCACATAAACATTTTGATAGATTCGCGGATATTAACACAGAAGGTAGAGCCTCTACCATGTCAGATGGCCAGTCATAAATTGAGTTCATACTGTACCGCGGTTTAGCCTGCGATAAATTTGATTTAAAGTGGGTGTGTGGTACTACCTACACACCTCTGCCTACCCTTTCAGTGACCTTTGTGAGAAAACGTGAGGTAATAAGAAAAAAAATTGCTCGTTATTTAGGAATAATGTAGCCTTTGACAGATTAATGATTGTAACACGGTTTAGAAGTTCTCGAGTTCCATTATTAACATTCTTAAAAACTGGAACCTTCAAATATTTCCTCCTTATGATATTGGTATAGACAACAAAGAATATAATTCTATAAAATAACGTTAATTTTTTTGCGCATCTACCTTGTAAGTCTGTCTAACCGCTCGATCACGGAACTCGCTAATTTAGTAATGAAGACATAATGTTTACAATTTGCCATCTGGGGTCTTACCATGACGTGCTATTGCAATCATTGCTCAAGATTTTTTAAGCGATAGATGTATATAAAATCTATATATCTGTCCTTTTCGCACTCTTGATGATATATGACTATAGAAAGATCAAATGTCCTCTGACCGCAATAAATTGTACCTTTTTTAATTTAAATATTGAGCAATCAATGTAAAATAGTTATTCTTGGTCTCACATTTATTAGCAAACAATTGATTAGCGTTGCCTAAGAAACCTGCAGTAGAGAAGGCTGTTCTAATGAATTCAAATTAACTTAATTAAATTATTATTATTATAAATTAAATAGAATATTTATTAATAAGTACCAAACTCACTAAAGTTATATAAAACTAGCTGTGCCCGCGACTTCGTCCGCGTGGAAAAGTGACTTTGGGCAGCATTTTTTGGATTTACATTTTGATTTACTTTGTACATGTTACGAAAAGCTTACCACATTATGTTATTAAAAAAACACATCTAAATCGGATAAGCCGTTTCTGAAATTAGCGTGCACAAACGCACAGACAAACAGATCAACAGACAAAAATTCTAACAATCAGTGTTTTGGATGCTATTTGCGTTGAAAAAGGTCCCTATAACATTTTTTCTCATATATCTTCCATGTACAGACAGCGATCCGTTACATTTTTATTATATGTATAGATAATTATGTTAACGTCTTTCGAGGCTTGCACCTGCAAACTTGTCTTTACATTCGGCCATGGCACAACGAGGCTAAAAACAATCAAAATATTAAAACACTCAACAGCATTACGACAAAAAATACTTGTAACAGGGAATCGAAATTCACAATTTGTTTGTCTATTGCTCATATTTGGCAACGTACTTGTGTGCCTGAACAAATTCCACTGAGTGTCATTGTACAATAAGTTGATTTGAGTCAACAACAAACATAGCACAAAGGCTTGAACAAACATTGTGCCCCGCTGCGCTACATTAAGAATGTTGATTCATCGAGAACTCGATCGTTATAGTCGTGTAACAATATTATATTATTAAATTGTGATGTATAGTTGTTGAAACTAGCCGATATGTATGAAGGGACTGATGATTGTGAATGAAGCGGGAAGATATATGTTTAGAGAAGATTGGCGCTTTACTCTCTGTATACAATTATGTTTGTCGGGCGCAGATACCTGCATATAGTACAGGCTATACCAAGTTTTTTTTAGGTTTATATCTTTAAGCCTTCCCACAAAGGCTCACGAAGAGGTGCACACGCAGAGGTGTGTAGGTAGTAGGTGGGAGTTCTTACCTTCACACCTTCCGCCAGATATATTAGTATTTAAAGATTTTACAATCGTAAATTGTACTTGCTATCTTTGTGTTACTACTCGAACCGCTGCTATGAATTCGAGTTGCCTGTTACACCACGGCAAGTATTTTCTAAATATTGATAATAATTTTCAGTTGTTATTTATTTTAAGGCAGCTTCTTAACTGTATTCAATATTAATAGTAATATGGCTCCACCTAGGTTAGGGTTAGTTGCATTTGTCTAAGATGTCATTATCATATGATGAGATATTACATATACGTAAGGCTCTGCAGCGCTGAAGGTAGAGCTAAGATTTAAGAGCTCAGTTTTGGTGTATGTCTTCACACCTTCCCACAAGGTCCCCAAATAAGCAGACAGAGATGTATCAATACCCTCTCTCTGCGATACATTAAGTTCCACAATTAACCCCACAATTCTAGAACACTCCCCTAAACATCACGAAGAGCATTGGGATCCTTGGAGTTGACATTTATAGCGACGTTCAGTTCCGTGGTTGTATACCTAGAGGAGAAGGCTAATTAAACTGGCGTCTAGGAAGCTCGGTGGGATCAACTAAGCAGTATGTAGGTACTTCACATCGGAACAAGTGCTGAAATTTAATAAGTCGCTAGTTCGGCCTCTTATGAAGTATTGCTGCCATCTGTAAGCTGGACCCCATGGATACCAGCTAGGGTCTTATACGTGGTGCAGAAACGCAGTGATCCCATGCTAATGAAATAATAAAAATCCCTTAATGTATTACGAGTATAATATCCTCACGCCTTCCCACAAGGGTCCCTGAAGGGGTAGGCAGAGTATACGAGTATAACATACACAACATAAAACCAAGTCCACAAACTCCCAAGGTGCCTCATGATTCTTACTGATAATTATGGTTTTGTTCCCTATACGTAATTAGTAGGTAACTTAGGTGTTATTATTAGGCATTTGTGACTCCTATTACCTGTTTGTTAATAATGAGAATGATTTTGATGTACAATAGTATAATTTCAGCAAATAACGAACAACAATAGTTCAATATGTGTCGCTAATGTGACAAAATGCCGAAAATTACCCTCATTATTGATGGGAACACGAGAATAATGCTTTGTCCCAGCCAGCGGCACCCCACAGCTGGCGACAAACTACTCGCGACCGCCGCTCGGCCCATTCTCTATGCCTTTTTGACTTTGATTTATGAGTTTTTTATGCCCTATTCAGACGTCACGGTTACTTTAGATTATATTTCCCGTACAGCAAATTAAGCCTTTACACTAAAGCACAAAGTTGATTTTCCAAAGCAACATTTAAATACATTGATCAAAACAAATGTAGCGGTGCAGGAAATATTTCGCAGTTGCGCTTGCGCAGAGTATCGCTACATCATCTCTTAATAGTAGGGGATGAGAGGGTTTTTATTTAATTTTCACAGTAATTTACTTTTGTTGTAATACAATGTTACTGTGCATTTCGATTTCAAGGCAAATATGTGCAAGGAGGTTTGCTTAGGATACGGTTCACGCCCTCCGTGATAGACAATAAATACTCCCAAAGTAAACAGATGACTTAATGAAGTTTTACAAAGTACCTGTATAAATAATACACATATGTACATATATTTTAAGTTAATACCTATCTATCGTCATGATTGAATAACGATCTTTGCCTAGGATTTCAATTATGCATGTTAATGAGGAGAGAGCCGTGGTTGCCGAGTGGTTCGAACCTGGAACACAAAGATTGCAAGTTTGAATCCCGACTGTACCAATCAGTTTTCCTAAACCTAAGTACAGTGATTTGTCACACCACGAGTTTTGCGGTGAAGGAAAACATCGAGAGGAAACATGCATACGTTTGAGAAGATATTCAAAACATGTAGGTGAACGTGTTGAGTAACGGCGATGGACTCGCCATCTGTCACGTGGGCAATTAAAATATATCTCTGGCGGAAAGTGGATGTATTACCTACACTTTTCTGTCTACCGCTTCGGAGACCCACGAGATGGGTAGAGACTCTGATCTCTCTACCCATCTTGTGAGGCACACAGCGTGGTGGTATGTATGTATGTTGGTAGGAATATCTTTCCTAAGATATACTAACGCTATATTTCTACAGTCGACAAATATTTTACAAACTATTAAAGTTTTCGAGATCACAATAAAGTATGTATATTTTATTGGTATTCTGGTATTAACCGTCCGACTGAATTTTTTGTGGTAGGATTATTTTTGTTCTTTATCAACTGTCTGTTAACCTTACCAACTTTATACACAAAGCAAACATTATAACTTAAAAACGAACACAGAGGCGCAACCACAATACCGAATAAAAATTCACATTTATCAAAACTTTGAAAGGTACGGAAACCTCTTGTGACCCGCAAGACATAATAAAAACGATTTGCCATATTCTACAAGATAGAAGTGAAAATGATAGCCGACAAGGCGTCAAAAGTCATTCAGCATATATTGCGAGAGAGCAAGGACAAAGAATATCTCGTTTCGGTAGCGAACAATGCGGCGGCAAGCGAGAGCGGCAATTTGTCAGCATCGACAATACTGCTCGACATATTGACCATTATTTATGGAGTTTTGTGAAATACGCGGACGGTTTTATTGCGGGAACGATTGTATACGTCGTGTACTACATACGATGACGTTGCACGCACTTTGTTGCATGCCTTACGACCAATTGTTTGAGTGCAATCATTTTGAAGGCATAAATAAGACAAAATGTATTTCGTGAAGTCCATCCATGTTGCTAAAGATCTGACGGGTAGCTTTACCAGTCGTCTAAATAGGCTTAAGAATGGTAATGGTAAGGTAATCGACGTTGGCTTAGTACTTGCATATATATGATCATAATATATGAACTAAGTAGTATATCTAAAACAACCTTTTTTTAATTCCAATAGATATTTCCTTCGCGCACGCAATCGATATAGCTAGAACACGGCTAGTTACATAGGTAATGTAATGTTTAAATGGTACATAGTGATTGAATCGCGCGTTAGACCATATTATATTGGCATGCGAATTCGTATATAGGTATCTAGTAGTAGGTATATATATTTAGGTACCTCTTAACTATCTACAATTCTACTATGCAAAATTTTACAATAATGAAATACAATATTATTTTGTAAAAATTACAAATTAGAAATCAATCTTTCTTTTATTTATCATTTTCTAAAAGTAGGTGGCGGTGACCGCTTACCATCAGGCGGACCGCACGCTTGTTTGCCACGTTTGCAGTGTAAAGACGCAAACAATAATATCTAAGGAAAAGTATTAAAGAAGTCGTTAGTTAATACAGCATAAGGAATGAGTCCCCGTCTGGTAAAACCACGATTCCCTGGGTAATGCTGGAAACCTTACTCAACGCAGAAACAAACCACTTCACGAGAACAGTTTTGACTGCGGTCTTCTGTAAAGAGTGGAGGTGACACCCCCATCGGGCAGCTTTTGAATAAAATACTTCAATTGTGCCCATTATACCACCTTTCAAGAATTAACCACGGGGCTCGTTTTATTAATCTTACTTATCTTATTTTACTAATCTTACTATCTTACTATCTTACTATCTTACTACCTTACTATCTTACTATCTTACTATCTTACTAATCTTACTATCTTACTATATTACTAATCTTACTATCTTACTAATCTTACTATCTTACTTATCTTACTATCTTACTATCTTACTAATCTTACTATCTTACTAATCTTACTATCTTACTAATCTTACTATCTTACTATCTTACTATATTACTAATCTTACTATCTTACTAATCTTAACTCTAACCGATTTGGCTGAAAGTAGAAATGGTGATAGCTTATACCTTGGAATAGGACATAGGTTACATAGGATATTTAAATCCTGAAAAAATCAAAGTTCTATTATTATAAAGTATGATGCTCTTTCACGGCATAGCGACTGAACTGATACTAGCAGGAAAATACTTTTTCGAATTCCACGTGGGTGAAGCCGCGGGCATAAGCTAGTATGGAAATAAAACCATTTTAAAATGAGTACATACTTCAACCGAGTGAAGGTCCCTACTTATAGCACTTATAGGTACACAAGCATTAAACAGGGCATTTATTGATACGTTATATAGTACCAATTAGTAGGTACATCGCGGTAGTCTAAATGTAAAAAATGATTTCAACGAACTAATTAAGCATTGTACAATTATCATTTCTTCGTATATAACATAAATAGTTCGCTCATTTTCTACACTTGTTAATAATAAAGTCTATGGTGCTAGCTGCGTCATCAAGACGACATCACTGTAATTTCATTTTAATTTGATTACCAATAAGTGCACAAAAAAAAGTAAATGGTTGGTAGAAATGCATTAGGTATTGTTTTGTCAACGCTCGATTGCATGCCGCGGTGCAGTAACATTACGCTTCGCAACTCGATGGTCGCCGGGTGGTGCTGTGATGAATACAAATTGGAGCGGTGGGCGGGACCGCACTGCGTTTTTAACCATTTGTGAGAGAACAAATGGCATGTTTTGTGCACGCCCCCTAACACACGTGCGTTCAATAATTAAATATCGAATACATTACTTCCATATAAAATATGGCATCCATTAGTAACTATTCCATAATAACAATTAACAAGAGATCAAATCGAGCGTGCAATTGCAAGTGAGCTCTTTTAGTAACTTTGTATAATGAGTAATGTATAAATTGTATCAGATTATCTAATATGTTTTTTAAGCTATTTTTGTATATTTTTTTTTTTTTTTTTTTTTTTTTTATACCACTTGGGTGGCAAACAAGCATGCGGTCCGCCTGATGGTAAGCGGTTACCGCCGCCTATGGACGCTTGCAACACCAGGGGTATCACTCGCGCGTTGCCGACCCTGCAGGAATCTTTTCACACCCTTCTTGAAGAACTCCATGCTGTACTCTCCAGGGAAAACCTCAACGGGGAGCTCATTCCACAGCCTGAGCGTTCGCGGAAGAAAACTTCTTTGGAAGCGCACAGTGCGAGACCTTTGTGGTTCCAAGGTATGGGGATGAATTCCCCGTCGATGGCGAGAGGTGCGGTGGTAGAAGGTGGAAGTGGGCATCATATCGAACAATTCTGCAGAACACTCCCCGTTATACAAGCGGTAGAACACACACAGGGAGGCAAAGTCTCTCCTCAGACTTAGTGATTCCAAGCCGCTTGTGAGCATGGGATCGTCGACAATTCTAGCGGCGCGTTTCTGAACCGCGTCAAAAGGCCCAAGCTGGTATCCAGGGGCTCCAGCCCACAGGTGGCAGCAGTACTCCATATGTGGCCGAACTTGCGACTTATAAAGTTGCAGCCTTTGTTGCGGTGTGAAGTACTGCTTAGCTCTGTTGAGCACACCGAGCTTCCTCGACGCCAGCTTAGCCTTGTCCTCTAAATGACCACGGAACTGAACGTCGCTAGAAATATCGACCCCAAGGATCCTAATGCTCTCCGAGATGTTCAGGGGAGTGTTCTGGAATTGTGGAGCCACAGCGAATGGAGTTTTTTTTGCGGTGAACGCGCAAACTTGTGTCTTAGTGGGGTTGAAGTGAACTAGGTTTAGTCGACCCCAATCGGAGACACTGCGAAGTGTACTCTCGATTTCAGACACAAGTCGTTCGCGACTTTCCTCCACAGTGGAACGAGGGAGATTAGCACGGCCCGTGTAGTAAGTGTCCCCAGTGCTGTCGTCTGCATAGCAATGAATGCCTTCAATAGAAAGCATGTCATTAATATGCAGAAGAAACAGAGTCGGGGACAACACAGAGCCTTGCGGGACGCCAGCATTAATTTCCATGCTTTCGGAGCAGCTACCGTCAACGACGGCTCTTATAAAATAATAATATATGATATTATCTTATCTTACTAATATTATAAATGTGAAAGTTTGTAAGTTTGGATGTTTGCGGTTCTTTCACGGCCAAACGGCTGAACCGATTTGGCTGAAAATTGGAATCGTGATGGCTTATACATAGGAATAGGACATAGGCTACTTTTTATCCCGAAAATTAATAGTTCCTACAGAAAAAAAAATTGCCTTATTATTAGTAGTAATTCAGATTTGCATCAAAATGATATCAATACTCCTTAGAGCTTTTGCTTTAAATTACATTTTATTTTGACACATGTTTGAAAACTGAATCCTGGCATTACAAAAAATTCCAAATAATTCGATGTTCTAATATTATAAAGGCCTACGTTTTTATGTTGCTCTTTCAGGACATAGCGGCTGAACCGATTCTAGCAGGAAAATATTGTAGCTACTTTTTCGAACTCCACGCGGGCGAAGCCGCGGGCATAAGCTAGTAATATATATAGTGATATAATATATATAATATAATATAGTGATCAAAAACGATTATGCACCAGTTAAAATTTTTCCTCGCATTTTTTATTATATATATCTATAACATTTGCGCAAGTGGGAGCTTTGAAGAATTTTATTTATTTCTTAAATTCTTAGGTAATGATGAAAATGAAAAATATTTCTTTGCCACAGTGTTAGTGCAAGTTAGCAAATAGTTGAATCATCTCTTTTTATGTATGAAAATTCCTGTGGTAATAATTACTGTCCATCTGTAATGATCTGATCGGTCTGAGAAACAGAGTTTTAATAATATTATGTGTCTCAAATCTCAATTTATTTTAATGTTATCAAACTCTACTGCCATCTAGCGGCAAGTAGCAGACTCAATCTAAACGAGATTTGTACAATCTAATCTTTGAATGACAAATTTCGGAAACAGGATCGTCAAAAATTAACATATGGTATCTATATGATTTTTTTTTTATTATATTTCTTTCATTAACTTAAGCCTTAAAGTGGTCGCTTATAATGCAAAGATAGCAAGTTGCAATTCGAACTCTACCAGTGAGGTTTCCTAAGCTTAAGTACTTATTAACACCACTAGCTTTTCGGTCAAGGAAAGTATCCAGAGGAAGCCTGCATAAGTTTGAGAAGAAATACAAAGACCTACGTAATAGTATGTGCTCGAGGAACGTTGTTGAATTGGACGTCTGCCACGTCGGCATCAATTTACCTGCCTACCTCCGCGGTGATCGTTGTGGGAAATTGATATAAATTATCCATCATGAAAATCGTCTACACATAACAGTGATTTCAATGATAACAGTGATTTATCTTCGTCTTACACAGCATTAAAAAAATATTATTGATAGGGTGGAGTGAGACTATAACGAATTCTATCGATTATAAATACTTAGTCAGGTTAATTTAATAGATTACATATACATATATACATATCATCACGCCGAGTCCCTAACGGGGCAGGCAGAGAATATGGAGCGCCAGTTCTCTCTAGACTTACATACCTCTTCGTTTCGTCTACACTCATCAGTCTCTTCATACATGCTCTTCGGTTTCGAGTACTCTTGACGTTATCGTCCTTGAGCGTCCGACCGATTTGATCCAGGTAGTTGGAACGTGCAAGAAGAGGCAGAGTCTTCTTGCACACACTTTTGCATTGTATATCTGTTTCGTCAATCTTTCTTCACTCATCCTTTCTATGTGTCCAAACCAACGTAACATGCCTCTCTTCATCTTTACAATCAGTTGATTTGTGAATATCTTCAATGCGGATTCGATCTAAAAAAAATGTGTGGAGTAACGATCGTCTAAATTAAATATAGTTTTAATAAAGAACTATACAAGCTTCCAAGTTACACGAGACGCTATGTTGTACGACTCATGGTGAGCATCACCCCCGCATGGGTAGGCCAGATAGATATAATTACTCCAATAAAAACAGCGAAATTGAAAATAGAACACACACATTAATTCGCTAATCACTTTTTTATTGCTTCCATTGCATCACAACGTCATAAATAACAAGACTAGAACAGATGCTGTAATTAAATTCTTATAACTCGACATTGCTACAAGATATCTCGTTCGACTCTCAAATGGCCATTTTATTTCCGAAATCATGTTAATTATGATACAATCTTTGTCAAATTTGAGTCAATTAAGAGTAATAAAATAAAGTTTTATGTCGCATTTACTTTGATGCGGTCTCCAGCAACGTGTCATTACCACACAAAGGGAGTCATTCGGCCGACCCGAATGGACCCATATTATCCACAAATTGCATTTATTTACCAACAGGTAATATTTTAATTTCTAAATAAGCATCATCTATTCATTCAGTAGGTAACTATACTTATGTTAGCAATAGATACTTTTCGTCTGGTCTGTTCGTTTCGAAATTCTAAATTCAAAATTCCCAAACATGTTACTCGCGGTTAAGGACAATAATTATCTTCACGCACATTTTCTTTTTCTTTTAGTTTGGTAGCTTTATCAGAAGGAAATTATGGTTTTGTGTATTCCTTACTCTGTTTACGTAGGTACTATTAAGTTTTGAGTTTATTTTTTATCGTTCGCAAGCAATCTTCTACATGCATATATAAAAGAAAGTCGTTTTAGTTACACTATTTATAACTCAAGAACGGCTGAACTGATTTGGCTGAAAATTGGTGGGGAGGTAGCTTAGAACCGGGAGAAGGACATAGAATACCGTTTTTACTGTGCCCGTGGGACGTGACATTTTATTTTTATTCCCCGTGGGTGGCAAACAAGCATGCGGTCCGCCTGATGGTAAGCGGTTACCGCCGCCTATGGACGCTTGCAACACCAGGGGTATCACTCGCGCGTTGCCGGCCCTGCAGAAATCTTTTCACACCCTTCTTGAAGAACTCCACGCTGTACTCTCCAGGGAAAACCTCAACGGGGAGCTAATTCATAAAACGTGTTATAACAAAACGCAACTGAAAGCAATTTTCAAAGCAGTCTAGCCGTTCATTTGTTAAAAAATGTATAACAAAACATTAAGAAAGCCATGCCGCGACCAACACGATCAAATCTTTCCCCACGAAGCCGCTAGGATTCGAAACATTGCGAGTGAAAGGTCTGAAGAAGAACAAGAAATTGCGCGTGAAGAGCGCCGCGTTAGTATGGCTCGACTTCCTGCTTCTCAATCACACCAGCAAAGTGAGGCAGCTCGTTAAACGGCTAGGTTGGCAATGCGAAATCGTCGAGCAAATATGATAATAAAAGTTGTGTAAAGTATTACATTATGTCCGTGTGTTAGTCATTCAACTTCTTCTTAATGCTGGACCGATTTTTATGTTTTTTTATGTGATTTACTAGAACAATTAGACCCAATAGGTAGCACTGCAATCGTGTTTCATGAAATTTTAATTTTCACTGCCGAAAGAGATTAACAAGTGACCGAGTGTGTAATATCGGTAAATGGGCAAATTCTAGAGCAAATGAATGAATTTGTTTATCTAGGAAGCATGTTCACACGAGTTGAAGGGTATGAAAAAGATATTGAAAGAAAGATAACTGCCGGTAATAAGGAGAATGGGGCCATGTCGGCGTTGATGGGCAGCAAAAGTCTCAGCAAGAATGCTCGAGTTGCTGTCCACAATGCGATTTTGGTGCCTACTTGGGCAGTAAAAGTCTCAGCAAGAATGCTCGAGTTGCTGTCCACAATGGTAGTGGCGCTATTGGTGCCTACTTTATTGTATGGCAGCAAATCCTGGATATTTCAGAGGAAGTATGAAAATAGTTAAAATGCAGTTGAGATGCGATCTCTTTGAAAAATATGCGGAGTAACGATCTTAGATAGAATCCGCAATGAAGAGATTCGCAAAACAACTGGCGTGAATGAGGGCGTGATTGTAAAGATGAAGAAAGGCATGTTACGTTGGTTTGGACACATAGAAAGGATGAGTGAAGAAAGATTGACGAAGCATATATACAAAGCAAAACTGTGTGTAAGAAAAGGCAGAGGAAGGCCACGTTCCAACTACCTGGATCAAATGGATCGGACGCTCAAGGACGGGAAAGTTAAGAGTACTCGAAACCGACGAGCATGTATGAAGAGACTGATGAATGGGAACGAAGCGAAAGAGGTATGTAAGTCTAGAGAGAACTGGCGCCCTATACTCTCTATCTACCCCGTTAGGGACTCGGCGTGATGATATGTATGTATGTAAATTTTCACCCATGCGAAGCTGGGCGGGACAGCTAGTCTATTATAAAGACAGAATTGGTTGAACGCGCTTAATTCAGCAACTAATAATTTAATATAAATAAAATTGCATACGGTAGATTTGCCATTCTTTGAGTATGGCTTACTATGCTACTACTTAAGGGAGCAGCTAATCATATTTAACTCAAGTGTGTCCACCGGGTACAGCTAGTTTAGTACTTATATTAACACTAGCTTTGCCAATTTTACTAAAAATATATTGTTTAGTTTCTAAAATAAAAGTAACCTAAGTAAGAGTGTACCAGCTATCTGCCAGCGAAGGTCCCGTCAAAATCGGTCCAGCCGTTTCAGAGATTAGCAGGAATAAACAGACAGACAGACAAAAAATATACCTATATATATTTTGGTAGGTATACCTAGTTTAATATTACAAACAGCGGTGCTTTTATCGTTTATCTTGTATGCATATCACGTCCTATGCTATATGTCTTCACGCCTACCCACAAGGGGGGACCGGGAACGGGAAAGGGATCAGAGGAAAAAGATCACCCTAATTTTCCAGGAGTTATTATTATGATAAATGATGTGACAAATGGCTAATCCATTGCCTTTTCTCGAGCATGACCATAGATATTCGACTTGTTTTTTTTTTCTTTAATGTAGGCTAGTTTTTAATGTTTTCCTTCACCGTGAATTTAGTGATGTGATAATAACTTACTAAAGTTCAGAAAAAACTCATAGATACCGACCATCGGGGCTCGAAATTGCGAACTCAGTTTCGACTCCGCCACTACAGATCTCCTCTGTAACATTCCTTAACATATACTTAATTGTAATGTCTATTCCTTGACAAATGCCTGAAGCTCCTTATTGTCACAATTACTTAACCACAGCCAAGATGCGACATCAAACGAACGTGGCCGATTTAAATTGGATGAAAGGTTTGCATGTCAAAGAGTCTGTAAAGCTTGGCTCTGTCATTTGCCGCAGCAAATACCTAGGTAGCAGCAATTTGCATTGCATCGCCGCAATCAAACTGCGTCTTTTGTTAATACGTTCCCGTTACAAGTCCCACGGAAACACAGGTATCACTGCGACACCAGCTATGTAATCTCGCCTCGCTATTATCCATTGAAAATGCCAGTTGTGGACAATGAAAAAATATTCCATGGCTACGTGGAAAATCAAAAGCTATTATAATATTAACTCCATTACGGGTACGCCACGTAGGTATACTTTCGCGGTGTGAAACTGCATTTCATATGCATAAATTGTATCAACTGTCGTGACATTTCAGTGCATCAAAGTGACGTTTTTCAAAGGATAATCACACACCGCAATTGCTGCTCCTGTCCTAACATTTGTAAACACTTTTCAAGCCTAGCAATTAAATTGGAGGGATAAGGTGGCGTACCACACGGAGTATATAAAAAAAGTGAGTTGTCAATTAGAGGACGACAAGTGTAATATCAAGCGTTGATTAGATGTCAGGGTTTGCATGTAAATTCCTCCCTTATTTTGTATCGTTAACATTTTAGTGCCTTTTGCGTGTTCGCGTTTTCTTAGACAAGTTACTTCTTAGTAAGCTGTAGGTTAATGTAACAAATAAGATAATTCTCATTTCGCCGTTGATAGTGGTGGGCGATTAATAGTGAGTTTTTCGCTGTTGCTCAAACACAACTCTACATCATTCTTTGAATTTCTTCTAAAACATATGCATGCATGTTTCCCAGGTTTCATTGCAATCAGGTTCAGAAAGACCGTTTGGTTGGAAGGTCGGTAGGTACCTACAGACGGTATATGAGCTTGCACTCTTTGCGTTGCTGCCGACTCGAGCCACTTAGCCAACGCCATGGCAGTATTACTTTAGTTGTGTACAGATACACAGATTATACTATCAATGAATTCCCCACAATCTTCAGATAGATTTCACTTAATAGACACTCAGCGCCCGGAATCGATCAACTTATTCTACACTAGCTGTGAGCCGCGGATTCTCCCGAGTATAATTTCATAATCTCTTCTAGCAATAAATATAGCCTGTGCCACTCAAGGTCAATGTAGCTTTCCAATGGTGAAAGAATTTTGAGAATAATGAGCTCCTTGGGGAGGGGGAGGATTGTTTCATTGTGTTGGAAGCAGAGGGATTAAACCCATTATGCTGCCAACACAGTATAGCTCTCCGAACACAGTGGCAACGCGCAAGTGATACTTCGGTATCGTGAGCGTAAATAGGCTACGGTAACCGTTTCCCATCAGGTGGGCCGTATGCTTGTTTGCCAAAATAAAATAAAAAAAAATTTTTTTGAAATCGGTAGAGTAGTTTCGGAGCCTATTCAATACAAACATTCAAATCTTTCCTTTTTATAATATTAAAATATATTTTTAATATTAGTATAGATAGAGTAGTACCATTTACTGTTTAGAATAAGTCAAATGTAGGTAAAGCCTAGCGGTCAGGTGCGTCGTCCATAGATTTGAATAATTTAAATTTAACGGATAGTCCCCGCTGCCCGCTCCGCTCCCGTCGTAATCACAGTAGTTTGCGTCACGCCGAAGGCAATGATCATGTCATTATTGCTCTAAGAACGTCTCGGATATCGGAGCGATGAAAGCCCAATGGAACCATAGCCGATAGCGATCGCGATCATAATGTTTCCATAGACCTTAACTTACAACAAGTAGGTTAGAACATAATTTTTAGAAACTTTGAAATAATTTTAAATTAAGATACAACTTACAAATATATCCTCACGCCTTCCCATAAGGGTCCCCAAAGGGCTAGGCAGAGGTGTATAGTACCCACACACCCACTTTCCGCCAGAGATATATTTTAGGTGCCAACGTGGCACATGGCGGGTCCATCGCCGCCGTTACTCAACCACGACTATACATACGCCTTTGAATTGCTTCTAAGACGTATGCAGGTTTCCTCTCGATGTTTTCCTTCACTGTAAAGCTCGTGGTGTGACTAATTACTGTAGGTACTTAAGTTCAGAAAAACGCATTGGTACAGTCGGGATTCGAACTTGCGATCTTTGTGTCGGAGGCAACTACCCGCCACTCGGCCACCCCGGCTTAACCAAATATTTGGATTTGTATAAGTCTTCTGAATAATGTCTCTTTTTTTCATAAGTACAATCATATTAAATAAAAACATAATTCCAAGTAATGGTCAATTCAAATAGTAACGTATATTCAAGTATCAAGTATGTGAGTTAGTATGAAAGGCTCAAGTGAATCCAGCATATGTGGGCGTGTCCACCGCTGCCATTGGGCCGGACAACACCAATGCGCACACGCCGCACGGTAGCCGCACAACGCATTCGTTAACTTCAACACATACGCTATTCTAAATCATGCATAACATATAAAACATACCGACTTTGCCCCGCGGTTCCACCTGCGTAAATTATGATTAATTTTCTTTGTTTTCTAGAATAAAACATTATCCACCAAATAATGTATCATTCAATTCCGTTCAGTAGCTATGCGTGAGGAACAAACATTCTTATTTTTAATATTAGTAGGATAATGTCATGCACATTACCATCAGTATCTCAATACATACATAAGTGTATAAGTGATACCCACTATTAAAAATTAGACTCGTTCGCTTACCGAGGAATGTGACCTAAGGAACCAGTCCCGTGGCTCACCAGTCAGCTCCCTCAGAGCGTTTAACAGTCTGATATTACCAATAATTGAAGACGCAGAGTCATTAAGCGCGCCGAGGCAGGTTCTATGTTGATTGCTCGGAGTTATCAAGAATTTGAACATGGCTGGGGACTATTACGGTATAATATAGTACGGGGACCACGGGCGCTTCTTCGTAATAACCATGATGATGCCTGAAATTATACGATTTGAGTGGAATTTTGTTGAAAATGGCGAAAACATTACAGAAAAGTACAGGGGTCGTTACGACGCCGGGCCGCGCGTTGCCCGGGGCAATCGAACCGCTGGTCGTATGCAAATTAAACGTAATCAAAATAATAATTTCGATCAAAACAACCAGAAATAGCATGCTGTCTCTCTCACTCTAGCTCCCGCGGCAGCATGAGAGGGAGCAGACCAGCACCAGCCCACGCCGTCAGAAATGCAAATGGCCTACGCCCGTTTCGCTTTTATTGTTTCGTATTGTTTCAACTATATCGTAATTACACACGCGATAGGGGCTTAATGCGCGAAATTACTATAAGTGGACTGAAATATTTCAGTAGTGATTACAGTGGGTAGGCAAGCCAGTTGAAACGTGATAAACTAAGCAATAGGAACAATACAATCCAATTACTTTAATCGCACTTTCCATGCGTAAGTAATCCATACTGATAAGTATAGAAGTAGTAAGTATGTATACTTGACATATCAGTCCATTCAAATAATAATAATTCATTCAAATTAAGGATTTGAAGAGTAGATACTTCCCGCAAAGTTACCCAAAGGGATAGGCAGAGCTGTACCTAACACAACACCGTCTTTTCGCTTGAAATATATTTAGGTGGCAATGAGACAGATAGCGAGCCTACTACACATACCTACGTCTTTGAATTCCTTCCCAAACGTATTCAGGTTTATCTCGACTGTACCAATAAGATTTTCTGAAGTTAAGTACAGATTAGTCTCACCACGAGCTTTACGGTGAAGGAAAACATCGAGAGGCAACTTGCATACGTCTGAGAAGCAATTCAAAGGCGTATGTATAGTCGTGCTTGATTAACGCCGATGGACTCGCCATCTGTTACGTGGGCACCTAAATCTCTGGCGGAAAGTGGGTGTGTGGGTATTACCTCAATATGTACATTCACCAGTACATTTGTCACGAGCTTCCGTGCTCTGTGGTAGGCCTCGGGAGCATCCATCGAAGCGCTGTGCAGTGCTAGAGCTACCGTTTAATTAAGCCCACGCTTGGCCAGCGCCGTCCCCGTACTTAGCCAGTGGTTAGCCGTCACGCCGCACGCCAATTGGACACGATTAAAAATAATTTTCATTTTTGTTGTCATTTCGCTCATTACATAGAGCTCTGATGCGAGTAATTCTCCTTCTTGTTATAACATCCCGCATGCATGTTTCCTAAGCTGATATTATTCATTTATATGTGTATATATACTCAGTCATAGATACCTACTGCAATAATAAAAAGATAAAAAAACGTCATCATGCCGCAATCTTCCTGGGGCTGACAGAGTAGAGCGCCAGTTCCCTCACCCCTCTTTCGGTTCAACCATGCAGCCAGCACCTCTATCTGCTAGACAAGATTGGGTCCATGCCTTGAATTGGTTATTCTCATATGAATGTATATTGTGCTTTCCCATTACTTTGTAATATTCTAATTATACCCTCACGTCTACCCACAAGGGTCTCCGAAGAGACAGATTACGAGTCCATCGCCGTGTCTCAAGCACAGCTATATATTTAAAATTTCTGAATGGCGAATTACCCCCCAGCCTACCCCGTGGGGGTCTCGGCGCGAAAATATGAATTAATGCATTAATCTACCCCATCAGATGAGGATTTGTTAAGTGTAGGATAATAAATAACATGTAGGTACTAATCACATGAATAAGTGTACGACGAGTACATATTGTTAGGTAAAAATAGAGTTTAATCCTCATGCAATCATATTTAGCATTGCAGTAAAAACCTTATATGATAATATTATACTAGTGTAGTGTAGTGTATACGTGGAGGCGGCACTGCATACGTAGTTATGTATGTAGGCAATACTCAAGGGCAGTGGTTATTACCTATGCAAATTGCCGCAAATTATACACCGGTGACAATTAGATGATTTTCTTTAATGATTATGAATTGTTGGTCCTCTACACCTACACAAGCGCGCATACAAATGAAAAAGTAGGCACGGTTGGAAGGCAATCTGTCTTCCGTAAGTACCTAGTCTGCATTCTACGAATTATTTTATGCTCTTTGCAATCTGGAGCTCTGTTTTTGGATAGAGCCGCTTCAAAGATTTATACCCGATACAAGTTGTACCCGCGGATTCAACCTCCTTAAATTTCATTACAACCGTTTCTCTGAAATAAAATATATTCTGTGGATTGATCCGGCTAATAATCAAATTCTGTGCCAAATTTGAACATCCTCAAAAATTTTGCATTTAGGTATAATATTAGTAGGATGAGCCGATACTCTGACCACCTACAGAAATTAGATGTAGGTATCTACATCTAATTTCTGCTTTAATGGTCTGGGTGGCCATAACATGGGTACAATTCTGAAATTGCAGTAGGTAGGCATGGGGACGAATTCAATGAGTCGAAAACTTTAAAAGTTGGATCCAACATTCACTAGTTAGAGAGACATTTGAACGAGAAGATGTAGTGTCAATAAATGAAATATTATACAGTTTTTTAAATGAACGTGTTAGGTATGTCACTGACATGAAGTTAGATCCTGATTTCCATAGACGCTAATGCCAAAGCTTTCAGAGGCATGCGGCAGCGGAATTATCGGCGGCAGTGCGTTAGATGTGCGCAATTTGCCTCCATTCTCCCTAATGACAGGCCGCGTCTGCTCGTGGATGCATAATGAGCCGATCCTCGATTGGTCCGCTCTATGCGAGTCATGAGTAGTGAACCTCAACGAAGCATAGCATTACAAATGCCATAATTAGAAGCTGCTTGTTCGGGATGCTGGATAGCTTATTCTTTTTATAGAGACCTACGAACTTGTATGTAGGTACATAGGTCCCTAAAAATAGTTACCTACTACGAGTATATTTTCCATTCGAGACGGTTTTTGTCACATTAACACCCAAATGTAAGGACGGGTTTGTTAATAATACATCAATAGATTGTTCGTATCATAAATACCTTTCAAATTGCTGAATTGGGTAGATAGGTGATGTGCTAGTCAAATAGAATAGTGGACTACAATTTCAAACCATAATGGCTTGCTAAAGTGAGTATTGTTTCACTTACGAGTAAGCAGTGTAATCCCACCACTAGCTTTACGGCGGATGAAAACATAATGATGACTTCCCACAAGGGTCCCCGATAGGAGGTGTATAGGTAATACCCATACACCCACTTTCTGCCAGAGATATATTTTAGGTGTCAACGTGACTGATGTCGAGTCTATCGCCGTTACTCAAGCACGACTATACATACGCCTTTGCATTGCTCCTCAGATGTAAGTATCCAGATATATCTCCCGCAAAATAAGGTAGGTATTATTAAACCTCTGCCTAACTCTTGGGAGCCTTGAGCTACAGCGGGAATAACATAAATATAACAGTTACAGAGATTCAGCAGCAAAACTACAGCTGAATATCACATGCATCATCGACATACGATAGAGCAAGACAGTGAACTAGATTAGATTTAAGGGTTGTTTACCCAAAACGAGGCAAGTCCCATGCGACCTAGTGGAACGAATGGGTTACAAAAGCATATGTTTAGAGAGCTAGAGCACACCTTATCATTTACCGCATTACATGCGCAATGATTATAGTAATCTACTCACGAGGGAACAATAGCACAAGCCGAGCCACCGCCATGTGGACTGTGGTATACAGGATGTTACGACTTTCTATATGAAAAACATCTGACTGTATATTCCATGCTAGATGTGCCCCGCGGTTTCACCCGCGTATTATTTAATTCAATGGTAGATTTTTTATGGTAAGTATGAAATAATTCAATAAAGATATACGATTGTGGAACTACAGGGTACCTACCATTGTCGGGTCTTTATATCTTTCAAAAACAATACGTTTTTGATTCGAGTCAAACCAGTAGTTCTTGTAATAAGTGCGTTCAAGCAAACTAACAAACGAACTCATCAACTGCTTAATATTAAAGTTTAGATAAGGTTGGAAAACTGACAAATATTTACAGTACGAGAGTTGAACAAGAGGAGAAGCACTAGACCACCACGTCGCACCTACCTAATCAAGATAAGATAAGGAAAGCATAAATATTTTATTCAACGTAGGTAAGGGACACAAGTAACACTTAAAGAATGTCACATACTAAATATTAACTAATATAAACATTAAATAATATATTAACTAAAATAGTAACCTCCGTTTCCAAGAAAAAACATGAAATGCGAGTCGAATAGCTTTTAGAAATCGACGAGCTCATGCGAATTCTGGTGAATGTAGATGAAGTGAAAGAGGTTTGTTGGTTTAGACTGGCGCTCTACCATCTCTGCCTACTCAGTGAGGGACTTGGCGAAATAGTATATATGTATGTACTAATATTTAAATTTACTTGTGTCCGTGAATGTAGATTTTAATTCCTACGTTGCCAGGTTATCAGGTTTCTGTCAGTCTTGACTTGCAAAAATAACAAAAATCAATTATGCAGTTACCATTTTGATATTTTTTCAAATAACTAGATACTTATAACTCTCAAAAGTAAGACCTTACTTTTCGAATACGGGGTTCGTCGCACCCTGTGTATAATATTTTATAAATTTAATGGAAAATATGACCCTTTCCCTGTTCTATAGTCCATAGGTATAATTAAGGAGTGCGCCACGGGACAAAGAGCCGATCGGCAACACGTTGTTAACAGTGTTTTGTTCGCTGGAATCGGTTGACAATGGCACCCTTTCTTCGGCAATTTGCCGCACAGCAGTCTCCGGAAGTCGACCTTCGCCCTGGCATTAGGGCTCCTTAGCTCTCCGGGACTCTCATTGTAGCAACGACTCCGCCCCGCAAGACAGGACTTCAGCACGTGATTCATTTATTTAATCTTTACGTTTCTGTTCAATATAATTATGCAGCGCAGTAAATCTCCAAGACCGTTACTTATCTTTCTTTCAAAAATATAAAAATACTGTTAGTTGAAGACGTCAATACATATAAGTCCAAAATATTGATGTATGAGTATTTCGTTAAGTAACAGCACCAAGTGAGCAAACAGACAGGTGAGATATCCCACCTAACCAGACGTAAATCGAGTATTTTGGCGGCTTTGTGGTTTCATACATGAACTATGCATGATAGTAAGAACGCTCATTACCTATACATCTATTATATTCCATGACATTTGAATATGAGTTCTTTGCAATTGGAATGCAGCGAACGGGTAGAAGATATGATATCCCATTTATTCATAGGTGAATAGAGTAAGTTTGCGGATACCTGTGCTTCAAACATATGCGTCATTGTATTGCATTGTCTTTTTCAAGTTCGTAAGAACGCCCTTCTTCCTTCGGAATTCTTAAGGACCCGTGACTCAAATCTTAAGGTTGCCGTCTACCCTGAGATAGATACCGCTACGTCGTAGTCAAATTATGGTCATCATATTGAATGATCTCGTTGAGTCTCGCCGCTTGACCTTGTCCAGCCCTGAACTTGCAACCGCCGATTACCGAATTACCGCCGGCCTCGCCTATACTTACCGGCCGATTTAAATAATAAATATCTTATCTAAATAACACCCAAGCATTGTTTTCCCTCGACCATCGCGCTCGTAATGACGAGCATTAACTCGAATCGCTAATAAAATTAGGCTCCCCACGTAATTTGGTTTAATTTTGCCAGAATCATCTCGGATTCAGACATGATTACGCAAACGTTGAGTTTTGAGAATTGCTTGAGTGGGCTCATTATAAATGTCTATACAAAACTAGGCAAGTACTGTAAGTACTGTAGGTACTAAGGCTTTACCTCTTCACTTTACTCGATGTAAGGTAGTGCCTGCAGTGGTGTAGGTAGCTACCGAAGGGCTAGACGGGGCAGTGCCCCGTGGCCCCCAAGTTCAGGGGGCCCCTCGGACTCTGACTTACAAACTATAAATTGAACTAGTGAAAAATTCTCCCACATTCAGAATATAAGTAGGTACATAAACTGGATTCCAGGAATGGGACTTTAATAATGGCAATTTCATTTTAATTTTTTCATCAAAATAGTTACAGTGTGTATTTGGTTTTTAATGTTATTATGGAGTCGACTGTATTGCGACGAATCTAGAGTCCTACCTACTTAGATAGGTACATACCTACGTAGAATTATCAATCAACTATGAATAGGTAGTGTCCTTAGAAGACAGATACGAGGATGAAGTATTTAATATAAATTGCATGTAATTTCTCAAAGCGTTCGCTTCGTGTCGGTGAATTCGCACAGAGAGAAACTACTAATTATTCCGCCATATTACTTAATTGTGCACACCGCCCCTGTTACGCTTCACTCTGCCTCTTAATTTGTACTCCATGTTTCCGTTACGTTCATTTTATAGGTAGGTAGATAATAATTAGAGTCAGTCATAACGGTTTTAAAAAATCGTGGGATTTATTTCAAAGAAAGGTGCCGCAGTGGCTATGTGGTGGCAAGTCACGTGCCTTTCACGATTCCAGGCTCAAACCCCGATTTCCCAATAGGTAGCTTTTTAATATCTACAGCTTAGTGATATTTCAATAGATACCACCAAATTATTTATTTATAGATATAGAGACAACCCTTGAACCGGGTACCAAGGAAGCTGCTGCCTCATAAATTAATAGGTACCTACCTAAATTTTTGTTATTATATACTATTTAAGAAAGTAGGAACGGAAAAGAGCCGTGCTGGCCCAGAGGTTCGAGTAGCTGTTGCCTTCAACGCCTTTGCGTTACAAGTTCGAAACCCGACTGTGCCAATGAATTGTTCGGAACTTTCTTTTGCTGAAGGAAAGCATTGAGAGGAAGCCTGAATACGTTTGAGAAGAAAATGCTAATGACACGGTAACGGAGTTACATCTATGTTTGCAATTATCCTATCAACTGATAGTAGCCGTCGTGGCAAAAACTTACAGATAACAGGTAGGACCTATTAGAAAATGTAAAAGATTGTGAGGATGTTTGTGACTCAATCACGCCAGAACGGAATGAAATTTGGCATAGAGACAGATCATTACCCGGTTTTAAAACAGGATCTTTTCCAAAAAAACACATACATACATATCATCACGCCGAGTCCCTAACGGGGTAGCCAGAGAGTATAGAGCGCCAGTTCTCTCCAGAAAAATATATACCAATGTAATCAAATTTCAATTCAAATTAATGAAAACCGCAAGGCACAGTAACTTGTAGGTATAAATGGGTAAAATTTCTGAATTGGGACAACAATTAGGTACCTTTATTTAGCTACTTATATGGATAACTTATCTATGCTCGACAATTCCTAATATATGCAACCGACTACATTTATGGATAAGGTGTATTATTTTAGATTTCACATGTAAATACAATAATGGCGAGGCGTGCGTCGTGCTGGCCGCGGGCGGTGGGCGTGCATCGCGCTAGCCAATCGCGACCCACCGCCCGTGCCGACAGAGCCTCCAAAATATTGCTCTTTTTCGACGGAATACTAAGTAGGTACTTATGTAATTGAGCTAATCTGCATATATAAACAATTTCTTTGGGATAACCCATTAGGTATGTAAAAATAGTTAGATACTTAGGTACTAATGTGTTGGCTTCTAGCCAGGTAGGCATTTTCCATACACCTTACAAATTTCAAAGATGCAAAGAAGAAGTTAAGAGAGTTAGGGCATATCGGGTTTCCCGTTCGAATTTAGAGCTGCCCGTCTGGGGCAGGACCTCCGCCTTATAGAAGTCCGTAGCCAAATACCTAACACATTTTTGTGTTGTGTTCCTTCCTACACGGTAAATAAGATTTCCAGTAATGATCTCCTTGGGGAGGGGGGAGGATTTTTATATTGTGTTGGCAGCAGAGGGATTAGTCCCATGATGCTGCCAACACAGTATTAGTCTCCAAACACAGAGTGGCAACGCGCAAGTAATACTTCGGTATTGTAAGCGTAAATAGGCTGCGGTAACCGTTGTCCATCGGATGGACCGTATGCTTGTTTGCCACTCTTGTTGTATAATAAAAAAAAGAAGAAGAAATATTTTAGTGTAGGGCGGTATGTAGTATGTATATATGTATCGAAATAATATCGGGTTACCCTATCCACATTTTCCGAAGTACCTACATACCTACCTATGGTCATAATTTTATCTAAACAGAGGCAGTAACGACATAACAGGAACAGTCGCTTAACGTGAAAGTACCTAGGTATGTATATTGTGTGTAGTTCAACTGGGATGAAAGGGCAAAGCCATAGAAAGTTCCCAATCATATAGTGCTGATCTTGGTTAGTTCTAGCGGAGATTCTAGCAATGTATAAGGTTTGTCACGTGACTACGTAGATATCTAATTAAAAAGGTATTTTTTTCTTAAAAATTATTCGATTGCCATGAACGCATCCAATGGTCACATGAAACCTTGAAAACTAAGAGAGGTAGGGCATAACGGGTTTCCCGTTCGAATTCGGAGCTGCCCGACTGGGGCAGGACCTCCACCTTACAGAAGTCCGTAGCCAAATAACACAATTGTTTGTGTTGTGTTCCTACGCGGTGAATAAGGTTTCCAGTAATGAGCTCCTTGGGGAGGGGGGAGGATTGTTACATTGTGTTGGAAGCAGAGGGATTAAACCCATTATGCTGCCAACACACTATAACTCTCCGAACACAGAGTGGCAACGCGCAAGTGATACTTTAGTATCGTGAGCGTAAATAGGCTACGGTAACCGTTTCCCATCAGGTGGGCCGTATGCTTGTTTGCCACTCTTGTTGTATAAAAGAAAAAAAAAAACCTATCGTATCATTCGAGTTGACTTTGACATATGTCAGTGGTGACATTGCATGAAGAATGTATTGCAGACATTGCAGTTGATACAATATTCTTTCGAGTTTTGCTTATAAATTATAATTGACTATTACTTGTTGAATATCACAGTAATACTGTGAATGCACCTACTGTGTGAGAGCATAATATAAAGATTCAATTATTTGTGGGCCCGTATTAAAACCTCAAAAGGTTAGTATCTTGTGACCTAGAATGAATTTACCTAAGGATTACATTCCATGTATAATGTTTACTTTTAGATGCAGTTGACATCTGACCCACGTCGCGCAGACAGAGAGCGCCGCTTCAAGCCTCCACCACCAACATCTGCCCCTGCTGAAGATCTTACTACAGACTACATGAACATCTTAGGTACAGTTAAGTTCCTGACAAACTTCTTAGCAGACTAATAATGTGTAGAAGTGCTATTCAAATATCATGCGTCACCAAAAGTGCCCTGACTGTGCAGACAAAGATGAGCATCACCCTCTCTTCCCCAGAAATTTATTTCAATGTCTATATACTTAATAATAGCAATGACTTTGCCGTTTCTCATTCATGACTATGTGTATCTTAGATTTTGTTTCACATATGCTGGATTCCTTGTAATGTTTTCCTTCGCTGTAAAGCATATTATCACTCTGAGGCTCTCTACAGTATCTGTCTCTCAGATACTGTACAGACCTCTTTTGTTTGCTTCATCCACATTGAGCAGTCTCTTTAACAATGCTTGTAAGTTACAAGTTAAAATATGTGTTCGGTTTGGGTTATGGGTTCAGTATAAGTATTATTTTAGTACAAGTTTGCACAAAATATAATAAATATTTAATAGGGCCAACAGTAATTATTAATTAATTATCAGGTTGCAATACAATCCAACTGTACTACTTTCACATAACTTAATTTGATTGCAGGAATGGTGTTCTCAATGTGTGGCCTTATGATGCGTTTGAAGTGGTGTGCATGGACTGCTGTTTTCTGTTCAAGCATTAGTTTTGCCAACTCAAGAGTTTCAGATGATACTAAACAGGTACCTATATATACTTATATATATATATATATATACTTGGAGTGATGATATGTATGTATATATATATATACTTTAACACCTTGGAACAATTCTATATAATTTGCCATAGTTGAAAAAACAATATATAATATACTAAAACAGTTAGATAAATATATACATACATAAAAGCATAGGACAACTAAGAATATCATATCATTGGGGCATATAACATAATGTAACTTTACTATTTTGGATGAGAGAGTTGGTCTATCTATACCAACTGGTTACTCTACAATATTATCCTGCTGAGTTTGGAGTTCCTCCTTGGAAAGGCAGAGAGAGTAAAGTGCCAGCTCTCTAGATCACTTTCATATTTCACAAAATAAATTTGGTGAAGGTAATCTCTGGCTAATCTTCATCACTTAGTAGATGGATAACTTCATGCTTAGTGAGCTGGTACATACAATTTTCAACACAACAGAGATTTGACATTAAGATGTAAACATCCTCAACTCCTATATGAATTTACCATACTTTGTTTATCCCCTCTATTCATGGTTTTTAATAAATAACACTTTTTTCAGATTGTAAGTTCCTTCATGCTGTCCATATCGGCAGTGGTGATGTCATACCTTCAGAATCCTGCACCAATGTCACCTCCTTGGGCTGCCCTCACGACATAGATAATATTTCGTAGTTACAACCTATCTAATTTAAATGTATTAAGATAAACATATATACATTTAATTAACTATTGTTGTATTTTTGTTAATTAATATATGTTTTATTTATCTATTATAATAATGGTTTCTCATTCTATATCATCAAGTTTCAAAGAGACTGCTGCTTGTCGTAAGACCGCCGCTGTTTTTTCGATTTTTTTTATACAACAAGAGTGGCAAACAAGCATACGGCCCATCTGATGGGAAACGGTTACCATGCCTATTTACGCTCACGATACCGAAGTATCACTTGCGTGTTGCCACTCTGTGTTCGGAGAGTTATAGTGTGTTGGCAGTATATGCGATTTACTTATCTTATTTATTTACAAAATAGAACCACAATAATGTGGCTGAAATTTGATGTTTACTTACCTTTATAAAAATAATTGCTCTTTAAGAACAACATGGCACACCTATCTACTAGTTATTCGGAAATAACAAACCGTTATTGTTAATTAAATGTAGCGTTTTAATTTAATTTGTACATAATGTTTTACAGACACAATAAGGCCTATCCTCCTCATTGATCACACAATATCCTTTTCTGTTGTATTGCAATAATGTAATATTAACATTTTGCATCAATGTATCTTTTCCGTCAGCTATTGCTTCATATAACAATTTTCCTGGATTCATTTCAAAAGCAATAACATATACTGTTTCACTTAAAATGTTATTGTATGAGTGCATTCTAAATATGTTTTTCAACAAGAGGTCTTCACAAGATGTGCATGGCAGAGTGCGTGTATCATTTGCTCTATTTTGTATGTATGCAATTAGATTGCTCAATGTTCTATTGGCATCTTTGTTTAGTTCTAATTTAGTCAAATTATGGCAACTGCACCAGCGCTGCTCAATACAGGCATCAAAACAAGTTCGGTTCATGAGTTTCTCTTCAAACAAACTAGTACTTCGAGAACAAGCTTCCGATTTTAATTTTCCTGTGTTATTAATGTTCAAAATATTTCCAAATGTCACATAGACATCGTAAGGTGTTATCAAACGATCTTGATTGAGTACCAAATTATGGTACTCTGTTTTATGCAGTTTCTTGAAATCGTCTGGTATTTTCACAAACAGCACAGGCAATCGTTCTTCATAGTATGAATTAATTGGAATTTGTAGGTCACCATATTTATTGCCGTTAGCGCCAACAATGAAAACAAAAGTCTTGCGTAATAAATTCTTGTCCTGCAGTTTTTTGAAGAATTCTAATGTTTCTGAGTCTATAATTGCCGACATATTCTGTGTGCTGCAAGAATTTATTAAAAAGGTTCCAAAGTAATTAGCATTCTTGTAAGTGCTAATGAAATCATAAGCGTAGTTTAGTAAATGTTTAACCGAGGGCACATTTTGCGTGCAAATTATATTATCTACACGCTTTTCTCCGGTTAAAAAAAATGGACGCATATAATGGTCAGTGGGTGGAGCTTTAAATCTGTTTTTGGCGAATTTGTCTCTTAGATTTAAATTATCTTCTCCGTATGCCGTAACGTAGCCAGCTTCCTTAAATTTGCTCCATATCATTAGGTCGTTACAACTTTTATCATCAGAACCACAATATTGATTAATCGTGCTCAGTCTTCTACCCGTAAACAGAGACATAAAATTGTCGTATGTGTTCCAAGCTACCTGAAAACATATTTCATTATTGTTATTTATTAGTTATTAAGTTTATAACATTAAGTAGGTATGTTTTCATTACGTCTTCTATCTTACAATGTAAGTAGCAGTCAAATTGCATTTGCAAGTGTTTCTAGAATTTCATTGACTAAGCTGAAACGCAAGTTGGTAGGTACTCTCTCCTCTGGTCTCTGGTCCCCAAAGAGGCAGGCAGACAGGTGTATACTTAGTTAAACACAGTGGGTACACCAAGTGTACAATAGTAGTCTTTGGGGTACACACCCACTTTTCGCCGGAGATATATTTTAAGTGTCAAACGACAGATGGCGAGACCTTCGCTTTCAAGCTTAACTATACACACGTCTTTTAATTTCTTTACAGATTTTCTCTGAATGTTATCCTTCACCTTATGTAGGTATGTATTCACCGTATATGTACGTTGAGTAGGTTCCTATACATAAATATGGGAGTGTTAAAGAAGAGGCTGATGAATGTGGATGAGGCGACATGGGTATGTAACTCTAGAGAGAACTGGCACTACTCTCTCCGACTGCCTTAGGGACAGTTAGGGACTCGGCGTGATGATATGTAGGTAAGTAAGCTTGCAGTATTTTTTATTTTATGTATATACTATAATACCTTATTAAGCCCCATAAATTCTAGCCATTTATTAGCTTGTATATGCTGAGAAGAGCTAGGCATTAGGCTAAGCATCCGGCCTCGTGACATACTTGGCAAGCCTAATACGACAACGTTCCACAACTCATGTGTTTTTGTTTTCCGTTTCGTTACTTCCTTGAGGACAATATAAGCATCTTCATAAATAATTCTCTGTATGGGTCTCTTTGGTACTTTTTCAATACATCTCACAGTGACTACTTCCTCATTCAGGCTTATAATTGATTTGTCCTTAAATGGGAGGCACGACGAGTAGCTGAAATGTTAAGCTTAGTGTCAGGTATTTGAAGGATAGGTACATAATATGATGATATGCCATGATTATTATGGATTACGAACAGGACGAATAGGTATTTCATTCACCTTGAAATAATGAATAATAAGAGCCGTGGTGGCCGAGTGGTTCGAGTAGTTGCCTGCAACACAAAGATTACAATTTCGAATCCCGACTGCAAGTCGTCGCCGTAACAAGCATGACTTTGAATTTACATTTGAAGCATACGTCTTTAAATTTCTTCTCAAACGAATGCAGGTTTCCTCACGATGTTTGTTTTCACCGTAGGGAACTTGCAATCTTTAAGGTGCACGCGACTACTCAAACCACTCGGCCACCACGGTTACCACACGCCCAGAAATTACTCACTTTAAATGTGTATCTTCTTTACCAAGCACGGTGGATAGCTTGACGAAGCGATAACAACACTGGAAGTTCTTTATCTTTGATTTTTTCAGCAGCTTACCCCTGTCTATTCGAAACAGTATTTTATTCTTCTGTCGCTTTTCAATAAACACGGCTCGCTGACCGCAGGATTGGTTACTGAAGTGTGGATCGCCATAGGCCAGGTCCTTGGCATAATTTAGTATGTAGCATCCTGGCGTATCAATTAGGAAGTCCTCTCGTACTGTGCGATAATATTAAATTTTAATTATATTAAAAAATATATATAATATTAAGAGCCGTGGTGGCCGAGTGGTTCGAGTAGTTGCCTGCGACACAAAGATCGCAAGTTCGAATCCCGACTGTACCAATGAGTTTTTCTGAACTTAAGTACAGTGATTAGTCACACCACGAGCTTTACGGTGAAGGAAAACATCGAGAGGAAACCTGCATATGTCTGAGAAGAAATTCGAAGGCGTATGTACTATAGTCGTGCTTGAGTAACGGCGATGGACTCGCCATCTGTCACGTTGGCACAAGGCGTGAGGATAAGTAGTAGTAATTATATTAATACCTACTTTTTAAAGCCTGTTGTAGATTTGAAAACTTCGAAAGGGCATGATTAAACATCCTTAAATTATGATTACAATAGCACGTCTCCTCAACCTCCAGGTAGGATTTGAATCGCAACTGAGCTACGGATAGCAGTAACAGGTTGCATTTTTTTATGCGCCTTCTGTCTATATCACGTACCTACCTATGTAACTATGCTTGCAACTGGCGACTGCATACAAAATATAAAATTAACAGGATTACTCACAGTGAACGCTACTATTATGCCTTGTTATATTATAAAATGAATCCACGAAAGTATATCCTTTGAAATTTTGCGCACTTGAAATTTTCATTAAAGTAATAATTTTGTAACGTATATATAACCATAGAACTACAACGGCTATCACAGTTGTAAATCCGGTCTTCACATTCATGATAGTATGGGATGTTGCTTATGACCGTGTTCATTACAAACTGATTGAAACAAAGCTCATGAGCTCGATGTTTACAAAATATGGAGGACAATGAATTTACTTGTTCAAGTTGTTTCAAGCCATCGTGAACAGAGCAAAATTGTTTTTCATAAATACGTATATTATGTAGATGATATCTATATTATTAATAACCATATTCTGATTAATACAACTTTGGACATTCGTGTAAGTAATGCGGCATTCAAATGATAAACATTTTATCTACACTCGGTGTATTTGAACTTGGTAAGAGGAAATGGCAACAGATTACAGCCCACACCTAGTAGGTATGTACGTATAGTACTTATGTAGGTACGAAATGTTCCAATTTATAACAGAAGAAGCTCATTCAATTCATGGCTTTTAACAACAACCAGGGGTGTTATAACGCCCTCTTTCCGCGAGAAATACCTACCTATAGGTATTTTAGTGCCATCGTGACGCGAATCTGTCGCCGTGTTTAAAGCGATACTTAACACACGTGTTTGAACTTCTTATTAAACGTATGCACGATTCCTTACAGCTCGTAGTGTGACATATCATTGCACTTTCATTCATGATTACCAATCATCAAGTGGAAGTAAAAGCCTGCAATTGATTATACAGGTTTCAGAAGGACAATTTTAACCACAGGTCTGTGATGAAAATATATATAATTATATTCAAAATCATTCAAATTCATATATTCAATTGATTATACAGGTTTCAGAAGGACAATTTTAACCACAGGTCTGTGATGAAAATATATGATATTACCTATATATTCTACCTTATACTAGTTTGAAGAAAGCCGCATTTCAATCTCTTGCGTAGTTTCTAAGACGCATACAGACAACGGGATCGAGCTCTCTCTAGGCACCATACCTACTATACAGATTCGCCAGAGCAGAGGGTTTGATTTATCATACCCCGAACATAACGGCGAAGAAAAATATCATGAGGGAACCCGAACACACGTTTCTTGAGATGCACCTCCACCAAAATATAATATTTCGGGACACTTGAAGGTACCTAAGTGTTAAGTAGATAGGTATATTTTGTAGTTTATAATTATACTGCCTTTAATTTAAATATTGTTTAAATATATTATAACTCTTTATTATGCGATAGGGTCACATAATAAACAGGTAACAATATGTCAAACTCTTATCTTCTTAACATTCAACCTGTATAATAAAAATGGAATTTTGTAAAATTATAACAGAAATAAATTTGATGTCTATTCTTTTTGTTTACTAAAATATAAATACTGAACTTAACCCTTTTCTGCTCTTGCTTAGTATCTTATACATAATATGTATAGCCTATGGTCCAGATTGTATTTAATCTACGATTTTCCCTGGATATTTACCTAACATGGTAACCACTACTTGATTTAGGCGAAATGGCCCTGAGACAGAATAGATTCTGAATGAAATACCTCATTACCATAAATTAAAGGTAATCATTCAATGGAGATGAATATTTTATTCTTCAGTATTTCTACACGAAAACAAAACAATAAAAGTGACACGCACATGTGACAGAGGAATATAACCAAACTGTCATCTGTCAGGTATACTAATGTCACCATGATGTCTCTTCCTTTCTTCCCGGTAGTATCACGTTAACATAATTTGATCGAAATATTTACACGTTTCTATATCCAATGAATTTCCTACGTGTATAAAATATAGATCTTGATAGGTTTGCGTAAAATACATTGTTTTCTATAAGAACAATTGATCACAGCCGACGTTACATTATACTTCAGGTGTGAAATTTTAATTTTAATCTTTCTATAGAGGTTATTTATTTGAAAACAATATTTATATTAATCTTGCTGAATGTTTAATACAGATCTTAATTAACCAGACTTGAAAGGGACTCTTAACTATTCTTCTAAACATAAATATAACTATTTGCGTGTATTTTCATTCAATTATTTAATTGTTTTCAATATTTTATATTGCCTGGCTAGTACAATATATTAATTGAACCAACAAAAAATATGAGAAAATAAGCTACTCACCATCTGCAAACATCCGGCATATGCTTACTTAGCACACTTGTTGAACAATTAAAAAATTGCAGTATTTGGTTATAATAAAATATCACCCAATAATTTATATTAAGATGCAACTACAAACAGTACAAGAGTACTTCAATTAGAAATGTACATTCTATATAAAAATACAAAATGTTTGTAAATATTATGTCCTTTATAGACTCTGGAACTATCAACAGATGTGCCCTGTGTCATTTGGATTCATTAAAAATGCAGTAATGCAAATATGATTTAGACTACTAAAACAATGGATAAATCGTATTTTTTCAGAGTAGCATGTGCTGGCTATTTGCTAGTAAGAAGTTAAAACCAACCATTCTTATTTCAGAATGCCTCCTAAAAAAGTAGAAGAACCAGAGAAGAAACCTCTCATTGGTCGAGTTGGTACAAACCTGAAAGTTGGCATAGTTGGAGTGCCCAATGTGGGCAAATCTACATTCTTCAATGTACTGACTAAGAGTCAGGCTGCTGCTGAAAACTTCCCGTTCTGCACCATTGATCCTAATGAAAATAAGTATCTTCTAGTATCATTTTCAAATACTAACCTGCATACCTACCTATGTACTTTTGTAGGAAAAAAAACAATCACAGACACAATTGCAGGGGCACTGATGTGTATTTGCAATACTTCACTTCTATGAGTACCTCAAATACATACTAAGTAGACTTGAGACTGTAAATATTATTATTTATTTATTAAATATCATTTGAAAATTTTATAATAATTATACAACTGGGAAACAATTTCCTAAATTACTATAAATTCTAGAAGCTAGTTTCCTACATTAACTTAAGAAATTCAGTGAATTTTCCTCAATCTATAAATCAAATATAACAGTCAAAAAGCCCATCCACCTGTACTTGCTATCTGACATGGCTCTAGCCTTTGCACTAATGGTTGTGAGATTTGATACCAATGCACAGCAAACATGTGCATATTTATTTTGCATATGGGCGACAAATATAAACTTGTGTATGAGTAGCCTTTGCTCATACTAGCTTAGGATTTTGTATGAAATTTTCAAACTATTATTATACCTCCTTCAGTTGCAGGAAAGTCTATATGTATTTGAATTTTCAATAAAATAAGTCTGGCCATATTGAAAGTATTAAAAATAATTAGTGTCAACATTACATGACAAAGTCAATTAATAGTTTTCAATGTAATAAATTACTCAAATGGATCAGTTTGAAAACTATAAAAACAACTTGGATGTGGTTGATAGATGTGATTTAAAAGAAATAGATGTTAATAATGATGTAATATATAGAGGTAACATTGATATAATTACGAAACCGGAACATGAACAACATGTTAAACATTTTCGTCCACTTTCAACTGCAATCCTAGGCTTAAACAACACAGGTGCACCAATATCGACTAAATCTGAATGCTACCATGCCTGGACTGATATAGATGCACAAAATCACTTCCTCAATTTGAAACCAACATGTTACTTGGTATTAAGCAAACCTGGTGCAGGTTCTTATAGCCTTGGAGAAGCCATTTCAAAGAAATTTAATTGTATCCACCTATGCCCCAGAAACGTAATACTTGATGAGATTGAACAAAAAAGCCCAACTGGCCTGTGTATGGATTTCAACATGAAACATAATAAAGTATGCCAGTTTGACTACATACTGTCACTTATTAAAATGAAATTGGAGTCACCAGCTGTCCACCATAGAGGATATGTGCTATCTGGTCTACCACTGGTGACCTCGAGCAGAAACGCTCATTATTTACTCAATTGCTTGAATGGTGAAGAATCTATATTAACAACAGATGATTTATTGTATGATACTATTTTAAATTTAAAAAAGAAGAAAGGTAAAGCTAAAAATGCTACATCGCACACATCCATGAGCTCAGTTGTGGAAGAAGGTGGAGAAGAAGAAGCAGAAGAGGAACAACTAGAGGAAGCTCAGGGTGAAGAAATTGATGAAAGACCAGTTGAACTTCCAAAGTTCATATTGAATTCATGTGAAGATATAATTTTTCCTAAAAAACCTTATTTTATCACTAAAAAGATGATGTTGTTACAGCAGCTACAAGAACTGTTTAATTTGACCATGGCACCAGACATTATAATTTATATTACCTGTCCAGATATAGATTTAGTGACTAAAAGAAGCCATAAATATGTTAATTATTCACACCGACAGAGTATAGCAGAACCATTCATAGTAAAACCGACAGTGGAATTACGATGGCCTACAAAGTATAAAGTCAGCGATTATACAAGTCCACATGATAGCCATATATTTAATCCGAAGTATTGTTGCAAACAACCCATTGATTTTCTGGACAGATCTATTGAGCAAATGTGTAATTTTAAAGATCACTTGTTACCGTTCATAGAGAAAAAAGTTAAGGATTTTGATCCAAAAAATATCATAAAAATTGATGCTCGAATATCTACACATCATATGATGTACCAGATAATAGAAACATTGACTTTTTTACCAATTAGACCAGTTATAATACCAGAACCATTGTATTTAGATGATCCTTCAGATGATATGGAAGAATTCTGGAAATCTGTCGAAGAGTTGAATGTCATTCGTTGTAACGCCGTTAGTTTTAATCGCTGTGCCTCGCCCTGGCTTAATAGATGCCCAGTTGAATTAAAGAAAAGACAATCGGTAAAAGGAAATCCCAAGTTCGCTGTTAGTTTTTTTAAACATGTATATTTAATATCTACTCTTGATAATATGATTACATTTTGTAGAAACCCAAGACCTTTTCTAAAGTCACTATATTTGGAACCTACGTGTAGGATTATTGTCATGGGAACTAAATCTACTGGAAAGAGTATGATATCGCATTGCTTGTCATATATTTTTGATTGCCCTATAATATGTTACGCAACGTTTATAGCTTCTGAGAAAAAGAAAAAGTATGAGACATTTGCAAAAACTATTCTGTCGGAAATAATAGCAACTATAGAAGACAAGAGGTTTGCTATTTGGCAAAATAGAGAGAGAGAAAGACTGTCTCAACTGAATGTATGGAGGAACTATATTATTCAGTTATTGATAATGTATATTCCTTTACTTGAAGAAGTCTACATGAAGAACTTAAAAGAAGAGGGATGTGAATTAGAAGAAGAACAACTAGAAGAGGGCCATACAACTGACTCTGACTTCAAAAGTAAATTCGATTCATACAGGATTCAACTGTCTTTCTTACCTGACATTGACGATCTAGAATTATGCAAGTCAATTATGGAAAAAGATACAATATTAAAGTTTGCTCCACTCAATTTGATAACTGAGACGGAGAAGCCTAAAATACCTATTTTAGGCGACAACGATGTAACCGAAGCAGTGTCGGCTTATATATTGGCTAATGATTTACAGAATGAAATTGAACCTACCACAGAAGAACTCATGAATCAAATGATTAGTGACTTACTTGCTATAGATAAAAAATGCCAAGAAGATACACATTTTGAAGAGATGTATGGTAAATTTATTATTGACGATTTTCCATCCGATCCAGAATACTGGGGATACCTAAGTGACGCGAAGCTCTTACCCGATTATACTATAACGATTATTGAAAATAGAGAAATTGACGCCGATTTGTTCATGCATTATAATCAGATAGAAAGTTGCGTAAAGAATTACCAAGAACGGTTTACATCAGTTGATGATCCACTAATTAAAACCAAGCTTCAGTTGACAAAACTTTCCGAAAACAAAATTCTAGACATGCAGATAATTACCGCTGAATTGGTGAAAGCTTGTGTTGGTAACAGTGTTGATAGCGCAAATGAAGGTAGTGAAGTCAATGTTGATTCAGGTAACATAGCATCTTTTACTGAAGCCATCGAAAAATTTAAAGAAAATTGGGATAGTGTTAAACTTAAATTGGAAGAAAGTTCTAAAGCTTGTATAGAAATAGAGATAGAAGTAAAAACCGATATTCAGATAATCGAAGAGGTACTTCTAATGTTACGAAAAAGTTATTACCTTTCTCCGGAACCTAACGAGAATGAAGAAGCTGAAAACGAAGATGAAGAAACTCCAAAGGATATCCTTACATACAATAGCTCGCTACAGTTATGTGAAACGAACATATACTGTCCCATAGCCTTTTATGATTATGGGGTTTTGTGGGAAGGTAAAGCTGAATATTCTATCAAATACGATAATAAATTCTACAATTTTTGCAAAGAAGAAGCCTTGGATAAATTTACAAGCGATGTTAGTAGATATCAGTCGTACAGTAAACCCTTTAAAAAGCTCCCCCCGCCTAGAATATGTGTCATTGGTTGCATAGGAAGTGGAAAAAGTACTATTTCAAAAATCTTAGCAAAGGAACTTGGTCTAATACACATTGACTTTTCAGACCTTGTTAATGATTACTTACTACCAAAGCACATGAAAAAGGTGGGTCGAAAATACGAAAATAGTTTTATCGATTCCCCGATCGACGAAGAAGGCGTTACCGAGTTTCAGATGGGCGAAGAAAATGAAAATCTTATATCTGATATTATGTCAAATGAAACAGAACTAAGGAGGATGATACATAATTATTTTGAACGTGGTGCACCAATCATATCAATATTGATGCAAAGGCTCATCAAGAAATTTTGGTTTCAAGATCCTTTTTTGACAACTGGCTTTATATTAGATGGTTATCCTAGACTACCTAATGATGTCGAGGACATGATTGCAACCTTTTGTGTACCCGACTTAATCATAGAATTAGAAGGTGGCTCCGAAATTGCTATTGAAAGACTTTCAACCGCTATGTTTAGAAAATGGAAAACTCAATTGAATGAAGCTAAAGCTGTAGCCAGAAAAAAAATCGATGAAAAACGGAAAGAATGGATACATTTTATTACAAAGAATGTTGTTTCCAAACTAATTTTGGAAGATGTTATAGATGCTATATTCACCCCAACAACCAGAATTTCTAAGGTGCTGTCAACAGAAAGTCTTCCATTAAATGCAAATCCTTCAGGAGCGTCGATTGTAGACGTAAAATTATTTAATACCTATAACGAATTGATTCAAGAATATCCTGAGCCAGTTGATGAAGCTGAATGGGAAAAAGCTAGTGAAGTAAGGGAGAGGATAGACTCTAGGATTGAAGGGACGTACGAGGTTGAAGACGAAAATATACAAGCACTGAAGGATATTTTGTTGGAACAAAAAATTAAAATATTATCTATTAATGCCACCAAACGATTAAACAAAGTTACTCGAGAAACTTTATCGAAGTTAACAAACTTGAGAAACAGATGCGAGTCATTTTTTGAACAAACATTCATAATCACGTCCGATATTGCAGAAATTTTGATATCACAAGGTTTCTGCTTTATGGGAAAATTTCAACGCATGTGTCCGGTGTACATATATGAAAACCCAAACACTATAATGAATCCCTATAAAATATTTCGGCGTAAAGGCAGAGTGTATCCTGTTGTGCATCGAACTTATATATATTACGTAATAGGTGAAGAAAATTTGAGAAAATTTAGAACAAATCCACTCAAATACGTTGAAGCGAACGCTATAAAACTATTTGTACCATACCCTATGAGGATAGGTGTAATCGGTCCACCTAAATCGGGTAAAAGCTCATTAGGACAAAAAATTGCTAAGGCTTTTGGTTTGATGTGCATATCACGAGGCTCGGTGGTACGCCATGTTTTAGAAAATTTGCACTGGACTGAACTTGCATCAAAAATGATTGCTGTTTTACGACAAGGAGAATGTATAAGCTCGGATCTTATAATAAAAGCTGTTCAAACTGTCGCACTTGATCACCGCGCTGTAAGTTATGGTCTACTCTTTGACGGGTTTCCTGAATCACCGTCCGAGGCAATGGCACTATGTAAAGACGGTCTTTATCCTATCATTATATTTGATATTCGAACTAACCAAACCGTGCTCTTAAATCATTCACAAGACGAAATAGATTATGACATTCTTAAAGTCAAGCCGCCATATTCTCGTCCTTTTATTGAGCACAGATTTAACAAATGGCAAGAAAAGGCCTATATGATAAGAAATTGGATCCACGATGATCTTCAAAATATATATGATCTCAATGGAGACGAATCTCGCTGGCAATGTTTGCAGTACGCTAAATCAACTATGAAAGATGTTATGAAAAAGATATTCAATTACATAAGTAACGTTAAAACAAATATCGTACCCGCAGATGTTATGTGTATATCAAATGAAATCTTTCGGGAAAGAATGTCGCCATATAAAAATCTTTGCCCACCATGCTTTAGACAAAATACAATTAAGCACAGTGGATGTCCAGTGGATAAAAAGGGGATTGTTCAATTTAAAAATAAGTTTTACTGGGTGTGCTCTGATCACATACCTCATGTATTGAAATATCCAAAAGAATATTTCGAAACAAAAGATATACAAATTCCGGATATAGCGGCACCTGTGAATTACTTTGATATGGCTCATGTATACGAAAATGGCGTTTGCATTGTCACTTATGCCGAATGCTTGCCATCTCAAAAGATAATTGCAGGTAGCCATAAGTTTGCAGCAAATTTTCAAGGAAAAGTTTACTTATTCTGTAACGATGTCTGTCTCAAAAAGTTTTTAGCCAAGCCCCTTTTGTATTTTGACGTATTTGTATTCAAAGAAAGGCAATTGTTCCCGTCGCTTACTTTGAAAAAGCTTCCGAATATTGGATATCTAGAACAAACCATAGGCAATATTTTAACTGGGGCATGTTGTGCCTTAAACGTGTCTAGACCAAAATATCCGGGATTAGGTATTGATGTGTCTGGGCTGTTATTTATTGCATTATATTTGAAAAGCTATAATCCCTTGACGGACAGAGAACATTTACCAATGTATTTAAGAGCTTACAAAACGTACAACGCCCGTTGCAAACTAATGATAGATGTCGGTTTACGTTTACGATCAATGGACAATCCATTTGCCAAGTATCCGAAATGTTCCCATACCATCAAAAATATTCAATCTACAAGCATCGAGAACAAATCTTCTAGTTCTGCCAATTCTGTTGTGACGGGTTTATCTACTGCTTCGTCTGTTAAATAATCTTGTACCTATTTAATTTTTAAAGTATCAATCCTAATAATTTAATAAACAACTTTCTTGTTCCATGTATTTTTAACGAATATTTAAAGTGTGAAGAATGAATGAAGTGTGATAAAAAATATTTAAAATCCTCATTGTTAAGGTAATTATTGGTCTTTTAATCCTCAGCCATAGAATTGATCAAGAATTTAACAGCAGTATTTGTTTCAGCACGTAGAGTGCCGGTGCCAGATGAGAGATTTGACTACCTCTGTGAATACCATAAGCCAGCCAGGTATTACTTAAATCTATAATTCATGAACTTCTTATACAAAATATGCGTCAATGATCGATATTATTTTTAAATTAGTCCGTTGACAATACAGCAATGCTCTATAATAATGAGGAGATGAATAATTTAAGCACAGTAGACTCAACATAATTGAGTCTGTGCGAAACTAGTTGGCCGCGCCTTTGGTGGGGACGGGGGTGAAGCGGCGGGTTATCTAGTACGCATGAGATTATTGACAGTGCTGATTTATCTCGATATATCGCATTTAATAAAATTGATTTAAAAAAAAACAGTCATGTCATGTCATCAGGTAGTAAGTGAACAATAGAAGTGAAAAAAAAGGTGTCCATTTAGAAGTTTTGGTTATAATTATGTAATCATTGAATATACGCCAATACAAATTAAATACATACAACTTGTCTATTTTTATCGGCGGACTCATCTTGCTATTGAAAGTCATGTCCGTTCCTACTGAATAATGACAGCAAGCCCCTCCGTCCTACTGCTCACATGCTTAAGACTCGGCCAACTATTTCCGCGCGGACTATACTGCTTACCAGAATGCTTGCGAAAAATAATGCCCACTTTTGTTTAGCAAAGTACCTGCTTTCCTGAACGTGGTCGACATTGCTGGGTTGGTGAAAGGTGCTGCGGAGGGACAGGGTCTCGGGAACGCGTTCCTTTCACATATCAAAGCGTGTGATGCCATCTTTAATCTATGCCGTAAGTTTTATTCTTTGCTAATCAAAACCCAGAACTCTTTATCGATGTCCTAATGCTATGGTACGGATTTTGTTTAGGGGCTTTGCACTTTCACTTAGCTGGGAATTAATGTTTTTTTTTTATACAACAAGAGTGGTAAACAAGCATACGGCCCATCTAATGGGAAACGGTTACCGCAGCCTATTTACGCTCACGATACCGAAGTATCACTTGCGTATTGCCACTCTGTGTTCGGAGATTTATAGTGTGTTGGCAGCATAATGGGTTTAATCCCTCTGCTTCCAACACAATGTAACAATCCTCCCCCCTCCCCAAGGAGGTCATTACTGGAAACCTTATTCATCGCGTAGGAACACAACACAAAAAATTGTGTTATTTGGCTACGGACTTCTATAAGGTGTAGGTCCTGCCCCAGTCGGGCAGCTCCGAATTCGAACGGGAAACCCGTTATTCCCTACCGCTCTCATGTCTAGTTAATAATTAATTGATTAACGTGAGATGATCGTTCGGAAATAAAAAAATACATTATATCGTTGTCAACTCATTAGTGTGATTCACTGTTCCCTTTAATGACCTCGCCCTATCATTTGTAAAGGTGCTTTTGACGACGAAGACGTAATCCACGTGGACGGCGAAGTGAACCCGGTCCGTGACCTGGAGACCATAGGCGAGGAACTGCGGCTGAAGGACGAGGAGCAGCTCGTGCAGAACCTCGACAAGCTGGACCGGGTCGTCAACCGCGGCAATGATAAAAAACTCAAGCCTGAATATGTACGTGATGTATTATATACACGATATCTTAACGCCATTCCACAAGGGTCCCCCGTAACACCCGAATTTCGCCAAGACTATATAGACGTCCACAACTGATTAGGTCTTGGTGTTTTCCAACGCAACAAAGTGCGTGGTGCTAGGTGCTGGATTTAATTTTGATAAAGCTAACCGGGGCTGGGACCCACTATTTTGAGCTTGCAGGACTTAAATCACTCTACCACGATGTACGAATAATGAATTATTCTATTTTTAAATTTAATTTAAGAGAGGTAGGGCATAACGGATTCTCCGTTCGAATTTGGAGCTGCCCGACTGGGGCAGGACCTCCACCTTATAGAAGGCCGTAGCTAAATAACACAATTTTTTTGTGTTGTGTTCCTACGTGGTGAATAAGGTTTCCAGTAATGAGCTCCTTGGGGAGGGGGGAGGATTGTTATATTGTGTTGGCAACCGAGGGATTAGACCTATTATGTTGCCAACACATTATAACTCTCTGAACACAGAGTGGCAACGCGCAAGTGATACTTAGGTATCGTGAGCGTAAATAGGCTACGGTAACCGTTTCCCATCAGGTGGGCCGTATGCTTGTTTGCCACTCTTGTTGTATAAAAATAATAGTTAAAAAAAACTAAAAAACACGCTTTTTATAGAAAACCGAACTAAAAAATAGAAAATAAATTTCGATAATATCTTAAAAAGCGTGGGGTGCATGGTGTCAATAGTTATAAATATTTTATTGACAGATATTAGTAGAGTGATTATCATTTCGGTAATATCTTAAAAAGCACCCCACGCTTTTTAAGATATTATCGAAATTTATTTTCTATTTTTTAGTTCGGTTTTCTATAAAAAGCGTGTTTTTTAGTTTTTTTTAACTATTATTTATTTTCTACTTTTTAGTTATTAGTGTATTGTCATCGGTCCTCGATAAGTCTACAAAGTTTGAACGAAATCTGGCCGTTTAAAGTGGGTCAAAATCGAGCTCAAAGAAGTCGGTTACATACATACATACATACATACAGGTGAAGCTAATATAAAGCGTGTAAAAAAAAATTTCGTGAGCAAGCACGGTGTCAAGTATAATCAGCTAACGATCGTACTTACCTTGAATGCTTAAACACTTAGTTCAGTGTAGGTGTTCACGATAATTTTGATCGTTACATTTCTTTCCCTGGTTAACCGACGACATATGCGCTTATAATTATTCAACACAATATTTTTCTTTGTTGCAGGACGCCCTGAACAAAATCAAAACAATCCTAGTCGACGAGAAGAAACATATTCGTTTTGGGGATTGGAGTGCGGCTGATGTAAGCGTTTTTTTTCATCGTATCTTCACGCCTTTCCAAATAGGTCTCCGGAGGGGAAGGCGGAGGTGTGTAGTGCTACCTACACACCTCAGCCACCCCAGTCCACACATCCACTTTCTGTCAGAGATATATTTTAAATGCCAACGTGTCCTATGGCGAGTCCATCGGCCTCAAGCACGACTATAAATACGCCTTTAAATTTCTTCTCAAACGTAATGCTAGTTGTGTTAGTCATCACTGTACTTAAGCTTAGAAAATATCATTGGTACATATACTAGGTTTATGTGTTTGTATGTATGTATATGTTTATGAGTGTTGGTGTGGTGTATATGTGTGTTTGAGAATCTCGTTCTTTTTCGATATATTATTGCAGTAACTTCTCATTGTTATAATGTGATTGTTGTTCTATTTTCAGATTGAAGTGCTGAATAAATACCTTTTCTTGACGTCAAAACCCGCACTATATCTTGTCAACTTATCCGAGAAGGATTACATACGCAAGAAGAATAAATGGTAGGTTATGGGGTTGATTCTGATTGATCTTTATGATTTATAAGTTGATTATTATTTTTATTATTATCTATGAGCACGCATTCGTAAAATTAACCCTCGATATCTACGTGATCTCTGCAAAACTAGCAGGTGAAGAGAAGCAGGTACAACGGATCTACCTTGCAGAAGAGTAACCAAGCCAGCCGGCAGCTGGCAGAAAGGGATTCCCCTTCCTTCATTCATTTTGCTAGCCCATCACTCTCTCAGTGCAAGGTCATCAACACGCGAGTGATACATTGGGCATTGTTAAACATCGCGCCATATACAGACTTTGTTATACAAAAAAAATAAACAATAGACGTGCGTTTGCATCTCAACGCGCTTAAAAATTTAAAGATACGCGTAGATTTTCCACGTTTCCTAAAAGACTTAAATATTTTTTTATTACGAATAATATTTTTGTTTGTATTTTGCAGGCTGCCAAAATTGAAGGAATGGATCGATAAAAACGATCCTGGCGCCCCTCTCATTCCCTTCTCTGGGGCTTTGGAGACCAAGTTGCTCGAGATGGATGCTGCCGAGCGACAAGCGTACCTGAAAGAGATTAATGTTACCAGGTAATTTGACATGTACAGTTACCTCTTTTATCTCATACCTAGTCTTACCTCATATAGTTTGATAACCTGTTTATGTGCAAGAAATGGGAAAGGCAATTTTTGTCAACGGAAAATTTGTTACCAAAGTTACCTCACGATAAATTTATAACGTCACTTATCAAATCTTTCTGTTTCAAACAATTTGTTGTAAGTACGTACTAACATACGCTGAGTACTTTACGGGGTTACGGCCAAACTTCTTTTGCCACCAGTCTCTTGATGCATACTCGCCGGTTTCGAGTACTCTAAACATTCCCATCTTTTGAGTGCTCGTTCGATTTTATCTAGATAGTTTTATCGTAGTATTCCTTCGTCACTTTCCACATCGTAACATGTAAGTAATTATAGACATATACATACAATAAGCATATTTTGTGTTGCAGTGCATTGGACAAGATCATCGTCCAGGGTTATAAGGCTCTTCAGCTCGAGTACTTCTTCACCGCTGGGCCTGATGAAGTTAAGGCGTGGACTATTCAGGTACTTATCACTGACCTGATGCCTTACCATGTACTATTATTGACATTGTTATTCAAGTGTCCCAAATAATATTTGATCAAGCTTTGTAGTCATATCATTTAACACTTAAACTCTTTTACATACATGCTATACATATCATCACGCAGTCTGGTGTAGGCAGTGAGAGTGAAGAGTTGGTACACTTTAGACTATCAGACTTTTGGCTTCATTCCCATTCACACATGCTCGCCGGTTTCGAGTACATTTTTAATGATGGCAAAGCACGCCATTGTATGTCTCGAACACTGTTGGTTAGCCCATCATTATTATTTCAGTCAGTATTATTATTATACTCACGCCTTCCCACAAGGGTCCCCGAAGAAGTAGGCAGAGGTGTATAGGTAGTACCCACACACCCACTTTCCGTCAGTGAAATTTTTTTGGTGCCAACGAGACAGATGGCGAGTCCATCGCCGTTACTCAAGCACGACTATACATACGCCTTTGAATTGCTTCTCAGACGTATGCAGGTTTCCTCACGATGTTTACCTTCACCGTAAAGCTCGTGATGTGGCTAATCATTGTACTTTATTTCAGAGAAACTCATTGGTACAGTCGGGATTCCAACTTGCGATCTTTGTGTCGCAAGCAACTACTCGAACCACTCGGCTACCACGACTTTATATAATGTTCTTATATCTTTATGTAATTTTGTTTTCTGAATACAGAAAGGAACTAAAGCGCCGCAAGCGGCGGGTAGGATCCACACTGACTTCGAGAAAGGTTTCATCATGGCCGAAGTGATGCATTTCAAGGACTTTAAGGAAGAGGGGACCGAAGCAGCTTGCAAGGCAGCCGGCAAATATCGACAACAAGGTACACAATTACAAATGAATTCAAGTTTTATTTTCTCTTTATTTAAGGAGCTTTTTAATGTAAACATAATTCAAATCCGGTATTTGTATAATCGAAAACTGTCCATGTTCAATTAGATATAATAATAAATTGAATAAGTAATCTTTGTCTTCTCCGAAGGGATAAGTAGACGTGTTTTTGAGAGCACATAAATAAATGTATGTATTTCAAATATATAAAAATATCCCTATGTTATTAATAAGAGACTGGCACCGCAAAGAGGCAGTCCTGGTTTGTTATTGTGTTTATTAATATAATACGTTGTTTATTAATATAATAAGAGCCGTGGTGGCCGAGTGGTTCGAGCAGTTGCCTGCGACGAAAAGGTCGCAAGTTCGAATCCCGACTGTACCAATGAGTTTTTCTAAACTTAAGTACAGTGATTAGTCACACCACGAGCTTTACGGTGAAGGAAAACATCGAGAGGAAACCTGCATACGTCTGAGAAGAAATTCAAAGGCGTATGTATAGTCGTGCTTGAGTAACGGCGATGGACTCGCCATCTGTCACGTTGGCACCTAATATACCTCTGGCGGAAAGTGGGTGTGTGGGTATAACCTATACACCTCTGCCTACCCCTTCGGGGACACTTGTGGGAAGGTGTGAGGATATTATTATTATTATTATAATATAATACAACAATACATTTTGTCCAGGTCGCAATTACATGGTAGAAGACGGAGACATAATATTCTTCAAGTTCAACGCGGGCGCTGGTCTGAAGGACGCTAAGAAAAAATGACGTGACAAGGTCCTACTGCTCGTGGTACACATGCTGTACCTCAACCTAGTTCTCTATTCGCTGCTGCACGTCGCTTGAATAGCTTAAGGACTTTTCTACATAACATTATTTATCGTGTCCACTGTTTCATAACGGAATAAAGCTTTGTTGATGTTTGTACAATACAGTTTATTTGATTTAAATACATTTGATAATACATGTCTTTATTCATTACAACACCTCTACAAGCTCCTCAATGCGCGTTACTCTTGCATTGTCCGGAGACTCTTCCCACACTTCAGAGAATACCTTATCTAAAACTATACGTATTTGCTTCATGAACCTTTTCAAATTGACGTGCGATAGTATCCCTTGTTCTGTCACTGCCGCTAGTTTCTCTATGTCTTTTTCGTTGTTTTTAAATATGCGGCTCATGATGTAAGATAGCGCTTGGGCAACTGTTTCCTCCCATTCCTGGCAACAATAAGTTGTAAATTATATGCATACCAGTCGCGGTTTTGCCCGCGTAAAATTAGATTTTCGAATATTATTCAATATCTTCAATATATATCTTCCAATTCCGTTGAATCCGTTGTCCAAGTTTTTGCGTGAAAGAGGAATAAACAACCTCACAAACTTTACATAGTTTTTATACTTTTAAGCTACCTACTAAAATAGGATTATTTTTTCATTTATTATTAATATTGTATTGAAAATATTTAAATCAAGATCACAGGCTATAAGGCTCTAACGCCGGCAGTTATTTTACTTAAAGTCAGTAATTTGTTACACTACAAGCGTTACAATGCGGTGAAGGAAAAGAGCGAGTTATCTGTCATGTTGGCACCAAGAATATTTCCGGTGAGACAGTCGAAAATACGCTGAATACATATACTTTAAAATATCTTACTTGATAATTTTCATAAAGAGAATATATCGCCATCATTTCCTCAATCAGTTTTATTTTAAAATCGTCCTTAGTAGAATATTTCAACAAATTAATGATCAGTCGTCCAGTAGCTGCTATAGTACAACCGGTCCTAAAATATTTTAACTAAATTACCACACTAGTTTGGATGTCAGAAACATACAGAATAAACAAGACAGTCGTGACCATTGATGTTGGAAATTAATATGTATACATAAATATATAGGTATATCATGGCATTGCAATTACTACCGCAAAACTAACGGCCCTTTGTCTACGCATATCCTACGAATTCTAACAAATTTCCAAAATAAATTTGTTTGCATACCTAAGTCTATTATTGACAACTGTATTTGTTATAAAGGCGTTTTGCTGCCCCATATGCGAGACAATTCAGAGTAATTGCTACTATTTCGTATATTTGTTAGTGAGATTACTTCTATAACGATACTTCGGTAAGGAGAAATATTGTCTGCTTAGTAGGTATACTACAACTGGTTGAAAATCAATGGGCTCCAGAGATTTCTTATACTTTGTCGTTTTTCACATATGTAATTAAATTTGACACTAAACTGTTCAATGGCGTAACTTACTACAGCTAAGCAATACAGTTATGTGGAACTCTCTGAACTAATTAGGACATCGTCCGTTTAGGGTGTTGCAGGTTTGCTGGTTTGCGAGTATGACTGGACTGGTCGGTAAATATTTTTTCTGTAATTTAGGGTCGTTTAATGTTGGCTTGGTAATAGACGTTTTTTTTTTGCAACACCAGGGATATTGCTCGCGCGTTGCCGACCCTGCAGGAATCATTTCACACCCTTCTTGAAGAACTCCATGCTGTACTATACTCCATGTCAATAAATAAGCAGGTAGTGTGAAATAAAAGTATTGGTACCTGCAAACAATGTCCCTATGCTGAATGATATTTTGCACACTGACAATGAGCCGCCTATGAGTGTCTTTCATAAGATATTCCAGAGGATCACAGTCCCCTGGAGGCAGAGACCCATATTGCACCAGAAGTCTCTTCTGAACCAGAATAAATTGCTTCTGAAGTGTATTCAACTCATTCTGTAGATTATAAGATTTCGTTTAGATTAATAACGTCATCACAAAATGGTGGCGCCTGAAAAAAGTCGTTTAATAAAAAAACCGGCCAAGTGCGAGCCGGCCCCGCGCAAAGGGTTCCACCATTATGCGTGAGGCATATCTATAAAAACGGCAATAAAATCATGTCTGTTGTATGGGACCCCCTCAAATATTAATTTTATTTATATTTGAACAAAGCTCACTATTCTGTTCATATTTCAAACGCCTACCTGCGTCACGGTTTATGAGATACGGACTGGTGACAGACGGACGGACAGCAGAGTCTTAGTAATAGGGTCCCGTTTTACCGTTTGGGTACGGAACACAATTACAAAGAAACGTACAGTACCTACTTTAGGTATATCTTTTTAGATTTTCAATTGAATAGTTTGCGTCGGATATTCACAGTGCAAAATAAAAAATACTCGCCTCAATTTTTTTCAACTCAACCCTCTCTTTTGCATGAGTCTCTACAGCCTTCAAGAACTTATGTATAATTTGCTTCAGAAATTCTTTCCCAAATTTTATATTAAAATTAAAATTTTTCACGTTCATGCGCTTATATTGATCTGTTAGGCGTATTAGGAAATGTTCTAATATCGGTGTTAACTCTGTGAAGTCGCCTGCTTCAACGATATAATGGTCAGCTAAAGTCCTAATGGTGACCGTCTTCTTTGTTGAAGTGTATGCAAATGTAACCACATTTGCAGATCCACATATTAATAAATCTTCTTCAGAAAAATCTGTACAGAAAAGCATTTATGTAAAAAATTAAATAAAGTTTTTATTTTAAGTATCTACAGAAATTAATTAACTAAGCTTTACGGCGATAGCAACCATCGAGAGGAAACTATTATAAGTGCATTATTCTTAACCGAAGAATGTTACACAACTAAGAAGATATTCAAAGGTATATACAGTCTGGCTTAGGAAACGGGGACGGACGAAGGACTCTACATCTATTAGGTAGGAAAAGGGAGTACTGTTACACCTTTTACGACTGTTTGGAGAACTCTTTTAAAAGGGGGAGAGAAATATAGAAACAGCACTTACCAATGAATGTTTTAGTGAGATCAATGCATTTATCGTTGGTGTAAATGTCTAATTTTATCTCATTGTCGGTCGCAAATTCCACAGGCGAGCAATAAAGACTCAACGGCAGTAAAATGCTTCTTGAAATCACAACAATTTTTCCTGCCGAATCAGTAATCGTAAATAAAATTTTCACATGAGTTTCCGATATATCCGCTTTACTCGACAAGAAAACGTGTGTTTCAATAATTTCAGTTCCATTGATCGTGTCTAAACATATTGTGTTATCAGAACTTGCGAACGGAGGGCTACAAACGTACGTAATGCGTACGCTTTGAATAAGCTTTGGCTCCGCACACGTTATTATGACAATTACTGGACACATTAGCAAATGTAGGATTTCGGCATCATCACGAGTGAACTCCGGCTTTAGATTTTGTTGCGGTTTCCCGACATCAGCTTTTAATTTAATTATTTCATCAGTTACACTTGATCCATAATCATCTGGAAAAACATCTTTAATTAAATCTTGTTAAATTAATAAATGTGAGTTCCACGAATCTGTTGCCTCTATCAATTTATCTTACCTTCTTTGTTGTCTAGAATATGCTGTAAGGACTTCTCGATCACATTAAGCTCGGCTAGTATTTGCTCCGGATCTGCTGGGTCATTGATCATTGGCGGGGCGTTTGAGTCCAAGTCTGGTTCAGTGCCCACGTAATAAACATTTACTATTCCGTTCGCCGAAAGTGTAACGAGCCCCCCAGGTAACGACTGAAGGAAACATCGCGATATTGCTATTGGCGATGTGGACAAAGCACACGACCAAAGTAACGAAGTACCCTCGTAAATGAACAGTTTGGAATCTTCGGATACAACCATCACCAATAGCCGCGCAGTTGGTTCTTAAACAAGATGTTTTTATAAGCTCATTTTTACACAACAAAACCACATGCGGAAATATTCAACTGGAGTTTTAGTTTTTAAATGAGCCCTCACCATAATACCACCCAATTAGATAAGCGTAAAAACAAATAGGCATGAAATCGAATTTAATCATGTACTTCATGAGTCCGTTATCTTGGAAACAACAGAGATGCCGCTCTCCCATCGCAAGAATGCTGGAGAAGTTGTTGCTGCTCTGAAACGACCACAATTTCAGATAAGTGCCAGGAACACGAGTAATGTATGAAAACATCTTAATTATAGAGATATTTTAATAATCTTTTTAGGAATTATATCCTGAATTAATTTAAAATGTTGGTGCTAAAACCTAAGTAGGTATACGTTATATAAAAATGGTAATTAATACCTGGATCACTTGAACGTATGATATTTCCTCCCCGGCGTTGTATATCCATTGTGGGATATTCTTGTTATTCTGTCGCAAGTTAACTTCGCTTATTTCCCTCAGTTGCTGGTAACTATAATTGTATAAATAGGTACAATGTGCATAATTTGCCCATACGTAGAGAAAGTAGCAAACCAATTTGTTTATAATTTGGGTGCTTTTGAATCGTCGTATGATCATATAGTTTTACGTGCGATGGAAAATTCACGAATTTCTTTAATAGAATCCCTAATATCACTTCGATCATTCTTGCTTAATTGCGTAACAATCTTTGGAAATATGTATTTTTTTTCTGATGTTAGTAATCATCATATGACGATACATAACAAATTACCCAAAATATATCAAATTATTCCGTTGCAGATAGATCATCAATACTTTCTATTTGAGTATACCTGTATATCTCAATGATCCACGTCGATTTGCAAATAACAAATGAATCACAACTTGGTATGTAGCTCACAGGCGCTGGGATAATGACGTCATTAAATAAGCACGTAAACATGAACGTGTCTTGGTCAAAAACACTCAAGCTACCGTCTATACCCTGTATACACAGTAAGTCTCTGGACTTTACATTCCCAAAAGACCCACATATCAGGCTAAACGCTTTTCTTGTGAATGAACGCTTCAGAACCGATTGGAGTAAATTCTGTTCGCCTGAAATAATAAAAACTTGACTTTGATAACCATAAACCGCCTTCCATTACATGTTGCCCGAATTTAGTAACTCCTCAAAAACAAAGAGCTAAAATATGTAGATACATGAAACATTATTAACGTTACAATTTATAATTACGTAACAAATGATTACCGTGGGTAATATTAGAACATACCTGAAAAAATAAGGTTTTTTTTCCATAACTATTTTATACTGCCCCAAATTAAAACATCCTTTATTTGAAGAGCGTTAATATAAAATTAATATAATATAAAATAATCCTAGCCTCTATACGTCAACCCGAGTGGTGTGAACCAGTAACTCAAAAAGAAGCACCAGAACTCTGACATGAACGGTATTAGAATAGCATTTCTATCTTGTAGACTGTCGATGGACGACAATGCCGCCAGAAAACCCCGGCTTTTTTTATTATATTTATAACAATCCGTCCTGACATTAGATTAGGTTATCATCATATCATCACGTCGAGTCCCTAACGGGGTAGGCAGAGAGTATAGAGCGCCAGTTCTCTCTAGACTTACATACCTCTGTCGCTTCGTCCACATTCATCAGTCTTTTCATACATGTTCGTCGGTTTCGAGTACTTTTGACTTTCCCGTCCTTGAGCGTCCGATCGTTTTGATCCAGGTTGTTGGAACGTGGTCTTCCTCTGCCTCTTCTTGCACACACTTTTGCTTTGTATATCTGTTTCGTCAATCTTTCTGCACTCATCTTTTCTATATGTCCAAACCATTAGATCCATTCGATTAGATTAAACCTTTTTTATAAATTAAAAAAATTACGAACACCAATTTATTTTTTATTGTTTTACGTCACCAAGATGGCCAGTATAGATGCGGTATTTTTTTTTAAATACCTAGTTATTTTTGAGAGGTTATATAAGAACAACCTTACCAGCATCCGTGTGGCCTTCCTTGCGCTTTAGCTGATAGACTTCATAGTTCTGAGGGTGTAACACGATTATTTGTCGATCCACTGAGCCCCTGCCACATTAATAAATCTATTATGTATGTCATCAACTACTTATACCGACGAATATAATACTAGGTTTGTATATTTTTACGTATATTGTAATATAACAAACAGATGTAAGTAATTCATTCGACAAGGAATATCTAAGCTTATTCAGATAAGTAAGTAAGTAGGTACTTACGCTATAAATTTCGCGGTTTCGATTTGCAGTATAAAGTCACCTAATTCAGCTTCTAGCAAACAATTTGATGCATTTAAGTCTTTATTAGGCATATATATTTTTAATGTTGAACCTTCTCCTATTATAATGCAATCGCTATTACTGTGGGTATTAAATTTATCCACTTTGAGACATCCTGCACTGAGCACTCCTGCGCTAGGCGCCTCATTTTGCAACGTGTCGTTAGACCACCATTGCTTAACTTTAAATATGGACATAGTAATTAAAATTCGTAGAATTATAATAAATATTTATTGGAACTATTATTTACCTACTCTGCTTTCCTATTGTATGTGTACGTCTTTAGTAGGTTGTTCATAAACGGTAGGTAACTATAGCAACGAGTCTTTCATAGACAAAGTATGCTATTTAGTACTAAAGTGGTTCCTGACAACCAAGTCTCGGTAGTCAGAACACGCACGTAATAAAGTACCATGGAATGGTACATGCAATCCATATGGAACTAAGTGCACCCTGCACAAAGTCCCATATGCACAATTTAATTTCGAACAATAGGGAGAATATAATAGAGGTGCTCGCGTTCCATATTAGTTGCCCGACTAGGTAGACTTTCAGATTGTCTAGTGGCTGTCCTTTTGTATAGTATTATGGTCCTGCAATTGGCGTGGTTTCCACAACTCTAAAAGGAATAGCTATACTGACAAAAGTTTCCAACATCACATTTTCTATCCATATATATATCTACATACATACATACATATCATCACGCCAGGTCCCTAACGGGGTAGGCAGAGAGTATAGAGCGCCAGTTCTCTCTAGACTTACATACCTCTTTCGCTTCGTCCACATTCATAAATCTCTTCATACATGCTCGTCGGTTTCGAGTACTCTTAACTTTCGCGTCCTTGAGCGTCCGATCGATTTGATCCAGGTAGTTGGAACGTGGCCTTCCTCTGCCTCTTCTTGCACACACTTTTGCTTTGTATATCTGTTTCGTAAATTTTTCTTCACTCATCCTTTCTATGTGTCCAAACCAACGTAACATGCCTTTCTTCATCTTTACAATCACGCCCACATTCACGCCAGTTGATTTGCGAATCTCTTCATATATATATATAGATCTCATTCTCTTAATATCCGTGAAAACCATTCCATCTGCTGTAGATGTTATTTTATTTAAGCAGATATCTAATGAGTAACGCTTTATACAAACATAACAGAAAGAAACGTTTGAACAAATATTGAGTGGGCGGATATAACTATGTACGTTTAAAAGGTCGATTGGTTGACAATGAAAGCAAACTCCATTATTATGAGTAAAAGCAAAATATCAAAAAATTCAACAATTAAAATAAAAACTTCCGACTACTAGCATTCGGCACTACCCGTTCATTTTACGTTGTCATCGTTAGCAAATATATATGTAAATAATAGTATAATGGCAACATTTTGTTCGAATTTGACAATACAGTTAGAACAAGACAAGTGTCAAATTCTAATTCTTTGTCTGTCATTCTCTAATAGTCTTTGGTTAGTAGACCCAGTTACGACGTCAAGTTATACCTACCTATCAAATCAAATCAAACTTGCGAAACAACGGACAAGCACGCGTGCTTGGCACTATTCTTGAGAAACGAATACTTTGTATTTTTCTCACTTCGTGGTGTATTGTGTACTTATTGTATCATTAACTACAAGACATTTTGTTTGCACTTGAAGCAAAATGTCCGAGGAAGGAGCACGAAACAATGGTGGAGCAGTAGAACAAAGACCAAACGGCGGTGGAGACGAAAGCGACGCATGGGGCAGCCATGAGCCATCGCATATGCGTCGTTACGCGAGAATGCCCGTCGATAGAAATGCAGCGTATTACAACATGAACCACAAATTTCGTGGCATGGCGATTATTTTTAACCATGAGCATTTTGATATTCACAGCCTGAAATCTCGTACTGGCACTAATGTGGATAGCGATAACTTAGCAAAAGTCCTCAAAGGCTTAGGTTTTCGAGTGACCATTCTGCACAACTTGAAATGCGAAGATGTTCTCAAATACATTCAGCAGACCTCTGATATGGACCACACAGACAATGACTGCTTGCTTATTGCAGTACTGACTCATGGTGAAATGGGAATGTTATATGCCAAAGACACACATTACAAACCTGATAACTTGTGGTACCACTTCACAGCTGATAAATGCCCTACATTGGCTGGCAAACCAAAGCTTTTCTTCATTCAGGCTTGTCAAGGAGACAAGCTAGATGGTGGAGTCACATTAACAACTACAGAAACTGATGGATCTCCCAGTGCATCATACAGAATTCCCATACATGCTGATTTCCTGATTGTATTCTCTACAGTACCTGGCTACTATTCTTGGAGGAATACTACTCGTGGATCCTGGTTTATGCAGTCCCTGTGTGAGGAGTTGCGTTATACTGGAGCTGAGAGAGATATCTTGACACTATTAACTTTTGTTTGTCAGAAAGTAGCTCTGGATTTTGAATCCAACACCCCAGATGTGATGCCAATGCACCAGCAGAAACAAGTTCCTTGCATCACCAGCATGCTTACCCGCCTCTTGGTTTTTGGTAAGAAATAATATTATAGCCTTACCTACTGGAAAAAGGTAGTTATGAAGACATTTAAAAATTAGAACTAATGGTAGTTTAGTTTTTAAACAAATACTTTAGGAAATAATTACTATCACCTGCCTGTCTTATTAATATGGCTGTTTCAGATTATTATTTGTTATGACAAATTCAAAGGTAAATTAAGATACAATAATGCATTGAGATTACGAACATGGAATTTGCTTTGTGTCCCTATGATAGTGAAACCAAGTTGTGTTTAAGTAAAGCATAATAAATATGTTTTAAAAATACCAGAAGAACAAATTTAAAAGCTTTCAAGTTAGACAATACAAGTATGTGTTGTTTTATTAGGCATATGATGTTGGGCTCAAAATAGAATCATTAAGGTGTTTGCTTCAAGGTGCTTGATACTTTATTGATAAATGTGCAAATGCAACACTTACAAGCTAAAGGGTTTTGATAAATGCCATAGATTTACACAAGGATTTATGCTCAAAAATATGAACTAAGTATATAAACTTGTCTTGTGCTGGGTTTATCCTCAGTACATTAAAATATTCTTGGTCTGGTTGTGTTTAATGTCAGCTTAATGAATTTGATTGTACTTAAGCCATTAATTTTGGTAGTTTTTTTATTCATATACTGTGAAATTGTAACCAGCCATTAGCAATTCATTTAGATCAACATATCAAATATTTTAAAAATATGAGGTTGATATGATAACTAGATTATATAAGGTACACATTGCCTTTGTTCTGTAGATTTTATACCTGTGTATCCATGCAAGCTTTGGTTGTAGGTTTAGATTGTGTTACCTTCCCAATGGTGTTGTTATGTTTTGATTAGTTTAATTTAGTACAATGAACAACTATTTGAGAATAACAGTATGATGTTTCTTTTCTGTTTTAAGTTGCATTTATTGTTGTGTTCAAGAAATAAGTGAGTAGACATAACAAGCTGCCATTTTTAGAATGAAGTGTTATTTTAATGTAACATCTTTGTCTTTACTTATAACTTTTATGTGGGTGTTTGTCTGTATTGTTATATAAAGTCAGAGAAAGAATTAGCCGTAATTGTAAACCATTTCTTTCATACTTCATTCCATTTACAAAAATATTATATTAGTATGAATTGAAAGATAACATTTTTAAAATAGATTTATGGAATTATTGTAATGATCTTTAAAGCACCATTTGGTTCAGGAATCTCAAAACAAGTACCCAATGTAAAGAATGTGATAATGGTAACTGACTGATTTTAATATTAGAAAATGTATGGTAAAATTAGGGATCAGATTGTCTGAAGATGTTTAGGTGAAACTGATATTGAATAGATATATATTGTGCCTTCAGTGACATTCAAAAATTATATTTTGTTTGGACATTATCATTCAAAAATATTGTATCAGGAATTGAAGAACTACAAATTACATCTCATAGATTTTAGATCTGTGGAAATGACAAATTTTGTAAAAGATTTATTTTGTGAAAGCAATAAATCCTCTTCCAAGTTGTATTGAAATTTTTTATTTTCCTCTGAATTGTATAATTATAATGTTTAATTAAATTTACACATACATTCATTAAATAACAAAGACTTATAAGATATTAACAAGTGTTAATTCCGCACGCTTTCTCTTTCAGTTCCCAACATTGATCCCAGAATTGACTCAATCTTTGTTCTTGATTAGCACAGAAATGTTTGAAGTCCCGGAGCATGCGCATTTGGAAGGCTTCATCTCCTGTGGCAGGGATTTGAGATCCTTTCCATTTCTTTGATATCATATGATTCCAAGACCATAGGAAACCCATCTAGAAACAATTTGTATATATATAATTAGATTACTCTTGAAATACCGTAGCGGTGGTGGCCGAGTGGTTCGAGCAGTTGCCTGTGACACAAAGATCGCAATTTCGAATCCCGACTGTACCAATAAGTTTTTCTGAACTTAAGTACAGTGATTAGTCACACCACGAGCTTTACGGTGAAGGAAAACATCGAGAGGAAACCTGCATACGTCTGCTTGCTGCAGTCGTGCTTGAGTAACGGCGATGGACTCGCCATCTGTCACGTTGGTACCTAATATACCTCTGGCGGAAAGTGAGTGTGTGGGTATTACCTATACACCTCTGCCAACCCCTTCGGGGACTCTTGTGGGAAGGCGTGAGGAGATATATATATACATTGAAATACAGTTGTTGCTCATAGTACAATTATTCAGGCGTATGTCCTTATATATGGACATAAAAAAAAATTACGTTGACAATAGTTAACATAAGCTATAAAAATAGAAGAATGGTAAATCTTTCTGGTTTTAAGAACTTGTAATGTTTTGATCCAAGTAGCTTAATTAACGTTAAAATACGCACGTATCGCCATATTGATACAAAATATATATGATAAGTCTTTCCTTGTTGTTCTAACATTTTGCCCGAATAGGTTACTTTACTAGACACATACATTTTAACAAGCCTAAATGTCTGAATACAATTAACAAATATTTAGAACGCTGCATGTTCAATTAATTTAAAAAAATAACCGCATACTGGGTTGCGATAAGGAACGTAAATGAAGTGGTTTACCCGTCGGCTGTTATCGTATTCGTCCTTGTTTTTCTCGGTGACGTGTCGCGAGATGTACCCTTCGTGCGGACTCGGTGCTACGTCCACATGTACTGGATACCTGTATAAAACCAATACAATCTCCACTGACCCTGCGAATTAGTATTACTTACTAAGTTTTATCGTATATCCCGATAAAATTGGGGTATTGAAGGTGTTGACCTTTAAAGACAACTAGCAGTGCTCCGCGTTAAAACCGCGTATTTTTTTTAACATAAAAACATCTTACTCCCCAAGATTTCACTCACAAGTCTGTTTTGGTGCCAAATTCCATCAAATTTCGCTCCGCCGTTCTGGCGCGATTGAGTACGAAAATTCTCACAAACATTCCCAATTTATAATATTATAGGGTATATTTGATCACATTACTTTAAGAAAAACAGAGACTGAGTACATTTGTTGATTGATGAGATCATTATACCTACAAAAGTTGCTAATTAACAATATCATTATAATTACATTCTGCTGTTGTTTTATCTACATAAATTTAGTGTTGTCCTAAACGGCTTGACCGATTGAGGTGATTTTTTTTTAGTGTAATGTGGATTTGGGAATGGCTTAGATTTACAATTTGGCCCGATAAGTGGCGCTGCGATCGTGTCAGGAAACATCAACGTTGACACCCAAGCGAAGCTGGGCGGGACAGCTAGTATATTTATGTATATGAAATATTTTAAAATTTGATACGTGAAAGTTTACTGTGTATGAATTGTATGGTGTTGTATGTACCTGGCGGAGTTGAGAGGTCTAGGGGCGGGTTTGGCACGCGCTCTCTCGGGTCTCGGGGCGGGCTGCGCCGTGGGGATGAGGATGAACATGTTGCCGGTCACGTGCACGTACAGCTGGTCGCCCACGGCCGCGCCGTGCGAAGTGCTGCCTACCGTGCACTTGATGAACCCGAAGCGACCCACTATCGCCTCTTGGAACAGGAACAGGCGCTCCGGCCACGTCGCTTCCGGGAACTCTACACATTGGTTATCTTACATATTTAGTTTATATTTGTTCCTGTAGACGGTGTATTTAAGAACTAAGTAATCTCAGGAAATTTTATGTTTAATGTTACAAATCAGTTGATAGTTGAAAGCGATGTCAGCCGCACCTTCAAACAATGAAGTTTTCGTCCGTAGCAGCGGCTCCTCGTTCAACGGAACATAAATGGGTCCCCTCAAGGGGTCGGACTTGAGAGTGAAGGGCAATGCGAGGGGATCCGCCGGTATCGGCACCATTTGCAGTTTGCAGATCTGAGCTTTTCTTGCCCACCCAAATATCTAAAGGAAACCACAAAAACATACATGATGTAGTGAATATATTTTCTATGAATGAATATAGTTTCATTCATACAAAATAGTTTTAAAGAACTGTTATGTAGTAATAAATACACTACAAAAAGATAATAATTAAAATTACATAAGATATACAATGAAAAGATGGTTTTAACAAATATATATATTTTATATATACATAGCATGCGAACAAGCATATAGCATGCGACAAAGGTACTTAAATACAGTTTTTTTGGAAAACAAGATTAATCACTAATTTCATCCAATAGGAGCCGCTAACATAGATAGTACGTGTACACGTACTGATTTGTAGATATAAATAAGTAGACATGTGTATCACCCTCAGGGACACCTTGGCCGAGTTCCCTCAGCACCTAAGAAATGGCAAGCCTTTGGAGGCCTTTTATGGAGGTCTTTTGGTTTCGCCACTGTTCGATTAAGCAGCCAGAGACAATAAGAAAAAGAAGTGTAAAGTGACCAGTTCAGCGACAATGTTCCCGCTGGCGACGGCCCACTGGATACACATCTCGTAGGCCTGGTCGGGCCGGAAAGTGGCCTGGTATCGCGCATGGCCCCACTCGATGCGGTCGCTCTTGTTGCTCACGTCGATATCAAGGTGCGTGTTCTTGTACACTGCACAGAAACAAGCCAGCTGCTATATATCCATAATACACTGTGTTCAACTAATCCTGCTTAGAAGTACCAAATTATGTTTGATTTTGATTTTTGCAGGACTAACCTATATGTGGCATATTTTGTATGAAGGAATAAATTAAGTTTTAGGATTAAATATATATATATACATCATTTTAGGATTACTTTATTTTTTCTACACTATTGTATTAGGTTAACCTGTAAGGATAGTTGTAAGCATAATAAATAAATAAATAAATAAAAAAAAAATATATATGTTTTAATGTTTTGACTGTGTAGGACCAATTTATGTGTACCTTTTTGGATGAGGCGTGAGAAATTAAATACAGCACTATTCGAAAATACGAATTTTCTGTCACAATAAAAAAAAATTGTAATGTCAATGTCGAGTACCATTGGCGGCAAATTCGAATGTTAAGGGGAAGCCTTAATTTATGCGCAGATTCTGTTAAGGCGACGTCGGTTGGTTCAGTTATGCTTGAACACACTAGGATTACTACACATTATAAAACAAAGTATATGTCGTTGTATATGTATCCATATATGTAGTTGATGAGACGAGATGAGAGAGTTAAACATACAGTCACTGTCGTTCTCCTGCAGCATGTAGCTATGGTCGATGTTGTCGCAGAGGAAAGCGGGCACCCCGGTGTCGTCCGTCAGCGGGCTAGAGCCGGATATGTCAATGGCCCCGCTCGCAGCCTCCGCGGGCAGCAGCGGTGAACGCGGCCCTAACACCTCCACTTCCATCCACTCGTTCTCAAAACTTTGCAGATCCCCCAAAGGTCTCACGTAGTCAGTCAAGTCTGAAAACATCACGCTTTTTAATACAGTACAAATACAAACATAGTATAAAATAATATCTGTACCTATAGTATTAATAGTAATACATAAAACGGACGCTCAAGGACGGGAACGTCAAGAGTACTCGAAACTGACGAGCATGTATGAAGACACTGATGAAAGAGGTATGTAAGTCTAGAGAGAACTGGCGCTCTATACTCTCTGCCTGCTCCGTTAGGGACTCGGCGTAATGATATGTATGTATGTATGAATACATAAAAGCCGTGATGGCAGAGTGGTTCGAGCAGTTTTAGTAGTTGAGTAGCCAGCAACACAAAGATTGCAAGTTCTAATCCTGAATCTACCAATGAGTTTTTAATAACTTAAGGACAATGATTCCAATTCAAATCCAATTTTACAAATTCAAAGACGTATGTAAAGTATATCTCCGACGGAAATTGGGTGTGTGGGTACTACCTAAACACACCTCTGCCTACCCCTTCCGGGACCCCTGTGGCAAGGCGTGATGAGAAATGAATGTGCATATGCATAGAATAATATTTTTTTCTGTTTATAATGTACCTTTATCTTTCTTCTGAGGCAGTATGTGGTACATGTAGTATCCCACGACGAATCGTTTTGAAGTGTCACCAGACGCGTGGCAAATCATTTTCTCTGCTAGTAGTTTCTGTAATCAGTCGCAGGTTATATACCATTACAATTTGTACAAGCATGAAAAATGTATTCGTCAACTGACTAACTTTCTTATGAAATAAAGGAAAGTTGTTTGTATTTTTTTACGGTTAATTATATATTTTACGATAAATAATTACGGTTACATTATGGAAAGTAAGAATTCTTTGTGTGATTACCTCCATGGACAATTATTTACTGACATAAAGGCCTACTTATTTCAAAATACCTATAAGTGACTAAAGGCCTAGGTTCAATGACAGCACATTAAAAGTACTTCCATTGTTTTCACTTTATACCCAGATCCGGACCCCGACTAAATCTATGTAAATCTATATACTAACCTCCATGATTGAAGTAGCTTTCTCGTAGGTGATTCCTTCCATGTTGGCTTGGAGCCAGTGGATCGCGTAAATGGAGACGAACGTGTGCGATGGCAAGCTGACGGTTTGCTGCAAGAAGCCAACTCCCAAAACAGGGTTGCGCATGCGCTCTACTATCTCCGACAGTAACGCGTTTGCCTTTAACTTTGGTTCTGATACTCTAAAAAAACAGAAAGATAAGTTTAAAAAAAAACAGGAAGCTACTTCTCATGCTGCCAGCCATAATCAGGGGCCTTTAAGTAGATACTTCTGCATCTTTAAGTGCGCAAAAGTTGGTATACCACTTAAAATTTTTCGAATTATGAGGGCAATAGAAAGTTCTAAGGCTTCAACGCTCTTCAAAAATGTGTTACTTTTAGAATATCCCTTACGTTATAACTTCACACCCTCCGCAGTAGGGGTTTACCATATGAATTTACCAAAGTATCAGAAGGTGAGCCTGTCGTCGTTTGTCACGTAAAGCTTTACATTTATCTATTCAAAAATTAAAATCAGGTATCATCACGCTGTATTATTGCTCCTAAACATCCGTAGTGTTATCAATCACTGGAACTAGAATCAGAAAAGTCACGGACCACCAGGATTTTATCCTACACCTTGACTTTGCAGATACTCAAGTATACTCAAGACTATTCAAGTTCTCAATGAATAATAAAATCAAACGTCAAGGTATCGTAAAGCCATTTACCCGTCATCGTATGTGTCGTCACACTCGCCAGTCTGCGATTGGGTTCTCTCAAGGACAGCTGTCTTCGCCGCTGCCCTGAAATCGATCACACCAAATGGAATACAAACAATGGTACAAATAGTAATTAGGTATATAAAGCCAAATCACATACGCAAAAGCCATAAAGCAAGTACGGAAAACTTTGAACTGAGAAGGGTAAGCGTGAAAGATGAGCGAGCATACTTACTTGTCTCTTTGACTATTGTTTAGTGACTTAGTAGGTGATACTTGCTGCAATGAAACATTCAAAGGGTAAGAACAAAGCGACGGAAAAGGCTCATCCCCATATTCAATGATAGCAAACTATGGAAAGAAAAATCAACTGTTACGTTTCTAATATCAGAGGGGATAATCTGAAAATAGAAATATCTTTTATTATAAAATAATTCATAAATTGCAGTTTAAGGACAATTACTTGCATATATAATTTATAACAGTAATATGTTAAATGCATATACGTGTGTAACAAAACGGAAATAATGAAACTTCAAACGACTTTGTATTCCAAAGTTTGTGATTATGGATGTGTGGATGTTTGTAACTCAATCGCTACCGAACTGGATTAGGTGAATTTTGGAACGGCGGTAGCTGATAACATGAATCAAAACTTAAGTTAGCTTTTGTCCCGACAAAGTACAGCTCTTGCGGACTTCATTTATTGAAGCTTAGTCATTTAACATTAAGTTAATTACAGTGTAAACTCTTTATAACGAAAAACCCTCTATAATGTAGAAATTAGTTCAATTTGGTTGGTTTACCACAAAACCCATACATTCCTTTATAACGCAACAGCCATTTTCTATAAAGAAGAAACATTTTCATATTCAGACTTCAACAACAAATTTAACAGTGTAACTGTTTATAATCAGCTTACAAAACTAGTCTTTGAGGAGCCAAAATTACTAAGAAAGATATCTGAGGTCATAAACAGCCATCTCATATTAGTTATTGCTATTTGCGTTAATACGTGTGCCATTCTTCTGTTCAACAAGCACTTGATGCTGCCAAAGTTGTAGAAAAATTCTTAATGTTTCATGAAGATGACATACCAATACTTAAAGAAATACAATATATTGGCATAGTAAAACACGTCAGGCAAAGTTGACAGTACATATGTGTTTTGAATAATTTACCTATTGATAATAATAAAATTTGAAATTGGTTAAATTTGGTTTATTTTTTCTCTTCCCTCCGTATAACGAAAACTCTTTATAACGAAAAAAAATGCTCGGTCCCTTCAAATTCGTTATAAAGAGTTTACACTGTATTACAAATATTATCGAAATCCGTCAAAACTTTCAGCGTGATTGATGACAAGCAACCAACTTAAAGCATATCTAGGATTTATTTGACAAAACAAAGAAGTTTCATTTATTTCTTTGACTCGTAAAATTAGGTAAGTAACAATAATTAAGCAATGTATAAATGTATATGTATGTACGTAAGAATTACGATAGGAAGTGCGAAATACATATAGACCCGCAAAGCCCCAGCAAACATATCCGACACAGCGCCAATCACAAAACAGCGTGCAATGCGATGCATTCTCATACGTATCCAAGCCACAAATGAATTGTACCACGCTAAAGATGACAGATTTCATATGTGACTTAGAATATCCAATTCGAATGACAATATTATCCACCGTCTATTTTCACAATATCTTTATAAATAATTGAAGCTGAATCAACATAAATTTAACAAAGGATTAACAGTCACCTTAATTCTCCGTACATTACTCAAACTAACACGATTGAATGAAAAGGTATATGCATAAAGTACGCAATGGTGAGTTTCTTTAAGAAAACAGACGGTAGTGGTTAAATATGTTTGCATGTGACGTGAATAGTACTGACACAGCTTCGATCCGCAGCCGCGGCCGGTCGGGCAGTCGCGTGCTGCCGACGCGCTCCCTGAACGGAGAGCCCGACACTCCGCCCTGATACACCACACACAACACATACGTTAACATTGGCCTCGAGAGAGCCATACTGGCGTCATCTATCAATGGGCTTCACGATAGCCATTTGTTACTTACACTCTCGACGGCATATTATAGAATAATATTAATTAACAAACTCTAGTCTTCGGTAGGTACGTAAATGTCCCCCCTGATTACAGAATGTTAGCCCGGTTTTAAGAATTACGCCGGTAATTTATTTGCCCTGCGCAAATAAAACTTGTATCTCCGAAAGAGATTTCTAAGCATTTCGAAGTCTGGATTTTTATAGATTTCAGTGTGTAATAAGAGAGAGGAGTGTTGTCATATGTACATTTCGAAAATCATGTTCAGACTAAAGTTAAACATATTTTTCTTCAATGCAATTATTTACAAATATGATTCAGATGCACAATTTTAGCAAAATAACCTTGCTGAAAATCTATCGACACGTCAGGTTAAAATTACCCAGTTTAATCGGAATATAAACTTATTACTATATGAATTATTAGGTCATATCATATTTATAGCTAATTAGTATTATAAATAAACAAAAGAAGCGGCAAACAAATTAAACTACAGTACACAAGTGCATTCCGTGCATTAAAATTGCATAATTTAATAATAAGCAGTGCAAATATACGCAACTCGCATGTACAATTAGGTCGGTCACAAATCCATTAAAATCGAATTACACATGTTAATCAATTAAAAGAAAATATTGCATCTAGGCGTAACAAGGCCGAGGATAACTAACGGCCTATTTGCATTACCTATGTTATCTGCTACCTGGCCATTAGCTTTAGAGAAAACAATACATGAACCAAATTATGCCTTAAATTGCGTACACGGCCGATAAACGAAGGGCCAACTACAAGGTATTAAGTAGGTACATGTGCCAATATAGGTATAAGCAGTTGCCAGTGAAACTCTATTATCAGACAACCACCATAAGACGACACGCAAAGTAAGAGCACTCTTAGGTATAAAATTAAGTTTGAAGACTTAGGCAAACTATGTTAATTTACGTGCTTCGATTAGTTATCTAAAGTTAAAATTAAGTGCAGGGAATTCATTTAATGCCACTCCTCGATGTTAACACATGAATATGCCTTTACGAACCCTTATTCTCGACGTGGAGACAACGAAATCAGCGCAAATATGCCACAGAAAATAACTGAAGGAAAGTAATTTTAATGCTGAACTTTGTATCCACTACATGCGGACAATCGAGCAGACCAACAGTGGACAGGGAATAAGGTATATTTTAATTTTAATAGCTGAAATGTACTTTGTTTCACTTCGATACGCGTAGACGACCGTGAAAGAACAAAACACACTTTAGCTATCAGGTTTTACAGATCATTCAATTTCATGTTGTGTTAGTGTTTCTGGATGTCGGAATTTCGATTATCACATAGCCCAGATGGAGTACAATAATGATATTACAACAGAGGTGGCCCATTTGATCGTCGCAATAACTGCAAGTGTTTAAAGGTAAGGAATTGTCACTGGACAAAATCTACCTTAATATTGTTAAGATATATTAAGGTAGATTTTGTTCCGTCGTGTATGGTATATAATGCAATTTTGGCACTGGTATGTACAATAAGTCTGCATAGAATTTCTATTGATTATCATGCTATTTATAACAAGTTACGGTAATAGTGCTACAAATAAAATTATCTTGTAAATCTAAAAAATATCGATTCCATGATTTAAACGGCCTTACAATATCAGGCATAAAGTATTATAATATAGTAGTTATGTTATGACATTTCGATCTGTATCTGTGAATACCATCACAGTAAAACTAAGCAGTAGATAAATACGCCTACGGAGTCACCGTATAAAACCAGTATCAAAAGTGCAGATGCAGTAAGTGTTACGTGTACGTTTGTTTACGTGTGTGTCTGTATGCGCATGTGTGTGTGTGCATGTGTGTGTATGCGTGTGTTTTTGGTTGTGTGTGTGTGTGGTTATTTGCGCGTGTGTACGTGCGTGTCTGTGTGTGTGTGTGTGTGTATGTCGGGGCAGCGGCGATACCTGTGCGTTGCGCATGAGGATGGAGGTGGAGTGGCGGCGCCGGGTGAGGGCCGCGTCAGCGCCGGCCGCCGCGCCCGCCACCTGCAGCACGCACAATGCACGCCACGCCCGCCCGACAAACGATACCGCCGGACATACACACCTTTCATCTTTTCCGCAGCAAAAACAACTTACACTAATCGCCACCCTAAGTTATCTGATCGGTCCGACACGTATCTGTGATCTGTCTCATATTAATTTATTATATGTAAGTATGCAACTTACGCGTTACTTCCATGCGGTTGTACTCAAACAGGAAATTGCTAATGGTACGTGGTGCGCAACAAAATTATAAATGTATATCTTCTTCAATATATTATACGTTACATACATGCATCACAAACATCACAAACATTCAGTTCGCATTTGATATAAAGATGCAGGAGATAAAATATTTTTTGATAAAGTAAAATACCAATACAAATTAACTTGTACATAATTCATTTCCACATGCGATTGCATCCATCATTTTGTCTGAAGTGAAGTCCTGAATTTCATGTTTGAGCATCCTTTTAGTATTATTATTATTCAAAGTGTACAGTTTCGTAAAAATATATAAAAAAAAAAGCAAGACCGACACAAATTAGGTGTTTTAGAAGTGTGCTCAACTAAATACATGCAGTGCAGAATCTACGTGTACTCTGTGCAGCTATGCAGTCATGCTTTTGGTACTGTGCTCTCACTTATAACCACTGCTGTGTGATAACAGGCAGCGTTTATAAATAACAGAACATCCTCATAGATAACATAAAATATACATAATTACAAATACAACATTACACTTTATAGATTACAAGGATATATATCCGTGTACCTATATATTTTTTTCAATGTTCATATTTTATTAAAAATAAATGTTGAAGTTACTATTTTTGGAGCTTGGATTTCAAATACCTAACTACATTAAGTTATTAAACTATACACAGTTTAAAACGAATCTATTTAAGTGGCTAAGGAACAAAAATTATTATAGTATACAAGAGTTCTTAAAACACTACATTTCCACGCTGGAATATATCCAACAAAACATGTTAGTACTGTCTATTTTAAATTTTAACGATATATTTTAACTATATAAAGAGGTTATGCCATGTTTTGCAAATAAAATATTATGATTATGAAATATCGAAGGTACTAGGTAATCTTGTAATCGATGGTTTCAATGGTTTATATAGCATTGACACTTTACACCTCCTCGCTAATGTTATAAATGCATTATGTGTGCATGTTCTTGCAAAACTTTTGATAACCATCGTATTTAGTTACGTAGTACGTATTTCACAGGGTACGGTAAATGTTTACTATATGTATTCTTGTATTTTCTAGACTATGAACTTATATCTTCGCAAGAACGAGATGAATTAGTTTAATTGTTACAATGATTTTAACCAATAATACTAAATGTAACAGCGAATTTTATTTCAGTGACTAATAAATATAACCTTACTGACAGACAAACAAGGATTCTCTTTTTATACAACACAGCATTTCTTGTAAAGTCAAATGAAGTAAAGAAAAACTTGTGTGAGGTACCTACTTCAAAATCCAAATTTGAAGAGAAATCCAAGCTCCCAGGAACCTGGCATTCACCAACTTACCCTCTGCTTGTTAGGGCGTTTGACCTTATTGAAGTACTGCTCGGTCATCTTAAGAAAGCCGTCTGTGAGTTGGTCTAAGTCGTGCCGCGTGGGCGCGGGGTACACGTCGCATCGTGCCGTCTCCGCCTCCAAGATATGGCGCGTGGCGGCGCTGGACAGCGGCAGGAGCAGCGTGCGGAACCGCCAATACTTCAGAGGCTGCTAAAACAACTCTGTATTAACATACATATATATATATATACACACATACATCACGCGAGGGATCCCTCATACAGAGAGTAAAGTGACAGTTCTTCCTAGAGCTCCAAAACTTGGTATGAACTTAGGTACATACATATGTACGTATATATGTACGTACTTATATACATACATATTTATATATCATCACGCAGTCGCACACGGAACCAAGAGCAGAACGAGTTCTCTCTAGGATTGCAGAACTCAGTATTGACATAAATACGTACATACGCACTATTATCATGCCGAATTCCTCATGGGGTAAGGTAGAAAGAGCAGAGACCCAGAAGATTAAGGTATAAGGAGTGTCACATACGCCATTACCCTATCTAAGGCGACAAGCATGTTGCCGCTTCTCGGCCTACTTCACCTACCTTTGTATTTTTTCTCTGACGTTTACACGCTATCTTGCGTGACATTGTGGTCAAACATATCCGCAAACATTAGGTATGGTGAATAATAACTGTACGCAAGATCAGTAAAGCTTATCGGTACAAACCAGAGTTTGAAACCTCGCGCATTACCGCGCTTGGCAGGTAAACTACTCAAAAGACACTGTTGCCTCGTATTGGTATATTCCCACAAGGGTCCCCGAAGTGGTGGGTTAGGTAGGTACTACCCAAACACCCACTTTTTCAATTTAGGTGCCAACGTGACAGGTGGCGAGTCGCCGTTTCTCAAGCATAACTATATATGTGCCTTTGAATTTCTTCTCAAACGTATGTATATTTCCTCTCTATGTTTTCAATCACAGTAAAGCTCGTGATGTGATTATACACTATACTTAAGTTCTAAAAAACTCATTAGTACAGCCGGGATTAGAATTTGTAATCTTTGTATTGCAGGCGACTGCTCGAACCATTCGACCACCACGGCCCTGTACTCCACGGCGCGTATTAGTAATATTTTGTTATGAATAAAATATATTAATAGGTTAATTGAACAACAAAAAATTACTGGATATGCAGTAAAGAGAGATAATTATGAGAAAAATTATGGAAAAGAAAAGACAGTAGAAGGTTACCCAATTAGCAAAGTCCGACGACGTCTAGAAGAAAATATATTAGAATATGGTGAAAAGGATACTCTAGATACATACAATTATGGCTAGCAACTGTGGTTAACGTAACCTATAAGCGCATGCAAAATCAATTATTCGCCAGCGTAGCTATGTCTTGCGAAGTGTTGAAAACCTTACTGACCATAGAAATACACCTAGTACAAAGTGATAAAAATAATAACGCATCCATAAAGCTCACTTAAGTGCGTCCAAATTAACCAATATGAAACCAAAGTGATAAATATAATGCTATTATAACAATAATACGCATAAAAGATCTGATAAAATGCTCAATGTACAAAATACCTCAGATGTATGAATATAACCGATTAAGGTATCAAATTGCTTTATCTAACCTCCTTTCTAACCTCAACTAGCGCAAAGTCGGTGTCTCCTCTCGTGCAGATGTAGTGGTCCATGTAGTTCCAGTTGTACGTTTCCAGCTTTTCAGTGGTGAAGGACACCCAGGAGACTTCGTAAGTGTCATGGTTGGGCGCGTGGAACCGGTACCGGTAGTGGATGTTGAACGGCGGGTACGGATGCCTGCACACATACATGTTATTCGAAGAACATTCCTTCAAAGAGCGTTAATTTCGTGACCATAATGCGGATAAAGACCGGAACAGTTGGTCATTCTACATGTTAAGAATGACAATTGATTCAATGTTATAATCTAGCTTTTAATATAATAGTCATGATGATGGCGAACCAGTTTCAGTAACGTTAAAAACCAACAAAACAATGCCGAGACAAAAAGGTCTCATGCTCGCCACTTCTAGGTCAAGTGCTATGGCTATGATAAAGCTAAGTCCAGGTTCTTAACACCCTATAGCTTAAGAACATCGTCTTAAAGCATTTCTGGTTCGCCATCGAGGAAGCAGGGCGGAAGGGTAATTATAAGGTACAGTACCTGGGCCTATATCTGGTAACAGTGATCGTAGATCCAACCAGGGTGAGTTTGTGGAATATCCGCCCAATAGAGAGCAAGTATCGCTTTGAAGGAGCTGCGTTGTTTGGTTTACCACACTGCGGCGCCACTTTCGACGGCGGCGGCGCCAACGTCGTCGGACAGTTGGCTTCGATCACTTCATTCTCGTTAACGCCTACTATCAGTTGGAAACCCTAAAAGAAGCATAAAAGTTTCTAATATAATGTTAGGTAAGGTTGTAGCAATCGAAACCTGCGAGCAGCTATGGAGAGACCGATGAACGTGGACGAAGGGCATGAAGTCTAGAGTGAACTGGCGCTCTGCCATCTACGCCTACCCGGTTAGGGTCTCGACGTGCTGATATGGATGAATGTGAAGAAAAATATAATTGCGCCATACAATCTAGATCAAATTACAGTTACACTTACTCGACATCTTATATCATGTATGATGAATACATAGTGAGACAGCAAAATAGTGTCTCTATTGTCTCCGCCTGTGACTGACCTGAGCTAATCGTTGAGACACCAACTCTTTGAAAACCTCCATGGTTGTGAGCGGCTCCTTGTAGATGGCTCTGTTCTGGGCGAAGTCAGCGTTCACGTCGTCGGGGAGGAGGTTGTAGTCGGACACTAGGTAATCGTTCTGCAACGACCGCATGTCGGGGAAGTAGTCTGTCGTGATGGGCAGACACGCAGGGATCGTCAGGGACTTCCAATCCACGCCTGTATTATTAATACACGTTGTATACAATTATATTTCTTTGAGAATATTCTTCGTATTTAAATTCCTTTTTATTAAATTATACTCATTCTATTAAAACTTCCTTTAAACAATGGATACGTGTATACGTGTATGCAAACATATTTACTTAAATCATATCGTGAATATTATTTAAAATAAAAAAACTTTGCCAATCAAATTGGATGAAATTTGGCTCAGATATAGATTAGTAGCTGGATTAACACTACATTTGTTTTCTGGAAAAAAAAACCAAGTCTACGAATAAAATCGTTATTATGAATACGGGATATGGTACCCGCCTACCCCGATGTTGTGTTAAATAAAGTTTTGAAGCTTGTTAGGAAACAGTACAGAACAGATCAATATTAGATGCGCATCAACCCAAAAGCGTAGTTTGTAAACGACCATGCAAAATGTGCATACCATATGATAATCATGATTGAGGCATGCAACTTGCTCGAGTCGACATGATGATATATAGCTGCATGCGTTTTTTTATTTATTTTTTTTATCATTACTCCAAATGCTTGATTTAAGCGTATTATTTTACAAAAAGGTCAACTTAATATGTTTTTAAAGCTTGTACATTTTGGATTTGCTACAAAAAGCAGTTCTGCGTATCTATATCGAAATAATCCCCCACAGCGCTGTTTTAAAACAATTAAACACAATATATGCATTAACTACTCGATGCAAATCCAATAAATGTGATATCAAACCTATAGCTCGGTTCGCTTTAGCCCACGATCGATCCAATGCGGTTTGAAGAAAAATTTTTCAATGCGGCGATTTCATGAAACATCAAAAATGAGGTGAACATTAAGTACATGTTTGGCATTGTATGATAAATTCATGAGCACGTTTACTGATTAGTAATCGGGCAACACTACGATTGTCATTAAGTTGATCAGTGGAATTATAATGATTAAGTTGGAAACATAGAATACAACAGATCTATTAAACAAAAGAGTTGCTTATCTACGGCCGTTTTCAATGGATGAAATTAAGCTATCGACAAGAAATCAGTCGTTATAAGTAGCTTTACAGTGGGTATGTACAGGCTGTCTAAATAAATAATAACAATAATCCAAGAAACCTTTTTTTGTATATTTTAAGCTCGCTCAAGCGGAAGCTCAAGGACGGGAACGTCAAGAGTACTCGAAACCGACGAGCATGTATGAAGAGACTGATGAATGTGAACGAAGCGATAGAGGTCTAGAGAGAGCTGGCGTTCTATATTCTCTGCCTACCCCGTTAGGGACTCGGCGTGATGATATGCATGTAAGTACAGTGATTAGTCACACCATTTGCTTAACGGTGAAGGAAAACATCCAGAGGAAACCTGAATACATTTGAGAAGAAATTCAAAAGCGTATGTATAGTCGTGCTTGAGTTACCGAGATGGAGGCGCAATTTGTCACGTCAGTCACGTCGGCCCCTAAAATATATCCCTGACGGAACCTGGGTACTACCTATATACCTCTGCCTTTAGATATCCAGTTTATTAGTATTTATTAAGTCAGAGATAAATCTGCTCCTCTACGGAAGTAAGCAAGCATTGTATTAATACCCAAATATTATCTTATATGTACAAACATATATTATGTATTGTACTACAAATACAATGTAATTATTTATTAATAATAACATATATAATAATAATAGTAATAATGTAATTATTTGTAATCAGAATAAAATCGATGAATAAAAATCGAATATTAGAAAATGGCCGTTAAATGCAACTTTGAATTATACAATTTTAAAACAGTATTAGTGTGTGCTGTGCTCTTGAATTTTATTTCGTTTAGATAAACAAGTCACTTCTGCGCCACTGCATTCTCATTCACATAATAATATGAGGAAAAGTTAATCACAATATTAAACCTTAAAGTGAAGGTATTCAGACAATAGTGTACCTTATTATGCGAGTGCAAAGGTGACTTGTTTCTAAACACGAACACGACCAACCATACGCCATTTCACACAAATGCACAACGCCATTATAGCTGGGGCGTATAACTGACCTGTAGTAAGGGCTGGTGTCCACTCTTGTTCCCCGGTAGCTCCCCACAGAAGTGCGAGGGACGCGTTGTTTGTAGTAGACGGGGTCGCTAGCGATACTCCGAGGACGCTCAATGCTCCAGAAGTGCTTATCATACGCTTCCGGCTTGGTATGTTGCCTGAAGAACGTAGATAAAATATTTTGAAGCTCTTGTCCAACTTGCTTTTACATACGCGTTTACGCCTAAACGCCGTTCGCGCAATGCTTACATATAATTCATATTCAGGCCAATCCATAATTTCCTGTTATTATACAAATAATTAATTTCATTTGGTCTCTGGCTGTATTGACATATTTCCCATTTATATGCTTTGATCCAGCATCACCCAGTATGATACCAGTATATATGAGATCCCGAAACTGTCTGTACTAGCCAGTATATAAACATGAGATGAGAAGACAGACACTAAACCGTTTTGCTCAATACGTTGGCAATACAGATTATCGGCAAATACTTCTACATTATTTTCTTCTATATTTGTAAATATCTATTTAATTTCAATATTATTAATATACAAATATTTTCAGTAAACATTATACTGACCATCGACCTGATAGATGGAGTGGTTATTGGTAATCATTGGGGAGCCGTTTTCTTTGGATATGTTGTTGTCGCAGCGGTGGCTCACATTCCTAGACGCCGTCTCACCCGCCGGCCTTGCTTGATAATGATGCTGCTGTATTAGGACACCGGTTGGACCTGGTAGGAAAAATATTCACATATATTTGGAGATTTGGAGACAATTGTACTGGAGGGGATTTTTTTAGGAATTCATTCTATAAATAATAATATATCCTCACGCCTTCCCACAAGGTTCCTCGAAGGGGTAGGCAGAAGTGTATAGGTAGTACCCACACACCCACTTTCCGAGAGATATATTTTAGGTGCCAACGTGACAGATGACGAGTCCATCGCCGTTACTCAAGCACAACTATACATACGCCTTTGAATTTCTTCTCAGACGTATGCAGGTTTCCTCTCGATGTTTTCTTTCACCTCGGCTCGTGGTGTGACTAATCACTGTACTAAAGTTCAGAAAAACTCATTGGTACAGTCGGGATTCGAGCATGCGATCTTTGTGTCGCAGACGCAAACCACTCGGCCACCACGGCTTATTTCTATTCATTCATTCATTCTAATTTTAAATTTAAGAAAGTCAAGGCCCATATTTTAAACGCAGATTTGAACCCCCATGGTCTGTCTGTAGTGATTAAGTTTTTTTATAAATATAATGTTACATATGACACCTTTGCGGATAAGGAAAACATCGATAGAAAACTATTGAGAGGAAATTCTCTTCGGGAACCTTTGTGGATTGCATGAAGAAAATATATATTTTTCTGAATCTTTATAACTACTACTACTAACCTTTATGTTATTCATGTAGGAACGGAAGTGAATACGTTTGCTCTTACCTTTAGGAAATATATGAGTCCATCGTCGCCTGTTACTGGTCAGTTTGACAGTAACATGCGACGGATCGAATGGGTTTATCAGCGCTCGGCCAGTCCTGATGACGGGTTTGTGCGAAGAGATGGAGCTACGAGGAGAAAGTCGTGTGTTCGACACGGGGGAGTCGGTCGCATCGCTGCCGGTGTCATATCCACTGGTTTTCGCTGCAATATTAATATCAGGAATTTATCAAGACAAACTTTTTTTACATATTGTAAACCGGAAGCTCAATTCACAAATACGTAATTTCCGGTGCTGCTGAAGAAGTATCTGACGAGAGGTAAGGCACAAGTGATCTACCGTTAAAAATTACACAACAAGTAATATTATTGGCAGAACGGGAACCATGCGCAACTTATGCTGTCAACTCAGCTACTCCTCTCAGTACAAGGTCTGCAACGGGCGAGTGATAACTCGCGTATTATGAACAGTACCCGCTTACCATTATCTAAGGGGAATTCTTTATATGCCAGTTTTCTAATATTTATAGAGCTTTAAAATTAAAATATAGGAAATATAGACGAAACAGATATACAACGCGAAAGTGTGTGGAGGTAGTGGTAGAGGAAGGCCACGTTCCAACTACCCAGATCCGATTTGATCTAGGTAAACGTTGTCAGAAGGGAACGTCAAAAGTACTCTAAACTGGCGTGCATGTGTGAAGGGACTGTTGAATATGGATGAAAAAGGCCTTATGTCGCGGGTGGTGACGACACCGTGGATTAATACTCACATCCGCCATTCAATATGTCACCAAGGCTGTGATGAATGTCAGGGTCGGACATTTTCCTGTGATGCAGTGTGTTGGTAGGCGGACTCTTTCTGCTAATGCCCTCCAGACCTGCCACTGAAGTTTTCTTAGTGCGAGCTACTCTTTGAACACTGAAATACGTAAAGTAATGGTATATTAAATTCACCTCATTATAAATATTTAATGACTTTTAATGAAGGGAAAAAAGTTTGTATCGCTGAATGATAAGTGTTAGGTAGGATTAATTAACGACCTTTTTCACATGAGTGGGTAACAAGAGAATGATACATACATCTCTATTGCTAGCGCTTATATGCTACGGTAATTGCTTACAATCAGATTGATCGTACGATGTTATCCATCTTTATAGTCAATATATACACAAAAATACACAATCCTATTAATATTACAAATGCTAAGCTAAAAACCTGAAGGAATTGGATGCAATTAGGCAGACGTAGATTATTATTAGCTAGTTACACAAAAATAATGTATTTAATAATAAAAGGATTTAATTGAGGTCTCACCAGGTACTATGTGCAGGCGGCAACTGGAACACCTGCGCGTCATACGCATCATAATCAAATATTGAGTTATGCATGCACTCATCTTCCTTCAACAATTTTCCTTTGCGTTCATCTTCATACATCTTCTTCAATGGTTCCTGACTTTTTCTAGGTGGCAACTTTATTCTAGGAATAAAGTTGGAATAGGCAACTTTTTTGTTCGTCGAATAAAAAGACAAGTTAATCCAGTGCGGCATAGAGTAATCATCTATAGAATTAAGATTATTATCCTTATTGTGAAACTTGAGTAACGGCACAGCGTGTAAGGGTTGCTCTCCAACACATACTAAGTCGCTGCCAACACCATTGTCTATGATTCGTTGCTTGGTCACATTGGTCAGTTCCCTGTCGACTTCGAACACACCAACTCCTGGTGTGATGACCACGCTCAGCTGTCCGGTGCGGTCGAAGCATCTGTCTAGATAGTGCTTTTCGAACACTGGATAACAAAATGTGTACTTTAGTTTATAGAAGACAAATGATACACTATAATAATATGTAATATTTCCTCCAATGTACCATCACCTGTTTTTGTCAGCAGGCCGAAGCCTGGTGAGGGTGGTGATTTTTCTACGTGGACAGTCTCAGAACATCAGCCGACATCCGGCATAATCCATTAAGTAGGGTACGCAAGAGATTTATACACAAGTTATTTGTAATGCATTGCATAGTATTGTCAGATCTAAACTACAATAAATTTTGAGCAAAGCCCGAGATAATAAGATAACTATATCATATATTGTACGAGTAATTTTAAAGCATGTAATGTAAATGTATGTAAATTTTTGGTCAAAATAATTAATGAGTTGTTTTTGTTATTTTCAAAGCTTATATTGAAGTTCTACCTTTAGAGTTTTGAATTCTACCAGAAAAAGCTTCATTATTATGTACATACATATATATTATGTAATATTTATGTGTATGTTAAAATTGAGCCCAAAAAATCTTACCATTTAAACTCATATTTAGAACTTCTAAGAAATTCCCTTGTGCAGCCGTGGAATTCACAGCAGTTGGTATATCAATATTGGGCCTTTCATGGTATTGTAGCACTATCTTTTGATAATCTGTAAAAAGTCTCCTCAGTTGCAGAAGAACATTTGACCAGTCTTCATATCTTTCGTTTTGAACAGCCACTCTAAAAATATGAAGAAAAAGTTTTTAAGCCAATTTATAACTTTTCATTCTACAAAGGTCACAAATGAACATCACTAGTAACCATGTGGAATCGCTCGGGCAGAGCCACACTTATATAGGCTGTAGTAGAACAGAGGACTAATCTGCCATTTCTCCAGACAAACTCCGATTGTAAACTCAAGATGTTTCTTATCTTTCTTCAGCTGCTCATTAGCAGCATTCGGAAATCACGTGCAGGGTATTGAAGGTCACTTTCAATATGAGTTCCACGTTTTGGCAGTTTCTACCCTGCTACTGTTATCACAAAAGGAAAAAGTGACTTCTAGTTTACCAGGTTATGTCAGTACAAAAACCAATGCTATGAATTGACTGGTATATTATATTTGCTTTTGATTACCTGTAAAAATCTTCATAAAACCTCCCTCGATAATCTTTTTGCAAACATTCCTTCATATGTTGTGGAAATTCCTCCAGTGATTTTGCTTTGTAAAATGTTCTTGAAAATAGAACAATGGTTACTTCATGATTACTCCCATTTTTCTGAAAAATTTAAATAATTTAAGAGATTAAAAATCAGCATATTCAAAAATTTTAAACAGTTCAAAGGCTTCACTGTATAAAGAGAAATCTATTTAATTTAAAATAAAGATAATGATTATGCAGTATAGGGTAAAAGCTGAAGGCAACATAATGGAAGCTCTTATTCAAATATATAAGATTTATTTATTTAAAAATAAAACTATTATAGAGTATTACAATTACTTACTTTCCATTTAGCAAAAAGGTCTGCAAGAAATCCATTGACAGCTTTCTCAAAGTACAAATCTCCATGTATATCAAAGTCCCACATCTCTGAAGACATTTGTATGAAGAGATAGACCATTGAGGTTGATGAGCGGAATACAATCTTGGTATCTTCAGTGATCACCCCACAAGCCACTCTGTCTCCTTGGGACCACATCTCGTAAACTTGACATCTTATAGCCCCACCACAATATTCTATCTTCTTATTTAGATACACGCATGTGCTCACCTGGGAATAGTAATAATTAATATGGCTGTAGATTTGTAGTGAAACTAGTAGATAGTCATAATTTTGCTATGTAAATTTGGAAGCTGTTAACCAGCAGGATGCTTGTTACTCAATCACACCAGAAAGACATATGTTTTATTCCAGAAGATAATCTTCAAATCTGGCAAACATTCTCCACTTATGTACTAGCTTATTTCTAAAACATACCCTCGACTAATATTGTCTTAACACTGGCTTATTGTCAACAAGGTCAAGAAATGCCTATAATAAATAATAATATATCCTCACGCCTTCCCACAAGGGTCCCCGAAGTGGTAGGCAGAGGTGTATGGATAATACCCACACACCCACTTTCCGCCAGAGGTATATTAGGTGCTAACGTGACAGATGGCGAGTCCATCGCTGTTACTCAAGCACAACTATACATACGCCTTTGAATTTCTTCTCTGACATATGCAGGTTTCCTCACAATGTTTTCCTTCACCATAAAGCTTGTGGTGTGACTAATCACTGCACTTAAGGAATCATTGTAATATATGTTTATATACTTACCAAGCTATTTTTCAACCTCCACATTTCTGATCTGCCCATGTATTGGTCCTTAAAGGTGAATTCAACTGAGTCTAAGGCCACATCTGCTACATTCACAATATTAACATACACATCAGCAAATGTTCTCAGTTGGAATGTTGTTGCTATACTTGTTTCCACACTTATTGTATCTGAAAATTATTTGTATGGGAAACACCTCATGTAGGTGGGATATTGATTAATATAAAAAAAATACAGGGTAATCGCTACTGGGTATACAGGATACAAAAAATGTTATATTATAATTAATACTGTTATAATGAAATACCATCCTTTAGAAATGCATATTCTAGTGATGAGTGAATACATGAAACTTCATTTAGATAGGTGTCCTGCCAGCTGGGGCATTGATTTACCACATTTCTTCTTAAGAATAGCGTTGCAATGCACAATTTGTTCAAGTGATTCCATTGGTGGCACAAAGCAATGATTATTACTTACCATCAGGCGGTCCATATGCTTCTTTAATACCTTAGTAGTATAAAAAATGTTTTTCATGCATCATAGAATATCAATTGCAAATAAGTGAATGGTTATAATTTTACTTGAGAAAGCTCATAATTGAGGATGATCAAGAGTCAGATATATCATATTTTTAGTCATCTACATCATTTAGTACTCTTTTGCAACTTCATGGAATATAGGTGGCTAGTACCATATAATTTTTATGTAGCCTTAAAGTCTGAAGACTATAAAAATTACATTTTGTCCAAATTGGCCATCCTAGTAGGGTCTAAAGCTATCAATAGTAACCCAAGAACACCATTTTGTAGCCTAGCTATTAGATGTATAATATCCAGATTTTATAGATTATGCTGGATGTATTTGTAGGAAACTAGTAAGATGACTGAGTGTCCTTGTTATAGGTATATAGGATAAAGAACTGAAGTTGAATGAAATTTATTTAGCTGTGATACTACCCAGGAACTGTTTTTGAAGGCTATTACTTCAATATAAACATGGACCTAGCTATGAGTTTATAAATATTATTATACCTCTTCCTCGTCCAAGACTATCACCTTTCGTAACTTGTAACAAAAGTCTTGGGTAGTCATTCTCCGGATGGTATATTTCTACTACGTCTTTTTCTTTCAATGCTGGATAATCTTTTAAATTTATTATCAGGTCTTCAGCTGGAAAAATTGTAAGAAAAGATTGAATACTTAATAATTTTAATAATCTCCCCATAATTTTACTTAGGTAAATTTGGCGTGGAGTCTATACTAATATTATAAAGAGGAAAGATTTGTTTGTTTGTTTGTAATGAATAGGCTCCGAAACTACTGGACCGATTTCAAAAATTCTTTCACCTTTCGAAAGCTACATTATCCCCGAGTAACAAAGGCTATATTAAATTGGACCCGATAGGTGGCGCTGCGATCGAGTTTCAAGAATTTTACCTTTTTACCAGGGCGAAGCTTTCTGTGTGTTTCTGTGTGTCTTAAGCTAGATTCGAGAATGGTTTAGATTTACAATTGGACCCAATAGGTGGCGCTGCGATCGTGTTACGGGCAATTTAACTTTTTCACCCGAGCGAAGCTGGGCGGGACAGCTAGTTTTTAATAACGTTAATGACACAATTACATGCTATGCACTAACAAATACTTACTTAATTATTAATTTATTGTTTCCATGTCATGTGAGTATTATATTTTTTATTGTAGTTGGTTAAGAAGATGGTTAATAAATTTAATACTTACTACTAAAACTGGACTGATGGGCAATAAGCCTAAAAGATTTCATCTTTGTTGTTGTATCGTATGCTTCGCTAGCAGTGTCACACCAAAATGAACAATGTTATGGTTTTATAATGTAGCCCATACATAGCGATGGCTAAAACGGTAATAAGCAAATAATTTATTAATACACATCAGCAATTTCAAAATGGTTATTGTTTTTCTTTTCTTGAATAAGCTGTATCAATCTTATAACAACATGACCCCAATTTTGCCTATGTATGATATATAATACATCATTGTATGTATATATAAGTACTAGGACAGACTATATATTTTATATAAGATTGGATACAACTAAGGTAACAAAAATATATTCTGTGGCAACAAAACATATTATCTACACACATTAAAGTGGTTGTGTGGGTATTACCTATACACCTCTGCCTACCCCTTCGGGGACCCTTGTGGGAAGGCGTGAGGATATATTAAAATGCCAAAAAATTGAAAATGTCCCACTACTCTATCTTTTTATATTGTTCTGAATAGAAAGGCTAGGCGAAATGCTTGATAGTAGTGGGACATTTTATATTTTTTGGCATTTTAATATATCCTCACGCGTTTTAGATTCCTCTTAGAGCTTTTCCTTCCTTTTAGAGCCCATTCTTATTATTTCCATAATATTTTGGCAACAGGCTACAACTACAAATAAAACGTAGTTCTTAACAAATAACTGTACCCTGCGGTTTCAGCCGCACTAAAATAATTTGTATGATTACTGCTCCAGTCCCTTGAGTATTACAAAATTAAAATTTAAATGTAATAAGACTTAAATATATAACAAACGGACCGACATACAGAACCAGCGGGGCATTTTATTTTATAAATAATAATAATATTTAATAACTGGAGCTCTGTTATACTTTGACCTCACGTTTTTTTTTTCGAATACTGTGAAGAACTCCATGAGGTTCAACGACGTTGAACGACCAGGATGTTCGATTTGACAGTTGACAGACAGAAAGTCAGAAACAAAGTCTACTATTATTCATGAATCATGAAACGTAACAACGTAAACAATCGTGCGTGTTAAGTTGAGTTGGCAGATGTTTCAAAATAATATGCTTCAAAACTTTTGGATAATAAATTAAATGGGCGGAATGATTAATTGTAAAATTAAATAAATCGCTGGACTAAGGTTAAAAAGGTGTTTTAAAATGATTTTGAATGATGAATTCAAGGATTTGGTTGGCAATTTAGCGGTGTTAACAACAGTACTTCAGTTTTTGTCCGGCGTGTAAGTATGGCAATTGTAATATTATCTACAAAATTTTAGTTATACTGTATGAAGGATATCTTACATATTGGTAATCTTTCTAGGCTAGTTTGCAGGCAATACGTAGTGAATCGGACAACAGCTGAAGCTTCACCGCTGCCGTTTGTTTGCGGAGCTTTATCGTAAGTACCTTTAGGCCAGGATAATCAAATTTATTTCTAACTGTTTAGAAAAATCTGTATGGTTCCAAAAGTGACTCCTACAAATATTTATAAAACATAAGGTTTAGTTCATTTCATAATTTGGGATATTGACATCATGTTCATAATCAACTGATTGTTCGTACAAAGTGAAAAATAAATGGTTATATTTTCTTGGGAGCATCTGGACCGCCACACTGCTCATTCCTGAGCATGCCCTTTTTAGGTAGACTATATCAAATATTTGTAGTGAGTATAATATACCTGTTTTTAATTATTTTCAGTGCTGGCTTATGGCTTCTGTACGGGCTGAATAAGCATGATGATAAAATAATACTTGTTAATATTATTGGTTTAACTCTTATGATAGCATACACTAGTGTATTTTATATTTTCACATTTAAGAAATCGTCTGTTTTAAAACAAGTTCTAATTACAGTAACACTTATGATTTTCATGATTGGCTATGTTTACACTGAAAAAAACACTGATTTACTTCTGAATCACCTAGGTAAGTAATATTTTTTTAGCTATCTTTATCTTCTTCTGCTACTTCTTTTAGCTTTTATCTTTAACTAAGTCTAGTCCTACTGTACCTACAGTAACAGCGGACAGCATAGAGAGTACAGCGAGAGATAGACGGACAGCGAGGAACTTATTCTAATTTTAAAAATCATATGTTAGGGAATGTACCCATACTATGTGACCAAATTTTTTAGTTTTTTCGACCCCTCCCTCCCCTCGGTGACCACTCGTAATATATGCCAAGACCCCCCTCTCCCCCTTTAGTTTTCAAGTAGTAATTAAAAAAGTTAAGTTAAAAAAATTTGGCTCATACTCGTCTTTATTGCACAAGACTGCTTGCATGCTTAAATTACTAGTGAATTATATATTATAGAAAAGAACAACATTTGTGAAAACATTGCTATACCGTATGTAACTTACAGTAACTTCATTTACGAACACAACAATTATTTTCTGTTTAATCACATTAATATTCGTCTCATAGGTCTTCAACAAATACTAAAACTGCGCGCCATATTCGAATATAGGTTGAACCCCCCTGCTCCTGTGACTGACCGTAGTATTTTAAAGACTCCGCTCCCCCCCGGGTCATGTAGTATGGGTACGTTCCCTTAACTATCATTAAAAAAATATTCCAGGATTATCAGCATGTTGTCTCACATTACTCACTGTAGCTGCACCCATGAGCAAATTGTGGTATGTTCTCAGAGTAAAGAGTACAGAGTGCCTACCCTTCCCAATGATATTGATGTCATTCTTTGTATCAGCACTCTGGTTTATGTATGGGGTGATGGATGAAGATACCTATCTCACGGTAATGAAATATACATATTTTCCAATCTATAAATACTTAATGATTTGTATCATCATGGAAACCTTAATACCTTCTAAAAATACCTTATAAAATTTAGTACATGTGCTGAAAGTCAAGTTGTATTGATTAACAATTTTTTAAATTATTTATTTATTGTGAATATTATATTGCATAATGTAAACACTAATATAACCTACACCCTGTTAGGGCACAAAAAGAAACTCAACTCATATGGAATCATACTATGTATGTGTTGCAAAACTTTTTGTATTGAGATATCTACATTACTTAATTACTTTCCTTGATTATGCACATATTATGTAGTACACAGAGTATCTCCTATTGGTATTCTAACAACCTGCATCAATATTTATAAATATATAATTTTGTTACAGTTGCCAAATTTTATTGGTGGTGTATTGGCAGTGTCCCAACTGTCTCTATTTGTGATTTTCCCAAGTACACCATCAACCAAAGCATTCTCTAAAAGCATAATGGCATGAAATATATACCATCACAACACCACAAGGGTCCAGGAGTAAGACATATTTGCATCGGATATGTATTTACATGCTAACATGACAGATAGAGTCATTAACATAGTCTGTCATGCACTTTGTGTCTCTGAATTTAATTTACTATGTTAAGTGGCCTGGGTTTTGAACCTGAAGTCTAGATTTTGCAAGACTATGGTCAGGTTCATGGATTTGTATGTTTGTGATTGCCTATAGATAGACATTTGCCACAGAATTATTAATAATGATCTCACTGATATGATCCATGCAGTGTACATTGGCTACTGTGAAATTAACATGAGACTAAAAGTGTAACCTTTAATGGCTTATGCTTATTATTTATTTAAATCTAGCATATATATTATATTAATGTTTTGAAATGAGTCAGATGTATAATAAAATATAATAATATTAGATATATAGAGTGAGAGAATAATTGGCAGTGACAAACTTTTATTTAATTTATACTATTATTATATGTTGGTACAAAGCTTCATTTTAAAGCCATAGTTGTCAGATTGCTAGCCTAATTATACATTGAACACCTCTCTGCCTACCCTCTAAGGAACTAGCTGTAATGATTTAAGAATGATTTTGAATATAGCAAGTCATTAATTACCTTTTAAGTAGGAATATTGATTAGTTCAACTAATTGTCTTATCTTAAAATACATAATATATATACATAATTATAAAGAGAACATTTTAAGTATTTTTGAAATATATATACTGGATATGGATTTTTGTAATTTTTTACAATCCTATTCCCTATATTCCTAAAATGTTTATGTTAATATTGTAATTAGTAAATAAAAAAAAAATAACTATAGAGATCTGATCTATAAATTGCAATTAGCTATTTATTTAATTATTGTCATAGTTTCTAAGTATTTATAATTAATAATGGTGTGATAATTTGAAACAGTTTAAGAGGGTATAAATCCAATGTGTTGTTTTTTTCAAATTCACGAAATTTCTGTAAACAACATTGCTGCCAGCATTAAAATAAAATAAAATTACCGTAATAAATTACAACAGCCTTTAAATTTAAATTATTTATCAGAAATATTTAATAGTTGCTAAGTATTCATAATTTTATTAATAATGGTGTGATAATCGTAACAGATTAATTTGTAGGCATTTAAATATCTCAACGTCATGTTTTCATAGAAATTAAATCCAATGTGCTATTATTTTCATTAAATTCTAGTAATCAATGAACATCATCATTGCTAGCATAGAAATAAAAGAGAATGAACTTACATTCTAACAGCGCTCGCCAAATTCGCCAATTAAGAAGGGACCTAATCTTGTAGAAAAGGCGTTAGAACGTACTTTATGTAATAGAGCTCGTGTATTGTCGATAGCGTAGCTTATTTCGTGTACTGCACGCATTTCACTAAAATGTGTAAATTAAAAATAAAATTTCATACTTTTGTAACATACATCTTATCCAAATTTAAGTGGTGAAATGAAAATTTATTTTAATCATAAAAACTTACTGTGTACTGAACCTTACACTACAATTTACTGATAAATTCGTATTAATATTGTTCAGATATAATTATACCTACAAATATAAAAAAGCGCTGTTCCGCGTATACCTAAAGGGTCAAGTACCAAGACCTACATACACCTATTATTACAAGACGTACATACACCTATTATTTGTATTACAAATAATAGTAATTTGATAAGTAGGTACTTGCACTCCTTACGACGCAATACAATATACCTTACTCTCACATATCTACCTACAAAGTGAGAGATTTATAATTTTGCCTTCTGCGGTAAATGAGTAAAATATTAAGATATTTAGGAATAATAATAATATAGAAATATTACCTCTACACAGTTCTGAGCGTATTTTTTTAACCGACTTAAAAAGAGGTGTTGGTAATTTACTTAATAACTTTCACAACACATAATAAATAACATCCCATCCTTATGAAATATTATATTAATATAGGTAGGTATCAGGTAGCTATGGAAAGTCTGTTACGAGCATCTCCGGATATACGAAAATAATTTCTTGTTATTCGATCTGAACTTGAATGAATTCCACAAAATATTGCATTATTATATCTTGTAATAGCTAACCAGCACACAAATGTATTTCAAACATATGACATATTCGTGTTTATGTATTAGTGCTCTCTTTATGACTTCTGCCCTCATAAGGAGGCTAGTTTAAACTCACCTATAACTTATATATACTTCACCTATGTACAATTCTCTATCTTTTCACACATACAGAACATGCGGTCCTTATGGTTTATTGCGCACCTTCCCAGTCCTCTGTGGGGGGTGATGAGGCTCACTGAGCCGACCAGAGAGCTCTTTTGGTCAACACGCTGAACTGTCGCTTCGTAAGAGACATTGGTAGGCATCATTGTGAAAGCTAATACGTAGAAAAGTGTAGTCCTCTCGTCGTCATAATAAAAATGAATTCTAGTTACGTTCCCAAGCGCAAGATTCATACATCCCCAGCAGTGCTTTGTTTTTATTGACTGGATAGTTGTTATAATGTGCGAAACGACAAATCGTACAGCCTTGATGCCTTCAACGTCCTGAAGGTCGAGTGGGAACAATTTATGACAGGTACACCACTTAGCATGAATCAGTACGTTTTCGCACGTACGATTTTTACTTACAATTTCAAAAATACTTTGGCAGTTAGGACAGCTCTCAGAGTTGGAAATTGAGCGACTGGAGTTATCACAACCAGATAATCGATGAATGTCTAACAATGTGTTGTACATGTCATAGGGAGTAACCAATGCGTATTGGTTAATAGCGGCATGCTCGAATTTTTTGAAACGGTTTCCTTTGAATATTGTAGGGATCCACATGAACAAAACGGGCATTCGATCGTCGTAGTACGATTCCATTTCTAATCGATGTTTACCGAAACGTATGCCATGGTCACTAAAAATAACTATAAAAGTGTTAAGAAGCAGACCAGTATAGGAAATTTGATTTAGGAAATTCTCAAATATTAGGTCTGCTCCTTCTGGGCGACTATTAACATTGTGAGAGAAGGTATTCATCCAAAACAACCCAAAGAAAGAATCGCTCCTGTATGTGTTAGCGAAATCAAAAGCGTAGTTGAGTAGATGTTGTCCAGAAGCCAATTTTCCGGCGCATACCAAAGTTTGGTTCTCTAGTTCAGTTTCACCTTTTAGGAAAAAAGGCCTCATATAGTGGTGTGTTGGGAAGTTTTTAAATGCATATGTGCTAGTAAAGGTGTCTGGTAGTCGTATGTAATCCTCTCCGTAGGCGGTTACATAACCAATTTCTTCGAATTTGCTCCATATTAGAAGCTCTTTACATTGATCCATTTTGTTCGCACATTTCTTCGCTATCGCTGAGTAATTTTTGCCCGTAATCGAAGCCATTAAGTTTGGGAAGGTATTGTCGTCTACCTGAGTAAAGAAATGAACTGTCACAATGGGATATAAGCCTTACTTCTTACTTTATGTCATGGGCGTCGGAGTTCTCACTGCTACAGTCGCCCATGATCTATATCATGATCGTCGTGATCGTCGTGATCCTGCCTTCCATAGGTGTGAATATACCTACCTATAAGTGTATAAGTAATAAGGTACCTATCATCTAGGAAGTATGCCGATAGTGGGGTTTGGTTTTACCATTTAACAACTGTTAGTTAATAAACAGCACTATATTACCTCCGAAACAAGTTAGAGTGCTTGCGTGTATTCCTATAATAATGCTAGGTAGTTCTATAATTGTAATTATGGTTAAAGTGGTCGTACTTTACTGTACTACTTTTCTTGTGAATAAAAATCAACAACAAACCTTATGATAGCCCCTGAACTGTAACCAACTATTGTCTGAAAAATAATTTGTTGTTCTCGGCATTGTCTGTACGAAACGAAATAAAGACATGGAGTCAATTCCCAACATGAGTATGTTGTATTTCTCTTTACAATCATTGGTTTTTGTGAGTTTGACTTTTTTAATAAACGTATACGAGTCATCGTAGATTTGTTGCGATCCATTGTTTTTATCGTATTCGTAACATTTCACATTAATGAAATCACTTTCCAAAGCGATTATCTCGTCGTGCTTAATTTTCTGGCAAGCTTTAAATCTGGAATCGTCCAAAATTATTCATATGTGTAAATAATACGGAAATGTCTGTAGAAAAGTAGCTATAATAGGTATTAAATACTTACCTACACATACATACATACACATCATCACGCCGAGTCCCTAACGGGGTAGGCAGTGAGCATAGAACGCCAGTTCTCTCTTGACTTACATACCTCTTTCGCTTCGTCCACATTCATCGGTCTCTTCATACATGCTCGTCGGTTTCGAGTAGGTACTCTTGACGTACCCGTCCTTGAGCGTCCGATTGATTTGATCTAGGTAGTTGGAACGTGGTCTTCCTCTGCCTCTTCTTGCACACACTTTTGCTTTGTATATCTGTTTCGTCAATCTTTCTTCACTCATCCTTTCTAAATGTCCAAACCAAATACGTACCGTAGTTTATTATTAGTGTGACTAGCACTTGTTGACCCTTGGAAAAATCTGTAGCAACAATCGTATACAGTACTATTCCGTAAATAAGCTTTTAAAGTAATTGGTTTAATGAGAACTTTAACATGGTCAGTATCGTGTCTAGTAAAATAAACGGCTCGTCTGCCACAGGAACCTGGTTTCTTTTTGCTCTTGTTAAGGTAGTTCTCATAATAAACAGCCAAGAATGGTATTTTGCATCCAGGTGTATCTAGCAATAGAGCTAGAACAAATACATGCAAAGAGGTTAGAAATAAATCGACTGCTGATTTCTTAATTTTCCTTACTCAATTTATATTACAATCAAGTCACAATTTTTTGTTTGACAGCCCATCATGTTGTCGTACCCTACATAAGCGTCTCGCAAAGATTTTCAGTAAGAAGCTGGGTATTGGACCACAAACTCGAGACGAATGATATTTGATTATATTTTATATAACACGCTAATACATGTTATTCGGGCAAAATGTTGTTCTCAATATCCGACATCCGGACATAACGGATTCAATAATGGAACAATCCAATTTTGGGATGCTAATCGGGGCAGCTACCAACATCTTGCAGAAGATCGCAGACTGTTCTTTTAAAAGTGTGGGTTAATACTAAGTCAGGTTTCGACAAGGAATGGTTGTTCTGCCAAAACTTGTAACATAGGTGTTCTAACTCGCTTTTTTTAATCTTGTACCTACTTCGTAGTACCTAATCCAAAAGTTTCTACAAAAAATTCTTCATAATGATCATATTTGGATGAAGAAAGCTTGGCTAATACATCCCCCAGGCGGGTGCGGACTGTACGAAGGAAAATCGGCATTGCGTGTAAGGCTGCTTAACTTTGGTCAGTAATAATGCGGTAGCTAATATCCCGTCTAGTGCCACGAGTCTCTAATTGGAAAATCTAGAAACGTAGAACCTAGTTGATTATAGACATTTACCAGGCTTAAGAAATTCTTCATCCACTTCCAAAGAATAAGTATTATCCTTTTTAGTTTGGTCATTGTATACTTCTTTCAGGTTGACATGTGACATAGGCGTTCCTATTATGTATGTATCTGTAGTTGGTTCTTGCTGGAGGTGTGTGATGTGATGGCTCTGTATCAGGTTCCGATGTAAATAGAACAGTATCAATGTTATGACACAAGAGCTTACGATTAAAATCACCACAAACATTTTCATCTGCTTCATGCCGGATTTCCTTAGAAATTTTCTGAAACTAAAATATATAATTGATGAACTGTTCAAAAACTGTTATTTGTGGATGGCACTATCTATATCACAATTCCCGAAAAACCGGTTTTACTGTGCCTCTACCCTTACCTTACTCTTAACACTGCTAAGTCTGAAGGATATATAGGTAACTATTTAATTACGTACCATTTTTGTGGACTCAAAATACACCTGAATAGTTTAATTAGAAACACATAACGATGTTTACGCCGCGGCTCCATGTAAAAGTAGATAGCTACTTGATAACTGAATGAGCGATACTGACACAGTTGTTACTTTCGGATGAGGTCTCTGTACACAAACAGGCAAGGTATTCGTAAATAAAAATATTTGTACTTGTTACGACCAAATATGTATCCAGTTTCAATTGGAAGTTGTTGGTAGAAGGACAGGTGAAATGTTTAGTCAGATTTGCTTTAGTAGGTCAAGTTTGAAATGAAGCATGAAGAATCAGAGAGGCCCTTTAGGCACAGTAGCTGCCTATATTCTTAAAATACCTAATAACTAATAAGGATGGACCGCATTTAACTACTAGGGGTCCTAAGGGGTGCGTTAAGTTTCCACGAGGTACCTATGCCGACATTGTGCGACCTCTGTGCCCGCTCTTTACAATATAATGTGGACCTTAGGCAACCTTACCCACCGGAGGATCCAGACAGTAGTGTTGCGGAAGCGGTGTACTTTTATTGTCTGTGTTTTTCTGTACGGGGAAGGTAGTGCCCATGACGGGCAACTCCGAAAGGTACTGAATGAGACATTTGCTTAGGAGTTCAAATAATAAAGCGCCTGCCCATATCTTAGCTTCAATATATCTTCACGCCTTCTTACAAGGGTCCGAGAAAGAAATGTAGGGTGAAGTATGTAAGTTTTCCCTTCCGCTATACATTCATACATTATTTCCGCCATACATTACACTATACATTCTCCAACGTATGCAGGTTTCCTCTCGATGTTTTCCTTATTATAAACCTCGTGGTTGTGACTGATTAGTGTGATTGAGTGAGTGAGTGATTAGTGACAGTGATTACTGTACTTAAGTTTAGGAAAACTCGTTAGAACTCGTACAGAATCCGAACTTGCAGTCTTTGTGTTGCCGGCGACTGTTCGAACCACTCGGCCACCACAGCTAATACATCCCTTTAACGGCCCATATCTAAGTGTTGGAAATACAACGAATTTACTACTAATCTATCTTCAGGCAATTTAATTAAGCACTACCTCATGCTTTTATTTACTTAAGCAGTTATACAGGTATTCAATGGAAATATTTATAAATTGCTTACGCGAGTTCTATGTACTTGTTTGATTACGTCACGTTATTATTGTTGGTAATTAATTAGATAAATATTATTGTCTAAACTTCTTCCTTCACTAAACATAGCAAATGTATTGTTATTTCCTCAATATAAATAATAAATACCAAATGTGAGATGCAGTCTATGCAGTCATTTTCGTTTTTGTCAAGTAAAAACCACGCATGCGTATCGAGGCCACCATCGCTTCATTTCCATTGGTGATAACATCTACATTTTAAAATGAATAGCCTACAAAATATTACAATGAATGAAAATGTTGGTATTTATTTCGCTATATCTAAATAGCTGTGCCTTGCGGATATAGCCGCGCTAATTTCATATGTATGATTTCTGCTCCGCCTCTTTGGACCGTTGCGTGATGGCATAGCCTTCTTATAGAAAGGAGTTAATGCAAACATTTTTTTCCAATTGGATTAGTCATATTTGAGATCAATCAATCTTAAAAACTGCCTCCTCTATAATTCCTACCTACTATATTCTTCCTTCCTACTTTCCACCTCTATTGTTCTACGTGCCACTATATTGTTTTTAATAAAATATTACCTAAACAATTTTAATATTGTTATTTATTAGTTTCAACAAGCAGTTTTCGGACATTCAGCAATTAATGCTTACTTATAAACTGGATAACTTGACTACATGACTGGTAAATTTTAAATTTAGGTATATTTGTCTATTTTCCATAATCTGTTAATTTGTAGAATCTGAGTAATCTCGCTTAAAAAAGGTTTTACTACAAGGGAAGACTAACGGACCGCGCTGATGCCATAATCTGCTAATAATATAAGCGCAAAAGGCTCATGAACATGTATGATATATTTTTCTTACTTTATCATGAATCACGCGATGTAAGATGTTAAAGAGTGTTCGAAACTAGCGAGCATGTATGGAGCAATTATGGATTAAGCGAATAAGCTTAGAAAGAACTGGCGCTCTACTCGCTCTGGCTTCGAGAGAGATCTTTAAAACATTAACTTATAGATCCCGAGCTAAAACTGTTCTCGTATCATATATTGCCGCTTAGTGCCGACCTGGAGTAGGATCGCCGCATCAAGATCAGCTTGGAAATCCATGCAAGAGGCATATGTCCAGCAGTGGACGCATATATGCTGAGAAGAGAAGAGAGAGAGAGAAGAGAGTGCCGGGACACTCCGCGCTACTAGTGTAGTCTAGATTATACCCCGATACCTGAATAGAGAACGGTATACCGTAATTAGTAGGTATATTGAAGTATAAATATATATTGGCTACCATCATAGACTTTGAAACTATATTTAATGTAGCTTTGTAACGTCACTATTATGGCTACTATTACAGCAATCGACTGGCCTTCCGGCACAATGGTAGTGGTCCCATGCAAATGATTGCAGGTTCGATCCCCGCCGGCATCATACATTTGATGATGATTTCTATTGCTTTGTTGTGTATCTGATTGTTTATTTTTGTGATACGTATCATCAAGTCATCAAAACGAAGAAATAAAACAAATACCTACAAAGATAACAAAATGATAACTTTATTAAAAGGGGTAATATTCTCTCCGAAAAATTTAAAACTTTGTTTGATTCTACACGTATAACTTTATGATGTGGGATGATATACATATGTATGTACCTATGTAGGTATCGCTATTAAATAATTCGTCTAGTTATATAGTTGGCTTTGTATGAGATGTCCACTACGTTATTATTATTAAATGGGTAATAAAACACTGTCACTTACAATCATTACTTTAATAAATACATTATCACATTCACACAAGACATAAACACACTATAATACAATAAGTTACATTTGGGGTCGTGCCACGACGTGCTGTTCTTATTATTAATTATAAATGTCATAATATATTTATACAATAATTATATTATACATCTATAATTAATATTGCACATTGTGGCAAGGCCCCTAATCATTATCAAGTACACTTCATGCTTAACTTAAAACAAATCTACGTGTTTAGTTAGAATATGACAAATACAAACAAGTGACTTTAAAAATAGCTTTCTTATATTTACAATACGTCGAGTGCATCCGTGTAGAAAATATCAGCTATCAGATATTTACGAGATTCATGTTATGTTTGTGATAGTATCACCCTTCAGTCTTTAATACTTATGTATAATGTAAAATATAGTGTTGTGGCTAGAAATGAATATATCGTACTCTTGTGAAACAATATTCACTTTTTTGTCATAGAATGAATGATTTAAATACAAGCCCTTCAATCGCATATTTTTTTTATATCTCCCAGATTGTAGATTGACTCTAAAGAGTTTTGATTTACCAAAGACAAATTGGATAGACTAAAATAGTAGTAGGTACCTATACTTTATGTTTGATGTACCCGCACTATGTTGATTACATAATCAGTGTTATTTTATTCAGATAAAATTAATTCTAATAAGTTACCTTTATTTTACCTGCTCTTTTGTTAATATTCTGCTTCGGTCAAATACGGGTAGAGCGTTCCAGTGTCTAACCATTATGTTAAACATAGTTTCCCTAAATACTGTTTAAAATACATTATTGAGCACTGAGATCCAAAAATCGGAATGTTATTCATTAGGCGTGACACTACTTTTACAAGGAGTATTTACGGCAAAGCAGGCGGTGGACATTCTGAAAAAAAAATTACGTCATATTTAATTACTAAATTTATTACCTAGACATGAATATATTTTAATGATTGGGATACCCAATAAGTTACATATACACCTAGTTGAAAAAACCCGGCCCCAGCTAGCTACCAGAAGTTTTTCGCTGAACAACAGCATTAGTCTTCACAACACTTTCTGTAGCGATGACGATTGTATAATTATTTGTCACACTTTCTAAGGTCCGGGACAAAAGTTTTACGATCATCAAACGTGATTAACTACGGGACTTTGGCTTTAACGTGGCTCTCCCAAGCACGAATGGTTCTCAATATTGGTCACCCCACCCAAGTTGTAAGGTACAACTACGTCTAAAGTAGCTTAACTTGTACTTTTTGTAGCTTAACATATAGATCTCAGGTTGAATTGAAACTATGCAAAAGCCCCTCTTTTTTATTTAATTAAACATTGTCATGCGGTACAAACCTTCGTTTGGAGCCCATTGTCCGCCTAACGGCATCGCACATCGTGTCAAATCAACCATGTATGCAGAATGCGGCTCTAATATTTCACATGTTTGGTCAGGTGGTGACCTTACCGTTACACTCAAATTCGTTACCATGCCACCAACACTACAATGTGCAACTTATTTCGAATATATAATACTTCTGCAAGTCATTGGCATAACTCTGCAGGATGTCTAAACTATAATATTTATTGTGAGATGTAATGGCACGGTTAGATTAACCGCTCGATAGGTATTGAGGTTTAATTCTTGATTGATATTTCCAATACTATCTATGTCTGCACAATATCAATGTTCAATGTCAATATATAGGTATCTACAGTAGAAACATACATACATACCATGCCGGGTCCTATGCTATGGGTAGGTAAACAGGTAAACAGAGCGCTAATATTTTGTCTCCTCAGACATGCCCGCTGGCATATATCAGCGGGCATGTCATGCATTGTTTATTTAAATTGTGTGGGATCGCAATTGCACAAAGCCCGTACGCTTCACGTCTTAAAGTAACTAGTAGCTAAGTAATTTTATCTACAATACTCACTACAAACAGAACAAGCGATTTCATCAGTGTTATCCCCGCAGCCATCCCGTCCGGAGCAAGCGACTGCAGTGCTCCTGCATCGCCCGTTCCCACACCGCATAGGACAGAAGTCGGCTGCGCGCCACCTGAACAAACCACGCGAGTTTTCTTACAATCTCAAATATTTATTTGACCTTTATTACGTTCGTCACGCATGTTTTGGTTCATAGTATCCCAAAGATCAAATTACCAGGAAACGGAAGACCGAGGTAAATTACCTTTCCTGTTATGTTATCGTCGTTAAACAATAGATGTTTTCATTGCTGCAAACAGTAACAGAAAAAGTATCTTAATGCTCCGTGGCTACGTATGATAAATTCATACTATTATCATCGCATATTATAAGTGAATTTACTGTAACCAGCGGCCTACTCGTGCTCGCTTACCTAGATTGCTCATTGCATAGGTGGGACGGCTCGTCGGAGGCATCTTTGCAGGAGACGATTGCGTTACAGAATTCGAACTCGGGTAAGCATTCTCCGGAGCCGCAACGGAATGTATGTCTTGGACATCTGCAATTACACGCTTAGTTTTTAATTTATAATGCGAAAAGATCACGATTTTCTATGTCACTTGTCGTGTTTAAGAAATTACCCTTTGCGTCGTGTAGCCCGACAGTTCCTCTCATCCTCACCGCCAGGGCACTGTGGTGTACCATCACATCTTGAAGCGCGAGATACGCACCTCGATCCTGGACCTCCGCAGCGGAAGGAATTAATGGGACAACGCTCACCTGTGCCATCTGTAGAAGGAAAATTATATTTAATACAAAAATATATGTTACAATTGATCTCTCAATACAGAAAGAAATCCCACCTACCTTGGAATAGTTAGGGTAGATGTTAATTTATAAAATGTATGAACACGTAGTAATTTTAACAAAAGGCAATAAAGTAGGAAGAAAAGTATGTGCGGTAGTTAAGGTATGTGCATAGATAGTTACCTCTCCCAGTACCTTGACATTTTTCATCGGAGCCATCAGGACAGTCTTTGCGACCATCACAGACGAAGTACCAACTGATACAGCTACCAGTAGAACGACACTGGATGAAAAAAGGGAAATACAATATTATATTTATATTTTTATAACTCATTTCATTATCTTTTAATTTACACAATATCTACTACAACTATCTATGTGTTATTCTCATGTATGCTATATTTTGTAGTTTGATAAACCTTTCGGTAGATTTTGCGTGAGGAATAACATTACCACAAACATTCGAATTTATGATATTACTAGAATCTTAAGAGGTAGGAACCTACTTGGAAAGTGCCTGGCAGACAGCCTCTATTACGAGCGGAACAAGCTGATGTAGAGTTGGTACGGAACGCGCAATCACAGCGTTTGTTCAAACATCTTGTGTAGGGATCTACTAAGTGGCACTGTGAGTCCGAGAGGCAAGGCATGCCAAGAGAAGCTGGTCCGAGATCGAAAACACCAGCAGCATCGTTGCGAATACGGTGTTTATCTGTAAATTGAGATGGAATATAAATACATACTCAAATGTAGGTACACATACTCAGGCTACTTCGATCAGGATTACCTTTTAAAGACGACTTCTTTTGATGACCGGACTTATGAGGCTTGCTCCCTGAACTTATATTTTGATCTTTAGAGGGGGTCTTTTTGTTAACTTTCTTGTCCACAGTTGGCTGGGTTACTACTCTGTAAATAGGCTGATCGTTTGCGTGTAGATTAGCTGTCATTTCATCGATTCTTATCGTTTCATTCGGTTCACCATCTTTTCTGTTCGTTACAGGCAATCGTTTTAACGATTCCACAGTCGGTACTTTCATTACGGCTTGCATGAGAGGACTGTCCTCAAGGGTACTCAAAACATCATTGTTACTAGTAAACAGTGGTAGGTTACTCGGTTGAGTTTCATCGGCCACTATAACTGTGTTTGGGATATTAAATTTGTCTTCTAAATTAACAATTGGCTTAGGAGTTTTCCCTACTACATCTGAAACTGAAGCGGGTTTCACTGTACGATCAACAACATATATATCCTGGTCAGCGACAATGGCTTCAGTTGCAAATGGAATATTCTTTTGAGCTACACATTTATCTCCGGATTGGCGGAAATATGTATTGCATGCACATCGGCCGAATAAATTTGGTATGACGAATTCACATCGACTTTCTTTGTCCCATAAACGGCAATGTTCGTTGCTGTAGCAAACGTGACCGGGCGGCGCAGCTGTAAAATATATTAGAACACATTTTATCAACAACATAGTCTTGTGGGGTTAGGGTATGATTAAAGAATCTAGTTTAAAACACGGCTGTTAGCAGACCTCATGATTATCGAGGAGCAATTTTCCTCACGCTGCTGGCCATACGGGCTGCCATCACATGCTCTAATAGCCGACAAATATACAGTTTTAACTTGTCTTTTCATGTCAATGCTATATCAACGTTACCAGATAAAATGGAATAGTAGACTATAGCACTGTCGTACCAGAAGACGGTATATTTATTTTAATAACGTACTGACTGACCATGTTTCAGATTAGGTATAAAAGAGTATATTCTTACTCATACAAACATTTACAAAACAAATGTCGTGTCGCTACGCCTACCTTTTAAATAATAGTTATATAATGACGACAATTTGATTAAACGCTGTGAATGTAAATTCCCCAGTGGTAATTCGATTAGCTATTATATGTTAATCAGGAACAGTAAAGCACGACACGCAAGCGTTGTTCAAGTATTATGATAATTTGCCGACCTTAATTCTCACAACTTATTTGATACTTTATAACATAGTACTTGTAACTGTAGGTTAGAACATATGTTAGATATTATAAGTAACAAGCTTTTTATTGACAACTGCTGATTATGACCAGCAGTCAAATAACTATAAATGCATAAATTTGGGTGGTCCTATAGTCCGCTCGGAACTACTTGGCTGTGCCTTGGGTACATATGTGAGCGGTGGGACGGAAATGCTCGGGCGCCTACTGTCATTACTCAGTACAGACGCACATGGGATTGAAATAGCAATATAAGTCCGCCGATAAACTTAAGTCAAAATGTAATATTCAAAGTGCATACATACGTCTTTTTCAACGGAAAGTTGATACTTTGCAATACTCTTATTATGGGTCTATATAACTACATACATAAATATCCGCGCAAACGAAGGTGCACCTACCAAGACTTTTTAGTTCTCACAAAAGTACGACATGAGAATACTCACGAAGAAAGCCAGTATATTTGACAGAACAATTACCTATTTTTCTCACAGTCGTTAAGATCTAACGCGGAAGTGAGGGCTAAGAGCTACGTCATTGGGGAAAATTGTGGGACCATTACTGAGAGCTTTGGTCGTAATGGGTGCTGATGGAAGCGATTTTCTAAAAATGTTACTTGTCTTGTGACGAAAAGTGTAGAAAGCTTGTACTCAGGTAGATAGATCACCAGCTTTTTCAGACTCTGTTCTACCTGACTACGATCAGTAACATAAGATTAGCACTTAACTAAACTAACTTAAATAATTCAATAGGGTTCGAGTGCATGTTCTTAGCAGAAAACTGATTCGTAACATAGACCTACACAGTCATAAACTCATGGCATAGATATGGTTACTTTCATTCCCGATTTATAGAATTACCCGGCGTTTCTCTCGTTTCGATACAGTACAATAACTCCGTAAGTCGTGTGATTCGGCATGAGCTACTCCAGAGTTTAAAAGGAAAATGAAAGTTCCGATCCACGATCTGGTCAATGTACCCATAGATGTCACTTTTAACATAGAGAACACTAAGGTTCAGATCTAACATTACAATTCATTAGTTCTTTTTGTGTCATATGAGCTCGTTGTTACCAAAAACCCGGAAAGTCTGTACCAATTAGTACATTTTACTGAGCTTCATTTAATTATTTTTCACGCCTCGAGCCTTAAGGCTAGAACGGTGAAAGAAAACTATTTGAGGCAATCTGTATATAAATATATAGACAAATACAGACTCATGTGATATCCATTTTGAAGAATGGCGACAGACTTGGCCAAAATCTTAAAAAAAGACACATATAAGGGTATTAACAATAAAAAAAATACAATACAGACGTGAGTTACGTGGTTATCATATATAGTCGCGTCAACACCAAATCAACCAAACGAATGACGTACTAATTGTTAGCGATTCAATTTCCTAACACACACATGCGATGTCTGCTTTTAATAAAATTACAACTTACAGAAATGTCATCAAGACATTCATTGACATACTAATAATAAAAAGAGCAGATTAATAGCCTCGTTACGGTTATTAAACATACATAAAAACTGTTCCGCTAATATGTATACAATCTTACACTTTTACTTTTGTACGGTAGATTGCTTAGCATAGGGAAATTGAAAACGATTGTTATTTTATGGGACGAAAGTGTACATGTCGAATGTAACGTATATGATAACAATAAATGTTTAAGTTAAGCACGATGGTAGATTTAAGAAAAAACAGCATGCTTAAAAAGAATAGGTGCATATATTTCACCACACGTGGGGAGCAGAGAGTACGAGTAGAGAGCGCGTTACCTATCTAATTCTAGACTTACACAACTTTACAGTTTATCCACATTCATCAATCTCATATTATGTTTGTTATTTGCCAGTTTCGAGTAATCCTAACATTATATTAGCCACAGTACTCGGCCTCTTACAACTTCATATTGAACACCAAGTTCTATCAAATCGATTTTATAGAATAAAATACCTATAGATTTTATATTTTATCTGTACGCCGTACCTTAATTATCGCTGACGTTAATTATGACGACCTACGCTATGACACTCCCAAGTTCCCAACCACCACAAACCACAAGTATTATTAGGTACTAAATTTTGCATAACCATAATCCTGTAGTTCCAATATTTAGTTTTTTACTACAACCCAGATCATTTGTGGTCGTTGCAACATGTTCTTCGTTTCCCTCTTTATCAGATGACGACAAAAAGTATTTTCTTCATCTATCTTTGCTAATCGTACATAACATTTTAACTTAATTAAATTTCTTTAATTATAAGCTACACCATATAATTTCTGGAATTGAAACTGTTTTTTTACTAATATTCCAGAAAAAAAATGGACAGAGGCATTTTGTAATTAAACCATATAAAAATGTATTCCTTTGGACTTAAACTTCAATGGTAGAATAAAATAAAAATATATATGACATTATTCGCCAATAATATCTCCGGCGAAAAAAATGTATCTTTAAAAAAATAAAATAATAGTACAAAATCGGAGTTGCAGATGTGCTGCTGCTTTGCTGGCGGAGCTATCCAAGTTTGTGTCAATATTATAACAGTTTGAGATAAATGCGTCAATAAAATATGATACGAAGCACTTACGCGAAAGACAAGTGTGTTTTCTGAACTGCAGGTGTCCATCGCTGCACCGGCACACACCTTCCAAGCAGGCGCTGTAGGCAACCTTCAATGTGCATTGCTCGGAAACAATGCATTCTGATCCCAGTAATGTTGCTGCAACCAAGAAATCGAGTCTTACACATTTTACTCAGATTATAAAAGAATAATGACAAAATATTTACTATTTACTAGCTAAGCCCTGCGGCTTGATTTAATTTCTTCGTAGATTTGTTTTCTTGAGTTAAACATACTCCGTTCTGTAGCTTAAAAGAGGAATACACATCTTTTAGAACAGATTTTAGAATTTAAAAATTAAAGGTTTTTTTAACTATATTCGAAATCAATTGGCCTGTATCCATTAGTGGTAGGTTCCTATGAGCTAAATAAACATAAAGATTATTAAGTTTGGAATATATTACAAAATCGTAGTTTGTTTGGTGCCTACTTTTAATAAGGACATAGCGTGACGAGTTCACGGCCAGCAACATTAACAAAAGACATTTTTTTATCCAAGATCTCCTCCGTTGGTCGCACAAACGGGCGTGTTCAGCGATTTGCATCGAAAATCTTATTTCGACGTAGATCTTCTCAGTCATCCTAGTAGTAGTACATTTGTAAACAGTCAGTCACCGGCCACAATAATATGTACATATATGTATAATTTATTTAGATTTGAGTAACGATAGCAAAACTCCTTTCGCAGAAGTTACATGTTTATGCATACCATGACTTTCAGACGATGAAGTATTAAACGCTTCGCATTGTTCAGTATGCAAGAGGTACGTTCTGGAGAATATTATTGGTAGACATTAGCGATTCAATTCATACAATCGAATAAGCATGTACGCTTAGTTCACGCTAATAGCACAGCGAGATAGCACATAGAAATTATATTATCCAAATTAGTTTAATCTCGATAGTATTCACAAAAGCAAATACATACTTAATAACCAAAAAAAAAATTCATCAAAGTTAAAGGTTGCGTTATAAGCCAAACAATAGGGTACCAAGCAATAGGGTAGGGTTAGAGTAGTCTAATAAAATCTTGAGATACCTCCGTCACGAGTGCCCATGGTCTACGGTAACCTTACTTAAACTCACAAAGTCCTGAACTATATTAAAAGCTTTCTTTCAAGTCTTTGAAGAGTAGGCAGAGCTAACACTGCTATCTCTGGATTAGGGGCCAACGAGTCAGATGGCGATACCGTCGCCGTTTACCTCCTATGGTATAAAAATCCAGTTATGATTACTTTTAAAAGTGAACTTTACATTTTTGTTTGTATTCGCTGTATAATTGGTAATAATTAATCAAATGTCGTTTATTCTGTTTGTAATTTTACCTCTTGCGAATAAGAATTTTCAAGCATAGCCTTAATTAGCGCAAAACTACGAGAGATTAACTCTGATAAATGTTACCTACATTCATAAAACATAGTCACGAACTTAACATTACTGTATGTGTGTACGCGTACAGCTTAATCAACTTGATCGGCATTTTCAAATTAGACAGGTCTTTCACACAGTGATAGACACTGTATAAGGCCAATTTTGTTTCAAGAATTGCGATCAGTAATTCGTTTACACTTATCTTATCGAATCTACGAACACCAAATCCGTTTTGAATCTGACACATTAATCTCAAAACGACGTGCTCGTTTTAGAGATGATAGCACGGTATTGACAGCCGTAAAATAGTGCAAGAATAATACTTGTGCGTGACTTGTGAAAATAAAAATAATACGTACAATATTTTAATAACAAAGTCAAGGTCGATTAAAATAGTGTTATTGAATTCTAAATCGTGTAAAATCTAATCAAGGAAAAGAAGAACGAGCATTCCTTAAAATTTAAATTATTCTTTATTTAGTAACGAAAAACACTATCACATAATAATTTTTTTCTGAGTTATATTGTAATAGGTGCAGATTATATGTCATCGATGGCAACACAGAAAAGCAAACCTGTGGAATATTTACGTATAGGAATAACGGCAAATACTTGGGCGTAGAGCTAGCCTCTTACTTAAGCCTCCTAAAATAATAAAATGTTTTAACCCAATAATTAAAACGTGCTATTCCTTCCTTTTCTGCAGAAGCTTATCTGTCATTAGTGCTCAGCCAGCATGAATTGCGAGTACCTATGTGCATTATTTCTTGAAAATCCTCAACTTGTTATGCATATCTGGGCTAATGGACGCAATACTTTTTGTTCTGAGAAAACCATGACATGCTTACATGCCATAACATAGAGCTATAGCAACGGACGTTTATCTATTCTACAGTGATCTTATAGTATATTAGACTACTTATAGTATACTATAGTAGAGTATCTACAGTGAATTCTTATTGACTATCGAAACTTTTACCCAATTGTCTACAATGATGTATTTAGATAAAACCTCATTGATTGTCTACGCGTATTAAATTGCTACGGCTCCTTCGAAGCCGAATTTCAATTTATGTAACGATCAAGCCATAGATTATATTACATTAGGCTATAGATGCAACGAAATATTTTCTATACCATAATACAAGGCACTTTGGGAAGGTGATCTAATAATTAACATGATTGTTGTGGGACCTGTGTCATATGGAGTCAGCTAAACCAAGAATGCAAGAACCCCGGGGATCTGAATCAATAGCCATTTAATTTACAAGTAGGTATGTTCCAGGATTTGGCTCATCACAAACTTTATGATGAAAGGAAATATTGTGAGAAACTTTCCCTGCTTTTGAAAAAAAAATTCAAAGATAAACTTATGTGAGAGACGAGAGGCGACATCACTATCCGTCACGTTAAAACCTAAATATGTAGATATATACTCGTATCTCCGGCGAGATATAACCCCCTATCTAATACTTTGGAAGTCCTTGAGAGTAGGCGTGAAGATATCAAAAGAATATACCTTATATTACAAGTATCGAAAAAATACATATTTTACCGTTACCAAAGCTTAGACGCAATGACATTAAATTAATAAAACGGTTTACAGACCCATTATGTCCCTTACAGAAGGATAGCGAGATCAATTTAGTACTGTGCCGGAGGATAAATCAGTGGAAGCTTACCGACACGGTCGGACAATCGTAATCATTGACAAGTATATTTAAATTGGTGCTGTAAATAAACCATATTGACGCATTGTGCGCCTTACGTTAACGTACGAACTGGCCACTAAAATTGAACGAGAAAAGAAAAAATATTGAAGACAAGATATCGGTAGTTCAAAATAAAATGTGCCTCACGCGTAACTCTTCCGATTTACTACAACTCAAATAACTGGTCCTGTTTATTCGCTAGCTTTGAGTGGCCGCCAATTTTATTCGCAGCTTATTTTAAATCGCAATTATCTTCATCTTCTGTTACTTCCATCAAACGGTACGCATTTTCTGTTATTCTCCGTGATATATCTGTTGATTGCGCACGCTCGACACACTGACCAAGAGGAAGTTTGAGATGACAAGCTGACAGCGCATGTCTAGCTAGACTAGACAGATGTTTAGCCTTTTACTGCTATCATTCCACTTTTACGTATCAATCATGAGTTCTAATTGTTTTTTGTTCCGAATTAAATACTACATATAATTAATTTGTATCGTCTATGGGAAATACAGAATCAAAATGTTTGTATGGAATTAGAAAACCGTATGCTGAACAAATTATTTCCTAAGCTCTATAAATTCAAAAGGAAATGTATTTTTCCGCGTGTTTGCCCTCCATGCTCTTCTCCTTAAAAGGACACGAAGGTCTAGTGTTTATTAATATACGCGCCGTCGGCGTGGTCGGATAGCGGAGCCTGCCTGGGTCCAATCCTTGTTTGAAATGCCGCCGGACTGGACTCACGGGTTGGTAAAGTATGTTACTCAAAGCATCCGCCAGTGGTTCCTCTTCATAAACTAATCATGTAGGTATAATTTGCTAGCATTTTGCACTTCCACCACTGTAATACTAACCTTCCACTACAAATGTAGCCCATAACTAAGCCGCTCACATTCCATACAAAACTGTATCTAAATAATCGGTGATGACGCACCGGACCTTAACCATTTCGCGAGCTTTACTTAATCGACTAAAGAACCGTTTGTGTCCACCCGAATTCCAGTTGTTGGTTTTGGTCTGGTACTTCTGACACAGTGCGCGAAAGGAAAGTGATACGAGCGTGGGATTACTGGCGATTTGAAATAAAAGATAATATCCACGATATTGCCCGATAACATCGCATTTAGTCCCAATACTAAAGGATTCGTTCCGTAGCCGGCACATGCATTTGGCAATTCTATATCGAATTTCTTCAACTTATATTCAGTAAAGTCTATACGCAGCTTTGTTGTTACTTTTCATTGTTATATGCCACATTCAACGAAGTGTAATTCAATATTATTAGAATTATTTCCGAAGATCACAATAAATAGGAAAAAAAGTTTTGTGAAAGTTCACTGAGAATGCAAACTTGGCTGTTGTTCATTGATACGCCAGTATTCACTCGAATATTCGCCTTTATACTTTGTATAATGGAGCCAAGAGGCAACAATGACTAGTGTCATAATCATTGACCACTAGCATTTGATTGAAGCTCTGCATTCAGAAATTGTTATAAGTGGAAAGCGAATCTTAGTGATACAATAGATAATTTTGGTTATATTATGATGAAAAATATTGATGATAGTCATTGATGATCTCAGTGAAAGTAATTTGTTGGCGTCGCCACAGAATCGCCCGCGTAAGGCTCATTAAGTGGTACCTGAGCGCCAATAAGAACGGTTTAAGGTGATAACCGCGATCAAATTGCGCCAATTACGTGGAATATGTTGTGCGACGTGAACACTAGACAATTTATTTTTGGAATGATCTCCACAATTGATTGAAAGAGATGTTTTTTTTTTTTTTTTTTTTTTTTTATATTGTCTCTCGTAGCGTGAGTTCCGGGAACTTTTGCTACTTAACCGGTCAATGGCGAGACCTAGGCCTCCAGCCAGGCACTTTATTTTTAAGCAACACAGCTAAAGGCACCCCCTGTTGGGTACGAACCTCGGCTTAGGGCGTTGAAAGAGATGTTTTGAACTCGTGGGAAAAAACGAAAATTCAAAAAGGCTTCAATTAATTACCTTCAGATGATGAAGTGAAGTTGTTTTGAAGTTGGTAGTAAGTAAGTACCTAGTACATATATTTGTTGTATTAACTATTAAGTGCGTTGAGATTTTATTATCAACAAATGTGCAAACAAGCATGTAGCACGTCCTGATGGGAAGCGGCTACCGTACCTTTTTTACGCTCAATATACCAAAGTATCACTTGCGCGTTGCCACTCTGTGTTCGGAGAGCTATGCTGTGTTGGCAGCATGATGGGACTAATTCCTCTGCTGCCAACACAATTTTACAATGCCGCCTCCCTGAGGAGTGAATTATTAGAATGATGGACCAAAAAGAACTCACATTCGAGGCATGTAGAGTTGTCCACCCTAGCATAATAAGGTTGGCAGGCGCACACTCCTCGGTTGCAGTACGCGTGCGCGCTCTCGCAGTCGGTATTGGCCCGACACTGCGTCCCAAGTAGCGATGCACTGTCACTATACCGTATCTGAAACAATACATACGTTATACATTAAGTGAGTGTGTAGTTCGGGTAGTTGCCTGCGACACAAAGATTGCAAGTTCCAATCCCGACTGTACCAATGAGTTTTTCTGAACTTAAGTACAGTGATTAGTCACATCACGAGCTTTGAACGGTGAAGGTAAACCTCGAGAGGAAACCTGCATACGTCTGAGAAGTAATTCGAAAGCGTATGTATAGTAGTTTTTGAGTAACGGCGATGGCCTCGCCATCTGTCACGTTGGCACCTAAAATATGTCTCTGGCGGAAAGTGGGTGTATGGGTATTACCAATTCCTTCTTATCTTCCTACCCCTTCGGTGACCCTTGTGGGAAGGCATGAGGACACATTAAGCTAAGATTATGTTTACAAATAATCAGGCGAATAAAGATTGTAGGTTCAAACCCCAGCATAGGGACACGGTATCGAATAGAAAGTATCGATACTGTACTCATGGGTGAGTAATATCGAAAAAAAAGTATCGTACTCATAAAAGTATCGGAACAAAAGTATCGATACTTCGAAGTATCGAGTACTGTCCTTAGGAAAGTACTCGGTATAGTAGTTCCCTTAGGAAAGTACTCGATAATAGTACTTTTCTTAGGAAAGTACTTGATATACGTCAGGATGTCAATGTCAGTCAGTAAGTAATGTCAGTTTAGCTTCAGTAGAACATATACAAAAAAACAAGTTGTATAGGTATTAGGTATATACTTTTAAAGAAAAATAAAAAAGACAACTGTAATTGAACATATTAATTCGGGCATAACGGGTTCCCGTTCGAATTTGGAGCTGCCCGACTGGGGCAGGACCTCCACCTTATAGAAGGCCGTAGCCAAATAACACATTTTTTGTGTTGTGTTCCTACGCGATGAATAAGGTTTCCAGTAATGAGCTCCTTGGGGAGGGAGGAGGATTGTTACATTGTGTTGGAAGCAGAGGGATTAAACCCATTATGCTGCCAACACACTATAACTCTCCGAACACAGAGTGGCAACGCGCAAGTGATACTTCGGTACCGTGAGCGTAAATAGGCTACGGTAACCGTTTCCCATTCCCAGGTGGGCCGTATACTTGTTTGCCACTCTAGTTGTATAAAAAAAAAAAGATAATTTTTTTAGGGCTATTTTTACAAAAAAGTATAGAATAAAAATTACTTGATGCATTAGGGTTTTGCAAAATGTCTTGCATTACATTTTGTTGTTGTTAATCTTAACAAAATACTGCCAAAGTTCTCTCTTAGTTGAGGGCACAGAATAATAGTGAGAACTTTTAAATTACACTTTAATAAATCAAATAATACTCAAGCACAATAATTATCAGCCGCATTAAAGAAAGAGAAAAACTTAAAGAAATCGCGATTAGTCGCGATTATTTAAGTTTTTTCGAGTCAATCGAGTACAAAAGTATCGGTATCGAAAGGAAAAGTATCGATACCACAAAGTATCGATACTTTTTTCGTGTCCCTACCCCAGCAGTCTTAGTAATGAGCATTCCAAGGCTTAAATCGAGTGCTTTATTTCAAGTCATATTTGAGGGACGGCGCAGTACTTTAACAGTTTGATGACATGTTTGCTTGAGGGAAAACGTGAATTTATTGTCAAGAGACAACCTTTCCTAAGCTGATAAAAAACGACTACTGTTCTTGCTCGAAGTAGTAATCGCGCTTATTCACTTGAACAAGTCGGATTGCGAGCTATTTGCGAACACTATTTAAGAACCTGATTCGATGAGATCCTTACAATAGTTTTGCCTGATTGTGATAATATGCTAATTAACATACATATATATATATACATAATAACATACAATTTAAAGATAATTATGTTCGAGAACCTTCCAGCAGTACCAACCTGGCGAAATAAATAAAAGCTTTGGGTAACGGCTTAATTTATGTTAGCATAAATTTTGTTGCACGGAGTTTATGTTGGACATCGGTTCATAATAAAGTTATATTGTTGCATACGCTCAGAGCAAAGGAGCTACGTAAATCACCCTCCTTAGTCATTTACGTAGCTTGTCATAAACCATGGTATTAATCAAGTCGGCTGGGCGAAGGCTTCCAAGAATAGGCTTCATTATAACCTGCAACCTCCCGCACTGAGGGATGTTTTGTACTATTTTTAAATTTCACACACCTACTAAGACTTTTTCTTATTTGTGCAGTGTCAACGGGCTTAAATAAACTTACAAGTTGTCCTTGACTGGTATTGGGACGCTTCGACTAAAGAATCCATTGCACTCTTAAGCTAGAACTACGCTTTATATTTGCGTATTATCTCATTGTTACAAATTGATGTAGCATTCCTAGATATAGTTCGTTGTCTTCGCTTATATGAGGACGTCCGCTCGCCTACGATGGTGATCCATCATCTTGATTTCTTATAATTAGGTGTTATGTTGCAAAAAATAATGCCCGTTACAATTGTTCACGGCCGATAGATAGGCTAAATCCTTACTAATATTATAAATGTGAATGTAAGTTTGTTTGTTACCTTTTCACGTAAAAACTACTTCACCGATCAACATAAAACGTGGTACAATTATCCTTGGAGGTATTAGAAGTAACATAGGATACTTTTTATTGAAAAAATAAAAATATTTTTTACGAAAGATAAAAAAACCGTTTGGCTGAAAATTGAAATGTTGATGGCTTATGCCTAGGATTAGGACATAGGATACATTTGAATATTATAAAGTATGTTGCTCTTTCACAGCATAGCGGCCCAACCGATTTTTCGAACTACACACGGGCGAAGCCGCGGGCATAAGCTAGTATGATATATAATACTATTAATAGCACCCACAAACTAAAGTAAGGTAGAAGCCGTGGTTTTATATTGAAGGAAACCTGTAATATTTGAGGAAAAGTTCAAAGACGAAGAAGTCGTGTTTGACGGACGTTCTTATTCGTAGCTAGGTAACCGGATGGTACGTAGCACGACAAGACAGTATTGATCGAAATTAAAATTGTACGTTATCGTAGTATAAGTTATTCAAGAGATATACGGAATAGCACTGAAAGGAAGGAGGGTCTTTTTTGGACCGAGCAGAACACGTTACATAATTCATGACTAAAGCTCCATTCGTAAAATTATTAAACTGAAAAGGTCTAAATAGGTTAGTATAAGTGCTGACGAATGTGAGGGAAGGTTGCGTATCAACTTTTAAATCCTCAAAGTAGCTACGACACTTAGATAAATCTAAGGAACAATGATATTTCATATATTTAGGCACTATGCGTTCCTTAAAAACCGACGAAATATTGGGTATAAAAAAGGGGGAAACGTTGAAGAAGCAAAATAATTTATATAGAATAACATTTATTTCGTATGTACGATACTGTTAACAAAAGGTATAAAAAATATACTCAAATAGATGTTGAATGAATTTCTTCGAATCTAAATGATACAATAAAACCACAAAGCAGTCTCAATACTTTATGCAATTAGTTAGGAGAAATAAAGAACTCAGTTTGGAATATGTATTGCGTCTCTTCAGGAATCGAGTAATTATTTTCTTTCTTAAATAACGGACGCATTATATTCTTTTTACGGGTGTAGTGAATTTAGTGACCCAATTTCCATGCAACCAAATTTAGCCTAACCAGTTTTTTATTTAACAGCTATTGTCGGAATTCAAACGAGCAATCGCAAAAACGCGTCCGTTACCTTACTATCATGCGGATTGTGGTTGGATCAATTGTATGTTGTGTTAACAATTATCCGTACAAATGTGGCTTGAACAACAAAGCACATCTGTGAAATATTGTCTTAATACTAGGGGATGAAAAACTAGGAAGAAATTTCTATAATTCCAATCCTACAATATCCGTTCCACAAATAAGATATAAATACCTAAAATTTACTTAAGGTTTTAATCTATAAAGCAAATTGTTATGAATAACAAAACGTGCCGCTTACCTGAATTACGAGTATATCAAGAAGTACAGCATGTGTTGTCGAGTATTGGTAGGTTTTTACCTTTTGTTCCTTACAAATATGCCTATGCATAAATTATCTCTCTCAAGGGCAAAGGTAAAGAGATTAGAGAGCCATTTCAATCTTGCCCTCTACATTGTTCTTGGTACGTAGTTTTTTAGGAAATTGTTATATGCAATATTTTAAATGGTATTTTATGAGAACGATTTATGAAATTCATGGTCATACGAATCTCCAAAATCTTAGATATTCATATTAAATATGTACATATTTTGCAAATTGATCGTGTTTTTGTTACGTTTCATAACATTAACAACCTGCATGGTGTGACAAAAAAATTTACTAAAAAAAAGCTATGACCAATTATTTGCAAATTATTGTGAAACTGTTCTATATTGTCCTCACAATAGCTAAGCGTGTGCACGATAGCACAGTCCCTAACCATCAATTATTCAAATTGATCAAACACATAATTAGAGCAACATTACATGATGAGTAATCGTTGCATAATTATACTAAGCTCTCATTTAGACGTTATCTCCGTGTTGAATATCTACTCGCCAAATGAAATGTGAACATATCTATTAATGCAACCGTGAGAGCGTAACTGTGTATGTACGCACATTACCCTCTTACACCTATGATATCTCATTCAGAGAGTTTGTTTACTTCTGTATTTCATGGAAAAGATAAATGTCAACATGTCTCTTTGTGATGGTAATCGCGCATTCGATCCTACAAATATTTGTTCAAAGTTTAAATATTATCGAAGTATAATTTCACATCTATATATGTATGTAGCTATATTAGCTAACACTTAAAATACTACAGGTTCTTCCCAGTTTAGGGTCATTGGACTTTGTGTGTGATGTCCAGACTATTTTATTTATTGTACTATCTACGTTTTACCTATATAATTGTGGTCAGGTTCATACATTTTCGATAATACAGAAAAGAAAATTACAGTGCGTAGAAGTGTATGTCCACAACGAATTTACTAGGTGCTCTACTAGTATGACCAAGCCTGCAAGTATGCTTTATTTTCAATCGACGAAGCCTGCGATGAGGGTTTCATTTTTAACTTTTGTCTAGTTCTCTTTTTAAAACTGTAATTGACATTAAAATTTACTACTCACTTCATACTCGTTCGGATCCGGGATTATGATGCTAAAAGAATATAAACACGGTTTGCTTACGCTATTATGTATGGTCCTACTTAGATTAAGGTGATGATGACACTGAACTCGACTAAAAGGTAACTGTATCTCTATCTTGGGAAAGTTTCTTGGGTGAAGCGATTCACACATCGGGACGAGTCGACGACGGTAGGTAGTAACTAAAATGTGGGCAATAAATATCGTAAACCTTTTATGGGTATACACCGCAAAATTATTATGCAGGTTGTACGCCTTACGTGCTACAAACGGTTACACTACAAGCATTCGTCATTCGTAACGCAAGTCGCAAGTTCGTAACGCTTAGGAATTTAAGCATATATTTAGGTCAAAGGTGGAGCAGAAACACTTTATACGGTTACAATGAAACTAATATATAAGTCTAATTATAGGTGTAATTATTTTATAATATATCCTCATGCCTTCCCACAAGGGTCCCCAAAGGGGTAGGCAGAGGTGTATAGGTAGTACCCAACACCCACTTTCCGCCAGAGATATATTTTAGGTGCCAACCTGATAAATGGAGAGTCCATCGCCGTTACTCAAGCACACTATACATACGCCTTTGAATGGCTTCTCAGACGTATGCAGGTTTCCTCTCGATGTTTTCTTTCACCGTAAAGTTCGTAGTGTGACTATTCACTGTACTTAAGTTCAGAAAAACTTTTTCGAACTTGCGATCTCTGTATCGCAGGCAACTGCTCGAACCACTCGGCCACCACGGCTATTATTTTAAAATGTCATACCTACAAATAGGTATAAGAAAATATTTTTTTTTGTTTTCAATCTGAATTTTATTGTCACGATCACAGAATCAAGACAGGTTGAGATAGCTTTAAAATATATATCTATACCAGCTTCCCTCCCCGAGGGGGTGGTACAGATTTATGGTTACATCTTACGATGGCAAGACCGTCGTCTTCTCTCAAGTACGACTGTAAAGTCCTTCGCAAACGCGTTCAGTTTTCCTCATGATGCTTTACTTCACCGTGAAGATCACAGAATGATAAACCGCTGTATATACTTAAATTCAGAAAAACACATTCCATTCACAAAAACCGAAGTCGAATTTCGAATGTGAATATCATTAACAGTTTTTGTCAACGCAGTTTCAATGAGCAAGTTGTTTAAGATCATTTCCCAACATGTTTGTAGAAATGATATTCATATACATCATTACTTTTATTATGACATACGAGAAGGTCTTGCTTTAATTTCGTTATTTTCCTTTCATCATTATATTATCTAAATGGACCGTATACTATGAAGGACACTAATGGATTATATTTAAAACACTTTGGAATTTATGGATACAATCTTTGATCAGGCTTGGAATCTTGATGCTCGGGTTATTATGTTAATTTTCAAATCAATTATCAATCAAAATAGTTAAGATCTAAGTTTCTGAGAAATTGATCTATTTAACTTCCCTTGACAGGATGCTAGCTACCGGTCGTATACTGTAGCTTGATCTTATCTTATGTAAATATCTTACAGCAAAATAATAAATTGGATGATATTTTAACTTTCTTTTTATCAGATTACCCACTTCTACACAAATTGCAAGTTTTCTCTTTACTTCATTTAATAAAAAAAATATTGTGCACGTTGTGTGGAATTTCTTATGCAAAACCACTTTCCTGTAGCCAATCTAAATAAGCGTTTGTATGTATTGGTTTATGAAGAAGAAATACATGTGAAATTCACGACTGACGTATAACAAAAACAAAAGTCTATAGCCCATACTTTGGAAACAATAGTCGGTTGGTAACCGCACAAAAATATTGCACATTGTGGTTTCACTGGCATCCATGATTACTACAGTAGTTTGAACTCGTCAGGCAACAACCAGGCATCGGGTAGCCAGGGGCAAAGAGAATCAACATTTATAATATTTAAGAGGGTACATGCGTACTAAATCTTAGGAAACTACATATATATGTAGAACCGTACAAACTTATCAATCATGGAATCTTGTCATTACATGCTGTTGAATCATGTTTCGAGATCGTGAAAGAGTCAGATAATTATATGTAATGTCTTTACATATACTTTACGCACTCTTGATTAATGATAGCAATAGATCCTGATCATGTCTCTTTCTTTCTCAAATTCTCTGTTATTACAAAATTAATAAAGAATAACCAATATCTAAATGAGATAAGCTAAAACCAGTTATTACAGAGGTTATAACAGTGTTGCTGCACAAAAACAAAATAATACGTCTATATGTCCACATTGTCCACCTTATAATGTATTTGATTTTATGCTAGCGCAGACTATGATGTATTGCTCTGCCAAGGAAATCACGCGAGGAATCGATTTAATCGTCTGCGATGAAAAATGCAAGAGATATGAGCATTGTATACCAATTAAGGACTATGGCTGAAGCAAGTATACTTGGGTAGTCCAAAGTACTTTAGGCATTGATTTAATGCACGCACAGCGCGACGTGCAGCCAAGCAAGCTGATCAATATGAAGTTTACTGCTACTTATTTTATGATCATTATTATCTTGGCGGGCTGTATACGGAACCAAGGTTGCGTGCGAACGCTATAATCTACTATTATTGAAGCCAGATCCCATAACATCACACGTGAACTTGCAAACATGCAACTGATCCAACATCTAGATTTGATTATAACATCATGTGCTTAACACACACAGTATAAAACTTACCAATTTTAAATAAAATTTTAGCTAAATAAATTGAAGACAGGGAGTATTGTAATCAAATACTTATAGCACATTTTTTAAGAATAATACCTATGAAGTGTCCAATTACGTAAGTTATCGTTTTAAACTTATATTATAAATGCGAAAGTTTGTAGGTCCTTTTGAAGGAAATATATGGTGCAACAGTCGGTGATACAACCTAAGATGCGCCCGAGCCCGTTTGCAGTAATGCGCACGAGTCGCGAGCACTAGTTCCTATTTCCCATGCGCGAGTGAACCTGCGCGACGTGTTATGTAGTGGTCGTTGACCGGGCACGCGCATGCACGACTAGACTGACATCAATGACTGCATCGAGACTATTCGTAAACAACACACCTAATACACTTGTGATTGATTTAGAGTGAGGAAATCGAGGCGCAGTTGCAACTACAAGGATTAAATATAAATTAAGCAAGCTTAAATTCGTTGAGATTGTGATTTAAGCTTAATAGCCAATAGAAATTGGATAGGCCATATACCATGCCGTAGATATAAGCGAGTCCTTAGAGGTTCAAACTGTACGGCTTATGACCATCGAAAATCCTTATTGGTCCGTCCAAAGCCCAAGACACTGTAACATTAATCTGGTTATTTCCAGGCGTTCCGGATGACCTAGTTAATAAGAATGAGGATTGGGTGCATTGCGATGACATAGGGATAGGTATCTACAATATGCAGCGAGACACTAGCGTGTTGACTGTGTGTGTGATGTGTTGACCAAGGGCTTTATCAAGCGATACGATAATGAGTTCCGTCTGGTTATTGAAACTTTTTCACGCAATTGTTATCAATGAATAAACCGTATATTTATATTTCTTACGGCACGTTTTTTCGAATCAGTGACATGTCAAACAATTATTTTGTTAACCTATTGCTACGTGGTTGTACCGGTTCGTACCACTTGTTTCCTTAATGATAAAAACTCGACAAGTGCGAGTCGTCTGTCTTGGGTACCGAAAAATATAAATGCATACACATCATCATCACGCCAAGTCCCTAACAGGAAGAGAATAGAGCGACAGCTCCCTCTAGACTCATACCTCTTCAGACATGCTCGCTGGTTTCGAGTACTCTTGATGTTCCCGTCCTTGAGTCTGATCGATTTGATCTAGATAGTTGGAACGTGGTCTTCCTCTGCCCCTTCTTGCACACACTTTCACTTTGTATATCTGTTTCGTCAGTCATTTTTCACTCATGCTTTCTATTTGTCCAAACCAAGGTAACATGCCTTTCTTCATCTTTAAAACCACACCCTCGTTCACGCCAGTTTTGCGAATCTCTTCATTGCAGAATCGATCTGAGATCGTTACTCCGCACATTTTACGCAGAGATCGCATCCCAACTGCATTTATGCTATTTTCATTGAATTTGTCGCCGGCTTAGACGAACCAACAAATCACAGATCATCAGAATCGGTCCACCTGTTCTCGAGTTATAAATGGTGTAAATAAGCCGACTTGGTTTTAGTTATATAGATTCATTATTTCGTTATCGTTAACATATGAAAGTGTATGATTACAGATTGGCAAAACAAAGCAAAATTATCAGAATTTTAAGCAATTTAAATTCCAATTACCAAAGTTAAATTGATTGAACAATTTATCAATGAAGATACAAAGAGATTGATGAATACGGTTGAAGTGAATGAAATTTGCAAGTCAAGTTTAAAATGAAATGGTGCACTGTTCTCACGATGTATTGATGCTATATTCAGCACCACAATAAATTAATTTTTTGCTGCGGAATCAAACCCACATCCACTAGCAAAAAAGCCGGAGCAGGTTGGTTGTTGTAGGAACTACTAACGTGCCAGATAATCTGTAAAATTTGCAGAGATTTCCATAAGTTAAGCCAAGATATTAGGAACTTACATTACCCTGTTTCACTTCATCCACATCATCAACCTCGATACTGCTGGATGGTTTTTAGTAATCCTGATATTCCCATTATTTATTTTTCCACCAATTTACATAAAGTAAGTAATAACTAATAATAAAGAAGCCGTGGTGGCCGAGTGGTTCGAGCAGTTGCCTGCGAGGCAAAGGTCGCAAGTTCGAATCCCGACTGTACCAATGAGTTTTTCCTGAACTTGAGTACAGTGATTAGTCACACCACGAGCTTTACGGTGAAGGAAAACATCGAGAGGAAACCTGCATACGTCCGAGAAGAAATTCAAAGGCGTAAGTATAGTCGTGCTTGAGTAACGGCGATGGACTCGCCATCTGTCACGTTGGCACCTAATATTCCTCTGGCGGAAAGTGGGTGTGTGGGTATTACCTATACACCTAACCCTTCGGGGACCCTTGTGGGAAGGCGTGAGGATATATTATAATAATAATAAATAATAAATACCTGGGACAATTCCACACAAATTGACCTAGTCCCAAATTAAGCAAAGCTTGTGTTATGGTAACTAGACAACGATACATTTACTTATATAGATTCTATAAGTAATAACTTGACCGCATAAATACATTATGTTCAAAGACAGTGCTCTTATTCTATAACACTACAATTTACTAATTCAATGGAGTTTCTGTGAGAGCCCCACACTTTTCTATGTCAAAGTTGAACCGTTAAGTGTTGCAGTTAGCGCACAGACGGATTCACGATTTTGTAAAGCCCAACAATAGAAATCATATCAAGATAAAAGTACATTTTATTATAACTTTCTGTCTATACATGTACAAAACGCGCGTTCGCACCATTTTGTCTCTTTACAACAACGGTTTGGCCGTTTTCATTTATTACATCGTATACTGAAATGGATGTGGCTTAAATAAAACCTTCGAGGAAGGAGTAATAGGTTATATAGATCCTTCGTCATTAGATCCGTAGTGCGTTATGTGTGTACCTATAATATTCAAAGTTCAAATATAAACCACATCATTGAAACATTGGACCTAAATAAAGTTAAACGACTAACAAATGAGCGCAGTGTACTGTAAATGGAGTAAAATGTGATGTTCAATAAATTTTCCTGTTTTATTATTTACTGTACAGCACACTAATAAAGTTATAACACTAAGAAAGCTCCAGTTCGAACGAACGTAAATGTGTAAAAAACGTTCTCTTGAATTATTATCTACCTTCAAATTCAATACATAATATTGTTTGATATGAGTGTATTTGATGTATATTGAATATGATTTTATTGGTCGCAATATTGATATCTCCCCCGGGCACGCACCCTCCGACCTCCGTCTAGACTAGAGCCCACGCGTTTCTCTTACAACACAGAATTGAAAATCTTTTGTTAACAATTTCAATGAAAGGCGGGGTTAATCAATGTGCATTTCTTTCTTGATTTTCTGAGGAGTTTTGGTATTGTGATGCGGTAAAATGATCACAACATATGCATTATAATATAAAGTCCCCGCGTTTGTCTGTTTGAATGCGATAAATATAAATACTGTACGGATTTTGAGGCTGCTTTCAATACCAACTAGATTTTTTTAAAGAATCTTTAAAAAAGTACATTACCAATCACATACATATTTTATTTGCAATGCTATTGCAGACAGGTGCAATTCGTTACTGGTCGTGTTACCTACCTACATCCAAACTTCTTCAGATACATCCAAAAGATGCATCACGTTCAAATTGTACGAAGTGATCACCGAGTGTGTCACCGAGACGAGTATACTCGAAATAAAATGCAAGAAGTTTATTACCCGTCGTATTTAACGAGGGCAATGCAACAAATAAAATAATTGTCATATTTAAATAGAACGATGACAATTAAATTTATTGTAACGCTTAAAGAAAGTTCAATTTGTGCAGAACAAATGCGAGTGTAATTAAGTTATCACATTCATCGTGTCGGTCTCGATGTAGAACTGAATGGGCCGTATAATGACCTAACGAGAGTTTGACCGCTTTTTCATAAATCGCGTGTATCGCCGATGCTATTTTTTAAATACTGGGCGGTAACATATCTTTGTTTGAGATTCAACATTACTATTTAACGTCTCAATACTGTCAGCCTCCTCAGCGCACGTTCATTTGACATTGATTGGGATAAGTATTAATTCATTATAGTTCATAGTACCGTAGTTAAAAGTACATATTTTAGTTTTGTCTCGTGAATAATGCTTTAACTATTTCGTCAAACGTTGACGTTGTTGTGTTTCCGTACCCTCGTTGATTGCGGTGAAGTACCTAATCTTCTTTCCCCGCTCCGTACTCCCGATCTGATGCGCAGTCTATAATTGGGTATTAACGTTAATGCCTCTCTATTACGTACCTCCATTGCTCTATGCCCCGTTTCTGTTAATAACAACCTTTAATCATTACTGTTTATATATGATACAGGGAGAGAGTTTTACTGGTCTGTATACTGATACAGCAGTTAGTTGGAAATAAATACGATATGCTTCAGAACATACAATGTATAAAATATATTATATCTTCACGCCTTGATTACGCACAGTTCGGCCAAACGGCGTATTCAAACAATACGTCTAGATAGTCAACTGTCTTTAACGTTACACACCACACAAGTACTAAAGCGACGTAAATTTTATCTTAATGGTAATAGTCTACCAGTGAAATTGGCTTTTGTCTTAGACGAAAACCATAGCAAGGAAGAAAATTGTGTGAAATTTATTCGTAAATAGTTTCTGTTTCGCTTAACGTGAACATTAATATACAGTACTATTTACTAACCCCATCCTAATGATACTTGTGTAGCGACGTCTTCGATTTACAATAACAACAATTACCTATCAGAAAAGACTGATGAATCTGGACGAAGCGAAACAGGTATGTTAAGTCGAGAGAACTGCGCTCTGCTCTCTGCCTACCTCGTGAGGGGCTCGGCGTGATAATATGTATGTATGTTATTAATAATATTTATGAAAACAGTTGCAAAACTAAGGATTTTAAAATAAAACATTTGTGGGGACTTCGAGCTAAATTATGATTTGCATTCAATGACTTCACACACGAAAATTTATAATATTTTCGTAAGATCTTAAATCTTCAACCACATCTCTATAAACAAGACAAGGTCCACATTCGCATTTCAAATCAAATAGTGTAGGTACGATGACAAACGTACTAGTTACAATTAATTTATAGAGAGCATGGGTGTATCAATTGTGTGCCACGTCGACCGCGTGTCCAACAGTCGGATTACAAATATTATAGAAACGCCGTAATTCGGACAGTGATTTACGAGTAGAGCGGGGGTGGGAGCCACCCTCGCTAGGGGCTGGCCACAAGGATCGTAAACAACATTGATTTCTGGAAATGAGACACAAGTTTTGAGTTGTCAAAATGTATTGGGTAACAAATCGCAAGTTGGTATGACTAGTGGCTTCGTACTGGGAAAGGGCGCAGTGATCTGTGATCAGAAGCTAACCTTCAGGTTGAATAAATAGCACTACTTACTATATCTATCTATATAAGTAAATATATCGTGGTCTAGTTACCATAACACAAGCTTTGCTTACTTTGGGGCTAGGTCAATTTGTGTGGAATTGTCCCAGGTATTTATTATTATTATTAATGCCGTAAACAATGCTTGGTATTTGCGTGTTACTCGTATCTCAATAATCACTCTCAGTGCTTAAGGCTTACTTCTTAATATCCAAGAAGATACTAAACGAGTAGCTTTAGAGTGGTAGAACACCTAGGAATTTTGTTTTACCTAAGTACTAACTGAGTTAATATTACCACCCAAAAAAAGTTAGTGTGGGCTTTACCGTTTTGCGCCTGTAAATATGTCTGCTACCTTTTTTTGTAAAAACAAATAATAACGAGTTTTCTTTTCTAACAAGTTAACCATATGTTTTCCATACAAAGCTAGTATTAATTTCACCGGAGCTAAGATGTAGGGCAAAGTTCAGTTGATCCATAACGGTATATGAAATCCTTGAATGAGTATCCGAACCCAGTTGTTTTCATCGAATAGACATCGCCTATTGTGTGATAAATTAGTGTGTTAATTTAATTACAGCTACCCCGAGTGGTCAATGTTATTATAAATGGAGGTGAGTAGGTCGTGTCAGGTGACCCGACGGGTCCGCTCGACAGGATATCGGCCTGGACAACTTTTTTACCGATCTGACATCGCCTGTCACCGATGTAATGGTTAGCTAATTGAATTAAACACCGCTCCATAGCAAAAACTTAATGAGGGAATTTAAAATGATAACATGCTGGTATCTGCTAACGGTTAATTAACATTGTTTTTAGCTCAATCAAATAACGAAACTTAATTAGCGGAATGTTTGTGCTTTTAAAAATTTGCAAATCAACCAAACTACGTGTAAAAGTGGGATTCCGGCTCAACCAATTTTGGCTCATGGAACTAGTACGCATTTCGAACATTTATTGCATTTATAATGTAGGCATTACAAATTAAATAACTGAACTGGAAACACAGCCTTCACGATCCTTGCATACTCAGGTATAAATAAAATCTTTGATAACATCTTTTTCATATGGTGCCTCATACTTATTTATGCGTAAGTAGGTATTAATTTATTATGAAATTCCTTAAATGCCTGTTAAAACTTCAGAATGTGTTTTTCGACGCGTCAGTAGTGGTTTACTGTTTCAAGATTGACTGTCAGAGAATTATTTAAAACTTTGTTAATAATACCGTTTTTAGTACACTGAAATGAGTCGATTTTTATCGCAGTGGTACAATTTTGATATCGGCAGTGAGAATGTAGGTATGTAGGGTGAGATTGGCGCTGTTCACACGGACTTTCATATGGGCAGGTCTGGAGGCTTTTATACGCTTTTATGGATCGATAGGGCGTGCAGGGTCGTAGGCACGGCGACCTGGCCATTGACGGTACTATGCTCGCAACGGTACCCGGCGCTGACCATGCAATACCATGAATGTTAGAATGTGGATATTTGATTTCGCCTCCTAAGGGCATCGCGTGCAAGAACGACCTGTTTGAGGTTTTAACTCCTACCTTACAGTACACACACACAATAATTTCTTGAAACCATGTGCTCTAAATTCTAAATCGTTATTGAGAAACGTTTACAGATTCGGCGTCTATCGTTTGCACAAAACTACATATCAATGACGATGCGTGATGTCATATGTATAAATACCTATTCTTTATATATATAATTCTTCTGTGAGCGTGTATGTCACTGAACTCCTCCTAAACGCCTGGACCGATTTTAATGAAATTTTTTGTGTGTGTTCAAGGGGATCTGGGAATGGTTTAGATTCACAATTGGACCCGATAGGTGGCGCCACCATCTTTTTTTTTCCACCCGAGCGAAGCTGGGCGGGACAACTAGTCTATATATATATAAATGTTATGTTGGTTTGTGTACGCTTCAAAAACTCAAAAAGTTATGCACCGATCGAGCTGAAATTTTAGCATGATATATAATCCGCATCAAAGATTGTTTTTATCTGTTTTTTGCATCGGTCACATATCCACAGCGAAGCGTCGCAGGGTACAGCTAGTAATAAATAACTATATACCTAATAATAAGTATATTTAACATGAGTTTTGAAATATTTAATTAAGTGTTCATTGAGTTTAGAAGTTACTCATTGATCTACTTCTTCATACTTTGACGGATGAAAGTTAATAGGCCCGATGAGGTGTCAAGTTTTATATTAACTATCTATAGCAATAGGATGATTCAACAAATAACTCCCTAAAAAATACTAGGAATTCCGGAAAATTTATGCAATCCTACAAGGGTCCCTGAAGCGGAAGACACTGATTTGTTCTGATAATGAAACAAGAATATCACGTTCCCTACACAGGTATCTAACGGCGTTCGTTCATGGATTGAAATGAAATTGTTTTATTGTACTCATTATCAAGAATCTAAGTGGTTTAAGATATGTTACTTTGCATTTGATAGATAGGTGATTAATTTATGTAATGAATGATTCATGTACTTCTCACCTCACTCATATGTGTTGATAACAAGCATTTTAATGAGATTTGATCTGATCAGATTGTCGAAGGACCAAAAAACACCATTTATTATGACTGACGAGGACAACTTTTTTGCTCATAATATTTTAGATTTGCTTATCTTATTCGCACTGATACATATATTTAACGCGCGCCCATTGAGATCATTCTTCAGGATGGCATAAAAAATCGATCATGCAGAACCAAAATGGTCGTGCACAAAATGTTTATGAATATTTGCTAACTCGGTCGCATATTATTATACCCAACACGATCTAACTGGCTCTGACACTATCTGTATAGTTATCGTAAATTGGCTAACGCTCGAAAAAACCAATTTAAGTCATTGAATAAAAAAAAGCTCCTATTATGCAATGTAATTGGATAGGGTCGTTGACTTGAAGAAGTGCTAGGCACACATGTCATTATGGTATTTTGTCACTTTATTGTTTTTTTTTGTTGAAAAGCACTTTCCCGCTTACTTTTTACGCAAGAAATCGAGGCGCGTGGTTTGCTTTCGTTAACTAATCTGTTTTGCTACGCATGAGTAGTTAGAAGGTTGAAAGAGATCCGATTTTTTTTTTGCTTTGAATCTTTACTTGGATTTCGTATTATCGCATTTAACCGATGCGACTTTATATATTTGCAACAAAGTCTAGGCATTTTTTCTATGAACATAAATCGTACATTAATTTAAACTATTATCTATCATTCGCCTCATAGTCGAATTGAATACCATTAATAATTTGAAACCGATGAATAAATTATTTTTTAATATGAAGCGGGTATACTGTAACTAAATGATAAACGTTAATATTTATGGTGTTGAGTTACTACTCAACTGCGGAACTACTCAACTTTTCAATTACAAGATTTATGAATACAGAAACAAGTCATTTTAGATATAGTAGTAATTTTTCAAATTCTACTATATGCGTCCATAACACCATGAGAATTTTACATTCGCGTACGGACACAAACATAAAAGACAGCCAACCTGAGCTTTTAACAAGAACTCGCAAAGTGCCTCGTAAACCGACACCCCTTACACACAGCCTATGGTAGCTATATAAAGATAAGTAAATAAGATGTATCTACATACACAATATAGGTTCGACAGTGCCAAGGAGGTTTGCAATAAAAACAATGCGGTGGTAATTGAGTGCCCTCCGCTCCAGTCTCCCTAATTGTATGCCGGTGCCGATTCCCACGCATAGATCTAAATGTTACCCTTTCACTAATCTCATCTTAGGAACAACACTCATTTGGTCAAGTACGATGAAAACGCATCGTGAAGTGTATAAGGCATAGTCTAACTAAAACATGTCGATGTTCTAATTATTATTTCAGGAGCACTCGAACAGTAATATAGATTATATTAAAATGTAAAGAATAAGATATGATAAATAAATTTAAATATAAAAATAATAAAGAATCCCATTAGCCATAAGGGCCGAGTTGGGGTCGCTCTCTTTAGTATCTACCCATAGGTAACTTTTAGTATATATGTACATGGGCTTTCTGGCCTCGCATAGTATATTATACTCGTCTATTCAGAATACTTGTCTATTAACTCTAAAGGAAATGGCCATAGACCTAGCAAGGGAGACTTTATAGCCTCGTCGCATACCTGTGGATTGTGCTCAACCCCATTAAAACACCCGCGACAATATTGTCTTTGGTATTTTTGAACCCTATCTAGGAGGCGAGTGTAAGCATTTATTTTACACTTCATAAAATGAATGACTTGTGGTAAGCTTACAATTTAAGCTTTAACTATATTCTGTTGTAATATTTTCATATGTAAGGTATGTTTTCATTACAGATGACAGGTATATAAGGTCACATAGTATCAAATTTTTGCAATTTTTCTTTAAAAAATCTTACACTCCGTGAGAGATTCGACTTGCTGATAGATAATTATGTATGTATCTTCTTAAAGGTGGATGGCAATACTGGCAGCTCATTTATCACCACCTAGGGTCACTTGTAGTTTAGAGGGTCAATCCTATGACCGCGAGCAAGCGGTATAGTAAGTAGTCTACCGTTACTAAATAAAATGACGAAATTATTCGGTGACAAGTTTGTGTTTCTAGGTGTTTGATGTTTGTAGGCACGTTACCGGAATGTAGAGAGTCATCAGTATGTATTACCTCTTTCTCTGTAGAGTACGGACTCAGAATGTGTTATATTTAGTATCGTAGGGATGCATACAAATAATTTGATATTGCATAGCACCCAGGACTGTGGAAAACTAAAGACCAAAAATGTTAATGCTTTACATCTATTTTTAAAGTTGACTTAATGTGAAAGTTGAAAAAGAAATGCGTAGCAAAATTGTATATATATATATATATATATATATATATATATATATATATATATATATTTATATAATTTTGCTACGCATTTCTCATGCATTATATATGTATCACCCTAAAATTCCCCCAATATTTATCTCTTAATTTTTTTTTCAGAAACCGCCGATATTAAAATTTTTCACCTGATGCGTTGGAGCCCAAATATACTTATAATCTGTTAAAAGTGAATATGTCAAAAGGTTACCTATCTCTTAATGCGAGGTGTCAAGTTTTTAACGTTAATCGCAGGCTACTAAAATGTTTATAAGATCTTCATATTAAGTTACATTAAATACTTGGGCGAAAGTGTTCGTTATTTATAATTTCTTCGATTTAATTACACACTAGATCATATAAACAAGCTAAAGAAGTAATAATGACGTATTTAACATCATGATTCTGTCTTTATGAGCTGCCATGAAGATAATCAGACTCCGCTGCTCTTCTCTTATAGACTCTTAAATTCAGTGTTACTAGCCCCAGTCTTTAGGTGTTCCTGAGAATATTTGTCGATACATTAACTTTTATAACTCAAGACTACTAATTCATCAAAATAACTACACATAATTGGTATCTTAGGTGAAAAGTTCTAATTTATAAATACTCCGCATCTAATAGCCAACGTCAATTCTTGGACACGATTAAACAAAAATGTCATAAAGTATCCCTAAATCCCTATAAAGTAACATGCAATTTATACCATACTTGAGACAGACATGGGACATACTTACTGGTAACATATTTACTGGCAAAAATTGTACTTGAAGTACAAATTGAATTGGTCCTTCGAGTAACTATAGAAAAATTGTGTAATTCAAGCCCAAATTTCTAACAAGTTCAGGTAACATTTTTGACAATTCTGAAAATGAGTAAAGTACGCCTGACTTTGTTGCGTGATGATAGCTAAACTGGATATTCTGGAAAAGCGAACAACTGCTAAATAAAACCGGTCAACGCTTCCCGCTATTTTCGGGAACTACGAAAAAATATGCACAAAACCGAAACCAAAAGAAATATATAGGTACATTCTAAGAGCCAAAATGTGATTTAATATGTGAGTGGTCCTTGGAAATATGTAATCTGCACGATGATAGAACTACATCACCATTATTACACGTACCTGTACAATAATTGTCAGATGAAGATAATTAACAACAACATAAGACTGTTTCATACCGGAAATGTAATTAACGAACGTCTGTAAATCTACCGGAATATTTTCGCGTCGTAGTTAAGCAATTTCGAAAACCAATGAGTAGGAATCATGTGAACCAGAGCTAGTAATTGGGTGCACTCGAGCGATGCTACGTTTAGTAATTGATACGGTAAGCTAGCGGTTTTCGATCAGTGCATACATCCAGCTCCGCCCTTCGATGTGTTTGGCTTTCCGATGTACCATCTTCCCATCTATGATTTTTGAGCTTCTGAGTCGACCCGATGTTGCAACGCTTACAGTTAAAACGCGAGCGATGTTTATCAGTATGTTAATGGAGCTAAACGCTCCAGCCAGTGAATGCTAAGGCTAGGTGTAAATCACAATAATATACCGTCGACGATTATGGTAATGAATGCAAATAAAACATTAAATCAAAAATTAAATCAAAAAGATATGGATCACGCATAATACTTCTAAGCGCCGTATTAAAACAGCGCCTTATTGAGCTTTACAATAATACTAGTGCGGTATATATTATGGTTGTAACGTAAGTATCTAGAGAGTTAAGATTTTTTTAGATTATATTGACATTTTAAATAGTAGATATCTATAGTTGGTAAACACTTCAACAAAATAGATGAAACAGCACTCATGATTAATTTAAAAAACTCAGTAAACTCAAATTAAAAAAAACCTATTATGAAATGTGCTAATACTTAGGTAGGTAACTCTACTCTTTTCTAAAGATCATCGAAATATATTAAATAAAGATCATCTTACCAAAATATCGAATGCGACGAGCCATCGTAAAATCAAAGCGGTGGTCGACATTACGATCATATTTTCACGGATAATCTACACATAAAACTTCAATTGATCGAGTTTCTTTCGTAGCGATTGCGAAGCTTGAGTTCCCGCCAACAGTCTGCTGGTGGAGCACACTGCGCACGGCTGTAGAGTGACGCGAAACCCGCCAAACTGAAGTTACTAAGCCGTAAGCACCGTGAGAGCTTCGCGAACCGTCTCTGAATGGCCCACTCCACGGAGGGAGAAATGGCGGGAGTAGCGGGAGGGCCGCTCTTGTAGGGGAAACCGCGCCGGTAATTCACTAAGAAAAGTTATTTGTCGACTTGCCTCATAGGGAATCGACGAGTAATAGAAAAATATAATTGATTTGCTAGGTGTATTTACTTTGGTACCTACCAACGTATTTTCTTTTGAAACATTATTTTGGTTAGTTGATTTGTTGGTATATTTTATATCCATTCGTTTCGACTTTCTTAGTCTATAAATTAGTTCAATTCTATTTGTGTGCGGATCTTATAAATAAAGGATAACATTGCCCTTGTGCCAGTTAATTAAAATCTACATCTAAATGAAACCTTTATTCATTAACGAAACAAAGCGAAAAATACAGCCTGTACCTAAGTCAAACGTGATCTTTCGCTTGGCTATTTCATCCACTTCTCAGCAATTATGATCGACGAGATTGCATGAATCTCTTTAACAAAGAAACGTACATAACATACTAATGTATTAATTATACCTGCTGCTAAAAGTAATTTGACAGGCGTTCGAGGTTCGCTTATTCTTAAAAGTACTAGTTTTAGTCATGTTTTTATATTTTGGAAGGTAAGTAGAAGCATTACTTAAGTATGTGACGATGGGAGTGATAGAGGTTTCATTTCATGTTATCATCAATCCGTTTTTGTGAACTCAAAAATACTTTATTACGTCTCGAGCTATACGGTGAAAGATAGACAAAATACTTGTCTGAAGTTACGTCTGAGTGATGGCTGCAGTAGGTATATATTGCCAAGCGCCAAAATAATGCGCCATGAATGCATTGATGTAAAAAAGAATAGATACGTCTTACCGCGCTCGGCTTGGCTAACTCAACACAAGCTAATTGGCTTGAGTCAACTTAGTCGCAGCTTGACTGGCAATGACGTAACACTTATTCAGCATTTAGGAAAAATGCCTTCTTAGGTGCTTAGAAACTGCAGAACATATACTGCACGAGTGTAAAAAAACAAGTAGGATGTGTCTTTTCATTTGTAAGTAATGTAAATTTGTTTTTTCTATCAAAAATATGAAAATTTTACATTAAATTTTAATCTGAATTAACTCCTGCGACGATGCCACTGCGCCACTCGCGCGAAAGAGACAAGTAGCGCGTTACGTTTAAGAGCGAAAGAGAACGATTAGAGCTCGACATATTGGCACGTGGCTGTGCTGTTATCCCTTTCTGACAACTAGGATTCATATATTTCGTGTTCTTTTAATCTCATCAGTGTGCTTAATGCCGTTGTGTGAGTTGTGTATTGTAGCTATATGTAGGTATAGCATAAAATTTGCCATGTTTATACTTCATATGCAAGGAGTATAACGTGTCTATAGATAAAACCTCATTGCATGAATGTAATATATATGTCGACCCTTTCGGGAAACCTTGTATTTATAATTTCTTCTCCATATATTTATTAAGAACCTACATCTCTCTTTCCTTCATGTAGATAGGGACTGTTTTAGATACAATTTAGTAGATTATAGATATATATAAGCCACAAGCCCGTCTGAAGACTATGAGTTGTAAGCAAAAGAAAACAAATTAGCGTCCCGTGAATTTAATCAATTCAAAATAACACTATTAAAAAAATGACGTTATAACCGCGAAAGTTTGTGAGAATGTAGGTATGCACCTATGTTTGTTACCTACTCAATCACGACGGAACGGAACTGAGCGATATTTGGCACTGTGATATATTTATTAGCTGGATTAAGACTTGAGTTTGTTCAATTCCAGAAAAAAATACCACGAATGCTAAGGCTCCAGCAGAAGCTTCCGTAACGTGGGGTATACCCCACGTGACATTCGCTTATAATATACTAACTGTCCCGCCCAGCTTCGCTCGGGTGAAAAAGTTAAATTGCCCGTAACACGATCGCAGCGCCACCTATTGGGTCCAATTGTAAATCTAAACCATTCTCGAATCTAGCTTAAGACACACAGAAACACACAGAAAGCTTCGCCCGGGTAAAAAGGTAAAATTCTTGAAACTCGATCGCAGCGCCACCTGTCGGGTCCAATTTAATATAGCCTATGTTACTCGGGGATAATGTAGCTTTCCAAAGGTGAAAGAATTTTTGAAATCGGTCCAGTTGTTTCGGAGCCTATAATATTAGTATAGATAAGTAAGTAGGTAATAAATAATAAATAAATGAATAAAATAAACTAATATTTCTTTATTTTCATACTTCTATAGATTGAGTGTTAGTAACAAAAATTTAAGTTATTTATAATACTTTTTAATAATCAATAATCTACTAGAAATCTTACAGACTATCAAAATATCAAAAGTATTGCTGATTACGCGTCATATCCAATCTCTGTAGGTATGTACCTAGGTACTTTATAACCTATATTCGATGTCTAGTCTTACCTCAATGGATTCATCTTAACAGGTATAATAACTTGTGTGTAGACCTAAGTAATGCATCGACAGATAAGTCTGGAACTACATTAATGGCTGTCTTCGTTGGGTCCGATTACCATCCGCAGCGAACATTCGTGAAACGAGCAAATGTTTGTCCGTGCATCGTATAGGTAAATACATGCGTTTATCTATAGTATAGGCTTGGCTTAGATTAGGGTCAGCAGGCTTTGAGTGCTACGATCATAATATTAGATATATGAACGTATGTATAATTCACCGAAACTTCAGTAGGTTACATAATATGATGAGTAGGTATACCTAAGACCTTATGTGCGAGCATTATCACATTTTCGCCCAGAATATTAGATTACTTACGTACATACATCTTCACGCTTTCTCACAATAATCTGCAAAGAGGTAGGTGGTGTGAAAAACACCTAGCTTAATTTTTAACTAGCGGCGTCCCGCGGTTTCATCCACGTACAATTTGATTTCATTTGTTGATTTCTTGCGGCAATAAAACTCGTCCAGCTATCTCTGTGTCAAATTTAATCCAGTTTCATTCAGTAGGTTTCGTGTTGAAAGAGGAACAAACCCCCTTAAAACTTTCGCATTTAGAAGATTTTGAGGATATATTATCCTTTTTTTCTCCAGCGGTGACGTTTTTTTTTACCTGACCGTCCTAGGGGAGGATGAGATACCTCTGTTGTGTGAGATTTCTACTAACTAAGTCCCCTCTAGTAGCCCACCTCTGTGCACATAGGAGGGCTTTGGGTTCTCCTGTGAAATTCACCAGTTCCTGCAGATTGCCTATCGCAGCGAGGATACATTCAAGGCAACATTATAAACAATACTTGGCAGCAACATTTTTGCCTGTCAGCCTAACAAATCTAAATGTTTAACTTACGTAATTTATTACAATTGGGGGCTTGTCTTATCGTGTAAAGATAAGCCTTATTGGGCTGAAAAAAAATCTTCGATAAATCGTCGTTTGCTGATAACATAAACGTTCAACCAAAGATTACAATGTATACTGTAATACGTTGAACTAAAGATGTAAGTCACAAAGTAAGGCAAAATCCAGGCCTTTATAAGCTATTATCATGTATTCCTAATAGCACAATTTTCAGTGACGTTCATTATAAAATGAAAACTCAGAAATCTAAAAGGTCGCAATGATACATATATGATCAGTGCGGGATCGAACCACACTGCGGGTGAACCGTCGGTAGGTACTATTATATAGTAGAGCAAGAGCCCACGACGGCCAGACCTTCGTTATATTATAAAAGCTGAAAGTTTCTCTGTGCATGACCCCAACACAGGTAAGAACGGTATGGTACGAGCGCTGGTAACCGAAAGTTTACCAGCGCTCGTAAAGGTGTATAAAATAGTATCTTCAATTCGTTAAAGTATAAAGCTCAATTTTTATAGGGCATGTTGCCAGTCATTATTATTTATTTAATTATTATATCAACAAGTACTTACCATGGCTGCATTCACACCATCAGCGGGGATTTAGTGCCCACAAAATGAGCTTCCTTTCGCACAGGCTCAGGTTGTAGAATGAACGACCTGTTTGAAGTCTATCCAAAATCATCTACTATATAGGGTTCTTCAAGGATGTTGCAGCCACAGCACCACAGATTTTTGTAGTAGCGGTAACGCGCGAGTGGCACCTACTTTTTTCTAATTTTGGAGACGTCCGTCCATAACAAAACTATTTGCTTGTCTCTGTTAAATCTGTACAATGAGTCGGCTAGGTGGTAAGAATAGGGTCGTCTGTCCTAATCGCATCAACCAGAGTAACGGCACATTGAAGATCGTATTGCTTGGGGCGGCTAGAAAAAACGCTAGAGGGTAGCAGTTCCTTTGAAGATCAAGGCTCATTACATGCACCCAGGCTTGACAACAGGTAAGGTTTGTTAGTTGTTTTAACATACCTTACACTGACTGCAACCTAGGAATTACTTATAATTATCTAACTGTCTATTTATAAACTCTCTCTCACTCTCTCTATCTAACTAGCTGTGCCCGCGACTTCGTCCGCGTGGGATAGTGACTTTGCGCAGTATTTTTTATTTATTTTGGATGTGTGTGTATACGGGATGCCTACGTCACAGTAGCTTTATGCATGCAAAGTCTCAGCCCGATCGGTTTAAAATTGACAAGTTTCATACAAACTTTCATCCCCTATTTTATTCCCTTGGGGGTAGAATTAATCAAAATCCTTTCTTAGCGGGTGCCTACGTCACAACATCTACCTGCATGCCAAATTTGAGCTCGATCGGTCTGGTGGTTTGGGCTGTGCGTTGATAGATCACTATGTCAGTCAGTCAGTCAGTTAGTTACCTTTGAGTTATATAGATATAGATTATACATATATTTTACTTTACATCTGTAAAACTGATATAATGCACTATTTCCAGAACCTATGTAAGTACATATAGGTATCAGGTTCTTTTTAATTGAATCTAGACGATTATGATAATTGTTTATGTGCAGCTAGACCACAAATTACAAAAATAAGATCAGATGAAAATTTATCTACGCGTATTTCAAATCAGTGAATTTTCATTTTTTATACACATCTATATTTATGTCAATTAATTTGTTATTGCTGAAACAATGTTATTAAGTAAATATGTATAATTTACATATGATTTACCTGTTATGCTAAGTTTATAACATTTGTAGCGTAGACGAAGAAAACCTGAACGCATCAACTGCATTTGTTTTTCACATAATTACCTAAATATTGGTGCTGCTTCCGCACAGATAGATAATGTATGAGACCATGGTCGATGTGCAGAAAAAACGTCAAAAAAACAAAAGTAATTCGAAAAGTAATTGATAAAATAATTTCCCGATTAAGTAATACTCAAATCAGTTATGTAGATATTTAAAGCAAGTTGGTACCTATCTATTGTATTGTTACTTAAACGCAGGTCAAATTACCATAAAAGGTCACGATCAGTGAATAAGATATCGAGACAAGTTTATGTAAATGTATTTATTTAAATTGTAAATAATATAAAATGAAATTGGTAAAGACTTAGTAGTAAAATAAATAAATGCCTTTAAAAAAATTACCCTTAATTCCCAATTTGTGTCCAAGATAATAACTGAAGCGTATAAAATAATAATGACTACATCGCTTAATTTAAAGAGAACACTTAGGTTTCAGACCTGGCAGTCACTTACCTAAGCTTTTTTTCAGATTTTCAGCAAGCTTGTCAAGGAAATCGAATGTTTCGTAATAATCCGACCTGCCCACACCGTTCATTCCCTTGATGCAAATAGCAAGATCTTTGGTCATTACGCCAGATTGGATTGTGTCAATGCAGACTTTTTCAAGAGTTTCTGCGAAATTCTTCAGTTCGTTGTTGTCGTCCAGCTTGGCGCGATGCAAGAGACCTCTAGTCCACGCAAAGATAGAAGCGATAGGGTTGGTGGATGTTTCCTTCCCTTGTTGGTAGAAGCGGTAGTGCCTGGTCACCGTGCCGTGAGCAGCTTCGGCTTCAACAGTTTTACCATCAGGGCACACAAGGACAGATGTCATTAGGCCCAAAGAGCCAAAACCTTGAGCCACAGAATCGGACTGGACATCACCGTCGTAGTTTTTGCAAGCCCATACAAATCCACCCTCGGATTTCATAGCGTAAGCAACCATATCATCAATGAGCCTGTGCTCATACCAGATACCTGCAGCCTCAAACTGAGACTTGTACTGATTGTCGTAAATGTCTTGGAAAATGTCCTTAAAACGACCATCATATTTCTTAAGAATGGTGTTCTTAGTGCTCAAATAAAGAGGGAACTTCCTGTCCAAAGCGTACTTGAACGACGAATGTGCAAAATCGACAATGGAAGCGTCAGTGTTGTACATTGCAAGGGCGACCCCTGCCCCTTTGTATTCATTGACGACATACTTCATAGGTGTGCCATTGGTTGGTGTGAACACAAGCTCCAGCTTTCCCGCTCCAGGCACAACGAAGTCGGTGGCCTTGTATTGGTCAGCATGAGCATGACGACCAATTATCATGGGTTTGTCCCAAGCGGTTACCAGACGAGGAATGTTCTGGCAAATAATGGGCTCTCTGAATACAGTACCGCCCAGAATGTTACGGATCGTTCCATTAGGGCTCTTCCACATTTGCTTCAAATTGAACTCTTCAACCCTTTTTTCATCAGGAGTGATGGTGGCGCACTTGATGCCCACGTTATACTTCTTGATTGCTTCGGCGCAATCGATGGTAACTTGATCATTCGTCTTGTCACGGTTTTCAATTCCAAGATCGTAGACATGCAGTTCAATGTCCAGAAAAGGTAGAATAAGTTTTTCTTTGATGACGTCCCAAATAATTCTGGTCATTTCGTCACCCAAAACGTCGACGACGGGTCCAGCCTTTATTTTCGACATGTTGGTAAATCTGAAATTAACATCATAATTTATAGCAAACATGTATGTATTTCATGAAAAAACTTAAAGGTTACATGTATGAATAATGGCTTGCAAAGGAAAATTTGTATGAATATCCACTGTCATATTGTTTGAAAAAAAAAAGGTTTATTATATATTTTTACTACAAGAAAACTAAACTAAAAAATATTATGAATCTGTTAAGTCTAGAAAGAAATATAACACTTATGCATATGCTATAACACTTGAAGTCAGATTTTGGTACTTGGTATCTTTGGTAGCTTACACAAAAAGAAAATGGTTAAATTTGAAGTAGTCCCTTTCTGTAGGCACTACCAAAAATAAGTTCCACTTTATCAAAATAATAAGAAATCTCTGTAAAGGAACATGAAAATAGGCCATTGATTTAGCATTATTAAGGTGATAATATGTAACCTGATTTAGTCCTGAAGGAGGAAAAGTGTGCATAAATAGGTATACAGAAGATACACAAATGCTAAAATCTTTGTAATTATAATGTGCTTAGATAAGAAGCGAAAATTGACTTGACCTACAGAAATGAGAAATAAAGTCAATAAGTTTATGTGAGAATAATCTGATATAAGTTTTCTGACCTCAATGTTTTTGCGTCATTATTATGATATGGATTTAAACCCGTAGTGGCCGAATAGTTTTAGCAGTTGCCTACTACGCAAAGCGTCAAGTGCAAGTTCAAACTCGGTGGTCTGTATGAATGAGTTATTTCTGAACTAAAGTACAGATTTATCACACCAGGACCTTTACGGCGAAGTAAACAGCGTGAGGATACGTAAACTAAAATGGGATGAGTAAACTATTTGAGAAGAAAGTCCAAAGGGTACCTAATGTGCTTGGAAAATGGCGACAATCTCAACATCTGGCATCTAAATATATCTTAGTCGAAAAAAGAGGTGTGCACACCTTTGCCTACTGATTCGGAGACCCTTATCGGAATATATAAGGATAATACATATTTATAGCTATATTTTCCACCTACTACACATATTATATAAGTACACACCATACATGACTTGCAATTTTTTTATAATGTTCTCTATCACATGTTCATACTATATAACATAGCTGATAAGACACAACCAGTACCTACTAATGCAAATAGTGATAAAGCACTATTATTACTTATATTATTAGTTGTTTTTTAGGAATAAAAAAATTTATGAAACAAAAAGGAACTAGGAACCTCTCTGGAGAAACTTGAACTCCTAGAAGAAGTGGATAATAACTCCACCAAGTACATATCTATACTATAAAATTGAAACTAAACTGAATTTTAATATTTAAGCAATCAATGATGAGAATATGGAATGATGATGAAGCTGAAGGGATCGGTCAATTTTAGTTTAGAGTGCAATGGGACTTTCACTATCTACCCTGTGACGGTCTTTTCATGATACTTATTGCCTACTCCTGAATTATATTGACTTAACTAACATACTTACTTATTTTTAGCAAGAGCTATGCTTGAAGACAGCTAAAATATGTTAAAGTACTTCAGTGGACATTAAAACCAATGATTTATACGTCAATGTAGGTATATGAGAGTATTGTGTAATGAGAGTAAGAGAGGTTCTGAAATAAGCTGTTCAGTCATGTGTGGCGAATAACTAGTTAGATTTAGGTTTCAGTTACGTATTACTTTTTCCTGCCCTAAGCATTCCTTACAAGGAGGCAAAATAAATCAAAATTCAGTCAGTCAGTATCCCTCATCAGAAATAAAATACACTGATTGGGTAATTATTTCCCTAATTATTTACAGAAAAATGGCAGCAAAGGAAATAATGGATTTATAATATTTTACAAATTATTCAAAGCTTATAGGGTTCACCTACATGTAGCTGAATATAAAATCTTAAAATTTGGAACACTAGATTTAACATGTTACCAATACTCCAATATATAAGGTATGTTAATTGCCACAAGTAAAAAAATAATCCTTGAAAGCCAGTTTGCATTAGCTCAGTACAAAGTTCATGAGGCTTGGTAACAACGTAAACAAGTTTCCATGTAATTGTAACTATAGTGTTCATATACATTTAAGAGAAAGACGCCACATCACCACCGTATATGCAAATAAGTAACTTACCTATTACTGCACCGGTTTGCCTGTTACTGATAAAAATTGCGAACTCGTCGAATATGTAGACCAGTCAACCTACAACCACTTAACAAAGTGGACTGTCAATTCAATCGCATGAAATGTTAATCGCCAGACTGACTTTATTTTATGATCACGTCACGACCGTCAAATAGGGACACCGTAAAAGACGTGAGCGGGACCAAAATAGTTGTTATTGTACATTCGAATACACTGTGTACACTGTGTGTAGTCTCTCATTCAATTCGACATATAGTATTATATTATAGTACTTACTTAATTGATAATAATGTAGGCCTAAAAAACAAATAAAAACGTACCTTTTGAATCAAAAACCAAGAGCACCAATAAAGGAAAGTTAATTTAAGTACTCCGTGTCTACAGACTTGTAAACTTATACGTTGAATCAACGAACTAGTTGAATCAAGTGAATCAACCGTTGATCTCCTGTCAACGTATTAACGTTAACTGTTTATGAATCAACTAGTTGAATTCGTCAACGACGTTTATGAATTTTAACTCGTGCGTCTCGTCCAATAAACGAGAACGCAAACGCAACGAGCTGAACAATTTTAAAAACTTACGTTGAAAATAACGTCATAGATTGCGAGTGACGGTCATATCATACAATTTGAACTCTTAAGTAACGGATGAAAGAGCTGATTTTCAAAATATTTATTTTAAGAATAGTACAAGATATTGGTGGAAGGAATGGCGCGGCGGGGTACGTTTTCCAATACATAAATTGAACCCAATTGTTTCAAAAATTTAACGCGCAATCGTTGAATAAAAACCGTTCAATGAATCAACGGCTTACGTTGCAAGTTGACATTAGTAGAACGTTAACTCGACGAATTTAACTAGTTGATTATTGACAAACGTAAATCAACGTTAACGTTTCGTTAACGGAAAAACCGTCAACGACCCATCACTAGTTTGTATTTGGCTGAGGAGTGGAGTGAGTGAGTTTGGTATGGTAGGTACCTACTGCTTTGTTATTGTTCTGAGGTACTTACCTACATTATAGGTAAATAATTTTCTCTTTTTTTAAAACAAGCACAGAATAGAATAAAATAAAATATACAGCCAGCCACAGAGGATTTTTGTCTATTATGAACCTTTTAGTTTAAATTTCAAATAAAAAAACTCGCAAAAGATTGTTTTGTTTTATACTATTTTAACTCAATCATATTTTATCAAATAATATGTACTTATAAACATGTCCAAGAGAATCAGTTTTATGAACTTTTCTTAAGATAAGAGTTACTTACTTGTCTTACGTAGTACCACGATGTGAAACACGTTTCTATTATATTTGGTTTACTTTAAAAAAATCCTGGAGCTTAGAACTACTGTGAACGGTAGTAAGTACCATTTCGCTGATACCTTGATTAAGGACCACTTTTCCACTAGGTAAGGTGAGTTCCCTGATATGGTAAATAGTACTACATGTATTATCCGTTGTGTCCTACTATTTACATCTGTTTGCATAGCACGGTCGGGACCTAAATCCTTAAAAAAGGCAGTCAAGGTTGCGGACGCAAGCATCATCGTTACCCTGTCTAAGGTGGAACCAAATTATCTGCAATCTTGGCTTATTGGCTTCAATTACCATGGAAAATTGAATCTAGTCTATGGCAAGTATGCCGTAGATTAGAATCAAATAATATTACGTGTTTTAAACGATTTTTATTGATAGGTCGGTAGTTCGTTAGGTGCTCGCAGTCTGAGTACCTTCTACACTTCCTACCTAGTCTGTGGTCTCCTACTTTGTTGTTGTTGTGGGTACTCTGTGACAGTCATTTGGGTTGTTTTTGGTTTGAAAGGTGAAAAAAGGAAATCAATGATACAAACACTCACACACAATTAAACACACTTGAAACTCACACACATCCAGAATAATAGGGATAGTTTAAGTTGAAGCCGTCAACTAAATTAAATCTGAGATAGCATGTAATTCAAATAAAACATTGCGAATGAGTGAACCTTAAAAATGGTGGTACAAAAGAATTGGAATAGCATTGAGGTGTCCGATCAAATTCCTAATTCCGATAATTCAAGCAGTACATGGAGCTTTCAAGCACCCACAAAAACACAAAATATTCGAACGAGTATCGCCAGCAACATGCAAACGGTAATTATGATTGTAATAAATTAAAGCGTAATATAAACATACATTTATATTACCTAAAGTATAGCAATCGCTATCAGTGTATTTTTTACCAAAATCAAACTTTGTATTTTTGTGCTACCATTTATTTTTTAGTTAGAAGTAGCTGAATGTAAGCTAGTAGCGGCATTTATTAAGTTATGCCTTGGTTACTTTACCTTTATTAGGTATGGATGTGCCCCGAGGACTTTGTTTTTCGTATCCAATTTTTATTCTTCATCGTCAACATCACGGTTCCGCCCTGTTGTTTTACGGTGAAGGGTAAACCTACAGAAATATTCAAATTTTATATTTATTATAGTAGGTATGTATTATGATATATATAGTGTTGTTTTTTTACCTCATTGTATGTATATATTATACATAATATGCATGTATCAAAATAGTCAGAGCAAATGTGATGCAATATTGAATATTGAATTTTTACATTAATAGATTTTTAATTATCATCTGATGATCGGGACTTATTGGTGCTGATATGAAAAATTGTAGATACTGAAAAATCATAGATACTTCAGACATATAAATGTTTATAAAAAAATAAAAAAAACATGACCAACTGACCATATTGAAATATTTGGTAAAATGGAGATACTGTTTATAATTCCAGAAGCAACCAATCACTCGTCAAATAGCGATTAATACACTTGCAGCAATGCACCGCAGGTTCAGTCTACCAGGCCCAGTTCAGCCACATTCTAGACCAATTGCAGAGTTTCGCGCCAGTGCCAACAAGTCTCTTGATATGTTGCGGCAGACTATCCAGTCTGCAGTTACTAGAGAAATTGATCAAGTCATAAAAAAATATTTAGAAGTAAGTACCCAGTGATTCTTAACTCAAACATATCTTTTTTTATATGATGCCAATATGATGCTTTATGATACTGAATTTAAAAGAAGTAAATACAATGTAATATAAAAACTGTGGAAGCAGAGTGGTTTGAGTCTTGCCTGGAACACAAATATTGTAAGTTAATCTTGCTGTACCAATGAGTTTTTCTGAATTTTAATACAGAGATCATACAACAAGCTTTACTATATTTCCAGCGGAAAGTGGGTGTGTGGGTACTACCTATAAAACTGCCAGTTTGACTAAACTAAGTACTTACTACTTGTATAGATAGATAAGTATATACATAACTAGCTGTCCCGCCCAGCTTCGCTCGGGTGAAAAAGTTAAATTGCCCGTAACACGATCGCAGCGCCACCTATTGGGTCCAATTGTAAATCTAAACCATTCTCGAATCTAGCTTAAGACACACAGAAACACACAGAAAGCTTCGCCCGGGTAAAAAGGTAAAATTCTTGAAACTCGATCGCAGCGCCACCTATTGGGTCCAATTTAATATAGCCTATGTTACTCGGGGATAATGTAGCTTTCCAAAGATGAAAGAATTTTTGAAATCGGTCCAGTAGTTTCGGAGCCTATTCATTACAAACAAACAAACAAACAAATCTTTCCTCTTTATAATATTAGTATAGATTATATACACAGGACATCCAAGAATAAGGAGCAAATATTGTGTTTATCAAACATTTATCTGCCATCTGCTGGAATTTAATTCACAACCTCAAGTTACCAAGACAGGATCTTTGAAAGCTAGACCAGGCAGCTATCATGAGTAAATGTATTCTTGACAGTATAAATGATTACAATGACTATATGATTAATCTTCTGAAACATAAAATCATAGAAATCATAAAATATATCCTTAAACTGGCAAGTCTTCTCTGACAATCTAACTTTCCAGATATTTGTTCTTAAATGATAGTGTTGTTACAGAAATTCTTTGTTCCTGCTGTCAACAATATAAGATTGAATTTGGGAGATGAGTCTGTTAGTGAAGACCAGGTGAGAATAGTTTCAAATGAAAGTACTCATAAAATATTTCATAACTCATACAGTAGCTGCTTGATATCACTAGAGCGGATCCTTATCTTAGTGCTATATTTAGCAATGAAATTGGTCCTAGGTCATTCATTGCCTTATCTATTTGTAATATTATCATTAGTAATGATAAGCTGGATATTGTACAAACTGAGCCCATACTTAAGATGTCAGCAACAAATATATAGATATAAAATAAATACATTGATGAATGTGGATTTTCAGCCTAGACACTTCATCATTCTAATATTAGGACCAGGAGACTTATGTGTCTTAAGATACATTACTTTTCTTACAAGCTCATTAGACTCATATACCACATTATATTTATATCTCATGTTATACCACTGTATTTACTGTATTAACTCACATATAGTCTAACAAAAAATAGTAAATATTTTATTTCAAATATATAGTTAATATCATTGATAGCATATAATTTTGATACTTATAATGTATCTTGAAAATCTGGAAATAGATAAATTGGATTTAGATGCTTGATAAAAGTAAATTTCAGATTATGGTTTTCTTTAATATATTTTAAAATTAATATTCAACTAATATTATAAATGCGAAAGTTTGTGAGGATGATCAAGATTATTGAACCCGTATCCTACGGGTTCAATTCATTTTCATTCATTCACAAGTTCATTCAATAGTATTAGTGTTTTAATCCAAGAAAAAAACCTTCCAATTAAATAAAATTTTACGCGGGTGTGACCACTGGGCACTCTTAGTTATAAATAATAATATAATATATCCTCACGCCTTCCCACAAGGGTCCCCGAAGGGGTAGGCAGAGGTGTAGACTCTTAGTTAAATTTAATTATATACTAATACATTGTAGGTTCGGGCTGTGTGCCGTGCGATGCTGGATGCGACTCGATTACTGTATACTACGCCTCCCCGACCAGCGCCATCGGCTTATGAAAACAGTGATTCTGAGTCCAATAACAGCACTGATTCCAAGCTTACTAAAAATGTAAGTATTTCTTAGCTGATGGGTTCCTTAGAGTCTATAGGGTGAGTCTGTTTAAAGTAGTCTAATGGACAGCTTGTAGTCAATCAGGACTAATAATTGTCTATGCTTCATTGAGTACAATTCCCTTATGGTTTATTGATATTCTTATTTTTAATTGCATAATTCGTCTCTCATTTAAGCTACAATGCCCAACTCAAAATAAACGTAAGGAATCTGAGAATGACTCAGATCTGCTTCTAAAGAGGAAAAAGATAAAGAATGAAGACAATCCCGATAGTGGCTCTTCCTCACCCATCCCATCGCCAGCAATCAGAGACCCTGAGAAATGGAACCCGGCACGATTAAATCAGGACACTCTGTTCATAATGGGATCTCATGCACATAAGGTAATGTTGGAAAATACATTGTTATATCTGAGAGTTGTATGTAGAGAGAGATGTATGTATATATTTATGCCTTACCACACATTTAAGCCTGATGAGTAATATGACCCTATCGCCCGCAGATATATTTAGGTGCCAACATGATAGATATGAGTTTGACACCATTTTTTTATGTGACAAAAACTGCGAGGGTCGTATGAACAATCTGAGCAATCCTCATTGCAAATTATTAAAAAACAATTATCCATGCTTAGCTAATGTCTTGGAATGCTACATTGGTACAATTTTAAAGGTGCTTGGTTTGGGTAATTCTCGTGGGCGCCTTTACACGAGACATGCAGGCTTGCTGAGATATCCAGCCGACAGTGCAGACAAGGAATGGATTGCAAACCATAATTTGGTCAATGCTGTTGGCGGCAAGACATACATTATGGTGAGTTTTATAAATTTTATAATAAGGGCAAGTGTGTTTCTAATTTTTTTTTACATCTTGCACTTGTTTTAGAATTTTATAACAATCTCATTAGGGGTTATACTTAAACAATCCATATTATTTTAAGTAGCTTATATGTGAAAAACAACTATGAAGAATTTTAATGTCTAAACTATATTAAAATTTGTATGGCTTTGCTTACATTTTTAAGAAACTTTATTTATTATCTTTTATTAATTTATATTTTCCAGGTTTTAGAAGACATAGAAGAACTTGCAAACAGTGAGGCATACCGTCACAGCTCACTGCCGATGCTTGGAGAGCTAACGGGTTTCAAAGTTCCTCAATTTATGCTCAGAAAAATAAAAACGTTTGTTCTTAAGAGAGCGCTAAGCGGTGACATTTGCAATGCAGACAGTCCTCAACCTTCCACCAGTATGCACGATGATGATAAGTATAAAAACGACATCAAAATAGAACCCCATCAAGAAAACTTTGATAGTAATAGTTTCGATGCGAGTCAGTATATAAATTCGGGAGATTCTCGTGATTTCTCAGATGTTCCCATGCTGAAGGACGATACAGACTTCGCTGACATTAAAGTAGAGGACATGGACGATATAAAAGTCGATGGTATCAAAGTTGAGGATTTGGATGGTATCAAAGTTGATGGAATTAAGGTGGAAGATTTGGACGTGAATGATATTAAAGTCGAGAATATAGACGATATTAATGTTGAAAGCATTAAGGTGGAGGATATAGATAATGATGATTTCTCCCTTTGTAAGCAATCGGATGATGAACAGAGCCATTTAGTAGACGGCCTTTTGGAAGCGGATATTGAGTTTTTGAGCCGCAATTTGGGGAATATTGAGAGTGACGCTGATGCTAGGAAAACAATTGAAAAGCTTACCGGCGCCAATCCAGATACACTATCACTGGTTGGAGATGAATTCGATTTGGGATCCACATTAAATACTAACGTAAGTGTTAACGTAGATTTGTTAACCTAACGTTTTTATGTTTATGATTATTTTTATCATAATGTTTTTTATGTAAATATGTAAATTTTTAAGTGTTCAAAGTAGTTCAGAATGATGAATAAGAAATGTCCTTCTCGTACGAACCTTCCCGTTGAGGTTTTCCTTTGAGGGTACAGCACGAAGTGTGAAAATATTCCAGCAATGGTCGGCTATGCGAGAGCGATACCCTGGATGTGGTAAGCGTCCATAGACGGCGCTAACCACTTACGACCAGGCAGCTGTGATAAATGCTGATAAATATTTTTTCCTAGAAGTTTTACCTGGATCTCCAGATAGTCATATCCATAGGGTTTATAGCGTACCAGAGCTGTACACATATATTGGAAGTGGTCTCGCAGTTTTCAGACAACCAGACCAAGTGTATCACGGTGGCGTCGACGACAAGCGGCATGGTCCATAGCGTGCCCGTGGCGCACCTGGCCCCTCCGCGGCGGGCCGGCAGCACCCTGCACTACTACACCAGCGCGCACCCGCCGAGAGCCGCTCCCCACCAGCCCCACCCACCCCACATGCCCCACCTGCCCCATCTGCCCCACCTGCCTCAGGCCACCGTCACCATACAGACCATACCAGGCTCAACTTCACAGATGATACGAGGGTTAGTGATCCTTTTCGCATTCATATGCTGCTAACAAATATATACATTTAATTGTGGGCATTTTTATGTCCCTTGATTATATTATGCCAACGCATATGATTGATATGCGTTTGACTGTTAAATGTGGATGAAGCGAAAGAGGTCTTCGCACTATTGTCTTTAGATCCACCACACCATTTTTGTCTTGTTTGTCTTTCAATGACATATTTACAGGTGTGTTGGTTTTTTTTTGTGTGATTACTAATAGCTCTATACTCTTAATATGTCGTGTTCTGTGCGACGCTTTTCTCGTCATGTTATGAATACCACTAACTGTAGATTCCGTCGTTGTCTAAGCTTGTAAAGTGTAAATGTTTATCATTTTCATGTTACTAAATAGGTTTTTTATACATTTCGTTGTTTTCAGAATACCAATCAACACCAAATCGGGGACATTCAGCACTGTGATGTCACAGGGAACCGCAAGTACAATAATTGGATTTGGAACGCGCACCAGCAACGCTACTATTATCGGCACTCCGGCACAGTACGTCAATGTTTCATCCAAATCTTTCCCTACCGGCAACATACTACACAATGCCATTGTATCACGGAACATCTTAAATCGTGCCAATCTGACAGCTGTCACTTCAGGAGTTTCATTTAATGTCACAACGGTCAGGCCAGTTTTGCACACATCCACTCCTAGAATTAGTACAGTAGTTACAGCGAGTTCAAGCGACTTCGATAGCATTTCTACAACAAAAGATATGATCGATAACGCTTGCAATTCTTCTGTGATGCTGAAAAAGGTGTTGACTTTGGGTAGCACAGGAGCTGCAAAATCCTTCATGATGCATAACACTCAGAAAGTATTGTCTACAGGATTCGCCAATGGTGTGACACCACCACCCAATGTCACTATTGTTAGTTCTGGCACAGGCGGGGGCCTGTTGAGCAATGTTGGCCATAACGTTGGCCATACCACGTCCAACATAGTAAACCCAACGTCGGGTACGTTGAGTGCAACTCACGCTACATTGTCGGCATTATTGGCGTCAAACGCTGAAAACGCTCAGCCCAGTAAGAATTGACCTACGACTAAACATATTCACATTCCAAAATAAAACTAAGTATGATCTCACAAATAATTCTCTCTCCTTTGCTATAACTAATCCAATGTCCTCGTTGTTAGAATTAGGATTAGAAAAGTTTGAATTTGCATGTTAGAATAATGCTCAGTATTATAGAATTTATGGAACTGATAATCTACCTCTTTTGTTGACTGAAAGTTGGACAATTTATTGATATTTTATTAGAATAGAAGGCGCTTCGGGTTGTGTTACACGTTACATATAATGTAAGTTATTATGAAAAAGTACAAGTTGCGATCGCATATTTATTGTAGGTTAAAAGAATTTGTTTGCATTTACCATTCATGGTATATCTAGTGTCAAACCAGGTGTTATAATTTCATAAAGCTAATATTCCTTCATTTTGGTCCAGTATCGCCAAAAGAAAAGCGGGAACATTATAAAATGGCGCGTATCTCGCGTATGTTCCCGTTCCCGTTTTTATTCCATAAGGAATTTGCATTCCGGAAGGTTTTATTCAGTCTTATTTTCTGTCACGTTATCCGGTGAAAAGACGGCACATCTGCCTACCTCTTCCGAGACGCTTGGATATTTACATATATGTATATATTTTTATTTGTGAATTCATCACGCCCTATTTAATATAATGATTATATTAATTGAGAAACTAATTACTATTTCTTAACTGTGAACACTTTACGACTGTTTTTTTGACGTTATTTATGAAGACTGTATTTTACCTCATTAATGTAATTGTTGATTGATGTTAGGTCGCTCTAAGACACTTCTTGAATGCCTTGAAAAATATTTTTTTAGTCTATATATACTATAATTTAGATTGATTTGGATTTAGTGTTTTGCTTAGCTTTGCTAATCTGCAATTTGATGTGCTATTTGTTTTTATTTATATTTTGAAATCGAATATTTTTTTATATTAATTATATCTGGCTTCGTTGAATACGTCTCGATTGCGTTATGATGCTTAAAATATATTACCTAAATATCGAGTTAAAATAACTAAATTAGTTGAACTAATTGGCAAAAGGTTGTGTCTAATGTTGTGTACTGTGTTAGATTGGTATTTCGAAATAATTGTTGTTAATATTTTGAGTGTAATAATCCTTCGACCATGTACTAAAAAGCTTCGTAACCAGGTGATGTAAATTGTTTTTTGGGATACGAATGAAAAGTACTAGAAAAGAAATTACGTACGATTTTTCCGACGTTTACGTTCGAGGGTCGAAACGTAAAAAACACGTATTGATAACTTCGTTAGGTTTTATGTAATACTAGCTGTCCCGCCCAGCTTCGCTCGGATCGCAGCGCCACATATTGGGTCCAATTATAAATCTAAACCATTCTCGAATCTAGCTTAAGACACACAGAAACACACAGAAAGCTTCGCCCGGGTAAAAAGGTAAAATTCTTGAAACTCGATCGCAGCGCCCCCTATCGGTTCCAATTTAATATAGCCTATGTTACTCGGGGATAATGTAGCTTTCCAAAGGTGAAAGAATTTTTGAAATCGGTCCAGTAGTTTCGGAGCCTATTCATTACAAACAAACAAACAAACAAATCTTTCCTCTTTATAATATTAGTATAGATTCTGCAAACCGCTGCCTATATATTTTTATAACTTAGGGTTTGGTTTTGAAAAGTAAATATGGTTTCTTGTCATTTGCATGTTTTGTTGGATGCTTTAAGAATGTGCCATTTATTTTATTATTTTGCATGATAGGTGTTTCGTCGATAGAACGTTAACGCCCTTGGATTATCCAGATTTCGCTCGTTTAATTGATAATTCATAAATATCTGTGATAAACGGCATGGGCGTAGATTATTTGGTATTAATGCTTGTTATCGGCTAAGGTACAAAACAAGTACTAAAACATTCTCAATATATAATATATAAAATTTTACATTCAGGACATTTTAGTGGTGATGATCACTATATATATGCCAAGAATCAAGCCTCTTTATTCATATCGTCAATGTTAATTAAAAATCCTGGTTGTATAGACATACATGGATAAGCAGAATGGCAACTTGATCACTGATCAGGCAGCAAAAATAACAGTCACTACGGTTAATAGTGCGCTGGTGCGTTGGCCACCCACTGTGTAACTAACGCAGTTTGCCCGGCTCCCAAAAATATCGCATCGTATAGCGTGGATAAGAAGTTAAAACATTCCCTGGACGCCGCTGTTGAGTTGCAATAATTATTTTAATTCTCTTCTATGCTAGCTCGCTTGTAACAATTAGCTTTAATTTATTTGTTAATTAACGTTTGAGTATGCAATAACTATTTCGTATTGTTATTTTTCCGCTAGCTTTGTGTGCAATTATTGTTTTTATTTATTAGGTGTTGCCTGTTTGCAATATTAATTATATATGAAACAAAATCATGCGACTGTTTTTTTAGTCCAGTTATTTATTTAGCTTTTATGCGTTTTAATTTTAGTTTTGTAGTTTTTGTTAAGCTTGCTTTGTTTAAGCTTTTATTAGTTCTAGTAATCGAACCGCTTTGTGTTAAATTTAGTGACCGAATAATAGCATGACCGTTCTAAACAATACATGAAATAATCATCTTGTATGTTCGTCCTTGAAGTGAAGATTTTCGTCATTAATTGAGAATTATGAAAAAATCACCTTCGTTGTTGTTTTCATCCAGATTTTATTGTATACTAGCCGGGCCCGCGACTTCGTCGGCGTGGACAGTTTTTTTAATCTTTTTTTTTCAATAAAAAGTATCCTATGTTACTTCTAATACCTCCAAGAAATATGTGTACAAAGTTTTATGATGATTAGTTAAGTAGTTTTTACGTGAAAGCGTAACAAACAAACTTACATTCACATTTGTAATATTAGTAAGGATATCAATGATCTCAATAAATATATTTTTGAAATAGTTATTCAGTAATGGGATGATTTTTATGGCTGTGTAAAACTATGTAGAGTTTTCGTAACATTAGTTCTTGTAATGTAAGCCTATCTCAGTATGTAATTACTCTATTGTGCTGTGTCATTGTGATCTGTTTTAAAATTTAGATTAATATTCTAGGATTATATTTCCTTGAATATGCAGTTTTAGGCAGAAATAAACATAATATTCTTAGCTTCAGGGAGCCAAGTGTCGTGACGGCCATGTGCCATATGCCTTGTCATACCAAGTATTGTACTGTGTCCAGCTTGTTACTTACAAATAAAATAACGAAACTGCAAGGTTAGGTGTTTTATTGTGATAAGATGACTTAAACTATATGAATTGGTAATCGTTAACATCAAGTAACAAAAGGAACATTCGACATGTTAAGTGTTAAGTGTTAATTAAGTACAAAAGTACTAATGATTGTACACGTAAATGTATATGTATATGTTGAGGGTCAGCCAGGTGCGAGTGTATCCCCTGGTATTGCAAACGTCCAAGGGCTAATCGCTTACCATTAGGCCGCATGCTCGTTTGCCACCCCAGTGGTTTAAAAACTTAAAGAATTTTAGTAGTAAAGTGCGTATTGCTCTTATAAATGTAGGTATAACGTTGTCTGTCAATCGACAATGTTCATCGCACTTTGTATATTTCTCCCAACGACGAAAATTTTACTTTTCTAAACGTTACGTTCCTTGTTTAAATATAACTGAACTTTCGCATTAATTCGCGTCATCAATCCATACCTATATTATACGATTACCAGGACAAACTGACGGACATCACGCAGCTTAAATCGTCGGGTCTAGAATAGACTCTGGACCATTGATCTTTCATTAGATCGAGATCATTTGTTGGGCATGTTTTTGCCTATTTTTTAATTCGACTCCTACGTGGACTACATCGGTGTATTCCTTTGTATTATAATGACTTGTAGTAAAATGCAAAATACGCATTCAATATAATGCACATAGAATTATATACATAGTTTTCCATTTGACTAATTTTCAAATGTAAATTCGTCGTTGAAACATGTCCTCTGTCTTCATCCAGCTAATAATCTTCTGTGGGCCAAATTTCATTCAATTCCATTCAGCAATTATTGCGTGAAAAAGCACATCCTCACATTTCAAATTTATAATTTACTAGCTGTCCCGCCCAGCTTCGCTCGGGTTCAAAAGTTTAATATAGCCTATGTTACTCGGGGATAATGTAGCTTTCCAAAGGTGAAAGAATTTTTGAAATCGGTCCAGTAGTTTCGGAGCCTATTCATTACAAACAAACAAACAAACAAACAAACAAACAAATCTTTCCTCTTTATAATATTAGTATAGATAATATTAATATGAAGTAGGATTTATCCATGCGGTGAAAGTGGTAGGTATTAGGTAAAATATTCAGTTCAGACGCGAGCTAAAAGCTGGATAAACCTACACAATACCAAGCTTAGGTACGTCTACATGTTATTTATGCTACAAATCCATAATTTTGTTTTGTTCGTTTACGAGACGATACCTTTTAATAAAGCTGCCGTTGGAAGCAATCGAATAAATTGAACAAATAATAAAAAACAAAGACTTCTCCATTAAAAGTAAATAAAATCGAAATTGTATTCGGAAACGTTAGAGTTTTCAATTATTGGCTACCATGAAAATCGTTCTATAATTATCTGCTTTTGTGTTACCATTGAAAAAATATCTGCTCGTTTATGACTCGCTGTGATAAGTTGGTGGCCGTGGCGTGAAATTTTAAAGTATTCGCTAATTGTAAGCGGAAGGCGTGTATTCTTTAAACCCGTAATTAAAAATAAAAGTGTACGTAGCCCGTTTGCCGTTAAAATATGTAGAGGAGTTTATTTTTGACTTCAGGTTTCCATGTCTAAAAGCGGGCTTCTGTTGTTTCAACGACCGGTATCCAGGTCGTATATATATCTGTCTGTAATCAGAACCATTCTAGTAACGGAATAGAGTATTGATTGTCTTAATTTTTGATGCTTCACATATTCACAGACTATTCCATACACATTTTGATAAGGCTGGTTAAGAGTCTAAATGCGTCCGTTTGATTTTTCGCTGGTGAATAAGAAAATTGTGTGAACACTTTTAAGATAATTTTTAACCGGCAATTTAGGCGCAATAAACACTAGCCTTGTTGTGTTTAGCTGTTTTGTCTGGTTTTCAATATTTGAGTGATTATTTATACACGGTAAACGTTATTTTAAAACATTTAATTTCATAATGACTGTGAAATGCATCTAATGGTTGTAAAGTTTACTCGATCTTATAATGTGCTTGGATAAGAGTTTAATAAAATGATTTTTGTCTATTATAATTGAGTTTATATTATATTTATCTATGGCATTAACTAATCGCGAAAGATTTTCTTTCCGGTTCAGAATATAAAAAAATATTTTTTTGTGATTATTTTATTTATACCTACCCAATTACCTACTAAGCGGTGATTAAAAAAAATTAGTATAAAAATCACTGTTGTAAAGTGCTCATGGGGAACAATATGATGCAATTAAAACACGAAGTTGTTACACATAGATATAAAATGTGTCACTGTAATCCGCGAATATGATAGTATCGTAGCTAGTGCAAGATTGCGTAGCTGATTCGTAGCAAGTTGCTACGATCGCTGCGACGTCGTGCTGAGTGACGTCAGATCTTGCGGTTTTCACAGAGGTTGCTTGGGATTGTGTTATATGACAGAATTGTATTTGAGTATTTGTTAATTAATATTGTTATAACTACTGTCAGCAGTGTTCATATTTCGTGCCTTGTTCATATCTCGTTAAATAAAGTATTAAATTAACTATGTATGTGTCTTATAAATTAGCGGTTTTCGCGCAAGTTTCATTATGACTTAACTTGATTGTTATGCGACTTAAATTTTTTATCGGTTAAAGTTTGTTTAATGTAGTTTGCGAATGTAAGGAGGAAGTGTAAGTGAACTTTTGATAGTCATTAATATATATTGTTTCGGTAAAGTTATTCGGGGGTGGGTTGGTTTGTGTGGGCGCGTGGTGGGCGTGCTGAGGGCGGCGCGGCGGGCGCGCGGGGTGGGGCGGGCGCGAGCACGTGGTGCACGCTCACGTGGTGGAGCCGCGCGCGCTTCCTCGCGGCCGGCGTGCTAGCCGTATGAATAATTGTGTACGGAGTGAATGAATCGATGCGGCGGCGCGCGGGCCGCGGGCGGCGGGCGGCGGACGGCCGCTGCGTGGAGGGGTGCGCCGCGGCGCGACAGTCTCGTGCCGGTAGTCGGTAGTGCAACCGAGCGACTCCGGGAGCCGTCCCCGCCGCGCCGTCGCTCGCTCGTAGTCGTAGTGCGCCCGCCGTCTGGCCTGCCCCGCGCCGTCGGCGCCCGTGCCCATGGAAACCCAAAGCCAGGACGTGGCCAGAAGCCCCGCTGAGGTGCCCAACGACCCGGGGTACGTTACCAACCGACGTGAGCTGTTCAGCGCACTCCTCGCCAGGGTCTGATTGTAATGTTTATATTGCAGGAAGATGTTCGTCGGAGGCCTCAGTTGGCAGACTAGTCCAGGTACGCTCGCCTTTCACCGGCCACACCGGCTGCGCCGCCGACGGAAATGCATCCGATGCACCCGCCGGTGACGGTCACCCGCCCTCTTAGGTCGCGGAAGACATCCTCGACTAACCGTTAAATGAGAAACGCTGATCGTTTCTTGTGACGGAATATTCAGTTCGGTACATAAACACCGGTAAAAGTTTGGTAATCAGCTGATTTCTACGCGTGTTTAGATGTTATGGTTTCTGAAGAGGACCTTTAGTGTACGTGATGATTTCGGTGTGGGAATCGGATCGGGAATATTAACGATGTCCATAACGTGTAAAATATGCCGTAATTCAGTAATATTTCATGACAGTATTGGCAATCAGGTGTGTGATGGCGGCCATACCGGGTGCGCGCGCACCCTCCAATGCCACTAGAGCCTCTCCGACCCCAAAGCTGACGATCCATTTTAGACCTTATTTGCGTTACCATTCGGTAGCGTATTCAGTTCAGGCTTGTTTGCCGGCTTCTGTCACAAACAGTTATCACAACATAACCTCAATCTCAAATACGTACCGGTACCGGCGCGTTACCGTTTGGTCTATCCCAGTCCCTTCGCGAGTTTCTAAAGACAGTGTTCAGGATTTAATTGGCTATAAGTAACATTTTGTATTTTGATACCCTTGTGAACATTTTTAAATACAAATCAAATTCGTAATAATTGTTTTATTCCAAACCTGTTATCCGAAAATTTACTATAAATATCCTTGGATAAATTCCAAAGGTGGGTGGGACATAAATTGTAAAAAAAATCCTAAGAATATTATTTGGGTAGTTACCATAAAATAAACATCAATTCATAAGCAATTGAAATGATGGCATCATGCATTTGTAGGTACTTGTGTGTCAGAAAGGCATTACGCGGAGCGTAACGAAGTTAACATTCCGTCCGTACATCATGTACATAGGTACGCAAATGAATTGAGCTAGTGCAACACGCAAAAGGTCCGATGCGCGTGCGCGAGTGATGTGCCGCCCGTGGTATTGGGTCGTGCGCCCACGCCGCACTTTGATCCTCTCTATATCTATGCCAACTTTGTTCTTCTCTGGATCTATCTAGGCCGCTGCAACGGCAGATAATATGCACGAGATATCATCATTTCTATCGTCACTCGGCTTTTACTCCGGGGAATAAATAGTATTGATAATGTCTACTCCGAACGCTTATCCACGTCTGGAATCTAAACGTGAAAGAATAAAAACATTCAATTAGTTTCTAGTTATTTCTGTATCGAACAACGTTAGTTAGTAGTAAGATATAAAAATAAATATTGAATAATTAATGTAGGTTTCAGTAACGTGTATCACGCGTTCGCTATTTTCCGCCAATTTCTGTTTACTGGTGTGTGTACGCTATATTTATTTTTAATTCAACACTCGTAGCTATTTTTTTCTATTTGTACAAAATGTTCGGTTTCTGACCCTGCAGGTACATAATATTCTTACAAGCTTGTACTGAAGCAACAAGTTTGCTTAAGATGTTTGCACCTTACCGGAGCTATGGAGATAAGATAATTTTTGAAATTTGTATCACGACACACCAACTGTTATCATATATTTATTTTGATAGTGACACGGCACTCGAGTCGTTATAATCTCTGCGTTTCAAAAATCTAACTCGTCAATTATACAACTGTCCGAAAAGTTTATGTACTTACTGAAATCAATCGCAATTCAGATAAGGTTGACATCTATTTACGAGAGCGGTATGCCAAAAAGAAATCGTATATCATTCGCATCTGGGTCGGGCTAAATAAAATATTTGTCTTAGGACGGTAGGCAGGTCTAGCACAAATAGAGATTTACAGATATTCACATCAGTTCGGTAATCCAAGTCCAAATCTTTATCATATAATGATGAAATGACGGAAATGTAGTTTGGTATGTTGGTTTGTTTATTAAATGATACCTACTCGTGAGGTATTAAACAACGTTGATAACGTTAGATATAAATTGCTTGGACGATGACACGGACTGGTAAGGTTTTTAATAATAACAAGATATTTCACAAAGTTATTTTTATGTATATATTTTATCGAATTTGTCGCTTAAATTTTGTTATATTTAGCCGATCATCGCTTTCTATATTTAATTTTGAAATCGCGCCTAACGGCCGGGTAAGCGCCATTTAAAGTTTCATAAACTATTTGTCTTCCTCAATAACTTTGCCATGTAATATGTCATAAATCCGTTGACGAAATGTTCTTATCTTCACGGATTCCACAAGGGTCCCCGAAGAGGTAGGCAGAGGTGTGTAGTAACCACACATAGCACACCCAAGTTTCGTCAGAGATACCTATATTTTAGGTGCCAACATGACAGATGAAGAGTTGTGCCCTTTCTTGAGTATGTATGACTATACATACGTCTTAAAATCGAATGCAGGTTATCATTAGAAGTTTTCCTTCATCGTAAAGCTATAATATATATTATATACTGATTTATGGCTGTAACTGTCACATGTATTGAGTAAATGCAACAAGGCTATGTTAAACTAGGTAGTTTATACTAAGGTAACTCATTATTTCAACGCTGCGAGCGCAAGTCGTTTCAGAGCAAGGACCTAGTTTCGAGACAAAAGGTTGTTCTATTATCTGGCTCACTAAGTGACGTATCATTGACACGCTGCCACAAAATGAACACCACTGAATAATTTACAGATAAACACATAATGCTACCCAGATTTGTGTATTCGGAAATAATATGTTTCCAAATTGAAGTAAAATTCCTACACTAGCCATCTTTGTGTGATGTGTTAGATATGGAATGGTTGATCAACAGCGATTTAAACAGGGAAAAGTTTTAAAACATAGCTAATAATGAATACTTCGTTTCGCTTAATTTTGTGAGATCTCAAAACGTTTAAACTCTATCAAGACAGCGCTTAGCTAAGGATTAGTGTGTTTTGTAGTACGTGGCTTGTTGCAATGGTTGACCGAAGTCGTTGCATGCTTGCAGCTCTCTGTATTGTTGAGATGGGAATGGGATTGCCGACCGGCTCGTCATGGATATTATGAACCCGATTGTTTTGTTCAGTCGACTCGTGCGCAAGACGCGGTGTGCAAGACCGCGTCTTCATTCAATGGTTACACAATTTCCTTTAAGTCTCACAGTCACCTGCCAAACTCAATTGTTTCTATTTAAAGGCAGAAAAAATTGGTTTCGTAACAGATTTCCACAAAGTACCTATTAATTGCTTCCAATATTGAAATAGCAATCCATTTATGGAAATAAATGGTCCCTGGAAATATTGGTACCTGGCGGATGTGTTTATTTAAGGGCTACCTATATAACATGACTAATAATCATGTTACAAGTTAGATTGAATATTACTTACCTATTTATGAGAAAAGTATGTGTATAGGTAGGTACTTTGTTATTAAGGCAATTGTTACTATAGGGCGGAGAGACTAACAAACAAATTTCATATACAATTTGAACACAGTCGGGGAAAGGAATCGAAGGGTTCCATTCAGTAGATGAAAATTATCGTGAAATTCCTTGTAGATAATGCCCTCTCACCCTTTCGAAAGCTGAAAGGGTCACAACTCAATTCCTTTGCCGATTGCAAGGTATTCACCTTCGTCTTCATCTATTATTAATCAAATATTTTGCATACGTTGAATTATGCAGTAGTCGCGTGTCTGATGCAGAATGAGCGGATTGTCTTTATATAATTTCCTCTCTGAGTAAGGTTCGCGCAATGACGCACTGATATATCTAACTTATTGTTACTGTAATATCTAATTTATTGCCATTCAGATGGAAACTTAGTCGGCTATACTTAAGTTAAGCTATCTCTCAAGTTGACCACAAAGGAACTAATTGAACAAAAACCCGTCTTAGGCTTATTAGTCGTTTATTTTGAATAAAATATATAAATGCTTATACTTAGTTATTTACAAGTATTCTTAGTATTTTATAAGTCGACCTTAGGAAAGTTCGAGACTTATTATGAAATCGAAATGATCCTACAAGGCTTCGCTGATATTTCGATTTCAACATGACAGATGGCGAGTCCGTCACCGTTTCTCAAGTTTGACTACTTAGGTTTTAAATAGCTTCTTAACTTATACAGGATTCACCAATAGGTGATAAGATAATAAGCGTAATATCGTGAGTTAAAAATATATAAAGTTATGAGTACCTAGGCCTATTTCACTAGGTACATACTCATAACAACGAAAAGAGACTCCATCACTCGGTTACCTCTGACATACCTAAAGGCGACCGTAATTGCTTGAATTAATGCATCATACAAGAACTCATAAATATTTATTATTACTAAATTACGGGGCGAAATACAGCCCGTTATTTAAAAAATATAATAGGTAATGATGACTGAGTTATATGATATTATTCTCAAATGTCTGTAGAATTTACAGTCTTCGATGGAGGACGTTTATTTCTTATATGTGACTGACGTTTTTCAAATTGCAATCGTCACCAGTTGCTTTTCGTATTTCGCACAGTCGCGTACAGATTTATATTGCACTAGTTCGACAAATAAAGCGCTAACAATTTGACGTCAGTAAAATATGGATCACATTTTGTGCAGCGCTCTAAATAGTTATCATATTTTTATTGAACGTAGATACCGACGCCTTAAATCTTACCAATTTATATGGATAGTAAGAAACTAAGATAATGTAGTAGAAATACCTATAAGTTGTCTGTTATTAACTGTACTTAACTGCTTTGTTGTTAACTATGGTTATACTTCATGTAGCAATGTCTTATGAAAATAGATTTAATAATAATAATAATAATAATTTATTTCACCAAATGGGTTACATAGGTATGCTTAAATAGTGAACTATTTGTAAAAGTTATTGATTTTTCAAGGATAGGTGGTGCATTTGCAACTGCTCTCATTGCTAGGTTGCAGGACAGCCTGTATTAACGATGAGCAGGCCCATGATTTGAAACATTTGTTTAGGTACATACCTATTTACATTTTAGTAATAGATTCCAGAGGATAAAAATTGTTGGTATAATAGTAATCAAGGTGGTTTACCTTCCAAAAATTGTAGTTTTCAGTTCCATTCCAGTGTAACGATATTCGATCAAATCTGCAAAGGTCTGATTATAAGATGAAGCAAGGCTTGTTACATTGATTTCGAAGGAGAAGGAGAGACAGTTGAACTCCACGTTCCACCTATCTTGCTATTTAAATTAAATGGATCTAATAATTAAGGATGAGAAGTTTAAGAGTTCTCGAGACGAAAATGTGGATGAAGCGAATAAGGTCTAGAGAAAACTGGCGCTCTATTCTCTTTACATACAGGGCGCCAGGATTTATGTATATATGTATGTACGTTTTAAGAAATCTTGCCCACTGCTTAATGCCAGGTTTCTGTAATCTAATCAAATATATTAATGTAACTAAAATAAACGAGTGAACGAACTGCTGTATAAAATGTTGTTTACAGAATGTTACATTAGTACAAGCGGATGTGAGCAACTATTACGAATTAGTGTGTTAATGAGGCGTGCTATACATTTATCATATCGACGTTATTTGAGTTAAGATAGTATATTTTTTAAACAAGTATATAATTAAAATCATTTTACGTTAATTATTTCGCGTTAGTAAAACTTTTCCCCGCGATGTATAGGTAGATATCTTGCGATGTAATGATACCCTAGGACACTCTTTGCATACGGCAAAATATCAAAACAAGTCATACGATTTCAATTAGTCACATTCATATCTACACACAACACCTACATATATAGCCAGTGTGATTGAGAATCGGTCGGTGAGTCCGGTTTTAGTTTATTTTGGTAACATTTTACATAATTATCAATCCTGTCAACGAATGTAATTTACAAAGTGTGATGTCGTCACCTCTTTTATTTCAAATGCTGTGGGAAAAACTAAACTTACGCTGGAAAATAAACAGCTTTATTATCGAACTCAGTTTGCAGTCGAACAACTAAACTGTCAAGCATTTAGCTCAGGACAAAGATCTGACTGAAGATAACGAGCCGGCTTTAAATCTTGTTATTGAAAGCTACAGGTGTTAGAAGCTTTATAGTAAAAGAAGCCGTTTCATGTGCGAGATGAAGACATGCAATTGACATGAAATTATGCAGGTAGTACGAATTATTGGGTAGGTATGTGTACGGAGTAGGAAAGAGTCGACCGCATTACTGCGAATTGTGGCATAATTCCGTCAGTCAAGCACTCTGGTTGTCGGACGAACACCAGTCCAGGAGCCGGCTATGGGCCGGATGCACGTTTCGTTTTGCCAGTTATTTCGGCCTGGCCGCAAATAGACATGGGACTGTGCGCGTGCGAACAGTTCTTTGGCTCACATAAATCACGACTGAAGAAAATATAATCGATTTAGTTTAGTCAAGACAGCATTAAATGCCTATTGATATATTTCTTTTTATTGTGTAGAAATGGGACAAGAGATTTACTTATTCGGGACTAGTTAACGTGAGCTATTTAATTTACAACGTAAAAAAGATAACGATTGCGCGGGCACATGTTTATGTATCAAAGTTGCAAGTTGTCACTACCGTGATACGGACATTCTTACTACATACTACGCTATGTGTCATACGAAGATAATAATGTGCCAAAGTATCTACCTATGTAAGCTCGCGTATATTTTGCAATCTCAAAACAAATTTCTGTTTTCATCCTTTCTTATCATGGCCAGCAGTTTTTAAAACACAATTATTTATTTTTATATTTTACGAATGCTACTATAACCTACCTATAGATATGTTCAGCTGAGTTATATAACTTGTGCAGCGTTCACAGACAGACAGACGCACATCTGGGACCGCTCGGAGACGACACACGCCGCTGCGTTGTTGTCATTACTCATGTGTCGCGCACACGACTTCATGCCACCAACCAGCTGTCATTTTACACGAAATAACACATTTCATTCTTTGAGTTGCAATAAACAACTCTAAAAGTCGTGTACTATGGTGTAAATTGAATTCCTACTGTTTGTCTGTTACGTCGTAATGATCCGAGTGACCGGATAGAGTACACGTCTTCCAACGACATGATAATTGACGGCAGCGGGAAGCAAGGGCTAAAAGCCGAGAGAATTTTTTACAATTTTGTCACCGCTTTGGTCGTTTCTCTAGTATTTAATAGATAACTTTGTCTGGTTCGACACAAAGTGCGCTAGAAATACCAACGCACCTTTTTAAAATTAGTCTCTTCTTACAATATTACAGATATGTGCAAATCGACAGCTAATTGAGGTGTCCAAATTGATTTGCATTTTCGCACATTCGCATGAGCACTTGATTCTGACAGTGTTTAACTGTCGAATTGAGTGGTTCATTTGCTCACTGCTCATCAAAACGGATTGCTTTACTTCCGTGAAATAGAAAAAATATCTCTCTCTAACATAGTTCTATCATTAATTTCCTGCTCCATTTCATTGTATTACCTATATAAAACGCAGAAGTATTTTTTATTCTGTTTGGAACTTCACCGTCAACTTCTAAAAACAAGTGATAAAATTTTGATAATTTCCAAGAATGCTATGTTGAAGATGAACATATATCTGTCAGTAATAGGTAGGTATCCACATATCTTAGATGACGTCTTTGGATGATGAAATAAGTGCTCAAAAAGATTTTGATAATGATTGTTATGATAACGTTTACGCATTGCGTCAGTAGGTGTCTATAACTGAATGCGTTGTTTATTTGTCCGTAGTAAGATCGCTTTAACGTTATTTGCGTTTTATCATTGCAACTTCATCGGTTGTTTTTGAAAAAATTAATAGGATTTATACTGCCGAATGTTTATCTCAGATAGCTTGAAAAGTTGCTATTTTTATAACACTGGACCCGACTGTTTTTTACGGATAGACTTTTGTTCGGATAAATTAAGGCGCGTGCGCAGTTTCATTGAATCAAATTCCCTTGACATTGCATAACTACCAAGATATGTCTGATATACTAGAAGCGCTCCGTTGCATGAAGATAGCAAACCTGTAGCTTTCTTCAATAAACGGGCAAAAATAGACAAATATTTATAGAATCGGTTTAGCCACTGCTAAGATTGGCGCGAGCAAAACAAACAAACTCTCCCACTTTTTAAAATTAGTATAGATTTAAAGCCTTTATCGGTTTAGGTAGAACACATAGGGTTGGTTAGGTAATACAATTTTGTACAAATGACAATCTGCTTGTAATGTCAACCCTGGTTTCGTCTTATGCTTTACGTTTTAGACTCTTGGGTTTAGATTAGCCTTGGCGGCAATTACGGTAGAGTTTCGTTCCTGCAGTAAACAATGGAGTTCCTTCGAAAGGAGCTATTCAATTCAATAGAAAATATACAACTTTTGAAAACACAGTAAATACTTTTACATATCAAGTCCAGTCTCTCGCGCAGTTGGCAGATAGTAGAAGTCCAGTTCTCTCTAAATTAACACTTATTTTATTTCACTAGACTCTTCATACATGATCGTGGGTTAAGAAAACATAGTGAGGTGGTTTTAATTTAGCTTAATTTTATTTTTTATTTATTTTATTAAAACTTCCTGCAAATATTATTGCAAAGGCGAACTTAATGCCGAAGGCATTCTCTACCAGTTAACCTTTGGGTGGTGCAGAGATGTTCATGGCAGGCTAAAAGATACTTACAATAGGGAAATATAAAATTCTTATATGTTTTTTTTTATATTTAATTTTTTTATATCTAATATAATATATATAATAAATAGAATAAATCTACATACACATATACATATTATATATTACACATAAATATTACTCTGTTTCTACTTGGCGGTAGTAGTATTGCTTCACTTTTGCTTTAAATGTATCCCTGCTATTGCACATCCTGATTTCCGGAGAGAGTGCATTCCAAAGAAGAATAGATTGGACAGGGAAAGCAGAATGAACAAGGCTTGAAGTATGAGTAGGACAGAGAAGGAGACGATTGTCGGCAGAGCGTAGGTTTATATCGTGGTTACGGCAACGATACTGAAAGTGAGAAGTAAGATAAGAAGGAGCATTGGGAGAGTGAAGGAGAGTGAAGAGCATAGTCAACGACCGCAAACTACGTCGCTGACGAATACGTAACCATGTTAATTGGGAGCGGTAAGAAGAGACGTGATCAAACTTACGCAGATTGAATATGAATCGAATGCAACTGTTGAGAAGTCGGTCCAGTTTATTGAGCAGATCTGTATTCAGGTCGGTATAACACACATCACCATAGTCGATCATGGGAAAGATTAAAGTCTGCACAAGCATTGTTTTGGTCTTGGTAGGGAGAAGATTTCTTAACCGATAAAGAGATCGTAGTGTACCGGTCACCTTCCGACACACATCTGAGACCTGCGCTTGCCACCCAAGAGTAGCATCGATGTACAAACCGAGATCCTTGACAGTGGGACTAATTGGTATGGTAGCCCCATCAAAAACAATAGGAGCCATTCCTGCTACGTCCACTTTGCTTAGCATACGGGATCCACCAACCATTATCGCCTGAGTCTTGGCCACATTTACGACCAAGCCGAAGCGATCAGACCACTTTTTAATTGAGTCTAGATCTCGGTTTATATCATCAATGGCTTGTGACAGATTCTGGATTTTAGTTCAGACATCCAAATCATTTTCTAAATAAAAAATTGTTGTTTATATTCGAAAGTCACTTCACAACTTACAAACATAAAACATACATTTATCAATGTATCGACATTTAGTGTGGCTCTCAAAGAGTACTTACTATAGAAAATGCTAATCTTCTTTGTAATAAAGTCTGTTAACTACCTATTATTACGATGCCCATGGTATTAAACATGGCTGAATGGTTAATTTCGTTGTTTAACTACTTCCGCGGCTTTCCCGTTACTTCGGTTGGAACATAAGTCACGCGTATGACGTAGCCTACGAGAACTTATAGGTCGTATAAGTTCTCGTACCTGTAGGAACTTATAGGACTGTTCCATGGTATGCTATTACGGTCATTACCCAAGGGTGTGAAAATTAGAGGTTAATAGACGACATACACATCGAGAGCTGGGATCATATCTATCATAGGGTCGGCAACTCGCGAACGATAACCTGGCGTCCCAAACATCCGGCGGTAACCGCTTACCGTCATCAGTACACCGTGGGCTTATTTTCCACCTGAGTGGTATTAAAAAAAATTGTACGTCACGGTAATTCCATCTCTATGTATTTTAATAATTAATATGACGCATATTATTTTGATATCGTCTCTGTCTTATTTGATTACTTATCTTTATATGTAATATGATGCTGAACGTGTGTTTATTTGTACGTCTTGTGCGTATGAGATAAGGTTCAAATTTTAATTTAATAAATTGTGGAAGTTCGGTTTCGCACAGAGATCCCCGAGGGATTAGGTAGTGGTGGCGAGTTGTTGCCATCCCCTAGGAACAACTATACACACGAACAATTTCTGAAAAGTAAAGGCATACCTTCGCAGGTTTACTAAGGATATTTTCCATCACTGAAAAAGATGTCATCACATGTCATCATCACTGTAAGATTCGTGATGTGAAAAATTACTTTATGTATTTACTCAAGTTCCGAAAAATCATTGGTACATATAGACTAGTAGCGTTCGAACCTGTATTTTGAATCTGCATTCTTTACTCTACTCACACGACCACCACAAATTCATGTAATAGTCTCATTAGATGTCTAAATAGTGTTATGATGCGCCTGCACATAAACCTTGGTTGATTGACATGTCAAATCTATTAAAGTGACTATCACTAGAATTAGGGCAAAGTTCGTATATCTATCGAGATAATGAGATCGATAAATGCTTATAACATAATTCCCAACACATAACCGAGTGTACTTATGAAATGGATTTGTCGTTATCGAAAGATGTTATGACGACCGTCGGTCTAGCCGTTCAATTCCCGCTGAGGGATGTTGGTGCCATGAATGTGTGTATTTCTTCCATAATCTTTATTTATAATATCTGAATAAGTATATAATATATGTCGCTGTCTTCTATTAGGTACTTGGTTTGAAGCTACGTCTATTTGCTTGGGATCGTGCCGAGCAATTATCATAATTTCACTGAAACTACATAATAGTGCAATAAAAAAAATCACAATACTTTTTGTGGGGTTGGTATTTGGGTAATCGATATAAGACTTGGCTCTTTTAACATTTGAAATGCTTAACGAAGAAAAAAAATCACCTGAAACAGAGTGACTCTACCTCAAAGTAGATCGCAGCCAAATAACAACGTACCTGTGTTTTGTTATTACAACGCTCTGTAGATTTATGGATCACTAGGAAACCTAGCCTTAGCCTTACCTTAGCTTTCCGAGGGACTGGAACCACACTCAGTTATCGATTGAGAAAAGCAATCTAGTCCTTCAGCCGATAGTAAAAGGCACCTCCTCAAAATAGTATCGGCGACGAGTGAGTAGAAGTAGTAAATATTTTGAAAGTTTGGATTTATATTTAGATTTGGCCGCTTAGGATTTTTTTGCCACCATAGACTACTACAGTCAGCACACCATCATTACCATTTTGTTATACTAATATTAGCTCAATTCATCGATCTACGGCGTTTTCCAAATACAACACTATTCTGGCTAATATTACTATTATTATATTCTCACGCCTTCCCACAAGGGTAAAGGTAGTACCCACACACCAACTTTCCGCCAGAGATATATTTTAGGTGCCAACGTGACAGATGGCGAGTCCATCGCCGTAACTCAAGCACGATTATACAAACGCCCTTAAATTGCTTCTTAGACGTTTGCAGGTTTCCTCTCGATGTTTTCCTTCAACGTAGAGCCCGTGGTGAGACTAATCTGGCTAATGGCTAATATATTCCTGAAAATAAGAGAAATAAAAGCGACAAAACGTTGTATACAGCCAGCAAATATAGTATGCTAAGCGGTATTTTATTAACTGTTCCAGTAACTTACTATTGTTATATGAAATATTTAGATTATGAGTTGGCGCCGACAAATACGCAAGCACTAAGCTCTATTTTGGCAATCTCTTTTAGTACCGAGTAGTAAAACTAGCCAAAAATAGAGGATCGCGCACGCATTTATAGGGAGCTTAAGCTGAGATGATACCCTTCTTAAAAACATTTTGTTTCTGTGTGTAAATATAACTTGTTGTTTTGTGCTGATGGTCACGTGTGGTTGGCGAGTTAATATTTTATTTATGAATTGGTTATATTTGTAATGTTTCATGGCTTTGATATGACCTTATACCGTAAAAAATATGTAATACTATTGAATGAAATGTCTACTCTCTCTGCGTGGTGTAATGATCTGTTGGTCTGTATTTAATGAGCGTAATTCCTACGTCTAGTTACAGCGCATGTGTACAATTAAACACCATGAGTTAACATGCGCAGTATCACGCAATATTTAATTAAACTTTTATTAAGCACGATACGGGTAAAAGCAATTTAGTTGGTACTTAGGCGTTCTAAAAGCTCATTATGTGTCGGCACTCTCATTATTCACGTGAATATAGAAATTCGGTAATATGTACGTATAATGCTTATCTTGCCACAATGATAAAATTTTGCGTATTATTTAAAATTGATATTGATTATTTAACATAATTATTATAATTGGTAATTTTAATTGTATTTTCATGTATATGTTTAGTGATTAGTCACACCACGAGCTTTACAATGAAGGAAAACATCGACAGGAATCCTGCATACGTCTGAGAAGCAATTCAAAGGCGTATGTATAGTCGTGCTTGAGTAACGGCGATGAACTCGCCATCTGTTACGTTTGCACCTAAAATATATCCCTGGCGGAAAGTGGGTGTATGAGTATTAGGTACATATACACCTCGGCCTGCCCCTTCGGAGACCGTTGAGGGAGGGCGTGAGGAGATGAAATGACATGAAAAATTTATGTTTTATCAATCGGGACAGAATGCAGGATAATATAGATAATTATCTACATGTTTTTGACAAAAAAATATAAATAAGAAGTTCAGACCAAGTTTGGCATAATTTAAACATCGTTGCGCCCATAAGCATAACGATCGTTTACTGAAAGAGTATGTCCATAATATCTAAAATTAGCACTTACAAGCTTCATAAATAATACCACGAAATGAAGGTAGGAATATCCACATGCATTCATCAACAAGGCTCGATAGAAGAGGTTTTTAATAATTTATATAATATTTTCCATACTTAATGAGACGGGAACAACTTTAAGAGATGATATAAATACAAATAAAAAGTTAAAAGGATCATACTAATAAAAAATTAAATCTAAAACAAAATTATTTCAGACGTGCCGTTTAAGACATATTTAAAGAATTTTCATTAAAAAAAAAATAGTTTTTGCTCTCTTGAATAATGATGCAAATAGCACGACATGCTATCCTGGACACAGCTGGCTACAAACAGTACAGTACAATTGACACCTAATAATGGAATGGAAATGGACTCGCATAGCGAAAGATAGAATAGAGTGGAAATCTTCAGAGGAGGTCGAAAGACAAGCTGCAACGTAGAAACGACCGTTTACCGATACCTAATTTATGTAAAAAGAAAAAATTATAAAGTAAACATGTTTATAAGAAAAATTAAGTATAAATAAGTTCAGCAATAAAGGTTATTTTATTTTATCTATGTTATTAATATGGGCCTGAAATAATTAAAAAAAACACTTTCTTTAGATAGGTACCTAATAAAATTGTTATTGAGATCACACCTATATTCAGACTAAACGAAACGTTCCAATCGATTCATATGTCTGTTCTAGTCTTACAAATCGTATTATACTCGTAAATTGTTTCGTAGCCTAGTTTTATTTACGTCTGTATAGACATTCACTTCAAGTGAATCAATAAACGAAGTATTTGAGAACAGGCATCGGATAGAGCACTGGTCTTTAGCACATATGTCTTTACATTTTATTCAAATAAGTAGGTCCATAAAGACATATTATCACCATGGGAAAGCGCAATCGGACCAAGATAAAGATTTAGCTATTAACAAATAAATACTGTCTTTCATTGTATCCACATATTCCACATTATTAAATGCCACCTAGTCCCGAGAACTCGTAACGTAATGCGTGTTCCCTTGATTTTTGTTTGTGTGGTTTGGTATTTCAAACATGGTCTTCGTTGGCTCATGCATATTAGCATTCTGTGTATGTTTTATCTAACTTTCATCACTTCCATAAGTCTAAACTAACGAAGAATCCTTGATTTGCTTGATATCTTCATTGTACGCTCAACCTAAAACCTCTATACCACAGATTTTTCAAAGCAAACTTTCTCATCTTTATTATACTATTTTCATATACTTTTTACATTTGTTTAATATCGCTCTTCTATTATTTGTAATTACAAAATGCATTCACTTTTTCCACGTTCATCGATATCTTAATATATTTCGTGAAATAATGTGACATGAGATCATATTGCTAGATCTCCGCTAAATCTAAAACTAAAAATTCTTTAAACAATCGCATTTGATACGCCACTTGAATGCTATTCGTGGACAATAGAATCTCTCGATTTTCTCATTTCATTAAATATAATAGTAAAAAAATGCAAGTGATTTCGGTTTGAAATATTTTAAAGAATGTGTAACAGTTTTATGCAATGCCGTTGTGATTGGAGTGAAAGTTTGGGTAGGAGCCAAGATCCGCTGCGATGTCTCGATAACCAGTAAAGATGCAGTTAGATAAAAAAATTGTTCGTTCCCCAGCATGAGCGTGGATAGTTCGATGTTTAGGTGACCTGAGTTCAAGTGGAGTCTGCAGAGGTTGCCTTATCACAAGTTCTCTTTGAGGTGATCGATAATATTTTCGATCATAATTATTCAATTTATGTATAATATGCTTCCCATAAAGATCAACATAGCTGAAAATAGCGACTCGTAAGCAAACTAGTTAGACAGCAAAAACAACATTTCCTATTTGAGTACCGGGAACTGTACCTCGACAGTACCGCAAATATTATGGTGATTGAATGCTAGGAATTATTTGTGTCTCACTAGAGAGTGATGAGTGACAGTTGGGCCCGAGACGCGTTCCTTTGCGCTCGACCTTTCCGTTCGCACGCACTGTATCGATGCAGCGATAGCTCTAATCCACTTAGAGACTGATCGACTAGTGTCACGTCATTGAACTATTTTATATGTATAAACAAATTTATACAACTGTTAAAACGTCTCGAAGTATATAAGCGTTCGCAGATAGATCAGTAGGTGTCTCAATTTAGAACTCGTCCACCAAAATTTCGAAGCTAGATTATTTGCGAACGTTCGAGAATATCGTGAATTGATTATTATCAATCAACATGAAGTTTTTAAAAAACTTTACATGTTATATTGCCTAGTCGTCAAATTAATGAACCGTGGTATTGTGGAACCCGTGCAAAATGTAGAATTACGTGATTTGTTACTGTTATTAGGTGTCACTGCCACCTCACCAAAACCTTGAGCTAAAAAGCGACGATACCTGCACTTCGATACACACATGGTTTGTGTTTCGTTTAATGATGGTAGGTATAACATTTTGGAGTGAGAGTTCAAAATAAGTCAATTATAGAGACATCATCTAACATGTGAATAAGGATCCCACAAAATGATTATAAATAATTCGTAGTTATAACTAGCAGTATTGTCTTGAAATAGCATCAACTAATGACTTCATTGTTTTGAGCCTTTTCTAACCTTATTGCTTTGTTGGCACATGCATGCGGACATATGCAGAAATAAATAAACAAAAACTTGAGTCCATTCACTCTGCGCTGACATTTCTACTGCGCCGTATCGTGCCAATTTGCCTATTTTATAGGATTTAGTTTATTGAAGCGTCGTGATGGATGTTTCCTGAGAAAAAATAAATTCAAAGTAAAATCAATAATGTATTTATATTTTATCGCTAAATTGCGTCTGCCAGTAATAATCATTATTGAATGGTTTCTAGCTAGCTACCAGCCCAAAGTTTTACCTGCAGAATAACGTTCATATCTTTATGGGAATCATAAATCTATGCTGTAAGCTACTTATTTTGAAATTTCATTTTCAAATCCTGCCGTTGGCTTATCATTGACAAAAATAAGTAAGTATGATCTTACTAACATTATGAACTTCCGCGTTTATAATATTAGTAAAATCAATTTCGATTCAAAATTCAGGTAATATCAAATGCATATATGCAGTGTTGAAGCATCTAGAACACAGCATACTTATCCCGTTGTACGTGGCATTAAACTTTCATTAATGACATTAGAATTTAAATTATATTGTCACATTCTCAACTTCGGTATACTGCGCTAGATGTTACTTGTTGGAAACATGTCTTATTGCCAATCAGACTGAAACGTCTTGATGCCTATTCACATATACAATGCGCTAATGATATGCCGCAAGCTTAAAGACACGGCATGAACTCGCATATAAAATGTAGATGTGTATTTATTTCGCCGATCCAGCAAGCTCCAAAATTATAAAGATCTGGTAAGGAGTAAGAGGCTGCGTTCATTATACAGAAGGGCTTTTGTGGAATACAGGATTAAGTTTTATTTAAATTTTAAGAGAGGTAGGGCATAACGGGTTTCCCGTTCCAATTTGGAGCTGCCCGACTGGGGCAGGACCTCCACCTTATAGAAGTCCGTAGCCAAATAACACAATGTTTTGTGTTGTGTTCCTACGCGGTGAATAAGGTTACCAGTAATGAGCTCCTTGGGGAGGGGGGAGGATTGTTATATTGTGTTGGCAGCAGAGGGATTATTCCTATTATGCTGCCAACACAGTATAACTCTCCGAATACAGAGTGGCAACGCGCAAGTGATACTTCGGTATCGTGAGTGTAAATAGGCTATGGTAACCGTTTCCCATCAGGTGCGCCGTATGCTTGTTTGCAACTCTTGTTGTATAAAAAAAAAAAAAAAATTTGATTATACCTACATATATGCGTATATATACCGTTTATGTACATGTACATTTACATATATACTGGATGTCTCAGAAAAATGGTTCGGTTGTTTTTCTAGAAGTTGTGGGTGTTGGGAATAGAATATATACTCAAGAAAAAGAAGTAAACCGAATAACTCCAAAAATACAAAATGATAACATTATTGAAGAATGATCTCCTCGGTTTGATATGTCTTTCTCACCGTGTTACGTTGGAATTATATTTTTCGTTGTCATGTAATCCTGTAAATTTTTCTCATTGCTAACAGCCCGCTTAGTATCCTGATCTCAACTTTATTAAATATTCATCCTTCCTCTTAACTGACCTACATTCAAAACCTAACATTACGACAGTCTTACTACGAACTCATGGTTCTTTTCAGCGCCTTACGATCGGTATAGAGTAGACGTTATAATAAAAAACGAATATATTTGTTCTAGGTTTATAATAGCATTCTCAAACTCTGTCTTATTAGCACGCACTGCCAAATGTGGCACTAGGTTGTATTTAATGCTTATCGTAAATATATATTTCTATTACAAATAACGTTCAAATATTTATTTGTTATCATGTATACTGGTTACTTTGGAAATAACTTGAAAGATATATTGCAAATGAAAATGAGGTAAATGATCTTCAATTACATACATTTGGATAAAAATACATGCGCGATGACCTAGTCAACACTAGCATTGGATCTACACACCTTGAAATCATGGGGTAGACTGGGCGTGCTATTAAACTTATCTATAGATACTTGATTAACGTAGACAATTCGAAAAACACTTAAAATTATACATTTTTATGAATTTCGAGTGCGTAAAAATAAATTACGAGCGTTCGGTTCAGTCGTAAACTGGAGCAATATTTCGTTTTCAAGGTAAACCGCAATTCTGAAATATTATTGTGTTTTAGTGCTCGTCTATAATTAAAGTGTGAAGAGAGTCGAACTATGTCAGAAATAGCCGTTTGTGTGACACCGTAAATCTTGGTTACGACGAATATTACTGTGTAAATCATCGGACTATTCGCTGACTTAATGGTACATTGCATTTTATTGCACACTATTATAATTAACCTATGTCTCGAGGTGTAATTAAGAACAAGTAAAATTTTATCAAAAATACCCTTATGCATCAGAGAAAATAAATAAATCATATACAAAATAGAAGTCTACGCACTTTGATAACAATGTTTCAATGAACAATTAATACATATCGTTGCGCACAGCCCATTACGGGTTGGGTAGAGGTAGAGCGCCAGTTCTCAAAGGATGTTATAAATCTCTTTCGCTTCATCATCCAGTCTCTCGGGAAGCATTTATATACTACTATTATTGTTAAATACGCTACGATTCAATATATATTACCATTAACCCCTGACGTAATAGCGGCGCGTTCATTGAATGTTACCGTAATACGCTAATCGTATGCATTTACAATGTGTTAGTCGCGGGGTAAATACATATTTCCCCGTTAAGCATGCATGGTTAATGTTAACTCTTGTGATATAAGTGTTACGTTGCAACGTAATGATATAAATCGCGAACGTAGCGCACTACAAACAGCTAGTTACCAATGAATGGTTCAGTAATCATCTGCATTTGAGGCCATTATCTCAATTGGCGAGCACTCAATGAGCGACCTCCAGCGCCGGACACCGCACCCGCTCAGTTTACTCAATGCTTGTTTGTTTGCTTCACAATGTGCTTTTCTATGGTTTCCTGATTTATGGATGCTAATACTCCGTACGATATATGGTGCAAGGATTTTTTACGAGGATTAATATCGATGCTTTACATAAATTGCATCCACCTGCGGTTATGAAGACCGTTCTCACCATTATTTTTTAAACGTATGATTTTTGCATCTACTTTCTTAAAGTCAAAAATAAGCACGTAACAACGGAAAATTAAAACCCTGGGTCTTATGGCGTGATGGCTTAGAGGCTTAAGTCACCTCAAATGCCCGATGCCCAATGAGTTATACTGAACTTATGTAGTCGCTTAGCACGAGCCGTATGCTTTAAGGACAACATCGTGAAGAAACTGGCATAAGTTTGAAAATGAATTCAAAAAACAGTAACAGTAGGGTTGTGAGAAAGCGGATTCGCCATCTGCTACCTACGTATATCAGTGTTGAAAGAGTGTAATATCACCTCTGCCTACCTTTCGAAGACTTCTGTGGGAGGCGTAGAGTTCTAGTGATTATGTTTCAAATCTTTTAAATCGGGACCTACTCTTTCCATAGCGCTTTGATTTCAAGAGATAAGATGTTTTTTTTAAGATAACTTTAGTTTCAAACTGGCTCCTCAAAAGATTATTGAATGATATTTTCTTATCACTAGATCACTCCTCCAGCAAGACACAAGTATTTGTTCAATGATATATATAGAACTTCGGTGGTACCTGATATTAATAGATTACGGTTGGTGAAATGAAGGAAATATTGCTGAAATACTCGATTCGTTTCCATGTTCTTCACGAAATTCATAGTTACAGGTAAAACAATTCAGAAAATTGCGTTGCCAATAATTAATGATATTTATTCAGTTGATTGGAATTGAAAAACCATAAATAGAAGAAGATACAAGACTGCGATAAGAATGTGACAAGAAGGGACTGCGCCTAAACGCTGGCAAGACTAAGGTTCTGGTATTCTAAAGAGATGAACAAGTGACCGAGTGTGCTATATCGTTAAATGGGCAAATTATAGAGAAAGTGAATGAATTTGTATATCTAGGAAGCATGTTCACACGAGATGGAAAGTATGAAAAGGATATTGAAAGAAGGATAACTGCCGGAAATAAGGTGAATGGAGCCATGTCGGCGTTTTTATTTATTTTTTATTTTTTATTTATTAATATATAATAATATATTCTCACGCCTTCCCACAAGGGTCCCCGAAGGGGTAGGCAGAGGTGTATAGGTAATACCCACACACCCACTTTCCGCCAGAGGTATATTAGGTGCCAACGTGACAGATGGCGAGTCCATCGCCGTTACTCAAGCACGACTATACATACGCCTTTGAATTTCTTCTCAGACGTTTGCAGGTTTTCTCTCGATGTGTTCCTTCACCGTAAAACTCGTGGTGTGACTAATCACTGTACTTAAGTTTAGAAAAACTCATTGGTACAGTCGGGATTCGAACTTGCGACCTTTGCGTCGCAGGCAACTGCTCGAACCACTCGGCCACCACGGCTTTATTTATTAAGGCTTATTATTTTTATATTATTTTAATTTATTAATTATTTTATTTATTAGGCGTTGATGGGCAGTAAAAGTCTGAGCAAGAATGCTAAATTTGCCGTCCACAACTCGATATTGGTACTTACCTTATTGTATGGCAGCGAATCCTGAGTATGTCAGAGGAAGTATGAAAATAGCTTGAATGCAGTTGAGATGCGATCTCTTCGAAAAATGTGCGGAGTAACGATCTTAGATTGAATCGAAATGAAGAGATTCGCAAATCAACTGGCGTAAATGAGGGCGTGATTGTAAAGATGAAGAAAGGCATGTTACGTTGGTTTGGACATATAGAAAGGATGACTGAAGAAAGATTGACGAAACAGATATTGCTATGTAGCAAAAGAGTGTGCAAGATGAGGCAGAGGAAGGCCACGTTCCAACTACTTGGTACATCAAATCGATCGGACGCTAAAGGACGGGAACGTTAAGAGTACTCGAAACCGACGAGCATGTATGAAGAGACTGATGAATGTAGACGAAGCGAAAGAGGTATGTAAGTCTAGAGAGAACTGGTGCTCTATACTCTCTGCCTACCCCGTTGGGGACTCGGCGTGATGATATGTATGTATGTATGTATGTATACAAGACTGCTACTGACGGGAAAAAACATTGTCAAGTTTAGGTGAACAGTATGTTGTTTTTTTTTATAAATTACGTACAAAACCATATTTATATATGTTTTTTATGTGTTTATTTAATACAAAATGGAAGCACATAATAATATTTTGGCCGACGATGTTTGTTTGAAGTTCTCGCCATGTGATCACCTAAATATATATTAAGTGTGTGTTACCTAATACCTTTGGAGACCATTTTCCGTGTCGGCTGATGTGTGTCTTTAACTTATTTTCTTTCTGCCTTTCAGATTTACCGTCTGTCGTGTTTAATAATTTTCTCCATAATCTTTTACAGGTGTTAAAACTTCTGCTATATAGCATTAAATCATGAAATAGGTAATACATACATAAATTAAAATATTACATATGTATATTTATCACTTAAAGTATTATTATTCCGTACCGTAGTCTGTACCGAGTATCTCCTATATTCACTATTCCCCGTGTTGGCGTAGTATAATTCTGTATCAAATATTAGTTAACAATTTATGCAATTGTGTGTTAGAAACATGTATCTGAATATTATAGATATTTTCTTAGTTCTGATAGTTGATCAATGTATCCATTGCACCGACTAGCGGTAGTGATTATTGTATTTCCGATCAAGTAGCTTTATTATTACCCAGTATAACAGTCCCTACATATGATACACTATTCGATAGCATAAAGATATCTAATGTTTTACCAATATGTATTATATTCACAGTGTACAATTAGAAACATAAAATCGCATGTTAGTTATAAGATGTCACGCCATATGTATGTAATCACGGTGTACACATCGAGATAATACCTATTCATTATATGTATCTATTATAAGACAACCACTGTTATAAGCATTACTTCCACGTTAGATTCACGGAGAAAAATATTTTTCCCAGGGTTACGCAAGCGGTAATTGTGGTGGAGCACCTTAGTTGCCATCTTCCGAAGTTTGGTAAGTGAGGCACTCCATTTATACACAGTCTGCCCGACGTGATTCCGGAGAGAAATATTTTGTCGATTGTACCGCTCATGTCCCTGTTAACACAGCTTATTGACGCGGAATCCAACTGCGGAACATTACGCATAAATAGATCTTTCCCGGACCCACCGGGACACTCGCACTGTAGTCTAGCGCTTGTCACGCCTGCCCGATTGTCTCGGGAAACGCAATCGCATGACGATAGTTTTAACAGAGGCGGTATACCTTTTCTGTCGAAATTATAGCTATTCATGCGCTATTGTGGACCTCTTGGACAATCAGACAACAGCTTGTAATAATGAGTAGAGCGGCTAACGGTCGATGTCACGCTATGCATGGTTATGATAAGAGCACGACTATTTTCACACAATTGTTGTTCAATTTATGTATTATTGTGGTTGTATATTAGTGTTTATTGCACACTTTTTATTATTTATCACATTTAGAGAATAGTTTTCACCGTAAATGTTTGTAGAGGACTGTCATAATAGTATCTTGTTGTGTTACTTTCTAGCTGTTACGACGGTATGGTGTAAGAAAATATGGCCTTTTTAAAAGTGATCGTCTAATGTCGAAGACTGAGTGCAATTAAATTCCAAGGGATTCATGTTTTAGGTATCAATTTGTTCAAATGCGACAAGGATATTCCCAAAGAATTATTTTTGTTGAAGCCGCAACAGACAGTTCGAAGCTGTTCATTACGTACCCAGTACGGAGTATGTATTTAAATCCGAAGTAAAGGGTAGTAGAGTCGAATCGTATTTATATGCGGGGCCGTGGCGTGCGAGGCGCATACGGCGGCCCGGACGACACTCGCCCCTAATCGGATTATACTCGTATGTAACAAAATGTTACGCAGCCACTCGCCGCGACGTCTACGATAAATTTATGCAGTCTACATTGCATTTGGTTTATGGTCTCTGCAATGAGTGATTCATCTATTTCATAAAGCAATAATTGTGGCCAATACCAATTGGGCCCGCTTGTAATTGACAAGCTTAGCTCGATAGCTTAATGCTGCCAAATATTGTTCATTATAATATGTACTTCACGTACCAATTAAATGTGTACTTAATTGAAATCACGACTTAGAGCTCAAACTTATTTAGGAATCTGATGATTCTTGAACTTATAATATACCAAATCATTATTTTATGCAATATAAGAAACTCAAGTACTACACAAATAGGAATAGCTTCTATCTACGTAAAAAGTAAAAAAAGCAAACTGACAGAATGTGGGGAGACACAAAGTTACGAGTTCTCTTGTAATCCGATTACGTGACAAAATGTCTCCGTCACCGTCGCTCAGATAGACGACCTTCCTAATCCCACAAATTGCTATTTAATTATAGTATTTATAAAAGTATTTAAACTCGTATTAAATTACCGGAATCCCTTTTATTTTAATCGTCTCCTGTTAATTTTTAACATGTTACATTAACTTTTTGTTTCGCGTGGTAGAGTTTGCTCAACGCTTATGGCGAATACTTGAGTGAATAGGTACTTTGTAGAAGCTCGTTTAAATATATACGTACTTACTTAGCTATGCTTTTTGTAAAGTAGGTTATGATTAAATCATTTTTCCAAAAGTGTCAATCACTTATTCAAACGGAATGTCCCGAGGTGTTAAGTGAAAGACAGACGAAGCGTTATTCTTTACTTAGCGGCTTAAAGCGAATTGTTACATTTCTACGAACCATCTTTCGAAGGTTCTACTTTAGATTCCAGCTTTTCCCCGATTTATGTAAGTAAGATTCTGCTATTCCGAGGATCTGGTTTAAATTATCGATCTGCCCGCAGCCATGCATTGCAGTAAATTTTGTGGGGATTCAATTCCAGATTTGTTATTCGGGTCTATTCAATTCACTAACAGTATTCTTACGTAAACATTTCCCTTATCGCTTATGGATTCAGAATTAGATCTACTCAAAGTTTTTGACATATACTTAATAATCAATAATAAATACCTGGGACAATTCCACACAAATTGACCTAGTCCCAAATTAAGCAAAGCTTGTGTTATGGTAACTAGACAACGATATATTTACTTATATATATAGATATATACTTAAATACATAGGACATCCAAGACTAAGGTACAAATATTCGTGTTCATCACACAAATATCTGCCCTCAGCGGGATTCGAACCCGCGACCTCAAGTTTCGCAGTCAGGAGCTCTAACCACTAGACCAGACGGTCGTCGACTTATTTAGCATATGAGGTTCATCAGCCTAGATTATTCTAGTAAGTTATTTACCAATACTTATGTCCCACACACCTTCCCATAAGGGTCCCCGAAAGGGAAAGCAGAGGTATATAGGTAATACCCACGTACCCACTTCCCGCCAGAGATATATTTTAGGTGCCAGCGTGACAGATGGAGATTTCATCGCCGTAACTCAAGCATACATACGCCCTCGAATTTCTTCTTAAACGTATATACGTTTTCTCACGATGTTTTCCTTCACCGTAAAGCTCGTGGTGTGACAAATCACTGTATCAGAAAAACTCATAAGTACAGTCTGGATTTGAACTTGCAGTCTTCGTGTTGTAGAAAACTACTCATCGTATGATAGATAAATATCTATACTTTATACTTATTCAGAAAAACTTATTGGTACATATTAGTTGTAGGTAACTTCAATTTGACCTTGCATAGCTACTTACCATTTTACGCTTTTCCTAGAAACTGCTTCGACGGCTGGTTTTATGTTGAGCATTTGGAATAAGTAAGTTCTTATAACTATGTAAATTTTTATTCCACATCGAGGCTATTGAATAAAGAGACATTATTTCGATTTATCGGTTTTCCTCAATGTCCACTATAACGTTCAATAAAATACACATTAGTATGTAATACAAGTCAAATTGACCGCTATCAAGTTGTCTTTTATGTCGTGAAATCGACGAGGACGGCTATCGTGCGGCCGTCTGGCGTTTACCTAGTTGTACATTTTTGATAAGTCTGCCTAGGACGTTTGTTACAAGTAACTTGAAATGACTTATTGTTATTCTTCAAGTACGTCGTAAGTATTTTGTAAAGCCTTTTGTGACATTCGTCTGATGAGCAAATATTTTTTTGATTCTGGGTATTATAATGTACCGGCCAAAGCTGCTTACCATCAAAAGGGCCGCAGACTTATTTGCCACCTTAGTTGCACAGAAAAAGTTGCTATATATATATATACATCTATCTCAAATATAGTTAATGATACCTATCATAGTATCAGATATAGAACATTATAAAAGCTCTGCTTTGTTTAATGTCGGTGTATACAGGACTATAAATAACTATAATATATGTTAAATTTTGTAAATATGATGTAAAAGTTCTGTGGAACTATAATAATAAAACATAATGTAAATTGCAAGCCCTCCACCCGTGTAAAGATGGATATATAATTGGAAACATATACTATGCCTGGGGAAATGAGGACTCAACCGCTGTAGTAAAAGTGCGAGAACACTTCATTAGCGTTGTGTAGGAAAGTTTTCATGTATGTAAAATGTATTAGCACTTGTGGTAGGCAGAAAGTTTGCACGATATTGTTGACAATCGAGATTCAGGTCTTTCTGGCAAAGTTAGTAATACTTATTTATAATCCAAGGCATATATTTGCGATGAATTTCACACTAGAGATCATCAGTCACGTTTGTACTGCGAACGGTCTCTGATGGTTTCATTAGCAACGTGTATCATTAAATATAGATCAATCTTAGTTAGGTAAGTTATGACTAACAAGTTCATAGGCGTCAGAACCGGAAGCACTCGGTGGGCGGTTCACCTATTTGTCTTTACAACTGAATCGACGTTTGGCGTAAGCGGTAAAAATCAGACTGCACCGGTTAACAAACGCGAAGACGAATGAAAACCGGTAACGCCTAAATTAAACGCGAACGTTCACTTCCGCGACAGGAAAGGAACACTTATCATTTATATTGTAAGTACACTTGTCTGCATACGTCTTTGGTTTAAAGATGATTAAGTACATATCTATTCAATATTTAATGTGGCACATTTGATGTCACCAATATACTTAAATTTTATCCATACTCTAATAAGCCCACCTTTTCTGTTTCAAGTCAAATCTCAACTTTTGTTCCATAATTTTGTTTCCAAAGTTCACGTAAGACTTTTGACTCGAATAGTCAGGCCAACCAAAAGTTGCCCCAGCTTAACTACAACTATATTCAGGTAAATTGACCTCATTTTGTATTTTCTTTTCTGGTATTTTCTTATAATGGCGTTTCTTTACATTTACTGAACGTACGTACGTACGTATTATATGACAAATAATTAAGAAATTACAAATCCAGACATAGATGAACAGAGTTCATTGAAAGATCAAGGAGGTTCCTTCTATAGAGAATTTTAAATCATATTGAATAAAATATAGACGTAGCGAAAAGCGTCTTTCACGTACATTTACTTCATATTTGTTTTTATCATGATAGGTAATAATAATAATTTTGACATGGATATGCCTATAATTCCATACTTTAGTGTAATTGTAATTGGGTCTTGAGTCATTATAATAAGCACTTTGTCATTGAGCAAAGTCGTGGCGGCCGAGTGGTTCGAGTAGTCGCCTGCAACGCAATCGTATGTTTGAATCCCGACTGTACCAATAAGTTTTTTCTGAGAGTATAGAGATTATCATACCATGATCTTGACGGTAAAGGCACTTAAGATATACTTAACGTATTCTGGCAGTCACATTTAGCCTATATTGGCTATGAATACTAACGAAGCAATGATTCACAATCTGAATAATCCATAACAGATATTAGCTTTATGGTCTGAAAAAGAAGAGTCAGAGAATGACTATATTTCACCAACGGCTTGGAATGCCAAGAGTACTCGACACCAGCGAGAATGTAAGGAGAGACTGATGAATGTGGATGACCCGAAATATTTTGCAAGTCTAAAAAGACCCGGCGCTTTATTCTCTGGCGTGAGGGAAGCGGCGTATGTATGACTTATCTGACTTTAAAAAACTAATTTTACAAGATTATTATAAAATTCTGAACCAAGATTATTGTAGAGTTGACACTTTTTTATTTATAAAAGAAGGTTATTTTGTAGCAGCTTAAAGAAAAAAAGAGATAATTAACTTTTAAATATTAATAACTTAGTCAAGAGCCAGCGACTTCAGTGAATTTTGCGGGGAAATTTAATTTATAATGTTGTATTAAGTAAACCGATTGTAGACATACCCCGAATGTGTGACTGAAGACCACGTTCCAAATCCCTAGATGAAATCGATCGTACACCTGAATGTTTGATCGATACTAAAGAGACTAATAAATCTGGATCAGGCGACAGAGGTCTGTGAGTTTAGAGAGAACCCCGGGATTTAGTACACCGTGAAGTACTCAGTTTGATGACACACCCACTTGAGAAAGCGCGATGGACTCGCTATGTGTCACGTGGGCACCTATAAATATATCTCTATAACAAGTGGGTATGTATATATAGTTTTTTTCTACCACAAAAGTGACAAAGTTTAGATTCACATTCACTTATTTTTCTAATAAATTGTCTCACTTTAGTTTAAGCAGTTAACAAGTATCTACTAACATGCATGCTGTGTTCGTCTTAAACTGTTACACATTAAGATTAAGAACCATATTGTTAAAAAATTACAACAATTTGAAACTTATGTAGTAACAACTGATGAACCAAATAAATAAATAAAATAAAATAAATAAAAAAATAAAGCATTCGATCATTCGATCTTATTTCTTCTCCTAGCAGGTTAGGCATTCAATATGTGACTTTCAATTGGTGTTCCCTGTGTCCCTTACGTTGAATAAAATATTTGGATTTTGATTTTGATCCGCCTGATGTTAGGCCGTTACCGCCGCCTATGGAGGCTTGCAACACAGAGAAAACCTCTAATCCGTTAAACCGCTAATTCGACAGCCGGAGCGTTTGCAGAAGGAAAGTCCTTTGAAACTGCGCAGTAGGAGACCTTTTTGGTTCCAAAATCTAGTGATTAATTTCCCGTCGATGTCGAGAGGTGCGGTGATGAAGAGAACCGGGCATCATGTTGAACAATCAACATTAAACAAAACTAAGCAGCAACTAACAATGAGAACGGTGTTTTGGGAACAACTAGGCATTCTTCATTCTGATAAAAGCGAAATGTTTTCTTTTCCAGTTTTTAAGATAACAATTTTATGTTTATTTTAGACGACGCAATCTGAGCGGGTAAAAAAATCAGGATGTCACCGCGATAAGTTACATGCTTATCAGACAAGACGAGCCAGGAGTATTTTTACTAACGTGGGATAATCTGCTTCGAGTATTACGCTCACATCTAGAGTCAATATATTATTATAGCGAATAAACTCGATAATCGGTATGTGTAAACGTAGTATGTTGTACATTAGCTTCCGTGGTATATGCACACTTTGTCTATAAAAGCCGTGGTGGCCGAGTGGTTCGAGTAACATGTGACACAAAGTTCGAATCCCGACTGTACCTATGAGTTTTCTGAATTTAAGTACAGTGATTAGTCATACGTACAGTGCTGGCGTAACGGCGATGGACTAGCCATCTGTCAAGTTGGCAGCTTAATTATATCTTTGGCGGAAAGTGGGTGTGATAGCTATGCCTACCTCTTCGGGAACCCTTGTGGGAAGAAAAGCAAAGATGAGGATAGATTCGAACCCGCAAGAAGAGATTAGCAATGGTACCGGTGTGAATGAAAAGAAGTTATGTTGCGTTGGTAATAATGCTACCGACGTAACATGACTTTGTTCATTTCATGAATAAAGGTCTAACAACGACTATGTGGCTGGAAACCGATAGAACAATCAACGATGGGAACGACATGATTATCCGAATTCGAGCATGTATGACTAGACTGATGAACATGGATGAAGCGAATGTGTAAATCTAGAGAGGTTTAAAGAAGTTATAAAGAAACCAGCGTGATGTCCGTAATTAAATACATACGCGATATTATTGTCACAATCATTTTGCTAATAAAAAGTTTCATTTTACTTATCGTAGTTTTATAATCGTCTTGTTTCGGACTTGTTTTCTTACATTCTTCCTTATTCTTGTATGCTGTAGGTCTCTTTTATATCATCTTTATTTTAATGTACGGCTTCGTTTATAGACGCCTTCATCCCATTTTTATTGGTACTAGAATGCTTAGTAGTATTACGAAGTAATCTTCATTTGTATCTTCTACATAATGCGTGTTCCATTTCGGGTTTTGTTAGCTCTCGAACATAATGCAAGTGAATATCAACTCTGAATATTCCATACTGAAGCTTCAAAATTGCTTGGACTGAAACATAAGCACGTATGGGACGTGTCAGTTCGTGGCGTGAAGAGTAGGTGCTCAACTGCGTAACGTCAAAATCGGGTTTCAGCAGGACATGCCCCAAAATTTGCATATCGCACTATTCGCTGCCGGATTCCTGTATAAAATATTCAAACATAATCTAGACTACTACATTTTAACTTGGGCGAAGTACGAGCCGCACACTCAAAAAAACAAGTCATTTAATTCCATCAATGCAGTGAATATTCATGTATATGTTTGGTGTGCGTACTATTTTAAAGAATTCTTGGCCAACTCATAGAATAATAGTTGTGTTATTTTAATGGCACGACTCTTAGGAATCGGAAAATCTAACAAAACAAAGTGAATCTAGGAGGTCACTACAGCTGGCATGTATTTATACAAATGTAGATGGGCGCATGAATAAATTGGATGCAATATCAATGCCAGATAACGACAGTAATTGCACTATAAAGACGCGGAACGATGTCACAACGCCTAGAAACGCAATTATGTTCACAAGCGTGCTCTCACGCACACATGGCTATTCGTAATCGCTACTGCGTTTATAAATGTATGCACTATACATCTCCTAGACTATTAAAATACTGTGCAGAAATTTCCAAAACGTATAAGCACACATTCTGTTTCTAAATATGTGCGGATAGTCGATCAATCCTTTTACATAACCGATCGCGACAATACCTATCTGTTACCAGAAAAGGGTTAAGAGTTGACGTTTTTATCGTCGCATTATGATTGAAAGACTTGCTCATATCAAACAGTAATCTATTAGTGTCACAGTTAAATAGATTGATGTATTTAAGAAAGGTAAATTTATATATAACGCGATATCGGAATAATAATCACCAAAGGAAGGATAGTACAATAGCAACTCTTGATGCCAAATGTATGGTAATATGGCACGGTTTCCGAAGCGATCTTAGAGAACAGAAATCGAGATCATAAACTGTCTTCGCTTCTTAACGTTATAACTCAAAAATTTGGCTGTGGAGACCAAAGCGCGCACAAATGTAAGTGCCTTGAGTAATATGGTCTACAATGTTCGTAGGATTTAGGATATTTCCGAAGATGCACGAATGTATACGGCTGGAGTTCGCACTCCACAGACATGCAGGTTGCTTTGCAAATACCGCCTTAGTTCCTACTACCATAATGTATGGCAAACCTTCCATATGAAATTCTCTATTGAGTCTGTGAAGGTAAGGAATTTTCTTCGGTGTCATTGAATATTTTTATGATATAATAGGTCTGCTCTGTAATGCCATCCGGAGATTTAAATTCATATTCGTTGTTAATGTACCATACTGTGGTCTACTTATTACACATTTTGTCCGAGCAAGATCTCTCATCAAAATAATTGCCCATAGTTGATACCTTGTTCACAATAATGACCTTTATTCTTTTGCCGTAAATTCGATTTCTGCTCGTATCGTTTCGAATTTGAGAGATTTTTAGGGATAATGTAGAAATACTATTATTATCTCTCCGATCCTTTGTTTCTATACAAGCCACCCGTATAGATGTGCCTCCTCTATAGGACATCACACTTTCTTTTCTCGTGCTAATTTGCTGTATTGTCTTCAATTTGGGGTCATTAAACCGTCTCTCATAACTCCTTCGGTTGAGTTGAGTTTTCTTGAAGACGTATCATTGCTCTGGGCAGTCATTTTGCATCATTCAACTGCAATCTCGAGCCCCTTTCATCAAAGTCACCTCTGTTCTGCCACGTAGCTCTTTACACGTATATTATTAGCTTCACACCTATTGATCCCACTTTTTGTTATAAAATTCAACACCAAAGCTATTTCAAACCAAGAATCTTTGTTACGAATGGCAGATTCACGCTAGTTGGCACTGACAAGTTCCTCGGTTCATGATTATAACTCAAGACTTTGTTTGAGAAATTGAACGTTGTGATGACACTTGTCATAACAGTATTAAGTCCGCTTAAGTGACTTCACTGTGTCTTGTAATGACAAAGCAATAATTTTTACGCACTCCAAATGGAAGGATTTGGCGTAAAGATATTATTCATTAATCAACACCCTTATTTTTCAAATGGACATTGGTTTTTTTTAATTAGTTATCCTTCTACGAATCCGGATACTCATATCCAAACATTCGTTTTCCGCCAGAGATATATTTTAGGTGCCAACGTGACAGATGGCGAGTCCATCGCCGTTACTTTAGCAAGACTAAGTACGCCTTTGAATTTCTTCATGATATATTGATAGCAGATAATATGAATGTAAATATATGAAAAATCATAATTTTTCATATATTTACTAACGATATTCAAGTAGAATATTATTGTATGAAGATTTGCAGTTTCACTAATGAACATAAAGTGATGATATCTGGCGATATATATAATATAACATATATATGTAGTGTTAAAATATTCAATATATCGGGTGCCGAACAGTTGAAAAGACAACGTAGAGTTTATTTTGTCCTCGTGAAAGCTGAAGCTGAAATTCGAAATAGAGCACATTGAAATTTTGCAACTGTCTGTCGAGGCGCATTACCGACTCTGCTACCGTATTTATAAATATTCGGCCGACGTTTTGAGCTGTCCGCTGAGTTATAGGTCAGGATATTTAGAGAATGGTTATTTAAAAAAAGATCACAATTTTGATTAATGCGTTTTGTATCGCTTGACGTATTCGACCGCCAGAGCGACAGATATATAGCGCGTCCGCCGATGTAATTGCGTTGATTACAAGCAAATGCCGCAGCATCAAGCCAATTCCAACAGAATTATTGTCTATAAACGGATCACTGAAGTTCGTTAGCCATAATTAATTACCAACACTTTATTCGATCGTAGAATGTTCTATTTTGTATACAAAATAAGAGAATGGCTAAAGAGAGAAAATACTAAGAGCCGACATATGCGTGTATAAAATGTCATTAAAATCAAATTTTGGCATTGTTCCAAGCCTCAGAAATATTGTTTGCCGTCTTCGTAGTAAAGAAAAGAACGAAAAGTCTTAACATCTCGAGTGCTTATCTTCTTTTATAAATATTCTTATATCTCAATGCAGGGGAATTATTAGATTGCTTCCTCAAGTGTATTTAAATGTGGATGAATATAGATTTCTTTGAATCGAATCCCAGCTACTATAAACAAAAGTACAAATATAGATAAACATGTCAGCATGTCTTGTAATAGTGATCCATAATCGTAATGTGGTTTTGGGAATAGCAAAACTTTTACTAAATCATTTTGCATAAAAAATATAAGTGGATAAGTGTTCTTACAAACTTTATGAAAGGTACCACTAGTTTCCCTCTTGAAGCACTTAACACTTTGACAGTTGACCCTCTGTCTCATTGGGTCGTATCATGTCGTACTGTTGGCGTCATAATTTATATAGTTACTAAAAAAAAATGTGTTTCTTTTGATTAATAATGATCCGTGGTGGTCGAGTGGTTCGAGTAGTTGCCTGCGACACAAAGATTGCAAGTTCGAATCCTGACTGTTCTAATGAGTATTTCTGAACTTAAGTACAGTGATTAGTCACACTACGAGCCTGCATACGTTTGAGAAGAGATTCAACAGCGTATGTATAGTCGTGCTTGAGTAACGGCGATGGACTCGCCATCTATCACGTTGGCACCTGATATACCTACCTCTGGCGGAAATTGGGTGTGTGGGTATTACCTATACACCTCTGCCTACCCCTTCGGGGACGCTAGCGGGAAGGCGTGAGGATATACTTCTATGTGCAACGCTTGAAACTACGGGTTCGATCCCCGGTATTTATTTAAGGTCAAATTCTAATAATATACATACATACATATCATCACGCCAAGTCCCTAACGGGGTAGACAGAGAGTATAATAGAGCGCCAGTTCTCTCTAGACTTACATACCTCTTTCGCTTCGTCCACATTCATCAATCTCTTCATACATGCTCGTCGGTTTCGAGTACTCTTGACGCTCCCGTCCTTGAGCGTCCGATCGATTTGATCCAGGTAGTTGGAACGTGGTCTTCCTCTGCCTTTTCTTGCACACACTTTTGCTTTGTAAATCTGTTTCGTCAATATTTCTTCACTCATCCTTTCTATATGTCCAAACCAACGTAACATGCCTTTCTTCATCTTTACAATCACGCCCTCATTCACGCCAGTTGATTTGCGAATCACTTAATTGCGGTTTCGATCTAAGATCGTAACTCGCATCTCAACTGCATTCAAGCTATTTTCATACTTCCTCTGACATACCCAGGATTCGCTGCCATACAATAATAATAATAATAATAAATCCCTGGGACAAGTCCACACAAATAGTCCCAAATTAAGCAAAGCTTGTGTTAGGGTAACTAGTCAACGATATATTTACTTATATAGATAGATATATACTTAAATACATAGGACATCCAAGACTAAGGTACAAATATTCGTGTTCAACACACAAATATCTGCCCTCAGCGGGATTCGAACCCGCGACCTCAAGTTTCGCAGTAAGGAGCTTTAACCACTAGACCAGACGGCGCCGTACCAATAACGTAGGCACCAATATCGTATTGTAGACAGCAGCTCGAGCATTCTTGCTGAGACTTATTAATATAGGCAGGTATATTAATAATAATACTCTAATAATATTGGTATATTAATGGCTTACGAGTGTCCATAGTACAAGTTGTTTAGCTTGAGACTAGTTCCAATTGGGTAAATTTAACCCAATATTTATAGCCTAGAGTTTTTGTGTCACGCCGCAATATTTTAATAACAGTATTTTATAATAAAGGATATTCGAACATTGAACGAAATTAATTTAGATTTTGTGATGAAAGAATTATGAATTAAAACAGTCTCAAAAATTCAACTGATTTATATCCAATCATTAAAATTAAAGCGACTAAATGTTTCAAGACTTTATAACAACTTTGAAGCCGAGTAGTTATTTATTAATTTTTTAATTGACTGTCTATTGAATCGATGGGGCATTTAGTGGAATCCCAATGTTACTGGCACATGGTGTAATAGCCCACGGCGACCGTCCCAAAATAAAAACAACGCCAATTGATTGATGTCAAGTCTCTCACACACGCTTGCTTTTGACGTCTCACTGTCAAGAAAAGGAGTGCCATGCGTCGAGTTCGTGGTTGCTTTATGTTTTTTCTATCGAAACGTAGCACGGGACTCAGTCACATGAGCTAATGATGTTCGGACGTATAGTCGGGGCAGACCATTCGTAGTTACACATTTATTAGATGACACCGCACTAAGCCGAGTTCGTCGAACGTAGGCCGCTTGGGGCAAAAATAGGAAAACGATTTTATTTAATTTCTGAAAACGTAACTACTATATCGAGTCGGGGTATTCCCTCCCACATGTATAGTTAAAAATGTTGCCGGGGGCAAGTTTCATTCGATATTTTCACGCAGATGATTGAGTTAGACGGCTTCGCAGGAGGCCAGGACGCAATCTCCGGTGGCGCGACGGATGCCACCCCGTCTACGCGCCCCTTGTCGCCGCTGCACTGTCACTACTACCCGCCTCCCGACACCTGTAATTAATGAACGTGGCATCATTATGATTTGAAAGGGTTAATGGAAAATTAAGGGATTTTTAGGGTAGTTAGTATATACGTATGTAGTTAGCAAATGATAGGTAAATCCTCGTAAGTTCATAGGCGGATATTTTATGTTTGAAATTATGACGAATTGAAATGATCGTGAATGAACCAGAATGTACTTTTAGTTTAGTTCCATAAAACCAAAGATATACCTAGCGTAATGTATAAACAGTGCTTTATTCAAATAAACTTTTCATATTTGTAGCTTTATAACTAGGTTTAAATATTTTATGTGCGGCTTAAATATTTTAGATCGAATCTACAATGAAGTGATGAGAAAGAACTGATGTAAAACATTGTTAAGGAGAAGGAAGACACGTTAAGTTAGTTTGTATATAAAGAACGGATGGCTGATGAAATATTGATAAATTATACCATGGAAATGAGTCTACAGGAAATTTCGGAGAAAGATCTTTCTAACTTCTTACTACTCTATATGGAGAGGTTGTTGATGTGATCTTTCAATAGACCCCTTCATCTATGTAGGTACCTATCAAAATCAAAATAAAATCAAAATCAAAATCTTTTTATTTCACATAGGCCCAGATGGGCACTTATAAAACGTCGAAAAAGAAGCACGGTTCGGGTTGGTCGCTTCCATGGAGAAGAACCGGCAAGAAACTCCATGGTTACTCTTTTCAAATCATTAGGCATATACAATATTTTTTTCGTTACAGCAATAGTACCCAAGTATGGGGGAACAACGTAGGTCCGACAATAGGTCGTTGCTTACTATACAAAGCATACATAAAACAAGATAATTATAACAATGTTAGCGTATCGTAATGTAGATTGGATTGTCCCTCTATTCTTCCTGCCTATCCTGTGAGGCTTATAATTACGTAAGTTTATATTAGTTTCATAATTATATATGTATACCTATATAGTGTATACATACATACATACATATAATCACGCCTCTTTCCCGTAGGGGTAGGCAGAGACCACTTCTTTCCACTTGCTACGATTCTTACATACTTCTTTCGCTTCGTCCACTTTCATTATTCTCTTCATACATGCTCTTCGGCTTAGGGTACTCTTGACCTGACCTTTTTTCAAGACGTCCCTAATTTGGTCTAGAAACGTCCGTCTAGGTCTACCCCTTCCAACACTTTCATTCACACTCGCCTTATACACTTTTTTCGTCAATCGTTCTTCATTCATTCTCTCGACATGGCCAAACCATCTCAGTATACCTTTCTAAATTTTTGTCACTACATCTTCTTTCAGACCACAACGTTTCCTTATCTCACTATTTCTTATCCTGTCACTCAGTTTAACTCCTATCATACTTCTTAACGCTCTCATCTCAACTGCATTTATTCGGCTTTCATGCTTCTTCTGCCATACCCAACTTTCACTTCCGTACATGAGTGTCGGAACTAACACCCCCCCATGCACAGCCAAACGAGCCTTGAAAAACACATTCTGACTGCCCATGAAGGAGTGCAAAGCAAAGCAAATATAGTGTATAGGTGTTATATATATATTAATCAGAGGATTTAGTTTAGGAGATTTTCTGTTTTCTAGTGATGAAGGTCATAATAAGTGTATGATGTGAATATATAGGTGAGATGTAACATAAGTAACTTTTAAAACACGTGACGGAAATTTGAGGAATATTTTCTGATCAGAGTTACGTATCTAGTTTCCGCAGACGCGCGCGATAAACAAGTTATTGGCGTTAGTGGGGGTCTAGAGGAGGTGGGGCACGTTGGGCCACGAGGGGTAGCTCTCCCGTGTAATTAATAAACGAAGCGAAGGGGAATTGGAATAGATTTAATGTTATAAAAATATTTAAAGATCCAGCAAGCAATTGTCGTGCGATGGTATTAGCTGAAGTCGCCGGTCTAGACTTAGTCTTAATGTGGTTTGACAGGTCCGTTGCGGTTTGTTGCCAACAAGGTACATGTGAATAAATGTACTACTTTGTAATTCAAAACTAGTTTGTTAGACTTTTCATTGGCTCAATTAGGTCCCGATAGGTCTAAATACGCCCAATCTGGATGTAACGCGCGCAGGTGTGGGCTCCGGTATACATGTTCATATTATTATTGTTAAGGATGTGTCAAATGTCTCTCAAACCGACTCGTTGCGGCTGCAATAGAATGCTGTAGCGCGTCAAAAGCGACTAGACCTGTTTGCTGTCATCTTCAGTTTTTCCACATTACATTGTATTCTATTGTCATCTGAATAAAGACGTTATTCGGTTGCAATGCCTTCCAGATAGCGTTCGTCAAGCAACAGTTCACTGGTTTTGTCCGCAGCTTCTAATAGAAGGTATACCTAGATGTTGGTTGAACTGTTTGATTGGAGACGCACGACTCATGCGCTTTACGATTGAACGTTGACACCTCGCGACCGACTAAACAAACTCACTGTACATAAAATAACCTCAAATAAGGTATCTTATATTTTTAACAAATATTTTAAACGCCTACATAGTGTTAAGTATGTCAGCACGGATTCACATAAACAGTGTGGAGGTATTGATTCTCCATGATATATCAGTTAGAACCAGCCGAGGTCAATAAACTCAGTTAACTGATAGACTTCACATACATAGGTATAAGATACAAAAGTAAAGTTTGAGGGATTAACAGTTTTCAAGCGTGTGAACCGTGATTGCGATAACACTTTTTCCACGGAATATATTTATTACTAATAAAAAATGCGTATCAAATTGAATGTCGAATGATAAGATGTAAAACATGATTTCCCAACAACCCTTATCCCTAAGTACATACACGACATAATATATATATATATATATAAACTCTATAGGTAAAATGAATGCAAACATGTGGAGGTAGCCTGTGGAAGTGGGATTTATTCGGACTTGCAATGATTCTTATGTAACCGACCGATCAACCTGTCACCTCACGAGTGTGCAGTATGTCTAATGGTAGCAGATATGCCGAATCAAGGCATACTTTGTAGTTGCTACCATTTGGCAGTAAAATTACTAGTACTTATATGGTTCGATATAAGAACTAAGGCACTAAGAATACGCCATGAAATATTTGAAATAAAATAACGTATTGCCGGAGTATAATGTTCACTTTATCGAACTTCACTATGGCGTGTTATTGTATTATATGTTATTATTTATACCTTAATATTCATCCGTTCATGAAACATTCGTGGAGTATGATTGTTACAACACGGTCCTATGTAGATAATAACAATTTTATAATCAAAATCTGTTGGATTAAACAACGACTATACAGTAATATAGACTATATTTGTAGGTAATAAGATATAATTTGGCCTGATTGTGTCACAATAAGATAGATTCAAGATTGCTACGAAACATTCGATGTATTTACGACGTATAAATGTGACGGACAAAAATATAAAAATAACATGTGACAGAGGTGGAGAGCAAACCGTTTGGACTAGTTATAATGGTACACAACGATAAGAACATAAATAAAGGAGTTTCAACGATTAATGTTGCGAAGGATTGTGGAAGAAATAAAAAGATAAATGAGTAAGATGATAGACGATATGGCTAGGCAGGAAGTCAGTCTTCAGATGGCGAACAAATGTTCCTGAGAAAATTATGCGATCAGATCAGTAGAACGAAAGAAAAAAAACCAAGCGGATCAGTATATCCTTTATAGTCCTAACATAGAATCTTCACAACGTTCTATCATAAGCCTACTCTACGGTAACCGCTTACCATCAGGCGAGCCGAAAGCGTGCTTGTCACCCTTTTGATAACTATAAAGCTTATAATGCTTACTCTAGTACGATGGTGTATTTTTTACTGTTTCGGAAACATGATTAATGATATAAATTTTTGGACCCAAATCAATCAACGTTGCCCCTCGCGTGATGTATTTTTGTGACCCCCACATGTGTTCATGTAATTAGTAAATTAATGAAACGCACGCTTTGGTGAAGGAAATCGAATACTTAATGCCTGCGTGACAGTCGCTACGCTCACCAAAATAGTGCACACACTGGGAGGGGTTTAGCTATTTTATGTGTCGTCATAACATTTAAGTGATAAAATGAAGTCAAGACTACGGGTTCAACTCCGGTGGGCTTTTCCTTTTATTTGGTGAACCTAAGTTACATTGATTAATCATACCACGGGCTTGATGATGAAGGAGCATAATAATGAGAAAAATAGCAAACGTATGCGAACAAATTCAATTAAGTTTGTAAAGTCATGTTTGAGAGACACCGGCACCAAGATATACATTTTTCCAGCAAAAACTGTTGTTGCAAATCTGCTGTTCAGTCGTGGGTTCTACGTGGGTACGGCGTGGTGATAAAATAAAATACATACATACATACATATCATCACGCCAAGTCCCTAACGGGGTAGGCAGAGAGTATAGAGCGCCAGTTCTCTCTAGACTTACATACCTCTTTCGCTTCGTCCACATTCATCAGTCTCTTCATACATGCTCGTCGGTTTCGAGTACTCTTAACGTTCCCGTCCTTGAGAGTCCGATCTATTTGATCCAGGTAGTTGGAACGTGGCCTTCCTCTGCCTCTTCTTGCACACACTTTTGCTTTGTATATCTGTTTCGTCAATCTTTCTTCACTCATCCTTTCTATGTGTCCAAACCAACGTAACATGCCTTTCTTCATCTTTACAATCACGCCCTCATTCACGCCAGTTGATTTGCGAATCTCTTCATTGTGGATTCGATCTAATATCGTTACGCCGCACATTTTTCGAAGAGATCGCATCTCGACTGCATTCAAGCTATTTTCATACTTCCTCTGACATACCCAGGATTCGCTGCCATACAATAAGGTAGGTACCAATATCGCGTTGTGGACAGCAACTCGAGCATTCTTGCTCAGACTTTTACTGCCTATCAACGCCGAAATGGCTCCATTCACCTTATTTCCGGCAGTTATCCTTCTTTCAATATCTTTTTCATACTTTCCATCTCGTGTGAACATGCTTCCAAGATATACAAATTCATTCACTTGCTCTAGAATTTGCCCATTTACCGATATTATAAAAATTATTAAACCGAGGATATAAAATAAAATCCAACCAATATTATAAATGCGAGAGCTTGTCATGATGTATGGTCCGGGGATTTACATATATTTAGGATATATTTTATTCCAGGAAAATAATGCTAACGATATTTTTTTTATTTATTGAATTCCACAAATTACATGCATAAAAATATTTTATGTTCTACCAAACTGTATGACAGTTTGTCGGCAGAAGCTCTCGTGGACGTCCATGTGCAATATAAATTAACATAACTAAAATGACAAGACAGAAACTTATCGTAAAATTAACATTAAATTAACCTAATCATAATAATAATTCTTAATCTACCATGCCAGTGCTGGCAAGGAATTTATGCCAGATATAATGTGTGTGGGTATTTCGTTTTAAATAAAAAAAATGCCTGTATATAAATAACCTATTTAATCTATATTTACGCGGATGTAACCAGGAGGCGCAGGTAGTAGGTACCTACTATAATATATGTAGTAATAACAATGATAAAGTGTCAAAATTCAAAACATGACATTCAAGGTTCTTTTGCTTTTATATTCAGTCAATACACTGATCTAGTGGCTAGTTAAAACGTTAACACACGCAATATCAATGCGAAATCTCAAGTAATATGTCAGTATTGATCGATTGCAGGAAAGGCGCGGTGATCACGTGTCAGCTGTAAAATGATTCAGGCTACAAAAATATACTAAGCAAATTTTCATACCTACTGGCGTCTTTTGATGATGTTGATCCGTCATATATGACGTGAGGCTATATCGTTGTGTTCAGACTCCGTTTTCAGCTCAGTATGTAGATGTTTACTCTACTTAAAGTCTTCTCAACAATCGATCACTGTCATTGGTGTATACCTACGAGAATTATCATAAGGGTGCGTTGACCTGCTTAGTGTTCCGAAGCCAACGCACACAAAAATCTCATTGTGTCAACCAAACGATCTGATAACGCACATACGCAAGACTGGCTTATCTTGTTTACATTATGCGCATTATATTTTCATATTTTCTGTTTTTATATTAGCATATCCGATAACTATGGACATTAGCATTTATATTTAACACATTTTCCTCATATACGTCCTGTACGGATAGCGAATTTAACACAAATTTCCCTCAGTCTAGAAATATTTGCTGAGGTGTGAATTTTTTGTTCTGGTTTTACCTGCAAGATTGTAGTTTTCAGTTCCGGTGCTCAGTACCAATGAGTTTCTCTAAACGGTAGTTGACGGTTGTCAAGTTGATACCTCGTTTTGACATATCCCCAAGTCGCTTGGACCTGGCAAGTCAAGTAAAAGGGTTTGAACGCCTATTTTTCCCCCTTTAGTACAGCTAACAGTGCTCTGAAGAATTATTTGATACAAAATATATTACTCTACATTAAACATCGACATCGGCTTACATATATTAGAACAAACGTTCCGAAAATATTAGTTGCACTGTGCAATTCTGGACCCTTGTGGCATAGTATGAAGATGTCTAATTCTAAAACGCCGTGGAGTTGGCTAGTTTTAAGCTCCTTGTCTTCGTGTTTCCAAGTAAGAATAGCTTGGGAACTCCAGAAAGGATATGAAGAGATTTAAGTAGACTAACACTGTACCAGCTCTACATCTGCTGATGTAAGATCCATAGGCTGGCTGCATGATTCGTTACCATATCGAGGCCAGAATAATTACAAACTTCACAACGAAATTTAAATACTAAGTAAGATAAAACCACAAATGATAAATAGATTGGGAACGAGTTCATCGTAACTGAATTAGATATTCTGGTAGCGAGACAAATTTAGTAGTAAAAACTATCTGGAGCATTCAATATTAGAGGTGATAGGGGATACTTCCGTTTTTTTTTATATATCCTCACGCCTTCCCACAAGGGTTCCCGAAGGGGTAGGCGGTGGAGGTGTATAGGTAATACCCACACACCCACTTTCCGCCAGAGGTATATAAGGTGCCAACGTGACGGATGGCGAGTCCATCGCCGTTACTCAAGCACGACTATACATACGCCTTTGAATTGCTTCTCAGACGTATGCAGATTTCCTCTCGATGTTTTCCTTCATCGAAAGCTCGTGATGTGACTAATCACTGTACTTAAGTTCAGAAAAACTCATTGGTACAGTCGAGATTCGAACTCTTTGTGTCCCAGGCAACTGCTCGAACCACTCGGCCACCACGGCTTCTGTATTTTCTAATTTTGTATTTCGAAGATAAACAATACCACAGTCATCAGAACGCCTGTGTGCAATGTGACAGCTAAGAATCGGTCACACCGACATTTCTAGCACCCATCACTCTCAAACCATCGTCAATCAAGTCCAGAAGAATAACCAGATATCTTAGAATACAAAACTACCGGGGTCCGGTGGACTGGTAACCCATTACGGGTTACCAGTCCACCGGACCCCGGTATTCAGGATATGTATTCAGGATGATGCGTGACCACCAGTGCAGGCCACTAATAGTTATTCCTAAAAAGTTGATGTAGTATTTATTACCATAACCGTGTTGGAGTGGAGTTCCTACTCACACTCATATCGCGGGCAACGTGAATGAATACGTCGTAAATTGTGTTGTATTAGGTATATCATATCCTTAGATTGTAGAATTAATTATAGTGCAATGTTATATATTACAAATAATAAGTTTCTTTAAACCTCTTAACGAATCAATCTGTTAAAACTCCTCTGCAACAATTGAGTCATTACGGAAGTGTTGTATACAGTAGTTGAAAATGGGTGGAGTTGATAAATTTCCAGTAGTACTGCGACGGAGGCTGAGTATAAACAGCGTACACGTTGTTTATACGAGCAACTTCTTAAAGAAACGTGAGCCGGTCGCCGCGCTCTAGATGAGATGCTTGCGTTGAGATATAAGTGCTGTTTATTTTTCTTAGCGTTCTTTTTGAATCTCAGGCTCACGGAGAAAATTATTCGCATTTTGTTTCTTTGTATATAGTTTAAGTGTTCTATGGGGAGAAACGCTGACGTGCCGGTGAAATATTCCCTATTTTCAGACTAAAGTAAAGCTGCAAAATTATTTTACTAAAGTGTTCTCAGCCATAATATTTGTTCCTAAACTAAGGTAACTAAGGTAAAAACTAAGGTAGCTATTAACTTCCTTCTAGTTACTATTTGACAAACTGGTGTCGGCGAGTCACGAATTATTAATCTTGTTCTAAGGTGATTTGTTAATACGTTTCATGTACTTGATTTTATGAATATAATTCAGATTTCATTTAATTTATTGCTACACTCATTATATTTATATTGGCTTTCAAATGACTTTACGGCTAAAAATAATCTATTTTGCGTTTCAAACATCTTCAAAATTCATATTAGTCTGACACGTGTTACGTAACTATCTTATAGTATTCATGCATCGTGACTTTTGCAGTGAATGCAACCTGACGTTATGCTTAGAGAGGCGCCTCGCCTACGGCCTATTGTACAAAAAAAATATGACACATGTGGCCTCTTCCTCCTCTCTCTATTCGAAAACCCTGTGGAAAGGAGTCTTTTATTTTAGTTATTACCTATCTTTACATAAGAAGGGAAGTAGTTAAGAAAAATTTAACAAACATTTTGTATATAATGAGTAAAATTAAGTATATAAATAATTCTAGCCTTAAATTCGAACATTATAAAAGTATATATATATATAAAGCATAAATTTAACGCCAGATTTAGAAGTCCATTAAAGCATATATCAATTCCAGCACGAATTAACAAGTTTTAAAACGGCATGCATTATTCAACTACCGACTGTTATAAAATTCATCCGTGTATTTCCGTCCTTAGCCAGAACAGGGTATAAGCGGAACTGTCACAGGTAGACTGGGTCAACAGTTAGGCTGGTTTTATATATAGGATCAAATGACACGGTGGCTTGATTAATGTTGCAGTAGTCAGGTAAGTTACCGGGTCGGCGACTAAACTTGGAGCGATCGAAGCATGCTATTATTGGATTGTTCTAGATGAACGCTTCTGAAATTCAGCCGCCTTTTCCTGTCCGAATCAAACCACAGTAAACAAAGACAAACAGTACCCCAACATATCTAGTTAACATTCACCATAACGTAAATACAAGCGTCGCACCATTTATTTATTTCGTAAATTAGCACGACCTGAAGGTCATTCAGGCCAATTTGGCAAATATTCGGTTCTAGAAAATTGCAACCAAACTGATGACCTTCTTTCTGCGAATGCCAGATTAGAAGAATTAGAGGGAAGGCTTATACTCTGTATTTGTACGATGTATGGTTAAATACTGACAGAGTATAATACTGTCTGAGGCTGAAACATTCGAGGAAGTAAAACAGATTTAACAGTAGTACTGTGGGTACTTACTGCTTTCATCTGTGTATTTGTGGTAATATAATGTTATCAGTGCCGTCCCTATTTGAAAGCCTCGGTCAGTGATGCCTATTGTTGGTGTCCCTATGAGCACACTGTTTTGCTCATGTAGCAGAGGATCCGGCAAAAGTAACTAAACCAAGAGTAAAGCCCAATTATATCGATACAAATATGGATGTCATGATACCTGTTTTGGTTAGCTCTGGTGATACAGTCTTTCGGCTTATTACTGGACAATTTAAGCAAGTTTAAATTACCATTCTTCTTGCACCGTACTTTAGTATGTTTAATTTTTTTTTTCTTAATTTTCGTCATGTTTGTTTTGTTACTTAAGTGTAATATTTTAATAAATATTGTGATTGTGTTTTGTTCATATAAATATGGCGCCTGCTGTAATTTTATTGCTGTAATGCTATTATTATCTGATTATATAATGTACTGTATACTATGTGTAATGTAATTTTATCAGTAGCTGATCAACAAACTTATATAGTGTACCCAAATAAAGTCTTTGCCTTCTTCCAGATCATTTAGGACTCCATGAGTGTAAGAATTTCTGTAGATTTGCACTAATACATTTTATTATTGTTTCAGGTAGAATTATGCAATAAATTGTACGAGAAGTTATTTGAATCTGTGCTTCGCCGTATACTTGGAAGAAATGTAAGTGTATCGGAGTTAGAATTTATTAGATTACTTGGTTATATACACATACACTTACTTTTCAGAATGAAAGACAATAATGTTGTGTAACTCATAAAAGCTAGAATTAGTAAAGAAATTGGTCGAAATCTAGGTTCAGTAACGCGTGTCCGCTATCTTTGGAGGAACCCTAAGGCAGTAACAACGTAGGCTTTTAATACGTAAACACATGCATTCCTCACAGAGGGAAGGCAGTAAGAGATTGCTAAGTTCAGTAAGTTCTTTATAGACTGATAGACCTCTTTCTCTGCTAGTCATGAGCTTTGCCATGTAGGAAATGCAACTACTTATTTAGGCCAATGGTGAAAGTTTCTCTGTCGTCACGACAACGGATATTAATATACCTAGGATTTCATAGACTTCTATAGAAGTTTTTGAGCGTATGAATATTTTCTGCTTCGGTGAAAAATTGTGTTACTTCTGCCTACCTGATTAGGACACTAGTGGGAAAGTGTGAATATATTGTTATTATTATTATTATTGTTTTGTGTTCATGCTAGTTATATATATTTTATTTACATAATACTTTAACTGGTCTATAATGTACATATCCATTATTAAATACAGATCAGGAATATTGTTTTTTTCTGTTTTGCAATTCCCCACAAGCCGGGGCAAAGCAATCTCGTCGGGCAAATTGTATTCGGATAGACGTATAAACTAATTTTATTCAATATGATCAAGTCCCGAATAACAATTCTACTAGCCTATAATATATGCATAATTGAGGTATATATAGGATGTTCCCCTGTAGATATATCAGAACCTTATCAATTTATGTAACTGATCAATTTAATTGAAACGAATTATTAGACTAGACTAAATGGGCCTTCCATTTAGTCTAGTCTATTGCGTCATTGGAGGGATTTACTTCATTGTCACTTCACGAACTTTAATACAAATTTCTAACTTTTATCAGATTGAAGGTAAAACCACCACAACCTGAAGATTATTATCATTATCACAATTGTATAGTCAGGTAATATCTTAACCAGTTGCTTAGAAACGATTTGTTGTGAACGTAGTAAGTCAATAAAAATTAAAAATGACAGATGATAGTGTCGTCAAGATTTTAATTAATATAAAATATATTTTTTGTTCATCGCTTCTGTGCACCAAGAATCTTCTGCACTGACTGAAACAAGTCTCGCCAGCCATCGACGCCGCCATTAAACTTAATGCTTTAAACTTTTCCAGCACAAATGTGCATATTAGCCTGAAAATGCCTCTTAGCGTGTGGGTTTAGTGGTGGCGGACATATGAATGGAGTTAATTTGAGTCTTATTGGCCAATCGGCTCATTGAGTCGTGCTGAGGCGGGCAGTTTGGACCGTGCGAGCGGCGTTCGTGCCAGTTGGCGGGGACTCTGCCCGCTAATCAGTTCAGTTTGGTTACACCCTTATCGTGCGGTTTAATTGATGATCCATTCATAATATTATAAACTAGTTGAGTCCCGCAGCTTCACCCGCCGCAATTTACATTAATAATATACATTTAACCTTGTTAAATAATAATATTATAATAATAATAATATTCTTTATTGTACACACACACATACAAACAAATAGGATGACAAAAAGACAGAGAATAACATGTAATAGGCACAATAGGCGGCCTTATCGCAAAAGCGATCTCTTCCAGGCAACCAAGTGAAGAGAGAAAAGAATATATTGTAAATCACGATGGTTAACAACTTAAAAATATATCTCCGGAGAAAAATAGGGTGTGTGGTGGGTACTACACTCCTCTGTCTACCCCTTGGAAGCGGTGAAGATATTATTATATTTTATAAATTTTTTTCGGTTCCGCAGGGTAAAAGCCTGTCTAGATAAGCCTAGAAATCAGGCGAGAATTTGACTATGAAAAGTTTTTTTTAATCTATATTTACATGTATCTGACTTCTTGAGTAGATTTTTCTAAGCTATCGGTAGCAGTTTGATCACGTGATAAAGATAAAGTCACGTGACGAAGACGCGCCAAAAACAATCTACATATACAATAATATGTCAATGAATTGGCATCAAATGGTGCCTATTTAAAGAATAATATAATGGCATTATTTAATATATCAGCACTACAAAACTCCATTCATTATTCGTTTATTGCACACTTGCGGCGCTTGTGTGTTCTCAAAGCAAATACCATCAAAAGTTTCCCTAAGTGTGTGAAAAACCGACATAATAGAGAAAATTCGGACAGCCATTTCATTCTGGTTGTCGGAGAAAAATCCACACTCACAGGCACTACGGGGTGCCACTGAGTGCTGATTAAAAGACTCATTTGTTGGCAACCAGATACAGGAGCCGTAATAAAAAACGAGACACACAACATATTTATTTATTAGAAGTTATATTTTATGTTTACCTATAAATAAAACAATAGGAACAAATCAGCGACGTTAGCATAACAAGACAAACTCCAAGGCACTTGTTAGGTGTAACCCGGCCGATTCAAATACAAGACAGCGTTGAACCGTTAACTTACGACGACTAAACTCGTTGATTGTGACGGGTAAGGCTGTGTGTGCATTCGTTCAGGCGCACTCAAGTCGAAAAACCAGCACGCGTGAACTCAACTGTACCTAAAACAAGGACGACAAACAGAGTACAGTGCGAGGCAAAACTTTAAGGTGCGTAAGCTTGATGAGATAACAAGTATGATAAACTAAAATTCGAGTACAGACACGAGATGGCGCTAGTAGTGCGATAGTCTTAATAAGTACGTTTTATTCAGCTTAGCTTGCATTTTATACATTTGCATGCATACTGTCACTAACAGGGCAAGATATGGATAAAGTCGAACAATTAATATTTTGATGTAATAGGTTTCAAAGTTTACGTATTATACGTAGGCTATATTATATTACGTATTATTATAATATAGCCTAGATAATCTATAAACACTTGGACATACAAATCGGACTTTATCATATTATTGTTGGATTGTTCATATGAAAACTGTAATAAATGACTTAGGGGACAAACTAGAATGCTTAATTGGTATGTGATCTGTAATGGCAACACCAGGGTATGTTTGTTTGATGTGTGACTTTAAATCCAGCCCCAACCTATAGTTATAGTTAGTACTTAACTATAAGCGTTAAAAAACTGACAAGTTGTACACGCCGCCTAATTACCTTTAATAGACGTAGAGTAGTTAATTTACATAATGATGCTAGGACAATTTCTTTAATTATAGTTATTTGGAAGGGTCTTGTAAGAACTTCTATTGAAACTACAACAATAATGGACTTTTGAGCCACAGTAATATACTTGCATTTTTCTGTCTCTAGCCGCCTGGTCTCGTGGCAGTGAACCTGCAAAGGACAAAATACTTAGAATTAGAGGTCTAATTAGGATCTAATGACTAGGGTAAAATATTTATCACTCCTTGCCACAAGGGTTCAACAACCTCTCTATACTAGAGATATTTAGATGCCAACGTGACAGATGGCGAGTATGTCGACGATTCTTAAGCATGACTATACATAGATATTTGAGTTTTTTTTCCACATGTGTATGCAGATTCCCGGAGAAGTTTTGCTACACCGTAAAGCTGTAAGAAAAAACTCTTTGCGACAGACGGAATTCTAACTTTCAACCTTTCCATTGTAGGCGACTACTCAAACCACTCAGCCAGTTTATCATTCTGAGAGAAAAATACTCCTATATCGACATATTTTATCGGAATCCGTTTATCGTATTGCGGTTAAACAGATTCAACTACCCGAACCGTATTCAGTGTTCAGCCAACATAATATTAATTCCAAGTTGTATGACTCGTGATATAACTATAATGAAAACAAATATTGATTCAAGAGTGCATTACAGACATCCGAAGTCAAATATAGCTGTTGCCTGGCATACCGTATTGAAGCGATCAGTGGAGTCGTCTCATGTTCAATGTTTTTTGTAGTTACAAAAATAACGCCACGTCTCCGCGCACCCTTGATTGATACGTTGACAGATATTACACGTGTAAATGATGTTTATTCACATAACTCGTGAACGGCTTTAGGTTACAACAACGAGGACACCAATCTATAAATTTACGGTTTAAATGGAGTTCCGTCGTTAGCCTTTTTGTTAAAACGTTATTTTTTCACATGACTACACGCTAAATATATCACGCGCCGAGGAAAGTTCTTTACAAATGTAGTTGTTTAGAAAATTGCGCACGACATCATGTCTGAAGCATGTAACCCAATCCTCTGTGTCATTATGCAGAGATAAGTGGTGAGGGCAGACCGCGGCTATAATTCAAAAGGTCCCTCTTCCGCCCACCCTCTAGGAACCCCACTTCTCGGGTCTGTTGTCACGTTTCCAACAAGCCATGCCTTCCACCAAACAAGGCACTGCATTAAACACAATTGTACGTTTATGAAGTACCCAAACAAAATTATATATTGAATGTCTCATTCGTTGGTAGCTTTGAAGGTCGGAAAATGTTGTAGCAGGTATTCTGTCTTAGTACTGGATTGGAAGCACGATTCGATTTTCTATTATAGCATCAATTGAGCTTAAATATTAATACTTTACCTTAGACACCTTCATGCCGTGGTGGCCGAGTGGTTCGAATAGTTGCCTGCGACACAAGGATCGCAAGTTCGAATCCCGACAGTACCAATGAGTTTTTCTGAATTTAAGTACAGTGATTTGTCACACCACGAGCTTTACCGCGAAGGCAAACAACGAGAGGAAACCTGCATACGTCTGAGATGCAATTCAAAGGCGTATGTATAGTCGTGCTTGAATAACGGCGACGGACTCGCCATCTGTCACGTTAGCACCTGAATTATATCTTTAGCGGAAAGTGGGCGTGTGGGTACTACCTGTATACCTCTGCCTACTCCTTCGCGTACCCTTGTGGGAAAGCATAATATATATAAAAATAACATAGTGAGGTTTCGGAAACAATTCGTGGTGAGTGTTCCGATAAATACGTCCATTATTTCATTGGATACTTATGGCATACCATTTGCATTTTGTTAGTAATAAGATACTTACGTGGCGGTAACTGACTTGGTTAAGAACAAAATTAATGTTTCACGCTTAATTATTGAGAAAATTTATGATTTTACAACCAAAGCGAGGTAAAGTATAATGGACAATTTCGTTCAAAATTGGAGTCGATTTCGAAAGATCGCAGAACTACATTATACTACTTCTGGGTTCCGTGATGAGCTACAGCTATGGCTGTGCTGGCAGTGCGAGACCTGTTCGTCCTCAATACTGTTTACGCTCAAACTCCACCCTATCAAAAGTGAGCAATGTGCGAGTATGTAATAATGGAACAACTTCAGTAACTATCAGACGGCTTAAATGATTGTTAAAAAAAGTAGATTCCACGATTATGTGTTGCAGGCAACTCGAACTCGAAACATTCGGCCCCCACGGCTTTTATTCCAGAGAAAACTACCAAGGGATTCAAATTTTACTAGGGCTTAACTTTTTACTTTAACTCTTTTCATGGAATTACGTTTGACCTCAGTGTCTGCCCACGTGTCCTTATTATATTTAGAGAAGTAAAATACAACATGAAACATGATATAATAGTATTATAATGTAGGTACACACTTAGTGCTTTCTATTATAATGTGCTCGGTAATTATAGATGGTAAAGGTTTTTTTAAGAGAGGTAGGGCATAACGGGTTTCCCGTTCGAATTTGGAGCTGCCCGGGGCAGGACCTCCACCTTATAGAAGTCTGTAGCCGAATAACACAATTTATTGTGTGGTGTTCCTACGTGGTGAATAAGGTTTCCAGTAATGAGCTCCTTGGGGAGGGGTGGGATTGTTACATTGTGTTGGAAGCAAAGGGATGCTGCCAACACACTATAACTCTCCGAAGTGGCAACGCGCAAGTGATACTTCGGTATCGTGAGCGTAAATAGGCTACGGTAACCGTTTCCCATCAGGTGGGCCGTATGCTTGTTTGCGAAATTTTTAATGGAAACGATATACAGCTCCATAATGGTCCAGTGGATTTAGCAGCCACTTGTACACTTACGATTGTAAGTTCGACATCCGGCGGTCTGCAGGTAGGTATTAATAAGTTTCCTGAATTTCTTTTAAATATCTATGAGCCTACCGGTGAAGGTAAACGTGATGAGGAAACCTGCATACGCTAAGAATAAATTCTAAGACAGGCATCGCCATCCTTGGTTGGGGTAAGGCGATAGACGTCACGTTAGCACCTATATAATATAAATCATATCCTCACGCCTTCCCACAAGGGTCCCCGAAGGGGTAGGCAGAGGTGTATAGGTAATACCCACACACCCACTTTCGCCAGAGGTATATTAGGTGCCAACGTGACAGATGGCGAGTCCATCGCCGTTACTCAAGCACGACTATACATATACGCCTTTGAATGTCTTCTCAGACGTATGCAGGTTTCGATGTTTTCCTTCACCGTTAAGCTCGTGGTGTGACTAATCACTGCACTTAAGTTTAGAAAAACTCATTGGTACAGTCGGGATTCGAACTTGCGACCTTTACGTCGCAGGCAACTGCTCGAACCACTCGGCCACCACGGCTCTTATATATCACGGCCTATATAATAATAATATAATGTATTAGATTTTTTTAAAAGATACATCTTAACGAACATCTGTCCACAGCGAGAGTCAAATTCGTGACCTAATGCTTCGCAATAATTTGCTCTGACCACTAGACCACACAGTCGTCAATCAATAAGTACTACAAGAGAAATGGTAAGTTGAAACTCGCTAATGTAGAAGTCCGAGCGCGCTTAATCTCAACGATGCCACCGGCCTGAGAATGCTCGCAACTTTTCCATCGGCTCAAAGTTTAAATTTTATTAGGAGACAGAATTATTAAGGGCCACTTTTTATGTTTTCTATTCGATAGATTGAATGAATAAACTTGATCTAAATGGATTAGAATGTAGATTTGTTTCAAATTGCAAACAAATTAAGTATTTGCATTTATGTAAATGAGACCATTTTACGAACCCCTAAGTATTCAAGCATTGTTTTTCAAACTGTATTTTATCAGAGAGCAAATATTTCAATCACTTCTACTTGTATCTAAGTTATTACAAAGGTGACAGATGAGTAAGCAGTTCTGGTGGGATGCATGCAACTATTCTTCATATTTCAGAATTCGCATTTTTTAAGTGTACTTAATTTTTTTTTTAAATAACGAAGGCATTATCAAATTTAAAAGAATCAGGTGTTACTTTACGGAATGAGAATAATGGCGCGTTGGTACAGATCACGGTCAGATCAGATGACACTCGCAAACATTACACCACATTGCGACTCTAAAATTGAACATATGCCAAAATTACGCATATAACGTTTCTTAACTTTGTACCTACCTATTTTATCAAATGTCACAGTAAAACACTTTCATAGCGGAACTTTAACCTGTCGAGAAAACGAATAAGACTTCGCAAGGAAAACCAAGAAACAACATCGTTTAAACCGTAAACAAAACTACTCGAAGTTCCTTTGTAATCAAGAGCCAAGGCGACAAGTTATTTCATTTACATAAACAGTTTAGCATAAGCGGGGAATATTTTATCTTTCTAACGAACGTAGCACCTTCCCTCGTACGCTGTTTAATTTCCAATATTTAACATTCCAAGGAGAGCTTAACCCTCGGTGACTTTACTCGAACTCGTAATTACTCTGATACAGCCGACCTCAACTTACTAATCGCAAGCGGTTTTCTGTAGCTTTCAATGTACTATCATTTTGGGAGTGTGGAATATTCGAATTTCAAAATTTAGGTTTCCATGTGTGTTCCGTTTTATCACTGTACCTTTGATATACATTAACTAGTAGGTATCCGGCTTAGGATATGCCTCCCGGAGTATAGGTTTATATTGTTCAGATGCTCGTCCGCTAAAGATAAATTCACGGTATTGTCAGCTGTCTTCAGGTTCTCTCGTCACGTTAAGCACGGTGATATTTAATGCGACCACGTAATGAAAGTACAGTACTATAATGTACCTGAACTACTGTTCATTTCAATAGTTGCTTAAACTGACAATCCCTGTGACTTGGTGGGTATACATTTATCTTTGAATACGAAAGAATTTTGTTTAGCAACACACAAATCAATGAAAAAATAAAAAAAGAACAAAAATCGAGGGGATGAATGGACAGAGCTATAAAGAGCATTGCGATGTGTGGTCGTTAATAGGTCAACATCCAGCTGTAACCGCAGACCAGGCAGTCACAATACTGACAAAAGAAAAAAGCACTAACTGTACAGATATGTCAAGTAATATGGTGTGTATGTTATATTAAGCGTTTAGACGGTGAGCTGATTGACCCTGTCATCGAAGAAAGGCGAGGTATGATGCACGCTGAGAGTTGATAGATATTATTTTATTTTGTTACATACACTGGCGCTCTATACTCTCTGCCTACCCCGCTAGGGACTTGGCGTGATGATATGTATGTATGTACTTATGTATTACAGTACAGTGATTAATCACACCACGAGCTTTACGGTGAAGGAAAACATCGAGAGGCATACGTCTGAGAAATTCCAAAGGCGTATGTATATTGGTTCTGGAGTAACGGCGATGGACTCGCCATCTGTCACGTTGGCACCTAATATATCTCTGGCGGAAAGTGGGTGTGTGGGTATTACCTATACACCTCTGCCTACCCATTTGGGGACCCTTGTGGGAAGGCGTGAGGATATAATAAAATAATAATAATAATAACTTTATAAATATTTATAAATTATTTATAAATGTATTTAGTAAACTCTAACACAAGATACATAATTAAATCATGTTTGGTACAAAATAAATGTTACCGCAACTATGTATAAGCGGCGACAGAATACGAATTATAAATATTATATTGACAAATGGAATAAGTTATTTGGAAGATGAGCATGTGAGAAACATGCACAGTTTTCAACTTTTACGTTGTATGTATGTCGTTGTGTATTCCCTTAGTTAGCGTCTAGTGTGTTTATGTGTGGATTTGTCCCGAGAAAAATGCACACTCAACTGACAAGTTTAATCGAGAAAGTTCATTCATCATTTACAGTCATCGTTAACTAGCTTTGAGAACAAACACGGAATATGACATGTGAATTAATCCTAAATTGTATCTGATTTATTTAAAGCACTTGTATTTACAGCACAGACTGGTGTGAAGTCTTTAAACTCCGGGCAGAAATAGAGCGCGTTAGATAAATGGATTTGTTTGAAGGCACCAGTTATGTTATAGGTTTAATCAATGTCCGGGTAGGGAAATATTTTTCTGAAGGTAACCTAAATATATTATCTTAAAATGCTTTCAAAGCATGCTGTGGGTTAATAACATTGTAATATTCGAATAGGCGTATGAAACAACTAAGTAGTGATGATATGTATGTATGTATATATATTATTCCTCTGAAACAAGCATTTCTTATTGCAATGTAACATAACATGTTATGTCAAAGAAAGATAACTGTAAAAGTATTTTGAAGAGGAGGCAGAGCATGAAGCCGTTGTGGCTGAGTGGTTCGATTAGTTGCCTACGACAAAAAGATCGCAAGTTCGAATCCCGACAGTACCAATGAGTGATTAGTCACACCACGAGCTTTACGGTGAGGAAAAACATCGAGAAGAAACCTATATACCTACGTCTGAGAAGCAATTCAATTGCGTATGCATAGCTGTGCTTGAATGACGGTGAAGGACTCGTCATCTGTCACGTTGGCACCGTATTACCTATACACCTCTGCCTACCCCTTCTGCGACTCTTGTTACCATAAGGGTCCCCGAAGAGGAATGTATATTTTCTCGAACGGATTATGCAAGTCCGTTTACGATTACTCTTAATTAAACCTACACTACGTGCTTTTTCATTCTAAATTCAAGTACATCATACAGGTCCCGCATACCCATTAAATTAATACCGCGTTTTCTTTGCCACGACGCAGCTATTAAATGACTCCTACAGTCGGCCGGCGACTAATTCAAATCCGAGGTTGCGCCATCCGCCACTGAGTCTCCGTTTACGCAGATTTACTAACTGCAGATTTATGCAGCGTTTATAATATACTCCTTACGAAGGCTGCGTTTAAGAACGTTTATAATTACTAAAATGTGACTGAGGGCGAAAAGAAACAGTGAGAGTAGAACGCTAAGTCTTACAGACCCCTTTTGCTTAAACCTCATTCATTAGTTTTCGTGCATGCTCGGCGGCTTCGAATACTCTTGTAGTTCCCATCCTTGATTTCGACCGATTCGATCTAGGTAGATGGAACGTGGTCTTTTTCTGCCTCTATCAGACACTTTTGCATTTATATAGTTTCGTCAATCTTTCTTCACTCATCTCACTCTCTATGTTCTAAAGTACTTAGGTTATCCCTTCAGAAAAACTCATTGGTAGGTACAGTCGGGACGTTGATGACAAAATTGAACCTTTATTGTACAACTCATGCACCTTCTGTCCTTTCATCAACCTTTCATCTGACTCTATACTCGTGTGAACGAATCCACGGATGGTGGTTTTCCATACTACGTATTGTTAGACGTATCTTTTCATTCGCAGTTGGTCAGTATTGTAATCGCGTATAATAAGTTTTGTATTTCCCACGACTCCTTCACAATTGCACAATAGTGCTCTTACAGAACTTTCTGGAAAATTCTAGAAACGGACAAAATAGCGTGTTTGCTGTACTATAAGATTAAAGTATATTATTTATGGAGCTTGAATATGTCATAGACATAAATTATTTTTTCGTAACAGTTACAGTAGTAATTAGGATGTCTCATGTAGTGTCATTAGGCACTTGAACTAAATTGTAGTTATGAAGATTCTGAAACGGAAACTTTTCAAAAACAGCCTTGTTATATTTACCCTTTATTGCAAGTAACAATAGTTGAATACATTCGGCCTGTAGGCTCGCGAGCTTATCCCAATAGCTCCTGGCAGTAAAGCCTATGCATAGGCTATGGTAAGTTATGACAATCCAATAACGAGTTAGGTGAGCAGGCTGGCCAAATTGTTCCGGGTATCGACACTGATGCCAAGTTCTGGCACGAAGCCTCCGACATGGCACAGATTCGCATGTTGCAGCGAATGACACACGCTATGCTGCCAGCACGGCTTGCGAAGTTTGAGTCCTAATAATAAACACATTATTAATAGCTAAAAAGTTTAGTTAAAACTCAAATTAAGTGACAGTAATACTTTTTGTGCAAGGGTACAAGGTGTCAAATTATGCTTCTAACACTATGTAGACGTAGAAGCGTTTTCTTTTTTACTTTACTTACTTTTTTATTTAACTTACTTTTCACTGAAATTAGGTAAGGAAGGTTTTCTTGTTTCATTCAGGTTCGCTTAATACGAATAATGAAGTTGTGTGGTTTTTGGTGTGCTTCAGTGTAATTATTGTTATATGAGTTTCATTAAATAAATAAAAAAAATGTAGTACATATTTAATTAATAAATACAAAAACATGATACATATTATTAAAAACATAGATAACAATTTGATATGGTTATTTGAAAACTGATAAACTTATGGTTCTCTAAAAAAAAACTCGTTTTATTTTAATTGATCATAATAAAATTCGATGTCAAAGTGACAGATGTCGTCGACTAAATCCCACGCGATCCGACTGAATAAGCTATTTGATTGATTGGCTCCTCGATCGACCATGATCGACTTTCTATTAAAAACTGTGACTAATCAAACGCACTAATCAAACTAATAAAAAAATGTGGAAAATGTGTCGCCTCTATACCTTAGTAACTATTTCATCGTCATCATCATATAATCACGCAGAGTCCCTAACGGGGTAGGCAGAGAGTATAAAGCGCCAGTTCTACCCTTTGTCCACATTCATCAGTCTTTTCATACATGTCCGTCGGGATCGAGTACTCAATCTAACTATTTAATTCTTTAAAGTTCCTTAACGTGGGTGTTCATTTAGGTATGTATTCATTTTGTGATAAACTCAAGCTTTTATAGCTTGAAATATGATCAATATTATAGTACTGTAGTGTTGCCTCTAGCTTAATTGCATTGCCTTCTCATGTGTGAAGCAAGCCTCATATGCAATATTCTCCCGCGATACATTGTTCGCGTAATGAACGACCTTATTCTTCGAAGGCTTTCAGAAATCTTGTTTTGATGTACTTGCTTACTGAATCGAATCACACGTTGTGATCGTTTTGTTACTGATGTATTAGGTTTATTGTTATTGTACTTACCGTTCTATTTTGGCCTATTTCGGTAAAGAAGGTACTTTCTAAGTAAGCTTGCAACTTTATCGCGACTTGTATCAATCTGAATGCACGTACGGTGTTTTCTTACACCATGAGCTTTAAAGTAATGATGATATCGTAAAAATACCCTCTTGTAATGTCCAAAATCCAAATGTATGCAAAGAAATTCAAAGACTCATGCGAGTTGCATATGAGAGACGGCGTCAGACCTTGATTCTATTACGAAGGCCCTTAATAATAAGGTACCTATAGAGAGAAGATATAAGTCTTTGGCAAAAAGTGGGTATTATCGTCACCTCTGCCTATCGCGTCTCCCTTATGAGAGGATAGTACAGATTCTCATCCAAATGAGTTTCGAATATTATAATTTATAATTATAATATTATATATATAATATTTTATAATTATTATTAGACAATTCCTATTATTAGAAAATTACTCACAATACCTAAGAAGAGAAAGGTTTTATTAATGCTTAAAATCGGTATGATGGGCATAGGAGCGATATCGATTGATATGTTGTTCCAAGCTAATATGTTGTCTGACCGCCGCAGAAGCCTGAGATAATCTGATAAGTGATATAACTTAATCAAGATGGTTGGCGAACAGTAGATTGCTGTTGCTTTCGGTTATATAACCGTAGTACTAGTTATTGTCGAATTTGCTCTGAATCGCATTCAGCGATGGATGGATGGCAGGGCATTGAGTGGCGACGATACCATAGTTAACTAAGACGGTCTGTTACAATTGAATAAGCAATATTGTCTCGACTGTTATCTATCCCCGGCACACCCACTTTCTGCCAGAGATATTATTTAAGAGGCCAACGTGACAGATGGCGAGTCCGCCGCCGTTACTCAAGCGTGACTATACATATGCCTTTGAATTGCTTCTCAAACGTATGCAGGTTTCCTCTCGATGTTTTCCTTCACCGTTAAGTTTGTGGTGTGACTAATCACTGTAAATGTAATTTCAGAAAAACTCATTGGTACATGTGGGATTCGAACTTGCGATGTTTGTGACGCAGGCAACTACTCGAACCACTAGGCCACCATAGCTCTTAACTGTTAATTTATGAATGCGTAAGTTTGTGAGGATCTTTGTTCCCCTCTCACTGGACTTACTGGACACGGGATTAGATGAAAATTGGCACAGAGATAGATTATAAGTTGGATTAGCACATGGGACATGATTAAAAAAATCTTCCATTAAAATCATAACCTCTAAAAATAATGACAATATCCTCAAGAACTTTCGCGTTTAGGCGCATATTTGCACTCTCAGAGACAAGGGTCATTTTCATTCATTAATTCATCTAGATACTGACACCAATGAACACTGACTAAAAACGCAAATCAAACAATAATTGTACATAAGGCTCTCTTTCTAGCATGCAGTAATGGATGAAGATAATTAAAATGGCTTAACATTAAGTACGTAAAAGGGAACATGCCATTTGGCGGTCAGTGGCATGTAAGCTTGTGTATCGGGGATAACGTCGGATGTGGTAGTCCACGTGACGTCGTCCGGCGGGCTCCCGGATGCCAGGTCACGTGACACCGATGTGCACATTATGGTAGGACACAAACACAACTGAAACAAAGACTATCTCAGTTCACATGAAACTGGCTTTCAATGGCCATCTGGCGCAGTGGCTCGTTCTTTTGTAAAAATTGTCGTGGGTCCTATTCCTACGTTTGTTTTATGCGCTTATTTTTACTGTCAATTAATGTCTGCAATTGTAATATATGTAATTAATAAACATATTTAATAAACCGACGAGCATGTATGAAGAGACCGATGAATGTAGACGAAGCGAAAGGGGTATGTAAGTCTAGAGAGAACTGGCGCTCTATACTCTCTGCCTACCCCATTAGGGACTCGGCGTGATGATATGTATGTATGTATGTATGTATATGTAAATTAGCTAGGGAAGAGCGGTCTTTCAAAATCAATCAAAATCAAATATTTTATTAAACGTAAGGGACATAGGGAACACTTATTGAACGTCACATAGGTAATATAAATGAAAGTTACCACCGTTTTCAAGGAAAAAAAACCTGCCAGGAAAAAGAAGAAACGGCGAAACAAACTCCCCGGTTTTCTTTTTTAACATTTGTTCCCTTTTACGTAGGGGTAGAAAAGACGAAACTTACATGTAAACTCTGTACAAGAGGAGCAATTCATTGCCATCATTCAAATAATCTGATGTTCTGGTATCTCTATGATTTAGATAACATCTTTTTAGCTTAACTTAACCGAGATTTTCATTACCAATTATTGTAACCAAAACCGTTAAAAGATATAAAAATTAATAATGTGTAATACTAAACACATATAAGTAATAATAAAATTTTATTATTACAAGCCGTGGTGGCTGAGTGGTTCGAGCAGTTGCCTGCGACACAAAGATCGCAAGTTCGAATCCCGACTGTACCAATGAGTTTTTCTGAACTTAAGTACAGTGATTAGTCACACCACGAGCTTTACGGTGAAGGAAAACATCGAGAGGAAACCTGTATACGTCTGAGAAGAAATTCAAAGGTGTATGAATAGTTGTGCTTGAGTAACGGCGATGGACTCGCCATCTGTCACGTTGGCACCTAATATTCCTCTGGCTGAAAGTGGGTGTGTGGGTATTACCTATACACCTCTGCCTACCCCTTCGAGGACCCTTGTGGGAAGGCGTGAGGATATATTATATATTATTATATATTATTCCTTTTTATCTACAGCATGTTTTACTCAAGAAAAAAAGTCGGAATGACATCAAATTTATGTGCGTTATTCTATGGAGCACGTAAATTACGCATATATATATTATACTAGCTGTCCCGCCCAGCTCTGCTTGGGTGAAAGAATAAAAGCTTCTGAAACACGATCGCAGCGCCACCTATCGGCTCCAATTGTGAATCCAAACCATTCTCACATCAACCTGAAAACACAGAAAATTTAATTTAAATCGGTCCGGACGTTTAAGAGGAGTTAAGTGGTAAACACACGCATAGAAGAAATATATAAAGATATCTATCTACACAAGACAAGTGTGTTTATCTACGCTGATAGTATATTTTCTTAGCTAAGACTTTGTATCTCAGTTGAAAGAAAAGTCTTCAGGTTAATGAATAGCAATATTTATTACCTAAAAGTAAAAACTAAATTCATAACATGTGAAATATATGTACAGGTCGATGAACTTTTGTTTTGATGTTATAGAAAATAGCCAGCTATCGTCTTGGCAAGGAGACAAACGAAAAATATCTACATTATAATATAATACTACTCTTTAAATCTTTGAGTTGAATAAAGTGAGAAATTTTACTTGAGAATACCACCTAGTTTTGTTAGTGGTCATAAATAAATATTTTTCAAAGATAATTTATCTGTGAACTTATGTAATTTAACGGACTACTTATTAATTGTAGACAAAAAAGTTGATGTGTGGGTATTACCTATACACTTCTTCCTACCCCTTCGGGACCCTTATGGGAAGGCGTCAGGATATAATAATATAATATAAAAAAAGAGCAATCATATAAAATACAAAGCCAAATTAAATCAGAACGTTACTATATTCCTTTTCAATCTCAGTTGAATCTCACAGATAATTAATGACAAAACAAAATTAATTCTACTTCAGTGAACAAGTCATAAATTTTGTTGTTACATCCTGAGGAATTAACCGTTTTCGTTATCGTTAAAATCTGCTTTGAATTTAGAATTGGAATATACAGCGTGCTATGGAATTCCAGCTATGCCAATGGACGGATATATTCGTATTTCATACGTCACGTGACAGCATGTGGCATTTGATCACGTGGTCCCCCCGATCGGAAACGCAACGTGTTCCGGCAGTCGGCAAACCTTCTGCGGTCTTCTTTCAATACCGGCCACTCTCGCTAATTAACCGGCGTATTGTTTTCATTAATTACAGCTTGCACAGATTTAATAGCTTGTTATTATTTGACGTTGATAGGTTTTATCGTGTTTGCGTTCACGTTGGTGTATTATGTACGGATTTTGGGACTTTGTGGTTTGGCCTTTACCAAAAACTATATATTTTGTGTAATATTACGTTTTTGCCATATTATTACTTAGCTATACCGAGCCACGCAACGAATTCTTAAATTAAAAAGAAAGATAATTATATATTAATAAGAGGAAACCTGCATACGTCTGAGAAGAAATTCAAAGGCGTATGTATAGTCGTGCTTGAGTAACGGCGATGGACTCGCCATCTGTCACGTTGGCACCTAATATACCTCTGGCGGAAAGTGGGTGTGTGGGTATTACCCATACACCTCTGCCTACCCCTTCGGGGACCCTTGTGGGAAGGCGTGAGGATATTTATTTATTTATAATTATGATAGAGTACACGTTTCTAATGTTTTACCGTTTACAAATGGCGTCATTTGCTGTATATAAGGTATCTTTATGAATCTTTTCTGTTGATGGAGGATTTTTTTTCTGTCAACATTGTGTAGGTACTCAGTGAACTATCTTACCCCACCATATCTCTACAACAAACATATGTCCATAATTTAAGTCCTCCACAATCATCAATATCTTCCCGATTAGAAATTAAATTTAGACCCCGAGTAGCTCAATTATTTACATTTTTTTAAGTGCCTTACCACACCTTAATACAAATCTTGCAATTCCTTATATTACCTGTATATATTGAATAGTGGGTATGTTTAACTGTTCAGTTGCGGTTAAAAGCGGAGCTAAGATTCCGCACAGGAGAACTGACATCGGAGGTGGGTTAATGACTCCGCAGAGGTCGGTTTTGGTAAACAATGCACCGCCGGCTGCGCCGTCAATCCTTCCAGTTATTCGCTTGACTAGGTGACGCGGCTCGACCCTTTTAGCTCCCCGTGAAAAACGTACGCTTTTGAAAGGTTTGATTGAACTTTACGTTGTTACATGAGGTAATGGCATTAGCATAAAACTAAGCGTGTATCATACGAGTACCTATCAAATATGACGTGTTTGATTCTTGCACAAGGAGTATAGTCTTCAGTCCTATGCTACTAAATAAAGGAAATGTGATAGTTAGGATTTTATTAGGTTAGGTTACCAACATACATACCTCTGAAAACAGGGCGTGTTATTTGACTTATATCACTGATGTAAATGGATTAGGAATTTCATCAGAGACGCCAGAGCTTTTAATATCATTATATTACATGAGTTTCTTTACCCAGCACAATCTCTATGACCACCCTATAATTTAGTAACTACCTATTATTACCGTCAACAGTACTCGAAACCGACGAGCAAGTATGAAGAGACTGATGAATGTGGACGAAGCGAAAGAGGTATGCAAGTCTAGAAAGGACTGGCGCTCAATACTCTCTGCCTACCACGTTAGGGACTCGGCGTGATAAGTATGTATGTAATACATACTGGTTATTGTCAAAATAAGTGACGATAAGAGTGGCTGAAATAAAATAAAAAATCTTTCTTTATTCCAACAAACTGAAAAGAAGAATAATAGGATGAAGAATAAGATCATCTTGTTATGCACCTTTAAAAAGTCTGCAGGATTGTTTCAACTTGAGCTATTTACGACGTCTCTCGCTAAAATATCCCTTCAATTAACTTTCGACAAATTAACGGGAAAGAGAAAAATATAAAAGTGGAGTGAACTGAGGCTCTCTGGGCAGGAGAGAAGAATAAGAAGAATGGGCTCGCGGATAATTAATGGTTTCATTTATGTTTCTGCACTTGAGACTCGTGATTGTACCTAGCTAGGCGGCCTTTTTACTTTTTCCAAGTTTCAAATTGCCATTGTTCAACTGAGGCTATAATCGAGAAATTTAAAGCTTTGGTTAAAGGTTCGCTGGTCTCTATGAATGGTTACGACTAATTTCAATCCTTATTAGCAACTTAGTATGATTTAAATATTCGTAAAGCTATAGATGAGGTCTGTCTATTTCAATTTATACGATTCTTCGGATTGTAAAGTCTAAACTTAATACAATCCGAACATTGCAAGTTGCATTCAAGTATCATAATATAAAAAAATACTTAGTTGCAGAAATACTGGTGAAATAATCAGTGGCAAATTGCTGTCACAAACGACAAAGCTACAAATGTATGAACCAAAAGTCAGGAAGTTTATAGAATTGGGCCGTGATGTATGCACACTGTTATGCAGATTTGAAGTCGGGATTCCAAACAGGGTATATTGTTATTCGAGCCACGTTCACTGGGTACGTCACGATTGCGTTTGTCCCGCCAACCCTGACCCCATGAACTCTCTCGGAATATGATACTGGGATGAGACAATTTTCGCAGGTCGAGTTACAAAACGATCCTATATTTAATTTATTATTATAACACAAGAGCCGTGATGGCCGAGTGGTTCAAGTAGTTGCCTGTGACACAAAGATCGCAAGGTCGAATTCCGACTGTACCAATGAGTTTTTCTGAACTTGAGTACAGTGATTAGTTACCCCACGAGCTTTGCGGTGAAGGAAAACATCGAGAGGAACCCTGCATACGTCTGAGAAGAAATTCAAAGGCATTTGTATAGTCGTGCTTGAGTAACGGCGATGGACTCGCCATCTGTCACGTTGGCACCTAAAATATATCTCTGGCGGAAAGTAGTTATGTGGGTAGTTTATTAACAGACCCGGATATCGATATATCTTTTATCAATTTATAGAATTCAATAATAAAACTATTGGGTTTTTCTAACTTCACTAACATAATGGTGAAAAGTTACGTTAACGCAACAGTAAGAAATAGGTGCGTTGAAAGTATTGAAATCTTTGGACAAATATATTTCTATTGTTTATGAAGAAAGAAAGTTTGGTTAATGAGCTGAGTTTCATCCAGCTGAAAGTGTTTTATTTAAGATAAATATCAAAACGTTTTCTATTAAGAGACGACATGAGATAGGTCTAAAATAAATTTATCATCGTTAAACAAAGTGCTCGAACTTGTGATGTCACAACTTTGACAACCATAATTCTTGCGAAAATGTTTTTCCGCGAAGCCTTACCTATTTTAAATAGTTGGTTAATGGGTACGTCCTTAATGGGAAACTGTGCAGAGTGAAATTGAGGCTCCTCTTCTGATTTAATGAGGAGGCAATCGCGTGATCCCTTTCGCACAGATTAGACCCCGCCCATCGGGCGGTGAAAATCAATAACATACTCCAGAAGTGCGTTTGGTGTCGTACCTTACTGACGTAGGTCAGATCGGCGAACTACAAGCAGCACACGGCTCTCGTGCGTTTGTTGGATATATCTTCATACTTGAAGATGGACTCGTTTATGTTCTCTGAAGGGGTTGGAACAGGTTTACTGATACCCACATTTCACCTATAGAAGATGTCAACGTGACAGATGGCCAGCCTGGCCTCAACCCTGGGACCAAACTTTATGTCTAGACGACGCTTTGAATTTCTTGTCAGTACTGTTGTTTTTCTCTACTGTAAACTTCGTGGTATGACATAATATTGTATACACGGCTCACCTTGGAACTTGTGCTGACTATGTAGATAGCTTTAGCTACTCGGTCACCACGAAGTGTCGTGGTGACCGATTGTGGTGGGTTGGTGGATATTTCTTTATTTGTTTCGGCCCATTAATATATATACATAAAGCATGTTTTTCTATCATCTTTACTATTTTCGGATAGCGATCCAAAAGGGTAGACAGAGCGAACTAAGTCCACACCTACTTTTCTCTAAACATATATAATTTATTATCAACATCAGATTGGTTAACTTTTCATTTAAGCCATATCATTGTATCAAATAGTTGAACAAGTCTAAATATTGGTAAATCAATATTCTTTGGTTCGACCTCATGTCTCAACGGCATGAAAGCTTTACGGCTTCGTTCACAAGCACATGCTGAACCTAGTATGAAACTGGGGAATATACATTACAATGTACAAATTATATGCCATAAGCTTTAAAAATATTAAGACTGATAAATTAATCGAATACAAAATAAATCACACTCAGTCCCTTATATATGTCTGTTCCTATACGGAATACATTATGTATTCCAAAACAAAAGCTCGTATATCCTGTGAAGATCTACGAAGCTACCAATTAATAGTGGCATGTTTTACGGCGGGGTAGCGTCGTAAACAGAAGGCAATTAATCCTTAAGATTTAGATTATATTCAATTGAACAATTACATCCTTGAGGGTCGTTTAAAACGCCTGAAATGCTTTTACTGGAATTAATATAGCATTATAATTACTGGAGTAACGTGTAATGGAAAGCGAGGTTCCGATAATTGCCGAAGATCGTCTCGGCGAGTTTGCTCAGACGCGAGCACCTGCATTAATTACGAGATTTAACATCATCCCCACCATTAATAAGGAATAAACGGTCCATTTTACTTTCTTTGTCCGCCTTTGTATGTTTATTAAACCGAAAGATTAATTACGATACTGAATTTTAAGAATTCGCAACTTTGTTGAGTCGGCGGTATCCAGAATTTAATTTAAAAATTCCGAAGTTTAACGAGACAGGTGAGCGGAACTGCTAAGCGCGTTATGAATTTCACCCACACGGTTCTAGTTTCGGGAATTTTTCCCTGACTCCGATAAACTTTATAGCTTATCCCACACGCGTACCTACTGTCATACCTACTACAATATACACTATATTACACCTTTCTCTGTAATATGGAATTAACCCCATCTTTGTCTAACTGCTTATAGCATCCTGATATTTGATTACAATATATGATAGTAATAATATCTTTACACCCTTCCGCAGGGATCCCCGAAGGGGTAGGCGGAGGCGTGAAGGTAGTACCTTCTCACCTTCTATCCGCCAGAGATATATTTTAGGTGCCAACGTGACAGAGGGCCAGTCCATCGCCGTTATCGTAACGACGTGCTTGAGTAAAGGCCTGTAATATAAAAATTGCAAGTTCGAATCCCGACTGTACCAATGAGATTTTGAGAAAATGGCTGTATGTACTAGTTTCCAATTGCATTTGAGGCACGTACATGTATATGTGAAAACTAATTAAAATAAGCTTACATAGGCTTTAGAGTGAAATCAGTCAAACAACGGAACTTTAGGCATTATGGACTGTGTGCGCATAGAAGCTCGCGAACTTTGCTTATTTCATCACTTTTAATTATTCATAACTCACGAACCAGTTAATAAGAACCCATTTTGCTAATTTAACGAGTCAACTTGGAAAACCTGCATAAACGAGACGTGTGCGCAATATTTACGTCCTATTTTACGGTTTCACACAGATGCAAATAGAATTCACGCGGGACAGTGTTGTTCACAGACGCGTATTAAAATATCATTCATATACCAATTATTAAAGGTTTAGATGATATCACTGGGCACTTGCAGCCTTACATTTATTTCAGAAATAATAATAATAATAATAATAATAATAATATCCTCACGCCTTCCCACAAGGGTCCCCGAAGGGGTAGGCAGAGGTGTATAGGTAATACCCACACACCCACTTTCCGCCAGAGGTATATTAGGTGCCAACGTGACAGATGGCGAGTCCATCGCCGTTACTCAAGCACTACTATACATACGCCTTTGAATTTCTTCTCAGACGTATGCAGGTTTCCTCTCGATGTTTTCCTTCACCGTAAAGCTCGTGGTGTGACTAATCACTGTACTTAAGTTCAGAAAAACTCATTGGTACAGTCGGGATTCGAACTTGCGACCTTTGCGTCGCAGGCAACTGCTCGAACCACTCGGCCACCACGGCTCTTATATATTTCAGAAATATATGTACTTATAGATACTGTAAAAGTATTTACTCTGAACTAATCGATTATTTTGTATTACAAAAAAAGCATTATTTAAAGGTCAATAGGCCATTAAATAGAAAATATAATGATACTGCGTGTAGATAGTATCGTCCAGGAAGACGCGCCCCCCCTAAATTGGATGCGGGGAGTATGACCCGAGTCTGTTATTTGTTGTGTACGTGTGCACTCATAAGTGATCAATACACACAGATCACGGTATTACCACATTAGTGGATGGTTGCACACTTACACTATAAGCTATAAGGAAGAATAGTGGGGTGCGTCTTCGTTTTTTTTATATTGAAGTGTCTCTCGTAGCGTGAGTTCCGGGAACTTTTGCTACTTAACCGGTCAATGGCGAGACCTAGGCCTCCAGCCAGGCACTTAAGTATTAAGCAACACAGCTAAGGGCACCCCCTGTGGGGTCGGACCTCGGCTTAGGGCGTTGCTGGTTCGCGAGCAAGGGAGCTGGGCTGGTCTGGTATTTTATTATTATTTAGTTATTTGGGGAGGGGATTTGCGCTACTGGCTCGGCTCGGGCCGGCACTTGCGAGAGTCTGGGGGGAACGTTACGGCTTATTCGCGTCGAGCCTCGCCGGCGAGGACGGAACAATGGTCGGTTTTGTGTAGTGTCGTTTGTGTGTCGTCGTCGGGCGTCCTGGAGGACCGTTATGTCGTCATCCGGTTCGATGACGGCATGTTTTGGGCGCCTTATCTTAGATATAAGGGAGGGTGTGTATCGGGCGGCCGATACGACGAGAGGGTTGGGATGATTTTCAGCAGAATCGAAATGGCGTTTCGACAGTTTTTTCATAAACTGTTTGATCGTGGGGACTTTTAGGTCAACATGAAGTTGACTGTTTCTCATGTACCACGGGGCACCTGTGGCTCTCCGGAGGAACCGCTTTTGGAGCACTTGAAGGGGGTGGAGTACTGACTTTTTGGATTGTGCGAACACAACACACGCATAAGTCATGATCGGTCTGATGCACGTCAAGTAAATCCTCACCTTGGATTTCAATGAGAGTTTACTCTTCGAATTTAGCATACAATGGAGTCTACCGAGCGCGAAGGCGGCTCGCGCGCGTACCGTCTTTACGTGGTGACGGAAGGAAAGTTTACGATCGAGGGTCACTCCCAGGTATTTGGCCTTGTCTTCCCATGGAATGGGATTGCCGAAGAGAGTTATGGGGGCTGTCCGTAGGGCATGCTTGCCTTTCCAAAAGAGGACGGCTGCGCTTTTTGAGGGGTTCACTTCTATTCTCCATTTCCGGAACCACCGCCCTAGGGCGTTGGCCGCGGTCTGGAGGTAGCCGCGAATCGCCTCGGGGGATATACCTCTGCAGTATATGGCCGTGTCATCGGCGAATAGTGCGCTTTGGACCTTTCTAAGGGTGGGGAAATCGCTCGTATACAGCGTGAATAGAAGAGGGGAGAGCACGGAGCCTTGCGGGACTCCTGCTCGTATGGGACGAGGGGAAGAGAGTGTGCCCTCCACTCTGTAGCGAAAGGAGCGATTCGACAAAAAGTCCCGCACTATGCGTACGAGACGGTCCGGCACGCCCAACTGGTACAGCTTGTATATTAAGCCGTTGTGCCAGACCTTGTCGAATGCCTTCGCCACGTCGAAGAGGAGCATACCCGTGGGATATCCGCGTTGGAAGCCGCTACTGACGTCTTCCACTATACGGTGGACTTGTTGGACACACGAGTGTTTGGTTCGAAAGCCAAACTGTTGATCTGGAATTACTTTTTCAGAGTCAGCAAAACTCTTTAATCTATTATAGACAAGTCTCTCGTATATTTTGCCGAGAACGATGAGGAGACTGATAGGGCGGTAACTGGAGGCTTCGGTCTTGGGTTTCCCCGGCTTAGGAATACCTATGACCGTCGCACTTTTCCAGGATTGGGGGAACAAGTTGTTGCTCAGTGCTGCATTGAAGATGGCAGTGAGCAAAACTATCAGATAGGGGGAGAAAAGTTTGTTGACTCTATTAGGGATACCGTCGGGGCCAGGAGCTTTCCTAGGGTGGAGACCATCGATCGCCTTCCGGACTTCATCGACCGTGATTGGGGCTATGGGGTGATCCGGGTGTTCGGAGGGTGGATTGGACAGTTTGCTTTCGACCTCGGCGTCCACCTTCTCGAGGTGTCGCTGGTCTACCGGCAGGGAGCTGGGCGTACATTGAGCCTCGAGACTGTCGGCCAGGCACTCGGACTTCTCGTCGTCGTCAAAGGCGGGCCCTTGATTCGGACGAGTGAGAGGAGGCATGGGCGCGGTGAGGTCAGATTTGAGTTTACGTTGGAGTTGCCAAAAGGCCATGTGACTTGGTTCAAGCTCCCTGAGGAACTTGTTCCAGCGAGCGTTACGCAGGTCCTTCATGCGGTATCTCAGCTTGCGCTGGAGTGACCACAGGAAGGTGCGGTTCGCTACAGTCGGTTGAGCTCGATGGGCTCGGAGTGCGGCATTCTTTTCCGTCACCAGTTCACGCACGTCGTCTGGAAGTTTCCAGCGATGATCTTCCGTCACCGGAACTTGTCGGGAGCAGGAGTCCACGACCGACTGTACGTGAGCTGTGAGGGAATCGATCGCCTTTTGAGTGTCGGCTGCCGACTCTATGTGGGGCGGGATGCTATCTAAGTGAACAGATGAAGGGGACTTGAGGAGTTCCTCTAATTTCCTCCAGTCTGTTATCTTTTTCTGAGGTAGGGGGCGACCTGTGTCAGAGGGGCCTAATCGGGGGGAGTGCGTCTTCGTGGATGGCACTATCTATATATATGTACATCCGAAATTTATTAGAATTAAGCCTATATTTTTACGTACTATTTCAAATCAAAGCTAGTGTTTTGGCAGTTACTTCAATGACAAGCTAACTTAACTTAACTTTCGCTATAAAATCGGAATGTCCCAACCGGAAACTAAACGTTGCAATTGAAAAATTATCGCAATCTCATCTTCGTCCACATTAGAAGAGAGTAAACACACACGGATGCCGCCCAAGCGGTGGCCAACTTAGTGAACGTGATAAATACAAGCGAAATGTTTTATAATTATCTTCAATTACACCTAGCTACAGTTAGGGTTTAAGGGTTAAATCTACTAATGTATGATGTTTCAGTGTCCTTAAAAAGGTACCCTAATAGAATAATTCAATGTTTAAATTGTAACCGCACGCTAACAGGATAGGGTCAGTGGAAACAGGGTTACCTCCACCCCAGGACACCTGCATTAATTAAAGGACTTATCCTTCCCTTTAATGATAGAGGCGGGTGGCGACACTTTAGCCACAGCTTGTAGCAGCACTAATACTGTAGCAATTTTTTATTATTATTTTCATGGGCAAATTGACTTCGTCCCAAGTAAGCAAAATTCTACTGGGACTGGACAACGTCGATAATACTTTTTTTGTGTTGTGTCTCGTAGCGTGAGTTCCGGGAACTTTTGCTACTTAACCGGACAAAGGCGAGACCTAGGCCTCCAGCCAGGCACTTAAGTACTAAGCAACACAGCTAAGGGCACCCCCTGTGGGGTTCGGACCTCGGCTTAGGGCGTTGCTGATTCGCGAGCAAGGGAGCTGGGCTGGTCTGGTATTTTATTATTATTTAGTTATTTGGGAAAGGGATTTGCGCTACTGGCTCGGCTCGGGCCGGCACTTGCGAGAGTCTGGGGGGAACGTTACGGCTTATTCGCGTCGGGCCTCGCCGGCGAGGACGGAACAGTGGTCGGTTTTGTGTAGTGTTGTTTGTGTGTCGTCGTCGGGCGTCCTGGAGGACCGTGATTTCGTCATCGAACTCGATGATGACGTTTCTGGGACGTCTTATTTTTTATATAAGGGAGGGTGTGTATCGGGCGGCCGATACGACAAGGGGGTTGGGATGATTTTCAGCAGAATCGAAATGGCATTTCGACAGTTTTTTCATAAACTGTTTGATGGTGGGGACTTTTAGGTCAACATGGAGTTGACTGTTTCTCATGTACCACGCGGCACCTGTGGCTCTGCGGAGGAACCGGCTTTGAAGCGTTTGAAGGGGGTGAAGTACTGACTTGCTGGATTGTGCAAGCACAATACACGCATAAGTCATGATCGGTCTGACGTCGATAATACACGAAAAACCTTATTTTATTTTTGTCCGGTTAAAATACATCGAGGTGTACTAAAACTATTGAAATTATTTTGAAAACACGCATGTATTTTATATTTAAATTTTTTTAAGTAAGTTTTAATTACTTTGAAAGCAGAGTGATGTAGCTCTTTATTAAGATAAGCTGTGGCGAATCCGGGGCACAACTTAACCTTGCGTCTCGATTTACACCCTTGATTGATTTAGGTAAACACAACAGCTTTACATTGCCTTTAATTAAAATTAGGAGGCTTAAAGTTTTTAATGTAAGGTGACACAATATGTAATAAAATCACGGTAGAAATATGTTTTATTGATATATATATATATATATATATATATATATTTTTTTTTTTATTTACTTTTTATGTAGCAATTAGGCTTTTATTCTGATCATAATTATGTAGTGATCATACTTTACACAGAGAGTCAAGGCCAAGTCCATATATATATATATATATATATATATATATATATATATATATATATATATATATATATATATATATAGTTATTAGAATCACTTTTTTTTTTTTTTTTTTTTATACAACAAGAGTGGCAAACAAGCATACGGCCGACCTGGGAAACGGTTGCCGTAGCCTATTTACGCTCACGATACCGAAGTATCACTTGCGAGTTGCCACTCTGTGTTTGAAGAGTTATAGTGTGTTGGCAGCATAAGGTTTAATCCCTCTGCTTCCAACACAATGTAACAATCCTCCCCCTCCCCAAGGAGCTCATTACTGGAAACCTTATTCACCACGTAGGAACACAACACAATAAATTGTGTTATTTGGCTACGGACTTCTATAAGGTGGAGGTCCTGCCCCTGTCGGGCAGCTCCAAATTCGAACGGGAAACCCGTTATGCCCTACCTCTCTTATGTACTTTCATGTATTGAACGAAGGTTGTGACATTGGATGCAGCGACCAACATAAGTCACGTTGGCATAAGTACTTAAGTCGAAAAGAGCTGAAGATAATTATGACAATTTTATGCTTCGAATTTATATTTATATGATACAACAAAGTTGCGGTCGGGTAATACCGCTGATCATTGAACAACGGTCATTTACCCATGTTTATCATAAAACAAGTTAATTATTTTAGTATCGGAAGTTGCGATCATCAATTTTAAAAGCGGACATTAAAACGCTTGTAAACCTTGTTAACACTTTTGTAACAACGAAATATAACTTTATGGTAATAATTCGCTTAATTTATTATTTGTGATCGGCTACGGGCTCGCGACAAAGGAGAAAGGGTTGTTTATATAATACTGGAAATATGAAACGCTTGGAGTGTTTTTTTTTGTTGTTAAAAGATATCTTACTCAATTGTAGCCTGATTTTACACCTAAGGAGTGTTGTGATCGCAACAATAAGGGGGTCCCGAACTCCAGAAGACTCCTGGAGTCCTTCTTAATATCGGGCTAAGGTCAGATATCTACTAAATATAAAGATATAAAGATCATTAGAATAAGTACCACTACATAATACACAACACCACAGTACCTACCTACCAGTTGATTGCTATGTTTGAAACATATTGTAATACTAGTTGTCCCGCCCAGCTTCGCTCGGGTGGAAAAAAAAAGATGGTGGCGCCACCTATCGGGTCCAATTGTGAATCTAAACCATTCCCAGATCCCCTTCAACACACAGAAAATTTCATTAAAATCGGTCCAGCCGTTTAGGAGGAGTTCAGTGACATACACACTCACAGAAGAATTATATATATAAAGATTTTTTTAATATATCGCTCAATGAAAAGTCTATGTTTGTATGAAAACAAACATTCCAATGTCAAATCCAGGAGACATAAAGTATGGTTTCAACTATCGATCAAACAATAAATTCAACTAGGTAGGACGCCTACTCACGCACACGGAATAAAATAATAAAGTTTGTAATGTTTAACGTCCCTATTTTTATTCGACTTCAAGGAACCTATAAAATAAACTATAAGTAGCGAATGTGTGTCATTATGTAGAGGCTGACGAATTTGATCGCTCACAATGAAAATATGTTATTACTGCAAATAGTAAAATTTAATTACTCAATGATTGAATGTTGTGAAGAAAACCCATATATAAAGTTCGTTGCGTTATTTTCGATTATGAGATTTCGTTTCGTGTCGGTAGCGTCACGTGACGGCGCCAACGTGATCGCGCCGCCCGCTCCCGCTTGCGTCTTGCCATTGCTTTCATACAAATAGCTCGTAAATATTAAAATAGACCTGGTCACTAGTTCCGTTGTTAATCATAAAGCGAATTACAATTTAATAAGCCGCAATCTTTTTGTGGTCCTGTACAAGAAATTGTAATTTAATAACACTAGAGCAAAATCAAAAGATTACGAACGCGCCCGAAATAGCAGGGACACACTGTTTCACACATTTTATATTATTCCAATGAAAAAGCTCGTCACAATTGTGACATGTGTCAAAGAGGATAAAAGCAACCAGCATCCGAGCCGACTTGAAATAGAGGGTTTTTAATTTGAGTAGACAGCATAGTGAAAATACAATGAAATGTGTGAATTTGAACCGGTGACACAACCTACATATATGTGTTATTTGAGTACAAATGCTAATTAATAAGCATAGGAAAACTGAAGTCAAATATTTACAAGTAGTTTAGACCACGGTGCCAAAACGAAATATTACTCTGCCATTGTGGAGGTATACCTATTACTGTCATTGTATCTTAAAAGAATATTTATTTAGAGCTTACATCTAGCCTTATATTTTTAGTTTTATAAATTTTTACAAATCATCCATACATATCCTTTTATATAATTAATGAGTATCCGCACTCCATCCCGCCAAGAGTACTCGAAACCGGCGAGCATGTATTTTCAGGACATGACTGAGCATGAAGCTAGTCATTAATGATAGAGCTGGTGCTCTACCGGTGGCAAAAAGCTGCCTACCACGTGAGGGACTAGGTGTAATGATATGTTTTAATAGTTAATGATAACTGATGCTCTGATGCTCTCACTGATGCTGATGATGTATAACACTTATGCAATAAAATGTTAGATACATACGACCGCCTGGTCTAGTGGTCGCGGGTTCGAATCCCGCTGAGGGCAGATATTTGTGTGATGAACACGAATATTTGTACCTTAGTCTTGGATGTCCTATGTATTTAAGTATATATCTATCTATATAAGTAAATATATCGTTGTCTAGTTACCATAACACAAGCTTTGCTTAATTTGGGACTGGGTCAATTTGTGTGGAATTGTCCCAGGTATTTATTATTATTATTTATTATTATAGTTTACATAATCATCCCCAGTTGTATTTAAGTGCGAAATCGCAATATTCTATTCGTAAATCAATCAGAAGGTAATAAGTGGAATTGTGGGAACATCAAATATGTATATTCTGCGAAATATTAGCTCCCTTTGTGGCGGATTTGGTAGATATTCCGGTAGGATTAAAACCCAATCTCTTTTTGTTACTCTGCCAGAAGAGATTATGTTGGTAACAAATGTACATCGCTATATGGGGCACTGAATATAATCACAATATTGTTATACAATGCTGTAAAAATTATTATTACGATTCGTGCCGACAGATCGTATCCGAGTAAAACTATAAAAACAAAGTAAGTGTACTGTACTTTATGCGTTTTATTTATGTCCGGAAATAGTATTCTTCAAACATGTCTTTAGGTTGTCAGAAACATACTACTTATTGAACAGTATTTATTCGTTACTTGAGAGATTTTAAGTACTAAAATAGAATATAAATATGTTAATTTATGAGCCGTGGTGACCGTGTCGTTCGACAACACAAAGATTGCAACTCTCTACTTGACTCTACATTGATTATTCACGACATGAGCTTTACAGTGAAAAAAAAAATCGAGAGGATACCTGAGAAGTAATCAAAAGACGTGTATAGGTATCACACGTCTTTTGATTACCGCTATCTCGTTATGTCACGTTGGGATCTAAAATAAACCTCCGGCGGAAAATGGGTGTGTGGATACTACCTATATACCTCTGCCTACCCCGTGGGGACTTTTGTGGCTATATAGATTAATTATGATGAAGGTAATATGTAAAAGTGAAATGTCTAATATTTAACCATTTTGAGTCTAGCACGGCTGATGGTTAAATTTAATATTTTCCCGAGCATTAACGAATTAAATAAATCAAAATCGTTAGCACCTGTCAGGCGGCGTTCGCTCAATAAGTGCTTTTTAATGGGGGCGACACAAATGAAATCATCATAATTGAGTTTATTATATATTAAAAAAACACAGTACAGATTAATTATGATGAAGGTAATATGTAAAAGTGAAATGTCTAATATTTAACCATTTTGAGTCTAGCACGGCTGATGGTTAAATTTAATATTTTCCCGAGCATTAACGAATTAAATAAATCAAAATCGTTAGCACCTGTCAGGCGGCGTTCGCTCAATAAGTGCTTTTTAATGGGGGCGACACAAATGAAATCATCATAATTGAGTTTATTATATATTAAAAAAATCTACGCATTTTATAGATTAGAGATTCTGGAAACATAAGGGTTACTTAACTGCTGTAGTTAGCTTGTGTAGTAGTGTAGTGCCGCGGTGGTCGAGTGATTCGAGTAGTAGTATGCAAAGCAATGGTTGCAAATACGAATCTTGACTATCAAATATTAATAAAATTTATTAATCATACCATGAACTTTACGGTGAAGAAACACATTGAGAGGAAACCTGCATACGTTTGAGAAGACATTCAAAGGCGTATGTATAGTCGTGCTTGAGTAACGGCGATGGACTCGCCATATTTGTGGATTGTTATATCGTATAGGTATCGATCGGCAGGCCGTTTAGTACATTGGCCTACTGACTTAATGATCGCGGTTTCGATCTCAGCTGGCTGCAAATGTTTGTAAGATGAATATATAATATTTATTGAACACTAGCCGTTCCGCCCAGCTTCATGTAGTCGAAAACAGCCCTCGACGGTTAACAAATAGGTGGGGTATTTGTAAAGCGTTCAGGGTTCCATGCATATACAAACAGAAAAAATCATCAAAATTGGTCGTGCCATTCTAGTGTTTTTGCGAGACTAACGAACGGTGATTGTTTTTTTATATACATATATCTGTAACATAGACTTCAAACCTGTATATAATATTGTCTAGCGGACGCCAATGCTAAGAGTTCCTGCATAAGTGATTCAATATACTCAAGAATCCCAAGCAGCTTTATTGACTGTATGCTTTTATTGCATATAACAGATAAATATTATAAAATAAAATAAAAATAAAATAAATATCCTCACGCCTTCCCACAAGGGTCCCCGAAGGGGTAGGCAGAGGTGTATGGGTAATACCCACACACCCACTTTCCGCCAGAGGTATATTAGGTGCCAACGTATAAAATATTATATACCAAGTTTTATTTCGAATTGTATAAGTATTACAAAAAAAATACTTACACTGAGTTGTTTCGATGGTCAGGCATGTTGCCTCATTGGAAGCTGAGCGAAACTCAATCATTGAAGGCTTTTTATTTTTTCACAAGAGTGGGTATTAACGCAGATACTCCGAGCAAATATTTGTGCAAGTGTTGGCTGGATGTTTGATTGCCAATGAATATTTTCGTTGTTTCATTAATCGAGCAATTTTCCGCAATAGCAGGCGTTTGCTGCTTACTTTCAAAATGTTATTGTCGGCTTTGTTTTTATCCTCTTGCTTCATATTATTTTTTTATTAGCCGTCTAGGTAAATTGTATTTCGTTGAAGTTACCGCATTAATATAATACGTTTTATTGTTAATGGACGTGGACTTTGAAAGCAAATTAGCAACCTTATTATTCAATATCGATGGTTATTTCAGTATACTGTACGTCTTAGACCAGTCTATCAACCAATAAATTCTCTTTTTTTATCTTAGCTTAAAATATCGAGCATACACTAGGATTATATCTTAGCACGAGTCTTGAGAATAAAACAATAAAGCCTTGACATAACTACATAGTTGTGTTCTATTCCCGGGAGAAGGATTAATTATAGATAAAGTCACATTTTTATAGTAATTCTGTGTGATCGCGTCAGGTGCACGTCAGAGAGCGTCACGCCCCCAATGCGCGCGCGCACCGTTGCGCGACATGGCGTCATTTCGCACCGCGTGATCAGCAACAAAGTCTATCGCGCGATGTCACCGACACAGCCGTGTTGATTGATTAATTCTTATCTATAACCATTTACTGGTAAACTTTTTTTTAATTTCCTTCTGTTAGGAACATAATATTTTTAAGAATTCAATTATCTTTCTGTGGATGCATACGCCAATTCCTGTTTTTACCACGATCTATACCCTGATTTCTCGTAGGCATTTATCAGGTATCTCGCCATTTGAAATACAAGAAATAAAAGCAGCTATTACAAAAAAAAAATTAAGTAAAAATATTAAATCAGAATTTCGTAAAAGCCGTTACAAATATAAAATACATTTGTTGAAATTAAAAATATTGTAAATAGTTACCTACGGTTTATTTAAATTCTTTTCTCTAGACATGCGTCATCTTGAGTTTGTGTATTTGGCCGGTGGCCGGCGTCATGTGACCGCGCTTCAGCCAATTCTCGTAATTTTCCAATGTCTAAAACTGATGGGAACTAGACAGTATATGGCATTCATTAGGTAACTTTATTGCACACGTGTAGTGTTAAATATAGTTAAGGTATTACAAAAATTAATCACAATTAAGCAAATCTTACAGCTTCGGAATTATTTAGTCTGTTGTATAATATTGCGTTGAGGCGCCGAGCTATGATAATTTATTATTGTTTTTATGAGTCACAACATTGCAATTACATTATGAGCTAACGATAAATAAGGTATGCAATCGGTTTCATCATTTTGTCAGCATGTGAACTGAATGTTCACGATACATATTTGTTAGTCAGATTAAATAGCATTAGGATATAAAATCAAGTTTATGGGAACGTGCCTGCTATGTCTTAAAGGATTAGAAATACTTTTAAGTTCTTTGCCAAATTATATAATGAAAAATATATGGATACTAAAATAAAAAATTAAAAGTATTTTAGGTGTGTGTCGAGATGCGTCTCATTACGTCGAGGGGGTGTGATAAATGAGCGTATTGGAAAACGCCTTGGCACGCCTCACGCGTCACGATGACGGGATATAAATGAGTTTTATATTGTCTGCTCTCACCTAAGCCCATCTCTCAGCTCGGCCTGATAACCGATCAGGAACACAACCGCCGGCTAAACGTCCACTTGTTTCATTCATTTTGCGACAATACCAACTTAGACAACTGTTTGAAATGTTTGGCACGACTCCAACGCTGTAAATTAACGGTGTTTTTTTTTGTTTACAGGTAAATTGCTGAAAGAGCGAGTGGAAACTTCCGACAGGGTAGTCCACATTGAGCCTGCGTGAACAAGATACCTACCTTATTTAAGCATTTAGCAAATATTTGTTGCTACGCGCAGGAAGCGTTAATGTCAAATACATATTAAACATGTAGTACACGAGGAATTTAGAGGAAAATGTAACAGAAAATACTCAAATTAAATGAAGTCAACATGCCTTGAAGTATTTTCATTTTATCAAATGTATTATGACACAAGAAATATATGCTTTAAACTTCATTAGCAGAATTTTGTTTCATTGATAACGTAGTATATAGTCATTAGTGGACATATAGGAGGAGACGAGAAAAAGGTAAGCTTATTACAAAGGGTTAATACAAAATAAGCTTTCTTTGGTTGAAAGTAATGGGTATGTAAGCGAAGACTATGTATAAACACCAGGACCCTGTTAGTGGTAATTGTCAAACTTTAATATAAACCGCACCAAGCAAGTGTTTGCTGAAGTGGTTTTGGCAAGCAGATGGGCCGACATCGCCTCGACTTAATCAGGGCGCACCTTCACTAGGCTTAAGCTCTCAGCAAAACTCCTAATGAGGAGAACCGATGAGCGTCGACTTAACAGCGTTTCGCGTGCTCAAGTAGCTACTGCGCACTTCCACTTGCAACATTTTTATAAGACTCTGATTATATATTTTTTTGTGTTCTATAAATATGTTCATTTTATACGGCAGTTTTTTTTATTTGCCTTTTTTGCATTCATACATATGTACATAATTAAAACAAAATTTCAAAAAAAATTATGAGTTAAATTTATTGATAAATAACGAATGATGTTTATTCGAATGAAAGCTTCATCTATTTATTACAGTTAATAACGTCAGCTGATAATTCAGGACAGAAAACAGTAATTGTTTGACCACTAATTATATTTCAGTGGCATTGAACAGCATTGTAACATAATTTCGGTCAATAAAATTATTAACTACCGACAATCATTATCACCAGTGATTTCGGTGGATGTGCTATCGTACACAAAGTAAGGGGTAATTTGCGAGTGGCGCGCAGTCACGTAGCGTGTTGCGTTAGCCGTCGAACGGCGATCAACAGGCGTCGAAATTTGAAAATTACCACCCATTCGAAGCAATAAATTTGTAGAGCTGTCGCTGGCAAGTGGCGACCGTTCGCGATTGTAGATTGATTCGTTGATTGAAGAGCTCCATTCGTTTCAGCCGTGTACCGATCGGCGCAGTCTTAATTGCCATCGGAGATTGGTGTATTAGGGCCATTAATGTTTTCAAACGTGAATATACCTTGGCATTGGATATTGATCAATAAATTTTGCTCTGTTTACGAAAAGGTTGTAGCCATCGGAAACCTTTCAGAAACAGTAACATTAAACATTTCTGAACCATAAAAGCACTTATTGATGGGAACGTCAGCACTACCGAAACTGGCGTATATGTATGAGGATAGTGATAAATGTGGATGAAGCGGAAGATGTTAGTAAGTCTAAAGAGAGTCGTCTCTACACCTACCAACACCGTGATTGGCTCGGCATGATGATACAAATAGATAGTTAGATACTTAAATCTCCAATATTTATTCGTTTTAACTGGTATTTTCGAATCCTTATTGTACCAATGAGTTTTTTCTGAACTTAAGTACAGTGATTAGTCACACCACGAGCTTTACGGTGAAGGAAGACATCGAGAGGAAACCTGCATACGTTTGAGAAGCAATTCAAAGACGTATGTATAGTCGTGATTGAGTAACGGCGATGGACTCGCCATCTGTCTAGTTGGCATCTAAAACATATCTCTGGCGGCAAGTGGGTGTGTGGGTAAGGTACTACCTATACAGCTCTGCCCACCCCATCAGGGGACCCTTGTGGGAAGGGGTGAGGATATATTTAACAGGTAAACATCTGGTTTGGGAGGGCGCTCTTTTGTTACATTATTTTACAATCAATTACAAATCGTCATCGCGTAAAATTCTTACGTATTTTATGTTTGCGATAAAGCTGTTTACTCTAAAAAGATAACTTATGACTCTTTTATGTTGTCCCTGATAGTATATTTAGTTACGAAACCAGATAGTGGGAGAAACTTGTGTCTTCAACTTTGACCTTAATGGTGCACTAGTTTTATTATGTGGTTTCTTTAAAGTACGAATATGGTGTATTCGATATACGAACGGGAAAAAAGTTGCGTAAGTTCAATCGATTTAATACGAGTATCTATGTTCAGTTAAGATACCGCTTTCTTCAAATTGCTAAATTCAGCATGTGATTAAAATTATTATACTATTCATAAAATTAACACTAATCAGTTTTAATAAATGTATCTTGCCATTATCGCCTCGACCGTATTCAAAAACAATATTCAGGTCAATGTCCGACGATATTAAAAAAATAAGCAGCGGCTTATGTCCGTAACCATTTTTATTTGGAATTAAATCGCTTGATCTATTTACATAAAAAAATTACGAGTACCAAAAATCTACCTGATACTAAAGGTTAACCGAAGACTAATTACACAGTGGATGTCTGAACATATTAGGGAATAAATTGCCAACGTTGTGTCCGATTAACCAAATTTCTTACCCTTTTGAAGCGCCGTGAATACGAATTGATAAAAAGAGAGCACACTAGACCCTCAGCATTGCCGGCGATATTACACATTCATACCTAATTAAATAATTCATGAAAAACCATGGAATCCTAGCTGGGAAATCTGCGAGAGAATGCGATAATCATGAGTCCCCCGCGGCCGATGTCAACGCACGTCTTCGCTGTATATTCCATGTGACTACTTTTATTCAATTTACTTTAGCGACCTTTTTCATGTTGTGATGTAGGGCATATATAGGTATGGAAAGTTGGAAACAAGCTAAGATTATCTCATTTCCGTTACAATATATATCCTATGTAAGAGTGGGGTTTTCTAACACAGAAATCTTTATACTTACACGTAAGCCACAACGACGATTATTTTTATTATATAGCCTGTTATTACTGAAAATAAACTCTTTATAAGAAGTTAATGTTGTAAACATGCAAACCCATACAGTAGAGTGGGTAGATGTGCTAGCTAGGCATTGTCGCTCTCGACCCCACCGACCCACTTTACTTCATCGCGTCTTACACGGATTGATTTCTTCACTTTGACTTGTATTTTGAGATAAATAATGTCATTATTGTTTGGCTGTTCATGCCAGGTTTTCAATGAACTAGTTTAGTCTTCAAGTAATTATCTTAACAGTATTTGGGTTGCGACTGCTTCAAAGCAACATAAAAGCTTAACAGTCAAGTTGGCAGTATACATGTTGCATGAAAATTTCCAAGAAGCATACAATTTGGTTCTATTTCACTGTACTCCAAATATATGTCCGATTAATGTCAGTGGTTGATAGAGTAAAAACTAGCAGCTTCTTGAATTCTGTGCAGGAATTTCTTCTTTGATCAATGTGTTATCGACATAACAGCTCTTAATTTGCACACTATGTTGAAATTTTAATTCAGCATTATGTGAGAGTCAAAAGGCAGGCAGGGACCGGTCGAGAAGCGCTCCGTGTGTAAGTGGCTCCGTGGATGCCATTCACAGCTCGATGGCACTTGAGCATTCTTTGACGGATACGGCTCTAACGCCAAGCTCATGTATTGCTTCTGTAATGTTTCAAACCGAACAATACGACACTCTTTTGTCCTTCATTATGAGATTATTTATATGTATATCTCTCAATTTCCTAATTACTTCAGAGGTGACTCAGTTTTTTCTGCAGTTATTATTGTTAATTTCAACGTCAGAATTTAGATTTAAAGCAGTTTATTCTCCATTGTAAATTATTCGTGATTGAGAAGTTTCTTGTTGGATTAAACATTATATAAAGGTGCTTTCAAAATTATAGCGGAATGTTTTAACACAGTTTGTCCAGGTTATTTAGTCCATAGTATCCGAGTGGAACTTCTGTAGACTGTAACAAAGGTGCTTTGAAAGTGATTATTAGCTAAGTTCCCGCGAGCAGACATAACAATTGACAATAACAGTTAATGTGACACGATCTTGAACTTGACCCTCGTTGAGACTCATTTCGTTTAATAATAAACGTTAAGGGCAAGAATGTCGGTTGCTATTTCACTTCGTACTTGACCTTCGACCCGAAGATACTTAACAACATTGTATTTACATCGATTCTTCTTGCTTATGTACTTTTGACGACTATCACGAACATTTCAGGCATTGTGGATATCTAAGGAGACACACCAATATAAATTTATTTATGATTTATGAAGACCCTATAGTTACTTAAACAAGTTTAAGTCAAAGATGACTTAATACCTATTGTTAGAAATGGTAAAAAAAAAACTATAGTTGCATAAAATACAAAGTACACCATACAATTATGTAAAGCAATTCTTGACCCGGTGACCGCGGGTCCTTTGCGGTAAGCCTGTCATCCTTTCAATGCTTGATGGCCCTCGACTCGCCGTGGCTTGCCGAAGTATGCGGGCCAATTGACCCGCTTGTATCAGCTATTTGTGGCATCCGCACTCATTTTATGGCGCGACAGTGGATATATTATACACTTAATATGATCATTTTATTACTGCAAAGAAAACTGTTTGTATAACTCGGTAACGTGATCGTATTGTAAATATAATTTCATGCAGTATATATATTATCTTAATAACTCGGAAAGAACTCGATAATTTACCAATATTATCATCATAAAATGAGATTTTAGCTCGTCGAGCCGTGGTGGCCAAGTGGTTCGATTTGCAACGCAAAGTTTGCAAGTTTGAATCCCAACTATACCAATGAGGTATTTCTGAGAAGAAAAACACCGAGAGGAAGCCTGTATAGATACGTTTGAAAAGAAATTCAAAGACGGTGGTATTAAAATTATTATAGTGGTAGTAAAACGGCGATGGACTCGCCGTCTGGCTCGTCCGCACCCATTAATATATATCCGGCAAAAAAGCGTGTGTAACTAGACTCCTCTGTCTAACCCTTCGAGTACCCTTGTAGGAACCCGTAAATATATTGTATCTTCTTATCAACTCGCGCTGCAGTTTTAGTTTAGTTCTCACTTTCTCAAGTAATTCCCGAGAGGGCGCGTTATGTATTTAATTTTGCAATTCCAAATTGTGTAATTAGCAAGGGATTCTTGAAATTGAGCGCAGAGTTTGAAGACGGTTTTGTAATGTTTCTCTCCTATCTAAGAATTTGTAGATTGCAAGTCAGCACAAAACTTTTCGATGCATTCATTAGTGGTTTCAAACTTTCTTAATTTCAAACCAAAATTTAGCTGAAACCGACGTTCTGTTTCTCGTTGTGCATAATACAAATATGCTATATTTATTTGCGACGAGAGTTATTGTTCCATAAAATAATCACCAGATTTACAACGACGCCAAGTTGGAGAAATTATTGTAGATAAATAAGCGCAATACTGAATAGAATCTGTTCCCCAAAATAATTGAATTCCTCATTTCAGGAAATTTCACCGTTTAATTCCGAGATGATAATTTCGTGTCTTATTAATTTCTACTCAGCGATACCTACGACGACGGAGTTGCTTATTTTCATAAAACGACAAATTTAATAAAGTGGCCCTCACCGTTGAATAATTCAGATGCGTCCCGACGTTATACATTATTTATGATGATGACATGTCGTAGGTAACACAAGTCTATCTCTGGTCTGTGGTTTTGCATCGCGAGCACGTCGTCGCAATATTGAAGGAACTGGCTCTCTTGAACATCTTACAGGACGCCGTGGGATGCATTAGCACATGCTGCTCCCAAAACAATTCAGTTTACCAAATTGTGTAACGTTCATTTTTGGTGTTTTTGTTAAGATCTCGAGTAGCAGTCTCGGGTAACAGTAGAGTTCCATTAATTTAGATAAATCTTCTTTTTCGCGTCACCCCATATTGGTATCCGAAGGGGTAGACTGATGTATATGAACACGGTCTTTTTGTCGGATACATATTTCAAAATATTCATATAAATTTCACAAAGAAGGTTGATATTCTAATAACTAAAAAAACCTTTTTGTTTATATTGTGTATATATGTACCTAATTCATTTATTCCAAATATAAAAGTTTACAAAAGTAAGTCGTAGAGTTTCAAGGATACGTATATGATTCTTTATAATATAATAAAAACAAGTTGACGATATTGCCTCTTCGAATACGCTGTTCTTGAATATTCACAATGATACAAAACATATCTGCATTCACGTCAGTTTGCCGACTCAGGGATACGCGAAGATACAGCCTGCAGGATTAGACATAGACACAAGAACACGTAACGACGTCGAACTAAACTTCAGGACAAGTGTCTTGTTAGATGCTGAGTCGCAGAAATGGATAGGTAGTTAATGTTGCACGGCGACTTACACAGAAATGGTGCAGTTTCATCGCGTCAAGTGTTGCTTAACAGAAATATATTTCTGTTGTTTCCACTTTGTGTGGGATTGTTTATTTTTGTCTGTAAAAATAATACCGAAATTATTATTTAAAGGTACTATGAGTACCTGAAACGTCAGTATTGCCAATCGCATACCACGGTGGTCTGGTACTATTAACTTTTTCTGAACTTAAGCACAATAATTTTTCAAACCACGCTAAGCTAAATATCAAACAGGTTTTAAAAACGTTTGTGAAGTCACACTTGAGGGACGGTGACTGCCTTATATGTCATTTCATATTTCTCTTTACGCCTTCCTACAGGGATCCCCAAAGGGGTAGGCAGAGTTGTATAGGCAGTACTCACACACCCGCTTTACCGATTGCCAATGCCGATTATAGCAATAAATGTATAACTTATACGTGGTTGATTTGTAGTACAAAAAGAATTCCAGAATGTTTAAAGTAATTTAATGAATGACGGTAAATAGTTACATTCATGATAAATATTGATGATTGATTGGTTGTTTCATGTTTAGCTCAAGTTTAGCGTTCTGCTAACCGCTGGGTGGAATAGATTAATATCAATTTGAATGTCAATAAACACCAAACATTAATAAGCAAATCTATTACATACCTATAATTGCTAAGGTTTGCGGACATATTGATATATGCACTAATTATGTGATTTAATGAATTCAGGTGGGTTACAGTGGGAATACGCGTATATTAATATTGTTGGAGCTTATATCAGCGGTCTGTGATGCTGGTTGTACCTCAACTTCAGTTCACAAGGGTCCTCGAAGTAAGGCTGTAATGTAAGGCTGGTATGTAAGTAAAACTTTTCGTCAGATGTAATTCTGGTGCGATTAAATGACGAGTGCCTTGTCGTCTGCTACGCCGTCTTGCCGTCTCCGGTACAACTTCACATGGGTTTTCCATTTTCTTTACAATTCTTTACCATGACTCCTTCTCCGTGAAGCTCATAAAGTAAATGTTCAATTAGAATAAAATGAAGTTTCTTGAAATATTCTACATTTCAAATGAACTCAAGTTCTATGTTCTCTTTATTTCATAATTATTTGGCCTCACACAAAAAATTTGTTTATAAAAACAAATTTTTTTTTTTACATTTTTGAAGTATTTTAAACGATTTATCAGACTGAAATATTTTTTTATAAGTTATTGAGGGGACATCAGATATAAGAATTATCAAAATCCTTATATATTTTACGGCTCTTACGCTATAAATTGCCACAAACAAAATTCTTCATTGTATGTATTACAACACTTATTAAGCCTCATTACATAAATAAATAATGTCCTCACTCTATCTAGATACATACATACTTATCACCACGCCGAGTCCCTTACGGGGTAGAGAGAGTAAAGCGCCAGCTCCTCTAAGCTCAGGTACAGACCTCTATTGCTTCATCTACACTCTAGATATATACCTACTGGTTCATTCACTTTACCTATTCCTACTAAGTACTCCTTGTAAATTAAACTGTTATGTCTATTAAAATGTACTCGCATTTTGTGAAATAATGATGAATAATATTGTAAATGGCTTTTGACATTAACGGCATACCGCATAATCTTGTCAATCAAAGCTTAGCCGTCGTAAAAGCTAACTCGTACATGATTTTATTGGCAATTCTGTACTGACACAAATAGATAATTACACATTGCATACGATCATAACAAGGTAGCTACATTTAATATGATTAGAAACACATGTGCGCCGACACACGCATTGACGTTACGATGCTCTTCATTCCCTATATCATCTGTTCATCCCAGATGCATTTGTAATGCCCCTGAAATTCTAACCGACTTGAATATTAGCCTAACCGAGATCACGGCAGATTATTAAAACCTATAGGATAGGTACATATAATAATGCTGTAGGTAATTAATCTTTATAGTAATAGTAATCGAGATCCTCGACTCGGCACGTATTGTGAGATTCCTTTGTCTGGGACCCTAGCCATCTGTACCTTGGCCCTGATACTGGTGAGACCCGATATTGAATATATGTAATTTTTTAAATTAAATTATAGGAAATAATTACATATCTTCACGCCTGCAGAAGTGCAGAGATGTAACACTCACTTCTCGCGAAAGTTAATATATATAATTTACATTTTAAAACGAAATAAATGAAAAAGAAGAAAACTTACAATGTTGGAAAACACAATATAAATGTAGGATAAATGAATCAAAGAATTACATTTAAATGCGGCTGTTTGTGTGAATAACAGTCGCATAAACGATGTGTACCTACTATTAGTTTAACTACACACAATTATTAACGCCTAGGTACAGTCAGAGCAATTTTATAACGCCTAAGAAATCGTATTTTACTCACGCCGGTTGCAAAAGTCTCAAAAGGAGACCATTAAAATTCACATAGTTCAGATAAGAATCAGCAACGCCATAAGCCGAAGCACGTAAGGCACTGAGGTGTCCATTGCTGTGATTGCTTAGCACCTAAGATCCAGGAAGGAACTTACTTTGTAGTCTCGCAGTATTTTATTAATATGAATGAAATTATCATATTTTCCAATATATTTCTACTATGCGTGTTATGAAAATGGGATGTGTGAATTTAGAGATTTAGTTAAAAAGAATGGTAAGCGGTGCCACTCTGTTTTTGTCCAATGCTTCGTAAGATGAAAGAGTGTTTAAGCGTAATTTGCTGTTCGTAAATAAAAAAAGAAATTTATTAAAAAGTTCCGTCGTTCACCGTTTATTAGTGTTGTAAAAGTCGTAAAACGTAAGATTCCAGTGAAAATAAATGCACGGCTTGTAAGAAAAAAGAAACATTTTCGCATTTGAATTTATTTCTAGTTTTCAGAACTATTTAAAACATTGACAAATGACTGCAGTCCGAAAATGTTTTCGAAAGTATAGCGATACTATGAAGTCTTAAAATTTTTGTGTGTTAATATTTTGGTTAACTATTTCTGATTGTAATTTATAAACCACTGTGGAGTTTGATTAATCTATTCAGATATTATTGTGACGTAATTAACTGGCGGGCGTGACAGATTAATTTATAATATATTTTTTCTTGGAACCGAATGAGACAGGATATCAGCTATCCGATACGGTAAAACTAGCGTCTGAAAGCCTTAAGGTAACTTATGATTCTTACCATTAGGCTTTCTAGTTATGAAGTCTCTGGTTCGAGTCTGACTCAAGAAAAACATTCTTTACCCAATAGATTTTATGGTTTCCTTACTTTATATTGTCACTTCCGTGACTACATATGAAGACCGAGGCGCAATATGTAAAGACAAGTGGAATCGTGAATCTTTAACGCCATGCAAAATCAATACGACAAACATGCTATCGACTGCCAGCAACGGTTCCAATGTTTGTATTTACAAAATTGTTACATATCTAATAACATTTCAAAAATATTAAAAAATAAACTAGTCACAAACTAATCTAAACGTGTTCTATGAAAATTAGAATTATATCTATCTGAAATAAAATATTATAATATAAGCTAAGTTAGCTAATCATCTGTTACTGTGCCAAATTTCATACAAATTTTGTTCAGGATTTTTGACATGTTTGAGTATAAAAAGCAGTGATAGGATTACCTGCATTCTAGCCTACCTGGGATATTCTAGAAAAAATCTATTAATGAAATCAAATATTATGCTGACAAAATCCTGGGGCACAACTAGGATCAATAATTTGTCTCCAATTTATGATAAGAAATTCATTTGTTTGAAATTCATATCTATAAAATAAACAAAAAGAAGGGTTATATCAAACTTGTTTCTTTCAAAACTAACTGGCAGCTTGATTAGAGGCTGATTTTCATCACGTCAAAACTTTTAAGACTAAATCAAATATTTCAGCAAAGGTTTCTTTGAATAATTCTAATAATAATATTGTTTGACAGTCAATTTGGCTATATACACAATGAATAAGTTTAATAGAAATTAATGGAATTATTGATTTGTGATTTTTTGTACGGCGCTGTCCTCGCGATCGACCTACTTTCTAATATTAGAACCAAAAGGGAGGCGAATTACATCTCAGATGTAATTAGATCTGTTAATTCGTTACGCAGTTCTGACGCCTGTTTGACAGGCATATGGTCTGGTGGTTAGAGTTCCTGACTACGAATTTTGAGCTCGCGGTTGAGCCCAGATATTTGTGTGATGAACACTTATATTCGAACCTTTGTCTTCGATGTCTTATATAAGTAAATATATCGTTGTTTAGTTACTTATCACCAGCTTTGCTTAATTTGGGACTAGGCTAATTTGTGTGGCATTCTCCCAAGGTATTTATTTATTATTATTACATATATGCGCAGAAGAGTTAGGTATTAGGTACCTTTCGTTTCCTTTTTATAGCGGCTGAAACTATTTACGTCACACTGCAACCAAACTAATCGGGGTGTCGCGGAAAGATTAATGGTGAACAGCTTTCGCTGAAAACTAATCTTTGTTTTAGTAATTTCTCAATTCACTGCCGACTGAGACAAATTTCTTTCGACGTGCTGTGATGCCATTATTTATATTAATTAATTAACACAGCGGATATTTCATTGTTATTATAACGTCAATTGCCAATAGATTAATTTATTCCAATCCACTTAAAAACGTTCCGAAAACGTTTTTTATTTTTAATCATGTTTAATCATCTAAGAAAAGGTAAAATCTTAGCTATGATGCGTATATAAAACGTAATTCTACAATACTAGTATTCTCCTGGTATTTTTTATAGCTATGGTGGTATAAGTGGTGTTAGCTTAAGATCAAGTCACTTTCCACTAACCAAAGCTGGTTAGTCGCATGTAATCAGTTTTTTTTAGAAAAGCAAGCAGACAAAATTGACAATAATATCTATACTCAGCCATACCAACTACATATAAACATGACTTTTGCACATGGTTGCAATATGGTTCACCACTGAACATTTCGGGGCAGGCAGTCGAGTAATCATCGAGATCGATTCACTTATCTCTCTCAGACCGCATTCTATGCATTCGTTGAGGAAAGAAATTCACCGGCTAGGTAGCTACTCTTTATCTAAACATGTCCTGGGTATCGCTCTTTTCAACATCCTTGCTGGCTCTCGACAGGATATTACGATCCTATGTATGTAATTAAAACTACTAACACTATGTAAGTGAAAAAAAGAGTTTGTATCGCCGTTTCTTCTCCTGGCAGGTATTTTTTTTTAAACTTTAGTTTATCTTAAGTATGTGACGTTCAATAAGTGTCCATGTGTCCCTTACGTTGAATGAAAAATAATTTGATTTTGATTGACTATTGACAATTTTTACTGGATAGGGTATTAGCCGATACTAAGGATTTAACAGTACTGCAATGGATGGTGAGCCGTGCAGATAATTTTAGCGCTCGTAAACGAATAGAGAAATCATGAAATTAAAATTTATAACAGCGGTTTTAATGCGAGCCGGTCACAATGCGGTGAGCGCTGAAACGTTACTTAATTAACAATAGAGCAATTAAGTTCGGCGGAATACGCAGATCGGGCCAAAACGATTGCCATTTCGTGGCCAGTACGCGCCGCCCGCGCCGCGTTCCGCTCGCTCGATACACAATACGTTTCGCTGATTTTGCTGACTCTCACCTTTCTCTTCCAGTATAACATATCTAGAATATGTAAAATATCATCAGGTTATTCGTAATGTTCTTTCCAAGCATTGTAAAAGCCGTGGTGGCCTAGTTGTATTCGCCTACAACATAAAGATTGCAAGTTCAAATCCCGACTGAGGGCTCCCACACATAAACACGATACGACGTCGCGTCGTACAACGATGCGGCGTCGTAACGTGTCGATGCACGATACGACGTCGTGACGTTAGAAACTCACGATGCAATCCTGCGCAGTGTTATTCAAAATTCATCTTTAGGTCTTTCCTAAAAGGCATCTTTAATCATTTAGTTATATGCCAAAAAGTAATGCATCACAGTTAAAAATGAATGTAATTATATATCTAACGCCTGTTACTTGAAAATCAGTTTGGCGATCAAATAATGTAAGTAAACTAATTAATGATCAACTGTACCTAAAGATGAATTTTGAATAACAACTGCGCAGGTTTTTTTTTTTTTTTTTTTTTTTTATACCACTTTGTTGGCAAACAAGCATGCGGTCCGCCTGATGGTAAGCGGTTACCGCCGCCTATGGACGCTTGCAACACCAGGGGTATCACTCGCGCGTTGCCGACCCTGCAGGAATCTTTTCACACCCTTCTTGAAGAACTCCATGCTGTACTCTCCAGGGAAAACCTAAACGGGGAGCTCATTCCACAGCCTGAGCGTTCGCGGAAGGAAACTCCTTTGGAACCGCGCAGTGCGAGACCTTTGTGGTTCCAAGGTATGGGGATGAATTCCCCGTCGATGGCGAGAGGTGCGGTGGTAGAAGGTGGAAGTGGGCATCATATCGAACAATTCTGCAGAACACTCCCCATTATACAAGCGGTAGAACACACACAGGGAGGCAAAGTCTCTCCTCAAACTTAGTGATTCCAAGCCGCCTGTGAGCATGGGATCATCGACTATTCTAGCGGCGCGTTTCTGAACCGCGTCAAAAGGCCCAAGCTGGTATCCAGGGGCTCCAGCCCACAGGTGGCAGCAGTACTCTATATGTGGCCGAACTTGCGACTTATAAAGTTGCAGCCTTTGTTGCGGTGTGAAGTACTGCTTAGCTCTGTTGAGCACACCGAGCTTCCTCGACGCCAGCTTAGCCTTGTCCTCTAAATAACCACGGAACTGAACGTCGCTAGAAATATCGACCCCAAGGATCCTAATGCTTTCCGAGATGTTCAGGGGAGTGTTCTGGAATTGTGGAGCCACAGCGAATGGAGTTTTTTTTAGCGGTGAACGCGCATACTTGTGTCTTAGTGGGGTTGAAGTGGACTAGGTTTAGTCGACCCCAATCGGAGACACTGCGAAATGTACTCTCGATTTCAGACACAAGTCGTTCGCGACTTTCCTCCACAGTGGAACGAGGGAGATTAGCACGGCCCGTGTAGTAAGTGTCCCCAGTGCTGTCGTTTGCATAACAATGAATGCCTTCAATAGAAAGCATGTCATTAATATGCAGAAGAAACAGAGTCGGGGACAACACAGAGCCTTGCGGGACGCCAGCATTGTCCATGCTTTCGGAGCAGCTACCGTCAACGACGGCTCTTATGCGTCTGCTGGACAGAAAGCTGGCGACCCATTTGCATAATCCCTCTGGCAGTCCGTAGGATGGAAGCTTCGATAGAAGACCGCGATGCCAGACCCGATCGAACGCTTTCGCCACATCCAAGCTAACAGCTAATGCCTCACCTTGACTCTCAATGGCGAGTGACCAACGGTGCGTGAGATATACTAGAAGGTCACCCGTTGAGCGACTGTGGCGAAAGCCATACTGTTGGTCACTCAACAAACCGTGACCCTCTAGATATCGCAGGAGTTGCGTGTTAATCACTCGCTCCATAATTTTGGAGAGGAGGGAGGTGATGGCGATCGGCCTGTAATTCGATGGGTCTGATCTATCACCCTTTTTGGGCACTGGGTGCACGTGGGCGGTCTTCCACGAAGTTGGGACTTTTTGGGTGGAGTAGGATAGCGCGAATAGGCGCGTCAAAACAGGACACAGATCAGGAGCACACTGCTTAAGCACCACTGCCGGAATACCGTCTGGCCCGCTCGATTTATGGACATCCAGAGACAGCATCTCCCGCCGGACCTCCCGTTGGGTTATGCTTATCTCCGGCATAGAGTTCTCACACCGCAGAATGGTTGGCGGTGTGGCGCCTTTGCATCACGATTGCATCGTGAGTTTCTAACGTCACGACGTCGTATCGTGCATCGACACGTTACGACGCCGCATCGTTGTACGACGCGACGTCGTATCGTGTTTATGTGTGGGAGCCCTCAGCCAGTTTTTCTGAACTTAAGTACAATGATTGATCACAGTACAAGCTTTAAGGTGAATGGAAATATTGAGAAAAACCTGCTTTCGTTTGATGATGAATGATGGAATGATAGAGAATGGATGAAATCGTCAAATGTCATGTTGGTACCTAAATGTACAAGTGTCTCGGGTCAAAAGAGTGTTTTGTCGTACCTCTTCCTATCTCTTCTCTCTGGACCTTTGGTGTGAAGAAGTTGTCTTGATAGCCAAGCAATTGATATGTTGATGCTCTAAGTACTTCTGTTTGAGCTTAGCCTGGGAGTTGCTTGTGTATAGCCCCTTACATGCGACAGAATTATTATTAGAATATTGATTATCGATTCGAGACAATTAAAACGCTCCATTTTCTTGGAACATATATCCATAATAGATATGTAATGGTAATAGTCCTTAATTAAGTTATACGAGTATATGTAAGTGAAGCTCTATAGCTGTTATCGGATTTTTAGTTCGGAGTTCCGAGTCATGTATGATCTAGGATCAAACTTCAGCCATCATGACTACTGTTACTAACAGAAACAAAAATTACTCCTACTAGTGAGTTTGCCGCAAAGTGATTTATCATAATAACGAGCTTTACAGTGAAGTAATACATTGCGGGGAAATCAGCATTTTGCAGTTTAAGAGAATACAAAGGCGTAGTTATAGACGTGCTTGAGAAGCGGCGATGGACTCGCCGTCAGTCATATTGGCAAGTGAAAGATATATCTCCGGCGAAAAGAGGTCGCTGTTACACCTCTGCCTACCCTCTCGGGGACCCTTGTGGAAAGGCGTGAAGATAAAGTATTTTAAGCAGTAATATTGGTAAAATTAAACCTATAAACTCTCATTTAACAGTTGGGTTAGAAACTTGGGTATTTGCGCTTACGGAACTGATAATCCTACTTCGCGTTATCGCGGTCGACACTTGTTTTAAAGTTTAATTAAATTGTTTGGGCTATGATAAATGTCTTTATTGGTATTGAGAAACTGTTTCAATTTGATCATATTTATAATAAAAATAATATATCCTCACGCCTTCCCACAAGGGTCCCCGAATGGATAGGCAGAGGTGTATAGGTAATACCCACACACCCACTTTCCGCCAGAGGTATATTAGGTGCCAACGTGACAGATGGCGAGTCCATCGCCGTTACTCAAGCACGACTATACATACGCCTTTGAATTTCTTCTCAGACGTATGCAGGTTTCCTCTCGATGTTTTCCTTCACCGTTAAGTTATGCTCGTGGTGTGACTAATCACTATACTTAAGTTTAGAAACACTCATTGATACAGTCGGGATTCGAACTTGCGACCTTTGCGTCGCAGGCAACTGCCCAAACCACTCGGCCACCACGGCCACTGATCATATTTATTTAGCAATATTATGACGTTCTGCCCGAAATAAATGATACAAATAAACAAATGAAATACAGTTCTATAGCCAGCTGATTCGGAGTTACAGAGTATATTAGCAACAACAGGTGAACATATTTATATAGATGTAAATGTACAGTTGTCGTAGGTGATATTCCCGATTTTTTTTTGGTCTTCGAAGTCAATATCGTATGTATTTATATTTGTCTATGTTTTCTTCCCAAAGGTTTGATTAGTGTCGGTTAGTTTTGGTGGAGCTAAATTATTTGGGTGCTAACGTGATAGATGGCGAGTCTTATGCAATTTCAAAAGCACGACTATAAAATTCTTCTAGTCTATTCTAGGTCTATACAGGTCTGAGAAGATTTTTCTGGGAAGAAACCTATTGGAGTTTTCTTTTGCTTTATATTAAAGCTTTAAAATCATCTATTGTATAGACTGTTCAATTCGTACCTACCTACAATCTTGATTCGCAGATGACTACTCAAACCACTCAGCCACCAAGACTATAGATAGACAGTGCCAACCACGAAGACGCGCCCCACCAATTTCTAGTCAAGGGGGTCGCGGGATGTTGGGAGTATGACCCGACTCTATTAATTGTAGTGTGCGTGTGCACTCATAGGTAATCAGTGTGTACCGATAATACTCAAACATTAGTGAAAGGTTGCACACTTACACTATAAACTATCTGATAATCATCTTATAACTTAAAACTTGCAATATAATCACAGTACGTACACTTAAAACGTCGTGCTTAAATGTTCAGTTCATAAAATTACATAGTGATTAGGGCCAGTATCATTATTGTTTCATACAACAAGCCCATTTAAACGTTACGCCACTTATGTCGTTAGGTGATAGACAAACATAACTTGGAAACCGGTCGCTGTGTTGTTTCAAGGGTCATTGTTTGATTACCAATTGCTGTATTTGAGTTCAAAATTGGACTGGTAAAAATTAATAATGCTGATCGATTTCAGTTACTTTTGACGATGTTTGTATAAAGTATTAGGTACAGTCATAAAACATAATATATATCCTCACGCCTTCCCACAAGGGTCCCCGAAGTGGTAGGCAGTGGTGTATAGGTAATATCCGCACACCCACTTTCCGCCAGAGATATTTTTTAGGTGCTAACGTTACAGATGGCGAGGCCATCGCCGTTACTCAAGCACGACTATACATATGCCTTTGAATTGCTTCTCAGACGTATTCAGGTTTCCTCTCGATGTTTACTTCACCGTAAAGCTCGTGGTGTGAATAATCACTGTAGTTAAGTTCAGAAAAACTCATTGGTACAGTCGGGATTCGAACTTACGATCTTTGTGTCGCAGGCAACTACTCGAACCATCCGGCCACCACGGCTTTATTGTGCATTTATGTACAGTCATTTATTATGAAAGATATATTATATAACATTTCATTAGACGTAATACTGGGTATCTGTACTGATTTATAGACGTAGTTCTAAAGGAGAGCAGCATGGAGTTCCTCAATGAAAATGTGATAGGATTGGGAGAGTCATAAAGGCTCCAGTTGCAAGCACGTGACCAATGGCGGCAATGCTTAATGGTCATGTTTGCTACCTAGGTGGTATAGTTTGTGTAAATATAGCAGTGAAAGGGATTTATACCTACGGTTAAGTAGCAAAAGTTCTCGTAACTCACGCTACGAGAGACAACACAAACAACGTATTTTGCAAGTAGTCAGAGGTGGCGTATAACAATTTCCATCATCATAACCCCCTAAAATAAATTATGGGTCATGGGAAAAGATGATAAAATAATTTCCTGTTATTATATGGTACAAGTAACACCAAACACTTCAACACGTATATCTATTATATAATAAAATAATATATCCTCACGCCTTCCCACAAGGGTCCCCGAAGGGGTAGGCAAAGGTGTATAGGTAATACCCACACACCCACTTTCCACCAGAGGTATATTAGGTGCCAACGTCACAGATGGCGAGTCCATCGCCGTTACTCCAGCACGACTATACATACGCCTTTGAATTTCTTCTTAGACGTATGCAGGTTTCCTCTCGATGTTTTCCTTCACCGTTCATCTCGTGGTGTGACTAATCACTGTACTTAAGTTCAGAAAAACCCATTGGTACAGTCGGGATTCGAACTTGCGACCTTTGCGTCGCAGGCAACTGCTCGAACCACTCGGCCACCACGGCTCTCGTATATCCATTAAAGTGTAGTAAAACTAAGTTTATAACATTCGCCATACTTCCTTTGAAGGAAACCCTACCCGCAGTCTAAGTGACTGTAGCAAAGTGTGCTGTAATAAATGCAGTTATTCAAGATCACAGTCTAGGAGGAAATTGCATTTACTTATCGCTTGCACCTTCTCACGCATTCTCACCTCTCGTGTTACCCTGCTGCTAATGACTCAATTACACGTGCCTTGAAGAAGCCTATGTTCGCTACAATTTTACGTTCTATTTTGAATCTTAGCACCATGATATATGACTTAATTTTAGGTTAAATGCTTAAAAACTACCTATAATTACGCTTTTCAACATCTAAATAATTAAACGGTGTTAACGCCATATTAATTACTGGAATTAACTACAACTGCAAGCAACAAAAGCAATAGAGTAATTCAATAGCACTAATATTCTTATCACGAAAGGTAGGACTTCACAAAATAGATACACAATGCGAATTTGTCTGGAAGCAGAAACAGGGGAAGGTCACGTTTCAATTATATAGATAGAATTAATTCTATATTTATGGTCTAGAGACGTTCAAACATGCGAACAAGTATGTGAATGAAGAATGTGGGTTTAGGGTTAAATTGTGAGTCTAGGGAGGACTTGCTCTCTGCTCTCGCTCTGCCTCCTACCTCTACCTGTAAAAGGACACCGCAAAAATAAATGCACCATAAATAGGTATGTACCTACCTACGAACACTTGCCGTGTTTATTTGGCAAAAAATCTAATAACTGTTAGGTTTTAACCAATATAATATTGCAAGAGGTATCTTTGAATCATTAAATATAATAAACAATTTTAAAGCTACTTGGGTAATGTAGTAATTTATTCCCAAACGGGGTAGGGACAAAACTTTCTTAAGGAAATAATAAATGTTCTTAGTGTCCGAATAAAAAAATGTGAACAAAATTATTGAATTCTTTATTTAATACCTTCTTACGTCAACGGAGAAAAGGGTAAGTAAACAGCGTTTATGATTCGAATCACTTAGTTGAGTAAATACAATTTACATAATAAATATCTAGACTCACAAAATGGATCTCGCTGGCGTATTATAAAACTTTTTTAAATTTCCTGTTTTAGTAAAATATACCCAGCAAATGTAGTTGAGGGTGAAACAAATTGAAAAGCAAATAAAAAGGATTCCTGATAAAAACGACCTGAACTTTTTCAATTACAAACTTGTATGGCGCGCGCAGTCATACTAAGTATGACAACTATAGAACTTATTAGACACACCAAGTTTGCGTGTGTGATAATGTGATGCTGGACAAAATATCCCTACAAAATATATATTCTGAACGTTATGATAGATTCAATATAGTTTCTTTAATGATATGTTTGTGTGGTTTCATTTGTTTAAAATTATGTATTAACTAGGAAATAATTTATTCGAAAGTGAATGAAGCGAAACAGGTCTGTCTATAACCCTAGAGAGAAATTAATTGATGTATGCAGGTTTTTTCCCTGTTTAATAGCTTTAGAAGATAAATTTTATTATTGGATCACGGGGTTTTTACGGGTCAAGACCGAATAGCCACGTAGTGCCATTGCAGATCTTATTTCCCATGTCACTACAAGTATCAAAATTGTGTTTAGGAAAAGAAACAAAAAGTGTATAGGCTCAGCAATATTGACTGTATGCTATTTTTCAGTGCGTTATAGCTCTATTTATACGTAGTACAGGTATAACATATGCTAAGCTATTCTCAGATCGAGTTTGTTTGGTGGTTTTGTATCCCAGCCGACGCCTTAGTCTACAAAAGCCACTTAACAGGGTCTACATTAAAGTGTAATTTTGTTTACATTTTCAATGTACTTCTTAACGAATTTGAACAAAAGTCTAAATTCAACACAACTTACGTGATGTGGGACAATACCTTTTAATGTGTAAGTAATACTTGGGTATTTTAATCCTCTTACTTAGGTACGCAATAAATAAAGCCTATTCAACCTTTGCCATTGGGCACCCCTTTGGTGAACCCGCCTAACAAGTGTCAGTGCAAAGCAGCTAGTTCCGCTATCGGTCTCGCTAAGGCACTCGTGAAAATTAAATCTCTATTAAAATTTCAGAAAAGGGACTTAACTTTTATCAGTTATGAACTTTGGTGACATTTTACGAAGAGTTATTATCGCCTTATCTCCCGTTCAGTTTCCAAGGGGCGAATTCAACTTTGCCTATATTTTCGTTCGGTGCAGTTTCTTTCAATTAGTTTAAGTTTCCTCCTCGCCGCGCAAACATTCCAGCTATGAAATTGACATTTCAGCGCTTTTGTACCGGTTTATGGCCGGGCTTTGGGTAACTTTTCACCATTTAATTTTGTAACAAAGTAATTTTAATAAATGAACGGGCTATAAAAATAATTAAAAGAGTTCTAAAACACAAAAACAACCGTAAAAATTAAACCGAAAAGTAACTGAAACCGCGCGTAAATTAGGCAGTATTGTGTTTCACCTCCCCTAGCCCCGTCTCCCGCGGCCCACAAACGCAGCCAACAGTAAAAGTTAATTAAATAAAAATACCAACCGAATCCGCTCCCGCTGAGGTGTCAAACAGCAATCAGCAAATAAAGGACCGCCAATAAGTTAGCGAGGCTATTCACAGAATCGAAAAGGTTCTAATTCATTGTCACGTCTCGTTTTGATTGGACGTGCTTTGATACCGATAGCCGGGATTGCGATCGTTCAAATTTTAAAATTTTTTACTTCCCTCATATTCCATTCTATCCGTTGCGGTTTGCTAGTATTTATAACGTTTTGTTTTAGTTTTGAATCCCGGCTAGATTTGAATGTCCCTTTGAAACTGTTGCAATTCATATATCGAATCGATGAATTGGTTGGTTTTTGAGGGCTTAAAACCAACGTGTACTACATTGTAAAAGAAATTATGGCTAGATGATCAACATTATATATTATATTGAGTACCTCCTATACTTTATATGCTTTTTTGAAATATCCTACTAATACGTTGAAATAAAAATAAATTAGATTAATAAGATAATTAGAGCCGTGGTGGCCGAGTGGTTTGAGCAGTTGCCTGCGACGCAAAAGTCGCAAGTTCGAATCCCGACTGTACCAATGAGTTTTTCTGAACTTAAGTACAGTGATTAGTCACACCACGAGCTTAACGGTGAAGGAAAACATCGAGAGGAAACCTGCATACGTCTGAGAAGAAATTCAAAGGCGTATGTATAGTCGTGCTGGAGTAACGGCGATGGACTCGCCATCTGTCACGTTGGCACCTAATATACCTCTGGCGGAAAGTGGGTGTGTGGGTATTACCTATACACCTCTGCCTACCCCTTCGGGGACCCTTGTGGGAAGGCGTGAGGATATATTATTATTATTATTTTATAAAAATAAATGCTAAATTTGTAAGGATGTTTGTTCCTCCTTAAAACTATTGGACAGATTGAATGAAAGTGGCATAGATTGATGTTTAGCTCGACAAACACACAAAACATGTTATATTTCAGAATATAATTACAAATGAACATTTTACGCGTTTGTAACCGCGGAGCTCAGCAAGTGTATAAATATAAAGAATAATCTTAAAAAGTATAAACGTTTAGTGATATGAAAATTGATAAGCAGGTACGGCCCATAATCCCTAGCCTACCTTTACGCTTGCAGTAATAGGAGTGACACTATTACACTCTATTGATGAGTATTTACTTTGTATTCCTTTACTTATTTTGAATATTAAGCAATGATCATTTAAAACAATCTGAATATAGCTCTAATTGTGCCTGCACCCTAAGCGGGTGCGCTTAGGTGAGAATAATTGGATAATATGGACAGGATTCTAACCTTGAAGGATAATTTAAAAATCTTAATATATATAAATTACGTGTCACGTTGTTTGTCCGCTATGGACTCCTAAACTACTTAACTGATTTCAATCAAATTTGTAGATCGTGTGCAGGTTGATCGAACTTAAAAGATAGGATAGCTTACATCACAATTGGACCCGATAGGTGGCGCTGCGATCGTGTTTTAGGAAGTTTAACTTTTTCCCCCGGGTGAAGCTGGGCGGGACAGCTAGTATATATATATATTGGAGAAAAAATGTGTCAGCTAATCTTTTTTTTTTTTTTTTTTTTTTTTTTGTATTTTCTCTCGTAGCGTGAGTTCCGGGAACTTTTGCTACTTAACCGGTCAATGGCGAGACCTAGGCCTCCAGCCAGGCACTTTATTTTTAAGCCACACAGCTAAGGGCACCCCCTGTGGGGTTCGGACCTCGGCTTAGGGCGTTGCTGGTTCGCGAGCAAGGGAGCTGGGCTGGTCTGGTATTTTATTATTATTTAGTTATTTGGGGAGGGGATTTGCGCTACTGGCTCGGCTCGGGCCGGCACTTGCGAGAGTCTGGGGGGAACGTTACGGCTTATTCGCGTCGAGCCTCGCCGGCGAGGACGGAACAATGGTCGGTTTTGTGTAGTGTCGCTTGTGTGTCGTCGTCGGGCGTCCTGGAGGACCGTTATGTCGTCATCCGGTTCGATGACGGCATGTTTTGGGCGCCTTATTTTCGATATAAGGGAGGGTGTGTATCGGGCGGCCGATACGACGAGAGGGTTGGGATGATTTTCAGCAGAATCGAAATGGCGTTTCGACAGTTTTTTCATAAACTGTTTGATCATGGGGACTTTTAGGTCAACATGAAGTTGACTGTTTCTCATGTACCACGGGGCACCTGTGGCTCTCCGGAGGAACCGGCTTTGGAGCACTTGAAGGGAGTGGAGTACTGACTTTTTGGATTGTGCGAACACAACACACGCATAAGTCATGATCGGTCTGATGCACGTCAAGTAAATCCTCACCTTGGAGTGTCAGCTAATCTTCATAGGTTATTTTATAAGCCTGATGAGAACTAGCGCGCTACATTCTCTGTATACCCGTAAGTTTATGTATACGGTGTATCTTAACACAGAATCTGAAAAAAAAAGTTGATATAGGTACTGCAGTAATACTGAAAATATTATATATATAATTAAAATTGGCAGAATTTTGCCATGAGTTCGTGACGTCATTCTTCGAATGGTGCCGGGGCGCAGTAACGTTCATTCATTATGTGCCGTGAATCCGACGTTGAATAAAGCGTCTCTAATTATTTCCGCATATTCCTGAGCTCGTTGCATACGATATTCGATCGTCACTGCGTTTGACAAAGTAACTACTCAGTGTCAACTTATGTATCATGTAAAACAATGTAACCTATCCCTATTTTTAAGTCTGTGCATGAGATTTAATATAAGCGTCAAGAAACAAAGAACGTGATTCTAGTACATCTTAATTATATCTTACCTAGAACATTATCTATACAAATAGCTTATGATACATCGGCATCCCGGAGTGCATATGGGATCGTAAAGTTCATACCGAGTGACTTAGATCAGAGCATATCTTCATTGAGACAATTCATAAACACTGATTTACTTTGTTCTTTTACGTGATGAACTCTCGCAGTCAGAATATAACAGGTTTATGTTCTGTTCTAGTACCTATAATGAATTGTAGAGTAACAGTCCAGCAAGTGCATTTAGATTTCAGATGTCAGCGAAATGACGTCATTTGGCACTAATGATAGGTTTAATGTTCGAGGATACTCTTACTGTATTTTAAGCGTATGTACGATCGTATCTTAAAAGAACGTCACTACAACGATAGCAGTATGCTCATCAGGTAAACGACTACACATATTTTTTCGCAGTAAAGAGGGATAAATAAATATATCTCTGGAGTAAAATTTTTACGACATGTGAAATCGAGAGTTCACAGCAAAAGATAGCGGAATAATTTTATACTTATGATACGCTTTCGAGTGGAAAATGTATTTTTTAAATCTACTACACAGGATAACATTTTCGGTTGATACGCGAGTGATGACTTGGAGGAATGTGAATAAGACGTACGCTAACTTCCATCAGAGTTCTTTGCGAATGAAGCAGGGGATATTAGCAGACTACTTTTTTCAACAGAAATTAAAGTGCATCGTATATTCAAGCTCAACTTTGAATACACGCTCACCACAAACTCCATTGGCATTTGGGTAGTTAGTTAAGTTTTTATTGCTATAAATAAAGGTACTAATAAACACACTTTTTTGATGCTAACCAAGCGCATAAAGCGGCAAGAGCCCAGACCTCGGCTTAGGGTGTTGGTGATTTGAAAGCTAGGGCGCTGGGCTGCACTGCGACCGAAACTCTCCGCTTACCAATCTTATATTGGGTGAGTATTAATATAAATATATCTTCACACCTTCCCACAAGGTTCCTCAAAGGAAAGTGGTAGGCAGAACCCACATGCCGCCGGAAATATATTTTCGGTGCTTATTAGACAGATACGTGATATCTATTTTCCTTGGGGAATGAAATCATGGAACCGGTGTCTCAAATATATTCTACAAAGAAATATCTGCAGACAACAGGAAAGCTTATGGCTGTTCACAGTTATACTGTTCCTGATTAATTGTACACTTTTGCGATTCGTAAAAAAATTACTATACGAATATTTATCGACTTTTGAAAATTTCTGTCATAAGATTTCTAGTACTTACAAAAAAATCGTACACAAAAACTCCAAATGTCTTTCGGTTACAAAGGTTTAACTAGTTTTGGTAATAACAAGCTCAAAACTACAAAGCTAACTCTCCCTTAAGGTTTTCACAAGACTTATAAAAAAGTTTCTTCAAAAAGGGACAGATATTCACCGGTTCTCCCTTGTGTTACACATCCAGTGGCTGTATGCTTTTAAAAACTATTTCTAGTTAAATAATACAAGCCTGATATAAGCGCTCAAATGTTTTAGGGTCAAAACATCCGACTATTCATTTTCTACTATTGGCAAGTGAGCTGGCGAAAATTTATCGGCTACATGCAATGCACAACATTTGGTGAATTGGCTCAGCGGTGGCTCTGTGTTGGCTCTATTTGTCAAGTGTATATAATTCCCACTCACCCATCGGATGCAGGCAGCTAGCTCGTTTCAAATATATATATAAAAATAGCACTATTGAAGTAGTAATTCGTAATATTAGTAAAGTATGCTGACGCAAATTTGAAGGCGCAATGACATAATTTGTCAACGCCTACGGCTATTTCTATTGCATTCATAGCATGAACTCCATGCGTAGCTAACCTTTATGAGCGAAATGTCATGTTCTGACGGTGCATTTTGAATATTTATTAGTGTCTTGCCAGAAACAGTTTACCTTTAAATTTTTTATACTACAAACGTAGGCAACAAGCATTCGGATTACGTGGTGATAAGCCGTTAACGTAGTGTTTAATGGTTTTCTAGAGTCTATGTTTTACCACATAAGGAAGGAATGGTACGGTTCGTCGTCCGCCAGAATAAGGTCTTATTTATTTATTTATTTATTTATTTACAATTAGCACGACAACGTGGTCATTTACGCTAATGTGGAGGTATGAGTTAAAAAAGAAAATACATACCTATGAGTAATAATAAATAAATATAAATGTATTACCGAAAAGAAGATGGCCTTCTTTCTTTCGAACAGTTTGTGCTTTCTATTGCGGCAATAGTTTTTGGGCACAAAGAAGCGCCATAGTCCACTGTGTTGGTCGGACGCATCAATTTTCCCATATAATTTATTATTTATTATATTTATTATTAACCACAGAAACACTACATTACTCATAAGTTACATTTGGTTGATCTGTAAAGTAAAAGTGCACTTTTTCAGCAACATCAGAGATCTCGCAAACAGTATCGAGTCATCAACCCCAAGGATGCCAGCGGCAATAGTCCTCAAAACGACGCAACTAGTTATATCTCCCCTAATAAAATAATAACGTATTTGCGTTAAGAAATAACAAGTTAGTTTCATAGGCACCTGTCAAGACAATGAAGTAGGTTAACACCGACCTTCGAGCATAAAGCCTTGCCGACACAAAAGTAGCCACGCGGCCGCCGGGTGAAACTAACAAAGTGTCGCCAATAACACAAAGCGTTTCTCATCTATACCCTTGTCGTTTTAAACACAATTTGTTAAAGCCTATTTAATTTTCACCCAACAACATTTCCTGCTTTAATTAACCAGAAGGTTGTTTGTTCCTCGAAATGCTTCAACTGAAAACTTCCACGAGCTCGAGAATTCTCTGATACCGATACAAAATTATATTGAAATAATTGCTTCTACTATTTTAAACCGGACGGCTTAAATAGGACGTTTTGTACCACTTAACAATCCCTTGCGGGAGGATAATAAATGTATAGGCCGCTACCGATGGAAATATATATGCCCAGTTTTATCAATTGATTGGCTGAGTTTACTTTGACAAAATGATTTCACGTTTCTCTGCCAAAATACTGTAACATTTTTTTCGATTAAATTGTTCCTATTCGATATGTTTAAAGCGATCCTGCTTAAATGTTTTCAAGCAATCAATTCAAATCTTAAGAGTCTCAAAGCTCTTAGTCTAGCAAATATAATAATTTACTTAACTAGAATATTATATTATGTTTATATTAGTTATATTTATTTCTGTAGGTAAATTTCAGTGTTATCGATAACAAATTTTCATCATCTATGGAATTGTACGAGGTATCGAGTATATACAAACATAAAAATTATTGCTTAAATTTTTGAAAGCTTTTTAATAAATGCAGTTGGAATTTCGGTTCTTAGAGTTGGAGAATAGAAGCGGAATGAAATTGGTCCTTTCTTGTGCACTACATGCAAGTGATCGCACCATTTATTGCGTCTGAGAACAGTGCAAGTTTCCGTTAGAAGCATCTTAAGACCGACGCTTCGAGACAGTTCTTAGACAAGTTTTAAAACGCTTCGCTATCTGTGCCCCACAGTAAAATCGCAGTTGAAATAAACTTGTTTCCAATTTTTTTTAATAATAGATACATATAAATGATAGATTTCAAATGAATGAGCAGAAGAATTAAAGTGGATCTTTCTCATTACTAAATTTTATTTTCTTAAGAGTAAATGACTTTGAAGACGAGTTGTTATTCTAATTCTGTTGTTCTAGTTTTTTTGCTCGCTTATTGAATAAATAAGCATAAATGATGGAATCGTCAACAGTGCTGGATACTGGTGAGGATGTTTGAGGTGACTGATGATGTGGATGAAGCGAAAAAGGTGTATAAATCTAGAAAGAGCTGCTGCTCCACTGTCTGCCTACCCCATGATTGTCCCTTAGTGAGTGGCGTGATACATACATACATATCATCACGCCAAGTCCCTAGCGGGGTAGGCAGAGAGTATAGAGCGCCAGTTCTCTCTAGACTTACATACCTCTTTCGCTTCGTCCACTTTCATCAGTCTCTTCATACATGCTCGTCGGTTTCGAGTACTCTTAACGTTCCCGTCCTTGAGAGTCCGATCGATTTGATCCAGGTAGTTGGAACGTGGCCTTCCTCTGCCTCTTCTTGCACACACTTTTGCTTTGTATATCTGTTTCGTCAATCTTTCTTCGCTCATCCTTTCTATGTGTCCAAACCAACGTAACATGCCTTTCTTCATCTTTACAATCACGCCCTCGTTCACGCCAGTTGATTTGCGAATCTCTTCATTGCGGACTCGATCTAAAATCGTTACTCCGCACATTTTTCGAAGCGATCGCATCTCAACTGCATTCAAGCTATTTTCATACTTCCTCTGACATACCCAGGATTCGCTGCCATACAACAAGGTAGGTACCAATATCGCGTTGTGGACAGCAACTCGAGCATTCTTGCTCAGACTTTTACTGCCCATCAACGCCGACATGGCCCCATTCACCTTATTTCCGGCAGTTATCCTTCTTTCAATATCTTTTTCATACTTTCCATCTCGTGTGAACATGCTTCCAAGATATACAAATTCATTCACTTGCTCTAGAATTTGCCCATTTACCGATATAGCACACTCGGTCACTTGTTCATCTCTTTCGAATACCAGAACCTTAGTCTTGCCAGCGTTTAGGCGCAGCCCCTTCTTTTCACATTCCTCTTTCATTATGGTAACTAGTGACTGCAGTTCGCCCTCTGATGACGCCAGTAAGACCGCGTCATCCGCGTATAATAGGCAGTTGACCACTAAGTTTCCCATTTTCACTCCACATCCATGCGTTCTTAGTGCTCTCAGACAGTTATCTAGATATATAATGAACAGCCAGGCAGACATGATACACCCTTGTTTGACCCCCGACTTCACATCAAACCAGGGTGACATCTCACCGTTAACCCTAACGCACGGCTCGCTATCACTATAGAGTGATTTCACGGCATGCAGTAAGGAACTGCTCACTCCATATCCAGGCAACACGTCCCAGAGTTCCTTTCGTACGACTCTATCAAATGCCTTCTCCAAGTCGACGAAAGCGCAGAAAACCCTTTGGTTAATATCCAAAAACTTTTCCGCGATTCCGCGAAGCGAGAAGGTTTGATCAATACATCCTCTTCCTGGTCTAAATCCACCTTGGGATTCCCAGAGAAACCTTTCGGATCGCTCTTGCATTCTTATCGTCAGGATCTTCGTGTACACTTTACTAGCTAAGCTGACCAAGCTGATGGCTCTGTAGTTTGAGCAGTCCAATCGTGATCCCTTTCCTTTATAGAAAGACACGATGACTGCTCGCCTCCAGTCGTCCGGAACATCACCCTTTTCCCAGCAAAGATTGCATAGCAAATAGATGACGTCCCAGACCGCTGGTCCACCGTACTTGATCATCTCAGCCGTAATCCCATCTATTCCCGCAGCTTTTCCACATTTCAGACTTCTTATCGCTCTTACAATCTCTCCCATACTTATTTTATCCGCTATAGGATCCTCGATAGATTCTGTTGGAGGCAGCTCTATGAGTAGATCAGCGGCATTATCATCATACATATCTTTATAAAATTCACTCCATCGCCTGAGGACGTCTGTTTTGTCTGTAAGTATGTTATTGTCCTTCGAATAAATCACATTCATCCTACTACTAGCTGTAACACAATTTCTGGACTTCTTAACTTCTCTCCAAAAAAGTTTTGCATTGTCCTTGAAATTATGTGACAGTTTTTCGTCTACAGTCATTTGGAACCTCTCACGCTTCTGAGCTATTATCTCTTTCGTACGATTTTTTTGCAGGCGATATTTTTCTTTCATCTTTTCTTTCATACTTTCACTTGAGCTGGACATAGCCAAAATGTCTTGCCTTGCATCCTTCTTCTTTTTAACTTCTTCTTTCACTTCATCATCCCACCAACCATCGCCATTTTTGGTTGTCCGCCCTTTCGAAATGCCACAAACCTCTTTCGCGGCGCATAATATGCTGGACTTAAGGAACTGCCAACAAACATCGACACTCTCAAACACATCTTTCGGTGGACAGGCTAGCTGTTCAGATACCCTTTCTTGATATCTGTCTCTAATAGCCGCATCTTGAAGCCTCCAGCTTTTGATGCGGTCTGCGACTGCAGAACAGGGACCCCCAGCGCGGGATCGCCAGCCCGCGAACAGACCTCTTATCCTAGTTATAACTAGGAAGTGGTCCGTTCCCAGGTCAGCTCCCCTATATACCCTGGTGTCCATTACCTGTGTTCTGAGTCGCTGATCTATTAGAAACAGATCTATCATGCTTCGCTCATTTTTCCGTTCCCATGTATACTGATGAATCCTTGATCTGTGGTCGAACATGGTGTTCGCCACAAAGAGGTCTCTCTCCATGCATACATCTTATATCAGCTTGCCTGCCTCGTTCACTCTCTTATCACCATACTTGCCGAGTACTGCCTCGTAATCCTTACGGGCTGTCCCGACCCATCCATTCAGATCACCACAAATAATCAGCTTTTCATTCCCTTCTTTCGTCTCTAGAACATTACTCACACATTCCCAGAACTTATTCAGGTCGCAAGTATCCGCTGAGGCCACCGGAGCATACACCGCGACTAAAAATAGTCGGGTAAGGCCTATTTTAAAGCGAGCCCAAATAAGTCTGGGGCTCACCGCATCATAACTTATCATACATTCTGCCAAGCGGCTGGATAGTAGAATTCCCACTCCCTGGCAGGCGTGCTCGGTATTTGCCACTCCTGACCACAGCACTAAACTCCCGCCCGGGAGCTCGTCTACTCCACTACCCTTCCGCTTGGTTTCAGACAAGCACACAACGTCTAACTCGCTCTCTGTCATAACATCGATCAATTCGTTCATCTTATCAGCCATACCTCCTCTTACATTCCATACACCCATCCTACACTCCACACTCCCCTTCCCGCCGTGAGGCACTCTGCGTGATGGGTGGCGGTCCCCATCGCCGCACTGTGCTGTATTTTTCGCACCAGCGGGGACGGACTGGTGCGCCTCGCCTCGGGGGCACGCCCTAACAGCCGTCCGGCCAATGCGCATCGAGTGGAATTGCAGCCCTCTGGGCTGGCAGGAATCGCGACGTGCACGCTTCCACTGTGATCCCCCTTCCACTGTGATCCCCTGATGTGGCGTGTGTGTGATGATTTGTATGTAATGAATAATGAAGATAACTTTGACGCCAATTGATGAAAGATATTTGCTAAGCCATTGTTATTCAGAACAATGGCTTAGACTAGTAATTTTTTATATATGAAATGAATTACTATTAGGTAAGCGGTAGGCCGTAATAATTCAAATGTACTGTAATGTAAATGTATTCAATTTCAATTATTTGAGGCTACCGTGTAGGCTCGAAAATATCATAAATAGGGGTACATTGTGCGTTTTCAAAGCGTTATGAAGTCTATGAAGTCCGCATTCAGTCCGCAAGTCTAGAACCTCTTCACTCCATTGTGGGAGCCCTTTCCGACTTCAATTTCATTTCGAAAAATTTCTCCATACAACCAATTGTATGAATCAATCGACGTGTAGTTTATAAGAATTCTGCAATGTCAATTCTGATTTAGAAGCGATGAGTTTTTTTTGGAGAAAAGTACAATAAACTTATAGAGAAGATATAGTGAAGGGATATCTTGATAAAATTTGCATTTCCCCGTGAAGAAATTTGAAGATGAATGTGAAACGCCTAGGAGATGTCAAGAGACTTTCTATGTGTTTTTACTTTTGCGTCTCAACATAATATTTCATGGTAGAAAAATATCAATGCTAACTATTTACAAACATTCTACAACCAGCAGGTTCGGAAACGAAATTCACTACCAAGGACGACGTGATCGAATATCTAATTAACTTAGACCGACTGGATCATTTGTATAAAACCAACTTCTACCACCACGTAGCTTAAATGAGAACAAAAAGATACCAGGGATTAAACATCCACCGAATAAACCGTGTAACTGCCTAAGTTTTACGAAGAAATTCAAGACGCCTAAAATAACTTTACCATAACAATGCGCGTGACAAAAAGTTGAACTCACATAATTATCCTCGTCTTATTCAACGGTACCCGTGAAGAGTTTCCTCACAATGTGGTGACTCTATTCTAAATTTAACTAACGGGAACAAAACAGGAATACGAACAATAGGATAACCAACAGACAGTAATCACTTTTAAAATAGATCAATAACGATTTCTCGGCAGAGAAACGTTAGCGACCGTGAAAGAACAAAGTAGCTACTGATTTGTGGTCGTCGCAGTATTCAGTGTCTCATTTCTAGAGAGAATACTCGATACAAACACGTTAGGCAGTGAACATATCTGATGTGTAGAGCAATAAGAGTGAGCTGGCGAGGGCCCAACCAAGTGTAGTCGCGGCTTGTTTCATACGTCACATTAATTACCCATCAGATTTAATCTCCGAATGTGAAGCTATCTAAGAAATTTAAGATAAGCTTTCAAAGCTAGTAAACACGTATTTTGACCTGGGACAGGTGTTCTGTTATATATTTATCATGTTAGATTATACTATGTTATAGATATACATCTTAATATAATTATATAAATTACGCGTCACGTTAACCGATTTTGATCAAAATTGCACACCGTGTGCAAACGATTGCAAACGATTCTTACAGATGGAGTCAAGAATGGCTTAGATTCACAATTTGACCCGATAGGTGGTGTTGCGAATGTGTTACGGACAATTTAACTTTTTCACCCAAGCGAAGCTGGGCGGGACAGCAAATATATATATATATTATAGACACAATACAATACATGTTAGATTATATATATTTTTATACATCTTCGTTTGAGAGGTTGCTATTTATATTTTTCACCTGTTTCTATTGAAAATGTTAAATATTCGAAGCGCTATAGGGAATATTTGTAATCGTTCGCCTGCAAGCGGTCTGCGCCCGCGGTAAATCAGAATAGCCTAGAAAGTTCCGAGCATGTGTCTCAATAACGCCTTATCGATATGCGTTTGCTTCTGTTCCAGCGCTTGAAAGAATGCAAGATAGTGAATTTTTATTAGCCAATACATTTTATGCTGAAATTTACAATTTGTTTAAAATTTTATTGTTCTACATCAGAATTCATACGGTTAAACATTTACTTTTTCTGATATTGTTTCCATGTTACTTGTAAAGAAAACGATTCTCACATGAGAGAATTTCTAAAACATTCTAAAACCGTATGCGATGTTCTATCTAATATGATTCTTCCAATCTTATCGGTAATAAAAAAATTGCGTTCGTATATTATTTATATATATATAGATCCTATATTTATCATTAACAAGGCGTTAATAAAATTTGCGTGCTATGCGCTATGCATCATTATCTATGCAATATATGAGTGACTACCAGATATATACACCTACCAAAAATTATTTAAAGAAAATTGTAGATTTAGAATATATTTAATGTAATAAATATATCAGTGAAATAGATGTACTTTAGGTGCTTTTCATACATAAAGTTATAATCTCTCATATTAATATCAAGTATTAAGCCCGCTGTTGCATCCGCTTAAATCTTGGGCCGAAACGTGAGATGGCGGGAGGAGGAGTCGCCATTTACATGAGAGGTCAGCTTGCTAGCTATCTCACTGATTTACAGCCATATTCAATTGTTAGCACGACTTGTATCAACAGCTGCCTCCGACAAATATATAGTTCACTCCGCATTTCTGGTTGTACTGCTGATATTAATTTTATGATGTAATGCCGTACAGTTTGATATTAAGGGTCTTATAAGATAATGTATTTCAATGTATCCTTCGGGCAAGATGTATTTTCCATAGAAATGAAACCAATGTTTCATCAAACAATGGTGTGATAAAAATCATATTATAACCCTCTAATTGAATACGTATAAAATAATAAACAATAAATATATCTCCGGCGGAAAGAGTGTGGGTACTACTTACATACCTCTGCCTACTCCACTACTAGTGGGTAGGGTGAAGGCATACATTTTTTAATTTTCCAAATCCACCGTTATCAGATCAGGGTCCAAAGTATCGGTGGTCCAATATACGTGCCGCGTCACTTCACGTTAACTTAACATTACAGTCAATTCAGTTTTAAGGATAATCGGTATATTTTCTCATAGCTGTGTTATAAACAATTTTAGCCAACAATTATGTAGACCGGAAATATATTGTAGCTGAGGAAAACCTTCATTTATATTTTTCCATTTACGGGAAAAGTAGGCTGCGTTTTTCTTTGGCGGCGTCCTAGGAAGCCTCGTCGTAGGTAAACACGGTGGCACGATTTATGCGCAGTTTGAGCAGCTTTCGTTCTTTGTTTCAGGTAATGACCCTGCTTTCATCTCGGCTTCAATGGATGCAAGCTAAGAGTTCTGGCAGATACTGGTCACCAGCCGTTACTTGTGTCCGCCAATGGACGTATTGCTACCGATATTATACTTTGTATCTGATTCTCCACCGCATTAAATCGATGGGTGGTTGTCTACTAGTATGCGTTCGTTATATTATTATTTAAGGTAACTATCGAATAGAGCGCACCTGTGTATACCTCGACGTTACTATAATTGCAATTAATACATTTTTATTACCGCAACTAGTGGACTTGGTATTGTATTATCATATTAGATAAGAGTTGGTAAGGAAAGATTGGATTGAAAATTGGATCGCACCTAACTTAAAATAACTTTTTTTTATTGAGTAGATATTTAAATTCATAAAAAATCTTAGTCGAAATGCATGTAGGGAATTAAGGCTTCTTTCACAGAAAACCAATTATTTTACATTGAAACTAGAACTAAAAGCGTTTGGACAAATAGGTACTAGCGGAAGCTTGTCCATTAGCCGAATTAATAAATCCTCTCAAGTTCCTATAGCACACCTATATGTAAAAGTTTACTGTAATTTCAGTTAATATTGTTACTTTGAAAAAGTGGTTTTGATCACAGCAGTTTTAAATCTATACTAATATAATAAAGAGGAAAGATTTGTATGTAAGTATATTTGTATGTAAGTATGTTTGTATGTACGTATGTTTGTATTGAATAGGCTCCGAAACTACTGGACTGCTTTGAAAAAATCTTTCACCATTGGATAGCTACATTCACCCTGAGTGACATAGGCTATATTTTCTTTTATAAAAAAGTCTTATGTCCACTCGTGCGAAGCCGGGACGGACCGCTAGTTGTAAATATAATAATGGTACAGTTTTAACAATATAAGATCAAGAAGAGTAAAAAAAGATTGCGCAGATATCATTTTCACTGGGATAACGGTGAAAATTTGTAGATACAATGGAAAATTTACAGTACAGCAGAAAGCAGTAGCAAATACAAAGGAGGAATAATAGAAACCGGTACATTACATCTACCGATAACGGCGCACAAACCTTTAAAGTACCTCTATTACCTTGCAAAGGTCATTTGGACGAACGGTTTCATATAGCACCCACTTAAGGTGCGTACAGACATATTTTTCTTCAGTAGCTCAGTCGAAACAAGTACAATGACGACCTTAGGGTGTTATGCCTCCTATACTACGTGAGGGTGGAGCGATGGTAACGTCACTTGGGTCGTTCTGAGTGTAATGACCCTATAACGGTCCGCATTACTATTTATGTTGTGTAGCTGAGAACGGCATAATAGTACCATAAGAATGATATAAATTCTCACAAACACTAAGTTCTTGGCTTTGCCTAAAAACTACGATAGTACTTATTATTCAACGTTAGAGAATGTTTTCTTGGACCGGTTTTGCATGGGTAAATTTTATTGAAATTACGTATTTGGAGTGATCAAATGGCGACCGTTTCGAAGATGCTTTAGTTTTACAGTTATAATGGTAAGAAAACTAACATATTTGAATAAAAGATGGTGCCCCAAATTTTACCCTTTCGTTCTATTTCATTATATTGTTTTAAACGAATTTAACAGATAACTACATACATTTATCCCGCTGAGTCCCTAATGGGGTAGACAGAGAGTATAATAGAGCGCCAGTTCTCTCTAGACTTACATACCTCTTTCACTTCGTCCACATTCAACAGTCCCTTCATACATGCTCGTCGGTTTCGAGTACTCTTGACGTTCCTATTCTTGAGCGTCCGATCGATTTTAACTAGGTAGTTGGAACGTGGTATTCCTCTTCCTTTTCTTGCACACACTTTTGTTTTGTACCTATATATGTTTCGTTAATCTTTTTTGACTCATCTTTCTATATGTCCAAACCAACGTAACATGCCTTTCTTCATCTTTACAATTACTACGTTGAAGTATACACAAATTAAGTTTCGCTAAGCTATTCGGTTTAAGAAGCGTACTTAGCCATATGCAGGTATAAATATCGATTTAACGATTGAAAACGCAGTGCAGAATAGACAGCGAAAAACTTATGAAAGAACCAAAGAGACAAGGTATATAAAAATAATACAATTATATAAAATCATCAATAGTTGGATCTATTCAAACGAGATTGCATTCAATAAATAAGTAAAATTGCTTTGATCATGTCGATATTGGTTTTATGCAATAATAGGAATATCAGATGAAGTCCGGACTCAACACGATATTACTCAGCCACTTCATTACCGTTCGTTATTGGAAACTCAATAAGCTTCATATAAATGCATTTCTTTCCTGCCGTTTGTTTTTACCCATTGATGTGAGAATATGTTTTGTTCTGTAGTCAGCTTTTTGTGGCGTGAAATAAATATAGGGTAGACTCGCTTGGCAAACTTTTATTATATTATCGAGATATGCCATGTTGCTAGGCAATTCTTGGCAACTTTATTCGAATATAGCGTGCTATTTATATAAATATATATTTATATATACATATCTACGTATATGTATAGTTTTCATAGTTATGAGCGCGTAATTTTTACATAACAAATATGTAATAAAGTATGACCCAGATAAATTTTGCGTAATATCATGTTTAATCAAAATACATCGTTGACTAGTGTAAGAAAGTGCAGTAGTAGTAAAGAGAAACAAATCTTTACTAAATACACTTAAATGTATGAAAAAAACTCATGACATATACAAGAGCGAAGAGCTCGAACGTTAAATATTCAAATTTAGAGAATTATCTGCTCAAGATTACTTATGATAATCTTAAAGAAGGAAGATTAGGCATAAGTTTTATATGTTGAACGTTTTTTGCTACTTAATAATACAGAAAGTTATAAGATCGTAATTTTTTATGAACTCCGTAATCACTTTCAGGGCCCAATAGCAAGTGAAACAAAAGAGGGGCATCTCGCTCATTTATTCAAAAGCTGAAGATTCTTAAATGTTTGCAGAACTTTCTTATTTCATTAAACAATAAATAATTAAATTATGGGATTACTGTGAAAATTAGTTTAAAGTTTACAAGAGTCCTCTCTGTAAATACTTTTCTATTACGGGTCTTCATTTTGATGAGTTTTTCGTTTTAAATAGATTATTATTTCATGTAATTTGTTTCATTAAGTTGAACGTACAAAGAGTATTATTCAAAATTAACATTTCTAAGAAAAATCATCCAAAACTACTAAAAGTACCTACTTTCAATAACATGAAATGATTTGGATCAGCTTGGATGGATGGAGCTTAATTAACTGTGGCCAGGTTTTATATTTACATCTTCACGCCATCCTACAAGGGTCCTCGAGGTTTTATTACCTATATATCATCACGCCGTGTCCCTCACGAGGTAGGCAGAAAGAGAGTAAGAGCGCCAGTATTATTATTATTATTTCTGAACATACAGGGCTCTTTCGCTTTCAATAAATGTAATCATAAATTAAATGGGGAACGATTGAGATATCACTTAGGAACAATGTGACTGCTGATAGAAATACGTAGAACACGCCTGGGCCGGTAGTTTAATTATAATCAGTCCTCTGGAGATTGACGACATGTCGTTCACGTATGGTCAGCAACGTTAACAATACACTGCATTCAATTAACTGAATATATTATAGATTGTTGGTACATTAGCAACATTGTTGGATGCACTCTTCAAATTATTGTTTTGATTAAGATAAATCACAGAATTTGATAACAAAAATATTAATTTATGTATTTATTAAGGCTAATGTTATGAATGTAGGAAGCTTATGAAAGCTATTTTAGCAAGCGCGCAAATTATATAAAAAGCGTGTATCTATACTATATAATATTATAAAGAGGATTTGATTGTTTGCTTGTTTGTATTGAATAGGCTCCGAAACTACTAGACCGATTTGAAACATTATTTCACCATTGGAAAGCTACATTCACCCTGAGTGACATAAGCTATATATTATTTCATAAAAAAAAATCTCCACCCTTGCGAAGCCGGGACGGACCGTCTTTAATACAAGTATTATGGTTTGACATAACATGTTGATAAATATACTGATATCATGATCGCAGCTCTACCATGTACTACCATGTAGTAGTAGCATGTAGTACCACTACTGCAGGGAATAATTGTTCAACTTTCGAATAGACAGGTTGTAGGATTAAAATGTCAGGACGGTTTCCTAAGATTGAAAAGATATAAATGCAGGATCCACCTATCTACTTAAGTGTATATAAAAAGGATTGGCATCAAAGCAGCTGTAAGATAACTAGGTCAATATCTCTAATTATTTATTTACTGTCATTCATATTATTTGACTCATAATCGCTTTGGTAGAGGAAAATATGACTTCCGTGAAAATAGACTTTGTAAGATTTCCTATCAAAACAATCATAAAGTTGTGGAAATATTATTATTTTATTAATTTAAACTGTGAAGTTGGGTTTGGTAGAATGACCTGGCCAATTTTTCCTCTTGTAAAACGTATTTAACGCTACAATCCGAGACGGTCAGATATGAACAACAAAATCTAATAAAAACATATTTTGGCTTATTCGCACAATTTGTAGCTGTTCTATTTTGTTTGAAATACTTTGAAGTTTTGCAAACAATAAACAACGCTATACATAATATCAATAAATAACTTATTTGCTGACGCTAAATTATATAGTCATCGCGTTAAGCAGTTCGAGCTCTTCACTCGATGAGTGACAAACAAACAGTTTTTTTAAGGAGCCCACATTGCAACGTGCTTTATCCGTTATAAATAACATTAATTTCTCACATGCGCGACACGTGCGAGTACTGCAAACATTAACTTGAAAATTGTTCCAATTCATTGCCCGTTACCTTAATAATTTATATAAAGAAACAACACGTATATTTGATTCATTAGCGTTATTAAATAAAATGTTGCTTGCACTTTTCTCTGGCGTTTTACAAATTGAGTTCAGCGCCATCTAGGGCCTAGGCTGTCACTTACGTTGTCTCATGTACAACGTCAATGGCAAGTTGCTTAGATGCAGCTTCAAATTAAAGGCTTGATCTAATGAGATACTGTTCTTTTATAGAATGGTTAGGTGTAATATGTGATCGGAGCCCACCTTAATTTTTATTATTTAAAGTAATTTAATTAACGTTTATAATGTATTAATATTTATTTAACGTCATTTAAATCGGGTACTCGCAATTTAGTTTTCGTAAAATCTTTGGAATATTTTTGGATATTTAGTGTCTGAGAAAAATAATTGGTTTTAGGTGCCAACGTGTCAGATGGCAAGTCCATCGCCGTTACTCAAGCACGACTCGAAATACGCCTTTGAATTGCTTCTCAAGAGTATGCAGGTTTCCTCGCTACTAACTAATGACTAATCACTCTACTTAAGTTCAGAAAAACTCATTGGTACAATCGGGATTCGAACCTGTTATCTATCGGTGTGGGTGAACACAAAACTTTATGACCATTTTATTAACAAAACTATATGCAATCTTTAACCAGCACTTTGAAAATTTATACCATTCATTACCCCCAATTTTTTATTCTTTCAACAAAGGATCACATGTGTCCATAAGAAGACCTTAGAGATTTGTGTAATCAGGGCTATCGTTTGCCGGTAACCATCGTTTCTATTTCGATTCCAACGGGCAGTGCGTTGACCGGCCCATTTGGCCGCTGCAGCGCAACAGTCGATAATTATGTTGTCAACTGACTAAAGCAAACCGGCTACACAAAGCGGATCTGGGCCGGATCAGTCGCTTTTTGTGCTCGACAAAGGCCATTACGCGATCCGTTTCCGAGCGTAAAGTCAACACTGTTATGAAGTTTTCGCTGGAAAATCGGCTAACGTGGGAAATCTGCGATTGCAATTTGAATTGGATAATGAGCTCGAGTGTATTCGTTAATTGAGTCGATATGTAAATAAACAGCGTCACCCAGCCTCAATCATTGCTGAGCTCAAAGGCTAGTTTGCCGAGTTAATGTTACCAGCCCTGATTGTTTGCTCGCAACAGTCTGTTTCAGGGCGACGCTTAACATATAGGTATTTACTTAGTGAAAACATCGTATAATTGTCTGATTTTGGGTTTCGAATTGAAGGCTATTTTTAAAGCTGAGGTGTTTGATAGTGTAGATCTAATGCTAATATAAAAATCTAATAAGTAAAAATATAAAAAGCTAGAGGTAAAAAATATATAATTGTTTACCATTATATATCTTTGACCCCTGAGTATCCGCAAATGAAAAAACTTTAATAATATGAAATTACAACTTTAATCTGGGTATGACCTACTACTTGATTTAAACCATTTGTTCTGTTCAAGGGTTTCAAGTTCACATCTATTATAACCCTTATAGGAAGGCGTGAGGATATATTATATTATTCTGTTCCATCAGCAACCACTATTTTTTTCAATCAATTTGTATGGAAATGAAATTGTTAGTGCCTATGTATAAATCAGAAAATTCTAGTAACACATTAATCATAAGTATATTAGTTATAGTTTATATATTTTTCTATATAAATAATTATAGTATGTCAGTTAATTTCTATTCAATTTAAGTCTAGCTCTTTGGTTTTAGACAAAGGAAAGTCAGCTTTCGTTAGAGAGTTCGCAGTTAATACACAGCGGTATCAATTAAAACTGTCTCCAGTGATTTATTTTATTGGTTCAGCAATTGATTACATTACGCCAAATTGACCGCAACGAATGAGCCTCCGCGTGTTGCGATGTTAAATTTGTAGTTTTCGTTACAATTCTATTGTTTTAACAATAATATTGTTGTTTGTGGCAAAGCTACTCTCGCCCAGTGTTTGAAACACTACCAACAAATGTCACAGCTATATGGAATCGGAATTGCGTCAATAATTAAAATGCCTGATAATTCATTCTCAATATTTCTGCTTATTAATTAATTATAATATCCTAATAATGTTCTGAAGAGGATAATTGTTCCTCTTTCACGAACAAATTAGCACAGAAATTGATTATTAGCTGCAATAACACATAAAATATTGTCAGAAAATATTATCACCAATAAAATCAAATTTTATGGGGGGACATGGCCTGTTTTCTGTAATATCGAGAAATTTGCAAAACTGCAGCTGTCTCTCTGTGACTGTGACTGTGACTGTTATCGGAAATAAATGGCTTTTATTTAGGGTTTTATATCAATTTGTTCCTTTATAATGATAAACAACACTAATATTTTGTTCTTTAGTATATATACATTGAACACGATACTTATAGACTCTACTGTTTATGTTTAATTCGTATCTATTTATTCACAGCCCTTCGTGATATGTTTGGTATAACGAAACTATCTTTCATTAGTATTCGGAACAAGCAGGAAACTTCATAAAGCAGCGTATAGTTCCAAGAAGTGTGTGCTAGAGATTTACGATAATTCTTAAAATAGCATATTCTAACAATCCGCCCAACTGATTGAAAGCAGATTGCTAATTAATACGTTAAATTTATTTACATGCGCGCATGTTGCATGACTACCTCGTGGTAGATGTGATGCAGACGTATCAAGCTATTATCATAATTATTCAGAAGTATGAAAGGACCATATTAGCAAAAATACGTTACACGGAACAGCTCAACAGCTTTTTTTCAATTGTCTGTGTGTTTTTGCTAATCTCCGAAACGGCTGAATCGATTTTGATATTAATGGGACACTCACTGTTAAATATCATTATCATCGTCATCATATCAGCACTCTGAGTACCTAACGGAATAGGCAGAGAGAGTAGAGTGCCAGCTCTCTCTAGACATCAGACCTCTTTCGCTTCGGCCACATTCATCGGTCTTTTTATACATGCCCGCTAGTTTCGAGTACTCTTCACGTTCCTGTTTTTGAGAACCAAGACAAGACCAGTATAGACAAAATTTCAACTTTAACTAGCAAGAGAAAACAGGCTCTTTCCCCCAATGAGATAACGCATTTAAGAAAAAAGGTTTTGGATAACTGTACAAGTCAGAAAGCGGTATTTCCGACAGAACTATCAATCACTTCACTAATTGCGTTATTTATCTACCACCGTTCTGAAATCGCAATGTCATTGGCTTATGTAATTTCACTTAGTGTGTAGTTTAGCTGTGTACTATTTCTTAATAATTTTTCGCCACTCATCTCTATTCGTTGGGAATTTATTTCCCTTGGTGTATTCAATAGTAAAAATATAGATATAACAATTTTGGAAGTTTGGAGTACATTACAGAATTAGCTGCGTTGAAATTTAATTGACATTAATTCTGTATTGGAAATTTGCATGGCCTGTCGGTTTCAAATTGAATCATGTTAGATTCGCAGAATTGAACTGTAGTCCGAACTATGTGTGGCGGCACACTTCTATAAAATAATTTGTATAGTTTGTTGAATGTGCACGCAAATGAAATGGCCCAAACATTCGGTCTGAACTCGTTAACCAACTCCTGTTACTGACGCTAAGATTCGGAGCAGAGTTAATTTCGCGTTCCCGTTGACGGGCTTTTTGAACACACAAATTACTCACGCACTGTTTTACAATGCAACAATATTGATCACGTATTAAAGAAAAAATGCCTCGTTCAGTGAAATGTTGTATGACACACTGTGTTGTAACAAATTCTACATTAATATCGCGTTAGGGCGCGTTAGCGAATGGGTATTATCAGAGGCTAGTTGCCATAGTAACGTAGGCGATTCCTGCTTAGTTAAATATTTTCAGAAGATTCTCACGCGGCTGAAGAGGGTCGGTGGCCGGCCAAACCCGACTCGAGAATTCTGGCGATTGTGATGATATATGACCGCGCATTATTTTCTTATCTTTTCTCTTTCTAACTCCACCACCCATACTTCATTCCCGTTCGTATTATAAACGTTTTACATTTCATATCTCGTAATAGACGCCTTAGGCTAAATGGTGTTAGTATAACGTAAATTTTGGTAATATGTCATAGTCGTTGAATATCTCAACGCTTTTAGGCTCTCGTGATGATTTCATTTAAAGCGGGGAACGATATAAATTAATTTTTGTTTGAGCGTAACTTAAGGGAAATTGTTTCTTGAAAATGATACCTTATTGTAGATGAGGTTATTACGGTAAACAAGGCAACGATGAAACCGAGCAAAGAAAATATTTATATTTCTAAAAGAATTGACGTAATCTTTTAATGTGCAGAAAAAGTAAGCTGTTTCCTGATTATTCATTAAAAATACAATTTGTCTAGAACACAACGATATTAATATATCTCAGGTCATAAAGTATGGATTGAATTCCTGCGTAGGTATTAGGTAATCCATACTTCGCGACCTGGGCCAGAGATTTTGGTTCGGAGTTAGAGCCTAACTACTATTCTGAAAAATAACCACCGTTCTTGATAATGATACCAGATATGGTATTTTATAAGTTTTCTGCATGTAACATTGCAGGTGTCAAAAGTTTAGCTTAGTATAGTTTCTAACAAATAAGCTTACAGAAATACTTACGATTATTTTTTGACTGTAAATAGTGGTTCTTAGACCATGGTGACCTTGAAGACCGTTATTTTAAATCGGAGTCTTTAAGGTATTTCTTGAAAAATTTACGTGAGCAACTTATGTTTCTTGAAAAATTATAAAGTAAGTAAAAAAGTGTGTGTCAGCTCCGACGCACGACTGGAGTTTACTCCTTACGAACTATTATAAAATAAATAGATTAGTTAATAAGGGTAAATTAATGTATTTCTTATATTACTTAGAGTATGCATAACACATCTATAGATTGATTTTTATTCATTGAGTAATTTTCTCAATTTTGAAATAAATATCAATTGATATAAATTTATATTTATATCAATTATAAATAAAATATAAAATTTACGATAAAACCTCCGCAAGTTGACAGTTGTTGTAGGTTAATATCAGGTTAATACAATATGCAATTGAAAGTAAATATTAACATTAATTACATCGCCATTCTGTTATTCTCGTTGCCATGGAGAGTACGAGAGCACCAAAAACGTAACGCTGTCATTCATCAGTAGATTTTACCTCTCATATTTTTCTCATACCGGGCGCCTTATATTTGAAAATCGATTCTTAAGGAGTAAACTCCAAAAATCATGTTTATTTTTGTTGTTGACTTATTCGCTGTACTGATATATGTTAAAAATAACACCTAATGATCATCGGTAGTATTTTTAGGTGCCATCTTAATAGGAAGCGAGACTTTCGCCATCTGTCAAACACGATTTCCTTGCGATGTTTTCGTTCACCATGTGTACTGCTTAAATTATGACAAGATAATAAAATTAGTTTTAGTAAAACTCATTTCTACAGACCGCCGGGACTTCAACTTTGTAAATTGAGTTTGTAAGTGACGTCTTAAACCTCTCGGTCACTAGCGGCTCTTTAGTTACCAGTAATTGTTATGAAATATCAACGTTTGCGTAATTCCTACAATATGTATACCGAGTAGAAGAAAAAGTCGTGTTATTATTTAGATCAAGATCATATGCGGGCAGAGGGACGCGACCTCAATGTAAGTATTCCGAATACTGATGAGATGATCGAAATGAGAATAAAAATATATATTTTCTGGATTATCCATATCTGTTCCACTGAAATGTATATCTATCCCTCTTTCACTTACAGTATCCCAATATGTGTAGCTGTGGTCGTTTTCTTGAATAAGGATGACACTTAATTGAATTTGAGTGTTGTGGCTATATTGTGAATTTGTTGTGTATTTTTCCTATTCACCAACTGAAAATATTTTCACTTTCATGACAGGAATATCGTTTTGCTTATTTCAGTAGGTATCGGCTAGGCTTATTAGAAGCTAAGAACCTATTTTGTAATATCTAAATGTTCGTTCTATTTCCAATGTGTCCGCGCGTAAAGTTTGATTACATTGGCAGTTTTCTATGCAAAACTCAACCAATTCATCAACAAACATCCTTTTCATTGTCGCTGGTCCCTAACCGAGCTAACTGCCTTCACCCCTCGCTGAAAGTTGGTATGATCCTCGCATAGAACGTGTGCTCGGCTTTCAGCAGTTTTTTTTGCTGCATGCATTACCTGGTCATAGGTAATGCATGCACCATGTCAAATTATATTTCTTTGTATAATATATGTATGCAGTAGAAGGAACAAGAAAAATTGGGATAAAGCTAAAAAAGAAGTATTCTAAGTTTATGATGTTCAGGTTGCATTTATTGTTGATTCCAAATTGGATTGCACAGATGACATTCGTAGTTGTACCGTTGCTTGTTCTTTCAGTGTCTGCAGACTCTGTATACGCTGGAAGCCGCAACGGAAAATAAAATTGATATCGCCCGCCGCGGGCGCTCCGAGAAAAAGCATTTCGAAATAAATGACTTTTTAAATTTCATCGTTGCACACAGTTTCTCTATCAATTGTCGAGGCTCGCTCCACGTAACTGGATTTTGCGACGGGCATTTATTGTGTGCGACGTACAAGACATCGTGACTTTTATTCCTAGGACTTTGATAAAGATGATATAGAGAACACTAGTGGATCGTTGCTCGTGTGTGACCAATCAGAACAATTTCATGCACAGCCTTTGTTCAAAGTAGGTATATAGAAAGTTCTATCTAGAATCGTTTTAGACCCAGACACAATTAATCTACTGTTATAGTATAATTGTTGCTATCAATTTTTATACAGTGCATAAATGTACATAATGGGAGATTGATTGTTAAAAATGTGAAAATTGTGAGCTTCTGAGTACGAGAGAAAACATTGAGAAGAAACTAGCACATGTTTGAAAATACTTGTAAAACATATGTGTACCCGCAATCTTACCATCTATCACGGATGTAAGGACTTAGGTGTGTGTAGTAGGTATCTGAAATTATTGTTGAAATAAGAATGGGCGCTATACTACATCATATGGGGCCAAAAAGGACGAAGTTAAAATATTAATGGTAACATTTGATGCAGCATACCTAAAACTGAATTTTGATAAACGTGTAATTGTTTGGACAAAAGTCTTTGGAACCTGTTATGTACACAAGGAAACCTTAGGTCATGTGTTAAGAGTTTATGAGGTAGGAACCACCAGTGCTGTTAAACTCACGTGCTACATTCATACTGGAAACTTAAGAACACGTGCTCCTATCGACACCTAAGCGTATTGTGCTATGCAACAAGTATTTGCTGATAAATCTGATGGAGAGGTTGTTAGCCCTTCTACGCACAATTCCAATTTTGAATATGAGATTCTGTTTTGTCCTACCTTTTTTTGTTCCTTCAAATAACGCGTCTGTGAGTGAACTAAAAAAACAAACATTAATCTATTTTTTCAGAAGAAAATTTTATGTCGATTCTAAAGTTCTGGATATAATTATTAGTAGGACTTCAAAATCAAAATATTTTTATTTCACATAGGCCTAGGTGAGCACTTATAAAACGTAGAAAAAGGTGCACCGTTCGGGTTGGTCGTTTCCATGGAGAAGAGCCGCCAAGAAACTCCATGGTTACTCTTTTCAAATCATGAGGTATACAATAACAATATTTTTATGTTATTCGATTCGATTATTAAGTATTAGGTTATGGATCAGAAAGAGAATTGATTTGATAACCCAATTTTTATATCCACCCTCAGCTGTACAAGTACAAACAAACGGATGCAAGCAAGCGCATAAACAAATTGCCGCTTGCATATCTCATTAATGTCACTCACGACGTTGCCGCCGGCGCGCGACTGCAAGAAGCGTCTGTTTCGTCGCCAGGTGTAGCTTTTCACCCCTGTGTATATGTGAAGTAATATTCGATTACGTTTACTGTCGCTACGGGCCTTATTAGTGTCCTTTAATGTAGGAAGCATGCGTGACAGCACCTCATTATATTTTTCAATTCTGAAAAGCGGCTCGAAATATTATTCCACCTGTGTTATGGACCTTTCAGTTCATAATAATAATTTAAAATTATTTTAACTATATAAAATAAACCGTACAGACTAAGGTTCTGGTATTCGAAAGGGATGAACAAGTGACCGAGTGTGCTATATCGGTAAATGGGCAAATTCTAGAGCAAGTGAATAAATTTGTATATCTAGGAAGCATGTTCACACGAGATGGAAAGTATGAAAAAGATATTGAAAGAATAACTGCGGATAACTGCCGGAAATAAGGTGAATGGAGCCATGTCGGCGTTGATGGGCAGTAAAAGTCTGAGCAAGAATGCTCGAGTTACTGTCCACAACGCGATATTGGTACCTACCTTATTGTATGGCAGCGAATCCTGGGTATGTCTGAAAATAGCTTGAATGCAGTTGAGATGCGATCTCTTCGAAAAATGTGCGGCGTAACGATATTAGATCGAATCCGCAATGAAGAGATTCGCAAATCAACTGGCGTGAATGAGGGCATGATTGTAAAGATGAAGAAAGGCATGTTACGTTGGTTTGGACACATAGAAAGGATGAGTGAAGAAAGATTGACGAAACAGATATACAAAGCAAAAGTGTGTGCAAGAGGAGGCAGAGGAAGGCCACGTTCCAACTACCTGGATCAAATAGATCAGACTCTCAAGGGCGGGAACGTTCAGAGTACTCGAAACCGACGAGCATGTATGATGAGACTGATGAATGTGGACGAAGCGAAAGAGGTATGTAAGTCTAGAGATGATATCTATGTATGTAAAATAAACTAAGTGACAACTACATTTTCACCGAGATATAGGTATGAACAAGTAGGTATTGTAATGGTTTTCAAGATATAATGTTAGTATATAAAACCTGCTATACAAGATTATTTTACATTAATACGATAACATTAAAGTATATTGGACAACTCGAAGTAGAATAGCAAAGTAAGTTTAACGTCAATTCGTAAGGCGTCTGCTATTACCTGTTGCAGCTTCGTTGAGATCCTTGCTGCGTCGCGATCGTCAAGGAGTTTTCTTTTTAGAACTTTATTTTATTTTTCTTTAATTAGTGACACAGCGCACTATTGGGGCTAAGAGGTGAATTGCCTGATTTACTTTTACACAATTGTAAGCATAGGTCATTGTAAGCGTCATTGTCGTAGGTAAATAAAATAAATCAATCTTCACACCTTCTCAAGGGGTAAGATATCGTATGTCAACCACCAATTTTTACGGAGACATTATACTTTACTGCCTCTTTAGTAGTTAAGACGTCTGAACTTCTTCTCCAAAATATGTCTCAGTGTCTTCATGATGTTTCCCTCCACCATCACTACTGGTCTATAATCTTGATTATCAGATAACTATGAACTTAATAGTATAAAATCTGATACCTGATCCAGCTAGACTTCACCGATGTCGACCACGGACAAAATGCCGACATGTCCTGAATAACACATACGTGAACTGGACAATACTAATACTGTTCCGAAACACCTAAAAATCTTAAGGGGAAACATTTGCAGTCGTTGCAGCAGTGCGAAGTACCAGGCTAACAGTGACGAAACCAGCAACCTTTTTTAAAACGAATAATCCAGGCGTGAAAATCTTGACGTGAGCAAAGTAATGTGTGACAATAACTCATATATTTGACATTTCGTAGTATGAACTCAAAAAGCGGAGAGATTTAAATATGATTTAGCATTGTTAGTCTAGATTGTATGTCGATGATCTTGATGGTCGCGTATGTATTTCCATATGTTACTGGCGTCATTCCTCAATCAATGGACCTATTCTAAACAATTTGAATAATTCATATACATTTTTACCTGTACTGTTGTTATTATAGTGAACCAAAAAAATTTCAAGGGTGGCTACTACAGTATTATTATATAGATCTTATATCTAAAGCTAGAATCTATGTAGCCAAAGTACTTACCATATACCTATTATATTAATTAACCTTTATTCTTTGGTAAACATTATAGAGATGAGATGAATACGAACGAAATAAAAGTATATAAAATAATAATAAATATAATAAAATAAAATAAAAGTAATTAACGAAAAAAAAAATACACATTATAAGACGTTATCTTATATGAATATTTTTTGTTAATGTAGCGATTCTCAAAACCCATTCAATGAATGTGGGAAAACTTCCAACTTCAACGAGTATGTTTTTGTACAAATATTTCAATATTAAGTCGCGTCTTAGACGCAAAAGGTCTTTGGGTAACTTTGACAAAGAAAAGTTTCTTATTTTTCAACGGATCAGAAGCCCTTGATTTTTCTTTTGTACAAGTTTTTGTGAGCATCGCTACATTTATAATTTTGCATAAACCGTCATAATTTTTTGACAAACTTTATTTTGAAGCCAAACGAAATGGTGTTAAATATGATTTGTAATAATATTATTTATTTGTGGGCCAGAATATGTCCTTAGCCGCGCTTTGATGGGATTATTTATCTGCCCTGAATGACAATGGCTTGTAAACTGCATAGGTTATACGACTGCGGTGGTTTTGCTTGATTTGAAATGTCGATCAGGGTTTGCTGATTCAGATCCGATGATTGCATGTTATTATTGTACAAAATCTTTTATAAATAGAGATGGCAGTTTATCGTAGAATTGTTTAGTAATATATATCTTTCTATTTCTATTCCTATCGTTATCGCTTGAACGTTGGCACCTAGAATATATCTCTGGCGGAAAGGGGGTGTGTGTATAGTATCTACACATTTCTGCCTACCCCTTCGGGTAGCCTTGTGGGAAAGCTTGACGATATCTACATACATATTTATGCACACACATATATATATCTGGTCAGCCTGAAGTAAGTACAAACGTTTCTTTAGAAAGTCCTTTAGAGTGCACTATTATATTATGTTACTAAATAACGTCGATATGGAAAAGATATTTCAATGTCAATTTAAATAAACAATGAATTACTAGTACCTACGGGTAAGCCCATAAAATATATAGACTTTTAATACCCCCAAGGCACACAGATAGCTTGCAAATTAATAGATATGTGCTGCCATCTGTTGGCTTTTGGCTGTTCGCCAGATGGCGAATCCCAATTCGTGCGAAACCAAGCGGGTTAGCTAGTCTTATAGAAATCAATACATCCCCATTTACTGACAAAAATCCTTTTAATTCTCATTATTTCATAATAAAATTCTTATATCCTCCCTGATTGCGTACGAGTCCGTAAGTGCGTAATGAAGCGCACGGGTCCTCGGGGGGCAGCACAAGGAGGCATTGATGCGATCAGCTCACCGCATCAGGAATCAATTAGGAACGGCTGGCGGCCACAACGTGCCTACCGCATGAATTATTGACGATGCTCACTTCGTCCACGCGACTTCGTACTAAAAGTTCTCGACGTGAACTCACTTGTTAGCAAAATAAAAGTGTGTTTTATAATATTACCATCACCTTCAACGTAATTTCTTTGAATATCTCTAAACGTGATTTTCAGATATACATTATTTGAAAATAGAGAGCCTCTGTATGAAGAATATTAGCAGGAAAAACCCTGTGTAGTATAACTAGCATTTAGTTCAGGGGTTTGAAAGCTAAAGTTGCTGCAATTGATATGCGGGTGACAATTGTGGCTCAGATTTGTACTGTCGCAGTCGTATACGACTCAAGTCACAATCACTCACAAGTCACAGACACTTCTAAATAAGAATAAGACCTTATAAAGTCAAGGACTACTCATAATACAAAGGTTGCAGATGGCAACCCGAGTTCCGACAGTGTGTACCAAACAGTTTTGGTAATTTATCACACTACGAGCTAACGATGAAGGAAAACATCACGTTGATACTTGCGAGCCTGAAACAGCGGCGGAATATATGTCGTGCAAAAAGATGGTGTTATTCTATTATATTTCAGCCGGCCTAGTTCGAAATGCTTGTGGTAGATAATATGTCACTGTTTTATGTCATCAATGACTTTATAAGTGAGTAGTACAATAAATGGTTCCTCCCCTTTACATTCACTTCACATTAAAACCGTGAATTTATTTCACAAAATATGATCAGTTCTAGAGTGCCACAATATAGGTATCGTATTTTTTGAAGGGCATGAAGGCTAAGACCTAACAATACTGTCTTTGACTTCAAATTATTATCGTTATATTTATACACACATCTAATTTTTTCTCTTGACATTAAAACATATAACGCCTTTTTAATTCACGCCTTCCCACAAGTGTGTCCGAGAAGGAGTAGGCACAGTTGTGTAGGTAGTTCCAAAACACCCACTTTCCACTAGAGATATATTTTAGGTGCCAACGTGACAGATGACGGACAACGCGAGTCCAAGGACTTACTTAAGCACGACTATACACAATAAAGTCTTTGAATTTCTTCTCAAACGTATGCAGATTTTCTCTTAACATAAAGATCATTTTGCGACTAATTACTGAGTTTAAGTTTAGAAAAAAGCATTGGTACAGTCGGCATTCGAACTTGCAATCTTTGTGTTGCAGGCGACTGCTCGAACCACTCGGCCACCACGGCTATATGTGTAATAAATAAATAAATATATTTAAGTGTGACTATGTATCCAGTACACATGAAATAACCCAGTGTTATCTGTGCGATCCATTGAATATTATAATAATAAAACTGGAATAAATCACATGGCGATAACAATGTATTTTCCATTTTGAATTTTACTATCCAGTGGCATCACAGCTCGTTACTATCTCGCAACTAAAATTATAATGTCAGTACTGAAGATACTTGAATCCGCTGCACAAGTGGATTACAGAAGGATCTATTTGTTTGCGATCCGTGATCTTGCAAGTGGGATACTCATTACTATAACCCGCGGTGCTTATGCCATTATTCTCAGATTGTACTTAACTTTTACTAATCACTCTGTAACAGACGCAAGAGAGTTATAAAGAAGATAAACAGAACTTACAGTGTTGATTCTTTAACTAACCATTGTATTCACTGATTTATATAATTAATTAGTCGTATCGCTACAGCTCACTCAAATGGTACGGTGAAAAGCTTAGGATAAAATTCCACTAATAAACGGCTAGGATGGACAACGATTTAACGGGAGAGTCTTCTGAAGAATTTTTCGACGTGATTCCCACGTCTAACTTCTTCGTCATCGACGGGAAATTCATCCGCATAGTTTGGAACCAAAAAGGTCTCGCACTGCGCGGTTCCAAAGAAGTTACCTTCCGCAAAAGCTCAGGCTGAGACTGCGGCAACCGCTTACTATCAGGTGGAACGCATGCTTGTTTGCCACCTAAGTGGTTTAAAAAATACCAATGTACATACCTGTATAAGGCCTTACCATGGCGTGTTATTGTTTAAATAAGAGTGCGAAAGGGTCAAATGTAGAAACGACATAGGTATAACCAACTGTCATAGTAAGGCCTGGTCGACGAATATTAGTCAAATTTGTTGCAATAATACGCAACATATTCAAATTTGCATTTTCATTAGTCATTCATATTGATGAATAGCGGCTAAATGGTTTGATTAATAATGTGTGAAGCTGTCTGTAGCTATTTTGTATAATGATCTATTTTATTGTTTGCAACTTTAGTTTTTTCTTTTTAGTAAAAAGTTTTATCTACTTTAAACAAATGGCACTGTCAAAATCGCTTAGCGTTATCACAAAAGGCTTATCAACGTACTATTAAAGAGTTGATACCTTAGTTTAATAGCACTACTTGCCGCTTGATTATTCTTAAATTGTATTCATAGTCATGATAAACATCGTATAGGGTTCATTGTAGAATCAAAATCTCTAAGCCTTTAAAACTGTATAATATATAAGTATGCTTTATTTATTTATATACGTAATGAGAACGGCATGCATTTAAAATTTTACTTATTATGGTTTTACTTTTATTTATTTATTTATTTTATAAGGCTTACCAACTAGTATACATACAAACTCTTTTTCGTACAGACATTTAACTAACAATTGATTCAGTGTGTAACTAAATTATAGGTTAGCACAACATTTTTAAATAAGTTTCACAATACATTTACTATTTCTAAATAACATAAACTAAAATCTTCATATTTACAATTGAACCAAAAGACGTTCTGTCTGAATGATCTGTATAAGAAAACTAAATTGTGCTAGTGAACGAATGGTCTTTGCTGTTGATCTCTTTGAATTAACTACCTCAATTGTCAAAGTGTGCCACTGTATTTGCCACAATTGTTGGAAAGTGGAAGTTAGTCCCGCTAGACTGTGATCATGAGTTTTGAGGTGCGCCGCGCTCATGCCGTCGCATAGTAATCCATCTACTCGTTACAGGGACAAACTCACGACAAATTCTACGGATCTTGGGGGTAGGAGCAATGTAAGCTAGATTAACACTAAGGTATGTAAATTGAAATTGTTGATTACAGATTTGAATGGATTTTTTTGTACCTATGATGGAATATAATATGTTATGATATAAGTATAAACTGGATAACGTCTTAAATATCAAAGGTACACACTCTTGACGTTGAAATATGCGTTTGTGTATTCTATGCACTTTTATATTTTACCTTCAAGAAACATCGCCTGCTGGACTACACTGTACTTAAATATTTGTTTAAATCAAATCTATATTTATTTTCCTTTGCAATTCCGGTTGTAAGTAGTTGTAATTAATGAGTAAATGTACTTCATGCCTTACCTATATAACACCTTGGACAAACAAATGTGATAGTTTTACAATGACAAAACTATACTGATTTCATTTCAGAATGGATCCCTTGAAAGGAATACCTTTCACGACAGGTTTCCATATAAAAGTGTTCTTCGCGATCGGAGCAAGTTTTGGCTCTTTCTTACTACTTACATATATGGCACACCTCTTCAAACTATTTTCCAACATTTATATAATCTGAGGCGACAGGGCGTCCGTTAGAATGAATATGAGAGAGCCTCCGACCGATAACTTATCTGAAATTCTTTAACTTATGTACCTACGTAGGAAATCGCCTTGTAATATATTGGTATTTGAGATTGAAGTCGACTGTGAAATATGGTTTATTGCTAAAGTTTTATTGTGCATGTCACAGGTGCGATGATATTCGAAGGTTTTACTTTAGTTTTGTTGTTACACTTTATTTTGGATTGAGTTAAAGTTTGGGGGAGTCCGTGGGTGGGTTATTTCGAAGGCCTAACCCACTTAGGTTATATTTTATTCAACACAAAATCTGTCATGAAAACTTATTTTATTAGGTTTGTTTAATTTATTTTGGTACAATAAAGGTAATATTACGTAAGAACGAAAGTGTGGTGTTTTTGACAATCACGAATTTCAGTGTATATTATTTATACACGTGATTTACAGTTTTCAGTGTTCAGTAGGCGATATATGATAAAAGCGATGTAAAGTATATTTCATAAGGTGTTACGCAAAATCCAGGCAGTAATATTTTCAATTTCACGAAACAATTATTACGCCATGTCATCAATCGGATTCCCGCTTTGATTGCGCGGCAAATTCGTTTTGTTTGGACACAAAAATTGCAATATAAAGAGCTGCCACATCATTCCCTTTTGGTTTAACGTAGATTGCTTCCAAAATGTAATATTGTTTGCAATTCATTTTGAACAAGCGATTGGCCACTTTCAATCCATATATTTTTTATTTTCGATACTAACCTAATATTAAAAACCCGAATCGCGTTGTGAAATGTGTGGAAACTATTGAATTAAATTGATATGATTTAATTGAACGGAAATCTCTTAGCAGGAAATAGTGAAGAAAGTTCGGAAAGCTCGGGTGGGAGTGCTCAGGGCGTAATATAATACTTGGGTCAGAATAAACTACACAATTATACCTTGTAGCATCATTGTATTAACAGTTGAATAGTTGTTGAAGTTGAACAGTAGAATAATAATATATATTATTATTATTAAACATTTCGGTAATTGTACACTCATACAGCATAAAAGTTACTATTATGTTTTATATTTTAATAATTGTAGCCAGCATTTTATATATTTTTTAAAGTGTAACTAATCAGCATAATAATTAGTGTTAACTATCTTTGCAAGATTGGAGAGTTACTTTTTACAAAAGAAAAACGTATACAAATCTTAATCTCAGAATCGGAGGAGGCTGCGACGAAGCTCTCGTCTTACATAGCGACGTAATCAGACTGCTGCCTCGGGCTAATCTTGATACAGATGTTCCTAGGCACCTAGCTTCGTGTTATTGTACTCTTTTCACGTTTTTATTATGACACTCCGTTCTTACCTACATAAACCTTGTTTATGTTGATTCGTCAGTAAGTTCATAAATCAGAGCTAACATAAGTTAATATCTCGTTTTGAATATATACATCTTGAGAATAGGATCTTTTTTCCCGTGATATTGCGAAAACTTTTAAAAGTTGACTTTGTTGTTGTCAACCTCTAAATCATAAATAAAATGCGAGCGTTTAAAGCGGATGAAGTTTAAGGGACTTAGTGGGGTGAAAGTTAAAAAGCGGTGCAATTCATGCAGCGCAGGTGACCAGCGGTTTATCAGCCCATGGCAGGCGGCGGGCGGCGCGGGTGGACGTGGAGACCGGACGCCGCACACCTATCGTCGGGACCTCCGAGGCGCGGATAATCGCCTCATTTATAAAGTTTAGCGGGACAAAGCTGCGCGAGTTTTTGATTGAAAACAAACTTAGAAGGGACAACCTCATTTGAATAAGTATACTGCGAATAAAGTGTGGCTTTATGTTTTCCTTTAGGTATTTTTTTTCCTTTGTTATGCAAAACAATGTTCCACCTTGTTTAGGTACTACAACACGCTTTATTTTTGAGTGAAAGACTCTTTTGAAGTTAAGCTTTCCTGTATAAATTATTTTATTTTCACTGTATTGTTCTAAAATGCCAACCTTTTGAAACTTTAATATTCGCTGTGACTCTTCGTTGCGGAATCTCAGTTTATCATTGTTAAGCTCACTCAATCCTTCAGTTTCACCGACCATGGGGTGCAGAATGTTTATTTTTGCATATATTTCATTGCAATTTTATAATGTAGAAAGAACTGGCACTCTTTCCTCTCTACCAGCCCTGTGAGGAACTCGGATTGTCAAAATGTGTTTCTATTTTTGAATAATAAGCAACTATCACAGCAGGATGACAGAAACATACATGGCGATACTTTATTGATCTCAGCATTTTACGAAAGTTGTTTTTATATCATGAAAAAAAAAACCTAACTTAGCTCACCGCAAATTCCATTTCACGATACATTCACAGACGTCACAGCTCGCGTTACCAAAAATCTTGGACAGAAACAAATTATGGAAAAAATCTAAGTCACTTAGCGATCTATGCATGTTTGTACATCAGGAAATGCGACGAGCCATGACGGTGTGAGGGCAGCGTCCATTGGGGGAGAAATCAGACAAAAACACGTATATCGCTCGCTCGATTTGTGGCATTCCCGCTAATTATTGTCCTCCTCGGCTTCCACGTTTCTACGCTAATCTGGTACATGTTAACTGGCGGACGCTAATCGGGGCTGGCGAGTTAGCTCAACGCTAGATTTGTCTAATCAACGTCGGTGTGCTGTCCTAATGTGATAATTGGACTGCACTAGTCTGTCTCACTTGTAACAAAACCGGACTTTGACTTACTACTAATTGAATTGACGTGCATTGTTTGTACTGAGCAATATATTAAAAACAAGTGGAGTTTGCTAGTTTTTGGTTGAACGCACTCATATCTGAAACAATTGTTAGAAAAGGCGATTTATAACAATATTATCTACGAGGTTTAACCTTAGGAGCCTAGCAAAATTAGAAGCCTTTAATTAAGAGCTTTTTTTTAAGTTACACGACAGAGACGTCTAAGATCGTACTAAGAACTCGTTCGAGAGATAACATCAGAATGATCATCGCCAAGATATTCGGATACTTCAAGAAAACTCAAAGTAATTTAATATGTATTTTAATAATGACTTAAATAACTTTATTACATAAAACGTATAAAATTTCTCCTGACAAGGAAAAACTCTTGCGGTTTCTACTTATCAAATATTCCTTCTGAGTTAATTCCGTCAGGAAACTTTTTCAGTATCATTTGATTATTGAATTATTTTCAGCTGTATAATAAACTTTTGGATATATTGAAACTAATACACTCAATACTTTTATTATATGCTAGGATTTAACTAAACTAAAATATTAATCTATGAAATTCTGTAAAATGTAAAATTAATATATTACGAATGAATATATTACGCTATCGCGAATTAAATAAAAATAAGGCAGAAAAACATCTTATTCTATCCTCATTTGAAAAGGCGTATTCAGATCTAAGGCCACGTCTCACTTTACAGTATCGATTTCCCGTTATTTTGACACGTTAAGGCGTTATGAAGCACTAAATTTTGACAGACAGATTAAGCTTAATCCATTTAGTCTGAGCAACCAAACTTTAAATACCAAACAGGGCATTAATTTGCCAACTTAGTCTCTACATATTTTATAACATATTCCATTCCCCGCCGTCTGTACAGTACGTTTAGATATTTTAAACTATGTAACGAATTTAATGCAGTTTTTTTATTGATTGAAGAGGTAATTAAATTATTATGTGGAAAAGCAGCGGGAAAGGATAAGATTACAGCTGAGATGATCAAGTACGGTAGACCAGCGGTCTCGGACGTCATCTATTTGCTATGCAGCCTTTGCTTGGAAATGGGTGATGTTCCAGACGACTGGAGGCGAGCAGTAATCGTGCCTTTCTATAAAGGAAAGCGATTAGATTGCTCAAACTATAGAGCCATCAGCTTGGTCAGCTTAGCTAGTAAAGTGAAGACGAAGATCCTGACGATCAGAATGCAACAGCGATCCGAAAGGTTTCTCTGGGAATCCCAACGTGGATTTAGACCAGGAAGAGGGTGTATGGATCAAACCTTCTCGCTTCGCGGAATCGCGGAAAAGTTTTTGGATATTAAGCAGAAGGTTTTCTGCGCTTTCGTCGACTTCGAGAAGGCGTTTGATCGAGTCGTACGAAAGGAACTCTGAGAAATGTTGCCTGGATAAGTGAGTAGTTTCCTACTCCATGCCGTGAAAGCACTATATAGTAATAACAGGGCGTGCGTTAGGGCCGAGGGTGAGATGTCACCCTGGTTTGATGTGAAGACGGGGGTCAAACAAGGGTGTATCATGTCTGTGTGGCTGTTCATTATATATCTAGATAACTGTCTGAGAGCATTAAAAACGAACGGGTGTGAAGTGGACATGGGAAACTTAGTGATCAACTGCCTTTTATGAATTAATTTACTTTCAATTACAACTTTTACGAATTTTAATAACTTAAGAATATGTTTTAATCCATATCAAAACCAAAACCGTGGTGATTTACGCATAAACTTTTTCAAATGTCATGGAAGAAAGGCTGATGCTACCAATAAACTTCGTCTATTCTCATCAACAACTTTGTTACAATCCTATGAGTAATATTTAATGAAGGGGCGTCCCCCGGACAGCCGCACCACAATTACAAATAGATCAATATCACTCGTTTTACTTATTCAAAGGTACCGCTTACAATAAAGACTTTTTACTACTCCACTACAATATTTATTTCTTGAAATCGGACATCTAATTTAATTATTTATTCAAATACGTGACAAGATTTGAATAAGTCTAATCACGCATTTAAAAATATAAAATTTACAAAGTCGAGATATTTACACAATTTTTAACTCAAGAACGGGTGGACCGATTTTGATGATCCTAAATTAGAGTCTACAAATGAGAATAGCAGAATAACTATTAAAATATAGGAATGATTTACGATAAAAACAATTATCACTATATTCTTTGACTTTGGCGGTACGAAGTTCGACGGGTCAGTTTTTAGATAACAAACAGTCGAGAAACAACTACATACAGGAAATATATTTAACCCAAATCGTCATTTAATTGCCATGCTAATTCTCTCAGAGAGAGTTGTTCCAAATTATAATCTTTACACTCGCAATGTAGAAGTTAACGTATAAGGTAATAAGGTATAGCAGTATAATAACTATTATGATATATTCACGCCTTCTCATAGGAGTCCCAGGAGTAGGCAGTGGTTATAATAGCCCCTGTTTTTGACCGAGATAGATACGTCTTTAAATGTATTCTGACACATTAGCATGTTTTCTTACGATGTTTTCCTCCATCGTTAACCTCGTGGTGTTATAAATCACTGTACTTAAAAATCAATGAACAATGAACAGACCACCGGGGCTCACAATCTTGATATTGCATGACTATTTAAATACTAGGCCACCACAATAACAGCGTCCAAGACATGCCGTCATCGAACCGGATGACGACATAACGGTCCTCCAGGACGCCCGACAAAAACATACCAACACTACACACAACCGACCACTGTTCCGTCCTCGCCGGCGAGGCTCGACGCGAATAAGCCGTAATGTTCCCCCCCGACCTCCGCCGCAAACGCCGGCCCGCGCCGAGCCAGACGCGTAAATCCCGCCCCCAAATAATATTTAAATAAAATGACCAGTCCAGCCCAGCTCCCTTGCTCGCGATCCAGCAACGCCCTAAGCCGAGGTTCGTATCCCACAGGGGGTGCCCTTAGCTGTGTTGCTTAAAAATAAAGTGCCTGGCTGGAGGCCTAGGTCTCGCCATTGACCGGTTAAGTAGCAAAAGTTCCCGGAACTCACGCTACGAGAGACAATACAAAAAAAAAAAAAAAAAAAAAAAAACAATAACAGCTTTGGAAAGCTGTATCCCTTTCTAAGGTTAAGGTACACAAGCAAAACTTTGCTTAAACTGCAGTACTTGCGTCTATCTGCTTAATACATATTTCATTAAAAAAATATTTATAATCATACATATTTTTAATTAAATTAAACATTGATATATATATATATATAATCACGCAGAAACCCTCATATCCTACACTATATATACCCTCAATCAGATATAGTAGAGAGCAAATAATCAGTCACACGATTGAATTCATGAATAACTATTATTATAAAATAATAATAAATACCTGGGACAATTCCACACAAATTGACCTAGTCCCAAATTAAGCAAGCTTGTGTTATGGTAACTAGACAACGATATATTTTCTTATATAGATATATATATACTTAAATACATAGGACATCCAAGACTAAGGTACAAATATTCGTGTTCATCACACAAATATCTGCCCTCAGCGGGATTCGAACCCGCGACCTCAAGTTTCGCAGTCAGGAGCTCTAACCACTAGATCAGACGGTCGTCATAATAATAGTTATACATGAATTATTTCACGCTGTCTTAAAGTACTGAAGGATTAAGGGTTAAGGAAGGGTTGAAGTTAAACAATAAAAAACAAATCAAATCCCAATATTTACCTTATCAAAGACATGTGAAACGCAACGGAGGCCGAAAGTATCAGAGTTTCATAGTAACTATGTTTATTCTTCGCTTTGTATTCGCCTCTTGGTGGCACTAGTGTCGACAATTTACGCATCCATAAAATTAAAAAGCCCGAGAAGTTATTAGACTTCCGACGAAACCACACACTGAGCTCCCTTGGTTTAACGATACTCATAAAACTGAACAGCTTTATTGCTCTTTCTATCCATGTTTTAAAAAATCTTTTCCTTTATGTTTCTTCGCAAATGTCACAGAAGAGGTTGATAGAGGTGTGGTAATACCCCACAATTTACCAGTGATATACATGTGCCGACGAGTTAGTAGCCGTCCTTAAGAAAATACTGTACGTCTATTATGCCTTGGAACTTTTTCGCGCATGTATGCGGATTTTCTAATGATCATGTCACGAATAACTGATTGGAAAAACTTAAAGGTCATAAAGGGTATAATCATAACTCAATTTACACTTAACATAATCCTTGTTCTATATCACAACAATAATATCTTGAGCTGATTCCACACAAATTGACCGAGCACAGCTTGCGCTACTACACTAGATAACGGTATATACATATATTAATATAAATATATGACTTATGTATATGTATGTTCAACACACTTATTTTCGTCCCTAGTGGAATCGAAACAGTGAAATCAAGTTTTTTCAGCCAGAAACTGGCTGGACCACTGTAATTCACTGAGGAGGCCGACGGTTTTTTTACTCTTAGGGGATTTAACACTCAATAAATTTTGTATCTTTTGATGTTGATGTATAAATTGTTCGGCCAATTCAACCCGTCACATTTTGTCTCCCATAGATTTCCATCATCCACGCTTAATTAATATTACGGCTACGTTTTTAACATCAAAGACTATATTTTCATATAATATAGGTATATTATTTAGATGTAAAGGAATTTACGAGTAGGTACTCGCACCTACCTTGATAAGATTTTGTTCACACAAGAACACTTATTAATACGGAAAAGATAAATTATTCGTAAGAAATAAGTGTTGATATTTCTTTATACTTAATTTACATTTGGATATTTATTTATACTTCACTTTTTTATCATTAAGACTAGACTTTCCCGCGACGTAGCAATAAATATAAATTTTTATAAAGTTTTTTCAGTATATAAGATTTTATTTTAGGATAACACAGGTCCCATTTAATTTTTCTGTATTCCATGAATCAATTTAATCATACCGGGTTTTATGCCAGACAACGACCTAAGTGTTGTTTTTCTATCTAAATTGAATATTTTTTTTTTTGTAAAAAATGCATCTCCGCTGGAAAACGAGTACATTTTATCATGATCATTGATAACTTACTGAATAGTTAAGACGTGAAAGCGTAACAAACCAACCCATATGGCATTTGTAATATTAGCTAGGATAACTTCACTAACAGAGCATGACTGCAAAATACAGCCAACATCTTGAAAGCCTTTGTAAGTAACTCTATCTGTTATGTCTAATTACATCATGAACCATCCTACTGTATGAATTTTACGGGAAGTTACGATGAAGAGGTAACTAAATCACAGATAGTCGAGAGAATCCAATTATCGCTTGCACAATGGGTCACGAAACAATCTAAACTAAGAAAATTAATCTTCGGAGTCTAGAGAGGAGCAGTGTCTGCGCAAACTTAGACAATGGATTTATAGTTCATCGATTTGGAGGCATCGGAAGCGAAGTGTGACTGAATATTACATAGAAGCAGGTACCTACCGCTTTCACTGTAATCAGAAGGTTGGGTTACATGCAAATGTATACCTACGTATCATTCGATATGGTAAGAGATACTGTTGTATGTGATACCCACATCTGATTACCCATCCGTTGGATCTCGAGGAAATACTATTGGTATTTGGTATTCAGATGATGTCAATGTTGCCTCTAATACGTTTAGGGGAATAGTTTGATGCTGCAAGCGCTACTTTTATGAATATTTTATGTAGAAATTAGAGGTACCTAAAATTATTCTTTGATATATTTTAGATACCTATGCTGAAAACAATTGTGTAATTATTCTAATAATTATATTATGCTTTTTTCGGAGGTTCAATTGGAAGGTATGATACATATGTATACCTTCGCACCTTCCCACAAAGGTTCAAACAGACCCAATTCCGCCTGAGATATTATAATTTAGGTGCCAACGTGACAGATGGCAAGTTAATTGTCGTTACTCAAGCATGACTGACTATACATACGTCTTTGACTTTTTTCTCAAATGTATGCTGTTTTCCTATCGATGTTTTCCTTCACGGAAAGCTGGTAGGGTACTAATCATTGTTCTGAAGTTCATTATAACTCATCGGTTCAATTGGGATTAAAACTTGCAATCATTGTTTTGCAAGCGACTTTTTACTCGCTATTTTTGTCGCAGATATATTTACGACACAATTGGACACAACCTCAAATACGTCTCACAATTCCTTCTTCAACTTTCCTTCAATGTTTTCCTTCACCGCAAATCTCATGGAGTGATAAATAATTTTATGTAGACAAAAAAGTTAACTGACGTAGACAAGATTTTACAAGTGCCATTTAATATTCACTTGCGTGAAACATTTTTATAGAAACATTTTTAAACATACACAGTTTGCATTGAACAGTGTGTCACTTGATGTAATATTCTCTATTTTTGTGTGTATTGATATCATAAATATTTCAATGACACCCAATGTTAAAGGCTGGATGCATGAGATATTCACATATTGATGATATTGCTACATTTAAACCAAACAATACAGCGGCGCAATGACGATTGGTTGATTTCAGATCAGAATCAATGAAACGCATGAAATTCATTATAAATAAAAAAAACAACGCAACAATATTTCAACCTGATGCGAAAATTAAACCCACGGTAGACTTGTTATTAACGATGGTCTTTAATATAATTTATCGAACATATTACAAGTAGAAAGTCTGATAAAATTGTGGCTTAAAGTTGCGTTGTAACGTAATTTTATCGTATTTTAAATACCTACACTATCCAGATATCTCACATAAAGTAGACTACCCTTAACGAGGCAGAGCATGTGGTAATGACATAATAACAATATTTATTATTATATATTTCTCGTCCGTGTGTAAGTCATTGAACTCCTCCTAATTTTGATGTTTTATTTTGGGTGTGTTCAAGTGCATACGAGAATAGTTTAGGTTCACAATTGGACCCAATAGGTGGAGCTACCCAAGCGAAGCTGGGCGGGACAGTTAGTAATTATGTTATATAATCTGAATAATTTTACCGCTGATAAGACACTCTTCATCTATTTGATGATATAGGTTATCCGATTCATTGATGATATAGATGATCCGATTACTCTATTCATATCACACGTCTAGAACGATATTGTATCATGAATTATTGTATCACTCATTGCACGATGTATTCATAATAAATTAACATGCATGAAAAAGGGCATAACGGACGAATAATTCAAATAAACAGAGAAAGTATAAAATATTTTCTTGAATTAAAATCAAAACGAGCGAAGCTGCATTCGTGAGATACGCTTGGCTGGGCGTGCTTCCTCCTAGCTGTCACAATTTAGTCTTTACGTATTTTTAGTTATTACAGCTTTAATCTTCTGCTCTCACTTTTAATTTTAATGTCGTTATTTGATTTAATATGAAATTCACCATATAGGAAGCAAATAATTATGCCATGAATATTATTGGACTTTATATTTTTTTGTTTTCTCGAATAAAAAAAAAGGAATAATAAAGATTTGCAAATCAACTTCGGTGAATGAGGGCGTGATTGTAAAGATGAAGAAAGGCATGTTACGTTGGTTTGGACATATAGAAAGGACGAGTGAAGAAATATTGACGAAACAGAGAGGCAGAGGAAGACGACGTTCCAACTACGTGGATCAAATCGATCGGACGCTCAAGGACGGGAACGTCAAGAGTACTCGAAACCGACGAGCATGTATAAATAGACTGATGAATGTGGACGAAGCGAAAGAGGTATGCAAGTCTAGACTTAGTATAGAGCGCCAGTTCTCTCTAGAGAGAACTGGCGCTCTATACTCTCTGCCTACCCCGTTAGGGACTTGGCGTGATGACATGTATGTAAAAATAAAATTAATAGCATCTTTTTACATGAAAAATGCCTAAAGTTAATAACAAACATGTATTCAACAGTCTACAGTTGAAATCCAATCAGTCAGTTGTAACTAAGTTTAGAATTTAGGTGAGTATTAAAGTTTTCCGGAAAAACACAATTCTTTGTAGTGAGAGAGGATATTGCGGGATTTTCCCGATATTAGATTATCGAGTTATCGACACACATTGGTTTTGACACAGATATAAAGCGAATATCAAATTGGTGGCTCGCTGTCCCGCCGCGTCCCGTCATTCCGGCACGTTTAATATTTTAGCCATTCGGATCACGCTCCATCTCCAACGGCCGTCCTGATTGCCGCTAAATTGAACTAAAAACTTCTTCAATGCCCCTAAAACGTTTCAATTATATATTTTATATTTTCACCTACTTAAATGTCGATGCTCGTTTTATAGATTAAATCGCCTTCAGCCGTAAAATCTCAGTGGCCAGCACTAAAAACTTACTAGTATGTCTAAGTAGAATCGCTTAGCCTTCGTTAGAGACACGTCGTAAATCACGTTGTAATTTTAAATTTCTGTCTGCATTTTGAGATTAAATTTAAAGTTGCAAGTAGTTTGTTGGTAGCAATTTATTGCCATGGCGTGTGGAACTACTAATAGCGTTAAGATACTTTCAATAGTACGCCAACAACGGGATGTAAAGTTTTGCAATAGTGCACTCCCTAGCTCGTGCAATTATTGCCAACCAAGTCCTGATTGAATTCTTAGGTCAAGTTTGCACTGAAAGTTTGCATAAATGAACCGTTATAAATTAATAATTCCTTTTCTAAAGTTTTTCCTTTTTCAATCTGAGATTCCACTAATTAAAATGAAGTGCAAAAACGATTTAGACACTTAAAGTTTTCAATCAGGTACAAGTTACGTATATTGATATGTAACTTAAATTGTACATAGGTAAATCCTGTAAATTTCTCGTCGAAATTGACCAAGCGCCAACATTTCGTTAACACGCATGTCATGTCTGGAAGTTCCGTTCGTGTTGTCGGTAGACTATTCGAATTTAAAATGGATTCGTTTATAAAGGTATTTTCTAGGGTTCGCATTTTCGATGAGGGAGAAGCGGCAGGTGAGTGACTTGTTTGCCGGTGGCCCGGTCGCAACACGAGCAAAACTCCGGACAGTTTAGTCGGTCCCGTAGTCGGGCTCTCTATAAATCAGCCAGCGATTGACGCCTTCCTATGGGGAGTGATCTATTCTGTCCCACCATGATACATGCTTCTCATGTAAAGATTTTTCAAGGAACTTGCCTCGAACATTATTGCATGCTAGAAACCAAACAAAATCTAGAGTCAATATTTTTCATATCATTAAGGTTAGGTCCTTTCTTTAAATATGGAAATGCCAAATGAACTTAATTGGATTACATAAAATATTCATGGTGAGAACAAGAAACCGATAAAAGAATATAGTGCAGTTCTAGGTAATAGGGAAAGACTAGATAAAAAGAATTAATCAAAATATACGAACTCTCAACAAAAAAATAAAAGGGATATTTTTTTCGCGAGCTGGATAAATATAATAAGATGTTGATCTACAACCTTTCTTGTAAAAATGTCACAGTATTTACATGATAAAGTACTATGTTATAGGTTATGAAGCTCGCCAAAGTCTACTAAATATTAAAACATGTTAAGAGATATTATTATTATTGTGTGTTCTTCATTTGAGTTGGGTAACTCTATGGCTATACTCATATAATATGGCTGGATCAGTACAAGCCGAAACTTAATATACATCGAAATATTGTGCATTTATTTTGTTTAAAAACAAATGATATGATAATGTTAAATAAAAAGCTTTTTAAATTCGGAAATGGATTACCTACCCATTACACTTTTCCCCGATATTATTTCATGTTTTTCTTTTGATGCACCAAAGAGGGACGCTTTGCGAAACGAAAACAAAAACAACTAAGCTGAAAACCCTAGCCAATAACCCTAAATTTAAACGGTTCGTCAAAATATATACGTCTATATTTGTATAGAGCCGTGGTGGCCGAGTGGTTCGAGCAGTTGCCTGCGACACAAAGGTCGCAAGTTCGAATCCCGACTGTACCAATGAGTTTTTTCTGAACTTAAGTACAGTGATTAGTCACACCACGAGCTGAACGGTGAAGAAAAACATCGAGAGGAAACCTGCATACGTCTAAGAAGAAATTCAAAGGCGTATGTATAGTCGTGCTGGAGTAACGGCGATGGACTCGCCATCTGTCACGTTGGCACCTAATATACCTCTGGCGGAAAGTGGGTGTGTAATTATGTTTTTTTAAAGCATAGTGCGTCTAATATATCTAACGACATGTATGAGTTGCGCATCCTAGTAGTGGCACGAGCTCTCACAATCTGTACATTTGATATTTTACCCAGTCGCATCACGCTCCGTCTTCAACGGGCCTCTGATTGCTGTCCGATCGAAATTATATTTCACAGGCACATTCAAAGCTCGGACAAGATTGCTTTTCGTATATGGAACGTCCATACCAACCGCTCTGCTAGCTTCGTGTTTAACAAAAGCTTTCTTGGGCTAACAAACGGGAGAGGCAACGCAGGCTTCAGGTTTTGAAATTTGATTATTTCATCATATTTTTATTCAGTGATGAATCAAACCTCGAGTTTAACGAAGTATAAGAATTTAGAGAAAGCTTGCGTCCGTTTGAGATGCAATTCAAAGACGCATGTGCAGTAGTGTTTGAGAAACGACTATGGACTCACCGTCTGACATGTTGGCACATAAATATACATACCTCCGCGAAAAAAGTTTGTAACCTCTTCTTACGCTTTTGTGAGAGAAGGTTACGGGAAACGTAACCTTACACTCATATGATAAATAATTTAACAAGTTTAAATAAAAATACATATATAATTTCTGGAAACAATGTGATTACTTATAATATGTTCGGTTTGTTAATCAGCTTAAATAGCGACCCATTTTTCGGTACATTTTAATGCGACCCTTGCATCTTTTACCAACCGCGGGCTTCCTCGTTCACAATAATCAAAGTGACTATTTTCGTCATAATCCTCAGGCTTTTCGGTGACGTGGGTAGGTCGTGTATATGGACGTAAATATTTGAATAAGAGCCTCATTAGGTCAGCCTTCATATGAAGATAATTACTGTCTGAAGTATCAAGTAATTTTGGTTTTTCTGGTAGCGAGCGGGTGGGTTGCGTGTCAGAGTGTCGTTCTTCAAATCGCCTAGAAAGAGCCACTGAGTTTGTTAATCTTGCTTCCATTGTGTAAAATATCTGAGCTCACAACTGAAAAGGTCTCATGCGCTTGTAGTTCGAACCCGATGAAACGATGTCGCTTTATTTACGCCCGTGTCCAAACTGGATACATTGGTGTTTTATTAAAATCTACTGTGGTTTAATGTTCGCACCGCATTTGTTGCATTTAAAACGAGTAAAATTTTTTTTTTTATTAATTATCTTGTTTTCGTTGTGGCAAACATTGTTTCCTTCTCTACAATATGACGATACATGCAGCTTCTTCGCATTAATTTGAAAGAACCGTCAATACTTCATTACATTTTTTGTATATGAATTAATTGTGAGTAGTGTATGTTTCTATGTTTCCATGACGATATGTAAAAAATATGAATGACAGCAAGAGAGAACTAGATTTTTTTTTATGAATACTACAAATTTAAATATATGTATATGGTACACAGAGGATCTCAATAGCAAGATTTAGTCTGACGTACAGCGACATCTTGTGACACAAAAAGATTATATATGTTCTCTTAACATCCAACAATTATTATCACGATGATTTAAGTAATTGCATTTTATGCAAAGAATAAAATGCGAGTTAGTATCGGGTCTTTAAGGAATTATGTTCCTTATTGGATTATGGAATTATGTTCCTTATTATTACAGTAAGTAAGTTTGTGTGCCAATTATTGAAGATATTAGTGGCCAGTGCTCCCTGGGGAGTTGCAGTCTGCAACTTGAGCATGTGGGAGTATTCTGCATTAATGTAGTCAAACGCTTGATCTGTGTTCTGTACGTACAGCAGATGCCACGTTATTTTACAGCGCGATTGTGTAAGTAATAAATGTATACTTGTAACACCCTTGTACGCCTACATACTTAAGTTTCCCATTCTCTTAGCTAAGAATTTTTACGTTTAAATATTTTTACGTTTTATTCATCGCACAGCACCGTCTAGGCGTAATGTTGATGCCCTCTTATATAGGGTTCTGAAAATATATATTCCGTACCTAAGTACTCGGAACACCCGGGGATAACACGTATTATTCTGAACGCCTAAATTCTACCTGCTGATTGAAAATATAAAGGTGTGTTCTTATATAAACTTGTAAATTTTCGTAAGAAGCATGCGATTTATAACTTAAAATTAAGTCTTAGTTACGTCTTTTACCTGTAAATAATACAGGAATAAGCAGCATACGGCCAAGTGGTTCGAAAAGTCGCCTATGACACAAAGATTGCAAGTTCGAATCCCGACTGCACCAATGAGTTTTCTAAACTTTAGTATAGTGATTAGTCACACCACGAGCTTAAAGGTGAAGGAAAATATCGGATGGAAACATGCATATGCTTCAGAAGAAATTCAAAGAGGTAGGTATGGGTAGTCGTAATGGAGTAACGGCGACGGATTAATAAATAAGTAGAAGCCTTTTTGTAAAACTTGGTACAAAGCATGTTGAATATAATTACGGTAAGTTCTGGTCAGTAGTTATTCGATCTTGCAGCTAAAGTAATTTCGGTGCCCATTTCAATTTAGGGCCAGGACTTGCACGCGAATTTAACTTTGCACAACTGAAGTTTACAAGAAACTATCCGTCTGGCACTGTCTATTAAATCTGCAAGATACACTCCTGGATACAGAAATGATTTCCAAAACTATTTGATAATTGTTTGGTTTGTGTTAATAGGGGTGCAATAATTTGTTCATGTACCAAAATTCAGTGATTTTTTTTAAAGTACATCGCATACAACTATTATTCGTTGTTATACACAATAAACTTTATTACTGTTGCAAAAAATACTTATTCTGAAATATTATTTTTATGACTAGCGGCGCTCCCCGGTATTCCCGAGTAAAATAATTTAATATTAAAAGTAAATTAGTTTGATGATATACCTTTCTCAATAAGCGGCTTTTTTTCAAAGAAACCGATAAAGTAGCCCCTTCTCTATATAAAATTATATATTATAATTTTTTTTTAAACCTGACAAAAGGTTATAAATGTAAACATAGCGTCTTCAATAAAACATATTGTCTTCCGATTACTCATGCGGTCATATTAAATTGAAAAGAATGAAACGAATTCGAAAAATCCCACAAATTTGACAGCTGTAGGTATACAATGTAGTGCCATCTATGTAGTGAAGAGGGAAACTAATTCCCAGAAAAGCACGCGCGCTATGGACCAAAATAATACTTTAATACTCCATCTACGGTACTGTACACCGAGCTGTGTGCGCTATGAGTAACGAATGATTAAAAAGACGAACTTCCGCATTTACAATATTAGTGGGATATGATATTGAAATCAGCAACAATATCACATAGGCCGCAAGCATCTACACACAAACAACAGATCCCAAGTTAAGGCAAACACGACACGTCTACATAACTCCGACGTTGCGGGGAAGGCAACATTATAAACAACCCGAAGTTAATATTAGACCACAGCAACACAGTTTATTCATGTCACAGGTGTAGAAAGACGGCCTAACACCCCAACTCACCCTCATATTGTACGTAATACGATACTCAGTCACATTACACTCAACTTTACGACTCGAACTGAGTTGAAAAGCTTACGTTTATGAATCTTTAAACATCTTTTAAAATCTGTATCGCTCAGAATTTTATGTTAACCATTACAGTCCTGTCATTGCCATCAAAAGACGCTACCAAGAATTATGTAAAATCAAATGTTAGTCTAAACGCAATAACAAACTCCCTAATATTCTTAACAAGACTGTGAAAACCTTGGAGCAAATAATTATTTCACAATACGAGTAATAAAGTTCGTTAAATTCGGTTGGCAAATTTGAAATTCCGTTAGTCGATTTTGAATTTAGTACAATAAATAGCAGAAACACATAATAGGCGTGTAATTTATTGTCGTGTATTTAATTGCCGGTTCTATTTCCAAATATAATTTATACGTGCATTAATAAATTTATGCGGCTTGCTCAGTCATCAGCACTGCTTCTTTTTTATTAAAACAGAGTCGGGCAGTGCGAATGGCATTGGGTCGAATGCAAAAATATTAAATATCAAGCTATACTATATTTTAAAGAGATACATATTAAAGAGAATTGTGTCTTGGGATACCTGTTTGGGATAATGCATTCGAATTAATTGTATATTGACTGAATTGAGGAAAATAGTTTTTATATAAAATTGTATAGATACATATTCGCATTAGGCCGCCGAAAATTATAAGGTGTTGGTTACATTCCAATACGCTAGTAAGATTAAAAAAAAATGCACTGTCCCATGTAAATTTGTTGTAATAGATCATTAGATCTTTCAGATTATAGCTTCTATAAGAAGGGCTCACAAATAATAACTAAATTTGTGTTCCTGTCTGAGCAGCCTTATATCGTTATTTCTAGGAGACAAATTTTGACCTTTTTCTATTTTGCATCAGGATTGAGTTAATGTTTGTGTATTAGAATTGCATTATGTTTTTGAAACCAACATTTCCGGCTGTGTCTGATTCCATTCAGTTTGGCGATCGGTAAATGAATGGACGTCACCAAATTAGCAACGCATCTTGTGCCAGCTCATATATCACAGAAGACAGGGCAGCTATTCGCGGAGATCGCGACAATTACACGGCATTACCTGTTAATATATTAGAGATTTGTTATGCAACTATGGCCCACTCAATCATTGTGACGTGACATCAAATGATACACATCGGCACGCAATTTCCATTAATACGTCGCACATTAATTGTTAATTATTGTATTTATTCTGTGGGGTGGTGTCAGTAAAAGTTTGTTCGCTACAAATTATACAAATTGTTATTTAATTAGCATATCACAAAGCAATAAAAACCGAGCTTTTACTGCCAGTGCAGGGAAACATTCGTGGCCTTTCTGAGTTTTGATGCTCATTCTTTTTATCTTCATATAATTAAAATTTTTATTTCATATAATATATCCTCACGCCTTTCCATAAGGGTCCCCGAAGGGGTGGGCAGAGGTGTATAGGTAGTACCCACATACCCGCCAGACATAAATTTAGGTGCCAACGTGACAGATGGCGAGTCCGTCACCGTTACTCAAGCACGACTATACATACGCCTCTGAATTGCTTCTCAGACGTATGTAGGTCTCGATGTGTTCCTTCACCGTAAATGTCGTTCCTTCACCGTACAGTAAGTAAGTACAGTACTAAGTTCAGAAAAACTCATTAGTACAGACGAGATTCAAACTTGCGATCTTTGTGTCGCAGGAAAGTTCTCGAACTCGGCCACCACGACTTACATTTTATTTTCACGCCTTTGCAATATAGTAAATCATTGAACTGACTTTTTTTATACATTGGTAGACGCCAATGGTGGGTGGAAATGCTTTACTTTGCAGATGTCGCCTTAAACAATACGGCCACCGCAGCTCATTCATTACTCATTTCTAATGAGTAAACGAACTCAACGCATCGTGCTTAGTGCAGATAAGTTTATGTAAAATGTAAATAGGTCGTCAGTGGGGTTGCGTTTGTTGCTGTCGGTCGGGAGATTAGTTGACAATGTCACAGGAACTTCGCCGAAGTTCATCTCGCCAACTTGTGCCTTGCGCCCTTAAATTGAAACAGTACAACATCTGCACTCTCTGGCTTGCTTAGATAGTTATTGAGAATAAATTACTTGGCTACATCTTGTGTCCTAGGAATTTACATTATCTAAGATTAATTGCAATCACCCTGGAATATTTCTTCTAGTCAAGTGAGCGAAAAGTAATCATAATGTGTACATATAAGTATAATCAAATTTAACGCGGTTCAAACCTCGGTGCACGGTTAGTTACATATTATAATGTATCTACCAACATAATTATATGAATAATTTATTATCGGAATTGAAATCTTACCCGTTTTAAGCCGCTTAAATCTATTAATTGAAGAATAGGTAGCAGTATAAAATGATTTTTCACGAATGACTGATAAATAGCAGAGGAAAACACGTATCCTCGGAACCAACAATTTCAACAAAGTAAGATGGTATTTCTAAACTTTAAAATGCCGACGCGACTATCGCGGACTTAATGGTGATAAGGGTTTTCTTGCAGCATATATCCATCAAAAGTAAAACGCTTTTTATAAAATTATATTTAAACAACTATCAGCATGATAGCTCTTAGTTCGAACAACGGTCAATAGATGGCGCAAAGAGACATGCATAGAATGGAAAATTCGCCAAAAGACGACGCTAGATAATACTTAAGTAGTTCAAACGGTTACAATGAAGAAACGATATTCTGATGGTCGGTGTTTCTTAGTGCTCCTTAATAGAATTATAAATCAAAACATTACAAAAAAGAACGAAAAATTGTCACACCTGATGCTTAAAAAACATGTATATATTGCTTAACGAATATTCTTAATTAACCACCTAACGAAGTACTATTGGCCCGAAAACAATCGAAAAATATATACAACAGAGAAATAAGATTAAAAACATTTCACAAAAGCATTAAATTGAATCGAATGTGTAATGCATAGACGAAAATAGCACGAAAACAAATACATAAAATGTGAATATAACGAAACGCAACACGATCACAACACACACGCAGGATAAAAACGTAAAAAGCAATATATTACGATCGTGTATATTATGGGCGAATCTGAATGTGTCAGTGCGTAATTTATCGCGGTACATGTTTTTTGTGGAGGCACTCACTTGACCTCATAAAACACAGAGCCGTGTGCTGGGCTGGAATCAGAGGCGAGCGAGGGCACTCGAACCGAGTTCGGCCCGCGGCGCTCATCGGAAGTGGGGAAAACAAGCGATCACCACTTGATGGAGACGCGCTGTATGACACTTCACACGTCGTCGTGATTTTTACAACATTTCCACTCGACTCTGTGGCGTTTTTCGCTCGTAATCACTTTGATGTACGCGAGTTCTTTTTGCGTCTGTTTTGTGTGTGCGCCCGGACGTGATAAGTTGCCTGCGCCGAGACCTCTGCTCTGCTCAAATGAAAATGAAAACATAAGGGATTAATTACAGCTATTCATTTTCTTAGTCGAAAATGAATCCTTTTAAAAATATATATATTGCTTTTTTATGATAGCAATAATATTTTTGTAGAGGGCCAAGACGTGAGAGCTTGAAACTGAAAGATCGCCTTAAAATAGTAAAATCTTTTCGGGAAACTATTTAAAGAAAACATCACAAAAATACATTATTTAGTTTTTTTTAACAAAAGCGTATGTTTTTCAAATGAAGTGCTTGTTTTAAATATTAGGATTATTTAGATTGAAATTGGTCACCGTAACTATATATTTTTTTATAAGCGCATAAATTTCGTTTCGTCAAACTGTCAAGATACTGCCGGCGAGCTTATGGGAACAGAGTGAGAGATTTTCAAACGCGTAGTCGAGCTGGCAGTTATCCAACTGCTATACGCATTTAAATAGGTGACTTTATACGCAGGACACAATTTTAAACTACTCTACAAACATTAAGACTAACATTAAGTAACCGTTGTGTTTTGTTTTTACTACTTCGCCATTATTAATCTTTGGCCACAGTGCGTTGGTAATAATATTATTGCTTATTAAGCATTCCGGTTGTGTGCTCAGTTTTCATCATCATACTGTAATGTAAGCATCTTTTATTTTGTTCAGCACCAGATCTATCACGAGGATGCTGGTTACCTAAGCGTTTATACTCGCAAACGCACACGTGGGTACTGCACTCGAACATTAACTAGAAGAATAACAAAGCGCAATGGGTGTGCCAAGTTTTAAAATTCAATTACATTAATGTCTTTACGCTAGCCCACAAAGGTCTTTGATGGGGTAGGCAGAGATGATGACACTCTGTTTCCGCTGGAGACCTATCTGATGAGCGTTTTTCAGATGGAAAATCATAATCCTTGAATTATTTTTGGATGTATGCACACAGTATTTATCTTCGACGCTAAGATCATAATCCATCAAAATTCTTAAAAAAACGCCTTGAAGGTGACATCTGGTGCGACTCATCCACTCATTATAGTTATATTAATACATGTTTTATATTGTTAGAGATAAGAAAGAATGTGGTTACTTTTTATCGTAACCAGATTACAAGATGCATAATATATGTAGATAGTGCCATCCGCGAAGACGCGCTTCACCGTTCTGTTATAATACACTATTCTTCTTTATAGTTTATAGTGTAAGTGTGCAATGCACTAACTGTACTAGGAATGAAATAAGTTTTCATAAGTAATTTTCACACCATGATAATTAACTTGAAATTTAATTTCACTCAAGTATAGAATAAACTAAAATGTCACACAATATAGATGAGATACCAAGAGATGTCAATTTGGTGCAACGAGTTGCAAAACTATTACAACAGCACATTTTATTCGCTGACAGCAGTGAAAATTTGCGTCAGGCTAAGTGCCAAATTTATAACATTGGACTGTACTATGGAGGGTTTTTACACTAATTGGTTCGGTTGGGCAAGGATTGTTAAAGATAAAATATGCGATGCGGACTGTTTTCGTTTACATTTTGATTGACTGCTTCATTACCGAAGTTCAATTGATTGAGTGATGACTGCGGTGTTTCGTATATACCTACTGTCGGCTATGTTTCTTGGTGCCGAAAAACAGCATTTTTTTTTTTTCATATATTAGCTATCTCCCAACTTGGGAAACAAACCACGAATTTCATATAAAAATACTATTTTAAGCCAACTTAACATGTCAATATCGTCTTAATTAATTATCATAATTATATTATGCATATACCACAGAGATACCTGAACCTATAAAAGGCATTTATTTGTTTTATTATTTTCCGCCAAGAGATACACTTTACATTCATATAAAATAGTTTTTTTGTGATTCGTCAATCAAAAGTAACCACACCATGCATTAAACATTGTCGTAAATATTACGACATAGGTTTGCTTCAAAGCTTATGTTTGCTTTTAAATCGTTACATTCAAATATTACTGAAGTTGAAGTATTAGATTAAGTTATGTTTTACAAGGTTGGTAACAATAGTTTTAAAGCAGCTCAGCTTATTGGTAAACATATAGGGATATCTTTATTATGCTCGTTACAGTTTTGAACCGGAATGAAATCGGTGTCTATAAGCACAGAAGACAAGGCCGATTAAAGAGTCACACCTACGTGTACTACCACCATTGAAGTTTAAACAATTTAAAATTTAGAACAATCAGAAATTATTATAAGGATTTTCTAGTCCAATTTATTTTACTAGGAATATTTTAGGCCGACAACCTGTTTGTCATTAAAAAAAATAGATACAGGTTATACTTGTTGCAAGTACAAAACTACATAAACACATAATGTACTATTAGTGTGTGAAGCGTTCATTTCGCCTGGATTCACCGGATAGTTTCCAATTTTATGGTGGTTGAGCAAGCGCACGGTCGACTTGCATGCACATAGCAAGGATAACCCCCAAAGTTCGGTAAAAATCGACAGTTTAACACAGAGAACCTGCTCTATTAACTACAATCGCATCCATCATAGAAATGAAATACCATACATCTTGGAAACATAATTTATTAAGTATTACTTTTAGTATAAATTTATTTATTTATATGTATATATACCTATCAATTGATGTTCATATTTATAACAAACTTATATATGTCAAATAATGTCGATGGCTAACACACAGGTTGTATGTAACACAGCAATCTAAAATGTAAGCTCGAAACAAATTGTGTATGTTTCAGCAAAATTTCTTACGAGCATTAAACCACAAAAAATACATCAGTTAACCGACATTTATCGTTTCATAAAATATTCTACACCTTGTTCAGCAAGAGAACAAAGCGGTAGATATTTAATCAAGCGATTTCTATGATTCAAATAAGCTAAAGGAATTATTGTCTGCCGCCATCTCTAAAACTCCATAAAAGCGATCCGGAATTTAAATCAACAAAATTATCCACTCCAGTCATTATAATTTGCTAAAATAAATTTATAAATTTCCAGTTAGAAGGTTTTGATTCGTTTCACCACCAACCACGACAAGTTGCCTACTTTTGCTGAGTTCCGTACAAAAGTTAGTAGATTAAAACTGCCAATTAGGGAGCATTTGAATTCCAAGTTGTTTTAGAATTTGCGTAATTACTGTTGGATGAACAATTACAGCGAAATATACATATTCTAGCTTTGGCTGATTGCATATTACGACAATTCTATACCTACGATTTGTGGCGAAGAAATTTCACTTTATCTATATATATATAGGAGATCCCATTTTTGAACTGACTCATCACGAAATCTCAGGAACTGTAAGGCCGATTGACTTGAAATTTGGTAGGAGTATTCCTTACGCGGTGTAGAGGTCAGCTAAGAACGGATTTTGCGAAACTCCACCCGGAAGGTGGAGTGCAGGGAGATCCCATTTGTGAGCACACTCATCAGGATATCTCAGGAACTATAAGGCCGATTGACTTGAAATTTGGTAGGAGTATTCCTTACGCGGTAAAGAGGTCAGCTAAGAACGGGTTTTGTGAAACTCCATCCGGAAGGTGGAGTGCAGGGCAGGGAGATCCCATTTGTGAACTAACTCATTAGGATATCTCAGGAACTATAAGGCCGATTGACTTGAAATTTGGTAGGAGGATTCCTTACGCGGTATAGAGTTCAGCTAAGAACGGTTTTTGTGAAACTCCACCCGCAAGGTGGAGTGCGGGGAGATCCCATTTGTGAGCTCACTCATTAAGATATCTCAGGAACTATAAGACCGATAGACTTGAAATTTGGTAGGAGTATTCCTTACGCAGTGTAGAGGTCAGCTTAGAACGGATTTTATGAAACTCCACCCGCAAGGTGGAACGCGGGGAGATTCTATTTGTGAACTCACTCATCACGAAATCTCAGGAATTAAGGCCGATTGCCTTGAAATTTGGTAGGAGTATTCCTTACACGATGTAGAGGTCAGCTAAAAACGCTCAAATATCAAACAATATTATTGACAATCGGAAACTAAGACTATTCCAAATTCGCCTCTTTTTCTCTTATTTAATAAATAACGAAATATTCAAAGATTTATAATGTGATCATAGGCACATATTTTTGTGCGCTTAAATCGCAAACGCTGGGTAAACCTTACGAGATAGATCAAATGAATGTACTACGGAGTAGTATATCTTCAAATGATCGATATAAAAGTCCGCGATTGTATTTAATTATCTCTAAAGGATATATGTACCACTATAACCATTTTTATCTTTTACATTATTATTAGTATCGATATTGCACCCGTGCGAAGCCGGGGCGGGCAGCTAGTAGGTATATATTCGAATGTTATTACTATAATTATTATTTATATTTTTTGTTAAGAAAACGAAAGAAAAAAAAAAACAACACATCAACCTTTAAAACAAAAGCTAACATTGTCATAATAATTAATTGTGGAACTTGTTCACTCAATTCAAAACTTGCTTTTAACTACATAGAGTTCTAATATGAAGGAATCGAGCTGCGACCTCATACTTAGCAGCTGTAACTGCTAGATCTAACGGCTATCTGAGCTAATTAATTGCCCATGTCCAGTTTGTATGCTGAATAAACAATGAAAGTATGTATCAATCACTATAATTTCGAACGCAATCAAAAGTTTTAATGTAATCTCTGGAGCTTCATATTCATTATTAATCCATCATGAACTAAGGAAGGTTATGAAAGTGTTTAAATGTGGGGTTTCGAATGATCCAATTTTGTTCGACTCATCAAATTACAGCGTTACTATAATTACGATGAAATTCAGTAGCAAGGTGCTAGTTGGGGAAGTGTGGCAAGTTTCAATTTAATGGTGGTTGAACAGTGCTGCGTCGCCTCCCCCCGGCCTCCCCCACTGACAATATTAATAATTTTATTGCAAGCTACACGTAATATCTCATTAAATTATTTAAGATGAAGTAGAACTTTGTATACTTATAGTTTTCGATTACGACCTAGAATGTTGATTGCTAACTTGAACACATGGTATGGAAATAACAGCAATATACTTATTAATCTATTTCGTAAAAATAATTCATAACTCATACATACATATACATACATATCATCACGCCAAGTCCCTAACGGGGTAGGCAGAGAGTATAGAGCGCCAGTTCTCTCTAGACTTACATACCTCTTTCGCTTCGTCCACATTCATCAGTCTCTTCATACATGCTCGTCGGTTTCGAGTACTCAATATTGCTCTAAAAAAAGTTATGCTCTCTTAACCTTAGTAATTGCCTGCATAGTAAAAATTCCATGTTTGGTCTTAAGCGGGTTCTATCAATGAGTTTTCTTTAAACCAGTGCACGATTTATTACACTACGAATTTACGTACGCATACTACCTATGTAGTAGCGTGGCATACCACCAAACTTCACATACTTAGTCAATGTGATTAAACGCCATTCCTTCATACGAGTTACAAAAAGATTTTTTTCCACTTTGTAAACAACTTCGCAATCGTGTACGTCACAATGCTTCCTAAACATTACAAAAGAATGTTGGTACACAATAACTACACAGTTGTATATCAAACACACAATCTTTTAAGCCTTTGAAGATAACATTAACTTGATAACGACGTACGTTATTTTGACACATGGTTTAATCCGATGTGTAGTTGCTCGTAAATATACAACCGGTATTTTATATTACCATATCCTTAGGAACTCGGGGAAAGAAAATTACTTACAAAGGATAAAAATGTAAATAGGTCATGGGCTAGCCTTGTATAGGTATATTAGTCATCATAGTTTTCATTGCATTTAATGGAAATATAAAAAAAAATGAGCTGCCATGATTAAAAATCATTCAATTTTATTTTGGGCACTTTAATGCGAATTTTTAAAATTGCTAGCAGATTATTGTACTTTTATAAATAACAATGAATCAAAACAAGGATAAATTATATATATCTTGTACTAAAAATGTTATTTAGTTTGGGGGGATTAGATACCACATTACACAAGTAGTGTAATCTTTTAATTCAATATTAGCTTCACAAGAGTTGTTAAATATGTAAAATTGTGAATCCTTAAGGAAATCTGTCACGTTGGCACCTAATATACCTCTAGCGGAAAGTGGGTGTGTGGGTATTACCTGTACACCTCTGCCTACCCCTTCGGGGACCCTTGTGGGAAGGCGTGAGGATATGAGTTGCCTTAAGGAAATCGGTCAAATAATTCAGGTGTCCAAGTTGTTTTCGTTCAATGAAAATGGTATTCGCTAGCCAAATGCTAATTTTATGGTGGTTGAGCAACTGTGTCGCACCGTCCTGCGACGGTATTGCCTACTAGGCGTCATCTAAATAAAATATACATTTTGTGAAGATAACAAGGGGTTGAGGGTAGTTTCGCGGATAACAAAGGATCATTGTGTGTTGATTAATTTATGAAAATGTTTTGTGTGCATTGCTTCCAACTTGTCTCTGTGCTAGGACTTGGCTTGAAAATGATGTTATCTAAATATCAAATACCTACTATTTTATGCGTGACTTTCCACAAGGGTCCCTCCCAGACGGACGTCCCCTACAAGGACGTATATATATACAATCGTGCTTGAGCTACGGCGATGGACTTGCTATCTGTCACGTTGGCTCTAAAATATATCTCTGGCGGAAAATGGTTGTATGAGTACTAGCCATACACCTCTGCTTACCCCTTTGGGGAACCTTATGGGAAAGCGAGAGGACATGACATTATTATAAATAATAAAATATATTGTAGTGTATTAGAAAAACTGCTTATTTGTGAGTTCACCTGATTTCATCTACATTGTTACTAATTAGGCTAATATAGACTCACAGAACAACAAACGTTGATGATTACGCCAGCTATACTTTATGTAGTATGTGTATAATTCAAAATGGTTCCACCAGTAATATAACACCTGTCTGAGCGATTGATGCTGCTCATGCGTAGGCTTGACCCTTGATACCCTACCAAGATTCCCGGATGTTGATAAACGAGTAGCCGAAGAGAGGTAGGGCGCAACGGGATTCCTTCCTAATTGAAGTTGGCCGAAAGTACCTCCTTTGCCTGCGGAAGATCGCAGCCAAATTGCATATTATTTTACTTTTCACTAGGGTTAGTTTTCGCTTTAATTACCAAATACTATGAAAGAAAATCATACCTCGTTGTTATTCGACGCTAGCTCCATCTACCATCCAGTAGAGAAAAGTTTAAACATTTAAATCAAAGATTGAACAGATATAACTGGAACATCTTAAAGTGAGATCAATAGCTGAGCGGCCTTTACAAACTGAACGCGTATTGGCTGTTACTTGTGATTAATGTTTGAAGTCCGCATGCAATCGTTACTTTTCATTACTGTTTGGAAGTGCAGAACCAAAGGCCGGCGTGGTCAGATTAGAAAAGTTCTTCTCGAAACAAGTAGAAAATCGACTTTAAAAGCATAGACTAACATTTGGTTTTACAAGCACCTCCAGCGTTGGTTTGAAGGCAACTTTAAATTGGAATGTATCCCACATTAAGCCTCTTGCGATTGGCTTGTTTGTACTTAATTAGTATTAATCGGAGACTTAACAGTACAAACTAATAAAACCCTAGTGTTGTAAGCACGGCAGACACTTGGTTACAACAATGGGATTATAGCTATATAGATGTAGGTTTCCCTTCGGGGACGCTTGTGGGAAGGCGTGAGGATATTAAATATAAGATTTTATGAAAAGATACCTTGAATAATAAGACAGAGTATAATCTAGTGTAATGGCCGGAAAAATTATGTAAAGTACATGTAAAAATACGGACGTGAGAAATCAACGCATTCATTTCGGAGGGTGCGTGTGTAACCACCCCTATCCATTAGTGACTCATACAGCTAGTCAAACAAAACCCTTCGCGGATGTTCTTTGCATGCTGTACTTATCTAAGATAGAATATACGCTTACAAGCCAATATAAACAAAGGAACAAGATACTTAGTTCGAACTCACATTACATGAGTTGAAGCGAGAAGAAACATTCTGAATTCCTTCAGTCATTTCAATGGAATGACTCTTATCGGCACACTTTTATGAACTGCGAATCGAAAAGCTTCGGCGTTACAAAACGAGACCCTTCTATTGTATGAAAGTGTTGAGCGAATGTACCATGAAAGTTCTTTGTCGCTGTATCAATAAGTAATTCCGAAAATATATCAAGAGTTATGTACCGTCAAAAATATAACGAGAAAGATTGTGAATATTTTCTTTTACTCTTGCCATATAAAATACTAGCTGCCTATGTGTAAACATATTCATAGTTTAATGTTTAGTATGTATTTGTGAGTGATAGTGTAAAAAGTTTATCATGTTTATTAACAAGAGCCGTGGTGGCCGAGTGGTTCGAGCAGTTGCCTGCGACGCAAAGGTCGCAAGTTCGAATCCCGTCTGTACCAATGAGTTTTTCTGAACTTAAGTACAGTGATTAGTCACACTACGAGCTTTACGGCGAAGGAAAACATCGAGAGGAAACCTGCATACGTCAGAGAAGAAATTCAAAGGCGTATGTATAGTCGTGCTTGAGTAACGGCGATGGACTCGCCATCTGTCACGTTGGCACCTAATATACCTCTGGCGGAAAGTGGGTGTGTGGTTTATTAACAACACATTTTAAAATATTCTCCACGAATTATTTAATAAGTGAAAAAAAATTATAGAATTTTGTATTTTATGCATACTTATGCTGTAATTTATGTTGTATGTGGAATGTTTATGTTTCGTATTTTGTACGTTTGCACAAACTCTATATTATAAAATACTGCCACATATAAATAAAATAAAAACGATTTCGTTTTTTATATATTCCTTGTCTATTTCGCTCTTTCCAACAAACTTTCAGACAAAGCTTAGAGGTTATTTTTATATTTAATTTCAATTTATTATTTGTAGGTATAATGATGTTACGTAGTTAGAAGATATATAAATTGAGTGTGAGAAAAAGAGTGTTAAATTGTAGGTTACTAAAGTGTATTTAAAAATGAATGTGGGTGAAGGGAAGGAGGTCTGTAATTCTAGATAGATGTAGCGCTTCATTTGTGCCGAGGCTCACACATGTATGATGTAAAATAGTAAACAAATATTAAATTATGTATTTCTTTGTTTTTCAGAAAGCCTTCGAGACTACTTCAACAAATTCGGCGAAATCACAGAAGTAATGGTTATGAAAGACCCAACAACGAGGCGATCGAGGTACGTTTTGCTTTAATCAATCCTAAATAATCCTGGGTGGTATATTTCGTCGTTTGTATAATATTTGTATGCATATAAATTGTAGTCGTCCGTACTGAAGAGTTGTTCCAAACTAAGGTCCTTTAATTTGTAACAACACGAGCTTCACGGGAGCAAATTCAAATTAATATTTTTAAGTCACATGAAAAGTTATTTTAATACGTTAAGTTATGTAAAGACGTTATTTGACAACCAATAACAATACAGAATATAACTATTGTTTTTTGTTAGGCCTTTAACTTGTTGCAAAAAATCGCAAAACCTGTGATCTGACCAATTGGCCCCCTGCAGAGATATATATTTAGGTACACATATATCCAAAGAAATGAGGTTAAATCCTCAAGTTTAACAGTAATTTGACATAATCGATAATTTTTGAATAATTAGAGACACAGGAATGCTTTGTTGCATAGTTGGCGAACAGTGGTGGCGTGAATTGACCAACTCGTACTAAAAGTTATCGGTTTGCAAATAAGTTTCATTCTATGGAGAAGCATACTCGTTTCAAAATTTGCGGTTACCTTTGAATTGTAAGCAGTTAAATGTTGGACTTCAAATTTAGGAACTTAACAATAGAACTCGAATTATTCCAACTGAATTAAGCATTTGAACGAGTTGAATGAGGATTTCGGTATTCACTTTACAGGTTGCTAAACTAAATTCCTTTAATAGCCGTATTGCTTTGGGCATAGCTGAAATATTTCGTTGCGTATTCCTCGCCGACCTTTGTTTACCTCAAAGTTTTTGAGCGTGCGTTCTATGGGGCTTGTTGAAAAGGGCCTTTTTGTTGGCAATTAAATTGGTATCGTCCTTGAACCCTCACCAAATGAGTGGAGCTATTACAGTTACTATCGTAGCGAACAACAATCAAGCCGCTACGTACACAAACTGAGTGGCTTAGCAACTCTTGAGACATGAAATAAGTTGTCAAAGTGTCGAGCTAAAGTTCCTCTGTTAGCAGCGTCTCCTGTTAGGTAAATCGTCGGTTTCACAACTCAATATTGCTCGTCGTCCCTCCGCCCTGAAATAATATACCAAGGACCGATATTGGAGCGGATCGGCTGGGAATCTGAATGCAGCCAGCCAGCCATTACGTACTCCGCCTCTCAGCCAAATGTAACGTAAACATCTTTTGTTTATGCTTATTGGGAATCGATTTCATGTAGATTAAACCGATTGGACGGATTAAGTTCTTTGTCTGAATTCGTAGATATAAATATATATATATATATATATATATATATATATCCTCACGCCTTCCCACAAGGGTCCCCGAAGGGGTAGGCAGAGGTGTATAGGTAATACCCACACACCCACTTTCCGCCAGAGGTATATTAGGTGCCAACGTGACAGATGGCGAGTCCATCGCCGTTACTCAAGCACAACTATACATACATACGCCTATGAATTTCTTCTCAGACGTATGCAGGTTTCCTCTCGATGTTTTCCTTCACCGTAAAGCTCGTGGTGTGACTAATCACTCTACTTAAGTTCAGAAAAAACTCATTGGTACAGTCGGGATTCGAACTTGCGACCTTTGCGTCGCAGGCAACTGCTCGAACCACTCGGCCACCACGGCTTCTTAGTAGATAACTAGTATATATACATTATTTAAAGGATCTTTTAGCACCTAAATATATCTTCACCGTAACAAGTGTGTTGTTTCATCCCTGCCTATCCGGGGAACCTTGTGGGAATGAAAGCGCCGAAAGAACGGAAAGCTTTGAGGGATTGTTTTTAAAAAAAATATAAAGGAAATCAAAAATTTTATGACAAGAGATTTGCGCTAATTCAACGGCAACCTCTGTTATAGTACACACTTGCTTTAATGAGTTTGTTTACATATATATATTAGTTTTCTAAGAAGTGCAACAACCGCTCCTTTTGGAGATATATTATGTAACAAACGTAACAGACGTCGAGTCTGTGGTCGTCGTCTCTCAAGCACGAATCTACATACGACAAAGAAATTCTTCTTCTCCAACGTATGCAGGTTTCCTCAAAATGTTTTGTTACGACACATACTGGTGTGATAACTTTTACTTAACTTACTTTTACTAAACTTAATTTAGAAAAATAATTGATAGCGGCCGCTGGGACTCGAAGGGCAATATTGATTGTGCTGATGACTACTTTAACCATCCGGCCATAAGACCTATTTTGCAATCAGGTTAGAATTAATAATATGTTTTCGGTGAACCTTATTTTCCCACGATAAATTATTAAATTAAAAACAAAGTTGGGCTTCGTAGATGTATTTATAACTTATATATTACTAGCGGTCCGTCCAGATTTCACACGAGTGGACATAATATTTATTTATAAAATAAAAATAGCCTATGTCACTCAGAGTGAATGTAGCTTTCCAATGGTGAAATAATTTTTCAAATCGGTCCAGTAGTTTCGGAGCTTTGTATTAATACAAACATACTTACATACAAATCTTTTCTCTTTATAATATTAGTATAGATATAGATTATACAAACATACATACATATCATCACGACGAGTCCCTAACGTTGTAGGCAGAGAGTATTGTTATAGATTATAATAAATATATTATAAATATTTCCTAAGCTTCGAAGCTATTTCAATGGCAATATATTAAAGGACGTTGTGTTTTGGATTACTATTTAAATATTACTTTCTTTTTCAATCACAAGGAGATAAATCAGTAAGGGTCAGCTTACTGTCAGCTTGCAGGGAACAATATTGTCAACAGCGCAGAGGATCTGTCAATATATATCAATCAATGGGATTCGCATTTGTAGGATAGTAGTAGGTAAGGTAAAGGTTATATTTTGAGTCCAGAGAACTTTTTGTATTCCTTAGAAACCTCAAAACTGAAGACGCGATGCTTAGGCCTGGATAGAACATGACATGATGACAACAGTCAAGGATGTTCATTTCACAACACAGGTGTCTAGCTATTTCTCTAAGATCTTTCCAACTACAGCTTATGCAAGCAAAGTAAATCAATATCCAAAGTCAATGAATCAAGAGTAATATATTCGGGTACATAATAAATGTGCGCTACCTGAAGGCAATATCTGAAAAATTTGCCTGCTCGATATTGCTTACAGGGGAGTTTCCTTTCTCCCCGAAATTTAATGCGTCGTTCGCATTTTTATAAAAAAGAAGTAGGTAGGTAGGTAGGTAAGTGAAATAATTTGCGGACGATGCTTTATTTCCCTTTATTTATTTTAATGGTAGGTCTCCTTTCATTGTTTCTTTCTTTTAGACTTAGGGAAATGAGGGTTTCGTAAAGAAAAACGTGTTAGCTTCGTATATTTTATTCGTTATAAACGTCCAAATTTGTATGAGGGTGTGAGTGTAACAAATTGGTCTCGTTTTGATTGCCGAAATAAAAATTAATAAAACGTTTCCTCACAAAGAAGGTAATCCCGTTTTGTCTAATATAGCAGTGCTTTTATGGTACCTTTTTAATCTTGTTACTTCTATATTATATATTCTGGTTTTATTTTTAAGGCCTTGTTCTATTACTTAATATATAAATAAACACATTTGTTGACATATCTATATTTAAGGTATATAGATATTTAGAGGTATTAGTGAGATTTCGTTATGTAAAGATAGGTATGCTAAATAATCAAATTTTTGAATGAAAACTAAACCTCTTAATATATTTCAATTGGCAAAGTTTGTAAACGCGTTACGCCTATTTCATGTCAAGGGAATTTTAATGATCAAAATTTTGATATCAACTTAAATTATATTTTTTCATTAGGTTTATTTGCAGGTAGCAAATACGAATTCCAAAGCTCGAGCTTGCTAGTTTTGTTTCCAAACGTATGTACATTACGTGTGAGTGACTTTAGGGTTTTCTGATATGTGCCGGGGTGAATAGCAGTTTATATCATCGCTGGGGCTTACATCGGCTTTCAGCGAGCTCGTCTCCATTCACGCCGGTTTCATTCGTTTCGCTTTCCACTAAAAATCTAAAATCAATAAAGGATCACGGCATAAATGCAAAGATTACTGTGTTCGCTTTTCTCGTATCATGAAAAATGTACGCGTTTACATGAGCCGTCCGAAATAAAACCGCGAATCACTATGAGACTGTAAGTAGAACCATAAAAGGAGGATCCTTCGTTGGAATCGCTTCGGCAAACACCTTCAGAGGAATGGAGCGGTGTTAAATGAGAGGGATTGTGAGTCCCCTCCATTTCTTCAACCTCCCTCCCCCCTTCCACGCCGTCCCCTCGCCAATGCTTTAAGGAGACGTCATCTATACTAACAGATGTGCAAATGAGTATAAAAGTTGTCGTCGGCAAACGAGCCATTAATCAATAGTTGAAGTGTAAAGTACACTCGTTACATATGGAGATCACTTATCCTACAGATGTTCAAACATAGGCACGATCGTCTACATAAAGAACTGCAATGATTTAATACCTGTAAAACAAGTTTATACTGTTTTAGTAACAAAAAAGCCGTGTTGGCCGAGTGATTCGAGTAGTTGCCTGGGACACAAATATCGCAAGTTAAGTACAGTGATTAGTTACACAGTCGAGAGGAAACCTGCACACGTCTGAGAAGCATTTCAAAGGCGTATGCATAGTCGTGCTTGAGTAACGGTGATGGACTCGCCATCTATCACGTTGGCACCCAAAATATATCCCTGACGGAAAGTGGGTGTTTGCGTATTACCTATACACCTCTCCCTACCCTTTTAGGGACCCGTGTGGGAAGGTGTACGATATATTATATTGTGTTTGGTATACTTTGAGTTGATTAAAAATTATTTCAACTAGTCCCAAATAAGTTTTGAGATTGTAATATCCGAGCTTGTATGGGAACTGCACATTGATATGGAATACTTAAGGATGCAAATATATAAATATATATGTAGGAGTACATCCAAGACTGAGATATATGTATTCGTGCTCATCAAACAAACATCGGCTCCCAGCGAGAATCGAACCTAAGCTTAAGCTTCGCCGTTAGGAGCTCTGATCACTAGACCGATGTTCATCATAGAATGGTCTACATCGGATGGTTCAACGTCCTTTGTAACTGACGTACGAGTAATAACAATGTCGGCCTACACGGCATTATTCTGATCGACTACACTCTGTATCGTAGCGTTTCTACCTAGCTTTATGCAAATGCATATTATTTGGTAAAATTAGAGCGTAATATTTAGAACAACTATGTTTCGACTGCAGTAACTACACATATTATAAACTCTATTGTACAGTATTAGCTATAGACCAACTCGGTTAATATGTAAATAAACATTTCTAACTCTTACGCCAGGCTTCTGTCAAACTTCGTAGTTTTTTTAAAGGTATAAAAATAAATTTAAATAATGCACCCGAATTCACCGATCAAAACAAATCTCAATTTAAAACTACTCAGTTCATAAAACTTGAGTGCGTTTAAGGTTCATTACTAGTTCGATAATCGGTCTGAAGTACCGCGGATGCATAGTCAAGTAGTCGAGTCTACTTGGTCCAGAGGGGGTTAGGCGGGGTAGTAAAACTATTACGGCAACGTTCTGCGGCACTACGGCGGCTTCATTAATCGGCCATCGTATGAAGCTATTCACCAGTTAGGTTGTACGACATACGTGGACATATCGCTACGAAAATCTACGAGCGATTGCGAATTCACAGTAGGTACTGTGATTTATATTACTTCTTTATTAAATATATTCAATTAGTTCACCGAATTTTAGTACATTAGGAATAAAGAATACTTGTCCATATTATGAATTTCTTGCTTCTTGAAGTAGAATTTATTATAATTTTGGCTTTTATTACACAGACCAACTACGCTCAAAATCATATGGAAACGTTAATCATTTGATAGAATTATTAAGAAGTTAATGTGTTGAACAAAGTGGCAAATCTGCTTACCGACGATGTGAGAGCAATTTCGTGAGTGGTAAAGTCGTTGGAGCGATAGCGAGCATGCTATTCTACTATTCTATGGCTCATGCGTTCGATCCGAATAGGCTTAGGATACAATATATTTAACATGAATCACATATATTTAGAAATTTTATTGATACGTATTTTCACATCTTCTCAAAAGGGCTTCTGAGAGTAGATAGAGGTCTAATAGATAAATATTCGAATACTAACGGATGGCGAGTCTGTCGGCATCCTTCAGACACGATCTACATACATTATTGAATTTCTTTTCTAATGTACGAAACTTTTAACACCATGTTTTTCTTCACCGTGAAGCTTTTGGCGTGATAATAATATGTTAATGCAAATAGTTAATTAAAAATCTTTATAGTATTGTATTACTAGGTCAAGACGGCTGTTTTTCTGAGTTACCATAATAAGTTTTACCCTTTAATTAAATATGTGTACGGTATGTTTTTCTCTCTAGATTAAAACGAGTAATGATTAAAAGACGATGTACGAATTCATGAGGGTAAGATAAGTAGGAACGTATATAACAAAAATTTTGTAAATTTTCCTTGGATTACTTAATCTGCACCTACAAATTTCTTAGAATTCGGTTTCAGGAAACGTTAGTATATCTTGAGAGCACATTTTTGTATCGATAATAGGGCATGCTTAGTGCAATATATTGACGGCATTTAAATTTAATAAGTACTTAAGTGGACAATATGTACACCCCTTAATACAATTTAAAAGGATTTTACATTTGTAATATCGCACGAAGCGTCTACGGCAGTGTGTGCACCGGTTTATGGTCGCGTTGGGTCGAACCAGATTGGGTTGGTCTAACAAGACCGCGCTGCATTCGCCGGTTGCAACGCGCCACTCACTTCTATTGCCTATTTGGTAAAATTTACCAGCGAATCTCAACGTAAGTGGGCTGTCGATTTGAATAACGATGTAACGAAAACATGTATTAAATTTGATGTTTCTCTAATAATATCAAAGATAGCAAAAAGCTTGACACGCGTAATGAACCATTTGGTAGCGGAATTTTTTTTTTTTTTTTTTTTTGTATTGTCTCTCGTAGCGTGAGTTCCGGGAACTTTTGCTACTTAACCGGTCAATGGCGAGACCTAGGCCTCCAGCCAGGCACTTTATTTCTAAGCAACACAGCTAAGGGCACCCCCTGTGGGGTACGAACCTCGGCTTAGGGCGTTGCTGGATCGCGAGCAAGGGAGCTGGGCTGGACTGGTAATTTTATTTAAATATTATTTGGGGGCGGGATTTACGCGTCAGGCTCGGCGCGGGCCGGCGTTTGCGGCGGGGGTCGGGGGGTTACATTACGGCTTATTCGCGTCGAGCCTCGTCGGCGAGGACGGAACAGTGGTCGGTTTTGTGTAGTGTTGGTATGTTTTTGTCGGGCGTCCTGGAGGACCGTTATGTCGTCATCCGGTTCGATGACGGCGTGTCTTGGACGCCTTATCTTCGAGATAAGGGAAGGAGTGTATCGGGCGGCCGATACGACGAGGGGGTTGGGGTGATTTACAGCAGAATCGAAATGACGTTTGGACAGTTTTTTCAAAAACTGTTTTATAGTGGGGACTTTGAGGTCAACGTGGAGTTGACTATTACGCATGTACCACGGGGCACCTGTGGCTCTCCGGAGAAACCGGCTTTGGAGCACTTGCAGGGGGTTAAGTGTTGACTTGCTAGTGTGTGCGAACACTACACCCGCATATGTCATGATTGGTCGAATGCACGTCGTGTAAATCCTCACCTTGGATTTCAATGAGAGTTTACTTCGCGCATTCAACATGCTGTGAAGTCTACCGAGCGCGAAGGCGGCTCGCGCGCGTACCGCCTTTACGTGGTGACGGAAAGAAAGGCGTTGATCGAGGATCACACCCAGGTATTTGGCTTTTTCTTCCCATGGAATGGGTTTGCCGAAGAGGGTGATGGGGGCTACCCGTGGGCGTTCGAGGCCTTTCCAGAATAGAATGGCTGCGCTTTTGGTGGGGTTCACTTCAATTCTCCATTTCCGGAACCACCGCCCCAGGGCTGTGACCGCGGATTGGAGGTTGTCGTGAATTCCCTCGGGAGTTCTACCTTTGTAGTAGATAGCCGTATCATCGGCGAATAGAGCGCTTTTAACTCGTCTATGGAGGGGAATGTCGCTAGTATAAAGCGTGAATAAGAGTGGCGAGAGCACTGAGCCTTGCGGGACTCCTGCTCGTATGGGATGGGGGGAAGAGAGTGTGCCCTCGACTCTGTAGCGGAAGGAGCGGTTCGACAAAAAGTCCCGTACTATGCGTACTAGACGGTCCGGCACGCCCAACTGGTACAGCTTGTATATTAAGCCGTTGTGCCAGACCTTGTCGAATGCCTTCGCCACGTCGAAGAGGAGCATACCCGTGGTATAACCGAGTTGGAAGCCGCTACTGACGTCTTCCACTATACGGTGGACTTGTTGGACACAGGAGTGTTTGGTTCGAAAACCGAACTGTTGGTCAGGTATGACTTTCTTAGAGTCTGCAAAACTCTTTAATCTATTGTAGATAAGTCTCTCGTAAATCTTGCCAAGGACGTTGAGGAGACTGATGGGGCGATAACTGGAGGCTTCGGTCTTGGGTTTCCCTGGCTTGGGAATACCTATGACCGTTGCACTTTTCCAGGATTGGGGGAAAAAGTTATTGCTCAGTGCGGCATTGAAGATGGCAGTGAGCAAAACTATGAGATAAGGAGAGAAGAGTTTGATAACTCTGTTAGTGATCCCGTCGGGACCTGGGGCTTTCCTGGGGTGTAGATCCTTGATCACTTTCCGGACTTCGTCGACCGTAATTGGGGCGATGGGGTGGTCTGGGTTTTCGGAGGGTGGGAGAGATAGTTTGCTTTCGACCTCGGCTTCCACCTTATCGAGATGGCGCGGGTCTACCGGCAAGGTGCTGGGCGTACATTGAGCCTCGAGACTGTCGGCCAGGCACTCGGACTTCTCGTCGTCGTCAAAGGCGGGCCCTTGATTTGAACGAGTGAGTGGAGGCATGGACGAGATTTTGTCCGATTTGAGTTTTCGTTGGAGATGCCAGAAGGCCAAGTGACTCGGTTCAAGTTCCCCTAGGAACTTGTTCCAGCGAGCGTCTCGCAGGTCTTTCATGCGGTATCTCAGCTTGCGCTGGAGTGACCTCAGAAAGGTGCGGTTCGCTTCAGTCGGGTGAGCTCTATGAGCTCGGAGGGCGGCGTTCTTTTCCGTCACTAGTTCACGCACGTCGTCGGGAAGTTTCCAGCGATGGTCTTCCATCACCGGAACTTGTCGTGAACAGGCGTCCACGGCTGACTGTACGTGAGCTGTGAGGGAATCGACCGCCTTTTGAGTGTCGGCTGCCGACTCTATGAGGGGCGGGATACTATCTAAGTGAACAGATGAAGAGGACTTGAGGAGTTCCTCCAGTTTTCTCCAGTCTGTTATCTTTTTCTGAGGCGGGGGCTGAGCTGAGTCCGGGGGGCCTAGTCGGGGGGAGAGCGCTAAGGTCACAGGTCGGTGGTCGGAATCTAATTCGTCGTGCGACCTCAACGAGTGCAAACGGAGGTTTACATTCTTGAGCATCGCAATGTCTAGTACGTCCGGTCGGTGGTTGATGTTCTCAGGGTAGTGGGTGGGGTGCATAGGCGCAATGACGTCGAATTGGAGGAGCCCGCTGAGGTCCTCCAATTGGCGTCCTCTGTTATTTCGTGAGTGGCTGTTCCAAGCATCGCTCTTGGCATTCAGGTCGCCCGCGATAATAACCGAGCTACTGAGGTTGATGAGGGCTTTGATATCAGCTTTGATATCGGCCGTTGAGTTAACTGGGGAACAGTATGCAGAGACAATCGTGATTGGCTGATGGCCGGTCATTCCTAATCGACATATCGAGGTCTCAATGTGGGAGAGGGTTGGTGGTTGGATCGGGATACAGTGCAGGGACCTCTTGTAATAGATCAAAGTACCGCCGAGGGCGGATCGAGATCTATCGTTGCGAACTACGCAGTAGTTTGCAATTCTAGGGTCTCGGTGTGATGGTTTCAAGAAGGTTTCCTGCACTAAGAAAACGTCGATATTGTTGTCGCGGAGGAACGCGGCGATCTCTTCCTTTTGGCTGTGAATGCCGTTGGCATTAAAATAGCCAATTGAAAGTGATCGGGGTTTGATTCTGCTGCTTACGTTTGTGTCCATTATTGGTTGGACGAGAAGGCAGCCAGGGACTCTGATACATCAGCGTAGTCGCCGAGCACCTTGAGGAGGGCCAGAGGGTCCTTCCGGACGGCCCTGAGGCTTCGTGCCATTTCGTTAACCCTTGAGAGGTTGACGGTGGAGAAAAGATCCGCCAGGAATGCCATGTTGGCGGAGGTTTCAGAGGGGGAGGAAGTGGGCTGGACCGCCTGGGGTCTACGCGGGGGAGTAGCAGCCTGGGGCTGGGGCTGTTGAGGTTTGGCGGTGGAGAGCGACGGCAGAGGTGTAATCTGCGGGCTCGGGGCCGCTGAGGGGACAGGTGGGGACGCTTGTGGGAGGGGTGGAAAATCCCTCGGAGGGAGGACCCTCCACGGGGAAGGTCGAGGTGGGGCGGGTTGCGCGGGGGGGGCGTTACGCCATTCGCGGGCCGCTGCCCTCTTAACCACGACTGGTCTGGGTTTGGGGGCTTTAGGGCAGCCCCTGTAATTGGCCGGGTGGCCTTCCTGGCGGCATAGCACGCAGCTCGGGGGTGAGTCGGTGAGAGTGCGGTCCTTAGGGCGAGAGCAATCGCTCGTCCCGTGATCTCCCAGGCACTTGACGCACCTGGGTTTTGCGTTACAGTTACGCGAAGCATGACCATATAGTTGGCAGTTGTGACACTGCCCTATGGGACCGCCTTTGTGGGGGGTTTCAACCCTTATGCCAGACAGGTGGCATATGGTTTTTATTTTGAAGACGGCTTTGCCGTCGGGGGAGTTCTCGCAGATGGCGAGGACCATGTTAAATGCCTCTCCGGCATTTTGTCGGTGCATGCGGTGTACTTCCTTCACTGCGACATTCTGAGCCTTTAGGTCTTCTTTGATCGACTCGGTGTCGATTTCGCAAGGGACGCCGCGGATGACGACCCGAAGTAAGCGGTCCTCCGGCAGATCATAAGTGTGGTATTCCTCACTTCTGGCCTGCAGGAGCTTCGTAAAGGCTCGGAACTCGGTCGAGTTTGGGAGGTGCACCTTAATGCCTTCGGCTGTGGCGGTAGCGCGAGTGAAATTTATGCGGTTGGTTTGGCACCAACCGGAGATTTCCGTCCACTTGGCCTTTGTGTGGACGAATACGGGGGGGCACGAGCGCTCTTTCGTTGAGGAGGGCCGCGTGGGTCGCGGGACGGGGGAGAGCCGGCTAGTTTGAGTGACTTCGGCTTCCGGAGAGGTGAGGGGGGCGGGGGATGGGGCTGCCGGGGACGGGGCTGTCGGGGAGGACTGTGCGGAGGGCACGGGCACGGTTTTGGGGGCTTTAGTCGGGGGGGAAGGTGAGGTTGAGGCCTCTTTCTTTTTAGCGCGTCTGGCGCGCTTCTTGGAGCCCGTGACGGGCGTGAATTCGTCCGAGGAACCCTCGGACGACTCGGATTGTAGTGACTCCATTTCGGAGTCTATGATGACAGAGTCGGGGGACAGGGGGGAGTCTTGAGACTTGTTGGCCTCATTTGTGACGTCATTAATAGCGCTCTTGTCGAGCGCTGCTGCTGCGTCGGCAGTGGAAGTACCCGCGTTTACGTCGCGGGTAAATTCGTCAAACTGACGTCGGAGGGTGGGCACGGCTTCTAAGAGCCGCGCGAGAAATGCCACTGAGGCTTGGGGATCCATACTTATGGACGTGACGTTGGGCGAGGGAAACGTGTTTCGGGGCGCGGTCGCCCAGGGGAAGAAACACGCAAAGAAACCCCTGGTGACTTAACGTTGGGAGACCGATCCCCGGGGGGTTGACCCGGGGGTGTGTAATGAACCCTCCCTGTCGGGTGTAGACAGGGAGGTGAGTGTGCCTATGGTGTGAGCCCTAAGCTTGTATTCCCGCTGCCAGTCTTATTGTGCAGCGGGTTCCTGACAGTTCCGGTGTAGAGAGCACTAGTCCGTGGACAGTGCCCAAACTAACACCGGAGGATAGGAGGTAAGGGATAGGTAGGGTGGGCGGTGGGTGATAACCAGGCGCGACTAGGGTAGACCCCAAGGCCGGTGAACCTGGTCCCGTCCGTTTGTAGCCTTACCCTGAAGGGGCAAGGCTAAGAGCGCAACGGGGCAGCGCCCCACTCGGTTTCGTTGGCACCATTTGGTTTCCACCGAGTGACCACGAAACTGTGGATTTTCCCAGAAGGGGACAAATATTATTGTCGAGAAACAAGAATTGTGATTGTTGTTGCCTTGAAAAAGGCGACCAACAATCACCACGTGCGGTGCGTAGCGGCTAGCTAACGCGTGGCGATTTGCGTAGCGGCGGGTGTGGCTTCAGCCGGTCGTAACGGGCGCAGAGCGCGGGAGCGGTGGGAGCACACGTCTGCTCGGTACGGCGGCCGGAGCGAGAATCTTGGTAGCGGAATATATTAATTGCACATAAATATAAATTAATAGAAAATATATAGGTATATAATGCGAATGAAGCAAATACATATCTAATAAGGTCTGGCTGGCTCTTTTCTACCCAGTTAGGGATTCGCTGTGATTATATATATGGTATGTATGTAAGTTCATAAGAACATAGTAATCGATCATTGTTCGTGAATTTCTTTGAGTTGGGTTTCCTTTGTAGATACTTTAGCATTGCTTATTGTACATCAAACGCCCCCATGGTTTTAGTTGCGATGGATGTTTTCGAGCGGCATGCTTCTATTGCTGTGCCAAGGATTAGCCACTGCAACCAGACATGTACAGATTGACGCCATTATACATTACAACTTGAGTGATTTCCGCTTCAATACGACAATCGTGTTTTACTGACTTTCGTAGGATTATTATATTGTACGACACTTCATTTCTTTGTAGAGTAATGTAAGTATAAACATTCTGAAATAACAATCTTTTTTATTTATTTATTAATTGGGGAATAAATAATATTGGTTTAAAAAAGAGGTAGTGCAATTGGGTTTCACGTTCGAATTTGGCTGCCCGACTGGGGTAAGATCCATGGAAGTCCGAGGCCAATTTTTTTTGTGTAAGTTCCTGCGGCATAAATAATAATATAATAATATATATCCTCACGCCTTCCCACAAGGGTCCCCGAAGGGGTAGGCAGAGGTGTATAGGTAATACCCACACACCCACTTTCCGCCAGAGGTATATTAGGTGCCAACGTGACAGATGGCGAGTCCATCGCCGTTACTCAAGCACGACTATACATACGCCTTTTGAATTTCTTCTCAGACGTATGCAGGTTTCCTCTCGATGTTTTCCTTCACCGTAAAGCTCGTGGTGTGACTAATCACTGTACTTAAGTTCAGAAAAACTCATTGGTACAGTCGGGATTCGAACTTGCGACCTTTGCGTCGCAGGCAACTGCTCGAACCACTCGGCCACCACGGCTTCACGTCTTCACGGTTTCCAATAATAAGCTCTTTGGGGAGGGGGGAGGATTGTTATATTGTGTGACCAGCTCAGGAATAAGTTCCATTAAGCTGCCAAGACAGTATAACTCTCCGAACACAGTGGCAACGCGAAGTGATACTTTGGTATCGTGAGCGTAAATAGGGTACGGTAACCGCTTCCCATCAGGCCAAATGTTTGTTTGTCACGCGATATACTCGATATTTGTTTGCGATATAAACAAGAGTTAATATTATTATAAATACATTAAAAGGAGGAAATATAAATTTATATCTTTAATATCTTGACATAGTATTAAACTAAAATATAAGATCCGTTGTTATTTTGACAGTCTTACCCGATGATCCCGAGCGTTTAATCCTATTAACTATACCCACTGGAATATTCTATAACGTAGTTCAGTAATGTCCTGAAATTCAAATCGAAATTGTTACAAAATTGCCTGGCAATAGAAGGGTAAAGGCAGGACGTAGGCTATTTGACTATAACTCGTTTCTTTTAGCACGACTTACATGTTTTCTCGCAGACTTTCTACAAATATATTCTTAGGATAACATTAAAATTATGTTTTTATTGTGTGTTGTGACATTGGTTTAGTCAATACCTACTTGGTATTACTTTTTTAATCATGATCAGGCTTTTAAAATCATGATCACTGATCGTTTGAAATGATTGTATGAGAAGTTTCACGAATACTTTATATTTCTTTACACTGGCGAGCCTGTTGTCCATAGGTATTTTCGTAACTTTTCAGTAAATTTATTTTTTCGTGAGACTTTCTAAACTGTAAATTTAAAAACATTGTTTCCTTACAATATAGGTATGTATGTTATTTTGTTTGTGCGTGAGTCGATATGGTTTTCTATCATGTTTGTATCAATTATAATTTGTATATCTGAGTAGGTTTTTTATCCCGTAAAATTGTATCGTTCCCGCGGGACGGGGAATGACTGCTTTTTTTAAGCATTACATTTATAGCGGTGGCTATTTTTTTATTAAATGATGCAATGAGATAAACTATTAATTAAACATACCACTATATTAAATATATATATAAATAGAGAAAAATGGTGTTTGTCTATAGCAAGCTAGGGCCTTACCGTGGCGCACAATTGCTATCATTATTCAAGAGTACGAACGAGGCAGAATTATGGACGTAAAATACACCTGTCCTTTAGGTTGAGACAGAACACAGATATTTTTTTTATATGCGATAACACAATGTAAAGGTAGATAGGTAGTTAAGATTTATTCACTTCATTCGCACCACGTCTAGACTTCCAATGGCAGGATTGCTTATCTTCAGTAGTTACATAATACATGAGTTAGAAGAAACGAGCCCCGGTCCTTTCATTTTGAGCGAGCTAGTGAAATTATCTTGTTTTATTGGCAATTTTACCGAGATAATATGTTGTTGAGATGAAAGCCATATGGATACATAGGTCAGTATTAAAAAAAAACCTGTGATGTAATTATCACTGATATATGTTGTTTAAGAAAAACATTGGAGGAAGGCACAATTATACATAAGACTATGGATTCCACCTCAAATGTTTGAAGACTTTTTCAGGACATTTTCTTTCCTCTTAAAGTTTATGGTGTGATAAATTTATGTTGAAAAAAATCAGTATATATGTTGAAAAAATCTTTATAATATAGACTTCGTGAGTGACTTCTTATATCAAAGGAACGTCAAGTTTGTAGATCAAATCCACCGAGACATACTCGCAACACTGCAGTTCCATAAGTTTCCATTCCCCACAAACAACGAAACAGCAAAATTAAACGATCTTCCTATTTAACTCTGTATAACAGCATGAATCGTGATACAAGAGTGGAAACTGTCGCTATCGTAAAACAAGCGAGAGAGTTGGCCAAAAGGCTTCTTAAAACTACGGGTGGCAGATTGCCGTAAATATATCACTCGGTGTCACCACGTGGGTACGTGGATGCTCACCTTACGTTCTATCAGAGTGACTTCGACCGACTTTCAGCACGTATATTTGGTTGTTCTATAAAAAAACTTCTTATGTTTCCTATAGCTATGTTACAAAGGGGAAAGATTTGATTAGTCACACCACGAGCTTTACGGTGAAGGAAAACATCGAGAGGAAACCTGCATACGCTTGAGAAGTACTTCAAAGGCATATGTATAGTCGTGCTTGAGTAACGGCGACGGACTTGCCATCTGTCACGTTGGCACCTAAAATATATCTCTGGTGGAAAGTGGGTGCGTGGGTATTACCTATACACCTCTGCCTACCCCTTCGGGGACCCTTATGGGAAGGCGTGAGGATATTATATAATATTTGATTGTTTGTAATGTGTAGCCTCAGATAGTACTTAAATACATATGTATATACATCACGCAGAGAGAGAAGTGCCAATTAATTAACCAATAAAGAAATCAGTTTCACCTTATACGTATATTAACTAAGTACATTACTCCATATTTTTCTTTATATGTTTATTTTGTCTAAATGTCAGCCGATCAAAAATATTCTATGTATTATATATATATATAACACAATCCTACCCATGAAATTATAAATCAATTCATTTGAACCTTTATACTTGGATAAAAAGGCTTAAAAGTAAAAGTAAAGCTTGCTGAAAAAAAAAAAGCTTGGGCGTTTGTAAGGATAATGTGTCATGTGATTTAAACAGTCTTGTGCAAAATTAAAAAAGCGCTTTGGTCTTTAGATATCTTTGCCTTTGGGAATAAATAAAATGTATATATAAAATACGATATATCTATACAACAGCAAATAATATTGACATACCTAGATTATAAGCAAGATCAGAGTCGCTGCGAAAGGGTGGCGCTACACGTGGAAACTAGGAGCGAACCGAATCAAAAGTGGTCTCTGGGGATCCACATATATTTTCTTGCAGCTTACGAAAATTTTCATAGGTTCAGGTCAGATCATATTTTATAACAAAGTAAGCAATAAATGAAACAAGATTAATTTTCTTGAAGATTCCCTCTCGTAGATATCTCGACTGGAATATACGATTACGTGTCATAAGTTTTATGCCCCAAAAGTTTCAAAGTAAATTCGAACATCCATCGATAAATCTTGGCGACGCTCGGAACGATTTCATTTTCGAATTTCAGGAGCGATTGCCTCCACTGTTAAAGTTTGCCTGAAAAATGCTCGCGGACGATTGACTCGCTATAAACGGAAATAAAAAAGTTTTGTGTTAGAGCAATAGCGTTGTACATTGAGAGTATAATGCAAAGAGAGAGCACCTAAGAAGATTATAATTTGAGATGCTCTAAGATCTTGTCCTGTTAAAATGTGATCTGCTATGTTCACCGCTTAACGTAGCGCCTACATATAATAGGGTTTATATCCTGGTTGAATTATCTACTTATCTTCAAAAATCATTATACGTTAGTTGCTTTAAAAAATGACCGATTTTTTTTATAATACATATATCCTCATGCCTTCCCACAAGGATCCCCGAAGGAGTAGGCAGAGGTGTATAGGTAATACCCACACACCCACTTTCAGCCAGAGGTATATTATAATACTTACAAATATAATATATTCTTAGATATTGTTTTTTCTTACGTTAGAGTCCTCTATTTATATGCTTCATTTCATTAATTTATGCCATCCCTCACGATTTGAGTATACTGAACACAGACTTAGCCTTCCCTTTTTTAAAGAGTAAGTTAAGTAAGAAAGTTGTTTAGTCGGGTTAATATTGCGAGAACTGCGTTTCACATTATCATTACTAAACAGCTTTTATTATTCCACGATATTTGGCTAGAGGGGCCTCACACGCGCGCTAATGGAATAAAAAGTAAGGTTACAAAGTAAAAAGATACAGAGCACCTCCCGTGGCGGCGGTTCATGCGAATTTCGACTGAAAATTTTATACGTTCAATCTATTCCGAGCGCCTTTATGCTGTGTCTCGCGATCCCACCCCCGCGCAAAACAGTTTCGTTTTCAATTATTGCCCACTTGTGGAACGAGATTCGATGGAAAAACAAAAGAGCTGGAAATGATATTTTATAGACAAGTCGCTTTATTCGATGTTTACTGCACCACGATTTGTTCTCGCACGAGATCTGTGATGTTCAAAGAAAATTATTGACGGAACGTGCTTGGGAGTCGGTTGCTGGTGTCGAGATCAGAATCAAGTGGGGCCCTCCGCGACTCAGTTTCACCATTGTATGAATATTATGATAAAATTATGTTTATTAAGTACCTACAGTTTGAATCTTACGTGTATCCACCAAATTTTAGTTAGTAATTGCTTTTCCATTTTTATTTATATTTGCTAATTAAAAAATACGCTGTAATATCTTTTATATTACATGATAGCCTTGCAATAAATTAAATACACTTATAATGAATTAATTCATAATATGTACCAATCTATAAATTATCAGCTAAATTAAGGATAAAAATAAAAAAAATGTTTTAACCCGTCATTACCCTGACATGACTGTAATGATGAATACGCTACACCCCTCGTTTTGTCGATTAAATATGATAATAGGCTTGCAAAAATAAATCTACCATATTTTTTATTTTGAATGTCGTAGCTTAGAATATTATGAATATTTATCATCCATCCGTTTCTTTGTAGGATTTAAATAAAACTTTTAGCGTGTTCATGTTTATCAAATATTATACGTAATTATATTTTATTTATTTTCTTTTGTTGCAGTCCGTATGCGTGTTTACATATAAACAAGTCTTTATCGGGTATAGGGTTTATGTTTGCACACATTATTATGTAAATGCAAGCGATCTTTTAAAGTGAATTATTTTAAGCGCTTAGTTCGAAATAATGCTGGAAGTGCTTTCATTAAGGGAATGCACGCGCTTACATGCATTTTTGTGAGATTACAAATTTCACGCAAGCCGGCACTGGTACACCCTTTTATATTAGTTAGACAGGCTTTAGGCATGCGTCTAGATATCTGAATACCAAGCTTTTGATCTTTAGCCGAATAACGTGCGTGCCCTTGATGTTTTGCTTGTATTGTAGGGTTCTGTGATTGGGTGTTGCAAGCACTCATTAAAATTATTGGATGTTTTGACGTATAAGAGAGAAAATAATCAGACCAAAACATTAATGTTAAGGATTTATCCACTTTCAAATTCGTATTTATTTTGAAAACAGGTCGGATATTCTGAAACGATGTAGCGTATGTATGTAGGTATAATTATTATACTAAGTATAATTTTGAGGTTATTTATAGGTCCAACGGATGCTATACTTGCTACAGACTGGATTGATCCTATGGCTCGGAAGGGTCTATACTAAGAAAAATTCAGATACAATGTAAGAATGGAAAAATGCTGCGAACATAAATTGAGGAAACAATTAATTGAACGTAGCAATTTTTGAGCACACTGACATTTGCAAATATAAAAAATACCGTGGTCATTAAGGTTTCTGTGTATTCCCAATTAGTCCATAACGTGAATTGTTTTTATCACCGTCCATTTTACCGGGAGCATATGAAATGATTGATGGAATCTTCATTCGTAATCCAATGAGAACAGAGATGAAAATTCCATCACAAACGGTAACAGTTGGTATAGCGCTAGTGACCCTTTGCACATTAACTGTAACGTTTATTGCGTGAACATTGTTGGATGAACATTGCCTATCGAATCATTCGTGATAAGGGTGGATATTTAAATGAGTATCGATATAACTTGCACGTTGATGAACACGTGATATCGACTGTCGCATCGGATCGTACTAGCACCAATGCGCGTCACGGCAGCACTGTCCGAATAATGCAATACGTGAGTACATTTTACATAATTGATGCCCCATTCACGGCAACGGAACACTTATTCATATTCATGAATTTTACAATTTTTTCAATTTGTGCCGCCAGCAAGTGTATTTACGGTATTGCCATGTCGTATTTGCACCAATACAATCTGTGTAAAAGCTGAAAAGGGACTCGTTTTCCGTACTGGAACACAAACCTGTAAAAATATGGCTGTAATATTATTGATACCACAGAGATAATTGGTACTTTTACGTTTATAGTGTTATCCCTATGAAACTGAGCCCTAATATTAATTATTTCTGCTTTATTTTTAATTTGTAGTAGTTTGCTTTATAGCAAATAATAATATGATCTTCATATTTACTTTATGTCGATACTTGATGGGCAAAATTGCTTCGAAAAGGGAAAATAAAAAAACTGTAACGAAACTGATTCCCTATAGCGACGGAGCCTCGGAGGTAATGGGAGATTGTAAAAGGAGGCAATAAAAGCTTAGTATTGTGTGTGAGATCCGTAGGGGAGTTTCAGTATTGTTGTCGAGGCCGCGGAGGCCCCTAAGAATCGTCTGACCACGGACGCGGTCAAATTGTACAGAAATGAAATTATCAAGGTACGCTGCCGATTTTCCGAACCAATGAATCAAGATCCAATTCCCTTTTGTAATAGAACATCGTCGCGAAACGCGCCCATGGAGTACACTGCCCACTCAGTGGACGGTTAAGCGTGCGCCACACATGTGTAATAAAGCGCTATTTTTCTTTATCTCCTCCATGTATTACCACCTCTAGTGATATTTGCCTATTTAATCTACATTTAACAATTGTGTGGATATCTGCCAAGTGAGTGCTATCGTAATTAATTAACATTTTCTTTTTTCTTGCTTGTAATTTTATAATATCCTCACGCCTTCCCACAAGGGTCCCCGAAGAGGTAGGCAGAGGTGTATAGGTAGTACCCACATACCCAATTTTATATTTCAATATCAGATTCGGTTTATATTATGTACTGATTATGAAAATAGCTATATTAGACAAACACATATTTCGTACACTTATAAAAAATCGGGTATGAAGTAAGAACTCGTGTGAAAACTTGTTATTTGCTCATCAAAATCACTGCACAAATTATCCTGACATGATGGGATCATACACTTTTTAGCTGGGATTTATTGTTTCTAAATGTGTGTGTTCAACTTCAGCGTCAGTTTTATTCATTATTCATATAAAACGAAATGTCTATGGAGCTTCGCGCTTTAGTAAGAGTTCCCTCAGCCGCTAGCCGTCCCGTAATCTACGTCAAATTGACTTTTCCGGCGGAGAGCTGACGAGTCTTCGACTGTAATATGCTATAAACGACCCAAACGTATTGGGCCCGATGCGCGGAGGTTGATAAATTCGTTGATATTTGAATGCGTTATATTCCTTTCGGGTTATAGGAACCGTCCTTTCAATAAATACTCTGGTGCCGCGAAAATTCTGCTTTCGAACTGTAAGCCTTTATTAATGAAAATCTCCCCCAAGATGTTAACATAAATTACTACTGAGTACATGCTTTTTAATAGATATAATAACGTTTGTTACCAAAAGTTGCCGCATCACCAAAGGCTAATATTATTCCAATTCGGAAAAAACAATTTTCCCCAAAGTTATAAACCTACAGATTTCCATTTCTTCGTGGAGTTGGTGGAAAGTAATTCCTCCGGTTTGAAGATAAATTTTACGTCATTTCCTGCCTACTTGGAGCTCGGCAGAAATTATCAGGCATCGGCTCGGCAGTAAGACCATTTAAAATTAATGAATAATGTTATCTGATAATGATTTCTGAAAGTTTAATTTAAGTTTTCTTTGCGGACTTTTCCTTAATTTTTTGATCGCATGAATATCTTGATTATTTTATTCAGGGATAAGCGCTTTCTTTAAAAGTTTTACTGTGAATTAATTTAGGTATAAGAAAGTCTTAATGACATTACGCCAGTGGAGAGGAGTATATTTTGTGAAATTGTTCAGCATTTATGGTCGCATGCTATTTCGAGTTTTATTGAATAACACAATAATGTTGTTAGCGAGCACTACGTTGAAGTAAACTTCGATTTTATATATTCTTACATTATGATGGATTTATAAATACAGACACATTTTGTGTGTTCAAATGCAAAAACAAATGTGTTCCTCTATCGTGACTATAAGTCCGTCGTAAGTATCGTTTTTATCGTCGCGTCTTTTACTATCCTTCGAATTGATATACTCCCAACAATTTGTACCTGTACCGTTAAGGATGCCCTTATAAACAATTGATTCAAAATTAAAAGCAAGATCACGAACGAACTCTAAGCACAGTTTTAAAATAATAGTAAACAATTTCAGTGCAATGCGCTACGAATAAACATTCGATTTGACTAAGCCTTATCGCGCCACAAAAGAATCGTGATGTGTGGTAGGAAAAGGCAAAACGTAAAGCCAAATATAGAGAATTTAGATCAAAAAGAGCGAAACATTTGGGAAATCGCGATAACATCATTCAAAGGATGAGGAATGGCGGGGTTTATACAGTTTTCAGTGAGTAAAATAAATATCGGAGAATCTATGTAGGAGTGGGAGTGGCTTCTCGCTCACTGACACTACTTCTAGTAGTCGAGATTGAGATTCCATGTTGTACTTACCTACTGTCAATCATGGGCATGGACATGTTTGGATACACGGATAATGCTTTACTGATACGAATATATTTATTTACGTTTCGAACAATTGAGCCATGGTAAAACATTTCATAGATTAAGCTTAAATCAAATGATGGGAAAACTATCCTATGATTTCATTGCAATTTTATGATCGAATTGCTTTATACGTATATTGATATTCCGTTTAAACTATTCAAAATAGGACGGGGGACTAGTTTGTTACATTAAAATAAACGTTTATAGCTTCCGTTTTATTCAAATGTTCTAAAAAAAATAATCGCGGTAAGCAAATACCGCTTTAATTACGATTAACATGCACATATGAATTACAAATTGGTGTTGATCGTCAATTTACTAACGAACCTAATACATATATGAAAAGTTTGTCGTGTTCGTGTAAAAATATCGCCATGAGCACAGGTGAGGGGTGGTGTCGCAGTAATTGCAGGCAATTTGTAATGGCAGTGTGATTGCCGGCCGGAACGTCGACTCTAAACTGCGCTATTAATTTCGTACATTTGATTAACGAAACTACTTGTTATGCTAATGAACAGATGGAAAGAATGCACGCTAACGTGCTAACGCGATGCCTTGTCGACACGTTGTCGTGCCTGCAGTATTTCTGCTTCGCTTCTCTTGTAATTACTGCTCGGTATTTAATGGGTTTTAAAATCCTTCTGAAAACGCCACTAATGATGATATTTTGTATGCATCTACTATAGTTCGGTTGTAGAGTTATTTCCCAATGACCAACAACTTTTTCGTTGTAAATTTTTGAAACGACGTATCTATATACATATATATGTCTATTCTCTTAACCCCATAATGAGGCTGATTGTACTTGAGATGTGGATTGATCAACACCATTGATTTCTATCTTCTTTTTAATATAGAATAATAGTGCACCAAACTCACTGTAAATGTGATCATGATTATGATTAACATTTTTCAAAATCACTTACTACAATATAAATAAGTACGCCAGTACTTTTACCAGTATACCAGTCAGTTCTGGGATAGAAACAGAATTCGGTATTTCAACTGGGAATACATTCACTGGTTTATATACAAAGCAGGTAAGCAATTTTGTTTTAAATTATACCTTGGGAACACGTAACTTATGTAGTAAAAAAAATTATAATATAATTATAAATATGTGTATATAATTCCTGCCAGAGGGTCACGCAAGGCTGATGAAATAAATAATCTTCGAATTTAGGACTGAATTTACCCGACCTTGAAACATAAATAAAGAAGACATGATTAATTAAATATGTCTCTTACTTATATTGAAATTTCAACTGAGTATGATATCATGGTTTTTCTTAAGCACATTAAGGGTAACTTTGAACTTCAATATCTTGTTGCTGATAGTGCAAGTTTCAATTGTCTCAAATAAGGATAAAGTAGGTGTAGGCCTTGGCCAGGTCTATCGCTTGCCAGGCTTACTTTGTTCTTTCTTCTGAAACACTCTTTCTTCTTTTCTTTTTATCGGAACTTTTGTCAAGATATTGCCGTTATATTAGCCGATGTTGTTGCTTGTGGCTCTTGACCCTATGAGAGGTAATGTGAAGAATCTATACCAGTTTATGTATGTGATAAAATTTTATGAAGACTTTGGTGACTGCTATGTTTGTGTAACTACTGGTAAGAAAGGCGTCACGTTTGTTTTTTACCTTCGTAGTATAAATAGTTACTATAGCGAGCACGAACATAACAAAGTTATAATACTGTACTCTTTAGGCATTATAATAAATATTTACGACATGTTTGCGCAGTTAATGTAAGCAATCTTTGCGTCTCAAGGCTCAACTACAGACTTAACTGCACATCAGCCTTCATTATAAGATAATATATCATCGAATTGATAATAGTCGATACTAGGAGTACATGAAATAGTCGAGCAGGTATGTAGCGACTGAATAATGTGGATAACGCGAAAGAGGTCTGTAAGATTAGAGAGAGCTGGCTCTACTCTCTATGCCCGCTATTGCTATTTTCTAACCAACCCTTTTTCTTTACGGTCCAGTGTAGTCAATGCATTGCAACGTCAAATTATTGTTAAATAAGAGGTACTATCAATGTCACGTATGAAAGAAATACTGAAGATTAAGATAATGGAGATCATTCAGAGAAACTTATCCGAGCCGGCCTCTTAGTAATAACTTATCAACGTTTATATCAAACAGATATTTAGCTTCGGATTCTAGATCGGATCCAACACACTAGCATCTCTTTTGACATAATACAAGTAGATATTATCGCAGATAACTCAATATAGCTACTGAGGATCATAATACCTTAGTACATTTCATAATTTCAAGATATGAAAATCGTGACCTGCCTATACTGCTTCAATATCGATACGATATTGACATAGACGACCAAACTGAAAGGTGTATAAAACAGTAAGAAATCGAACACACGCGAACCCGCATGGTAATTGGAGCCCAAAATATTGTTGTATATGCTGCATGTAAGTATGTAATCGTGATGGTACGCAGAGGTATATTTCAGTTTCATTAAAATACGTTGAACGTAAAAAGGGCATTGACCTTAATCATACGATTCCAACATAAACATGATCCAAACATATTAATTTTTATAATTTACGTAACTTTTTTTTAAATAGTATGACTTGTTATTATTAATGTAAATAATTAATACTTTGTATGGAAATTGTGTGTTTATCTTATGACAAACAAAATCATTTGCCGAATAACAGTAAAAAAAAATGAGTATCTTTCTGGAAGTAGTACCTATTAACATTTCACTGTGTCAAGTGAAATGTAGTACCAATATTTGCCAAGCGATGCCATTAAAATATAAGTAAAGGCCAAATTTTAAGCTCGTAATGTAATCAATCGTGAAAGAGGCCAGATTTTCTCGTTGTATTATTCGTACAGTTTTCCAGAGGGTCGTTCGTCAAAGGCCCCGAAAGTGATTTTATGCATTAATTAAGACCACAGAGCGAGATTTACAATTACACGGTCTCCTATAAACAAACTTGATTGCTTTACAAAAACTCAAATAACTAAGGCAGTGTCTCAAGTAGAGGCTCATTTAAATATCAAAGACGAAATTCAAATTACGGCGTTTACAATAAAGGTTCAGCCGGTACCGTATTACGAGCTGATGTAAATTTCCGATACTCATTTCGAGGATGGCGTTTAGATGTCTAAATCGCGCAAACTAACGCACCCGACCAACTAGGGGTGAATGTATCTTGCCCTACGTAGCTTGCAAGTGATTCGCCATGTTCAGTATATACATGTAAAGAAGTAACTATACAAAAATAGGCATTTAATGATAATTTTTCCAACAGAGTTCTAGATTCTCATCACAATAACTTCCAGTTCTTTCGTTCTGCTGAAATTACTAAGTATACGCTGTTTTCCATAAGGGTCTTGTAGAAGGGGTAAACAGACGTGCAGAGGCAAAGGGCCTACACGTTACCGAGGAAATTTGTTTAGCTGCTGACTTAGGATATGCTTTTTTATACAAGAGCTATGTTTCAAAGTGAAAGACATGATCTAACAATATTACGAAAAAAATAACTGTAAGCTTGTCAACATTAAACTTCTTAATTAAGAAACATTCGAACAAGTTGCAATGCAAAGATATACCGAAGTAGAGTTCGTAAGTAGTCAATATTCCGGCAAATAACTTAAAAGAACCGTGGAAATACGCTCCGCGTTTTATCTGTCCCTTCTGACCTACAATTTATTCGATGCTTTTACGGTTGACTTAAATGCCAGAGCATGAAAGCTAAGTCACAAATCAAGTTCGCTTTTTTAATTCGAGTTTTCCTAAATAATAAAACACTGTTCGGTATACGTAAATCTTTACCGGTTTATAAACCACCTTTCGTATGTTTTATACCAGATTGTGTCAAAACGTATTCTGCCCTTGAAACTGTCATCATTCAATAGAAAAACATTTTAACAAATTATTATGTAAACTTTGTCATCGTTCTTAACTTGTTTATCCGCCTTTTCTAGATAACGTGACTCCATTAGGCAGCCATAACGGTCACGAGCCGCTTCCCTTTATTACTCTCGGCAATGCTTCCTGTTGCTTCTTTTTTCTCTGAAATATTCTGCTAATTAAGGAAGGAGTGGAGGCTGAAGATTTCCTGCTGGTCTAGCAGATTACTGGCGGTATCTCGGGGAAAATGTTACTCTTGGGCGGGATTTTATTCATTTTTGTAACTTAACGTACGTACGTAGCTCGTTTAAAAAGTTTGAACCTGCAAAGATAACATGTTACAAGTCTAAAATAAAGCAATCTAATCGCCAAGTTATTGCGATCGTCTAAATCAATTAACGTCGGTTACGTTGCCTGAATCGCTTCTGAGATAACATCTTCAGTGGCGGACAATAGAACTATTATGCGAGTAGCTTCTTGTTCGATATAGGAAGAGAGCTAACTGACATAATACGATCAAGCTATGAATCTGAGCGCCGAACTTGCATTGAAATGTTATTCCAGCTTTGATTTTGATCGAGATCGACGTCTGTGTATTATCTATTGAAGGCACTTGCACTTTGTCAATTGAACAATGGATTGTTTGTAAACTTCTCTTTGATTCGCCTAAATTGACTTTGTGAGGAGAATGATTTTATTTCATTGCGTGCAATTTCATTTTTACAAATTGAATTTGGAAAATGTTTTGCCTAAAATGTAAAGTAGCAACAACGCAACGCTCTAGCATTTTGCGAGCTAGTAGTAGGCATTATCTAAAATTTTCTTTTGTATTGGATAGTCTGGGCTTAGAATATGCGAAGGGTTGGTCTTGCTTTGTATAGGAACGCATCGAATTCGGCGCATTGTTATGCAAATATTCGTGGTTCGGTATCGTAGCGGCAGTACAAGACAAAGCGACGTTGACGACCGACATCGGCTGTTGCTATCGGGCCCGACATCCTGTGGATACACTCCGCTCGCCCTAGTATGCTGGCCATGTTCTATCACTGTATCGCTTTTCCTTCACACGACATGGCCTGCCTATACTAGTAGATTTTGTATCAGCAATGAAATTTATATTAAATTAATATAACATTGAGAAATCCAGTCAGCCAACATTTCCTGTGAGAACATTCAGTATAAAAATCCAATACAAAATAATAATTCGTGTGGAAGTATAATGTTAAATATATTAACGATAATATTCAATATAAATATATGGTTTGATTTAAATGGTGACCTAATTTGTATTCATAAAGATTTTTATGGGCCTTAAGTGAAACACAGCTGCTATATATGGTAACACAGTTTACGCAGTTCCTTTTAAAACGCATAGAATTTCAAATTGCGTTTTCATTTTTTCTCTTGGGGCATCCCAGTATCAGTCAAATGCACAGCCTTGAGATGCAAAGTGTGAGGCGAACGAGAGCTTTTTATATTTGCGGCTTCCACGCTAGAATTTGCATAATATTGCTTCTTTAACATTTTTCTGTAGGACTATGAAATACACAGAGCATATCTACTGTACCTACAAGGGATTTAAGGCATCAAGTATTTTTGCGAACATTGCACTAAAATATTTTATTGTAATTTGAATAAGTAGCTTAAAAGCCGTGGTAGCCGAGTAGTTCGAGTTGCCTGCAATACAGAGATTGCAAGTTCAAATCCTGACTATACCAATGAGTTTTTCGTATGATAGTCGTGCTTGCGTAGCGGCGATGGACTCGCCATCTGTCACGTTCACGTCACGGATTTTTTTCATTGTTACCTATTCAAACTGTTTGAATAATTAAGTAACTTTGCTATACAAGTAGGTAACTTGAAATATCTTGTTTGGCTACTTTGTTTCTAAAAACAAAATGATCTTTATTTATGCACTTTTATAATTTAATAACATACATTTAATGTACACTCCAATCTACATATTATTATAATAATAATATATCCTCACGCCTTCCCATAAGGGTCCCCGAAGGGGTATTATTAGGTCTGTAAAATACAAAGTAACTGAGAAAAGACTAACGGCAAAATTGCCTTTTTCAGTGTGAGAAGTCAATGAAGTCAGTGAAAGATAGTAAGGTGCCTGATATGTTTGTCTAGTCAAATGCGATGGAAATGTGGAACCGAGCCACTCAGCTCTACGGATTCTTTAGACTTGTTAAAAAAACTCAATGAATTTCTCTCACTGTCGTTACTAATACTATAAATACGGAAGTATGTGAGGATTTTTGTTACTCTTTAAAGCAAAAACCACTGAGCGGAATCAGATTAATTTGGCACTGATATATACCGCAAGGCACAGCTTGTAGATTACAAAGTAGGCTAGTGAACTATACATACCCGACTACACAATTTAATATAGCAATAGTAGATATAGGTGTGTAATATAAGTTATTAAAATTATATATGTATACGTATATAACATGTACCTTTAGATAATATATAATATATATAAATATATTATATATTATCTAAAGGTACATGTTAATGTAAAGTAATTAAATGTTAATGTAAAAATGTAAAGGTATAAAACATGTACCTTTAGATATTGGACACAATAGAATTGTACTGAACTAAAACGTAGGACACCATGCCATGTAGCTGCCATCATATTGCAGTGCCCTCAAACAGGGTGTAATTTCATCTTTAAGCATAGTATGCCGTGTAAATGATGCCTGTACTTATAAGGTAATTATATAATAATATATATATAAATATCCTCACGCCTTCCCACAAGGGTCCCCGAAGGGGTAGGTAGAGGTTTATAGGTAATACCCACACACCCACTTTCCGCCAGAGGTATATTAGGTGCCAACGTGACGGATGGCGAGTCCATCGCCGTTACTCAAGCACAACTATACATACGCCTTTGAATTTCTTCTCAGACGTATGCAGGTTTCCTCTCGATGTTTTCCTTCACCGTAAAGCTCGTGGTGTGACTAATCACTGTACTTAAGTTTAGAAAAACTCATTGGTACAGTCGGGATTCAAACTTGCGATCTTTCTGTCGCAGGCAATCTGCTCGAACCACTCGGCCACCACGGCTTTAAGGTAATTTTACTTGCAATTATTTGATTTGGTTCAATTTGACATAGGTAGTGTTAAAAAATTACGAGCCTAAAAACGGATACAGAGCGTTCACATAGTCGCTTTATGTAAAGAAAGGTGAGGGCTGAAATATAAAATAAAATGTCTTAAGTTTCATAAGTCTTTTCATTAGGTCACTGGGCCAGTGAATAATCGTAAAAAGTTTCAACATTCGGTACCTAGTTGATATTTTCAATCGTAAACGATGATGAGCTTGGCATCTGCCACCAAAGGTACTTAGTAAAGGGTAAGTTTGCAAAGATCACTCGTGGGTCGTTTATTGTTCCGTAACCTGAAGAACTCAACTATGTGTATTTATTTTGTTCATAGTCTTGCTATAAACGACCTTCCTCATGACCAAGGTGGCAGGTAACACTAAGTCAGTCATACTCAGGGCAATTTCACACGAATTGCTATAATCTCAAACTAAGCTTGTGTTATGGGATGATAGCGATACACATACTAATACAAAGGTATATATAAATTCTAGTTTTCATAAAAATCTGATCAAATTCATGTTCAGTTTTGTAAGAGCAGCACTTATAAGCGGTGATTTTGTGATTTCTTACCCAACTGACAATAACAGTGATAAAAACAATGATAATTTGTTACTTCTGAATATTTTAACTATACAATCAAGATTCTAAATATAGTACCTCCTATAAAGCTTATATACAAGCCTTCCAGAAAAACAATTTCAACAATACGTTGGCTATAATCATGAAACGGCTACAAGTCACGGCAAACGTCGTTACCGCACTTGTGACAAACATTATCATACAATATGTACACATTGTTGTGAAAGCTCCAAGTCAAACTCCGCACAAAATGAACAATACTGCGATTTTTCTGTCGCAAATGTGTCAAATGTGTAGGTGTTCTTTTTAGTGACGGCCTGGACACATCTGAAGGTGACGGCGTTATTTGTTCCTGAGTTTATTTATTCGAAGCTCGCCCGTTCGGATGACCACTGTCCACTCACAACCTGTCACCGTATTTTCCTGGCCCTTTATTTTGAATTGACAAGAATATTTCGGACTGCGCCCTCTCAATATTACATTCCAATACGACTTTTTATTCGTGATACATTTTTCCAATTGTCTCCGTTGCACGACTCCGCAGTGCGAACTAACGGAATGGAATTTTCAAACAGTTTTGATTGATAAAGGTAGACAGGTTTTCGTTTTCTTTGTTTGCGAAATTAGATTCGGGAGGTAGCGTGAAACTTCAGAGTTCCACTTGATTAATGGTGATTCGGGAGGATTCGTGAAAAAGAAACGATTTTGGGTCACCCAAATTTCTATAAAGAACGAATTACCGAATCGCTTTTACACGGATCGCTAAGTTTTATCTGAAAAAAAGGCGTATTTAGATAAGGATACATGAATGCGATATAATCCCATTTGTCGAAACAACGCTCGAGCCGTGTTAATATTTGACGTATTCTCGACTTTTCTAGAATTTAACGCGCCGATTAAACAACGCCAAGCGAAGGATTTTATGTGAATATTTAAAATGCTATATTGGTTTTAGTTCGGTTGAAAAACATAGATATTGTTCAAGAAACATCTTGTTATCTTTTACATAAGATATTTAATCCTTTACATATTCACGCCTCTCCAACATACGAAAATGAATTTTACTGCCAATATTACGCTTGGTGGTCGCCTTTCAGCCACAATAAAATAATAAAAAAACTCGTGGTGTTACAAATCACTGTTCTTAAGTTCAGCAAAGCTCCTCAGTTCAGACCGAACATTGAAGATGCATTTCCCACAAAATAAAGCGTTTATTCGTATAACATACCAAAATTCAAGTGAATTGAAACATCACGGTAATTATATGTAAATTTTAAGTCGCTTATGGTTGCGAGCCAAGGGTCGGTTGTGACTTCGAGGCCGAATTGGCCACATTGTTGCATCCCGCAGGTTGGTAGACATTAAAATAGAAGGATTACTTTTATGGCCCAGTTGGTCCGCTTGAGATAATATCGGCAAATTTTATGGGTATAATAAAGGGGATTCGATTTTAGCTAGTCATCTGTATGCGATTATGTAAGACAATATCTTAATGTAAGTTTATTTCCAATACACAGATAGCCATTATTTACATGTTTTAATGAATAATGAAAGAAATGTCATGATAGGGTCACAAAAAAATAAGATTTCCACCCTGTAGATAACTAACACTAGGCATCAGTTGTTTGGAGGTGATTTAATTTATAAAAGTCCTAAAATATTCTTCTCACTAAAGAAAAAGAACTTCCCAAAGTTTACATTCACACAATCAGAAAGTGGGTTAATGAGATTCCCTCAAGAAAAACATCTCGTTAAAGCATACATTATTCAAGCTTTCGCAGAGTTTCGGCCTGGTACCAACAAACTTGCCATTAACATAGAGCCCGACATATTCACTTATTACCCCGTACAAAACTATTCATAAGTATTTCAGGGACTCGTTGAACGCGCGTTGTGCCCGCCTTGTTATTTAAATTTATCACTCAACTTTTATCCTCTAAATTCATTGTAACAGGTAATATTTCACAGGTTATTAATTACGTTACGCCGGCATCCTCACGGTGTAACTCTTATTACATTATGTCAGTTGCAAATTGAAAAATTCCCGGGGCGTGTGTCCCGTCTCTCTGAAGTATTTTGGCAAAATTATTCTCATTCATTAAGTCGAGAAGTGTAGGGCGCGCTCGCGAGATTGTCGACCCACCATTCACTTGTGAGTAACGAGGTGACTTCCTGTTATTAGTTATGTCTGCAAATTGTTTTTCTTACGCTTTGTCCTACTTACACGCGTATCGATTCCTTACAAAATCTCCATAATTACAGCAATGTTCCTAATACTCTTAAAATAACTTTTCTTGTTAGAAAAGTTAATTTGAGAGCTCTTTTAATAAGTCGCCCGCATAACTTTTCCGCCGAGTACTGTTGCGCTGTTTGTTAGTTGTCAACATTATAATTATGTGCAGGGGAAAGCATTATATTCCTTATCCTTTGAAATTCATATCAACTTTCTGTTTTTACCTGTTAGCATTCCAAAATTCATAAAAATCGTTAGTAATTATGTTGTTTGTTTTACACAATTGGAGCAGGCTAAAATTATCCCACCGAACCTTCTCCGGCTGGCACGCGTGTCTCGAAGTGGCAATCCATTAATTAAAAGTTATTTTGTAACGGTAAACATGATCAGCGACAAACATCTTGAGACGCCTAGTTCTCAACTCCCACTTACAATTATGGAGCACATTCGGATAGTATATTAGTTCTGGTTAACTAAGATTGATTGAAAGGTAAATTTGTACCACGTTCTTTACTAATATCCTGTTGGTCAAATGTATCTTCACACACTCGCACTAGGGTCCTAGAAATGTAAGTAAGTGGTGGCAACCACACCTATGATTTATTTAGGTGTAACGTTGATGGCTAGTCTGTCGTTGTTTCTCTGCCAACGTGTACAGGTTCATATTGTCTTCCTTCACCGTAAAGCATGCGGTGGGATAAATCCAATTCCATTTGTTTGGATTATTACTTGATTGATTATCTAATACTACCCAGTTAAACATTTAACAATATGTATTTTGGTTTAATAACAAAATTTTGTCACGTTTATTGAAAATCTACCTACTTCAAATTTTAAATTCCATTGTATTACTGGATGCAGGTAGTCAACTACGCGTTTCTTGAACATACCTTTGTAAATTCAAAGAGATCACGAAATATTAAATATATGCAATTTTTCTAGCTCAATACTGCAACAGTGTTAAACATCAGTTGGATGGAACGTTGCATGTTTGCAACCTCAAATTGTGAACGGCCAATACAAATCCAGTCCAGCGTTCCGCAAAGATGGAAAATCTCTCAAAGAATTGCGCTTAGCACGAGACAAAGACCGATTTAGATCCTCTTGCAAGGCCTTACTGGACCACTATTTACTTTTCACAAGGGATAGCGTACCTCGTCAGCTTGTAGCATTTACAAAGTGAAAAACCTGCACCAAAGTACTTCCAAAATCGAATGCGAAGAAATTCTGAAGTACTTGTTAACTGTCGACTCGTATAATGTGAGCGGCCCCAAGTGTCCTACGAGTAGGGTAACCACCAGAGTAAATTTGGACCTAAGTGATTTGCTCAGATAGATTTCTGATTTTAAATTAGCAATGTTTGATATATATTAGAAGGATTTCTGGTTTTTAATTACGAACCTTTAATATGTTCATTGAGACTTTTTAAATAATCAAAAACTAATCAAAATACCGAATGCAATGCCGTGGCACACGCAAGGTTGAACGTAGCGTAGGATTTAAGAAAAATGTCCCGAGGTAAAAATATGTGAAGTCCTCTAGCATTATTGACCGTGCCGATGTAGCTGTTTACCGATAATATATATAGTCGTGCTTGAGAGACGCGATAAACGTGCAATCAGACACATTGCCTTCTAAATATGGCGCCTAAATAAGAAAATTCATAAAATAAGGATTTGTTACAAAGCTGATGAAGAGAAAGAGGTATGGTGCATTCTGCTCCACTCTGTCTGCCCAGTTAGGGATCAGGCGTGATGATGTATATGTGTATGTATATATATATATATATATACATACACATACATAAGTGGTATATATATTTATACATACACATACACATTGATGGTAATAATATTCTTTATTGTACACACACACACGCACACATATACAAACAAATAGGATGACCAAAAGACAGAGAAAAACATGTAATAGGCACAATAGGCGGCCTTATCGCAAGAGCGATCTCTTCCAGGCAACCAAGTGAAGAGAGAAAAGAAATAGAGAAAAAAGGTAGGTGTGATAGTTGAGCGGATGAAATATACATATTTACTATAATATACATATACTAAGCAATCAAAATAAATAAATACGAAACATATACCTACTTTATAAACATACAATAACATATACATAAATATACTTACATATGAACAAGTTATAAAGAGAAATGGTATTCAAATAAAAGTTTCTTGGAGGAGTTCAATGTTTTTGCCAGTCTGATGTGATATAAGTATAGTTTAGTACGATTGTGGTGTATAACAACAATGTTAATGTTTAAATAGATAGTACATTAGTTAATACACAAGTATATAAATTATCAACACTTGGAATAACTTGCTTTGATTTTAGTCTCTGGTAACCCTACCTACAAGTGCCTTAGGCTATAATCCCGAAGTATTCACGTACGTGCTCTCAACGTCATTTGACGATAATTTCTCCTTATAATTTCCTATGCTTAACTCGGCGTAATGAAGTTTATTCGTCGCTACTTCATTGTGAGCCGTTTTTGGGGAGGTGGCGAGGAATGTAATCAGTTGAGAACTAATACCGTGTCTTTTGCAAAGCTCCTCCCGCGTATGGAAATGCCTCGTTGGAACCGCCGTTAGTTCTTTTGATTGCTAGCTTCTTCTGTCGAATTAAAACCAAGATCGAGCTTGGGTGATTTCAAGAAAATTAAAGGAGCGTGTCATTTTCGAGGATGGCTCTTTACGGTTAATATTAGTATGATTGTGGTTGCTACTCCTGCCTGAAGTTAACCACCCACTTATTTTGTCTTCAATGTTTATTTTAATTAAATGAACTCCGTATGTAGATGAGTAGGGTTAAGTATATATGCATTTACGATTAAATCAGTTCGTTTCAAAATTAGCTGTTTTAATAAAACAAAAGCTTTATAATTCAGTGGCATAAAATTAATCATTAACAGTATATCGTATTGAATAAATGTGTAAAATAATCATTATACTGTCGATAAGACACATAACAGTTTGTCGCACAACTGCGAAGTTAAGCAACCTGACACGCGATATATAATTGTGTGATGTAATAAAGGTCAATGCAAAATTCTCAATGCTTTTCTAAGTCTGACCAAGAATGTACTCTAAGCCTTATACAACCACGACCATCGCACCCCATTTCTCTTAAACGTTTGCTTAAGGCTGGGACAAATTGTTTTACCTCCGCACTCCAGGTTCTGGCTGTTTCAACCGCTAACAGTTCACACTGACACATCCTTTGTAGTACTTATAATATAATTTTATGTGAATATGCGTTAATAAATACTGAAGACTCTTTAGGTAGGTCAGACATATTAAGGTATTGATAGTTTTTCTTTTGTTTATATTTAATTTAATTTTGTAGGCACGTTTTTTTGCATTGAACATCAACATTATTATATTCTATTACGTTTTAACCATCTCACTGATGGATAGGCAGTATATCTCATTTGCACATTTGCCGGTTGGCAACCTTGTCGTACCACCCTTACCATTACCCGCCATGTCGCTGACGCCTTTATTTCAGCCGCGATGCAAATTAAATTACACTCAAGTTTCGCTGACTTAACCAAACTGTCTGAAGGATAACTTGTTTCTTGTCGCTTAAAACTGTATTTATGAATGTTTCTAATCTGTAGCTTGTAAACTAACCTTCTTAGTGTATTTATAGCTGAGGTTTGCGGTTGCATTTAGATAAGCTTTGGAAATTTAATGGTAGAAAACATGCTTTCGGGCGCTAGTACCATGCAAATACGCAAGTGCCTATTGTTATACTACATACCGTTATGATACTTTTTTCTCTAATCAGCATTCGGAATTTCTATATTATACTAGCTGTCCCGCCCAGCTTCATCCGGGTGAAAAAGTAATATTTCCTGAAACACCAATTTCCAATTTTGATGGAAGCTATTCTATCTTTTAAGTTGGATCAAACTGCACACGGTGTGCAAATTTCATTAAAATCGGTTAAGTAATTTAGGAGTCCATCGCGGAAAAACAACGTGACACGTAATTTATATATTAGATTAAGATTAAGGTTAAGAATGCTTTGTAATTTTTAAAAACATTATCTACAAGAGGCTTGTGTGTTCGAATGACTTACGTCACGTCATGTCGTCATCTGTAAAGTCAAGATTCCAGGTTCAACCCTAGGTCGGGTAGTAACTACAAATGTTTATTATTTAATTAGGCATTTTACTTACGTAATTTATAACATCAAAGACGTTCATAGTAGACGAAAGCTGATTAGCAACCTCCTACGACTCAGGCAAAGAAGGTGTTCTAATACCTCCGCCCACACTTTTGAGAACTCCTGTAGGAGGGTGTAATAAGAGATATTACCTTCATAACTCTATCTTATGTATTTCAATTAAGAAAAAACAGGATAAACTAGAGTGGTAATGGTTGAAACACTAATATATAATATGTTATAATATGTAATATATAATATAATATGTGTATGTATTTGTGTATATATCTATCTATATAAGTAAATATAGCGTTGTCTAGTTACCATAACACAAGCTTTGCTTAATTTGGGACTAGGTCAATTTGTGTGGAATTGTCCCAGGTATTTATTATTTATTATTATTTATGTTATGATTTGCTGATATAACTTCTTAACCTCTTGGAAGTCAAAGTCAATTCAATAATTTCTGTAAAGTTTATGAATTACCCGTGAACGCCATATGTGTGCAAATAAACCTGTCTACGCGGAGATAATACTAGTTTATGTAACTGCAACGAGGGCCATTCCAAACATGATAGCTAGCTGTTAGGCTCACTGGGTATTATAAAACTCATTGATTTGTGATGTACATTCTAGACTAAATATTCCGCCATTATATCTAGTTAACTGTATCAGTAACTTCGCTTATAAATATGAGTCTTTAAAAGTCTTTTTAAAAGTGCCGAGATTTTCGGAGTAGCCTGTAAACACACAAAGATAGCAAATTCGACACCGACAATACCAATATGAACTTAAGTACGAGTACAAAAAGATAAGTACAGTAGTCATACCACGAGCTTTACGGTGAAATTAAACATCGTGAGCAAACCTGCATACGCTTGAGAAAATGAAAACCGTATGTATAGATGTGCTTTCGAAATGGCAATGAACTCGCCATATGGCACGGTGGCACCTAAAATATAACTCGACGAAAATTATGGTGAAGCGTGAAGATGCGAAGTATTAATGCTTTGGCAATTACGGATTAGAACGAGGTCTGGGGATTACAAGTTTTTGTCCCAATCTATTACGCGACTAAGTCGCGGACTCACTTCAACTTATACCAAAACCTGAATTGTATTAGATAACCTTAAATAGTTTGATATATCGATAAAGTAAACAGATCGGCCACGAATGCAATAAAAGCGGAAATAATTACTAAAACAAATATCAAGTAGGTATCCACGAAGCTGATATCACAGTGCCAATAACCTTAACTGGCAATAGACTATTAAGCAATAAGGTTACCCATAAATTACATTAAATCCAGATAATTAAAGGTTCTGGTTAATATAATATACCAAACGTCAATTAACTATCAGCTTATAATTAAATACGGATTTCGTAATTAAGACTCTACATGATAGCTGAAGAAGATAAACGTTGTGAGCTGCATCATCACTTTTGGTCCTTATTCAAGTGAACAAAGAACCGTAATAGAACGCCACCAACGTTTCACAAAAGACAAGCGAAGGGGTGGCACATACAGAACACAACAATAAAGTTGGCCGGATCCGCTGACCGTTGCAAAAAGCGCATCGTTCGCGGTATCCTGAGCACAATACCGACTTAAATTGTTCGTGAAAACGTTATGCACTCAAAGGTTTCAATTTCGTCGCGAACTAGCCATTTCAGATGTTCAGAGGACACTCATAAATATGATTTGAAAATCGTTTTATGTATAACTCATAAACTTTTATCTTCGCTGCCAGCGTCGTGGCTCTCGGTCTAAACGGTTCCAGTTAGTTTCCTCCACAAAAGCTGCAGACGTTTTAATATCAGACCGTCTGGTAGCACGGTATGTATCTGCCAGTGTAAATTTCGTAGGGGTAAAACGACCATCCAGCACGCCACCTTGGCTTGGTCAAATAATACTGTCCTAATGGCTAACTATTGCCTAATGTATTTTGGCGAAATGGAATAATGTAGCAGAACCCCGGTCGTCCTTAGCGGAGGTTGCGATTTAGATAGTGTTTAGCGTGCTCTAGTCTGTCGGAACTGCCTCGCCGCTATTCAGTTTCGGCTTATTAAAATAAGTTATTGTACTGCTACAAACACTGTTGGCGTAATAAATTGATTAGATTTAGGTACTACCAATTTGCTAAGTACTGTTCCAAATGGCTTTGTTACAATTTTTACACTGCTACACTGCTGAAAGTTTTTTGTGTATTATTAATAGTTTGTACATCTTGGGTTATTAGTACTTGTAGTGTCTGTAAACGTGACCGTCAATACCATATACGTGAGCCTCAGGTCGGTCCGATCTCATATACCTACGTTGCATAGTCCTTCTGCTCTAGAGTTACTTGGTTATTTTAGAAATGTTTGTTGTGACCCCCTTAATAAAGCTAGGTATTTGATAGCATTATTTAAAAAAGATAATGGTTTGCCTACGTTCCAGTATTGTACACAGTATGTTTTGAAGTTGTCGGTTAATGGGTTTAAGTCTCAAGTAAATATAATCTCAGCATATTCATTTCAAAACCACGCATTTAGTTACAACGTAATGTTAATACACGTAAAGAATAATAAATAGCCCAATTGAATAACAGTGTGCGTTTGCAAATACGATCCATTAATCTAGAGAGCGGGAGCTTTCCGTTACAGGCCACAAATTAATTACATTACGTACTACGTAGATTATGAGCGTCTGAATAATTATTACGAATGCATTATTTTGTTGACGGATGGCTCGAGTTAATTGTCACTATTATGTGTGAGCACACAATGAATTTCACTAAATAATTCACTTTCTTTGGGCACTAAATTGTCCATATACTCAACCGTGTGTCAATTATGTCCGTTAATATAACATATTATTAACTGAGTCAATATTTAATTTGATTTAAATAGCACATATCGGCAAATTGTTGGTCCCTGAATGGTAAATAAATTTGTGAAGGACATTAAATATTAAAATGCTGCACAGTTAAAAGGTTTGATCTACGTACAGACACCTATTTGTTTTGCATTCGATTGATTTAATATAAGTATTTTATTGCTAACCAATTATAATTGAGGATAGATCTCGTGGTCTTATTAAAAACCTTTATTTTAATAAGTCTTTGCCTTTCCACAAAGGTCCTAACATGGAAACGCAGAGGCTACATCCTTGTTTCACTGGAGAGATATATATATATATTAAGATATAAGCTGCTAACGTCGCCCCCAAATAATATTTAAATAAAATGACCAGTCCAGCCCAGCTCCCTTGCTCGCGATCCAGCAACGCCCTAAGCCGAGGTTCGTACCCCACAGGGGGTGCCCTTAGCTGTGTTGCTTAAAAATAAAGTGCCTGGCTGGAGGCCTAGGTCTCGCCATTGACCGGTTAAGTAGCAAAAGTTCCCGGAACTCACGCTACGAGAGACAATACAAAAAAAAAAAAAAAATGCTGCTAACGTCATAGTTGGTGATTCTGTCGCCATCTTTATGCTACGAGTGTTACAACATACATTTGTCTTTTCTATGTAAGCGTAAAAAACGTTTTCCTCACCTCACGCCTTCCCACAAGGGTCCCCGAAGGGGTAGGCAGAGGTGTATAGGTAATACCCACACACCCACTTTCCGCCAGAGGTATATTAGGTGCCAACGTGACAGATGGCGAATCCATCGCCGTTACTCCAGCACGACTATACATACGCCTTTGAATTTCTTCTCAGACGTATGCAGGTTTCCTCTCGATGTTTTCCTTTACCGTTCTGCTCGTGGTGTGACTAATCACTGTACTTAAGTTCAGAAAAACTCATTGGTACAGTCGGGATTCGAACTTGCGACCTTTGCGTCGCAGGCAACTGCTCGAACCACTCGACCACCACGGCAACGTTTTCCTGACGGTATATTCCTGTACCATTTAGCTGGTCAATCAGATACCACGTCTTTAATCTCACATATATTTTTATAATTAATTATTTCTGCTTACTATTAATTTAATACAGCGTTATTAGATTTCTCAAATACTATGTGTAATCAATAACCAGGAATACGCCTATGTAATTATTAACTAGATAAACACCGGCCTCTATTGCGGTATCTATCCGTGTACTCATTCAGTAAACAATCCGTCCGTTGCAGTCCGTAAACATATAATATGCAATGCATTATCGCTTGTATATATGTAGGTATAATATACATATATACCTACAATCTAGATAGGTTTTAATTTATGATATCTTAATTTTTGTCGGCGACTTAAGTGATATACATTTTAAACAGTTTTATTTCGCTGATAACAACAACAATGATCAACCTTTGGAAATTTAAAAGGCTTCACTTAGTTTAATAAAAAATAATATAAATATCCTCAGGCCTTCCCACAAGTTTCTACTTAGTTTAATCTCCTTTAAATAAATCAATATCAATATAAATTGATGAAAATTAAGAGTACGCCCGAATATATTTTATATCTAATATATAAATAAGCTTAGCCAGACTTAAGGCTAATGTATAATAAGCTACGCGAAAAAAGTTATCTCAACTACCAAAACGCACAATACAAACACGTCACCCCTGCCTCCCAACTCAACTTGAAACAAATGCAAGTTGTGAAGCCTACAAGACTAGACTAGTAAGTTGGCAATAAATAAACAGGGTGTCTCCTGCCGATAAGGCTCAGTTGCACCAACATACAACAACGACACATGCCTGCCTCCCGACACAATCTTGGCCAAACATGACACGAATTTACGTAATTTAATTAAACGCAATATATGATATCAGTCTACTATCGCTTTATTAACATCAGAAATCAAAATACATTGAAATGGCGCATTGAATCTGGCTATTCAATTAGATAAACCCATTTTCCATTAAAAGATTATAATTTTTTTTTATAAGAATTTCTTCGAACATGAAGTTCTGAATCGTTACTTTTAATTAATAATATATCGCCACACCTTCCAACAAGGGTCTCGGAAGGGGTATGCCGAAGTGCGTAGCCAACCAACGTAAGAGATGGCGAGTCTATCGCCTTTAATTCTCAAGTACAACTTAAAACAAGTCTTAGATTTTTTTCTTGTATGTTTCATCTTAATGATTTCCTTCACCATCAACTCATGTGTGGATAAACCCTGTACCTAAGATCAGAATATCTCATTGGTACGGTCGGGATTCGAACATGCAATCTTCGTGTTGCTGATGACGGCTTGAACCACCCGGCCACTATGGCACAATTATAATGCATAATCTTAGTTTTAGCTTTAGCTATATTTATATAAGATACGTTCGAAAATTATAAAATGTAAAGTTAACAGCTAGAATTGAATACCTCATCCTCTTTATTACACTGAATTATACGCCTAAGTGATCCAAACAGGAACGATGAACATCCCTAAGCGTTATTTTTCACTTGGCTTTATTTTTACGCGGAGCTACATCCACGGTGGGCATCGAACGGGATTCTAATCAATTTAATTTATCAGGGATCCCTAGAGGCGCCCATTCACTTCATTTAATGCGCGTATTTTGCGGCAGAGCTGATTGTTTTGAACCATTCGGCTGTACGGTCCATTTAGATTAATTATTGGATTACTTAATTTCGCGGTGGAATATTTGAACCGGTTAATTTTAGTAAATGTCCAAATTATAATAAAAGGTGCATTAAGGTGACCTTTGAAGGTTGACCTTTCTGTCTGCTTGAGTACGAATGAAAAGTAATATTTTATTCAAGCAACAAGCAACGATGCCTAAAACAGTCACGTTCAAATTAAGGTATCCGTCAAATATATTCTAATTGTTTCACATTATTTAAACATGGACATGAGATATTTAATGATTTATGAAGCGCAGTAGGGAAGCTAAATCTGATATTGTTTGCCTTCCAAATTGCATCATTGATTATATTCCTGCCGGCCGAATTGCAACCAGTAGTAAATCAACTAAATTTAGCTGTGTCAGCGGTTGTGCGGATAATATACACGTTGTAAGTGAGGCTAATACTGGCGAAGTGATGACCGCGTCAATTCCAGAGGCGATACCCGCTGTAAGAAGCATTAATTATCGTCAAGATTAAATAAGAAAGGCGGCAATCGAAGAGCGAATAAGGGTGGAATTACGACAGAGGCAGCATTTGTCCCGGCAACTAATAAAGGAGACAATATTGCACTCGATACGTATAAATGTGCGAGCAACATTTGGGGCGTGATATTAATTCCGCCAGTAATTGCTATCGGTTTCCACCCGAGGCTGCAGCCATGAGCCATGAATACGGGAGTTACCGCTATTTGTTCCTGACGTTGCGGTTTAGGGTTTTACCTCGACCCCGCTTCTATATTTATTTTCTTCGAGTTTTGTCCAAACACACAATAGCCGAGTGGATTATCAGGCTCGTTTCGATAGTGGCGGCCAAACGTTGCGGAAAACAGTGGGCTTATTTCAAATAACACTATTGTGCGTTAAGCATACAATTAACTAGGCGGATAGTATCTAGTGGACCTATATTAGGTATCGTAACGTAGAGTTCACTACTTACAGTATAGTCAGATGAATTTGAGTTTAATAGCACGTGTCATGGGTGGTCAGTCAGTGACGAAAACTGATGGCCTATGTTGTAACTGGTAACTACTTCACAGGAGTGCAGTATCAAAATCTCGTCATCCATAAATTAAGGTAGCGTGGTTAAGCTTACTACCGGCTGAGCCGTTTAAGCTCCATTGTGCATAACCGAAGAGGGACAGGAAACCACAACACAGCTCTTGTTAAACTAGGGTATCCTTAACACCAAGGTATATAATATACATATTTAAATTACACTAAGCGTTCACCCTACAAAATTGCAATTTTGAATCCCGACTGTCTAATCCAATGAGTTTTTCTAAAACTTAAGTATGGTGATTAGTCACACCATGAGCTTTACGGTGAAGAAATACATCAAGAGGAAACCTGCATACGTCTGAGAAGCAATTCAATGGCATATGGTATAGTTGTGCTTGAGTAACGGCGATGGACTCGCCATCTATAACGGTTGAATCTACAATATATCTCTGGCGGAAAGTGGGTGGGTGTTCATTCTCCGCTTGAAGACTGTTAAAGTATCAGAAAAGGAAAGTAATAAAAAAGGCTTTAAATTAATGTATCTCGATATAATGAAATAACCAATAATGGGCCTATATTTTTTTTGTAGTTGACGTAACTTAAGTGTTGATACCATTTCTTAATTGCATTTAGTTTTTACATCTTATTTCTTTCTTCTAAGAGCCATGGTGGCTGAGTGCTTCGTAGTTACCTGCAGAACAAAGATCGCAGGTTCAAATCTCGACTGTTACAATGAGTTTTTCTGAACTTAAGTTGTGGTTGGTCACATCATAAGATTTATGGTAAAGGAAAACATCGAGAAGAAAAAATCAAAGTTGTTGGTTGATTAACGGCGATGGACTAGCCGTTTGTCACGTTAATACTTAAAAATATATCTCTGGCGGAAAGTTGGTATGTGGGTACTACCTACATATCTCTGCCCACCCCTTCGGGGACCCTTGTGGGAAAGCGTGAAGGTATATATAGATAAACATATTAATTTTCAGGTTATAGTAAGAAAAAAATAATTGAATGAACTAATTTAAGATTATTAATATAAAAAATACGAACAATTAATTCAACTTTAAACCAAATAACCTGAGAATTACACAAAAGGAATATAATTTATTCATAATATGAATTATCATACCAAAATCTGTTGCTAATATTTTTAGCTGGTCCGGCTTAATATGTATCAATCAGTAATGCAGCATTAATATGTTTTGATGTGGCACATCGGGATTAACCGGTCCTTTTTTGCAAGTGGAAGAAAATAAGGCACGTCTCCTTAAAGATAAGTAGGACGTAACTCCATTCGGCAAAGGGCCTCTTCACTCGTAGCTCGTGTAGTACTTCCAGGCTTATGAGAGCTTCCACGTCTCCTGTATCGATGTGAAGATCAAGCGGACTGCAGGGTCCCGAGAGAAGTATGGAGGGTCGCGTAGCGGTGGTCGGGCGCGCACATAGTCGGCTTGATGCGCGGTGTGAATGGAGGTTCTCGTTATTTTCAATTTCCATACACGAGCACCCCTCTCTCTGTACATTTTCGTATAAGGTTTGTGGAGCGAGTGTATTAAGCCATGAATCTTATAAAGACTTGGGCTGATTTAATACTTTACCGAGGGTACCGTAGCTTCAATTGTTTCTGTGTTCGAACAAAATGTTATTTATTTCCTTTATCGATTTCGTTTCGATTGCTTTGTTAAACATGATAACATTAAATGTACTTGTTGTCTTCGTTCTAACGTTATCCGTGGTGATAAGGAATTTAAGATGTTAGGTACCATACGCGCTAGTATTAAACCATTACCGCAATTAGGTCGAATTGACAGAACTATGACCGTAATTTACTAAATAGAAATTATCTTTTTTACATTGATATAATGACTAAGTGATGTTGGTTCATTAGATTAAGGAATACCTATACACTATTAAAATTATAACAGTACAAGTGTTCATACAGCGACTTATATTCTTTGCGCATACTAGAGGCTATGCCCACTAGAATTCCAGTTTATTTAAATGTTTTCTATTGATTTATTGATGAAATATTAACACCATATAAATTTGTACAATAAAACATACACTTAAGTGTAAATGGATGATGTTCACAATTCTTTTGAAATTGACATATTTCTAAAGAATTATGCAAATTCAATTCGCCCCGACTATTTTTAACAAAAGATACCTCCCCGTTCAGATATTAAGGAAGGTTTTGTTATTATAACACGTTCATGGAATCACCTGTAGGTAGCGGGCCCGAGTACAACGAGAAAATTGTATTTCCATTTTTACAATTTCAATTTAGTATTAATTCGAGTCCGGGCTACGGTTGGGCGGGCGCCGCCACATGTAAAATATGGATCAGCTAAGTGAAATTAAAATGCTCTATAAATTGTGATTTTTGCAAGTCCTAAAGTGGAGAAGGCTTTTTATTATTTATCGCTCGCCGGCAACTGCCCGCTTACTGGCTATCGTTGTGTTATTCCATTTACCAGTTTAGAGTATTTACTGGTGCCTTCATAATTTATATGCTATGCTTTTTGCGTTTTATCCACTTGAACTTTTTATAGCTCTGAAATAGGATAATTTGTAAGGATAATTTATAATGATTTGATCACTTAGAAGACATGATTATAATTCAAAATACAATAGCATATGCTAAGTAGTTTTTATGGTTCTAACTCGGAGTTTATATCTTGAACAATTTGATACTTCCTTTTTGATTTCAACGGTCTTACGGAGACACCGTCAGACCGTTGAGTACCAGTAGATTCTAGTACTTTACGGTGGAGTGAAATATATGTTCATGTAATTTTACGAAAGTTTACAAGTTACCTTACATGGTGAAGAAGTAATTTCGAAAGTTCAATGAATTTAAAATTCTTTTAATCGTATTATTTATATCCTTCTTATTTTAAAACCCGATTTGCAGAGTGTATCTAAACAGGCTAAAAGGTGTGGAGAACAAATACGAGCGTCATTAGGGTGCCGGCGCTGTGTTCGTCGAGCAATCAGAGCGACAGGTCGCCTCGCCCCAACGCTGTGCACACTGTAGACGGCCCTAATTTTTCTTCAACATGTACAACACTGGTCTTAGGAGAACGTTTTGGAGACTCGGTAGTTTTAGAGATACATTTTAGCTTTGTATTAAATTATTGAAGAAGTTTACCAAAGTTTCAAACATGCACATTTGTAAAATATTCAAATATGGCGAATGGCTAATATACCTCTGGCGGAAAGTGGGTGTATGGGTATTACCTATACACCTCTGCTTACCCCTTCGGGGACCCTTGTGGGACGGCGTGAGGCCTTATATTTATTAATTATAAATAAATAATAAATAAACACCTGGGACAATTCCACACAAATTGACCTAGTCCCAAATTAAGCAAAGTGTTGTTAAATTAAGTAAAATGTGTTATGGTAACTAGACAACGATATATTTACTTATATAGATAGATATATACTTAAATACATAGGACATCTAAGACTAAGGTTCAAATGTTCGTGTTTACCACACAAATATCTGCCCTCAGCGGGATTCGAACCCGCGACCTCAAGTTTCGCAGTCAGGAGCTCTAACCAATAGACCAGACGGTCGTCTAATTAATTTTTTTTATTATTAAAATAATATAAACATTAATGGGATGAGCCTATCAGTAGGTTGGCCTATAATGCACTTCTCGATAGTGCATTCAACTCTGCTGATAGAGCCCGTCTCCTGGCAATCGCTAGATGGGAGTCCGGACTCTGGCTTCATGCATTGCCCTCTTTTAATATCGGTACGCTGTTAGATGATGCAACCTTCAGATTGTGTGCGAGCCTACGTTTAGGCGCTAAATGTATTGTCCCACATCGGTGTCACTGCGGGGATATTGTCAATGACTCCGGACACCATGGTCTATCCTGCATCAGCAGTGCCGGCCGGATATCACGTCATTCCTCCATAAATGACTTGATACGCCGGGCTCTGGTCAGCGCCGGCGTGCCTGCTGTGCTGGAACCAGTCGGTCTCGCTCGCGGCGATGGCCGGAGGCCGGACGGTATGTCTCTGATGCCATGGAGGATGGGTCGGCCCTTAGTGTGGGACGCTACGTGTGTCGATACACTGGCTCCTTCCCGTCTTCCTGACACATCGGTGGCGGCCGGCGCCGCTGCTGCTCAGCAGGAGTGCCTCAAGCGCCGCAAGTATGCCTGTCTCGGGTCAGGTTACATATTTGCTGCATTTGCGGTTGAAACTCTGGGGCCTTGGGGTCCTGAGGCTCACCATCTTTTTAAAGAGGTCTCGCGCCGTCTAGTCGAGGCCTCTCGTGACAGGCGGGCTGGAACATATCTCGCTCAGAGAATCAGCATTGCTATCCAGCGTGGCAATGCTGCTAGTCTTCTTGGCACGTTGCCTCGGGATACCGATTTGGGACAAATATTTTATCTGTAAGTAGTTAGTTTCAACTGTTCTTTGTAAATTAAAATAATATATAATAAAAAATAACATTAGTGAACTAAAATTGGTCTTATTATTTATATTTACCAATTCCTGCTTTGACATATTAATAATTATATATGTATTCAATTCGAACTGTAAGCCATAATAATATAAACACAGTTTTTGACATGTATAATAGCAACATAATATTGTTTTAGAGGATTAATAAGAATGCTTGCAGTGCTTGTAATCATGTAAATTGATAAATATATTTCCTTGTTTCAGGGGTTTTGGCTTTATAACATTCGGCGACGCATCTAGCGTAGACAAAGTATTAGCTCAAGGAACACATGAATTAGATGGCAAAAAGGTAAGATTGTTTATGATATTTCTAGTATTACGTATTTACTAATTTCCTATTATCCTGCTGTGTACCTTGGAAAGTGGCAATACTTACATTTATTATTTAACTGCCCAGTATACCACAGTTTAAGCGACTGTACGCTACTTTCATTCATCTCGTCATGTCTGGAGTATAATAGGAAGGGTATATGAATGAGGTCCTTTGTATTACTTATGAATTATAATTAGTAGTAACGGTGAAGGAAAACATCGAGAGGAAGCCTGCATACATTTGAAAACAAAATTCGAAGGCGTATGTATTATAGTCGTGCTTAAGTAACGGCGATGGACCCGCCATCTGTCACGTTACTATACCTAAAATATGTTTCTGGCGAAAGGGATAGTTTATACCTAGATAAATAGACAATTATTTACTGTGCCTTCGATTTTTCAACGTAACGTCGACAATACGCAAGCAATAGGGTGTAAGTGCACATAAGGTACGATGACGGCTTTACATCAGATACAAATGGAAAAATCATGATTAGATACATAATTTCTTTGCGCAAAATATATGAGGCAATATAAAATCTGTCACGTTGGCTTACCTTAAATATATCCCCTGTGAATAGTCGTTACGGCGTGGTTACTACCTACATACCTCTGCCTACCCCTCTGGAAAGGAGGGCAAGAAGATATACATAATACAAACTTAGCCGATGAAATCAAAGGCACAAGTAATAATCATAATGGCATAACATGAAGGAGTGTGATTTACGATAGTAGTCTTACATTTATTAACAATTTTAAACTTCATTCGATATGACATTTGTTGATTTGTTGACACTGATTGTTAACTTTTTTATGCAGCTACACAATTACGTTGAAGAAAGTCCGTGCATTGAAAGAAAGTAATCGTATACTTCATTAGCAATATTATTCCTGACCCAGTAAGGCGGTCAGAAATTATGTCCAAATATAATGACATCACCGGAGAAACGGGTTTTATTATTTCTGTATTATTATTTGACGTTCCAAGGGCAAATAATAACATTTACTGTCAGTGTAGCTTGCGTCACCCAGTCCTTTGCTACCTGCGAAAAACCTACAGTAAATTAACGATAACGCTAGATTTGTGGCATTGAAATTTATTTGATAATCAAAGGATTGAATTACACGAATATGTAGTTTTAAATGTGCTTAAGTGTAGACTTATATTTCGAATATTAGATTTGATATTATAAAGAGTTTGTTTGTTTGAACACGCCTATTTTAGAAACTACATAGACGTATAAAATAATATTTGATAACGTTAATTGAAAGCGTATAGTATGAAAGTATATATGTTCTCAACGTGTTACTAACTACCCAAGGTAGTAAGTGGTAAGTTCTTTTTTCAATATGAATTAAACTGAAACCGCGAGCCACTGCTAGAGCTATATTAAAGCTGTGATGATTGAGTGGTTAATGAAGTCACCTACATAATTTAATTTGCGGATTCAAACCCTAGCTTTCTGTATCAATATTTTAATGGGAAAATAAATGATTGAGCAAATTGTAATATAATAATGGGTATTTACCCAAATGTAATGTAAATTGGTAAATGGAGATTCTAGCCACCATTTAACTAGCATTTTTAGATTAAATTATCTGTGGATTGACGCGCAATTCGAAATTCAAATAGGTTTAATTCGAAAATACGGCTTTGTTTATTAAATGTTATATAAAATTAATATTGTAATTTCAAATTTAGTCATTTGTTTTTAGCTACTTATTTGTTTTAATGAAATTGTGATAGTTATTTAGCGCCATGGATACATTGAAAATTCGTAAAATTCTCGAATATGATTTCCTACGTGAAAATACAGCTGCGCAAACAACACGAAACATTTACGACGTGTACGGGCCTAGCACTGCTTGCATAAAAACGGCTCATTATTAGTTCAATCGTTTCAAATCTGGAAATGTCGAGTTGAAGAACGAGCCTCGCGGTCGGCTGGTAGCCAATGACGACTACGACGAATTAAAGACGATAGTGGAAGCGGATCTAACTCTAGCTGTGGCTGAGCTTGCGCACCTTGGAGTTTCGACGCGACGCATGCATAGCACTACTGAATCGGATGAAGGATCGAATGAAATTCTAAATCTAATAGTTACACACTATGAAAAGTGGACCCTGTACGACAAAGAGAGGTTTTAATAGAGGAAGTGGAGTGCAAAATAAAAAATTAATAGTGTTGTGTTCCTGCGCGATGATTAAAGTTTCCAACAATGAGCTCTCTGGGGTAGGAGGAGGATGTTATATTGTGTTAGCAGCAGAGGGATTATTCCCATTATGCTGCCAACACAGTGTAACTCTTCGAACACAGAATGGCAACGCGTAAGCGATACTTCGGTATCGTGAGCGAAATAGGCTACGGTAACCGCTTTCTTTCAGTTGGGCCAGCATATGGCCCACCGGATGGGAAGCCACGTGTGGTGTAAGCCACTCTTGAGTCATAAAAAGAAGTATAATTTTCATTCAAATCTCCAATTTCAAAGGTAAAGACATATTTATCATATTAGATAATAAGCTAAAGAGATTTGTACATCTAGAGATCCTGTAAGGTACGCTGTGTGATCGTATGCACACTTCTATCTTCTATCTTTCGTACCTAAAATATATTAGTTTTAAGATGTAGTGGTCGGCTTGTATACAATTATTCGGCGCTTGTGGCACGCTTGCAGTTGGCAGTACTAACCCCGATCGAAGTAAACATTGCACAGATTTGTAAGACGTGTACCTGTGTAAATTGTTTTTAATAATCTTAATAAAAGTAGTAACTAAATGAACTTAAGATGCGATACTTTTTCGTTTTATTGAATTTAGAAAAAAAGGAAAATATATTTAGTTTTAAGTAAATTACAACGCTGGTGTTGTTTATATTGACGACCGTCTGGTCTAGTGGTTAGAGCTCCTGACTGCGAAACTTGAGGTCGCGGGTTCGAATCCCGCTGAGGGCAGATATTTGTGTGATGAACACGAATATTTGTACCTTAGTCTTGGATGTCCTATGTATTTAAGTATATATCTATCTATATAAGTAAATATATCGTTGTCTAGTTACCATAACACAAGCTTTGCTTACTTTGGGACTAGGTCAATTTGTGTGGAATTATCCCAGGTATTTATTTATTATTTATATTCTATGGTCCGAGCCCGGCTGAGATTAGATTAGCCACTCAAATCAACCGAATATGAATCATTTTATTCCTATTCAAAAAGGATCTAACTTCGCCATCGGTTTTACATAATTTTCTAGGAATAATTCATTACTGTGGTAGGTGTATTCAGGTTTGTTTTATCTGCAATTTATTTTAGACCCCGTCAACGGTTCGTTTTTATTTGGTCGCTCTTTGTAATGTTATGATAATCTATATTAAAAAGCCAAGGTCTTGAGGTACAATAACTTGACTGTTGAATATGATATTACACAATACATTATATGCTGTTACATTGGAATTTAGCTATTTAAGACTACTAAAACTAAAGTATTTGTAACTATTTATCATCATCATCATCATTTAAGACTAATGATTGCGACTTCTGGATTACTGAAATACTGGATTTTTCTTCTCACTTGCGCACCCATATTCCACTGGAGATATAGTCTAGGTGCCAACGTGATAGATGGTGAGTCCATAACCTTCTCAAGTATTAGCCGTGGCCGGCGAGTAGTAATCACCGGCGAATAAAGGGTGCTGTTATTTTTTTTTTTTTGTATTGTCTCTCGTAGCGTGAGTTCCGGGAACTTTTGCTACTTAACCGGTCAATGGCGAGACCTAGGCCTCCAGCCAGTAAGCTTATATCTTCCTATTTGAGAACTTTTGCGGGAAGATTATTGTGTTCTGTACATATATATACATACATACCTACATACATATAATCACGCCTCTTTCCCGTAGGGGTAGGCAGATACCACTTCTTTCCACTTGCTACGATCCTTACATACTTCTTTCGCTTCGTCGACTTTCATTATTCTCTTCATACATGCTCTTCGGTATATATATACATACGGAATCAAAAGGAATAACAGCGTTAGTAGATGCGTTATATGTATAAGAGTTATTTTGCCAGCATTCATTCTTTTTGGAGTTCTGGCAACTAACTACACACCGCACGAATACAACACTACCAAGAGCAGTGTTATTTGGCTATGATTTTATTTAGTAGATAAATCCCTCTACATTGCCCCAGTAAGGCAACTACTTCGTTGCAACTTTATGGCCTAATAAAGAAATTTCGGGTACTGTCACTACAACATACAAAAAATAATCATTTTTGTTATATTTTTCATAGTTATCTTATCTATAGTTAATTAATCATAATTATCGATAATATCGATATCGATATATCGATAATCATAATATCGAAGATATCGGATAATACAAAAGTGATGATGAAGATGGTACACAAGGCAGGAAAAGCTAATTTACAATTATTGATCATATAATAAGATTGTTGCAAGCGTTCTACATACCTACGCATCAAGTGCTAAAATATTCAAAGCGACAAGCTACAGTCCAACTCACCCAGTGCTCCTAAATAGCCTTTGCAACCACCATAAAGCGTTAAATTGCAGCTGCCGTTAATATTTACAAACGTAAATTTTGTTTCTCAAACATTTCATATAACGTAGGTACTACAATTTTAATTTGCACAGTTTACTTGTAGCGACGAATTTTGCAATTTCGCATTTTATTTTACTTTTTCCTCGCGGATAGTTTCAAGCGGAACAATTTGACTAGGCTATAAATTTTAGCTGCGCTTAAAGCCCCAAGGATTTTTAATTTAATTATTTATTTAAACTAATTGAGCATTCAAAGCACGTAAAAATAAATACGTCGGGCGGGATAAGATAAGGGCGCCCAAACCCGAGGCTATATGGCCTAGACCGTCCTAGAGTTACAAATAAACATAGTCCAATAACGCTTCTCTTTCAATGTTGTATTACACATACCTTATGACTTGTTTGTTTAGCACGTAAAAAGTCAAAAGGCATCAGTGCCGCCTGTGATATCGACAACAGATCCCTCCTGACATTATTCACATAATTTGATTTTTTTATGTTGATTATTTATATTTTTTATTATTATTAATATATATGCTGTAATAATCCCAATATCACAAGATTCAAGACTCATTACGTGCTCCAATAAATCCTGTTCAGAGAATTTTGTGTACGGATAGAAAAAAGTCGATTACTATCGCTCGCCACAAAATAATCCAGATAAATTACGGCGTCGGTCGTTGTTTACTTTGATTAAATTGTACTCGACTGGCGGAAGATTAGCCGAAGCCGGGCAAATCGAGCGCGAAGAGAGAGTATTTTCTTAATTTACATAGAAACGCGGAAGATCGTGATAGTGTTTACATTAGCTTTGTATTGTTCGCGTTTATTCTTATTTCGTACACTATTTAGTAGTGAATGCTAGAAAGAATTTGTCGTACTCTACATAATTTATTCGTAGCTATTAGTTTCATTGTATAACGAGGGATCCTAACTGTCTCATTCGTGATAAACTGAAATGCAACATAACGATTCAATAAAAGTATTAAGATAATTAATTAGCGAATGCAACATAGGACGTATGTGACATATGTTTTAGATAAGCGTATAGATACCTACTACTAAATCCCACATCATCAAATCTTCTATAAACAACAGTAATTTTTAAATGCATGTCTTCCTTAAGCAAATCGATACCTATAGGACGATTTGTCTGCGCTGATTGGTTTACTGAATCTTTGATGTTTTCACCGCCTTTCCGAACGAACACGTGAAAAACATGAAACCTTCATCGTACCCATAACAAAACCATCACTATAGAAGAAAGTTAATCGCGTGTCTTTACATCGTAAATAGTACACATATTTCGGGAGTATGCCTGAACATAATAGCTTCTGCGTCATCAATATTTATACGTATGTTTACGATTGGACCACTAACCATTGCACATGTGTCGATCCCTTTGTGCTCGATACCAAAGGTCATAATGTGCCCTCCTATAACATATTTTTCGATACTTTCGTTATTTATATCGGCGACGTTATTGGATGTTATTACGCAGACATGGTGCTATGTTACAGCCTTCGTGTTATTCGTATTTTATGATACTTTTAATGGATAAAGAATAATTCAATGATTTGTGCATCGTTAGAAATTACTGTATGATAGATTATGTACATTTTATTTACCCATTCACGGCCACTAGACAAAGTGGCCGAAGCTAATTCCCATTGGGGGCGGATTGAATCCTGAATGTCCTTTGTATCTACAATATATATGAGCTAACACATTGCTTTGGAGTTCCATTTATCCTTTCGTATAAAAAATATTCGATGGGCATCAATAGAATTTTCAAAGACATAAGTAACTTGTTTATTCGTTCTCAATGTCGGAAATTATCTGATTCTCGCTCCGGCCGCCGTACCGAGCAGACGTGTGCTCCCACCGCTCCCGCGCTCTGCGCCCGTTACGACCGGCAGAAGCCACACCCGCCGCTACGCAAATCGCCACGAGTTAGCTAGCCGCTACGCACCGCACGTGGTGATTGTTGGTCGCCTTTTTCAAGGCAACAACAATCACAATTCTTGTTTCTCGACAATAATATTTGTCCCCTTCTGGGAAAATCCACAGTTTCGTGGTCACTCGGTGGAAACCAAACGGTGCCAACGAAACCGAGTGGGGCGCTGCCCCGTTGCGCTCTTAGCCTTGCCCCTTCAGGGAAAGGCTACAAACGGACGGGACCAGGTTCACCGGCCTTGGGGTCTACCCTAGTCGCGCCTGGTTATCACCCACCACCCACCCTACCTATCCCTTACCTCCTACCCTCCGGTGTTAGTTTGGGCACTGTCCACGAACTAGTGCTCTCTACACCGGAACTGTCAGGGACCCGCTGCACAATAAGACTGGCAGCGGGAATACAAGCTTAGGGCTCACACCATAGGCACACTCACCTCCCTGTCTACACCCGACAGGGAGGGTTCAGTACACACCCCCGGGTCAACCCCCCGGGGATCGGGTCCCTAACGTTTAAGTCACCAGGGGTTTCTTTACGTGTTTCTTCCCCTGGGCGACCGCGCCCCGAAACACGTTTCCCTTACCGCCTTGCCCTCCCACGTCTGCATCCACCATGTCCACAAGTGTTGACCCCCAAGCCTCACTGGCTTTTCTCGCGCGGCTCTTAGACGCCGTGCCCACCCTCCGACGTCAATATGACGAGTACACCCGCGATATAAACGCGGGTACCCCTACCGCCGAGGCGACTGCAGCGCTGGACAAGAGCGCAATCATAGCCGTCACTAACGAGGCCAATAAGTCTCAAGACTCCCCCTTGTCCCCCGAATCTGTCATTGTGGACTCCGAAATGGAGTCATTACAATCCGAGTCGTCCGAGGGCTCCTCGGACGAATTTACGCCCGTCACGGGCTCCAAGAAGCGCGCCAGACGCGCAAAAAAGAAGGAGGCTTCAACCTCACCTTCTCCCCCCACTAAAGCCCCCAAGACCGTGCCCGTGCCCTCCGCACAGTCCTCCACGGTAGCCCCCTCCCCGGCACCCCCCTCTCCCGCCCCCCACGCCTCTCCGGAAGCCGAAGCCACTCAGGCTAGCCGGCTTTCCCCCGTCCCGCGACCCACGCGGCCCTCCTCGACGAAGGAGCGCTCGTGTCCCCCTATTTTCGTCCACACAAAGGCCAAGTGGACGGAAATCTCCGGTTGGTGCCAAACCAACCGCATAATTTTCACTCGCGCTACTGCCACAGCCGAAGGCATTAAGGTGCATCTCCCAAACTCGACCGAGTTCCGAGCCTTCACGAAGCTCCTGCAGGCCAGAAGTGTGGAATACCACACTTATGATCTGCCGGAGGACCGATTACTCCGGGTCGTCATCCGCGGCGTCCCTTGCGAAATCGACACAGAGTCGATCAAAGAAGACCTCAAGGCTCAGAATGTCGCAGTGAAGGAAGTGCACCGCATGCACCGACAAAATGCCGGAGAGGCATTTAACATGGTCCTCGCCATCTGCGAGAACTCCGCCGACGGTAAAGCCGTCTTCAAAATAAAAACCATATGCCACCTGTCTGGCATAAGGGTTGAAACCCCCCACAAGGGTGGCCCTATAGGGCAGTGTCACAACTGCCAACTATACGGTCATGCATCGCGTAACTGTAACGCAAAACCCAGGTGCGTCAAGTGCCTGGGTGATCATGGGACGAACGATTGCTCTCGCCCTAAGGACCGCACTCTCGCCGACTCGCCTCCGAGCTGCGTGCTATGCCGCCAGGAAGGCCACCCGGCCAATTACAGGGGCTGCCCTAAAGCCCCCAAACCCAGACCAGTCGTGGTAAAGAGGGCAGCGGCCCGCGAATGGCGTAACGCCCCCCCCGCGCAACCCGCCCCACCTCGACCTTCCCCGTGGAGGGTCCTCCCTCCGAGGGACTTTCCACCCCTCCCACAAGCGTCCCCACCTGTCCCCTCAGCGGCCCCGAGCCCGCAGATTACACCTCTGCCGTCGCTCTCCACCGCCAAACCTCAACAGCCCCAGGCTGCTACTCCCCCGCGCAGACCCCAGGTGGTCCAGCCCACTTCCTCCCCTTCCGAAACCTCCGCCAACATGGCATTCCTGGCGGACCTTTTCTCCACCGTCAACCTCACAAGGGTTAACGAGATGGCACGAAGCCTCAGGGCCGTCCGAAAGGACCCTCTGGCCCTCCTCAAGGTGCTCGGCGACTACGCCGATGTATCAGAGTCCCTGGCTACCTTCTCGTCCAACCAATAATGGACTCAAACGTAAACAGCAGAGTCAAACCCCGATCGCTTTCAATTGGCTACTTTAATGCCAACGGCATTCACAGCCAAAAGGAAGAGATCGCCGCGTTCCTCCGCGACAATAATATCGACGTTTTCTTAGTGCAGGAAACCTTCCTGAAACCATCACACCGAGACCCTAGAATTGCAAACTACTGCGTAGTTCGCAATGATAGATCTCGATCCGCCCTCGGCGGTACTTTGATCTATTACAGGAGGTCCCTGCACTGTATCCCAATCCAACCACCAACCCTCTCCCACATAGAGACCTCGATCTGTCGAGTAGGAATGACCGGCCATCAGCCGATCACGATAGTCTCTGCATACTGTTCCCCTGTTAACTCGACGGCCGATATCAAAGCTGATATCAAAGCTCTCATCAATCTCAGTAGCTCAGTTATTATCGCGGGTGACCTGAATGCCAAGAGCGATGCTTGGAACAGCCACTCACGAAATAACAGAGGACGCCAATTGGAGGACCTCAGCGGGCTCCTCCAATTCGACGTCATTGCGCCTATGCACCCCACCCACTATCCCGAGAATATCAACCACCGACCGGACGTACTAGACATTGCGATCCTCAAGAATGTAAACCTCCGTTTGCACTCGTTGAGGTCGCACGACGAGTTAGATTCCGACCACCGACCTGTGACCTTAGCGCTCTCCCCCCGACTAGGCCCCCCGGACTCAGGTCAGTCCCCACCTCAGAAAAAGATAACAGACTGGAGGAAACTGGAGGAACTCCTCAAGTCCTCTTCATCTGTTCACTTAGATAGTATCCCGCCCCTCATAGAGTCGGCAGCCGACACTCAAAAGGCGGTCGATTCCCTCACAGCTCACGTACAGTCAGCCGTGGACGCCTGTTCTCGACAAGTTCCGGTGATGGAAGACCATCGCTGGAAACTTCCCGACGACGTGCGTGAACTGGTGACGGAAAAGAACGCCGCCCTCCGAGCGCATAGAGCTCACCCGACTGAAGCGAACCGCACCTTTCTGAGGTCACTCCAGCGCAAGCTGAGATACCGCATGAAAGACCTGCGAGACGCTCGCTGGAACAAGTTCCTAGGGGAACTTGAACCGAGTCACTTGGCCTTTTGGCATCTCCAACGAAAACTTAAATCAGACAAAATCTCGTCCATGCCTCCACTCTCTCGTCCAAATCAAGGGCCCGCCTTTGACGACGACGAGAAGTCCGAGTGCCTGGCCGACAGTCTCGAGGCTCAATGTACGCCCAGCACCTTGCCGGTAGATCCGCGCCATCTCGATAAGGTGGATGCCGAGGTCGAAAGCAAACTATCTCTCCCACCCTCCGAAGACCCAGACCACCCCATCGCCCCAATCACGGTCGACGAAGTCCGGAAAGTGATCAAGGATCTCCACCCCAGGAAAGCCCCAGGTCCCGACGGGATCGCTAATAGAGTTATCAAACTCTTCTCACCTTATCTCATAGTTTTGCTCACTGCCATCTTCAATGCCGCACTGAGCAACAACTTTTTCCCCCAATCCTGGAAAAGTGCAACAGTCATAGGTATTCCCAAGCCAGGGAAACCCAAGACCGAAGCCTCCAGTTATCGCCCTATTAGTCTCCTCAATGTCCTTGGCAAGATTTACGAGAGACTTATCTACAATAGACTAAAGAGTTTTGCAGACTCTAAGAAAGTCATACCTGACCAGCAGTTCGGTTTTCGAACCAAACACTCCTGTATCCAACAAGTCCACCGTATAGTGGAAGACGTCAGTAGCGGCTTTCAACTCGGTTATACCACGGGTATGCTCCTCTTCGACGTGGCGAAGGCATTCGACAAGGTCTGGCACAACGGCTTAATATACAAGCTGTACCAGTTGGGCGTGCCGGACCGTCTAGTACGCATAGTACGGGACTTTTTGTCGAACCGCTTCTTCCGCTACAGAGTCGAGGGCACACTCTCTTCCCCCCATCCCATACGAGCAGGAGTCCCTCAAGGCTCAGTGCTCTCGCCACTCCTATTCACGCTTTATACTAGCGACATTCCCCTCCATAGACGAGTTAAAAGCGCTCTATTCGCCGATGATACGGCCATCTACTACAAGGGTAGATCTCCCGAGGGAATTCACGACAACCTCCAATCCGCAGTCACAGCCCTAGGGCGGTGGTTCCGGAAATGGAGAATTGAAGTGAACCCCACCAAAAGCGCAGCCATTCTATTCTGGAAAGGCCTCGAACGCCCACGGGTAGCCCCCATCACCCTCTTCGGCAAACCCATTCCATGGGAAGAAAAAGCCAAATACCTGGGTGTGATCCTCGATCAACGCCTTTCTTTCCGTCACCACGTAAAGGCGGTACGCGCGCGAGCCGCCTTCGCGCTCGGTAGACTTCACAGCATGTTGAATGCACGAAGTAAACTCTCATTGAAATCCAAGGTGAGGATTTACACGACGTGCATTCGACCAATCATGACATATGCGGGTGTAGTGTTCGCACACACTAGCAAGTCAACACTTAACCCCCTGCAAGTGCTCCAAAGCCGGTTTCTCCGGAGAGCCACAGGTGCCCCGTGGTACATGCGTAATAGTCAACTCCACGTTGACCTCAAAGTCCCCACTATAAAACAGTTTTTGAAAAAACTGTCCAAACGTCATTTCGATTCTGCTGTAAATCACCCCAACCCCCTCGTCGTATCGGCCGCCCGATACACTCCTTCCCTTATCTCGAAAATAAGGCGTCCAAGACATGCCGTCATCGAACCGGATGACGACATAACGGTCCTCCAGGTCGCCCGACAAAAACATACCAACACTACACACAACCGACCACTGTTCCGTCCTCGCCGGCGAGGCTCGACGCGAATAAGCCGTAATGTTTCCCCCCGACCTCCGCCGCAAACGCCGGCCCGCGCCGAGCCAGACGCGCAAATCCCGCCCCCAAACAATATTTAAATAAAATTACCAGTCCAGCCCAGCTCCCTTGCTCGCGATCCAGCAACGCCCTAAGCCGAGGTTCGTACCCCACAGGGGGTGCCCTTAGCTGTGTTGCTTAAAAATAAAGTGCCTGGCTGGAGGCCTAGGTCTCGCCATTGACCGGTTAAGTAGCAAAAGTTCCCGGAACTCACGCTACGAGAGACAATACAAAAAAAAAAAAAAAAATCGTTCTCAATGTCGATTACAGGTGAGTCAGGAGCCTTACATATTCAGGAACGGGTTTAAATTATGTAACCTCCTTAGGTGACAAAAAGTCTGACGAAAGGCAGATATGAGGTTTCTTCATATAAAGATCTACTATGGCTAGCTCTCAGCCATATTTTTGTATACCTAGTGCCGATCGCAATATTAGATGTAAGACAAGATATTCTCCATTTAAATGGAGAAAATCTTGTGTTTATAAAGAGGAAATTTTGAAAGTAATTTAGTTCCTCATTCAACTTTGTTCCAAGGATCACCTATCCGATAAGTTTACAACAAAATTATCCTCTATTAACTCTGTTGGTACGAACTTTTATTGAAGCTTTCATATAAATATCAAAATGTATTCATATAGAACCCAGAGAAATATTTATAGGTATGCAACACGTTTGTGATTTTGCTCGTGTTGCTTGCGTCCAGAATTCGGTAGTTATTAGGTTCCATATTAATTTGTATAAAATAATCAATTAAAGACATTTTTATTTTGAGTTTAATTTTACACTATATGCTTGTTGATAAATAGCGTAAGGTTTTAATCCCAATGACATTTTTGCATCTTAGACAAGATTTGAGCTGTGGTCACCTATGCGTGAATTATATTTGAAAATACATAATTTTCTTCTATTCAGCCTCACTTAATATTATATTTATAATGTAACTTACGCAGAGGTGTGTCAACTATTAAATTTATTATTTAGGTGGTATTTATTTATTTATATATTTATTATTTAGGTGATAGCGGGACAGACAGGAGATGAATATTTCATAAATACTAAAAACTTTCATATTATATTATATTCGTAGCAAGTAATAGTCCACTTGAAATAAGCATACACCCGTAAATAGATAAATCATAGGGTACGTGACTCGGCGTGCTTATATGTATGTCTGAATAATATATCCTCACGCTTTCTCACAAGGGTCCCCTAAGGGGTATGCAGAGGTGTATGTAAATGGATAAATAATAAGTGTTTATTACTTGGTTAACCATACTTCTTTATTATTCTTCCTCAGACTATGTTCCTCCATCGTAAAAGCTGGTGGTGGAGTAAGTCGATGTACAGACAAAAACTTTAACCATCGGGGTTCAATCTGCAGATTTCTCTTTAAACCACTCGACCACAACGCGTATTGAATATATAATAATAATAATATCCTCACGCCTTCCCGAAGGGGTAGGCAGAGGTGCATAGGTAATACCCACACACCCACTTTCCGCCAGAGGTATATTAGGTGCCAACGTGACAGATGGCGAGTCCATCGCCGTTACTCAAGCACGACTATTACATACGCCTTGAACATATTGAATATATAATATAATATAAATATAAAATTAATTATAGTATTGAATATATATCATCGATTTGGGTAAAAATCAAAACACATCAGCAGTGACATAACCACGAGGACATAATGTCTACTCATCAGCACTCAGTAATGGCATAAATGACATTTACGATCTGCACTAATAAATCACGTCCATTTTTAAATAAAGCGGTTGTATTTTTCGGGAAATTATTTTTTTCACTTCCACAGGAAATGTTCGATGTTTTATGCGGTTTCACGTTGCTGCTGTTTAAAAATATGATGCACTTAAATGCCGAGCTTCGGAAATAAAGTGGCATATCACTAACCGCCATTAAATAGTTGTTATAAAGTTAATTTTGATGGGAATGGGTAAATGATGGCAGCAGAAAACGTACCTACATACGAGTACATATAAATCATTACGCCAAGTCCCTCACGGTTCAGGGAGAGAGAGTAGAGCGTCTTTTCTCTCTATACATTTTCGTTTCATCCTAATTCATCAGTCTCTTAATACATAATCACCGATTTCGAGTACTCTTAATGTTCCCTTAGAGTGTCTGATCGAGAAATTTTACAATCATAATTATATTTCATACATACAAAATATCGTCACTCCGAGTACCCCACAGGGTCTTTCACTTCATGCACACTAATCAGTTATTTCATACATTTTGCTGGATCGAGTAGGTAATTTTGACGTAGGCACTCACCCTGGATTGCTACATCGATTTAATGTACATAGTTGGAACCTTTGTCTGTCTCTTCCAGACATTTCCGCATTGTAGGTATTATATTATATGTTCTGTGAATAGCTTTCCACTTATCATTTAGTTGTCATAACCAGCGTAAAATGGCTTTTTTCAGATTTATTAATCACATTTGGAAAACTATCAAATACTTACACGAAATTCAATCAAAGAAAAATCGTTGGTACATTACATTGATATTTTGTTATTTTATAAAATTATTAGAATTTGAAATCAAGTTAAATATAAATTAGCAAATGGGTACGGAATCCCCAGAGTGAAAACCCAATTTGTGTTTGGCCAATTTTTGGAAGGCCAATTAAAAATTCTCTTCGATGATGAACCCTGTCCCAAAGGCCCATTTGTCGCTACCGGATTTACACGGGGTCCGGCTCACTGAGACGACTCTGTTAAGGTTCAATGATGTCAAGGATAATGCTACTAAATATCAGAAAAATACAGGTATAAATCTCTATATATAATTAAATATCCTCTATTCCACAGACTATATTTTAAGGTAAAACTTGACAGATCTTTCGTTGGTTTTCTAATCTAATTTTTTTTATTTTTTTTTATTTTGACAGGTGACGATTTTAGACAAAATGTAAGCATTGTATCTTAGCGTAGTTATTTTTAGACTTAAGAACATATCATATAACACCAGCTGAAAATCATCCGAATTTAATTACAGTCGAAACTAATATTAACTAGGAAAATACCACACAATATCATTATTCGGATAGTGGCCAATGTAATTTGCGAGTATAATTAGGCAAAAAGCGAGACCGCGCACGATTTTTGTCACATACGCAGAACCCAGTACAAGTGGATAACAAAGTGACCCGTAAAGAGCTGTCAATTATAAATCTTACTTATTGAATACGCAATTATAATAAGTTCAGACTGTCATATAGCACGGAAGTCGCATTCAATTCGATCCCCCAAGTTGCACCGTCCTTTGCCCAAGGAAATAAAATGCTTTCGAAGCAGCTAAGCTATTCAAGTACATACATATATTACTGTGCGGCCAGCATACATTTTCAGCTGGATGTTATTTGAATTACTGCATAACTTGTAAACACATTCGGACCTGGCACTCTTGTGTAGTGGACATACGAGTATTTAAGTGGGTATATCTATTTGGACTTGAACTGCAAAGGGGTTGCAAGGTTTTTCCTTGAGATTTTGCGACCTACGCTGTTGTTTTTGACGTGGTGATAGCCCCTAATTGTTTTAAAGTAGATAAATAAGGAATAATAATAATGCCTTCTTTTAATATATTCCTCGATGAAATAAAATTTCGAAGTTATAAAACTAAGTAGGTACTAACGATACGTTCAAAATAATGTAGACATCCCATTCTAAGAAGAATCACTCACTATTCTCCGAGTTTTTATAAAACTTGCTAAAAGTGCAAGTAAGGCACTTCATAATGTTTCAATTTCAACACGCATAAAAATAAATACGTTTCTGGAGTAACATCATAGTTTCTGAATAAGTAAACAAACACCAACAAGTACTCTGCTACAAGTATTCGCTCCACTCAACCTTGTAGTATATGCGAGTAAAAGTTAATTTTCAAATATTACAAGTCTCGTTTCACGTTAACAGTCTTGTTATGTTATACTCGCAGTAGTTAGCGGTTAGCGGCAACGTCTAGAGTGGTTATTCTGTGCGCTAAGTGATTTTTATCGTCCGGCGATTACGTTCCAACAACATTTGGAACACACATTTGTGTTCCACCACTACATAATGCAGACGCGACTTGTTTTTGCGCTGGATTACCCGTTTAAACAAACAGAGCGGCCGGAATACCAAATAAAGGGAAATACTAGCCGGGCGCTCGCGTTATTCTTACAAAATTAACTCATAACGCCAAGAGCTCGTTGATTTTTTGTTCGTAATCTGCTGTAATGGGCACATGGCCAGTCGCTTCAGTAAATCGTGTGCACGCGACCACCGCGAAATGGGGATCTTTAAATAGTGTACCTACATACATTTTTGATGTCGCTTTAATGTCACGCCCCGGCCCGATTGCGGCAACAATTAGCGTTATAACGAGTACATTAATGATGTACGATACAAATGCCGCTTTAAAACGAGCGCACTTTATTGAGCGCGAGATAACAGCTGGACATAGATGACTACATGAAATTGTGAGCCACTTTAATTTTTTTGTACAAGGTAAAACAGAATATTTTGCCAGGATAAAGCAGAAGGAATTTAATAAAAGGATTAAGTGTATGATACATTTATGTAAATGTATATTAGAAGCGTTGGTAAGAGAAAAACAAACGCGTCGCATGCGGGCTTGAAATAATAAGTTGAAGTAGAGTTCATGTCCCACCCGCGCCCACCTCAAGAGATTGGGGGCTAGGAATGCTTAATATAGAGTCCTTTACTTGCACCGGCTCGCCAAATAACATTGCGACATTTGCGACTTTGCCAGCTTTACCTTACTACGCTGTATCCAGACACTGGTACGCATTCTGAATGATTCGCCCACTCAGCTAGATCTTACTTTTATAAACGTATTGTATTCCACATTTTCTACTGTATTTTTTCAGTATAAGGTACTTTGAACATCACTAAATAATGATTGGTTTTAATAAACTTTACTAAGTTTATTTGGTTTCGGGAATGCGTCTTTTCGACTTCACAAACAATCCGATACTGCAACTACCCACATTTACCAACTAAATAATATACCAAGTATTTGGCTTGCATGTTTACGTTTGGCTGACAGGCATTCATTCTATGCACGAAAAGTTTCTCTCAGTCGTGTCAGTTCGTAGCAAACTTCCCGGGCTCGGACATCAGAAACCGGCGTAGATACAGTTTCACAATGGAATAAAATAACATCGGAAGCTCGTTGGAGTTAATAAATAATACAGGAGGGGAGTGACATGCGCAGAGTGCACGCTCCTAAGTCTGTTTTGACTGCAAATATCTGCGCCGGATGTCTGTCGGAACGGCTTGACGTAGATTGTTTGGACACTAGATAGGTCATTGATCAGTCAGTGTACGAAACAGGATTAAGGCTTGAGTACTGACTGTGTACTACGTTATGAGAACAGATATGATAACTTATATCTGTACTGTTCTAGATATATAGATATTATTATATCCTCATGCGTTCCCACAAGGATTCTCAAAGGGTAGGATAACCAGAGGTGTACAGGTACACACCCACTTTCCGCCTGAGATATATTTTAGGTGCCAACGTGACAGATGGCGAGTTCTTTGGCGTAACTCAAGCACGACTATACATAAACCTTTGAATTGCTTCTCAGACGTATATAGGTTTCCTCTCGATGTTTTCCTTCACCGTAAAGCTCGTGGTGTGACTAATCAATGTACTTAAGTTCAGATATTATTACCGCCGTGAATACTATGGTAAGTCTTGTGTTAGACACATTCCAAGCAAGATCAATGTTGTTTAGATAGGGATAAAAGCCTAAAAAAATTAAGAGCGTATATTATATTTCATTCTACTGAGTATGGCAGATTGGGATGGATTTAGAATAACGTTTCATTGTAGATGGATCAATCTTTGAATCGCGATACCACCAGTCACAGTGCTCAACTAATAGTCTTACTTATGTCAAGTTTAGTTTTAATGGACAAATGCATGTCCAGTTCAGTTTATGCATTCCACCTCAATTTCAAGCACATCAGAAATGCTTCATATTATAATTGCTATATTGTACACATGAATAAAGACATGTTTCGTTAATTTGGACATATAGATAGGATGAGTGAAGGAAGAAAGACGAAACAGACATGCAAGGGCGAGGCAGACCTCTGCTTGCCCACACGTGGTCTACCTAGACCACGTTCCAACTACCTAGATCAAATCGATCGGACACTCAAGGGCTTTCTGATGCTTATATTAGTTATTTAATGAAAGGAAACGAAAATAAACAATATAATGAAATATTAGTAGTCTCAATCTGGAATGAAAATATTCGCCATGTTTCTTTTAATTCAAAGGGTATTTACGCCTACACCACACATAAGGGCACATAATGACGGCTGTATCTAAAGGTAAAGTAGGTAACAAACGACTGCTACACTTAAATAAATGTAAACGAAATTAACAAGGGCATTAAGAAAATAGAACTGTGTCGTTAAAGTCCCCGGCAATTGAAGCGGACGTGTAACGCACAGTGAAGGAAAAGGGCGATGAATAAAACACACGTTAATAGGCCTGCGTCTAACTACACAAAGCACCCACATTAGCGCCTAACGAATAAGGCCTCTCTGATGGATAAGATTACGCCTCTCCGCCATCGCACACGCGTCCGACGCAAGTATTTTGAGAAAGTAATACCTGACAAAGTGGATAAAATATATTTCGGTTGCACTTAGGTGCGTGGAGGCCGAGGCCAGTCTGTCGGTTCCCACGCGGCCACCTATCTCATGTTACACCCGAAGGAATCCCATTTTTTCGCACAGAATTAAACGAGCGATAAAATTCTTGCGACGTCGCATGAAAATGTGCGTTACCTGCCTTGCATATTTATGTGTACTCCAGTAATGACATTTGTCGAGCCTCCCTAGCCGCGTTTCATTACCCACTGCTTGTCTTGTCTGGCGTTAAAACAAGCCTTAATTTTTAAACAATCTGTGCCACTCCTCCATCGTACTGCGACCTATTAATATTTTTGCATAAAGCAAATTTAAGCTGTAACAATTAAAATAATGCTTTGCAACAATTCTGTCTAGCATTTATTTGACTACGGCAAAGCGCGCCTCGTTAAGACTTTCTTGTAGAGGTGCTCCAGTGCCACCCTCTCTGTCTGCTTAATGGGGCGTATATGAAGCTGTCGCTTTCCCACAATAGCGTTTTCACTAGCTTATGCTAAGAATGTGGGTACGTAAGTCGTCACTAAACATTAACCCTGGCTTAAGTGCGCAATATCATTTATCTCGGCTGGGAGGGTAAATATTGTTCTTAATTTAATTCAAGTTAGTGAGAGCGCACGTGGATGACGGCGCGCGCGTCGCCGCAAGTCGCACATTGCACTTCGGATATTTCAAGGGAAGCCAGAAATATACTCGCTAAAGCTCGCCCCTAATCTTGAGCCAAGTCGAGTGTTGCACCTGCAGCCAAATTCGTTCCAATTAGGAGGAGTTAGAGTGCGCGTTGCTGACTGAACAGCAAATGATGCGGTCCCCACTTAACGTCGCCCCGGGCGACACTTACGTGTCGTCTGCACGTTAATAAATTCAGTTACCGCTTGCACACTGTACACGTCATTAAACTTTCTTGTCCCTAACTCAACCTTAGCGTGACATATATATTAATCAATAAGCAAAAATATGCATATCACAAACCTTACTTGAAATTACTCAACCAAAGACTTGTAGAATATATATTATTTCTAATGCCAATGTTATTAATCTCGCAAACGTAAGCTACCGGCTGCTTTTCACAACTAGCACACGACACGTGTGTCTCTTTAGAAATCACACGATACATCAATATAGACTGTTTGGTTAATATAAAATTTACTTAATAATATACTTTATGTCGGTGCCATCGCGCCGAATAGGTACATAAAACGAACATGCTCTTTTCCAACCAGTAGTGATATCCCACTAATGTGCTTCGCCTACAATCTTTTCTTCCGATGACACGCTAAAATTTATCGGCTTATTACGCGACTTTATGTCTTACTGCTCATATTATTGGGCAATATTCACATTGCTTCCTTTGGATGGAGTTACGATTATTTGAAATTTAAAAGCTACGATGTCAATCTTTATCGTAAGGGAAGTTGTAGCAAAGGGGATGTCGTGGCGGCTGAGGGTGCGCCACTGCGTCGATTGTAATCACGCAAATGGTTTCATATCAAAACGTCACATTCACATTAAAGTGCAGTTGTCATTTTGCGCAGGAGTACATGTAAGTCTATCAACTATAAAAAGTGCACAAGCTTTGGAATATAACAGTAATAAATGCTATGGTAAGAACCATAATCCAAGTGTCCAATTTATTTTAAAGTTGGTACTTAAGGATAATATAATTTTACTTCAAAAACGTTGCACATTTAAAGTCATTACCATTAAAACTTTACGAAACATTTCACAATGAAAAAATCGGGGAGATTAAATGGTCTTTTGGGGAGTTTGGGCTTATTTTTCTATCGACACAGGCTGCCGGCTAGCCACGGACTGTGATCGCCTCCATTAAAATAACTCGTTAAAATTTATCATCGACCCGCTTAATCGCTTTAGCGCCACCATCTGGGATTTTATGATTTTTTTGCTTGTTCTGTATACTTCGGTGGTCATTTTCCAACATTTACAAAATTGCTTTCATGGCTCTTCTGAACATTTTCAAAGCACTATATGTTTTATTACACTCGTCATTGTATTTACAATGGTTCCTAAGCTTATTATTCAAAAGTAAAAATTTTAATGTAAAAAAATCCTTTCCCTACGTGGAAATCTAATTTGATAAAATTATACAGGATTTTCTACAGTCGTGGTATACCAAGCCGCAACTCAGAAGATAATTAAATAATTAAGAATGTATGAATGACGCTGTAAAGCCGTTTTCCCTGATATTGTTATAATGCAGTCCTCTTGGGTAAAATCTTTTAAATTATTCTCTCACACTTTTGCACCGTAATTACGTGGACGTAGATGTCTACGACTCCCTTATAAAATCTTTGTTTTATTTTTGGACAAATAAGGTCAATGTCCTTTTGTTTTCAAAACCTTTTCAATTTCACCCAAGGTTTCTGGATTTTTATATTTCATTATCAGGCTATTGCTACCATCAGGTAGTGTACATTATTATCAACCGACTCACAAATAACAGATATTTTCTATCGCAGAAAAGAAAAAAATATATATATCGACAACATTGTGAATCTAATCATCTTATTAGAGTATCATGATTTTAGTTCTAGTTTCCGAAGGGTGCCATACTATAATAATTATAAATACATTGGTACTATCTATTTAAATAATAATAAAAATATACTCGAAACCGACGAGCATGTATGAAGAGACTGATGAATGTGGACGAAGCGAAACAGGTATGCAAGTCTAGAGAGAACTGGCGCTCTATACTCTCTGCCTACCCCGTTAGGGACTTGGCGTGATGATATGTATGTATATGTATTGGTATAATTCCACACTAATTGACCTACCGGTCAATTAGTGTGGAATTATACCAGGGTTAGTGTTAGTTAGTTAGTTAGTGTGTAGCATTTCAGGGTACTGAAACTGAGCAAAGTTTGTACTATGAGACTTAGGCGGCAATATACATATTTATGTTTATTGTTATTTGTGTTCATACAAATATCTGCCCTCAGCGGGAATCGAATCTCAAACTTCACAGCCAAGAGCTCTGCTCACTTGAACAGACGTCAAATTAAGGTCTCAAGCAATACTTACGTTACGCAAGCCGTTTTTCTGAGGATTGTTTTGGTGATGGGATGACCCTTTACATCGAATTAGATCAGGTACCCTGCTTTTGTTTAGTCGGAAAAATAAGAGAGATATTGAAGCAGAAAGCTCAAATGCCAGATGTATTATTTCCCCTATGTCCCTGTATCATGGGAGAAGAGTAAAGAAGCCTTCAAGGCAATATGCTTCAACGACTTCTTCAAGGGGAGCCCAAGGCTCCACTAAAAGTACAAAAGATGATTTTCGTGTCCGTCCAATCCCGTCAGTTATCTGTCAAAAAAAACTTTGTCTTTCTTCGTGTTATTTTCGGTTAGGTTTCCGTTGTAAGTAAATATAAATACACAAATGTAAAAAAAACGCAAAGCAATATAAAATTGTAGTATGTTGACGTCGTTCGACAAAATGGTTAGCACGAATGGAAATGAACGTTTTACCTCTAAAATGTCAAAGGTAGCTTCTTTGGAGTTTATATTTTGCGTTTATAGCGGTCAACGGTGCGTCGAAATAGGAGCAAAAAGACCAGTAGCGACCGCTCGCTGCCGGGAGAAAATCTGGGGCTTAAACAGTGCCACGTATGAAATAGTGGCGCTCGGTTACATGAAAAAGACGAGAGGCGAAATCGAGTGACAGGACCACGGCGCAGGATTTTCAGTCCGATGGTTTTTGCAGCCGGGATTTTAGGACTGGACATTGAAGCCACACAGGCGATGCGAATTTATCGTGCCCGCTTCCCCACCGGGCGTGCGGTCCATGATTAGTTGGGCTCAGAGGCGTCTGAGTGATTTTTTTACGTTCAAAAAGCTGAACGCAGCTATGCCCCTTAAAATGCAAAAGCTACTCATTTCAGTCCTTCTATTTCACTAAATACACATTTTCTGTTTCAGATTGACCCCAAAGTGGCCTTTCCCAGAAGAGCACATCCAAAGGTAAGCTTTTGGTAATATTTTATGAAGGCCGCGGTTAAACGTAAATTGAAAATTAAACCTTTATAATAAACACGTACGTTCCGACGTTAAATCGCCACAAAATGGCAGCAGAACACTGTAAAGTTACGACATATTGTGACTGTAAAGCATACCGGTTGAACGCTGTTTGTTTATTTTCAAATATTTACACAAAATATTGTTTTAGGCTGGACATAACTCTCGCTCGCTATTAAGATGTTCGCCCACGATGCATAAATAAGTAAGGGCTAATAATTTAGTATGCGGACTGTGATCTCGAGGCCGTCCGTATACTAGATAGTCCTGTGATTGAATCGCATAACAACGTATTTAGCCCGTTTCCTTCCCCTCCGTCTACTTGCTTATTTAATAAAGACCGAAGATTAAATAATAGCAAATAAAAAAAGCGAAAATCTTACACGAGTGTAATATTTTCACGTTTGTATATGTTGACAAGCGTAGGTAAAGAAGCCTTTAATGTATCTTCATAAGATTTCTTAAAGGGGTAGGCAGAGGTGTTTATAAAACCTACATTTGTCAAAAGATAGGTGTTAAAGTGACAGAAGGCGAGACCTTCGCCGTTTCTCAAGCCCGTCTTCACATCACGTATTAGTTAAATGCATGCTAGTTTCTTAAATGTTTAAAATTGATGAAGAAGGTGAAATTTTCAATTGAAGATAAAACAAAAGTAAATGCTAATTATAATCTCTAACGTAATCGCACTCTGGAGAGTAATAACAAAAATCTTTGCAAAGTTGGTTCAGAGAACATTTTGAGACCGTAAAAAGATTAAGAAAACTTATGAAACTGTTATGGATTCAATTCTGATCGTGTTCTACTGCATTAGTAGATACGGCTTCCTTGTAAGGTGTTATAGGGGGTCTTTGAACTTTTCTTTTGGAACTCCGTAATATAAAGTTCGTGACATTTTTATTTTTACAATACTTCCCTATTGTATATTTATAATCTTAACCTATGATTTTTTCACATAAATTAAAATAACCCTAAACTGGAGAAAACATTTTTTTTTTATATATTTTCAATTATACAAGATTTATATATTTTCCAAGAGATTCTCGCATCGTTTGTTTTGAGCACCAAATTAAATATTCTAATTATAATTAATAGATATATTAACAGAATTATAGACAATATATTAACAGAGTACCCATTGAATTGATTACTTTAACTTTTAATAATTGCATTTAAAACGTTAAAGAAATTTAATCATAATTAATTATGTAAGTCACTCTAACAACAAAACACCATCAGACAAATATTTCTCCAAGAGTAATAATTTTATTGCATGTTCTCGACGTTGCCGAGGATCTTCAAAGCGACCTCGTCATAACCGCGAAAAAAGTATAATTTAGAATTCTGAAACGGAATATTGAAAGCTCTACAAAAACAGCCTAGACAGTACAGCATTCAGTTCTCCAAGCAGGGTGTGGAAAGATTTCTGCAGGGTTTGGCAACGCGCGAACGATACCCATGGTATTGCAAGCTTCCATAGGCGCCGGTAACCGCTTACCACAAGGTGGGCCGCATGCTTGTTTGCCGACTTACTGGAATTTAATTTAACTTATTTTAGTTAAAGCTGCTTTACGATGAAGGAAAACATTGAGAGGAAACCTGCATACGTCTGGGAAGCAATTCAAATGCGTATTTATAGTCGTGCTTGAGTAACGGCGATGAACTCGCCATCTGCCACGTTGGCACCTAATATATCTCTGGCGGAAAGTGGGTGTGTGGGTATAGCCTATACACCTTTGCCTATCCCTTCGGGGACCCTTATGGGAAGGCGTGAGGATATTAAGTTAAGGTAAAATAGAAAACCTAATCACAAAAATGGACGTATTGCAATAACAATATCTAGGTACATCCCCTGCATTTGTCTATGCGAAATAATGTTATAAGTTAACGTCAATATTAGCGTTCGGGGTCACTTGTAAATTATAGTGCAAGCCGGCTAGCTTGCCAGCTTCATCACTATGTAAATAAAATTAAAGCTTGTGAGTCGTATATTCACAAGTGTAAATTATCATTGGGGTATGCAGGCCGCATTTAATGTAAATTGGCGTGAGGCTCGCCGCTAGCTACTCGGCTGCATCGCAACGCTTTTACATTCAAGTAGCTGATACTTGAGGTTTTATTCGGGCCCGCTCAGGCTAGGAATCTCTTGCTTTTGTATTTGCACTGTTGAATACTAGAGTGCAGTCTATTGATAATTTTAGCTCTCTTAAACGTACGCCAGAGAGTTTCGTGAGGTGAAGATGAGAAACTCAATGGAATTGTTTTGTGTTACATTTTATAAAACAAGACATCGTGCAACAAGTATCGTCATGGAAATGCACTAAAATCCTATCTCCAATGGAATATTGTACGTATTGCAACGTAAATAGCTTTGCAATTAGATACTTTTAAATTTATATTATATTTATAGATATATATATATATATATATACCGCAGCGCATTATTTGAATTGAAACATTTGCGAATAACAAAATTCACCGCTAGAGTTGGCAGGCTGGCTCCTTCTTTTTATATGGACATTAAACGTGATGGATGGTTTTAAAACATGATGTTATATTACTCTATCCGGATAGCCAGTGCGGTGTTGCGTGGCTGGTCAAAGGGGATGCCGGCTATGCGAATTACATGAATACATTAAGGGAGCACTGCCTCGTACATGTTACAGTGTAATGCTCACGAATAAATTTAGACCATGTTCCTTCATCATACCACTACCAAACGGCAACTATGTATGATAATTCTCGCATTCTTGATCCGTTATGGATGCCCAATAACAAAGCCATTTAGGTTTGAGAAATATATATCTACTGAAGGACTTATCAATAAATAGGACCCGAAAGAAAATCATATTAATAATATGCAACGTTACTTCACGCTCTTTAACCGACTTCAAAACAGGAGGAGGTTTCTCAATTCGACTGCATATATATTATTTTCTTGATTGTAATATTCGAGGACAGACTTGATAATTAATTCAATCATATATTAATAAAAATCATATTCCCTCTATCCATGTTTTTTTTTTTTGTATTATCTCTCGTAGCGTGAGTTCCGGGAACTTTTGCTACTTAACCGGTCAATGGCGAGACCTAGGCCTCCAGCCAGGCACTTTATTTCGAAGCAACACAGCTAAGGGCACCCCCTGTGGGGTACGAACCTCGGCTTAGGGCGTTGCTGGATCGCGAGCAAGGGAGCTGGGCTGGACTGGTAATTTTATTTAAATATTATTTGGGTGCGGGATTTGCGCGTCTGGCTCGGCGCGGAACGGCGTTTGCGGCGGGGGTCGGGGGGGAACATTACGGCTTATTCGCGTCGAGCCTCGCCGGCGAGGATGTAACAGTGGTCGGTTTTGTGTAGTGTTGGTATGTTTTTGTCGGGCGTCCTGGAGGACCGTTATGTCGTCATCCGGTTCGATGACGGCATGTCTTGGACGCCTTATCTTCGAAATAAGGGAAGGAGTGTATCGGGCGGCCGATACTACGAGGGGGTTGGGGTGATTTACAGCAGAATCGAAATGACGTTTGGACAGTTTTTTCAAAAACTGTTTTATAGTGGGGACTTTGAGGTCAACGTGGAGTTGACTATTACGCATGTACCATGGGGCACCTGTGGCTCTCCGGAGAATCCGGCTTTGGAGCACTTGCAGGGGGTTAAGTGTTGACTTGCTAGTGTGTGCGAACACTACACCCGCATATGTCATGATTGGTCGAATGCACGTCGTGTAAATCCTCACCTTGGATTTCAATGAGAGTTTCCTTCGATTGTGTGCATCACGAAACATTGATCAGGAAGTTAGACCACTATGGTATAAGGAATGTAGCTTTTAACTTTATATCATCTTACTTAAGTAAACGTGTACAAAAAGTGTGTATACGTGGGGAACTATCTCTGGGGTGCCCAGTAGCTATGGGCGTTCCACAGGGTTCGATTCTCGGTCCATTTCTTTTTCTTATCTATATCAATGACCTACCTCACCTGGTAAATGATAAACATGATATTGTATTATTTGCTGATAAACGAAAGAAAACTTTGACGATGTAAATAATGCTCTCTCTGACGTGGTTCATTGGTTTAGTGCCAATAATTTGGTACTTAATGCTAGGAAAACGAAATGTATTAAATTTACAATGCCTAATGTGAAAAAGGTTTTAACTACCCCTATAGTTATAAATATCGAGAAGTTGGATCTTGTGGATTCAACAGTCTTCCTTGGAGTCACATTGGATCACAAATTGCAATGGAGCCCCCACATTAATGGATTGGCGAATAAACTCAGCTCTGCAGCATTCGCGGTAAGAAAAATCAGACACTTGACTGATATCAACACAGCCCGTTTAGTTTATATCGGCTATTTTCATAGTGTCATGTCTTACAGCATTCTTTTATGGGGTAATGCTGCAGACATTGGATCTATTTCTATTTTTGTGCTGCAGAAGCGGACTATTCGTGCAATTTATAGCCTTAAGCCTCGGGATTCTCTCAGAGAATTATTCAAGGAAATTGACATATTGACCGTACCATGTCAATACATATTCCAAAATTTGTTATATGTTAGAAAGAATACTGTAAAATTTAGGAAAAATAGCGACGTGCATACTTTGAATACACGGAACAAAGATAAATTCCATGTTCCTACAGCTAGATTACACAAAACTAGGAACTCATTTGTCGGGCAAGGTATACGCTTTTTTAATAAGCTACCTTGGAAAATAATTGAATTATCTTTTGTAGAATTTAAAGCTGTCGTTAAAAGTAAATTAATTCAAAAGGTTTATTATAAAACATCAGATTATTTTAATGATGGCCATGCATGGCAACGAATTGCTCTAATTGTACAGAGTTCATATATGTAACTTTAATGTAAAAGGGAACAAATGTTAAAAAAGCAAACCGGGGAGTTTGTTTCGCCGTTTCTTCTCCTGGCAGGTATTTTCTCTTGGAAACGGTGGTAACTTTAGTTTATATTAAACGTGACGTTAAATAAGTGTTCCCTGTGTCCCTTACGTTGAATAAAATATTTTGATTTTGATTTTGATTTTGAGTTTACTTCGTGCATTCAACATGCTGTGAAGTCTACCGAGCGCGAAGGCGGCTCGCGCGCGTACCGCCTTTACGTGGTGACGGAAAGAAAGGCGTTGATCGAGGATCACACCCAGGTATTTGGCTTTTTCTTCCCATGGAATGGGTTTGCCGTAGAGGGTGCCTCTATCCATGAAGAGTTATGTTACCCTTAAATGTGTAATCGCTTTTCCACTAGGGACAGAAATAGACATAAATATATAACAAAGTTAGATGTAATAATGAATACACTCAGTTAGACGAAATGCTCATCCTAACATTGAAAGCTTCATCGGACGGGGTTTGAACTCTTATTAAAAGCCAGCGACAAAACACACATTGGCACCGTCACTCTACTCACTCACGGTCAAAATTTTAATTAAAAAATTTTGTCACTTGTTTTTATAAACTCCGCAAAAAATCGGATGATTTTGTCAATACTTTCTTGCGGGGGCGAAATTCAAATTCGTGATTATCTTTCCTTGCCGCCTCAGCTTTCCCTTCTAGTGCAAACAATGGAAAAAAGGGGACACCGCTTCCTAAGCGAAAGCTTAAAACAAAACAAACGAATTTTTAATATCGTCTTTATCGATAATTGAGACTCTCGCGGAAACCTCTTATTTTGAAAACTTTAGAGACTGTGAAAGAGGAATCGTGAAAGAAAATGGAATTGACAGAAAAACTTTTTTCATCTTCTTTATTTGACATTCAGGGTCACTAAACTTTGTATTCTCATCGTAGATCTACTATTTCAATTAAAATTGATCCAACGCTATTTAACTGCCCACCACCTGGCAAATAGCTCAGGCAGATATTAAAATTTCGCATTGTTAAAAACTTTGTCTTTCATCTGGCAATAGCGGTGTGAAATTTCATTACGCAAACATCCCAGTTCTTGAGCAATATCAATATTTTAATCTCATTACGTACAACTGAAATATACTACCGGGCCATTTTTCCAAAGCAAAAATTTTTTTTACTGTATCTTAAATAATTTATAATTATAATTATCATAAACAGTGAAAAATAAGGCGAATTTTATTTACACTTCGAATAAAAATAACACGAATATCTCTAATCCCACTTTGCATATTCAGTGTATGAAAACACAAAATTTGTACGTTTCGATTAAAGATTTGCTTGGTTTGCGTCCAACCCTTTTGAGCCTACCTCCGAATATCGTCGCATAATACCTACCATCGCGTTAATGTATTCCGGCTGTGTGCAAAAGAGGCAGGCCCTTTTAAAGGTCCGCAACGCATCAGCAACCCGACTGAGGTTGCGGATGTCTACGGACAACGATCACCACTTCCCTTACACGCAATATTAAAATGTACGTACCTACTATGTTAGATACGTATTACCATCACAGCGTTTATGCTACCTATATATTTAGACTCCCGGAATTACTATCCCGATATTAAGATACTCGGTGTGATAATATAGGTGCATATACCTATTTTTAGACAGAAATTTGTTAATGTTTTTTTAAATCAGTTAAATTAAGGTAACTGCAGTGATTAATCACATCATATTCAATCATAATCATCAATCATCAATCAAACCTTACGCGTTTGAAAAGAAATTCAAAGACGTATGTGTGGTGCTTAAGAAATTGGGATGATCTCGCCACCTGTCACCTTGGCACCTTAAATATATTTCCGGTAAAGATGGCCAACTCTGCCTACCACTTTTAGGGACCCTTGTGTGAAGGCGTTGATATATATGTATAGACTATCATATCGCGGCATTGTAGCTTAGGAAAGTAATATTTGGTAAAACAGTCTTCTAAGAATAAAGAACCAATGAAACTTGATGTTACACAATTAAAGAATATAATACTACATATATTCAAAAATTTTTTTTGGTGGATTTTTATGTAACGTCCATGGTATGATAATTTATGGGTAATTTAAAATCATTTTTCGGTCTATAATACCATTCACCACAAATAATATTGCTTTTTTATATCCCAAATCATTGCCCTAAATATTATTGACGTATCGTGATCTGATCGCTCTGTTTCAAAGATATAATATGGTCGCGTGATTACATTCAACGTCCTATAAAACTTGTCAATAAAATTGTATTTATGATATACCTACGAGACACAGGTCTATTAAATACCGGGAAGTCCAAATTCGCTCAAAGATTAAATTAATGTATTCAAAATATGTAATCAATATTTTTATAAGTTTATAATATTTTTATATACCACAAAAGTGACAAACATCCACGCGGTCCGCCTGATAATAAGCGGTCACCGCCGCCTATGAATGCTTGCAACACCAAGGGTATGGTCGCACCCTGCTGGAATCTTGCTAGAAAATTCAAAGATATGCCCAATATATAAATATAGCAATGAAAGTTAGGTCATGCTTGAGGGACCGCGACGCCCATCATCTGTCACGGTGGCACCTATATAATATAGCTCCGTTATTGCTACATCAAGTAGATTCAGGCCCTTCCAAGCTTTTATAAAGCAAAATGATGATGAACTTTGTAAAACAGAAGACGGAAGATTTCAAAATTTGAGCTGAATTTTGCTCCCACAGAGATAACCGGTATATGCGAGTTGTAAAGTCGGTAAAGCGCACAATGAAATCACACATCGTAACATTACATGTTATCTACGATACAAAGAGTATCTTGCAAGTAAATACCGCCGGGAGGGGGTACGGTAACAAAGGCTAATATGTCATCGCGGCCAAGTTAATTGACGCGGTTTCCGCAGCCGCGCGGCGGAACGCAGACGTCGCCGCTTCCTCCGCTTACATATTTATACGGTACCCTGCTCGCTTGCCATGCAATAACATCCATTCAATTTTAGTTCATGTCAATGTAGCTTTATGAGAATGATACCATTCCAGGGAAGAGCTTACGCTTGGAATCCCTGTCGGACCCAGAACTATAATTATGGGATTCGAACTCATTTAAAGGTACTTGTCAACCTATTTGTCAATAGGTTACCTATACAGATCGTTGTGACTGATCCACTTTAATTATTGTCTAATTTAATAAATAAAAATACCGCATAGTTGCAGGGATCTAAATACTCTATCTAGTATTTATACTGTAAAAATAAAAAAAATACAGCTGTTCTTAAATAATTAAAAATATCTGTTTTGATTCTGAGTGTAATTATTATTTGTTAATATGCGATTTCGTTGGTACATGATAAAACCCTAAAGCATCAATCATGTATTATATAAAATAATGAGCTATCAATTAATTACTAACTTCAATATCGGATCACGATTATTAAATAATGCGTCGCTCATCAGAATTTAAATAGATATGTTTTACGTAAGAATCTACACAGACTTCTTTCTTTGATATTATCAACCAGTACTCGTTCGGAAATTAGTCACCTTGGAGTTTATCAAAGGTGATTTCAATGAAAAAGCTTTAATCGAGCCTGAAATGGTCGTCGAAATCAGCGCCATTTGTAATCACCACGCCGTGAGTTTATACTCTTTAATGGACTTTGGAGAAGTAGTTCTAACTCTCCTTATGGCTAAGATATTTGAGGAAAAACTAGCCGCCACCTACCGCAGTAAGTGGCGAAGTTGGGGAAGTATGGCAGACGAAGCTGGTGTGGCGGCGTGGCGTGGCGTGGCGGGCCCACTTGGCGCGATTTAACGTGTTTCATTAAAACGTTTTGTCGGTGTAATCGCAAGTAATTTAAGTGAAGAGAGCCGAGCTTCCGACTTTGTAAGTATTTTGTGTTTTCTTTTTTAATTACTTCGTTTTAACTTTGTTGTCGAGCTTTTAAAAGCTGACTGACAGCGAAATAACAAAGTTCCTTATAACTATTTAGGGAGAATTTAATGAAACGTTGGGTTTAATACGAAAACGCTTCATGTATTCGTTGATTCGTGAATGCCTCCGGATAGCTCATTGGTCACATTATTTGAAGTTTCGAAGGATATTTTCTATTAATATACTCGTAAATAAATAGTCTACTCCTTATAATTTTTTTAATACAATAATTCCTTCCCATAAGGATCTCCGAAGTAAGGAAGTACCCATACACCCACTTTCCGCCAAAGATATATTTGAGGAGCCAACGAGACAAGAAACATCAAGCAAGACTATACATACAATATATCCTCACATCTTCCCACAAGGGTCCCCGAATGGGTAGGTAGAGGTGTAAAGGTAGTACCCACGCATCCACTTTCCGCCACCGTAAAGCTCTTGGTGTCACTAATCACTGTACTTAAGTTCAGAAAAACTAATTGGTACAGTCGGGAATTTTACTTGCGATCTTTGTCTCGCAGGCAACTACTCGAACCACTCGGGCCAATTTAGGTATTTGTACCTATTTACGAACTGGAAATGATCCAGCGACGTAAAATATTCTAGCATAGAAATGCAAGAGCAAAACACTATGCGTCCACTAAGCTCATGTTAAATACAACGAAGCCGTGAATGATGTCGGTAGATGCAGCTCAGTCTGCGGTCTCTGGACTTATGCGCCGTTGGACTCTAGTTATGAGCTGCCCCGACTATAAGTTACAGGCTACATCTGCTCTATCATTCTACCTACTTCATTATATGACTTTCAAAATATATGTTGGAATTAACTAACTGTTGAGGTTTTCCCCAGTTAAAACTATTTGGCGATGAGAAAAGATTTTAACAGTGTCGACAACGAGCGAATCCGTACCCTGGCTGCTGATAGTGTCCATAATTGGCAGCATAATTAGCGGTTACCTACCAGACGCTTGCACTGGAGGTGTTTAAAACTACATAGCATTGGCTAGACAGCCTCGCCATATGCCTCTCATCTCGCCGCATCTTACCACGCCTTTGTTTTCGTCATAAGCCTAGTTGGCTTCCTCAAATGGATTTGGTTCACTCTGAAGCACGCTATGCGACAAATCACTGTAGGTACCGTTCAACAAACCTATTTGAACTCATCGCGAATTAAATTATGAAACACAGTGAATTATTGTAGTAAACTCGTTTGTACTGAAACGTTGGTACAAGTTATGGTCTGAAAATGTAAACTCAAGTAAAAAATACAGAAGATTCATTTGGTAAGGCCTTAAGATGTATTTAATGAATAATTCATACAAGTAGATATGCGGTTCAATATCTACCAACTCCTATACCCATTTCCTATTAATATCACAAATACATTGTTTTACAAGCGAAGTAGGTACCGAGATTTCCAAGTGGGTAAGACCCGCCCACAGTAACGGGTTTGCAAAACGCAAAAAACGTGCAAGACCCGCCCTAAAACACTGTTTATTTCTTTCTTCTTTTATCGCAAAGAGCTTTAACAATGTACTTATTTAGTTTGCCAACCGTTATCCATCGGATTTGCAAAGAAAACAAAATGTATAGCACGCTAAACAAGTTTGGATGTAGCGTGACGCGGCTGCTATGGTTTGATGCTTATATCTTCACGCTTTCGCATAAAAGTTTCCGACGGAGTAGTCAGGGATGTAATGACACCTATATTACGTCCTAGTATATTTAGGTGTCAACGCATCCCTTAAGCACCATTCCACATGTGTCTGAAATTCGACACATTCGTTAAAAGGCGTCGTGGCAAACTGGTTTGATTTGCCTGCAACACAAACAACAAGATAGCAAGTTCGAATCGCGACTGTATCAAAAATCACGAGCTGGTGTAGGAAAACATCAAAATTAACCTTAAACATTAAATTCGTACGTTTGAGAATAATTTAAAAGACTGGCTATTCCAATTCCTACTACACATCTCTGCCTACCCTATCGGGGACCTTTTTATGATTTTATCATGATTATATGTATTCTTCAGCATTCATGGTATATCGTCCCATATTCAATTATCACTTTTAGTAACATTGTTTTATTTAAATGTTTTAAACTCTTCCCTCGCTTTTAAAGCTAAAGGAATGAATAAAGGTATATATCTAGTCTTACTATGTGGAGTTTCTAGGAGTAATATATTATGTTACGATATTAGTAGAAGAGTTGATTTTCAGTAGTATAATAAGTTATAGCCTGATTCTTATTATTACTTAAGTATCGTTACGTTGGATCAAAAGCTAAAGTTCGAGCTACAACGCAGCATACTTTGTAAAGAAAATGCATTTAATCAGGTCGCGCACGTCTCATAACATGCCTACGGCACGTGTATTTTATGAATTTCTTACATAATTCCTGAGAACAATTACTTTAATACTTTCATCGTCAAACGGAGGTAGTACCGCCTTGACAAATACTTTAGTAAATAATAAAGTTCGGCTACGTATGAAGTTCGCGTTTCGAGCAAGGAATGTATATATTGTTCCTATGAGGAAATTATATGTTAAGCGTACAAGAAGAATTAGAAACCATAGGTTTTTGTAGTAATAATTGCAAATGATATTTATACTTACTTATAAATTTGCATATTACATGATATTTTTTAATAAAAATCAAATGTAATATTTTTAACATCATACTTAAATTTGACCTTTGTTCAGTTTAGCGTTACCAACGAGGATGTGACGAGAAATGTGTAGCTAATCATCTCAGCCTAAATAATAGCATTATTAATTAATAACTTGAAAGTCAACACCCTTCGCCATGTCATTAGTTCCACCAGAGGCGTACGAGTATATCAATCATTAGTTGCGTTATCGTTCGCACACACGACGAGCCTCAAAACTAACTTTGCCGTCACAGGTTTCTAACAAAGTTAAACGTAAATACAAAATTGTACATTAATTTAATTTGATATATCCTGCGGCTTGTATACGGTCAGTGTTATTTTGGAACTGATAAAAAATTACACATCTTTAGCTTTTATTTCGAATAATTTTAACTCTGTAAACTGAATTTCCGAGCGGTCAGGATCAGTGTGGCTTTGCGCATGCTCACCGCTGTTACTTTTCAACCCGAAATTCCTAACCGCGAATTTAATATTTAAACTCACCCTTGTCTAGAACATTTACCGGGCGAGTGTCCCGGAATACTTTCCCTATCTGTGGGATAGGCACACATTGGTTAGGCACAGTTTTTTTAATCGCCCGGCGACCACTTGACGTGCGGTGTGATGGATGGCGACCGGTACCCGGGTCACGTTTTGTCATTTTATTAATACTTAAATTGGTCACCCATGACGTGGGCAAAATACGAAGAGGACAAAGCTTAATTTTATTTTTAGCCAGCGTTTGAATGGTGGTCGATCATCCAACCGTTGCCGGGTGGATACTACCAATTTGAAACATTCCATCAAAATGCCACCGCATTACATCTTCACGCTTTCCCCATATCACCCAATTTCCGCCAGAGGTATTAAAGTTAGTTAGCCAACGTCACAGATGGCGAGTCCATCGCCGTTACTCAACTATGTCTTTAAACTTTATTTGAGACTCCAGGTATGAACATTCTTCGGTATCAAACTCATGAAATAAGTTTATAATGTTGTTACATACATATCATCACGCCGAGTCCCTAACGGGGTAGGCAGAGAGTATAGAGCGCCAGTTCTCTCTAGACTTACATACCTCTTTCGCTTCGTCCACATTCATCAGTCTCTTCATACATGCTCGTCGGTTTCGAGTACTCTTAACGTTCCCGTCCTTGAGAGTCCGATCTATTTGGTCCAGGTAGTTGGAACGTGGCCTTCCTCTGCCTCTTCTTGCACACACTTTTGCTTTGTATATCTGTTTCGTCAATCTTTCTTCACTCATCCTTTCTATGTGTCCAAACCAACGAAACATGCCTTTCTTCATCTTTACAATCACGCCCTCATTCACGCCAGTTGATTTGCGAATCTCTTCATTGCGGATTCGATCTAATATCGTTACGCCGCACATTTTTCGAAGAGATCGCATCTCGACTGCATTCAAGCTATTTTCATACTTCCTCTGACATACCCAGGATTCGCTGCCATACAATAAGGTAGGTACCAATATCGCGTTGTGAACAGCAACTCGAGCATTCTTGCTCAGACTTTTACTGCCCATCAACGCCGACATGGCTCCATTCACCTTATTTCCGGCAGTTATCCTTCTTTCAATATCTTTTTCATACTTTCCATCTCGTGTGAACATGCTTCCAAGATATACAAATTCATTCACTTGCTCTAGAATTTGCCCATTTACCGATATTGCACACTCGGTCACTTGTTCATCTCTTTCGAATACCAGAACCTTAGTCTTGCCAGCGTTTAGGCGCAGCCCCTTCTTTTCACATTCTTCTTTCATTATGGTAACTAGTGACTGCAGTTCGCCCTCTAATGACGCCAGTAAAACCGCGTCATCGGCGTATAGTAGGCAGTTGACCACTAAGTTTCCCATTTTCACTCCACATCCGTTCGTTCTTAGTGCTCTCAGACAGTTATCTAGATATATAATGAACAGCCAGGCAGACATGATACACCCTTGTTTGACCCCCGACTTCACATCAAACCAGGGTGACATCTCACCGTTAACCCTAACGCACGCCTCGCTATCACTATAGAGTGATTTCACGGCATGCAGTAGGGAACTGCTCACTCCATATCCAGGCAACACGTCCCAGAGTTCCTTTCGTACGACTCTATCAAATGCCTTCTCTAAGTCGACGAAAGCGCAGAAAACCCTTTGGTTAATATCCAAAAACTTTTCCGCGATTCCGCGAAGCGAGAAGGTTTGATCCATACATCTTCTTCCTGGTCTAAATCCACCTTGGGATTCCCAGAGAAACCTTTCGGATCGCTCTTGCATTCTTATCGTCAGGATCTTCGTGTACACTTTACTAGCTAAGCTGACCAAGCTGATGGCTCTGTAGTTGGAGCAGTCCAATCGTGATCCCTTTCCTTTATAGAAAGGCACGATGACTGCTCGCCTCCAGTCGTCCGGAACATCACCCCTTTCCCAGCAAAGATTGCATAGCAAATAGATGACGTCCCAGACCGCTGGTCCACCGTACTTGATCATCTCAGCCGTAATCCCATCTATTCCCGCAGCTTTTCCACATTTCAGACTTCTTATCGCACTTACAATCTCTCCCATACTTATTTTATCCGCTTTAGGATCCTCGACAGATTCTGTTGGAGGCAGCTCTATGAGTAGATCAGCGGCATCATCATCATACATATCTTTGTAGAATTCACTCCATCGCCTGAGGACGTCAGTTTTGTCAGTTAGTATGTCATTGTCCTTCGAAATAATCACATTCATCCTACTACTAGCTGTAACACAATTTCTGGACTTCTTAACTTCCCTCCAAAAAAGTTTTGCATTGTCCTTGAAATTATGCGACAGTTTTTCGTCTACAGTCATTTGGAACCTCTCACGCTTCTGAGCTATTATCTCCTTCGTACGATTTTTTTGCAGGCGATATTTTTCTTTCATCTTTTCTTTCATACTTTCACTTGAGCTGGACATAGCCAAAATGTCTTGCCTTGCATCCTTCTTCTTTTTAACTTCTTCTTTCACTTCATCATCCCACCAACCATCGCCATTTTTGGTTGTCCGCCCTTTCGAAATGCCACAAACCTCTTTCGCGGCGCATAAAATGCTGGACTTCAGGAACTGCCAACAAACATCGACACTCTCAAACACATCTTTCGGGGGACAGGCTAGCTGTTCAGATACCCTTTCTTGATATCTGTCTCTAATAGCCGCATCTTGAAGCCTCCAGCTTTTGATGCGGTCTGCGACTGCAGAACAGGGACCCCCAGCACGGGATCGCCAGCCCGCGAACAGACCCCTTATTCTAGTTATAACTAGAAAGTGGTCCGTTCCCAGGTCGGCTCCCCTATACACCCTGGTGTCCATCACCTGTGTTCTGAGTCGCTGATCTATTAGAAACAGATCTATCATGCTTCGCTCATTTTTCCGTTCCCATGTATACTGATGAATCCTCTTGTGGTCGAACATGGTGTTCGCCACAAAAAGGTCTCTCTCCATGCATACATCTAATATCAGCTTGCCTGCCTCGTTCACTCTCTTATCACCATACTTGCCGAGTACTGCCTCGTAATCCTTACGGGCTGTCCCGACCCATCCATTCAGATCACCACAAATAATCAGCTTTTCATTCCCTTCTTTCGTCTCTAGAACATTACTCACACATTCCCAGAACTTATTCAGGTCGCAAGTGTCCGCTGAGGCCACCGGAGCATACACCGCGACTAAAAATAGTCGGGTAAGGCCTATTTTAAAGCGAGCCCAAATAAGTCTGGGGCTCACCGCATCATAACTTATCATACATTCTGCCAAGCGGCTGGATAGTAGAATTCCCACTCCCTGGCAGGCGTGCTCGGTGTTTGCCACTCCTGACCACAGCACTAAACTCCCGCCCGGGAGCTCGTCTACTCCACTACCCTTCCGCTTGGTTTCAGACAGGCACACAACATCTAACTCGCTCTCTGTCATAACATCGATCAATTCGTTCATCTTATCAGCCATACCTCCTCTTACATTCCATACACCCATCCTACACTCCACACTCCACTCCCCGCCGTGAGGCACTCCGCGTGATGGGTGGCGGTCCCCATCGCCGCACTGTGCTGAATTTTTCGCACCAGCGGGGACGGACTGGTGCGCGTCGCCTCGGGGGCACGCCCTAACAGCCGTCCGGCCAATGCGCATCGAGTGGAATTGCAGCCCTCTGGGCTGGCAGGAATCGCGACGTGCACGCTTCCACTGTGATCCCCAATATAATGTTGTTATTATGTGTTATGTACAATATATAGTACATATAAACTTATTTCATGAATTATATATTAATTTTGTTTATTTATTTATTTAAAATTTATTTATTTACAATTAGCACGACAACGTGGTCATTTACACTAATGTGGAGGTATAAGTTAAAAAAAAATACATAAAAATATTGTCCTACAGTGTAATTTTCCTGATCATTAATAATTATCGTAAGTTTAGCTAATAAATCAAATCAATCAAAATATTTTATTTCAAATAGGCCTGGATGGATAAACGTCGAAAAAGGTGCAATTTGAAATCTGCTAAAATATTAAAATTATTCAAATTACAAATTAATTGAATTACGTAAAGGCTTACACAATTGAACCTTTTTCTAAATTAAAGAGATGATTAAGTAATTTAAACGCGGCCTTAACATATTTTTTACCGCCTATTATGTTTCCGAGTTTATATTTCACAGATTTTTTATATGGCGGTATATGTTTAAAGATATTGCGTCATAAAGTGTACAGCGCATATAAATAGCAGTCATTACACATTACTTACGGAGGGCAAATGTTGTGTACAGTTGAAAATTGTGTAGGTAACACGAAATGTCGCCATTTATAAGTAAGCTATACTTACAAACTGTTACGCTATTATAAATTAATTAAACGTAAAGAAATAAATGAAATATAAACTGTACACAAGAATAACGTTAATTATAACTCCACTTTCTACCTTTATATCGTGCCATTTATTATAGAACAATATATTCTCATACAGAACACCATAATTACACTGCTCTTAAGTTTATAACTTAGTAGAAATTCAGTGTGTACTACATTCTGTACGTAGTGTACTAACGAAGTAAGTTAGCGAGCGCTCCAGGGTTAATGGGATGTCATCGGACATGATGGGTGAGACCACCCATCCCGCCTCGCCAGTTACTGCCTCATCAGGACCTCCAGACACGGACGCTTATTGACGTTGTCTTCACAATGAAATATGGAGCGTCAAGTACCTTTACAGGTTTAAAGCTAAGATGAATATAAATATGATTTTACCTTTTTTTTCTAACCGAACAAAAAAATTAAATTTATAATAGACAGTTAAATAAATATATTCAAGTAGGTGTGTTGTATCACGCCCGATAATAAGCTATTTGAAAAATCTTGACCAATCAATGGAACACAATATAACATTATAAAAATACTAGCTTATGCCCGCGGCTTCGCCCGCGGGGTGTTCGAAAAAGTAACTTTGGAAATTTTCCTGCTAGAATCGGTTCAGCCGCTATGCCGTGAAAGAGCATCATACATTATAATATGAGAACTTAGAATATTCCAGGATAAAAAAAAGAAGCCTATGTCCTATTCCTAGGTAGAAGCTATTACCATTTCAACTTTCAGCCAAATCGGTTCAGCCGTTTGGCCGTGAAAGAATCGCAAACATCCAAACTTACAAACTTTCACATTTATAATATTAGTAAGATATAAGATTATAAGTTAGAACGTGTGGTAGAAAAAAAATCTAGTAGGAAGCTTTAATTTATACTAGATTTTTTTTAAATTTCAAAGACATTTTTCAACTTAAATTACCACACGGAGGGCAGTGTGGACTAATAACATGTCATTGCGCGCGCCCGCCCTCCCGCTCTACTGATCATCGGACACTTCACCGTAATAACTTTATCGACCATCCTCGGTTAACTTCGCCATGATTACATGTTCACTTCATTCCACTTAATCACTGTTATAACCATACTGATACTGAAAGCTGATTTTATATATTTATACCACCTATTATTATAAGATAATTTCAATCATTTACTATAGCATATCGTATACGGCTATCAAAATACCTCAAATACTTGTCTACATTGATCCAAATTGAAAATTGCTTCGAAAAGCTTGCCAACAAGATAATACAATACTACCTCATTTTCCGTTCAATATAAAACTCTGAACCTGCAAAAGTAAATGCACTTTCAGACGAGAAGAGTACCAATCTTGTGGAGAATAATTTTTCCGTGCGATTGCGATGCAATGTTTTGGCGCATCGTTCGACAAATAGCCGGCGTCGCAGTCCGCAGGGCGGTTGCTGACGGTACAATTTGTGCACCGCTCTCCGCGTCGCGGCTCACGGGAACCGGTAACTAGGAAAAAAATTTGAGATTGGCGTGGAGCGGTGCAGCCGGGGTGCCGCCCGCCGATTCGCCACCTTGCAACACGGAGATTGTGCCGTCTGTTTTGTTTGCCCCTTACTGTCTTATTTCCTCGCTCAAATTGTATGAAGGCACATCCGACTACAGATTGTTATTTTTCAAGTTTCTCCTGAAAGAATACACCAGAAAAAACTTTTACACACTTCTCACAAAACTATGAACAATTTTAATGAAACACAGAACTTGCAATTTGCATGTAGAAAAATTTCACGCCGCTAACGATAGTTAACGCTATCTAGTTAGTAGTTAAATAGCTCATTCTCATTCTTGGAAACGTTCCCTAACGTAATAAACGACAAGAGTAGGAAGCTTTGCGTGAAAGTTGAGAGCGTATGCTATCTCATGCAAATTACGCCAGATTTATCATAAGACGTCTGTGTAATTGCGACGTGAGAAGATATGGCTGGAGCGCTTAAAGCCACTCTCCAAAAAAAGGCAATTAAAGGATAAACTAGAGCAGTTAAGTCGACCGTCACGTGAGCGATATCTTTGCGAGCGGAGCAGTGTAGCCGTGGCGTAGAAGAGACGCGTGCGTGCTCGCGCCACCGCCTTCAGTTGGCGAACATGTAAAGGGCGTGGGGCAATATCATAGACTACAGTCTAGAGACGGGGAGGAACATCCGCCAGTGACGCTATTGCACTTGAAGCTTTTACAAAGCTAAAAGCAATACAGTTATTTGATTTAAGTCGGGTGTGTACTATCGCCTTCCGTCGGATTGTGTTTGTTCTGGTTTGGCAGATGTCAAAGTTGTATGTTTTGAAACAGATCCTCATTGTTTGCTATGTTTGTCTCTGTATAGAAGGTATTAGTTACCTCAATATCGTATTTTATTTTGTTTTCAGATTTTCAGGTGAAATGTAAACTTAAACATATGATAGATATAGCAAGAATGACAAACGTTTTCCGTTGATGTTGATTCATGATCGCAAAAATTTGTACTAGGATTTTTACAAACCGTATGAAATCCCAATATTGTTTGTAGTAGGTATAAAAAGAAAGTTTATATTTTTTTTTTTTATTGTATTTGACGAGGGCTACTTACAGCAAATTGTGTAGGTAAGTAAGTAGCTTAAGTTTTTGGATTAAATTGATATATAGATCACTAGCTCTGCCCGTTTATTCGTCCGCGTGGAAAAGTGACATGGCAGCATTTTATTTTTTAGGCAAAAATTTTTGCAAATAATTTACAAAAAGAGTTACCATTATTATCCAATATACAATGTACAACAAATAATAATGACGTAATAACATCCACCATCCTTACATGTTTCCATACAAACTTTCATCCCCAATTTTTTTTTACCCCCTTAGGGTAATTTTTTATATACTTTGAATGTCATATTAAATTATATGTAATCAAGAGCCTAAAAAATTTCAACCCCTTACAACCCTTTCTGGCATTAAAAGCCTATGTCCTTCTCGGCTCTGACTATATTTGTACTAAATTTCATTTAAATCGGTTCAGCAGTTTAGGCGTGAAAAGGTAACACACAGACAAACAGGGTTCTTTCGCATTTCTTATATTAGTAGGGATATAAGATCTTATAAATGCAGGTTTCCTCTCGATATATTTACAATTAATTATTGTAAAGGCCGCGGTATTAGGAATTATGATACTTACTTAAGTATAAAAAAATACTGAATGCAACATGCAATCTTTGCTGATCACCTGAATCTCTCGACCATCACGGCTAATTCTGCCTTATTACAACAAAGTAATAATTTGCTTTATGAATGCTACTAGCGGTATGTGTCATTCGGGACAGTAATTAATGCAAATCATGGTGGGACATGCGATTGATTCTGGAATAGTGGAAAGCCGATCAATTACGTTAATGAGCTCCGTGGATCCATATCGCTGCTGTTGCAATATTATGCAAATACTCACTAACTGAATACGTTCTGCTAACCGACCATTGATAGAGCTTCTTGAGCGCTGAAGCTAATTTGCCAATTATCTGTACTGCGTAACACAACATCATCGAATGTGTAATTCATTAAGCTTCCAGCTGTGTTTTTCAAGTATGCATTTTGGCCAAATGTAATAATAATATTCTCTTCTTCGCCTTCGCCTTTTACAAAGGTCTCCGACGGGGCAGAGGTGTATAGGTAGTGCCCACACATCCACTTTCCGTCAGATATTAGGCGTTAACGTGACAGGATACTCAAGTTACTCAACCACGGCTATACATACTCTTTTGAATTTCTTCTCAAACACATGCAGATTGCCCCTCGATGTTCTCTGTCACCGTTAAGCTCGCGGTATTACTAATCACTATACTTAAGATCAGAAAAACTCATTGGTACAGTCGGAATTCAATCTTGCAATAGTTGTGTTGCAGGCAACTAATCGAACCACTCAGCTCTTAAAATATAATGAACAAACGGCCAAATATCATGAGTAAAATGTGACTGAGAGCTTTACTGACCTACAGATGTAAGGAATGGGACTGTTTTTGCCAGTACACAAATTCCTTGTGGAGAATTGGCGAGGCCCAGTTAGTTAACTTTTTCAAGAGCAATTGATACTCTACTGAGTAGGAGCTCTAGCAATTTACAAGAATACCTAGCATATTCCCATTAGGTATCGATCTATCATGATATGATTCCAATTTAGTTTTAAATTGCATCAAATTGATGTAACGAGTATATAATGTTGGGTATTCAATATCATAAGCCGATCGTGAGGCTAATGAGGCAGGTGTATCCTTACTCCAATATTATGCAAATTCTATCAGCTAGTTGGTTGAAAGCCTGGCTGGCCGTCTTCGCTAACGTAACATGATGATAACGAAAGCCTCTAGTAACAGAATGGGTATGTTTTCATAATTTTAATAGCTTATGGATATTGGAAATTTGAACCTTAGCACATTTTCAGTTCTAAAAGGTTTCTCGAGAAGATATTATGTAGTATCTCTTGAGATCCTTTAACTATGGTATTTATAGGAAGATGAATAATTAATATAGGTCAATATTTTGTCCTAATATTACAACTAATTATACCAATAGAATAAATTTAAAAAAGTGAGGATGCTGGTTATTCTTTCACGCAAAAAAAAGACGGAACGGAATCGAATAAAATTTGGCATAGAGATAGATTATTACGGTGTTTCATATCAGAAAATTCAACAATCTTTGTCGGGAAAAACCGCGGGATAAAGCTAGTTATGACCTAAACCATTATACGCAGTGCAAAAAAAGTGTGTGTCAGCTCCGACGCACGACTGGAGTTTACTCCTTACGAACGATTATAAAATAAATAGATTAGTTAATAAGGGTAAATGAATGTATTTCTTATATTACTTAGAGTATGCATGACACATCTATAGATTGATTTTTATTCATTGAGTAATTTTCTCAATTTTGAAATAAATATCAATTGATATAAATTTATATTTATATCAATTATAAATAAAATATAAAATTTACGATAAAACTTCCGCAAGTTGACAGTTGTTGTAGGTTAATATCAGGTTAATACAATATGCAATTGAAAGTAAATATTAACATTAATTACATCGCCATTCTGTTATTCTCGTTGCCATGGAGAGTACGAGAGCACCAAAAACGTAACGCTGTCATTCATCAGTAGATTTTACCTCTCATATTTTTCTCATACCGGGCGCCTTATATATGAAAATCGATTCTTAAGGAGTAAACTCCAAAAATTAAATAATGCTTAACTAAGCGATGTTTGTATAAGTTAAAAGTAGGGCCAAAAAGGAGACATAAAAAATTGGCTGCAAAATAAAAGTAACAAAACCCTAGAATAAGATTTAGGGAACAAAATAAATCCTCCATAGGAGGTACAAATCCTTATCGCCTGGTTGGTGAGCGATTGCGCTCAGCCACAATATTCCACTTACGTGCAAGAAACTGTATCAAACAAATAAAGGGCTACTATAAGGATTGGTGTCGGACATAATATCGCGTTAGTAGTCATAAAAAATACGCGCATGGAGTGTAAACAAGGGATTGCTTCGTAAGATGTTCGAACCGCAATGCACCAAAGTAGGTGACGTGGCTCGTAGGGCGACACTGACTTGCTCGTTTATCAAAGTCAATATCGGCTGTCGGTTCAGACACACGTTATTATACCAACTACCTATTACTTGCACACGCGTGAGTCGCGAGCTAACTTCATCGATATCGGATTTTTGATGTAATCGTAATTCGATAGTGCGAAGTTTGCCTTCTGCAGAATTTACAGCTCTAAGGCACGTTTTAGAATTTAGATTAAAGTAGTAAAAGTCTGGAATTGCAATTAGCTGTCTTAACCGTGCTTGTAACGTAGCAATGTTTTTAGATTATTATATAAAAAAAAAGTTTAGCATTATTTAGATACAGCAGTTATCATAATTAAATGCGGTGGTATTATGAAGGTAACGAATAATACATTTATTAATCACAATACTTGTCTCAATGAATCGTATACTCGTTAATAAAATGAACTTTGAGTGCGATTTTAATAAAATTGATTACGTGATTATGATATAACAATTTTATACCATTACGCTTGCATTTAACTTTCAAAGTGTGATTTTTCTATACAAAGTTACAAAAATAAAATTTCTCCTCGAATTGAAAATTTAATACCGATTTTCCATCGCACATGATGCCTCTGTCGTTAGCTAACGTGTCAGAAAACTTATTTGAATACAACACGAACAATGTAAACGCTGCCGTGCATAACGGAACGAAGGCGTTTGACAGCGGCAGTATAACCTACACCAAGAAACAATACAACGCGCAATACGTACATAAATCAAATTTTTGTATCCGACTCAATATTTCTTATATTAAAAAGCAAGACACGGCGGGACGCACGTCGCGCAAGATCGCTGTCTGTATAGTCTGCGACTATTAAAAATAGAGAAAGTCCCGAGCGTATTTCAGTTGTCATATTTCACGGTTTGGGCGATGCTGTATAAACACGTACCGCGTTCAATCATCCTGCGATAGGCGGCATTGGCACGAATAAATCAAGCCTCTCACTTTTTCACCTGCCACACACAAAAGCTTTCGCACTGAAACTTGATTCGGGTTATTTCTGACGAAATATCAGCCTATTTGTTATACTATTGATAGGGACGCACGTGCGCCGCGTAAGTTTGTACTTGTTGACGAGAGGGGATTGAGTGAAAATTGCTTCCACGACAATGTGCATAGAATTTGATGGTAACAGGTCCGCCCCGTTCGTATAACTACTTTCGTTGTGAAGGAAAACATGTAAGTGCCTTATAACAGTCTACGAATATTAAACACATTTTATTCAAACTTCGCTAAGTAAAAAAAATATTAGTTTTATAAAGATAACTATGATAAAATTTAATTCTAGCTAGTATTAAAAACTTCATATTAGAGTTCACAAAATATTGTACTAAGACTTGCTGTAACTAATTATAATAGTAGGATATTTAAAGAAGGTACCATGAGAGAATCGTGATAAGTAAGAAAGTAAAGACGTTCTAAAGTTGAAATGCCCTTGAAAGCTATAACAATGCTGGTTTGGTATTTTGGCGGTAAATATGAAAGAGGCTCTCATCATCTAATAAATAACAACAAATATTACGTGTAGCTCGTCATAATAAATAAAGTGGATGGAAAGATATTCATCATGTCTCAGATTCATCCAGGAAAACATTCCCATTCTTCAACACACAAAATGCAGTATATCCAAAATATTTCGTCTATGTGTGAAGGCACTAACATAAATATTGGCGCTTGAACACCTCACGGGGAGTGAGTAATAATTCAATTATAGCGTAAAAGCGCGTCACGTATCGTTGGTGATAGCACAATCTTGGAGCACGATCCAGCTATGGAAGCTGTGAGGCATCTCATTGCGGTGTCGGTAAGTGCCTATTTGAGGCTACGTAGCCACTTACGTCGTGGGCCGATAGCGTAATCCGAATCGACGTGTATTGTGCGTTGCGATACTGCTTACGGAATACGGACGCGGCGCCAAGCAGACTATTCCAACGCCTATAATCTTCGCCGTAAATGGATTTAATGCAAATTTCTACACGGTCCGTTTCAATGGACGCCTGATAAAATTGTCTACATACCTCTTTTCGTGTTTAATGGAATTGTTTTGGGGACTCTGTTAATGAATAGTAACTACATATTATTTATTTTTAATTCTTGTAATAAAATCTTAAGTCTATAAAATCTTAAACCTTATCAATCAGTTCATGATAATATATAACAATCATTAATTTATTATGTTATATTTGGTCATCATTTTTATTATAATTACATAGGTAACCTAGCTTTTTAAACAGAAGGCAACAATTTTAATCTAGTAATTAGTACTATAGTAAACTTAGTAATTTGATTAGCAATGATGAAGTAACAAATGAATAAACAAAAGCAATCCTAACTGGACTAAGTAAAATGAAACAATGATCAAAACAAAACTTGTATTCCGAGTACCTACTGGTTAATCTGAGGGTCTATAACCCAGTCAAATTTACATAAACAGGGCCTGTCTTGCGGGTGTTATCATTCAATTAAATAAGATTTTGCGATACCCAGAATACACCTGTTTCATGTACTTCGACGCTCACCACTTAATAACTATTTCATTTGTAACAAGTTGATGTTTGTCTGTTTTGCCAGGTTGAGATATACTATTCCGATTTAGTGAAATTGATATACTATAATGTTTTTTAAACCGACTAGCATGTATGAAGAGACTGATGAATGTGGAAGAAGCAAAAGAGTGATGTAAGTTTAGACAGAACTGGCGCTCTATACAATCTGCCTACCCCGTTAGGCACTCGGCGTGATGATGATGTATAAGTCAAGTTGAATCTCGATTTGACTTTTGGTTAAAATTTGTATCCGTGTCTCGAAGTACTAATTGCGTTAAAAATACTGCGGAGGCACCTATAAAAGTTATATGAGTAAATACGTCCGTGTAAGTACGTAAAGTCGGCCAACTTTACACTTTTTATGCCGGCGGAGCCTACAAAGACAACGACAGGCTAAGTTTTTTGTAATTTAATGTTGCTTCCATATAGAGGCCTTGGAATGTGATAATTTTATGGAACTTTAAAAACCTGTGAGAGCATATAAAAACCATTTTAAATATACATACATCTCTAGACATATACTAAACAAAATTACATAGTCTATGCGCGTGTGTGTGAGAAACGTGAGAAAAGTGAAGAGAAAAGTGGATTTTTCTTTAAATAGTCCCAATAATCTAGTGGATAGGACACCTGGCGAAGTTTGAATAGGCACGGGATCGATTCTTGTTAAAGATGGATGAAAGATGGACCTTCCTGTCTGATGATACCAAGTATATATGTAGTTCATAGTACCAAGTTTGCTTCTTCCAGATAAATGTATGTAGAATGGGCCTAAATAATTATTATTCTCATAACAATTATATGTAACGCATCGATTTAAGATATTCGTTGCTCAGGTATAAACCCAAGTAGACGTCAGTGGGACGATCTCCCTAACATTAATCTTATCAATTTACAACGACCGCTTACCCTCAGACGATGCTCAGAATTTGAATACTGCAATGGAATTGCGTAGGGCTGCGTGCATACTCGTACATCGGCACGTACCGATGCGCTACGTGTTTCCAATCTGTAAGCATACCGACCTCAAATTACCCCAAAGCTCAACAAAATAGTAATGTTTAGACCTCCATCTTGGACCTGAGAATCATTTTCGGGTGCGCAATAGCCAGTAAATTCTGCTTGTAATGTTTGCCTTTATTGGCGACCGGCGCTGTGTTGATATTCTGTTGATTCGAATAATAAAGTAGCGTGATGTTAATAGGAACATTGTTAGAAAATTTAAGTGCAATAAAGAAGCTGTTGAGTAAGTCGTAACAGAATTGGCTTATTTATTCCCTCGCGGAATTTGTAGTGGAATTTGTATTCGCGTATTTTGCACATTTTAATCAACGCGTTTGAGGTTGTTTAAACCTCAGAGTTTATTTGGTGCTAACTCCCTTTTAAAACATCATATCATCACGCCGAGTCCCTAACGGGGTAGGCAAAGAGTATAGAGTGCCAGTTCTCTCTAGACTTGCATACCTCTTACGCTTCGTCCACATTCATCAATCTCTTCATACATGCTCGTCGGTTTCGAGTACTCTTGACGTTCCCGTCCTTGAGCGTCCGATCGATTTGATCCAGGTTTTAAAACACAATCTAAATAATATACTATTACTTGATGTGACTACACTTGCTAAAATACCATTTATGCATTCGACATGTAGATGTGTGGGTGAGAATGTGCAAGTGACGAATATGTATGTGGGGACATGGTATGGGGAGCCAATCAGTTCTATTTGCATGCCGGTAGTCGCCATTATAGAGTATCGCCTCCACGTCGAATCACCCAACACTGAATTTGCGAATTAAATTCTGCGGGAATGTATTTAAAGCGTTTATTAACTGCGTAGCAGACCAGAAGCGCCCTGAATAATGTAGCTATATGCATAAGTAGTAAATTGTTATTTAATTTAATAATTTCGGCGTTTTGGTCATATCAACGTAGACACGTGACTATTACAATCCATTGGGTAGGCAACGGCTGAGCATTTGCATTATCATTCAGTACACAGTCATGTATTAGTTTGGTGTAATAGCGAAAGCGAGAACGTAAAATATTATTTACACAACCAAAGAAGAGTAAAACATATTGAAATTAGTTTAAATACTGATCGACGATACTTTTATTTTACGATGTCTTCTGCTGAGTAGCACCGAAAGTTAGAATGGCGGCAGTATATACCAATCTGTTTGTTGTAACTTTATACAGTGTTATACTCAAAGGTACACATGAAACTTGCATAAGTTTGAGAAGGCATTCAAAGACGTGTACGAGAAAAGACAAATACGTCATGTTGGCACGTCAATATAGTAGCCGCGAAATGAGGGTGTTACAACGCCTCCGCCTGCCGCTCCAAAGATACCTGTGAAAAAGCGTAAGGATAAACTTCAAGTTTATTCTGTTATAAGATGCAGACGTTTATGATTTCAATATATTTGTGAAAACATTTAGAGAAGAGACACTAGTGCACATAAATAAAGCAAGTAATTACAATAAGAAGCGAGATCGTGGAAAATCACTGGGTAGCGAGTCGCAATTAGCGGACTATCACCCAGCGGATATAAATAAGGATATTATCCTCTCCGCCGCAGTTCCCACTGGGAATAAGAATCATATTATTGTATTCGATATAACTTTATATTTCCATAATAATATACAACGTTATTAAGGTCGTCTATAAATTTATTTTGAAACGTAAAATGTTAATTCACACTGTATATCGATGGGACACTTAAAGACAGGAACGTCAAGAGTATTCGAAACCAGCGAGCATGTATGAAGAGACTGATGAATGTGAACGAAGCGAAAGAGGTATGCAAGTCTAGAGACAACTGGCGCTCTATTCTCTCTGCCTACCGTTAAGGACTCGGCGTGATGATATGAATGTACATCGATGTAGAATTTCGTTCGGGCACTATGCACTAGAAATAAATGTATTTACCTATCAGAATAGTAGCTTAATGTGTCTCAATGTCTTTTTGGAATATACTTTACAAGTTGAAAGAAGGTAGTAAGTTCTTTCCTAAAGAAAACGCAGCAAAGGCCCAGACATAAAGGAAGATCATACATATTTTTTCCTCTTCTCTAAACAAGTTGTCTAACCTGAGCTTGAAACCCATTGCCTCTTTGTGGGATATGCATTAAAAAGTGACAGACAAATTTTATGTTTTGGCTTGAGCTATTGCTTTTATGATAGTATAATATATACGTGCGTATATATTAAAAGTGCTCCAAGAAATAAAAACATACTCATTTATTTAAAAATAGGTACAGCTCGTCCATTCAACGGTTATACAAACAGAGTTCGTGGAAATCCCTTCATTACCCGCATTTCTTTGTAAATTAGTCCCAGATATTTTCATCTAAGGATTAGTCAGGATCACGTTTTCACTTTGTCAATACAATAAGGGAAAAGAAAAACGTGGTTCAACCTTATCCCAGCTTAAACTGTTGATGCAATCACACTTCTAGGGAAATCTCTAATTGCCATTTACGTAGTTAAGTGTTCGACAAATATTGAGAACGAGCTCTGATAAATTTGGTTGTATAACTCGCGGTAATTAAATGTAGTTTTTATGTTTATAAAACAAGGTATAATCTACCTCAGTTCTAAATTTCATTTAGATCGGTCGGCCATGAGAGCCTGATTGAGTAACAAGTATATGACGTAGTGATAAAGGGTCTTAAAGGCAAATAAAATAAATGTAGAATAGTTATTGTGTTCAATTTAACCAAAGTAATTATATTGATCCAACTTAAAACTTATTTGAATACAAATTTAAGTAAAAGTTAATATAAAGTACCTACCTATTGTGATCCTAATGAAATATTACACAAACAATACACTTTACAGCCTGCAAACACTTAGGCTTGACTCATTAATAAGTATCCTCACGCCTTCCCATAAGGGACCCTTAGGGGGTACGCAGAGGTGTATAGGTAGCACACCCACTTTTCACCAGAGATATATTTTAGGTGCCAACGTAACAGATGGCGAGTCCGTCGCCGTTACTCAAGCACGACTATACATACGCCTTTTGAATTTCTTCTCAAACGTATGGAAGTTTCCTCTCGATGTTCTCCTTCACCGTAAAGCTCGTGGTGTGACTAATCACAGTACTTGAGTTCAGAAAAACTCATTGGTACAGTCGGGATTCGAACTTGCGATCTTTGTGTCGCAGACTACTCGAACCACTCAGCCACCACGGCTCTTACCTATAAGTGCCGTAATGCAAACATTATATTGCAGATATATAAGATAATAAATCCCGCTAACGAAGGTGTAAAGTGCTCTCGCTTAGATGCTAGATATGGCTAGCTTGTGATGTATTTGAACGAGCAACATTCCACAAAAGCTAAACTATTTAAAAAAATTGAAAATAAAATTGTACGCAAAAATTTATATATTCAACTAATTGGAATAAGAGTTGCAAGCAGCGGGTAGATATCTCCAAGTACATGAGTATCTAAGGTAAGCATTATTACCTACTGCAGTGGCCCGTTTTATTCAGCAGGCGCTTCTTACGCTCCTCTTCGCTAAAACCAATTCCTTGTTACTTGATTTCTGCATTTCGAAAAAGCGTAAATATTTTCCTCTTGGGTGCTTTTTCAGCGATGAGGAATTCAATAGACGTTTCAATAAATTCTGAATTATTAAAATACTGATAACCTAATTTGGTTTTTGCATAAATACTGTTGTGCATAGTTTTATGACATTAGATAAAATATATCAATGTCGTTATAAAGAAATTATTTCATTTGACGAGAAATCTATACATTTATCAATTAAGCAATTTGAGGCCTCCCGTGATAAGAGGTCTGGTAAAAATATCATTGCCATACAACGTGGCAATGCCGCTAGTCTTTCTTGATACCCTTCCGGTTGACAAAGATTTAGGTCATTTAGTATATTTATTGTTAGTTTATATTTATTATTACTTTGACTAATTATATGCAACATTGATAATTAAATAAAAACTATTTTTATACTCATAATCAAAACATTTCTTACATGTAGTTTGCATTAGTGATACTAAGGAAAAGGTGGTCCATTATCTCACTGTAATTTTGAATGATAAATAATTTAAAAGTAATAGACAGACGACCTTTAAATTTAATTCCTTTCTCTCTACGGCAACTATATTTTTTATATAATATATAATATATTTGCTTCAATTATACTATGATTTCTATCGTGATCAGACTTAATATGTATATATCATAACGCCGTGTCTCTAATGGCGAAGGCAGAGAGCAGAGCACGTGCTATGTCTAGACTTACAGACCTCTTAGGCTTTAAATGCACATTTGGATAGATAAAAAATATTCATAATTTAATTATAACACTTTTTTCTTCCCCTTTCCTCAAATATGTTCCAAAAAATGGTAGCGACTACATATTTACTACAAAGTATTGTATTACAAAACTTAACATATTTCAAATGATTTTCCGGAAAGAAATACAAATATGTAGGTGACAATTGTAGGCTTAAGGTTTGTGTTATTTTTTTTTTTTTTTTTTTTTATACCACTCGGGTGGCAAACAAGCATGCGGTCCGCCTGATGGTAAGCGGTTACCGCCGCCTATGGACGCTTGCAACACCAGGGGTATCACTCGCGCGTTGCCGACCCTGCAGGAATCTTTTCACACCCTTCTTGAAGAACTCCATGCTGTACTCTCCAGGGAAAACCTCAACGGGGAGCTCATTCCACAGCCTGAGCGTTCGCGGAAGAAAACTTCTTTGGAAGCGCACAGTGCGAGACCTTTGTGGTTCCAAGGTATGGGGATGAATTCCCCGTCGATGGCGAGAGGTGCGGTGGTAGAAGGTGGAAGTGGGCATCATATCGAACAATTCTGCAGAACACTCCCCGTTATACAAGCGGTAGAACACACACAGGGAGGCAAAGTCTCTCCTCAGACTTAGTGATTCCAAGCCGCTTGTGAGCATGGGATCGTCGACAATTCTAGCGGCGCGTTTCTGAACCGCGTCAAAAGGCCCAAGCTGGTATCCAGGGGCTCCAGCCCACAGGTGGCAGCAGTACTCCATATGTGGCCGAACTTGCGACTTATAAAGTTGCAGCCTTTGTTGCGGTGTGAAGTACTGCTTAGCTCTGTTGAGCACACCGAGCTTCCTCGACGCCAGCTTAGCCTTGTCCTCTAAATGACCACGGAACTGAACGTCGCTAGAAATATCGACCCCAAGGATCCTAATGCTCTCCGAGATGTTCAGGGGAGTGTTCTGGAATTGTGGAGCCACAGCGAATGGAGTTTTTTTTGCGGTGAACGCGCAAACTTGTGTCTTAGTGGGGTTGAAGTGAACTAGGTTTAGTCGACCCCAATCGGAGACACTGCGAAGTGTACTCTCGATTTCAGACACAAGTCGTTCGCGACTTTCCTCCACAGTGGAACGAGGGAGATTAGCACGGCCCGTGTAGTAAGTGTCCCCAGTGCTGTCGTCTGCATAGCAATGAATGCCTTCAATAGAAAGCATGTCATTAATATGCAGAAGAAACAGAGTCGGGGACAACACAGAGCCTTGCGGGACGCCAGCATTAATTTCCATGCTTTCGGAGCAGCTACCGTCAACGACGGCTCTTATGCATCTGCTGGACAGAAAGCTGGCGACCCATTTGCATAATCCCTCTGGCAGTCCGTAGGATGGAAGCTTCGATAGAAGACCGCGATGCCAGACCCGATCGAACGCTTTCGCCACATCCAAGCTAACAGCTAATGCCTCACCTTGACTCTCAATGGCGAGTGACCAACGGTGCGTGAGATATACTAGAAGGTCACCCGTTGAGCGACTGTGGCGGAAGCCATACTGTTGGTCACTCAACAAACCGTGACCCTCTAGATATCGCAGGAGTTGCGTGTTAATCACTCGCTCCATAATTTTGGAGAGGAGGGTGGTGATGGCGATCGGCCTGTAATTCGATGGGTCTGATCTATCGCCCTTTTTGGGCACTGGGTGCACGTGGGCGGTCTTCCACGAAGTTGGGACTTTTTGGGTGGAGTAGGAAAGCGCGAATAGGCGCGTCAAAACAGGACACAGTTCAGGAACACACTGCTTAAGCACCACTGCCGGAATACCGTCTGGCCCGCTCGACTTATGGACGTCCAGAGACAGCATCTCCCGCCGGACCTCCCGTTGGGTTATGCTTATCTCCGGCATAGAGTTCTCACACCGCAGGATAGTTGGCGGTGTGGCGCCTCCGTCATCCATAGTCGAGTTCGAGGCAAAGAGAGAGCCCAATAGATCCGCTTTCTCTTTGGCACTGTGGGCCAGGTTACCATCCGGCTTACGGAGTGGTGGTAGGGACGGCTGGCAAAAGTTTCCCTCAGCAGCCTTGGCAAGGGACCAAAAAGCACGGCTGCCAGAAGGGTAGCTAGCGAGTCTCTTACCAATTCTGCTGACGAAATCGAATTTCGCCCTGGCAATCGCTCGCTTACAGTGCCTCGAGGCAGCATTAAGTTTCCGCTTTGCATCAGATATGTTGGGGTCCAGATTGGATCGAGCCGTGGTCCACGCCTCATACAAGGCTTGCTTGGATAATTTAGCTTCCTTGCAGGGCTTATTAAACCACGGCTGTTTCTTTACCCCTGTAGCTACTAGCGAGTTTGGGATGTAGCATTACATTCCCGCCAGTATCGTCTCAGCGACGGCTGCTGCACAGGGGTCTGGATCTTCTGATGCAAAGCAGATCTGCCTCCACGGGTACGATGCGTAAAACTCACGCAATCCATCCCAGTCTGCTGCCTTGTAGTGCCACATGCGCCGCCGCCCCGGGGGTCGGGGCACTTCGGCCTTTGCGCACGGCACTTGCGTCCGGACCAGACAGTGGTCGGATGTGCCAAGCGGCGCACCCACCGAGATGGAATAGCTGTCCGGTCGCGTGGTCAGCAGAAGAGAAGAGCTTGTATGGCCCTCGATATCAGGTATTCTGGTTGGTTCGTGTACCAGCTGCGAGAAGCCATAAGCCAGGGCAAGCTCGTAAGCAGCCCTCCCCGCGCAGTCAGTGGACCGAGAGCCAAGCCACTCAACATGGTGAGCGTTAAAATCTCCTAAAACCACCAACTCCGCGGAGGGGTGCTCAAGTACTTTGTCCGTTGTCGATTGCAGGTGCTCAAATAGGCGAACTGTGTCTGTGTCACCGCTATGGGACCTGTAAAGGCACGCGTAGATTCGGGTGTTGCCACCATAGTCTACGCGCACCCACAAAATTGACAGGTCTCTGTCTTCAAGGCCGTGGAGACGTCGACAGCAAATATCCTCCCGGAAGTACATACATACCCCGGCGCGGCGCACAAAATTGTGTTCCATCTTGTACCCGGGGTAGTTCAGGTACGATGTATCATCAGGGCAGGATATCTGCGTCTCCGTCAGAAATAGCAGAGTCGGCTGTGTCGTCTCAAGGTGTTGGTGGACTGCATTTAGATTAGAATGAAGTCCCCTGATGTTGCAAAAGTCCATTTTTAATATGGAAGGGGAGGCCGCTGGGAAACTTCTACTATTTTTAAATTTGGCCATTTTAGATTTCTAAGGGTGCTGAAAAGGAAGAAGAGGAATTGTTGTGTCGGCATCAAAGAGGACAAAGCGCAGTCTCAATCCGCCGCAGTGATGTACAGGTAGTGCGGATTGCCGGAGCGGAAGTCGGAAGGGCCCCCGATCCCCCCCTGATGCAGCGGCCGGGTCCACTCCGGTCTCCTCCTCCGGCACGACCACTACACCAAGGACTTTACACACATGTGCGGGTCAGCCTCCCAGGGCGAAGATTAGGTGATCCCTGGGTTCGGGACCCCTACTATATGCGGGCGGCCAGCGGACAGCCGTTTCACCGGGTCTCCCTAACAACCGCACCGACATGCCGCGCCTGGTCACCACCACGGCGGAATTGCACCACTGGTCCTGTGCTGCCGACACACCGCTTCCTCTTGGAGCCTGGCGACCTTACTCACCACAGGAACACGACACACCCGAGGGTAATGCCATTTAGCTGCGATCTTCTGTAAGGTGGAGGTAATGGTACCAGTCGGGCTGCTCCGAATTCGAACGGGAATTAACCGTTGTGCCCTCCCTCCCTTAAATGTTATAGTAAATCGTAATAATAAATACACATATAATTATGTAGAAGTGCTACAAGTTTACAATTAGCGAGACGTGTGTCAAGAGGGTATATTGTTACATATTTGTATTCGTAACATTACAAAAATTTCGATTGTATAAATACAAATCTACAACTCTACAATTATCGAAATGTTGTGATATACCTCCATTATGTGTTACGCTTTCAAAAACGCGGATTATTTGTAGACTACAAACTAAGACATATTTGTAATAATAATTAAAATTATTTTGTTAACAATTTATTACATCTGTTAAATTGTACACTTGCAAAGGGATAAGCCACAGGACGTAACGCTGAGCCAACAACCCCATCATATAAATAAAAGTAAAGGCAGAACTACCAACACAAACACGTTTATGCAATAAATAAATGGATTGAAGATCATCAATCCAATTCAGTTTTGTGGGTTTTGATAAAAATGAAACATATTTCGGTTTCAGATAAAAGCTAAGTACATTCGAGGTTTTTCCTGTGTTTTTTTCTTTTGTAAGAGATTGCGCTAAGTGATCACATTTCGATATTAAACCATTTGCCCGAAGGCCGGTGCCGGCTACGTATTTCATTTTACTGAGTGTCTGACGTGAGTTTTGGAGACTTGCTTTTTGTCGAAATTATTTTCCAATCTCTTTATTACATCTAAGTGTCAATTCTGCCGACTCCCTTTTATCTCGGCAGATTTATTTTCCGCATAATAAATTAACTGTTGATTAATAAAATTTGGACAAAATCTTGACAACTGAGCGACTTTTTTAAATGTATTGAAAAACAAAAGTGATCTAAAAAATATTGTAACTTATATATTTTTTGCAGTAACAAATTTCAAATCAACATTTATTCAAGTACTGCTATGTTGGGGTCGTGGGATTTACCACGTTTTACACAAATTTTCTCATTACAATAGACCCGAAACCTTAATCCCAGCAAAAACAAGCCCCTACACATTTGCATAACTACGAAGTTATGTATTGTCGAGTAAAAACTTCATGATTATGCTTATATCTGTACGAGTTAATATGAATGAGGCTTACTCATAATATTAAAATTAGTAAACTAACTTTAACATAGGAAAAAAAAGTCGTCTTTATTCGAGAGAATCTAGCTTGAAACACTGAAGTTTTGATGTGATGAAAACATTTTTAATTTTATTTCCAGACTTTTGTAGCTTTCAGTTTTGTAACATCAACGTACTTTATTAAGACAAGTTTAACTTAGATGAGTGACTATAATAATCTTTGAAGATATTCATTTTGTCGATTGCTAGCATTAATAATGTACGTAATTAATAATTCGAAACCGAGGAGCATGTATGAAGAGACTGATGAATGTGGACGAAGCGAAAGAGGTATGCAAGTCTAGAGACAACTGGCGCTCTATACTCTCTGCCTACCCCGTTAGGGACTTGGCGTGATGATATGTATGTAATAATTGTTAATAATACCCAAAAAGTTTCGAATAATTTATAGAAAAACTTATGTCATTACATCATAATAAAATGTTTCTAACTATGACTTAAGCTGATACAAACTTTAAGAGTAAGAATAACAAATAGCTCCTTTTTTTTCTGCAACAAATAGCTCTCATGTTGAAATGTGAAACGGAAATTACCTGAAGTATTTATTTCATGATGCATTTCATTTTGTTAGCCGCTAGTTATATGAGACTTCGCCTTAGTGTTGTAACAACATTCGGAATTGTAAGTTGCGAGATGCTTTCGTGAAGTTTGCCCGCTATACAACTTCCAGTTTCTTCACTCATTAAGTTCATTAACAAGATTCAGCGTCAGTATTTTTGATGCTCTCAGCTCGCTTTCAATATTTTCTATTCGTGTATTTCACTTTGTGTTACGGGTATACGCTCGACGTCTGTGTAAGCTAAAATATTACAGAAACGCTTTGAATGTCGATGTTTTATGTTTGAGGTAAATAATTTAAGCTCTTGTGAAAACTTCGTACTCTTGATTAACGGAGCTCAATTAGGCAGTTAAAGTTAAATATTTTCACCAGAGCTTGCAATTGTTCAGGCCTTGTCGTACTGCTTCTGGATTGTATATCAAATAATACTGGATGATACTTTATTTTTGTTGACTTTAAAATGACCCCGTGCGATTTTAATTTGGCAGAGTGCATAGTTTAAGAAGTACCGCACCGGGAGAATAGTAAAAAGAATCACAAGAAATCTTAAACACATAATACAATGCCGGGACTTAGACTCAAATTTCAAGATTTTAAATATTACAATGTACTTCGTCGAACTGCAGTGCGGGCTTTGTAAATTCCATTTAGCTAAATAGCTATTGAGAAAGATAAGGATCTACCCATACAATGCTTCTCTACTTCGAACGGTGAAACTAAGGAAATTGAAAAGAGAGTCGCCAAGTAATAGAGCGACGTCAATGGTGCGATTTTGGGCTAACAGGGAATTAAAATTGAATAATGCAAATGAGTGGACACATATCCGAAAGTATAAAGGTTGGAAAACACTTGCGTAAGACAATTCCTTTGGTGTGGAAATCTTGGTTTTAATAAGTATTATAACGTTCCCGAGATGTACCTGTGAGTAGGGGATTTACATAATCGTTACCATATCTAGCGCAGTGGCGCGCGTATTGTGCCCGGGAGGTTAATAATGCTATTTTCTCGCCACGTTTTCACGTTGCTATTTCACGTTATCGACCCCTTTATCTGCGTCGTCATTGTTACTGGCCACTGGCGGAACTCCACCTTGCCCTCATATACCCCATAGGCAGGCATATAATGTGTTTACTTCACTGATTGCACACCCTATTCTATTTTAAAAGCGGTTTTGCAAAATAGTTGGACTATTGAGTAGATTTTATTTGTTAATTGTGTAGTTAAGATACCAAGCGGGCTGAAACAGGTCAAGATAATGTAATTATTATTAAATTTATTACTCAATAAATATTTTTTAGGTAAAATACATTTGACCTGTACTAATGTGTAGTAGATCAAATTTCAAGGTATCGGCAATTTAATTATTATCACGATGACATTAACTATTTTAAGAAAACTGACCATTATCTAAGGCCCTGGCTTTTCGATGGAGTACACATATAGTCCGCGAATATCTACACTGAAAGGATTTGCAGTCTGACACTACAAACGCCCCAGACAGTCTCTTCACTCTACTAATGTATAAATGGGTGGGCTTGTAAGGATGTGTGTTACTCAACAAACTCTAGAACGGCTGAATGCAAGTAGATGACGCAACATGGCTTTCTTCAACTTTACAATTACACCCTTGTTTGTAATCATACGCCCTCCCGAAGAAGAAGGCAGAGGTGTTACACCCTCTTATCTCTGGAGATATATTAAGGGTCCAACGTGACAGATACATAGATAGCCAGTTGCCGTCCCTTAGTCTTTACAAACGTCTTTCTAGATCGTGGTGTAGCTCATACTTCGGTTTGAAAAGCTATTAATATAGAACACTGGGGCATGAACTTTCGATTTTGACTCCCTAGGTGTAGACAAGGAGAATGTATCGACTTACAGCTATTTTACAATACAAATACGTTCCGCTACGAACACGTCAATGCAACGTATTGGAACTGTATGTACGTAACTAAAGAAAATCGAAGTAGATCCCCAGAATTCTGTTTTCTTGAGCACGTTACGAGTTCACGAAGCGAGTGAGACGATGCGTGCTCGCAAGGCGAACACATGCGCGGAAGTGTGCTTCGATTGCTGTAAAGCGCTTTCATACTGAGTTGCTAGAAACAAACATTAGTGTTTTTTAACTAGATATGTCTGCGTTATTAATGTCTTTAATTATTTTTAAGAAAAAGTTAAAAGTAGGAGTAAAGTAGCTTAAATTGGATTTTTTTTCTGCAAGCTTGAAAATGATCCGATAATTTCATGAGGTAATTTATATTTAATATTTCTCACAAAATATTAAAATCAATGGAGGTTCATAGAACATTATAACTAATCAAAATAAACAACAGGAGCTAACAAATTATCTAAGCCAAAGTAGTTGAAGTGACATTAAATTAATTTAGACAATGCTTTGTTCTGTGTCTACCTAACTAAACTAGAGTTTCAAATCAATTCCAAGTTTACAAGAGAACCCAATTTAAAACAAAATAGCACCTGCTACGTATAGTTGTATATTTCGTTGGTTTTGAAACCACTCTCGTCGGACTCGCCGCTCTAACTTTATTTAGTGTATAAGAACCCTAAGTCTATTTAACGGATCGCGGAGTGCGTTCCTTCAAAAATAGATAAGTAAGCGCTCATGCGTCACAGTACTTCAAATTACTTTTTGCATGGCGGACTGAATGGAGGAATTGAAGCGATAAAATGGTCGCCTCTGTTGGTAACGAATGTGTCATTTCCAGATGAAATGTGAGCCGGGTCTTAATTTGTATTTTGCTTATTATATTATTGAAACGAAATAATAAGTTCTCGCTTTATATTGCATATTGCTTAAATATTGCATTCGAGGCTGAATTGAACTGTACATACCTATATAATTTATTCTCGTTTTAGTTCAATATTTTTTATTTTAGTTGCATGACTTATTGGAATTGTTCTAGAATACTCGTAGTTTCAATATTTATAACATAAACACGTGTCATTTTAAAAACGCACCCGAACCTTATTTGGTGCCAGTCAGCGATCTTTAATCATATCTATATGATTTAGTAATAAGAACAACTGAAAGCTGTCGAGCAAAGTTACGCCAAAGCCAATAAATCTAAACTTTGTAAGAAAGTAATTCTGTTTCTATGCGTATACAGTGTCTCCGTCGCCAAAGATAACTTCGTAATCTGCTGAATGTGCCACATGATATAATCGCACCTATTTGTTCTGTTGCTACTTTACTCGCGACGGAATGGCTAAACTATAAGCATAAGTAAAAATCGAGTAAAGTTTATTTCTTCTCAACAATAGGGATGGTATCGTGCCGAGTAAACACAAAATCTCTTAGAATTTTCACTTGGGTGGTTAAGAGCGTGCTTTGTCACTGAAATAGGAGTTTTTCAGTAGAACAGTTACCTTTATAAGGACTTAACGTCGCAGGAAACGGCCATCTAAGTATACGAGCGCAGGGGCGCCCTCTCGCGGCTGATAACAGAATTATCCGAATGACGCCATCTATCTTTTAAATGTGCACCTTACTTTTAGGCTCGGTACGTTGGTGATGTCACACTCACTGTATTGCCTTTGGACTTATTAAATATGCATGTTTTGTAACGCATCCTACATATCAATCACTTAATTTAAATGTAGATTTATATTTGTGTTTCCCTAGGAGGTTTCCCAATTCCAGTCCGATATTGTCCTTCAATAATAGGATCAAATTTATCCTAAAATGATTTCAGTATTTAATCTATATTTGCGATGATCATCATTTATCAAATCCAGGAGCATATTCTTCCAGTCATATTGTTGTTGATTTCATCTCTCAAATACTCTCTCAAATCTGAAGATATTGCACTATGGCCTCCTGTTACAGAATAGATTTTATGGGAGAATCGATGGAGACTGATGTTAGTTTTGTTCGTACCAATATTAGTGCATCTCGGGTACAGAGATGGGTTCTGGTAGTTAAACCGCATAATGCATTAACTGATTACCACTGCGATCCATCTTCCGATGCGTCCGGCCAACTCCACCCAACATCTTCTGTCGCTCGTTTACAACCGATTAACATACTGTAGGGGCGTAGCAGTTTTTAATGGTGTTAATGAAATACTTTCGGAGTATTGTCACGGTGTTAAAGAAGATCAAATTCAAGTCTATTTTGGTGCCGACGTGACAGATGTCTATTCAGCTCCGTCTCACAGGCACGACTTTAGATACACATGCAGTTTTATAAAGCCTGTAATGCGTTTTTTTTCGAACAAAATCCTTGATATTAATTATCGGTAAATCAATATTAAAGAAATCATATATGTAAATTTGACTTTAAAGGAAGCCAACTGCCTTGTAAATCAAAGCAACCACGCTTCAACGGCTATTTGTATATTAAATAAAGCACTGCTACATTTATCACCTATACTGTGATGCACTATTGATCAATTGATAAATTTGCTGAAAGGCATGTTACGTTGGTTTGGACACATAGAAAGGATGAGTGAAGAAAGATTGACGAAACAGATATACAAAGCAAAAGTGTGTGCAAGAAGAGGCAGAGGAAGGCCACGTTCCAACTACCTAGATCAATAAATATAAATTTAAATAAATTTAAATTTAATATAAATTTGCTGTGTACGTTTATTACAAGCAATAACTTGAACAAGTTAAATTGAACGTTCAAACACTCCTCTTCCCTAGACGATAACGACTAACATAGTTATTTTAAAGGGAAGATACAGGTAGGTGTGCCTATAATAACTTTAACGGGACTATGACTTGAACTAATGTTTTGATGTGACATTATTTGTAACAAGGAAACGTGTTCTAAACAACGTTTTAACAAAATATTATTATGCCAATAATATTGTGAGCCGTGGTGGCCGAGTGGTTCGAGCAGTTGCCTGCGACGCAAAGGTCGCAAGTTCGAATCCCGACGGTACCAATGAGTTTTTCCGAACTTAAGTACAGTGATTAGTCACACCACGAGCTTTACGGTGAAGGAAAACATCGAGAGGAAACCTGCATACGTCTGAGAAGAAATTCAAAGGCGTATGTATAGTCGTGCTTGAGTAAAGGCGATGGACTCGCCATCTGTCACGTTTGCACCTGATATACCTCTGGCGGAAAGTGGGTGTGTGGGTATTACCTATACATCTCTGCCTACCCCTTCGGGGACCCTTGTGGGAAGGCGTGAGGATATATATTATGTTATTATGCCAACGTAGTTATGCGCAGAGAGACATTATATAGTGTTTGTTTCGTATTTTACGTCAAATTATCATCTGGTTTCCAGTGAAGCGATGTCTCGCTACCCTCGTATGCGGGGCACACATTTGCAACTCCATTATTTATCCCCTTAAGACGATACATGTAAGCCAGTAAATATTGCGTTGTGTTTAAAGAAAAATATGTAAAACACGTACTCGGGCGGCTTTTGTTGTTGAGAGACGGATCTGGGACGATGATTTTGTTTCGCACCAATGAACACATTTTTTCATTTTCAGAAAATCAAGAACATAAGAGCATTAAACATATTTTTACCTTTTCGCGTGTATTGTACCTTTTTGACTTGCGATGAATCTGACTATGGAATTCATTTGTTGATCTTTTATGAAAAAAATGTTTTTCACATCTTTTACCCTAATGAGAATAAGCTGAGGAAGCGATAAATTGAAATTTATTTTCTCCCTACTACGCGTACACACACCTACATATATGTTTATTACTTGTTAAAGTTAGTAGCAATTCATAAAACAGATTTTACGTGTTATTCAAATGAGATTTACTATTCAGAAACGCATATTGAGCCTTTCCTTGTAAGTTAAATTAAAACAGGACCAATTACAAACACATGATTCCATTAAGTGGATAAACAATGGAAAGACAGGTGACTCATAAGAGCAATGTACACACTAGTTACGTTCTGGAGAAGTTTTCTAATATTTAATAAAATGACTGGTGTTTGTGGAACTTTTGCAGAGCGCAAATTATAAGTAGGGAACACAAATAATAGTTGACGTAGGGCCTCGGGCGGGGGTTGCAGGGGAGGGATGCAGGAGGGGAAGGTGGTAATCAGCCCGGACAGTAATTCGGGAGCCTTAAGGGTGTGATCGGTTAGCGCAGACAAGGGTACCACTACTATCCTTGGAGAGAAGAAATACTTTAGTTCAACATTTCCGATGTGGTTTTGTTTTGTAGCTCTTCGAGATTAGGCAATCTCTCTATAAACATGCGACCGTACGGGCAGCTGCTATTGCTTAGTTCTCGAGACGTCTCGGGAGAAATTAATGTAATGTGGAATATAAGTTAGGGCATCGTAATAAGATTGGGTTCGATGTTTCTGAGTGTTTCATCTGCTAGTTTATTTAGCGGCCGCTATATTAGACGGGCACAAGGACGCGATTAGTTAGATGTATAAGATTTATGTAATGCCGAAAAAATATTAGGAGATGCTGAAATATTGAACCCAGCAGAACGTGTGCTATAATTAATAACAAATTATCTAAGCTCTTATAATGATTATCAAAATCGCTCTCTTTGACTCTTGCCTAACCAAAAATAAAAGAAAAGCGTGGAGGGATGTAATTTGTTCAATATTTTATTTAGTATATTTATAAAATATAGTTCATATTTTATTCAGTTATTGAATTTTCTATAAAAAACAAGTAGGTAGAAAATAAAGTAAGTAAATACAGACATTATGTAAGTTTCCACTTTTTTCGTCCTGGTTTGTTCCATATTCCATATTATGCATTTTGATTTATTGACTAAAATACAAACATGGAAAACAAGATAGCTGAACCACCAACAAAAAGTCAGCCATAACCCAATTAAACTTGCTTTGAATCTTTTGAGCGACACAGACTAACGTCTACCTACGCAACACTCATTGGTTTTAAGTGTACCGTCCGCCACTGAAGAGTGCTCGACTCTCTTTAACCAGACTTTGGGTATCTTTGCACCTTAATTACACTCAGCCTCGGCGTAAGTACGACACGTATCTCAATCGACATCCGAAAAGAAAGGGGAGTGAAAAAAGCAGATCCTCAGCAAAAAGCGAGGACCCTCCACAAAGGATTTTAAGACATTAGAATGTTGCTCTCAATTTGAGAGCTCTTCGATTAACTTTGATCTATTATTTTTAGCTTGAACGCTTGAATAGAAGTGTGTTAGGTTTCAGGTTTATGATAAGAAAAAGTTTCTATTGTTCCTTATTGAGCTGACTAGAATGAAGTGAGCTTTGTTACAATGTATTTAGGGATACGTATTTTATGGTCTAAATTGGATAAGAAAATGCTGCCCATAAGCTCTGTATGAACAATATATATATATTCCAAAATTCATGACATTTAAATAAAACATTGCATACACAATAAAGCTTTTAAAAGTAAATATTTGTTGGAATACAAATAAATATTTAACTAAAGATAAAAAGTTCTATGGAACCGTCTCTTTCTTAAAATCGAATAAAAAATATGTCATTCCTTTAAAACTATCCAACATAATAATAATGGACTCGCCATCTGTCACGTTGGCACCTAATATACCTCTGACGGAAAGTGGGTGTGTGGGTATTACCTATACACCTCTGCATACCCCTTCGGGGACCCTTGTGGGAAGGCGTGAGGATATATTATTATTATAATAATAGTTCTTTTCAAAAGCGCATGTCGCACTTTTTGTGAACTAAAATGCTAATTACTTCACTCTGTAAAACCAGTTCTATTTTATCTATCTTCTATTCTATTTTACCTCATTTTAGTATTTTTTTTTTTACTTTATTGTGAAGTTGTTTATATATAAGGCTCTGCTATATGAATAGACAGGCATACACTGTTTAGAACATCGTACCATTTTTTAACCTTAATAATTGGAAATAAAGTTATGAATATTGGATTTTTTACTTGCACTGTGTCCAGCTGCTGGACAAAGACCACCAACTATTTCACCATAAATTACACAAATAAACACAATCCCAAATTTAAATTTCAATTACATATTTAAAAATTGTTTGGGAGTAATACTTGCTACTGGATTATACTATAACCTGCCCATATTTGTTGGGCACAATAGGTAATATTCGGCTTAGCCTGGAGAGCGCTGAATACAAGAAAAGTCTGTCTTATCTGGCAACTTTTACATTATCTGTCGAACTCTTCTATAAATTTCAGCCCCCAACTCTACTTACGCTTATCAAGTCAAAACTACGTAAGCGTGTATTTATTTGTTTCTATTTTCTGGCTGATTGAGTCTGTAACTTCTGAGGAAGAGACTCGTTGGTGGGCCGGCCTACCTTGCAAACTTCCTCGCCCCTGATTCGAAATCAGTTAATGCAAAAGTTTATTTTTATAAGTAAGATTACCCAGGACTTTGGATACAAGTTCGTAGGAGCAGCTTTCTTTCCGAATTCCCACAAAGTATGGTTGAACCGATGCTGGAGGCCCGGCTTCAGGATTAATACTGAATTTAAAATGATTTCGGGACGCTCCTGTATTGTAGACATCCTCAAAGTTTCTTGACGTCATGTAATATTGGATTAAATTGTTCAATATGTTTGTAAAATACCGTTATATCTGAGTCATTCCAATACTGACCTATAACATCAACTTTGCAGGCTCACATTCCACTGGTTGAATTGGTAATGATGAGCTACTAGCTTTACGGCGAAAAAGGAACATCGCGAGAAAACCCCGATACTTTTGAATTAGATAAAAAAAAAAGTGTATAAAGTCGCATTTTTATGTGAAATATATTTCCCTTGCATGAGTGTGTGAAGATGTAAGCTGGAATGGCATTCGTATGTTTAATGTATGGTTTTAAATATGTAGTAACATTCCTAAATCAATTACGCTACTTAATTCGGTGAAACCATTGCCCAGCGTTATCGTTTGTACACGTCCAATAGCCGGGATTTATGCTCGCTTTCCGATGGAGCTCATAAACATTGTAAAACTTCCGGCAGATGGCAAGCGGCCGCCGATTACGTTGCTACGCATCCCTACAACGTTAATACGAGACAATTGTACGGGTAAATTTTAAACGCATGTTTACTAAGCATTTTAGACAAAAGGTTCTGATACAATACGATGAGTCTGCGTAAATACATCGAGCGTGTGTACTTATGTAGGCGTGTGAATTCGAATGTTTAGTAAAATGGGTCTGGTATATATTTTTGGAACGTATGTGGATACATACGTACTTTTGATGGGATGTAAAATGTAAACTATAGCGACTTCAATGCTAATGTCACCCGGTAAAATTGATTCGTTTTATAAATTTACTTGCTCATCCAAATAGGCAAACTGACCAACTGAATACCGACCGCATTGTCGAAACCAATTCAGAGTATAAATTAAATTTTGATATTAGTTTACTACCTTCATATCTCTCACATAGAGCTAGATATTAAAACTTTAATATTTCTAGGAAATTAAAAATAAGTGGTATAAAAAATAGGCGGGTGAAAAGACGGTGCAAAACTAGTATTTAGCTCATGTAAGTGACCACATATATTTTAATTGATCAAGAATCATGTTGCGGCTTCTAAATTTGCAAGCGACATCCACTCCATCATATTACGCCATTAACGCCTGAGTGACGCGGCCTCTAATTCACGTTTAAAAGCCTGCACTTGACTCAAAGTCAGCAGTAATTTCGTCCTAGTCGGGAATCCCAAGTAAAAATGTAATTTATCAAGTAGTACGTTGTGGCTATTGTAATTGTGTTACAGGAATAATAGGAAGATCGTAACACTGCAATTTGTTTCAATAAGAATTTTGTCCCAGCAAAATAATATGCAAGTCTAATAAACACCGCCACTTAGCATACCTACTTTGAAAGAAACTTGGAGGCTTGAAATTTTACCACGCCTGTGATCGTCGTTCAGCAGCTTGTATTTTTGTGTATGTTATCGATGGGCGACGTATAAATCACCATACGTTATTAAAACTCGTATTATCAGTTAATATATAATAATAATTAATATCATTAGGTAACCTCCTTTATGAGTTAGTCGGGAAATTAACTCCATCCATAGGATCTAGTCAGAAACAAAGGGCTACGTTGTTAGGTGTATTAGTAGTGATTTGTTTTCATGGACCTGTCAGAGTCAGGTCGGGTCGCGTCTTGGGCCTTCACGCGCCGCTGCACCGACCTTAAGGCACATTGTGGTTAGAGGTATAAAAGGACGCGATTTCATAAACTATAGCGATTTGTTTCATTTACCGAAAAGCGAAACATTGGGTCACTTCAAACATGCTTGTATGTACATGTATAATTGCATGTCTACTTTTCTAAGTGTTAATATCATAATAATTTTATTGTTCTCTCTGGTTTCCAGGTAAGCCTGAACTTCACGAGTTGGTAAATACAAGAAGAACAATAACATAGTTGAACACCTATCCATCCGATGACAATTGTTTTACCTACAGATTGTAGGCAATCCCAACTTTAACAATGATTCGATATTACACTAATTACCAGTTCACAATACCGAAATGAAACAATGGCAATACTGTACATTGTCTCAATATCCTAGCTACTTTCAACCAGAAACTCTATCGGATAGTGGTCAAATTACCTTTATAACTGTTCACGATAACTGAACAGAGATAAGCTATAGAGTTTCAGTAATAACCAATTTAATTTAAAATATACGATGCGGTACGTTGATACCAGCACTCCGTACCACAAAGTTATGGTATGTTCTGTAAAAAGCCAATTACGTACATACAGTTTCCTGTTAAAGTTGAAATTATTGAATTAAATGTTGTAAATTTTCAGAGCAATTGATATTACTGCTGAAATTGGAAGGTTGGTTTGATTTCTGAATTCTACTAAAATGCAATAACTAACCATCATAATTCATTCAAATTAAATCAAATAAAAGCTTTGCAGAACTGAAAGATTTTGTATTCCCCAATTGGGTAGTATTCATTATAAATGTAAAAAATAAGTAAAACGCATATATAATAATTGAGCGTAGTATATACATATGTAGCTAACCCATCACTTTAGCTAAGGAATGTTTTCATTATCTTTGTAACACAGTATCTGTCTAAGCGCGTTCACCGGTTGGCAAAGTCTTTACTCGTAAGAATTATATCATTCATCCTTAAAATGGATTCCAAAGGAGGGAAGCAATTTCATTTGTGAGAACCTGCTTCTGCTTATAATCCGTCCAAGGTAATAACATTTCATATTCGTAATAGAATCATTCCGCGTCGCCCGGAAACTTTATAGTCTCATTTTCATTGAAAGCGTTTAGTACGTATAAACTTGTAGAATATTTGATGCACGGCGTAGGGCGTAGGGAATAGGGCCTATCTCCGGAGGCCCTCTGTAGGTTAATCAACACGGTCGCTCTTAATACTCATTTTTCTTTTCAGTCAAAATGTTTTATTCTGCAAACATTGTTTTAGAAATTTAGTTCCTGCTGATAAATGTGGAGATTTATTGAGCTATAACATAATGTGCTTTTATTCTAACATTATGATACCAAATAGGTTATTGCCTTGCAGAAAAGGTTACCACAGATTATGTATCATCATCATAATTCTGTGTGTTTCTATTCCTCTCCTTCAACTTTTATCTGCGTAATGCTAGTCTAATTAGATTCTTTTGTTTGTATTACATAGTACTCGGCGTGATGATATGTATGTACATAGTACTCCTACCCATGGAAGCCTATAATCGCGGCGTAAAATTAGACGCGAGTCAAACTACGGGGAAGTCTAGTGGTTTTATACATCATTCGCGTGCTTCCGATCTTGTAAATATTTTTTTATTTTATTTATTTATTTATTTCAGGCAACGAGGCCCATAGACACAATAATACTATATAAACTTAAATATAAAATACAATAAATAACAATTACAATATTCTTAACATTAATTTACACGTAAGGTTGTCGACGTGTGGCTCGGGGTGTTGCGTATCCGGTCTCTGAATCGCCGGAAGACTACACCTTTCGGCCAAAATTCCTCCTGAGTGAAGGTCGACAGCTGGTCGGACGGAACTCTCACCACAAAGGAGTTAAAGTTCACGTTATGGCGAGATTCCAACCGCTCGACCCTCAGGCAGAGTTTGGACTTCAGGAGGATTTACTCCTCTACATCCTGCTTTCCTGTCGAGTAGTGTAGGCGGGACACGTACAGCGGCGTCGTCGGGATGGCTGGACGCAATAAGAACTTCGGTCCAGTTGGTGCCTTTCCACACTGATTCCGACAAGCGGGCTTCTTTTTTCTTACAACTTTGATGAAGCCCTGCTCGTCACACTGGCCCTTTACAGGACCTTTCGGTAGAGTCGTGCGAGTGGATTCGCGGCGACTCTATATACTCTAAATATATCTTAAAAACTTCTATAAGAGCCTAATGTAAGCGGAAATACTTCACCACGATGATAATTGAATCGCTACGAGTAACAGCATAACTTTCCAGTGTTGCAATGCTGCCGGTCTTCTTAGCACACTATCGCAAAATAGAAATTTGTTACAAAATTCTCCTGCACTTAGTTCTTCTATTGGTTGTTTAAAGTCATACGTTCTTTATAAACACGTACTTGAATTTGGAACATTCCCTGTATTCTTATGTGCCCGCCTTTGTATGCGATGTCTTGACAAAGTATAAGACAAATTAATATATTGTGTACTCATATCATTTGTATTGTATAACGCGCCCCACCACAACTTGTCTACGGCGAAGTAACGTTAGTAGGTACTCTATAAATCTAATTACATACGTCGTGTCACTTGGAGCACCTGACAAAGACTTTCAAGGAAATCGTTAATTAAATCCAAGCAGTAAGTAAAGGTGGTTTTGTCGTCATAAAAGTTCCCCTGCGAATATTCAGGAGTATGTGTAAGATCACACCCGTTGACAGTAATGGTTTGGCTACAAGGGATTTCGTGTATTATTTCAAAGGGGTACGGTGCGTATTTGTTGGCGTATAGAAAGGGTACTGTGTTTGTGAAACCAAACAACGTTCCCATTGTGATTATTGACTTGGATTAGTTTTACTCACGTGTCGTCATGAACGTAGGTACGCATTTAATCATCTTGTTTAGTCTAGAGAGAACTGGCGCTCTACTCTCTCTGCCTACCCTGTTATGGACATGGCGGTATGATGTGTATGTATGGTTAGCTGAAAAGGTTTATCTGCAACGCGTTCTTCTATTTTTAAATCAATACTTGATTACTGCCTGTAATTTAATCCATATGGAGTTTTTATCAAGAAAGTATTGCTGAACTTATCGGTAATGTTTGTTGGCTGATAGTAGGTAGAATCCGTTAGTGGTAAGTATAATAAGTGAATACCGTAGTGCTTAGTACCTACTTATCAGGTCTATATGTTTGAAGTAATATTACCATCATTAAACAGAAAAAACTCGAACCACAAGCCATTTCTAAATTAGAAATGTAAACTTTATCAGGGGATAAGGATAAATAAATGCAAACGTGTTAAAAAAATAAAGAATCCAATTACGCGATACCCAATAAATAAGTATTTGGAATATTATTATTATAGGAACGCTTTAGGCAGTATACATTCGTTTCATCATTGTGTTACAACCAAGTGAGATTGTAATTTGTTGTGTTATCGAATTCACACGGCTCTACCTAGGGAGGCGCGGACTGAGGACAAGATTTATGTAAGGACTTTTGTGTTTGTACGAGTAAGTAGTTAAGCAGGGAGCACTGCGCGAGCAGGCTCATCTACATTCGCTCTCACTCATACCCTACAAAGTGTACCCCCCTTTGTCTATCTTCGCATCCGCTACTTTCTTCAACATGAAGGAAAAATACGACGCGCTTTAAAATCCTACGCGTAACTGTACGTTGAAGGTAGAGGTTCCCTTTTTCGCAATTTCTCGCCATAGACACATCATCTGGTGCGGATGAGTTTTTGTTGGTACGTAGGAAGTCCTTTTGTCTGCGCTGTGAAAGTCAGAACTGTTGTAAAGAATGCTGGGAGTGTATAGGCATTGTTTTCAGAAAAATCTAAGCTTAGACTTTTTATAGAGAATCGCGGCGGCCGTTGGCGCAAAACGCGACTCTAAGTAATTAAATCTACTCGAGCTTAATTAAAAACTTATTACTGAATAACAATAAACTAATGAACTAAAATAGCTTTCTTGCTGATGTTTTAAGCTTTTTGTTGATTCTAGTGATTTAAAGTAAGCTCAACTTTCATGAAGGTACGTCTACGCATAAAATAAGTTGGAGTCGTCGGATACCGAATTAAGCATGCAATGTTAAAGCCAGTAAGCATAGATAACAAGTACAAGCCTACAGACCCTATTTACCCTTTACCCATTTTAATACACAGAATAATGTAAGGTCCAGAGTAAAATTTTATAGCGGTGTCAAAACTGTTGTCAGCTCTCGGTGTTAAATGTTGTTAATACAAATAAGGGATCTGTTACGACGTATTTATACAGTCTAGAATATGTGTTTTGATTTGTATGGAATCAACCCCAATTGTATTATAATGAACAAATACAAACTTTTTAGATGAGAAAAAACTATGACCTGTACTGGTATATTGTTATGGGCAACCATCACACATATTATATAATATATCGTATTTATATACAACGTTATTTAGTCCTTGTCTGCATCTGCATCTTAATAATTATGTTTTATACAAGCCTTCCCAAAAAGGTCACCGAAGGAGTAGGCAGAGGTGTGTAGGTAGGTACCCAGACGGCCCCTCTAATAGGGTTTGGGCTTTTTATTTTTTTGTAATGGCGAGACCTAGGCCTCCAGCCAGTCACTTTATTTTTAGCAACACAGCTAAGGGCACCCCCTGTGGGGTACGAACCTCAGCTTAGGGCGTTGCTGGATCGCGAGCAAGGGAGCTGGGCTGGACTGGTAATTTTATTTAAATATTATTTGGGGGCGGGATTTGCGCGTCTGGCTCGGCGCGGGCCGGCGTTTGCGGCGGAGGTCGGGGGGAACATTACGGCTTATTCGCGTCGAGCCTCGCCGGGGAGGACGGAACAGTGGTCGGTTGTGTGTAGTGTTGGTATGTTTTTGTCGGGCGTCCTGGAAGACCGTTATGTCGTCGTCCGGTTCGATGACGGCATGTCTTGGACGCCTTATCTTTGAGATAAGGGAAGGAGTGTATCGGGCGGCCGATACGACGAGGGGGTTGGGGTGATTTACAGCAGAATCGAAATGACGACGTTTGGCCAGTTTTTTCAAAAACTGTTTTATAGTTGGGGGTCGTTATGGGCAACCATCATACACATTATATAGAACGTATGTCTGAGAAGCAATTCAAAGGCGTAGTATTAGTCGTGGTTGAGTAACAGCGATGGACTCGCTATCTATCACGTTGGCATCTAATATATCTCTGGCGGAAAGTGGGTGTCTGGGCATTACCTATACACCTCTACCTGCCCCTTCGGGGACCCTTGTGTGGATTATTTATATAAAAGACATGAAAATATTACCAAAATAAAAAAAAAACATTAAACGTGAGCTAGCATTTGTATTTCAATCAACGAACACATAATAGTGCTGAAAGTACTTCAATTAAAATTATGCCAGTTCCATGCTTATCAACTGTAATTGCCACATTAACCTTCCAAGCCCACATAAGCATACACGAGCTTCATATGATTGGTCCAATTAATCATAACTTTGTTTTATTGAGCTCGGTGGTATACCAGTAGTGCAAGAGTTCACGAAGGCATGAAATTGGATCGCAAAATCCAACCGCACGCCTCTCTTATAACTGGAGCACAACCGATTTTCAAATTTCGATAATGTTGCACTTTTTGTTACTTAACTTCTATTTTCTATCTAATCATTCTGGAGTTCAAAGACATTTTATTAATAATTATAGCGTGTAATTAGGACTTTTTTACTGACTCTTTGGTATATTGTTTTATATGTCATCGACTTCTTTATCGTGAAGTTCAACGCCTGCCAGTAGCAAACCTTTGCATAATGAGCTTATTTGTATTAAATATTTCTTAGTGTATCGATACCCATTATGTTCGTTAGCTTTATATAATAATAGAATTTAACTAACAAAAAGCCCATTCTAAATATACATACTCCAATACAAAATGAAATGCTTTCAGCGATATAGGCTATTTGGAAGCCAAGGTATATATTATGTATGCTCACGCCATCCCACAAGGGTCTCCGAAGGGTAGGCAGAGGTGTATAGGTAGTAAGTACCCACACACCCAGTTCGGCCACCACGGCTATTATATTGTAAAAATAAATAGCTTGAAAATCCCTAGTAATAGTGGCATGGGCACATTTAAAGCTTCTCTTGGGGTTTTCTAGTTATATCAAAATTTCCCCATAAATCATTAATTTCAAGTAAATTAATTATTACAAAGTGGAAAGGATGCAACGAATTGCAAATAGCAGAGAAAACTGACTCGACCCTGCCGTGACAGAGTGTGAGAATAGAATTATGATAATAGTTTTAAGTTTAGATGCACCAAATTTTCACTACAACGTGTAGTCTCGCTACGCGCACGGGCGTAGCGTCTGCTACGACGCCGCGCCGCTTCGTAGACACCGTGGATTTATATGTCTTGCTATTATTTATCAAAGTCGTTGAACCCGAATTTATCCGTCCCTAATATAATTTCATAAATTATATTTTTTTTGGTTTTGTCTGTTTTAATACAAAAAACGTGTTTATTTAAAAATATAATGATTACATACCTAAAGTGTTTTTTTTATATGCTATTCGTAAAAAAATACTTTAACAACTACTTTTGTTAAATATATCAGTTGTGAAATACATAAAATTTTATGTAGCATCAGTGGCAGTTCTAATTAATAATAATAAATACTAAGCCGTGGTGGCCGAGTGGTTCGAGCAGTTGCCTGCGACGCAAAGGTCGCAAGTTCGAATTCCGACTGTACCAATGAGTTTTTCTGAACTTAAGTACAGTGATTACTCAAACCACGAGCTTTACGGTGAAGGAAAACATCGAGAGGAAACCTGCATACGTCTGAGAAGAAATTCAAAGGCGTATGTATAGTCGTGCTTGAGTAACGGCGATGGACTCGCCATCTGTCACGTTGGCACCTAATATACCTCTGGCGGAAAGTGGGTGTGTGGGTATTACCTATACACCTCTGCCTACCCCTTCGGGGACCCTTGTGGGAAGGCGTGAGGATATATTATTATATAAATACTCAAATTAAATACCAAAGTTATCTGCAGAAGGAAAAAAATACTTTAATGTTTATAGTTAAAATATTCCCCTAGTCATTAGACATAAAGCGTTCCATTTTTGTAAATTACCTTCCAGTTAGCATTATTTAACATTGATTGTTGGAGTTATACCGTTAGGCAGTAGAGTGCAATTAATTGGGATTAGTGTGTGAGGTCGTGCGTTCCAGTCCCCACTTATTTTTCACGTTACGAAAGTCCGGCGAGGTCCAGCGCAGTGCCACCGGATTATTGAATTAAAGTTGATAAGTCTATTAGCCAGTGTTGTTGCTCCATTCTCTTGATTAATGGCCGACCGTTGCTTTTTCTCTCTCATTTATATGATAATGAGTCGGCAGCCGCGACCGAACACAATTATTATGTGTAAATGAATGTAGTTGGAGGTGAAATCGCTTTTTAAAATACGACTGCCACATTGCGAATTTGAAATAATCGGCGCGCGTTCGCTCAAATGTTGTTACTAAAATTACCTTTGCTTATTTTTGCGACCGGATTATGTTAATTAAACGGCTGCCGTTCCCACATTGAAACTGTAATCGAAAATGTCACATGTTTGTTTATCCATCTAAACAGTTTATTTTGAAACCGAATATCAAATAGATTCAAAGCGTAAATAACATGTATTTTATAATAAAATACACCGTTTTTTTATATAAAAATGTTCATTGGACAAACTTCTGCCAAGTATGTTCATATTTCAAAATATAAAAATTGAAACGCGTGACGTAAGTACCGGTAGCACATCCAGCACGGAAGGTGGAATAAAGTGGTTCATAGCCACGTTGGTCGCGGCTCGGTACCCGCACTGTCTGCTATTTAATTCCCCTTTGTTTAATACAATCTACAGGGTACACCGCTAGGGTTACGTTATGATGACATTTGGATTTGCTATGTGTAATATAGTGCGCTCAGGGAATGAAATCCGGAAATATGAGTGCACCGCCGCCGCGAAAGTGCTCCTTTCACAAGGAACCGTCCGCGTTCCTTAGATATTAATGATGTCAAACGCGGAGCGGCTTTGTGTTGGAATTGACGAGTTTCCTGGGAACTATTTCATTTGTTTGGTGCATGCATGTTGATAGCCCGATTAATAAAGTTATATACATGATTAGTAGCATCACGATACATAATAACGAATAATTTAGCTACGTAACACGTCGACCCTAAAAGTGTCCATCCAATTCAATATCATCAAACGAAATTTACCTTCACGGAAAAGAAGTTCTTATTATATCTCAATGTACATAAATATCTAAACAAAAAAACGATATTTGACACCATATCAATACGCGTTGTAAAACTATTGAGCCATGTCTGAAAGCCAGTGTATCTCGGCTAGATGCGCCGACAGCTATCAACAGATAGCTGCGGGCTCGTTTGACAGCCTCTACGGGCTTGCGAACACACCAAAATGACAAAGGATTACCTTACTGAAAGAAATCAACCGATTTTAGTTGGTATAAGCATATAAAGCGGTAATTTTTTTAAAGCTACTATTCCATTTTATTCACATGGCATTTTTTTTTATTTCTATCAGTTCTAATACATAAAAAGTTATAATATTCTCGTAGATCAAACTTCGAAAAAACTCCCAATCCTTATGGAGCAGTAAGTATATTAAGCTTAAACGGATGTCACCAGTGCGCACGCATCCGTCCTACACTATCGAACTTTCTATCAAACTACTAAGAAAAAGGCAAAAACACATTCTAAAAAGTCGCTCCCCACAATGCCTAACTTTATTTGAGAGGTCGGAAAAAATATGACGTTTGAAAAATTACACGCATTCACAAATCATACGGGGCCTCTTTTGTACAAAAGTTTCGAAGTACACAAAGAAGTTCAACTCGTTCTTATGGCTTTAAGTCTCCACCCGTATATGGTATTTATTTATTACTTCTTCTCGAAATGGATCAAAGATAACCAGGTTTAATAGGCCATCAGAAAAATTAAATGTGTCAAAAATAACGACTCCAGGGGGAGGCAAGTAACAATAAATCAGAGTCCATAATATACCTGGACAAGTGTGCCGCGCCGGACAAAAACGACCGACGTTTTACGAATCGAAATACAAAATTCCATTTGGTGCCGTCGAGAGGAAATGAAGCAATTAATTCAGCAGATGGCGTCGCAGTGTGAACATTAATCATCGACTAATCGTAACTGCAGTCTTCGATTAAGCTGCGCCCAGCTGATACAAAGAGACTACAGATATCTCCTGTCATACAATGTATATTTTAATTAGCAAAGTGGGTAATTACATTATAGAACATTTTAATATAAAAAAATATTTTCTCGATATATCTTAATGAATATCACCTGTCAAATAATATATAAAAGGATGATGAAAAGCTCATTACAAAGAAATTTCAAACAACTAAAGCCTTAATCCAGGAGTTACGTCAATCAGCAACAGCATCTGAAGTGAGCTGAGTTTGGAAATTCTTTAACAAATGAACACCGATTAAATCTATTGTCAGATCAGCCGCCTTTAAAAGTTGTCGTTATAATTAATTTTCTGTCTGAAAATTCTAAATTGAAGTGAGAGGCAATTAAAAATGGATTATACGTAAAAATTAAGGAAGTGATGGTTTTGAGAGTTGGAATCGAATAGAGTGCGGGCAGATTAAGGCACTTGCCCAGTCGGGATTAGCGAACAAGCTAGTGGTAATGAAATTCGCCCCGAGGAAATGGCGGGATAAAGAGGCCTAGTGCTTTAAGCCTTATCCAAGCTAACGCCGATTGTGTTTGATGAGAGTTTTATCTGATTTGTTCCGTCTGCGAAGAACGTCAACTTAATGGATATATAACTTTACCATCTCTTTATATTAACATAAGATTTTTTTTGTAATATTCATAATATGAATTTGTTTTAGTATATATCATTTACTAAAATAAAATGGTACTGAAGTACGCACTCGTACAATGTGCAGAAAGGGCAATTCCTCTTGTATCTCCACTGATTAGAGGTCCACAGTCAAAACTATCGAAGCGTGGCATTTGCGAAAACCCAAAGGAGACGTCGATTCTTAGGGTTCCCCATAGACCTTCAGCGGAGCGTGGCTTACGTCACTGGTAGCGATTGTGATCCAATTAGGAGTGGAGCGCATCCGCTTACCTATTTAACTGGTAGGAACCCTGAACATTTTGCACCGTAGTCATACAAAGGTCAGTTCGAAATCCCCTCAAGTCTAGCAATATGTTGTGAGATATTAATATAGGTATTGTGAGCCTTAGAAATATCTCATTATTATGCATCTTCAAATTATTTTAGATTTACTGAATAGCAGATCAGCCTTATAATATTGAACTCACACCGTGTTAAGAGATGAATATGTATATATTTACACCTCTGCCTACCCCTTCGGGGTAACGTGGTTTACTAAACCACGTTCTCATCTTACCGTTACTAAATCACGACTTTATACGCCTTTAAATTTCAAACATATGCAGGTTTCATCTCGATGTGTTGTGTACAGTCGGTCAGTCGGGTATCAAACTTGCGATCTTTGTTTGCAGGCACCTACATGAAGCAGCCAAACATCATGGCACTTAATGAATGTGTATGTGTTAATACCTATGTATGTGTTAATATGTATATGTTATTTCAAATCTTCATTCTATTTTTGGGTGTAGGAGTCAAGATAATTAATAAGTGTGTATGTATAGATGCATTTATTAATTTCATTAAAATAAATTTTGTGTCTTATCCCTAATATCAAGTCACTTATAGTATAACTTTAGATATTGTCTGAATGCTGACGATGACTGCATGGCGCAATGTAGATCTAAATGTTCCGAACTGAACTTAACTGAACTGGTGCTCCAGACATTTCAGAAAGTCTCAGTGGTTTGCCGTCTTAACTTAGGATCGCTTGCAAAGTAGCGGTTTGATTTGACGGTTAACGAATTCTAATACTTTGCTACATAAGAATACAATTATTCATCATTTAAGATTGTTTTCTAAAATCCGCTCTACCATGACGAATATGGTTTATTTTTCATAAAGATAAAATATATGTATGTTATGTGGAATTCATTAGTAATTTTTAGGTTAATAGTCCAAATTCGCCAGCTTGTCTTACTGAAAGTAAGACAGAAGTATACATTGTAAAATAACAAAAAATAAGAAAACTGAAGTAATAGAAAGTTTTGCAATGTTTAACAGAAAAAGTATCTGGGGAATATATTAAGTTTGAGAAGTTCGGGGTAGGTGCTCGAAGCGAGCCGGCAAAAATATTACAAAACAGCGATATACGAACAGTTAAATTAAAATTGAAAGTAGAAATTGGGAAGAGAATTTAGTCAACAGTTAAAGAAAATAGATGCTTGTCAAATATTTTCATTGTTAATAGATTTTTTTTCTTATACCATTACTACAGGAAAATTAAAGCACTCCTGAGGCGGTTATTGTTGTCAAATAATAATATAATTATAAATGGAAGATGTAACGAGGACACTGACGAATATAATCAGTAATGCAATTTCGGTGTTCATTGACCAATTTATAGGAGCATATGCCATAAATATGATGATAAAAATAATACTGTTATTATTTAATATATATCACATATAAATGAGATACGACCTATTTGACCTAGTAAGTGTACACTGTTCAGAATTATCTTCAGAAACGGTATATAATAGTTACATAAAAGTAAAAAGAAATGATATTCCGTAGCACCGATATATACTTTCGCATTCACACCGATACATGGCGTTAGGTCGCTTTTTTTTACAACAGTTCGGGAAAATTATAGCTCTCTGTAGCGCTCTATAAACCTGGCATCGTGACGTATGTCAGATTTATTACTTTTCAATTAGCACGCAGTCATGTTTCACAATATCTGAACGTGACAGAGTGTAGCTTCCACACAGCTACAAGACCATCAGCCCGTCAGTGTGCGAAGCATGTAATTAATCAAGCTTAGCAAACAAAAGGGGCCTTTTACTAATGCTAACGATATGGTATACTATTTTTCAGTAGGTACTTCGACGTTCAACAAACAAGAATCAGATTTTTGAAAACCATCGGGTGTGCTAAGCCATGTGGTTACTGCATACGTACTAGAAAGGTTCTATACTGCCCATATGTCAGTTAAAGCGCTCACCGTCTCACCGTAGTCTATTAACAGTTGCAAGGTCAAGACGCGAATTCTCGCGTAATTTTAATGTGTTGTTTATAACTTTGCTGGCCTCAAAAGGCACGAACGTGCAGTACAACTAAGCCTTGTAGATCTGTAATAATAAAGATCTGTAATCTTACATACCGCAAAGAAGCAACTCTAGGCCATTTTTGTATATTTACAAAGTCTATTCAGGATCCATACTTTAAATAGTACATGTATGGAACATGTGTCATGACCAATTTCCCTTCGTCTTTTTATGGTGACGGTTTCAAGTTTAGACAAAATGATCTTGGAAAATGAAATTCTTTATTAATACTTATATATATATATATATCCTCACGCCTTCCCACAAGGGTCCCCGAAGGGGTAGGCAGAGGTGTATAAGTAAAACCCACACACCCACTTTCCGCCAGAGGTATATTAGGTGCCAACGTGACAGATGGCGAGTCCATCGCCGTTACTCAAGCACGACTATACATACGCCTTTGAATTTCTTCTCAGACGTATGCAGGTTTCCTCTCGATGTTTTCCTTCACCGTAAAGCTCGTGGTGTGACTAATCACTGTACTCAAGTTCAGAAAAACTCATTGGTACAGTCGGGATTCGAACTTGCGACCTTTGCGTCGCAGGCAACTTCCCGAACCACTCGGCCACCACGGCTCCTTAATACGGCTTATTAATACTTAATATCCAAAAATATTAAGTGCCACTGTCATGTTTAACTGTCGAGAGATTTGATAATAATAAATGCTACTAAGAAGGTTACAAAACAAAATAAAAGTTTAACAAAATATATGACATAATATATTAATAGCTACTTTATAAGAGCATCTTTGAAAGTAATAATATCAGTTTCGAAAGCATTAACGACATACAAATGCCTACCATATAATCTACCGCACGCCCCAACCGACCGACCGACACACCTATTATTTTTCATATCTCCACTTCCGTGTAGCGATTATTTTTAATTCCAACCATTTTGTGTTCAAAACCATGTTAGGCATGTTGGCAAGCATTTTTTCATGATACCCCATTAGCTTGATATTATATATTTTAGATTTACACGATAGTTAAACACTTTCGTGCAGACTGTAATGTCATCGCTATTGAACTTAATAGAGTAATAACTGAACGATTTAACTGTTTGTTTGTATCGTTTCGTGGTATCTGTAAATTATGTCTGTTTAAATTTGATGATAGTGTTGTATTTATTGCACATTGTGTGAAGAGAAGAGATGTTAAATTATAGTCATTGTTTTTGTTGACAGCGTTATTGACCGATAGTAGTAATTATGTTCATGATAGCTTCAACTACGGCCCTCATATAAAAAATACGGATCAGTGGTCGACTGGTTAAAGTAATAATAATAATAATAATAAATACCTGGGACAATTCCACACAAATTGACCTAGTCCCAAATTAAGCAAAGCTTGCGTTATAGTAACTAGACAACGATATATTTACTTATATAGATAGATAGATACTTAAATACATAGGACATCCAAGACTAAAGTACAAATATTCGTCATCACACAAATATCTGCCCTCAGCGGGATTCGAACCCGCGACCTCAAGTTTCGCAGTCAGGAGCTCTAACCACTAGACCAGACGGTCGTCTGGTCTAGTGGTAAAGTAAAGTAGTAATAGAGTCGCCATGTGTAGGTACTTTATTATTAGCCCTTTACCTACCTTTTGGGATGAACTTCCTTCTAATCAATCCAATTGAGAGATTCACTAAGCAACTTTTAAGTGGTGGTTCTGAGTTATAGTAATCACCTGTAACGCAAACAATGAGAAGTCCTTACTCACAACACACTAGTAGCTTGATGACGAAGGAAAGCATTGTAAGAAAACATTCATACGTCGTGCATGCGTTCGAATGTGTGACGAAGTCACTTTCTGTCGTGTTGGGACCAAAATAGATTTACGGCAAAAAGAGGTTGTCATTGCAACTCACACTTTTCAGGGATTCTTGCAAAAAGGCGTGAAGTTATGTCGATAGACAGGATAGATTATGACAAGTTACTGTAACAAATATAAAATGAGATTGTGTCTGGAAGAGGAAGGTATATTTTATTGAATAAAGTCGACTCTATATTCTAAAAGCTAAAGTTTTATGAACTTATGACATTCTCATATAACATACTTTAAACAGCTCTAAACAGAGTTTTCAATGAATAGCCCAAGTGCTTGCGGTTATTGCAAAACAATACAATGTACCAAAACAAAGTTTTATGCATTTTTCGGATTCCAGCTCTGTATTACATTCGTCAGTGTCCCGCAACTTTTATTGCTTCGCATGAATCTCCACCACACAAATCTCATCTTCGAGATCGCGGCGCCGTACAATCTTAACTCTAAATGGAAATCGCATACCGAACGCCTAAACAATTTCAAAATAGAGCAAGGGCGCCTCAGGATTTTGCATAAAAATGCCGAGACGTCAACCGTTTACAAATAACTTCTTTCCCAGTCGGGGTAATTTTTGTTTCCCCTTACCGAAAGTTATGACACAAATATGAAAACATTAAAATTGAATCGTGGCCAAATATGTTAAGTTCTTGAGGGAATGCAGGACGTGAGTGGACGGCGAATACCAATTGTCGGCTCGCTACGCCGGCGGCCTTTTATGCTACGGGTGCGCGTAGAGGTGCTACGAGGCAGGCTAGGGTGGCTACTCTCTTATGCGTATCGTCCGCGACTTGATTTAACGTAATTTTTGATAAAGAAAATACAATGTTGCAATTCTGATACTTTTGAAAGGAAACATACAATTTCTGATATACATTCCATTTAGGAGTTGGTTTATCATCTTGTTATTCTGTTCTTGAGGTTCTATTTAGTATTAAACTTATTAAAATTCAGATTGTCAATTTATGACCATTGATCGATGCTAATTAGGAGGTGAGCGTTCGACACTAAGTTTCGCCGTAAGAATATTTCAGACCCGCCGCGGTGATAAATCAAACTCGAAACCGTAATGAAAGCGAACGGATCGCGTCGCGAAGAGAAGGGAGGAAAAAATATCACGGAAAAAATCAGGTGCGTCCCCCGGTCGGGTGCCGAGAGAAAAACAGTCGGTCGGGCGTCGCGGGTGGTGGGCGGGGGTGGGTGGTGGCGGTCGATGCGGGGGGCGGGAGCTGGGCGGGCGACGCGTGCGCGAACCTGCCCCCGGACGGCGGGCGCGCGGCGCCGGTGGCCACACTCCTAGCGGCACCGTCGCTCGTCGCTCGTCATTGCGTTGATCCGCACACTTCGCGTCGCGTAGCCGCCGCTCTTCTCGCGCCGACGCCGGCCCGTGCCGCGCGACCATATATTTGCGTATCTGCTCCGACTTTACATGTCCAAAGTGTTAAAGTCAGTGCTTCCGATCGCTACCGCGAGAGTGCTCCCGCAGCCGATTCACGAGCCGGACCTGACCTGCCCACCGATCAGGGTTAGTACGAGATCTAGCCTGCTGATATACGCGGCCGGTTTAGCGAGACAGGCCGCTATCGCCACCGCTAGTGTTCCATGACGCACGATTTAAAAGTTTATTTCGGGAGCATAAAGTTTGGTAAAGTTGAAGAGTGTGCGCCGTGTCGGATGCACATTGCCCAGCCGCAAGTGGTTCCTATCGGCTGGGCGGCGCCGTCGTGTCGCTCCCTCCTCTCGACCCTAACAACAAACAAACAGATCAATCGACCTGTTATATTAATGCAGACGCACTAAAAACAAATCTCCGCTCGTTTATTTGGCTCCGCTGGCAATGACTCCGATAGACTAACAACGCCACTATGTTTTGAGAATTACGCCTAAATATTGCGATAAGATAAGACTCCCTACACTAATAGCTAGGAATAAATTGTGGAATGGCATGTAACAATGATATTAACTTTGAACGGTTCAAGTTTACCTATTTTTTCTTAAATTAGTTTGTGGGCTGTTTGGAGGGGAGTCAATAATATCAAGGGTCTATTTATTATGTTTTGGTACGGTACAGCATAATGTTATGAAAGTATTAGTAAGCCAAAAGGTAATTTGTAGTAATGTTCCATGTAGCGCGTGGGTGTAATGTATAAATCGACCATTATAGTAGAACAGGAAATTGTGGCGTGATTGAACACGGACGATATTTCTACGTTTATTTTCTGAATTAAGTAAAAATATATTTAAAAAGAAGTTTTATTTCTCTATATAGATGAGTTTTAATCTAATATAAAAATAATTAGTATTAATTACGTGTAAGCATTATATAAAATTTTATTCATCGAAAAATGGTAAGGAATTAAATTACATTAAAAAAAAATTGATTTTTACTTAGGTACATATTATAGTCGCAGATTAGATAATTTGTGAATTGCCATTCAAAGGTAATATTTTTGTACGACTAAGTAGTTGGTATATTTTTTGCCAAATTTTGTTTTTTTTATAGAATAAAATTAATCATGAAAGATTTATTTTAAAATTTTTTTATTCTTAAAATTTTGGATAGCATTTTATAGAATATTGTTTACATGAATTTTTACACGCATTTTTGTACCATCAGCTACTGACGAAAAATACTTTTTAAGTACAGTCGTAAAATAAAAACTAAACATGATCTTGCCGCCAAACTGCTAGAGATTCCGCTAGAATTTTTTTTATTCTAAGTATTTACGTATTATTAATATCTCAAATTTAAATAGTCATTCCTCCGTTAGTTGGTCTCAATAGGAATTATAGGAATAATAATAAACTTTGACTTACATATCGATCACTTACGGCAGATGCATAAATAGTAACTTTTTCTGTAGTTAAGAATTGCAAGGTTCGATAGGGAGCCATGAGCCGGCAAGACAGATTTAAAGCCTACTTGAATTGAGTTTTTTTTCTGGGACTACAGAATAAGATATATAGTATATCATATCCTCACGCCTTTCCACAAGGATCCCCGAAGAGTGTAGGCAAAGGTGTATAGGTAATACCAACACACACTTTCCGCCAGAGTTATATTAGGTGCCAACGTGACAGATACGATTTACGACTATACATACGCCTTTGAATTTCTTCTCAGACGTATGCAGGTTTCCTCTCGGTGTTGTCCTTCACCGAAAAAGCTCGTGGTGTGACTAATCACCTGTACTTAAGGTCAGAAAAACTCATTGGTAGGTACAGTCGGGATTCGATCTTGCAATGTTTGTGTCGCAGGCAACTACGCGAACCACTTGGCTTGGTTATAGGACCGACTTCATGTTTACCGGCGGTAAAATCGTCATACATTCCCAGTACAGTCCCTGCAGGAGTGAGCAGGTAACCAATTGACTCCAGCCATGTAATTAGGTGTACCAGGTGAAAAATTGCGATTCTGTCGCTGTGTCCCGGGTACATCTGCATGGTCTTTGTTTTTTTTCTCAAACGCATGCAAACTTCTTCACATTTTTCCTCCTCGTCAGATACAATGAAGGGAACCTACGAAAATCTAACTTTCACAAAATAATTAAGTTTTCATTAAAACCCACCACTAAGTGTCTCTACGAAATAATTAATAATGTCATAGATGTTGAAAGACTACGTATTTCATTAAGTTTTTACTGTTTACTTTACATTTTATCACAAATTCTGTTGCCTTCCTTACGAAATGAAATTCCTGTCTCTTTAATTATTATTATATTAATTAATATTTCATGATAAACAGTCCATGGATTAAATAAATAGTAAATATATAAATGTGAATATAATTTTGTTTCATGCATTTTGCTCGTCTATTGAGTATTTGAGGCGGCTTTTAAAAAGTCAAGATCGATTTTATTATTTTTTGGAAAAAGGAATCCTGTTATATATAATATTTTGAATATACTTATTCCACTAAATAAGGTCCTGGCTTTATCTACTCTTTACCCAGAAGTTTTCCGATATCAGTATATAAAGTTATAGATAGCTACGTGAACTTTTGTCAACATTAACAGCAATATGATGTTCCTGTCACCGCTGAGAAGTAAACATAGCTAATGATCGAAGGGCGATGATTATGATAGATGGAACTTAAATGTCTTATTCGCGCAACTAGCCCGCTTAGGGCTCGCTATGAAGTATACAACCGCACCACTTTCTTCTTTGCCTATTCTTGATGCTTCTATATAAGAATAGATATTTTTATTCTATATTAAGTATATAAGTGATTACAGTTTAAGTACAGTGATTAGTCACACCACGAGCTTTACGGTGAAGGAAAACATCGAGAGGAAACCTGCATACGTCTGAGAATAAATTCAAAGGCGTATGTATAGTCGTACTTGAGTAACGGCGGTGGACTCGCCATCTGTCACGTTGGCACCTCTGACGGAAAGTGGGTTTGTGGTTATTACCTATACACCTCTGCCTACCCCTTCGGGGACCCTTGTGGAAAGGTGTGAGGATATATTATATTATATAAGTGATTAAACTCGCGTCGAAGCTTTCGCCTCATTATACCGGTATTTTTTTTCATATATATTTACAAGTAAGCAAAGATACGATCTAATGCTGTTTAAAAATACGTTCCCCGATATGACCAGGAAAAAAAATACACAGCAAAATTATAAAAGTCTCTATAAAATGTTATTCACTTCATTGTGAGTCCGACATTTATAAGCTGACGTTAAATAATAACTCTCGGAGAATCTGAAATGTAAAACTGAATTAAAAATTACACCTGAAACCACGGTAAATTTGAAGCAATAAATTAGATAATTCAAGCTAAAATGAAAAACTTGTAGTGTTACTTTTGATATATGATGATAGATAACTATTCATGAATGTGTTGTTGTGTAGTGAATTAGACGACATGATGACCATATCAACATGATAGACGAATTATTCGATATGATCCTAAATAAAATGAGGGGCTATTTATTAGATTCAAACTCAATGCAATTGAGTACGTACACCCAATAAGAGAATCGATAATATGCGCTCATGTCAAGATTTAGGGTAGATTTTCCCAAAAATCTGAAAAAATAGTTCCATTTATTTTCGCGCTCATGTAGTCGAGTCATGATATACAAAGATTTGGCATTGAATGCGATTCGTAGAATTTCAAACACGCTACGCTCGATACCGGAAACAAATAAAAATAGCTATATAACATTAGTAGCACGTACATATCTCACAACGGAAGTTATATGAAAACAGATGAACGATGAATTCAGTTGCTTAGAATGTCATTTGACCTTTATAGTCACGCGAAGACAACTTCGATCGGGAGTTCGGAACCGTTTAAGATTATTTGATCAACTGTGTGCTCCATCGAGCATGTTACGCTGATGGTTCGATTATCTCCCTTGGGGCTTCAAGTCTTTGATGCACTTCCATACATCCGAAATATTTACCGGTACACTTATTTCATATTACCCCCTTTTGGAGTATGAAGTGCTATTATTGCTAAAGTTCTATTTTTTAGGCGTGTATCTATGTATTTACGAACTTTGATGATTACAGATTTACCTATTTCACTTTACAATATAACACGTAAGAGTTACATGGAGAAACGTGCATAATTTATATAAAAAACGTGATATGGTCATGCTAATTCAAATGTATTAAACAATTGTTAGCTACTTACTAGAAAGAGTAATTAAAAGTCTTAGACGTTCATAGGATCAAAAACAGCCTATTTTTTTTCATACTTATTATTAGTGAACAACCCATATCATAAAACATATTGCTTGACACTAAACGCAGGCTAAAATTAAACTGAATTTGAACTGAAAGTATTATATATTATAGTGAACTAGTTCAAAAGATAGCGATATGCAACAAGAACAAATAGCTTAACTAAATGGGCTATATTTACCTTCTAATTGACCACAGTTGAACATGAAATAACCTTGCCTTAAGCTGTTTGACTGAGTAATAGTGGTTGTTCTTGTTGTAATTACTTGTAGTTTGTTCTGGAGCTTATTATTATGGTGTGCCCACCACTTCCCCCGGGAACTGAGGGTTCAAACAAGTGTTAATTCATTACTTTCCTTGATTATTCTTCATACGTCTTGTTATGCCTGATATATTAATATTTTTATTTTTAATTTTTTTTACTTTTAATGTACATACATATGTTGCAAGTAAATGACCATAAAAGGGAAAGTATACATTTTCCATGTATAATAATATAATAGCCATGGTGGCCGAGTGGTTCGAGCAGTTGCCTGCGACGCAAAGGTCGCAAGTTCGAATCCCGACTGTACCAATGAGTTTTTTCTGAACCTAAGTACAGTAGATCTTGCTAACATTGTTATAATTATCTTGTTTTATGTATGCTTTGTATAGTAAGCAACGACCTATTGTCGGACCTACGTTGTTCCCCCATACTTGGGTACTATTGCTGTAACGAAAAAAATATTGTATATGCCTAATGATTTGAAAAGAGTAACCATGGAGTTTCTTGCCGGTTCTTCTCCATGGAAGCGACCAACCCGAACCGTGCTTCTTTTTCGACGTTTTATAAGTGCCCATCTGGGCCTATGTGAAATAAAAAGATTTTGATTTGATTGATTGATTGAGTAATTAGTCACACCACGAGCTTTACGGTGAAGGAAAACATCGAGAGGAAACCTGCATATATAGCATGTATAGTCGTGCTTGAGTAACGGCGATGGACTCGCCATCTATCACGTTGGCACCTAATATACCTCTGGCGGAAAGTGGGTGTGTGGGTATTACCTATACACCTCTGCCTACCCCTTCGGGGACCCTTGTGGGAAGGCGTGAGGATATTATTATTATTATAAGTACAGTGATTAGTCACACCACGAGCTTAACGGCGAAGGAAAACATCGAGAGGAAACCTGCATACGTCTGAGAAGAAATTCAAAGGCGTATGTATAGTCGTGCTGGAGTAACGGCGATGGACTCGCCATCTGTCACGTTGGCACCTAATATACCTCTGGCGGAAAGTGGGTGCATGGGTTATTACCTGTACACCTCTGCCTACCCCTTCGGGGACCCTTGTGGGAAGGCGTGAAGATATATTTTTATTTATATAAATTTTCTAATGTGACAAATGACAGAGGTTTTTTATATTCTTCGTAAAAATATGTTTCCGTACGAGTGATCAAATCAAATCAAATCAAATCAAAATCTTTTTATTTCACATAGGCCCAGATGGGCACTTATAAAACGTCGAAAAAGAAGCACTCACAAGCAAACAAGCAAGTGATCACCGCAAAGCACGTAAAAATAGTAAATCTTCAGATGATCGCAGGCCAATGCCACTTCCACTGAGTAGTGTTGTTTTCCTGTCAAACAAGACTGAACGCTGTCAGAAGTGAGACTAGTTTGTACGATATGCTGCAAGCGCATTACTCCATCCAATATGGTGTCGGCAACGTAACTAATATTTGAGTTGCGGTATTTCCAGCCCTTATAAGCCTAAGAACCGCGTCCCATCAGGCACGACAAATTTGACTTGTACAATAACAAGTATAATTAATTATATTTATAAGAAAAAATCAAATTCAAACACGTGTCAATACTCATAGCTGTGAAACTTTCTATGATGGAAGCACTTTAATTACTAGCATTTGGTGGGAGCAGAACCAAATAGGACGGTGTATTAAGTTCAGCCATGTAGATTTACGATCAAACCCTTTCATTAAACAGGTATTAAGGCGACAGATAAGCCCCTACATTACGCACTTGTTCATACAATTTGGGAGTTTGCATGAAAGGTTTATAGAGACCAATGAAACTGCCTGACCCGAGCTCGATACAACTATCTGTTCTAATACGTAAGCAGTGTGGTTTAATTTATGTAAACGTTCGAATGAACCTTCAATGGGTGGGTAAACGTATTTTAATTTCAAGAACATTTACTAATAGTTAGAAAATCATTTGAAATAAATCCATTCGTGATTATTTTAAGATTCTCCGTTTAAAATAGTCGAACGGCTTATCTATAATGGAGGACATTTCACTTGCAATTAACTATTCCGAAAATCGGTAAAACTATCTTTTTGAAAAGCAAACAACTTTATCTGGTTTACTGTTTTGGATAAATAGCCTGATTAAAGCTTTAATTATGCTGTGGTACGTAGAATAACAACCTCTAGTTTCGTTTAGCACTTACAAAGCAATCGATTTTAAAGCTTGCTGGATTGAAAATTATATGAGGAGCTTTAGAGCGGGCGATTCTATGTTCGTGAGCCGCCAATGCGCTTGTCTTTCGGTTCAGTGGGCTTTCTTTAAATTGGCGACGGCTCCGCTGGCCGCTCCGCTTATTGCATCCCCCGCCCGCAGCGACGCGACGTCCACGTTATTGCCTCCATTCGACCTTTAAGCAAATAGAATTTCCCAGTCTGTAAATAGAATAGAAAGTTATAGGTAAATCTTCGTCGTGTCCTCCCGTCGTTTACGGATAAAAGGTAGAAATTCAATTTTTATCGATGTACTAAATTACGATCGAACGTGGAGCTCTCGTATGTTGCCTAAGAGGGTGTGTGCCACCCAGTTCTTTAGCGGAAAATTTGTGCGTGATGAGGGCCAATTCGTCACCGCTAGTCGAGAGATTGTCTCATTTCAACGGGCTCCAGGCTCTATTCATATTCATGCTTGGGTCTCTCCGAGGCCAACGAAATACAATGTCGTTTTTATTTTGACGAGTGAACGCCAAGAAACTTGCGTGTCGCGTGGATTTCCATCATGGGACCTATCAAATAATAACGAGGTCGGCCTTCTTCAATGGTGCTCAGCCCGATATCACGGCTCGATCTATTCAGTTACAATCGTGGCTGGTCTTTTTGCTTTATGATAATACATGTCAATGTATTTATGTCAATTGTTTTATTTTGCGTATAAAGAGAACATGGACATGAATCGAAAATTGGTTGATTATTATAAAATGGTGGTAATGAGAGAGGTCGATTATATCTGTGTATCAGTGAAATAGGGCCATTAATAGGTGTAGAGAGCCCACATCTGCAGTATGAGAGTGAAGCGGTCGGCTGGGCGTAATCCTATTGTCGGCATTGTCACGCAGCCGATGTGGCATCTCGAGTTCAGCCCACGATCTGCTCTAAGGTTTATTGTAATTTACAAAACTGACGGAGGTTTTGTTGCTATCATTTCGATAAATGTCACCGCATCATTATCCCAAGACGGATGAGAGGATTTTAGGTTCGGTAAATGAATTTAATGTAGGCAGCATCTATATATTTTTAATAATTTTATGAACAGTTTTAGAAGTTCCGAATGAAGTTAACTGAGATAATAATCTAGGAAATAAATATGTTAATAAAATTAAATAATACCTCATGTTACTTAACCATAACATTATTTTTAAGTATTGAGGTCCAAATTTTTTTGGATCTGAAACAAAAAAAGACTACAAGCACTCTGTTGAAAATTCGTAGAAAAAAATACAGAGATGACATACTGACGATAATGTATTTTCGTTTGAATCCATTGGGAATAAAACGGGAAAAAAATGGGATTACGAAAACGATCCCACAAATACTTCAACTGATGCAGTCAGTATTATCTACCCATACAACCTTTTCTGTTTCATCCTTTCAGTTATCTTATTTTTTTAAATGTATTTTTGCCACTTTCAATTGTTACACAGGTTGTAGGATAAAATAAATTAAATACGAAATGTAATTTTCTTGCCCGAGTGCCTACATTATATGCTCAACAAATTCATCCACGTCTCTACCCTTTGGACTAAAATTATTTTCACGTACGTATTAAACATTATATATTTTATGGAGGGTAGAAGGCTACTAATGGCATAAATTGAAGAGCGAGCGCTGGGAAGCAACCACAGGATTTTGCGTATTTGAAATTCAGTTACTCGGTGTGCGCGGCGTAGTGAGGGTTCGAGGAGCGATCGCCTCTGTACCCACAGCCTTTATATACATTTTCTCTATGGAACGTAGGAGATGGATCGCTTTTGAATGCTGAAGAAACCTGAATTTGAAATTTGCGTCCCGACCATAACGCATCAAAAGTGTATCTCGCTTCCTTTCGTTGTGATTGCGAACGGTATTACAACTTCCTTTTGATTTCGATCGATTTCATTAATATAAAAGTTTATTACATTCATCAAAATGGTAATTAAAATTGTATTTGAGCATAGGATCAGCACTTTTTTAAGACATTCTAAATTCAGTATTCGCTAAGAACTTACGGGCTATTTGACAACCAACATTCGACGATTCTGATAAAACCCAAATAATCTGTTGTACAGACTGCCAGGTCAAAATATAAATAGACGCAATATCGGAAATCATATCTTATTCACTATACCGAGTTAGATCCACTACAGTTGGGTGAATCTGTGATCCTATTACAAATGCATTCGGGTTGTCTGGTCGAGTGACAGGAATGACGCGGCGAGCAAGACGGTGCTCTGTATAGCGTCATATCAATCACCATTGCCGTGAAGCAGTCCGATCCCTTGGCACTTGGCCTAGATACGAAATTACACAAATTTACGTTCGGGCCTAACCGCTGCCGTTAGCCCGGCGCGAGGATTAGGCCAGAGCACAGCTTACGTTGGGCGCCGCCCCAATACCACGCTCTGCCGGGCCCCAATCCTTGCCGTATACGATTTTTCCAACCGTCACTAAAATAAATAAGCTCTTAATACAGAAGTTTGAATAAACTCATCTAAGCTCGTCAACGTTGAGTTGAGAGCCATTACAGGCGACTGTCTACTTTGGTGAAAGTTCAAACTAAGTTGGATTTGTGTTAGACTTACGTTTCCTCGATAGGATTATGGGTACCTAAAATGCTGACATCACGTTCGTTTGAAATTTATAACAACCTTTATACTCAAAAGATTAAGCAACATAGCAATATTTGGCCTCTAGCGTCTACCACCTAAGTATCTACTGCAGTTGTAAAGCAACCATAATTTCAAATGAGTGGTTTGGTCTTCAGTTTCTCGATTAGCATTACCTGAGACTCACGTCTACCTTAGAGTCTAAACTATAGATACGCCAGGTTTCCAAACAAACATAGCAGTCCAAGAGCATGATTCTCAGTATCTTATACCTGGATTACTTCGCTATTATTCTGTAAATTGGTTGTTGTAACAGTGAACACGCGTAATGCCCTTTCATTTATTACTCCCGCTGCGGTTCTTGATATAGGCTTGCCCTTAATTCCGACTTAATTAGTGTCACGCAAGTTCCATAATCCTAGGCTCGAGGTTTCTACGGCCGTTCTTAAAATGGAGATTAGTGTAGCAAATATCTCTGACTACGTTGCCAGTTAGTTCTACTGCTATGCAAATCAATTGCGTACGGACTTCAATGCCAAATTTGTGAATATTTTAAACAATTTATTTACAATGTGAAAACAATCCTTTTCTAACATAGTTGCTCAAATATATAATAGAAACTACATGTATATTTGATAACTCCATGCTAGTTTCAAAGTATGTAACTATATTTACCGTATAGTGTCGCAACGTGTCAGCACGAAGAGTCAACTTACGACGAGGAATTCTAAAAGAACTATAACATAAACATAGTATTTTGTGTACGGAAGTCCTGCCGCGGTCGCGTACAACGGATGTGCAGGAAAACGCTTGCATACTGAGTAGGCGTGCCTAAAAGACACTGCGGACTTTACTTTACCTACCGCGGATTACACGAAACTTAAACATGCCACCTAAATCTGCGACAAACCGTTAGAACCGAAGCATTTAGCTTACTGGCTTTACGACCTGCGTTAGTAACAGAGTAAAATTAGAGGCACTTCTAACTGCTCAGTTTGTTGCTATAAATCTTAGTACCTCTCAAAATCTGCTTTCAACTTATTTCACGGTCTGTAGTTCACTAATACGTCAAAAAACATGTTTATGACATGAAGGTATATAAGAAAGTTTACATATAGGTAGGTAGCTGTGTGTATATGTAGCACCATGTGTCGACCACGCAACACGGCTGCTTAGATGTCACTTTTCAGCCAGTTTAATTAAAATTCTAATCATAATTTCACATCGAGCGTTACCGAAAATTATTTTCAGATTGTCGTTCAGCGTGTCACTCGACAAATTAGCTGCGGATTTATTCGTGTCGATTGACGGGCCATCTTATTTTTAACGTGACATCAAACATCAATGAGGGCCCCACGGGGAGTTGCTCAAACGCCTATTTTCAAACTATGAAACGCAGAGGAGACGAGAGCGCAATAAATTTTATAACACAGCATCGATTCGGATTCGAACGTAATAATAATATATCGGCTCGAAATATTGGTATGTGTCGGTGCGCTCGGCGCGCATCTTAAAATAGACCCTCATCAAAGACAAGCAGGTTTGCAGCTGTAAATCCATTTCAGTGTGGCTTGTCCGCATTATAAATTGGAACGTACATACTACATGTACACGTCACGCGGCTATGCGAGTAAGTCTGTTTGTGTGTCGCTTACCTACACAGCGAGTCCTGTGACCCCGGGTTTCCATCTCATGTCGTACCGCATTCGTTTGCGTTTTCTATTAACGTGTTCGGCACACTATAAGAGCAGGTAGATGAATACTGTAATTTGCTTTTGTAAACATTCGTTAGCGAAACCTTTTTAAAAAATTATGTTGCACATTCGGCTTTGCAAGCTCATTTTTAATAATGTACCTAAAAGTAAATGTGAAATCGATGAAAGAGATAATATGTTAAGACATAATAAAATGTTGCAGTCTGTGTTATAATCAGCGATCTCAGCCTCTTGACAAACTACTTGTATATGATAATTTAAGTCATATTGCATTTGATGAAACGCGGTACGCGAGCTGGGGTTCGCTGAGCACTCTAGACGACCGCAGTGCATAGATTTGCATTTTACGGTTTTGATACGTTGAGCGAATATTCAGTGCGGTGTCGGCGTAGGTATCTTTTCAATTCGACGCGGCAGGCGCCGAGTGGCCGCTCGAGGGCGCTCAAGCAGTGGCGCGTGCTCGAGTGGCCGCCTCGATGCGCCTGCGCACCGCGCACCCCCTGGCGGAACACCCACGCCTAACACCCCTGCTCTTAGCCTATTACAATTAACTGCAACGCTGAGTAAAAATTATATTTGGCACCGACTACTGACGGTGGCTAATGACGACAAACAATTTTAAGAAATCTTATATTATAAGCGTAAGTGATCCAACGCGTATTTAATAAGTCCTAACAGTTTTTGTAGTCGCAGTCCGGAAGCTATCCATATTGCGGCTGGTCACTACCGGAATCGCCACCAAAATACCACCAGAACATTATCACGTCTTTTTGCTGTTCATATAAAACTCTTCGCCGACTTCTGTCAGAATATATATAGTTGCTTATTCTGCAAGCAATCTGTGATAATACACAAACATTTAGCTCGTTCAAAAAGTAGAGGTCAGTATTTAGAGTATTCAGGAGTCATCAATCGACCTATTGTTGTCTCAGGAACAATGGTAATATCTTTGTCGAATGTGAATTGTTTTGTTTGTTGCACCCGGAATTCGTGGGGTACAACGGTGGCGCAGCGAATAAATCATGCGTCAAACACAACCATCGGGGGGAGAGAGGGAGAAAATCTGTCGCGCAGGGAGGCGCGGGTACTTCCGACCCATTCATTCATCCCTCGCTCGAGATTCATCACGTCACAGACTCATAGGCCGGCCAATTAGTGACTTCGATTCATTTACTTTATGTCGTCCGTTAATAACGACTGGTATCATTTGTGCCACATATAACACATATTATATTTAATTGCTAAAGATTTTCAGTATTTAAAGTCAATAAGTTTATGAGAATGTTTCCCTTCGAAACGACCCAAACAATAAGGAAAATGTATAATATTAAAAGTTCTAATATTTTATGATCCAGTTATGGTCGTTGTAAAGAAGGCTTGTCCCCTCTTACTGGTGGGTATTTAATAAAAATATAAGTTTCTTCTCCTATGATCCCCATTATTAAATTTCGAAGGAGATTACGATCTCGTAATCTTGAAATATAACGTTTTCAGCGAGCTCGTTTGCGAAGAACGCTTAAAATTTATTGACTCTTGCCTTCCCTTGCTACAAAAGTGCAAAAACTTTTCCACTGTACGCACAATTTACACAGCCCTGTTGAATACAAACTAGCTTTAATTTCACCTGTATATACACAGGCAAGCTACACACATAATTTAATATGTAATTTCACCTGTATATACACAGGCAAGATACATACATAATATAATATGTAATTATTCTGTGCAAAGTTGTTAATTCTGCAATGCGCCATTGCCGAATTTCCGAATCAAAAAATATTGCACGGAACCAATATAATTCGAGAAGTCCTTTAGTTGGTACGCTGAAAGTTGTACTTAATTGTGTATGTGATTTGTGGGTGTTTATATTTCATATAGGCTTCGGCCTCACCTTCTTGATGTCTAATTTTAAATTCTATTTGTGATTCAACGTTGTATAAATGATATAATTTAACTAATTTCTCACATTTGTGCGAGTGAACCAGTAAATTTCCACGAGAGGTAGTTGAGTACATACCTTTTGTATAATTAAACTGTGGGCAAACCCTGTTTAAGTTTAATCCTATAGCCTCTTGACACCACACACCCGCCGGAGGGGAGCTTATTTTGTTCGTCAACACTATCGACCGATGTGTAGACGAAAATGTTCAAACCATGCTACAACTGTCATACGGAATACAACTGTTGTACGTAAGTAGGACGGTTGGTTTTCCAGTGTCTTATTTTCGGGGCGCCGTTTTCTTTTAGTAGACATTCTGAGGAAAAAAATAAAGTTACGTAGTACATAGAGTTCAGTCAGGAGGCAATCATTCATAGGGATTGCATGTTTTGTAGGCAGCCTCTATCATATACGACATTTGTTTCTGTAGCTTGTATTTATTTACTCTTCCAATGGTAAATCATGATTTCAGGTATTCACTACGTTTGGGCGTAAGAAACGGATTTTATTGTAAATTTGCTTCCGAATAAAGCCATGTCACTATGATTCGGGCATAAAGAAAGGATGAGTGATGCGAGGTTAGGTTAGTGTTAAAACAGATTGTTATGTAGACACTCGTATCGAGTCAATCAAGTAGGTATACAAAGGACATTGAGGATACTCGAAACGACGAGCACTTATGAAAAGAATCATGAATGTGGATGGAGTGAGAGAGGCATGTGAGTAAAGAGAGACCTGGTGCTCTACTCTTTCTGTCCACGCCGGGTGATGATTATATATGTACCTATAGGTGATAATTATATATGTACATGAATAGCAGCTGTGTTAAGCATCAACTTATTTTGAAGTATATCGTAAATAAAGGTTACGTATATATTATAGTACCTACAAGATTTCGATTGAGAACAATAAACTAGAGGTCCAAGAGCTCGACTAGACTGTCCAACCCCCGGCGCTTTAATGAATGCTCTTGGCAACTCAGCGACGGCTTACAGCATTTAGGTCCTTATTACGCATTCTCGACATTTGCTTAATGTATGAAAATTTAAAAGAACGAACCATGTTGATGATACTCGAAACAAAATAATTGCTACGGTCGCGCGGCCCCAGTTTCGGTCTCCACATTCATTATTCACATTTTATTTCACCCACCCCTCGGCTTATAATTTGACTGGAAACATAAAATCAAGTTTTATTTGATTAGGCGTATAGAAAGAAAAATCTCTTCTTGAACTTAGCAGTTTTAATGGGGGGATGAGACTGCCTAGCAACAATATATATGATCTATAAATCTTACTCTTCATTACGCGCTTATCGCGCTTCTATCGTTTCAATAAACTATGTATATAAAATACTAAAAAACTATGTATATAATGAAACTATTATCTACGAACTAGTTTCATTATTAAACTGCTTTTCAAAAGGCCGAAGTCATAGGTCAAGTAATCAGAAAATATAAAAATCATTTTGTTACGTTCATTCAATATTATATCAAACACAGCTAAAACACTTCCACTCACTAACAGTACGTGATAGCAGTATGTTCATTTCGAACAAAGCAGTCCCAGTCAATCTTACAATGGCCTAGGGCACAAGCATAGTTTTTTCCATTTAACTAGAGGGTGAAGCAAGGCGTCCCGACGTCTCGCTTTCATCCTCTCCACGGGTGCATAAAAGAAAGTACCTACCTATGCTCTACAGAAAATGTCGAACCCTTGTGTTCGTATATGGAATCGCTGTGACGTGTTCGAAATGGCTTTCGATGACAAGTGCGCTGAGCTGTTTCACTTTTGACGCCTAAATGCTGCCATTGTTTCGTGTGCGCTCGCGTAAGCGCTCTGGAATACTACCATCGGGCTTTGTTACTTCTGCAGTATTATGTACATAACATTATATTTAGAACAGAACAATTTTACGAGCTATTTCATTGAAGTGAATCTATAGATCCCAAAAAATAAACACCTAACACATACATACTACATTTTATAAACATTCGATCTTCATTTATTAATTTAGTTGTATATAATATTCGACTACAAAATAACATGATCCCACTGTAACGTAGGTGTATTAAAAGGCACACATTTATAAGTAAAGAATCTTTTATGCCGACGTATATGTATTGAAAGAAGTGGCCTTTTGTCAGCACGTCGAGAGGCTACGTACGAGTAATAGGACATATAAAAGTGAAAGAAGCAATATCCCAGCCTCTTCGTACCTTATTCGTCCGTTTCTTTCTACCATTGTAGGGATCCTCTTTAAATTTTTCATGGGCTTATCAACGCATCGATCAGCCGTTATTTATTCAGCTCACGATGTAATTCTCAGAACTTTCTTCATTTACATGCATTCGCTTTTCGTATTTACTTGTTTGTGCCGGCTTTATCGGATATTGAATGAAAACATACGGTGACAAGGATGAATTTATATTTGCGTATTTTGGCTCTACAGCTAATCTTGATCAAGTTACCAATTGCGTGACTTGGGACGGAGGTTATTGTGGCAGAGTGGTTTAAGTAGTTACCTATGAATTAAATATTACAAGTTCGAATTTAGCGGCTTAATGTACAGATTAGCCTGTGAAACTCAAATTTTACATAATATGTCACTTAACCACCTAATTATAATGTATCTCTTGCCAAAGATACTGATATGCGTTAATACATCTACTTGTACTATTTGAGGATAGAGTTTAATGATTCCTACTTCCGTGTATTGCCTGCAAAATCTCGACAATGTCCAACACGGAGTCGATTAATCTGGGAACTATCTAGTCTACCAGTAGTCAGTGAGCGGCAGGTTGAGATAGAGATTAATAGAGCGCAAGTGTTAGTGAAGTCGAGCAGCAATATCGTTTCGTTAATGTCTACCATTTAGAACGTACGCGGTTAGTGTCTTGTCGCGCGACGTCGTTCGCCGCAGCCGACTCCTTCCGTACTTATTTCAAGTCGCGTCCCGTGAACTAACGAGACCCACACCCTAAGCCATGGAATCAACATTTACCATCCGGGTGGCGTCTGCATTGTTACAAATAGCACAGATCTGCTCGAAGGCGCCCCGTGCGAAACCTAATGAGCTGTGAACCAGATAAGGTGTGCACGCGAGGAGACGGAATCAGCCCATATCTCCATGAAATGCTCACTGCGCTGTGCTGAATGCTGCCAATAAGAATTAAAATTATCGTTATTACTTCTCTATATTGTATTTATTACATCGAAGAATGATTCAACCGTAATAGAATCGATCTCAAACTAAGAAATGTGTACAATACTTATCAACTTAAGATATTTAATTCTGCGGTTTGTGTGCTCGAAATAAATTTCACTTCAAGCTTCATAACAAGCGTATTTTCTTTTAACTTGCATAGTTTTACACGTGTTTTTATGAAGAGGTACATCAAAATGTACAGTATTATATTTCAGAGATTATATTACCGAAAATTTACCTAATTTATCTAATATCCGATAGCAAGTTATGTTAGTAGGTACTGATGTAGTATGAATGCTTTCAAAATACGCATTTAGTCAGGAGGACAAAGAACAGGCCGTCGGAGACGGCGAGCAAACAAAAACGAAATGCATCGTCAGCATGGGGCGAGCGACCTTTGTACCCTCGCCCGCACGGCCATCTCAAAATTCCTTCCATTCAAAAGTTGATTAATATTGCCCATGCACCCATGCCGCAATAAATGGTACCTTTTCTCATTCCTCTGTCAGATATTTCCGGAATAAAAAGATAGTTAATCGAATTCAAGGTTTGGATGAAAAAAAGATGTTAGATACGTTCGAAACATACTATTATATGTTGGTTATTCGATCAAATACTTTGCATAAATAGGTTAGTGAACTACGTTTGTTTTAAGTTTTACAGACAATAAGGTTTAATAGTAAATACAGAGCCTACCTAGGTGGCCGAGTGGTTCGAGCCTGCAACACAAAGACTCGAATCCCGAATGAACTGTTTTCTGAACTCAAGGACAGTGATTAGTCCAACGATGTGTTTTACGGTGACGGAAAACATCGAGAAGAAACCTGCATACGTTGGAGAAGAAATTAAATGGCGTATGTAGAGCTGTGCTTGTGAAACGGTAATGGAATCGCCATCTGTCTGTCACGTTTGCGGCGGTGGGTGACCTCCGGTGAGAAGTGGGTATGAAGTACCCACACACCCACTTACTACTTACACACCTCTGTCTACCCCGTCGCGGACCCTTGAGAGTAGGCAGATATGTATATGTATATATAAACTGCATTTACTTTCGAGCCATAGGGACATACGTATCTGACACGTACTTGGACTTTTTTAGGTTAATAATTTTGGACGGGTGCCTAACGAAATTGAAAAAGTTCCGAATTATATCGTACAAAGTTAGTCTTCCAAACAATAGAAAAACTAAAAAAATATAGCATCCTTTGTATGTATAGATTTATTTTCTATATACTATGTATCTTAAATGCTTATGGTAATTGTTGAATACAATTTAACATTATAAGCGAAATGTTCACCAAGTTATTTAACGGTCCCAATCGTATGCCAAATATTATAATACAATACTATTTATCGTTCGGCTATCGTTTGTACTATCGCACGGTTTCTGGCACCGGACTTCAGTGGTAATTTTAGTGCAACTAGTGGGCTCTGGATGTAGTACTATAGTACATACTTATATACTAAATACCACGATGTGACTCGCAGAGTGAGGGATGTTAACGCAGAGGAACACAAAATTTACCAACCTATATTTCTTATTATGACATTGTGAGTAGCTTTTTGCTCTGCAACCGCTTAGTGTTTGCCGTCGCCTGTGGTCAAGTTAGACTAAATTAAATTGTTGTATTTTTCACAACAAAATTACTGCGGCGAGTTACCGAGTACGCTTAACGAGGGAGGCTAATGTCGTTTCGCCAGCGCAGGTTCGAATTTTTTGCAAAATGGCAGCGCTTCAGCTCAGTTTCGACCGCACCTCGTATTTTACTCTTTTGATATTTTCCCAATGAAACAAACAGTAGCGTCATAACACGCCTTTATTGTATTTACTTTGCATTCGGAAAATTTTGCGATTTGTTTTCATGTAGCTTTCTCGACTGTATATCTGGATAAAAATAATACACCCGATTACAGTATAGCCGGGTGTAATACTGTAAAATAAAGTTCAGTAATTAACTTACGTACTGAACTTTTTATTCCTTATCAGGAATCTACAACATAAACATAAAAGAAAATGGGAAATTAGGTTATAATTTTCCGCTAAACCCATGTATTTTACCAACCCAGTAACCTTTTTCTCAAAAGTCGGCTAGGATAGAAGAGTCCACAAAACCCTTGATAACAACCGTTAAGTAGTTGAGGCTGTAAAGTAACCCGGAATTTGAATCGAATGCTTAAGCCTCTGAGCCACCACTAAGCCCGAATTAAGATGTTTTTAAAGATTAATTTGCAAATGATAGACTTTTATAATTTGATTTAGAAGTAGTTTAGCTGTCAAACAAAAATTAATTTAGGCAATCACAGGTCCAATTTTGAGTCGGCCAAAAATTGGATATGTGGTGAATAATAATTTTCCCTGTGGAATGGACTGCGTTGTCCACATTTAAGGTAATTGCCAACAGTTCGGCTGACGTAGCGGGCGGCAAACCTGACACTCGCTCCCAATGGGCCACCCCTTACAATCCCATTTATAAATGCCGCTTAATCAAATTTTTATTTATTATTCCCTTAAGTATTTTACAGTTTTAATAAATGATCCTTTACATTGACTGTTTTACATGACGTGTGGTTTTTGTATGCAAATTCTACGTAATAAATTGTATGTGTTGTGGAAATTACTAGTGGTATATGCCAATAAGTACAGTAGTTCATGCAAAAGTTTTACGGGGATGAAAAACAAAGTTTGAAGAAAATTTAATTCGTTTAAGAAAATTCGTGTATAATACGTTATTAAACGAGTCTTGATTTCTAAGACGTCGCGCCCATAGCATAGGTTCGGTGAAAAAGGGCATTATTACACCTCTGCCTACCCCTCTTAACTCGAATCCGTTATAGTAAGATAGTGATGCTCATAAAAATATTCTTAAAATACTACTCCAAGCATAATATATAGAAATATAGAAAAAAATGTTACCGTTTTGTAAATATTCACCTTTATATTGTGCAGGTTCAGCAAATAAATTAGCCGATACCAAATATTTATTCGTGCTCCTTGTAAAAAATATTGCTACTTTTTCCCGTTACCTCTGTGCCGATTCGGAGTTGCTATCAGCACAGTATAAATAAGTACAAAATGTGGGAACCCTTCACACCTCATATTTATGGCCACTTCGCAGTGTATCATTTATATCAAACACGGGAATATTCACCAAAAATTTTATACGATCATTGGATTCAACCGGTTTTCCGAGGTTACTAAAATGTTCGCTTATTAAATGTATCCAACTTTAAAAGTACATAGATATTTGAGTTCTAATACCCAAGCAACAGTGTTGCTAATTACTCGAGGCGTTAGCCAACGTCCTATTCGATATAATTGTTATAAGGGGATATGATCATAAACTTGAGAAATGCAGTTTATTTCCTAGTTTCTTTCGAGAGCAACGAACCAGCATCGCAGTAAGTTTCTGTTTGTTTTGGCGCATATCCACTAAATGCTTTTACAGATCTCGTCGAATTTAATTTATATCTGATATTAAATTTAAACGTGCACAAATACTATGGTATTCATTTCAACATCGCCTCTATTTTGGTTGGGATCGCTAATTGTATATTCCGCTATTGAGACTGACTTAAGCTACAAAGTGTGTATAATACGTTAATACCGCAATGAATTTTCATCGAAAATATCAGTAGTGACTGTGTGTCAGATACGTCTTTACATACATATTTAGACTTATAATTTTTTTATGTATTTACGGAAGATATAGCGTGATGTCTGAAAAAATATGCTACTTAGGTTAAATATCCATTTCTACAAAGCAGGAAATCTTCAATAGATTGCAAGTGACTGCTGAACCTCACGTTCCACAACGGTTCTCTGGATAAATGTATTGTTGTGATTAGATGCCATGATACATCGAACGTGACGGGGGTGGAGCGGAACGTTGTCACACTCAGATGTACAGGGAAAAAGCTGTAAGCCTGGCAGGGGGGCGGCCACTTGGACACGTAGCCGCCCCCTGCCTACCCGGTGCCGTGGCACTTATTCATCATTTACGTATATTTGAGTGTGATTTCGTTTGGGATTGTCCCGTCCCTTTTACTCACTTACATTAGTTACATTAGATGTTACCGAATCTTGTTTTATTCAATTTCCACGGAGCTATTATCTTTCACCACTCATAGTAATAGGGATTCCTCTCTGAGACGTAATAATATTTCTTGTGTTTTCTTCGGTCTCAGAAAGGGGTTAAGGGTTCAACGCAATTTTGTAAGGGCTTAATTCTTTACAAAATGTATTACGAATGTCTTGTCTTATACTTTATGAAATGTTTCTTCGATTCTCTTATATAGGTGTGGTAAAAATTGTATATCTAATAACCAAGTGGGGTTGGGGGGGTGGGTGTGGCAATGTGTTTCGATTTACGTGCGATGTCGTCAATAATTGTAACGTATTTATGATTCCTTCTACCGATCTTAAATCTAAATGTAAATCTAAAGTCAACAAAGTAGTGAATATAGGGCCATGCGGACCAGATGCTCTTCATTTTTAAATGTGATGTCTCGGGGAAAACTTTTTGAGGCCTCCCATGACAAGAGGACTGGCGAATATTTCGCTCAGCGAATCATTGCCATTCAACGTGGCAATTCCGCCAGCCTTCTTGGCACACTTCCGCGTGAGATTTGGGACATTTATTTTATTTTTAGATAGTTTGTTTGTATTAATATATAGTTCATATTTAAATTGGTACCTATATAAAAAAACCCCGACTAAATTGTAAAATAGCTAATTTAATTACACAACGACAAAACTTATTTTCGAGATCATGATGTTCGCTGCCGTAAATGGTAGCTAGCTGCTACCAAGCGGTGTATATGAGTTAAATGGTGTGTGAATATAATCTTTCACGTACAATATTTTAGTAAAATTATATTTATAACAAAATTCACTCACTTGGACATCTTACATACCCAAAAGAAATATTAACCGCTATGTTTTAATCACCGGGCTTCAGCATACGTACTTAGAAATTGAGTCCACATTTCCACAAGCGACCACAGTTTCAAAAATGTCGAGCACAACAGCTCACAGGGGGTTAATTGTTTGACTTTTGCCGTCAACTTTACCGGTCAGATGATACGTAAATGCGGGTCTCACTGACCGAGCCCTTTTGGGTATGCGACATCTGCTAACTTTATCATCACAGCGTAATTATAGTATCAGAGTCGCCAACAATATCTTTCCTTGCTGCTATTAGAAAGTACTGTTGAAATCTCCTCAAGCCATTGTTAGATTGACGCAGCGTACATTTTTTCTTCGTTATTACCCCGCATAAATATTCAAGATGAATGACAGGTTCGGTCTTTGAGATCGTGCCGTGCGGCGATATTGTCATTATAATGAAATCCCTCTTTAAACGCCTACGCTTTGATTGTTAAAATATGCATTGAATAAATAAATTAGTTACAAAATCAACGATCGTATTCCTTGAATTTGTTCGCAATAAGTCTCAAGTTGAGTGTTTTTGTGAGTAAATTTTGTTTTATTGACATCAAAGCGATCTTATAAAGAAGAAGATTATTTATAATAAGCCTCTATAGACTCCCAATCGAAAATCAACGGTTCAAGTTTCAGGCTAAAATATTGATTTGTGTTTTCAAACCAAAACTAATCAACAAATAATTGTAAGGAATACTTTACTATTATTATCGTAATTTTGCAGGCAATTGTTTAACTCATAATAATTGATGAAATAAAATTGAAGCTTTATGCATTTATTATGTACCTAACATTTTCTTTTTGTATGATTGTTGCAGATGGTTACCAGGACAAAGAAAATCTTTGTAGGAGGGCTATCGGCACCCACAACGCTGGAAGATGTAAAGAATTACTTCGAACAGTTTGGACCGGTATGTTTCTTACGATTACTTCTTATTAATTAAACTAAACGAGCCGTTTGGCACCACTCTAGCGTTTATATTAATGATAGCGGGTTCAATTCCCGCCCGAAGAAAACATTTGTTCGAGCATATTTGTTTGCTAAGTGCCTATGTTTTATATTTAATTTATCTTACAACCACATTTATGTGAGTATTTATAACGATTATTTATATAGGCTTAATAGGGGCAGCTGACTACGTGTGAGATAACCAAAATATATAATATTATTACCGCCCGTAGTAACCTGCTACATTTTTCGGGATAAGGACAAAATAAGGGTTTTTTCTGAGTCTGTGTTGGCAGAAAAACGGTTAAATCCTAGTTTCATCTCTAAGTATGTCAAATTTCATCCAAATCTGTTTCGTTGTTTCCGAAGTAAAACATACAACTCACACACAGTCATATATTCAATCATACTCGTAACATAAGATAATAATTGACAGAAAAACGAACATTAAGCGCATTACCAAAATGTTATACGCAGCGCGTCAGCAAAGTTGTGCCAACTTCGTACACAAAATTTAATTTACAAAAAGTTTTTCCAAAATTGTACCGAATTTGCGCTGTCATGTCTCATTTGTTATTAGAACAAGCTAATTTTACTCACGGCTAAATCATTTCGTGCTCATAATAATTAAATATGTTACCCTCAAATTTGGCGTGTCGGTCATACTCTCAAACTGTTTTATTCCGATGCTCACTTCGAGCTTGATGGAAAATTCATAATGCACCAGCTTAGAGGTAAGCGATTAAACTGCGTACTGTTGTACCAATTTCTAATTTTAATAAAGCAAACACCATTACGAGAATGAGGCTTTCAAATAAATTAATGTTGCTTTAATGGATGTTAAATAACAGAAAGATTTAAATCAGCATCAGGGAAACAATTTCTTTAACTCAGGTCGATATTGTTACACTGTCGTCTTAGTCCCAATCCAAAGTCTCGTTTTTCAGTGGACGTCACGCAAATAGAAGTCTTGAGACCGAGCTACTTAGGTGAATATTTGAGCACAGAAGGACGAGCGGCTGTAAGTTGACGATAACTTGGTCTTTGTCTGGCGGCCTCGTCTCAGCGCAGGTGTCTATCTACGAAAGTTTGGTCGTAATTAGCCCCGTATCTAGCATAGACGTGGACTAAGGAACTTTTCAGAATTCAACATTGGCTACAGCCGGGGAGTCATTGTGCCAGCTCTCAAAGTAATCGGCGTTAGCCAGCCGCCCGCGACGATCAAGACCTTCATTACCTATTATGAGAGTTTAGAATAAAGCCAACGAGTTTTTCAGAGTGAATGTGATTGATGCCGAGCGAAGGAAATATCCGGGGAGAGATAAAAGGAATTTAATGAAGAGTCTTTAAGAATAATGATTAAGGGAATGGTTATTCCTTTTGGTCGGCAGTCTAATGATGGGGTCTTTGAATTACTTTTTATGTCTACTTAATGATGTTACGTAACCACATTTCTAAAATAATAATAATGAGTTGGACAAGCATAACAAGTCAGATCCGGGTGTGTATAAAACTGAAGTCAGAAAGTTCGCATAATACTGTTATTTGAACATGTAATTTGTAAATGGTAACTATTTTTAAACTTTATGGGATACAAATATGATGATCCCTTTTGAAACTTAAATGTTTCCACCCCTGGTAAACTGTCTTACATTGAATATTTAATAACATACCCCAACATAATACTTGAAAACATTTAACTCAATAAATCCACTATCTTTGAATCCTCAGTGGTAGCGTGACATTAGACGCCGAGTATAATATTCACATCCACTGTAGGTAAATAAATTATGTAATACCATTATTACATTCAAGAACGCACACCGAGAATTCTGATTACAAATTAATTCAATAACATAGGAGCTGTGCACTGTGCTCCCGGGCTGGCATCATTTCGTAAGGGTGTCACATTTTGAGCGAGTTTAATTAACAATCTAGTCGCTTTTGTAGGTGCCTTCATTAGTGTATTTGTGGATAAACATTGTGCAAACTCGACTAAAATCGCAACGCGCGTGTGCGTGCGCCGGAATGACGCGTGAGCCACGTGCGTCGCAGCGGCCTACATCCAATACCCGTCACGTGCTAGCATTCTCTGCGAACTATTGTCACTGCAGGTAGGAATGCCATTTTGTGCGTACATGCTACTCGTAGCCTCGCTCTCTATACCATCCCTCTACGTGCGAGATTTTTGAATTCACACTGTCTCAGAATATCAAATGAGCCACTTAAATACCGAACACAATGACTTCGCCCACCTGAAGGGAAGGCCTCGGGAACGCGTGCACGCAACGCTGGCGTAAATGAAAGCCCGTGAGCTGGGGGTAGGTGAAACTCAGTAACCGGTAACGATTTCCTCCAGATAATGGAGAATTGTCTGATGAAAACTGTTTGAAAATGCCATACAAGGATTTTTATCAGATTCATAAAAAATATACATATAATAAACAATATATAGGATTGATGCGTTGTTTCGCTTTGACATCTAAATTAATAGAAACAGTAGAAACTATATAATAGAAAAGTACATGGAATATTGTTTAAGTCCGGGTAGAATCGGGCGCAACTAGTACCAATGTGTAATTGTGTGACTTTCCTTAAGAATGTTTCATTTAGAACTCTCACAAGAGACTATCTGGGGAGTAAGCTAAAGAATTATTGAGACGACGTGCCCTTAGTATTTCAAAGTGCACAGATGTGGCGTATAAAAAAGAACAGATTGCAGTGAGTTAATTTTATGGCGCTTTAAGCTAAAATAAACACGTACGCGAAATTACATCCGGGCATACATTTTCCAGAAATGATTTGAATGTGAAGGTAATTTGCCAAATGTAGTTGAATGTAAAATAAAAAGCTTACGATGCACTTATGAAATAATAATAACTGACATGCTTAATCATATTTGCTTTTACTTTTTAAAAATAGGTAACATCATCAGGGTCTACATATTATAGTATTGTATTTCATTATTTGGGATACAGAAAATAAACGGAACTAAAAATGGAAGCCTTTTTTCATTAGATGTATTTCCACCACGAAGATAAGGTAGTACATTTTTTTTCGCACTGGATATGGGCAGCTTCAGTCCGTTTTTTCGCTACGGTATGATCAAATAGTACCTACTTAACGTTTAACCAAGATCGGAGCAGGACACCCGGTACCTGTCTCTACCAAAAATATTAAAATAGCTCAAACATAAAATCCAGCCTTGTGTATAATATGGAAATCGCAGTTTAATTTGCTTGAAATTCGAAGCCTGTTCTTAGATGGCGACTTAAAAATAATTAAGCGAACGATCGGTGTGGAATCATGGCAATCCGACCGATTAGGTGATATCAAAGTTAGAGATGTGAGCTAATTTCAACCGCATCAGACCTGCTGTAGAGTCTGTTTTCAACTAGCTAACGATGCAACATAAGCATTTCTCGTCGGCTCCTTACAGCGCCGACTGCCAATCTCTGCTTCCTAGTCGACAGAAAACGCACTTGATCCTCAGAACTTCACTACGGACTGCTTGTTTTTCTGTTTTCTTGAAAAAGTATGCTTTCTTTATGCATCTATCCGTCTTATATTTTATAATGAGCGTACAACTTATTCAGAATTTGGGTTTGTATATTTAATTATGTTTTGTTCGTGAATATATTATTGATAGATTATGACACGCGAGTTATTTGTTCTCATATTATTACTAGTAGCTAATTCTCACGCATTCCTACAAGGGTCCCAGAAGGGTAGGTAGAGATACCCACTTTTCGTCAGAGATATATTTTAGGTGCTAACATGACAGGTGGCGAGTCCGCCGCAGTTACTCAAGCACGACTATACGCCTTTGAATTAATTCTCAGACGTATGTAGGTTTCCTCTCGATGTTTTCCTTCACCGAAAAGCTCGTGGTATGACTAATCTGTAATGTAATAATAGTAACTAATTAATAGTAAAAGTGACTCAACATTCAATTTGATGGCTTTGTATTAGTAGATCAAAGAATCCGAGTGAACGATAAAGTTTCCCAACCAATATAAAGTTAGTGAGGGCGCGTTCGCTAAGCGTTGCACGCACAAGGGTGTCTTTGAGCAAGTTCCTTAGCATGCTTGATTCGCTATTGTTCTAGCCGCCAATCAAGACCAAAGTCTGACCGTCTTCATACGCCGATAACTAGTACGCAAGTGCAAGACATGCAACCAGTACAATTACTTGTTACTATCTGATACACTCAAGTTTGCATCGACGGCCAACTTGTTTCTGAGTCACGACTGCGACTACGGAGAATTCTATGTCATGTTTCGTCTGTCTACATATGGTAATATTGGACTTTATTTCACCCTTAAACTTTGTTATATACGATATAAACTTGCTGGCATGCCTGCGAAAAGACTTATATGCTGACAGTCATAGGCTCGATCCCGCCGACTTAAACATATTTATATGTGCTACATCTGTTTGTGGTATGTTCAGTATAGGTTTGATTTCGTATCGCTGATACATATCGAACAAGCTCTGTTTATCATGAATATATAAAAAGTATATTAATGTCACAGCTTTCGAATATCTGCAAAGTGATAACCGGTAGGTAGCAAACCACAGCGTGTTAGCGTACTGTCTAAACATCGCTTAATGTCAACAGCACTCGAACTGTAACTGAAGCGGGTCCGGAATTCGGCTGGACTTCACGATATCATCGGAGGCTGTATATCAATCAGTTGTTACAACGCTCTACGATTGTCGTTTATCTTTGGGGCCGGTCGGATCTGTCTGTCCAGATTCGTGCATTGTTCCGACATTAGCCACGGCTGCCGAAACGGTGGATGTCTGAAATGCCAGTGCGGTAGCGGCGCGTTCCCGTTGCACTGGGGCATCGAGTGCCCGATAGCGTTTCCAATTTCCTGACTTAAATTGCTCTAATTTGGTTATGCGCTGACGGGTGATCGAAGGGAGCTAAATCTGTAACTAACAGCGACACTAGCTGTGGTTTTTAATTCGGCTGAGGTTTCCGTTACAATGTCCAACCAACCAAACGGTTAGCTTAAAAATATACTCCATATATATGTATGAGGATACACTTTATTATTAGCAATTGAATTAATAATTATTATATAATTAATTGTCTTTCCAGCTTCCCTCATAATAATTAAAGTTTCCTCATTTGTTTTTTTTCAGCTTTGGAACAAAGATGGATAATATGTAAAGTAAACGGCGATTTCATCGTGGTTTTATTTCTGGCTGCTATTGTCTAAAAGTTACCTATTGAAAAGCACTAAGATTTAATTTAACTAATAAATAGAGGAGTAAGGTACTAAACTACTGGACTTATATTTCGAAGGCCACCGGTCTAATGGTTAGATCTCCCGACTGCGAAGCTTGAGATCTCTGGTTCGATTGCTGCTGAGAGCAGATATTTGTGTGATAAATACGAGACTTAATTTAAGACTATTTTAATTTGTATGGAATTCTCCCACGGTATTCATTATTATTATTATTTAAGTCCATATAAGTTTACCCATTTATTTCCATTTCCTTCCCATTATGTAACAATTAAACTTTTATGGAGTAAAAAATAAATGACGTACAGTTAGTACAACTTGGAGCTAGGACACAAAGACTTTTTTATTCGTTCTGAATTGAAACGGGCAGCTCGTAGAGTACCAATATAGAAAGCTAATGGAGAAGTCATTACAATTCCGAACGATTTAACAAAACTACGTAATTGTGTAGTACCTGGATTTTAACGAAATGTTCTATGATTTAGAAACTTATTATTTTTAATTTATTTCCGAATGGTCTTAATTCAATATTCCACTGCTGGGCAAACTCTTTCCTCATGTCAACCTAACGCAGATTTAAAGTGTCCGTACATTGAAAATACAAGCTAGTTTTATTGACCTTAAGAATAATGATTAGAATATTTCTATAACATTTTTGGAGTTTTGATTATCTGTTCATACATTTGTACTTTTCACGCGAGACTTGCACAAAAGAACGCGATATCATATTGAGAACTTAACTCTGTGTAACGGAGAATGTTTGTTTCATCACAGTCGGAGTATCCAATCTAAAGTTAAGAAATTCAAAGGCGTATGTATAGCCGTGCTGGAGTAACGGCGATGGACTCGCCATCTGTCACGTTGGCATCTAATATACCTCTGACGGAAAGTGGGTGTGTGGGTATTACCTATACACCTCTGCCTACCCCTTCGGGGACCCTTGTGGGAAGGCGTGAGGATATATTATTATATATAATTATTGTTATTTTTTGGCCTCGTAATCCTCGTAATCGTAAAGAATGGAAAAATCTATGGATCACGGTCAACTAGTACGGTAGTTGAGTAAGGTAGGTTTCTTGTTCTTTGTTATCTTTCAATGTATTAACAATCTACGTAATTCGCTTATTTTGTATAATTCGAAGGCAATAGGTACGTGTTATTTTCCAAAATCCATGCAGATAAAGTCACTGGTAGAAACTGATGTCAAATATACTTTTAGCGACATACAATAGGAGCACAAAGAGCGGAATGCTCACAAGTGACACAATATTACCTATAGATTGTACCGAAACATTTGCAACAAACGCCGTTGCCGACTTGTGTCTTATTATTGTTCAACTTGGGTTTACATTTCTTCGAAGTGAAATAAAAATCGGGACAATGATGTAATAGTTTGCTCGACGTAAGAGCCGGAGGGTGAGGCAGCCTCGGATAAACGTACCCCCCGGCGAACGATTTGTATTAGCCGTCTAGTGGCTGTACTCGTAATTGTCGACACTCGAGGCTATGTCGTGCACTCCTCGTAAGAGGGGCAAATCCGAAAAAGTAATGAGAGAATCTTCAATTGATAGCCTTTTTCGTTGTTTCTCTCGTTTGCTCATATCCACTTTAACTCATTATTATAACGGTATTTAATGAAAAAGTTTCTTACGTAGAAAATATCACTTGCTAAGATGTTTTTTAATCGAGCAACACGTTTTCATTCCATTAAAGAGAAGACTTTTAACAGCTGAATGAAATTCTATAAATACAATTCATACGCCAACTGGTTGATCTCGTTACAATGTTCGGGTTGATGGAGCAGTATAAGCTCATTTATAGATATATAAGATCATTTACGGAAAAGGAAATACTAAAAGTGACTGCAAAATAACAGAAAATGTAGTTTTTTTAGAATATATTTACAATATTAATGGCAGTTATGAAAAGTCACGTACGAAAACATATTCAAGGAACGGCTTTTAATGTCTTTTCGGTACGTTATAATTTGCGACGTTCGTATTTATGACGTTCAAAATACTAATTAAAGTTTATCAGATCGCCATTTCCATCGAAATGGAAATAAATTGCCACATTATGTATTAATTGTACGATATTAATGGTCTATTACATTTCACTTATCTTTCGGTGAATCAAAATATTATACACTAAGTATAAAAACAATGAATATATTTAGGTAAAATATGTCACTGTTCTTCTGCCTGTCATATTGAGTGAGTATATTATATACTCTGTGACTTTTGCTGCCATTAATATTTCGTTGTTCTCACTTTAACTTTCTTCTGAAAGAACAATACCCGAGGTTTTACATGTAGATCGGACTGTTAAATTATTCTTAAATTTTGATTGCCTCGTAGCAATCCGTCCGGATCTGCAGAGGGCCTCTTCGTTTTTTCATTCTCGTTTCGAGGGACAATTAGGTATGCTAATTCATTTATTTTATGACGGCTTTGTGAAAAAATCGCAGAGAAAAGATCAGAGTTGGGATTTAGATGAGCGGCATAAGCTTACCCAGGGAAGGGGATATGCGGAGGTTATTATCTTATGACAACACGCGTTTCTTCCGAACAAAATATTACAGAATTACTTCTAATATATATCATTCGTGTAATATATTTGTATGGTTTCTGAAATACTCTGAAGTTTCTTGTATTATATGATAAAAAACCGTTGCTGAGACTGGATGCCTTCTCCTTTAGATTATTTAGTCAAATTTACCTCGTTTACTTGAACCTTGATCCCCTATACGTGACTGCTGGGGCACAAACGGAATTAGCGTTAAAATTATTTGTTGTTCCAAAGGAACATTGTCCTTTAGATCCTAGTCAAAAGGTACTGCCCTTTTTGCCCTATGTCCTTGCATTAAGATTTTCCAAATTTCAAACTGTACTGTCATCTATAGGAATATGTTCTTCCGTTCACGTGTCGGTTCCGTTCTTAAAACTCAAAACGACGATGAAATGACTCCGCTTCGCGGAATAAGTCCAATCACAGTAACCGTATTTAGGTGGTCAGAAATGTTCATGGAAATGAATGCGATGACACCACCCCCACGATATTGCGCCTCAAAATTCATTCTAAATAACCCTTATGTACAGGGGTTTGAACCAAAAATGTTGACATTGCAGGTGACTTCTTAAACCAATTTGCCATGTAGGTGTAGTGGATAAATTAATAAGGCCGTACATTGCGACAAGTTTTATTACTCACTGTAACGTAAGAATGAAAATAGGGAAAAATAACAATACTAGGGAAGGTGACAGTTCAAGGTGTCAAATAATTCAAGGTGCGGCGCGACGTTTCTCACAATCAACGAGATCTACAGCCGTTGAGAGCATTCGTTCGCTCCTTTTTTCTATCCATTCGGTTTGTTTATCTGTCTTTTCTCCTTATAAATATAAGAGTTTGGCGTCCTCGCACGAATTCCCAAGATGAAAAGGTATTTTTCACACGCGAAGCCTAACGCGCCAGTGCGCCGCGCAACGATTAAACCGTATTCCTGGAAAGCGTTCCACTATCGACTTTATAACCACATGTACAATTTTTGTGATTTGATTCATTTTAAATAAAACATGCAAGATTACGAATGCTAATGTTGCTTTAGTAAAATAGGTTTCATTAAATCTTGGCTAAAGTAGCGTTTTTCGAAAACTATTTATCATAGTGATATTTTGACAATTCAGTGACATAAATAGACAAAAGCTATGCCCAATATACACATGCCGAAGTCCACTATGCTCTTTATAGAAACCACTCAGTATATTTCCGTGAATACCAAAATTATTTGTGTTATCTATAACCATCTTCAGAGTGGGTTATTATTATTTTATAATCTTATCGTCAAACCAAGGCATCACACCATCCCTCACTTCCAGAGTAATGTCGTAACGTCGTGTTTTAGCTATCGTAAAAGAAAACAAAAGCAAGCGTGCCCAAAGTCATAAAGTCACTCGATTTCCTCCATTCAGGACTGAGAGAATTATAGTTCTTTTAAAGCAAAGTTCATTGTAGTATACGGGAAATGTATCTAAAGCGGGTAATAAGAATTCCTTGGCGACAGACGCGCGGGCGGGGGCTAGGCAATTTAACGTAAAAACGATGATGAAGCACGATCATGCCGCTCTAATCCCCCACCTACCTGACTGACAAATTGACGAACATTTTTTTCGCTAAAATTCTTTTACTTCGAATCCAATTATTGAGCCTTACCGATGGAACGCGTTGGCGTTCTTAGACTGTCCTGCGAGCAAACGCTTTAGTTCCTTATTTTGCTCGACATAATTCCAGGCTTATTTTTTCCTCTGTTCGAACTACAGCCTTTCTTCGCTAAAAAAGCTCATATTACCTTATGAATATAGTAGGTAAATGTTACTTTCCTTTATGAAACAAACTGGTTAAGTAATTTATAATTACGAATTAACTAATAATCAAATCTTTAGTCTTTATAATATTATCGTAAAAATTCGTAAAAATTCGTTAAAAGAATGATCTCATAAGCCAACCAATGCAAGCATATTTTCAGAGTAATCTAGTGTTATTCAGCTCAACATTAAACTATAATAGGATGCGAAATCTCGCTTTGCCGAAGCCGCCTAAATTGGTATGTTATGCAAGCATCAAATAAAAGCGAGTAAGCATTTAGTAATATGAACAATGTTGAAATAAGTTTACCATTTTGAGAGCAGTTGAACGAATACTACTATAATTTATTATTCAAAGATTTGAAGTGCAAAGCGTCAAGTTATTTTATAATCTGTGCATATTTCAAGCATTATAAAATACACATTCTGTCGTGATTGCAGTTTTTTTTATTAAATATTGAAAAATAAAATTATACATAAAAATTCTGCGCATTGAAAAAATAAAAAGTTATATGTTTTTTTAATAAAATAACCGTAACAAGTCATCCGATAGTGTGATTCTTAGAGAAAGTTTTCCCTTGATAGCCCGAAACAATTCTGTACAACTACCAGCTGTAAAAAATATACCTACATGCAAATAACAAAATAGCCCCACGCCGAGCATCCTACTAAACGACTGAGACTCACTACAGAGCACTAACTCGATACAAACCGTGATAAAGGTTCGATTGTATGCAGTAAATAAAATATTACTTGGCCATATTTCCACTTTCGTTTCTTTTCGTTTTATTTCCCTTTTTTCTGGCTTCCCTGGGAAACCGTTCATGCAAAATACCTTTCAGATATTTCCAAACTTTATTAGCATCGGCCACGTGTTTTTATATCTGAAATATATTTCACTTTTGCGGCACTACTGAGGTATAAATGCCCCATGTGCACTGATATTATATCAAATGTGAATGTAACAAATATATATTTCCTTTCATTTGTGTAATTTATTGTGAATGCTATCGGAACTGAAGCCTGGAAAGTGCGGGCAATTTCATCTGCGCCAAGAAGCGTCATGCCTAATAATGCCGTATCTTTTTTTAGTAACACGACGTTAGCAACTACTGGGTTTCGACCATATTGTATGTTCTAACTTTTCAGATTACTAAATATTATTTTTTATTCGGATTAAGGTGATGATGAATTATAGTCGTTTGAATTCCGTAACCCTCTAGACGAGCAGCTTGGATTGAGCCTACGGTGCAAATAAATAGCTCCTTCGAAAGCTATCGAGAAAGCGAATTAGAATAATGCGCTGCGATTTGGCGTTTCAACGAACGAGTACGTAGATGGCCCTCAGTGGATTATTCGAGTGCGGAGGGTTCTGTTGAATTTGGATATAAATGGAGTAGTCGTGAGCGTATGGACAGCCGCGGGAATTGAACGAGCTTCACTGTATCATCAATCATCTCGAGAATCTAAGCTCGACACAACACAAAGTAGACAATGGTTATTAGTTGAAGTATCCGAAATATTATATATCAAACATATAATTATCAATAAAGCACGCTGTTCTACCCAAAATAATTACGTATGAACAGAGTTATTTCTTTGAATTTTAAGGGATTAATTGTTGCTCCAAAATACTTCATTTCGCCTTCGTAAGGATATTTCATTAGAGGTATTAATATGTAATAAGCGCTTTGGGGTTCTCTCCCGTCTCATAGATCAAAAAGCGTCGGTCCCCTCAATGCTAATGTGAGAGACCAATAAAATTACCTACGCCATTTGCAAAGAACAAAAATTACTCACTTATGCTGCGCTATATTAAGGAATAGGTATTTGGAACGTATTAATATACTTAGTACCTATATATATATATATATATATTATTCGATCAGTACCTAGTACCTTAGTACTACTACTAACACATATATATATGTGGGAATAATAGGTTAATTTAAAAGATTTACCTTGCAACACTGCTTACTTTTATTATGAAGAAAAAGAAATGTCAGTCGTTAGAAACGAGTAACAGCGCTATCCATGTACTATTTTGCATGTTAAGTTTAATACAGTTTTTAATTGTTTATTCGTTTGTTTTTCGACTACCATCCACACAAAATTATGGGGGCTCGTCCGGGATGGTGAAAAACATCGAGTTCAAGACGGAAGATTGCAAGACGTAAGAAGATTGTTGATGTGAAGTTGAGAAATTATTAACGCTATAGTCATCGCCGGTCAAGCTGTCACCCGTCAGATATTGTCAGTGTCAAGATGCGATTCGTTACTGCAAATTCTTTATGAAGTTTGATGTATGGCGCAGATGTCAAAATTGCGTTTTGTTCTTGCAAGATTTATAAAGGTGGACACACACTGAAATTGCGTTTTGTTATTACAAAATGTTAAAGATGTTTTAAAGAAAATACTTTTAAAAAATATTATCGGAACAAAGAATTAATCTGGAAAATAAGACGATAATCTAAGATTATCAAGACGTTAAAGACGATAGCCTGAGATATTTGTAAAAGTAAATATGCCACCTAAGAAGAAAGATGGAGAAACCAAATCGGAGCAAGGACAAGAATCGGACTCTTCGGAAGAGGAAAATGCTAGTGCAACCCCGCGTATTTCATTTACTGATTTAGAAAAATCTATGACTGCTTTTAGTGGAGACGACGCCTATGGTATTGAAACATGGATAACAGAATTTGAAGATATCGCATCATTGATGAAATGGAGTGATTTGGAGAAGCTCATTTACGCAAAACGGCTTTTAAGCGGAACTGCTCGTTTGTTCCTGCGATCACTAAAGAGTGTTACAAAATGGGGCATTTTGAAAAAAGAACTCAGGGAGGAATTCGGTTCCAGCCTGAACAGTGCTGCACTACACAAACGACTTGCGTCACGGAAGATGAAGACTAACGAGACATACCAGCAATACTTTTTACATATGAAGGAGATAGCCCTACTTGGATCTATCGAAGATGAAGCATTGATGGAATATGTGATAGACGGCATACGTGACACGGAATCAAATAAATCAATTCTATATGGAGCAAGCGATATGAAAGAGTTCAGGAAAAAGTTAGAACTATACAGTGAAATAAGAAAGAAGATTGATACGAAGACACACAATTCTAACCCGAAGCCTTCTTCATCACCTGGTACTTCCAAGGGATACCGACTGAAGTCAAAGATACGCTGCTACAACTGCGGTAGTACTGATCACTTTTCTAAAGACTGCACAAGAGGTGTAAAATGTTTCAAATGTAACAACTTTGAACACAAGTCAACTGAATGCTGAAACCAAGAGAAACAGCAGCTGAAGATACAAGAAACGGACAAAGATCACTGCGTTACACCATATAAGGATGTGCACATCAACAATGCCTCGATAAAAGCCTTAATTGACACAGGGAGCGATGTAAATCTTGTCAAGGAATCATATGTTGATAAAGTCAACTGCAAGGATTATAACCAAGAATCGGTACTGTGCCCGAACGGCATTGCTGATCATGAGATACACACTAAAGGATCTTTCTTGGCGAATATCCAGATCGACGACTGCTATTTCGATGCAATGATACATGTTGTGGAACACGAGGCGATACCGGTTAATGTCATACTTGGTAACCCAATTCTAAATGATGTTGAAGTTATTTTCTCACCTGAAGGTATTTCGGCCAGAAGAGTAATGCATTTAACTGCACTAGAAGATTTTAAGGAGCATTCATTCGATGTTGCGCAGGTAGGATGTAAAGACGAAATTAAGATGATTATTCAAGACTACAATCCTGCAATTCCTCAAAAGGAATCCAATGTTGAGCTAAAGATTATCCTTAACGATGAAACTCCAATTCACCAAAACCCAAGACGTCTTTCGCCGTTGGAGCTTGATGTGGTCAATACACAAATTTCAGAATGGATTAACGCCGGTATAATCACCCGGAGTAAATCAGACTTTGCAAGTCCAGTTGTCCTGGCAAAGAAGAAAAACGGAATTGTATGTAAAGTAAAGGACGGAATTAAACTAATTGTGGTACCAAAGAAGATGCAAACTGAGATTATACGAAAGAACCACGAGAAAGGACATTTCGGAGTAATAAAGACAGAGGAACTTATACTAAGACATGAATTGCGGAAGAAAGCCAAAGAAAGCATCCAAAAGATACAGCATGAAAACCGGAGAAACTATAACTCTAAGCGAAAAGAAGCTAAACAGTATAGCGTAGGAAATTTAGTTGCCATAAAACGAACACAGTTCGTACAGGGCTATAAGCTGTATCCCAAGTATCTCGGACCCTACGATGTTGTGAAGGTTAAAAGAAATCATAGATACGAGTTGAAAAAGGTTGGCACAGGCGAAAGACCCAATAACACTTCAAGCTGTGCCGATCAAATGAAACCCTGGGTTGTCGCTGAAGATTCCACACATTCATCCGAGACCGATGAATGAACAGGATGGCCGTGTGGGAATAATAGGTTAATTTAAAAGATTTACCTTGCAATTGCAATGCTTTTATTATTAAGAAAAAGAAATGTCAGTCGTTAGAAACGAGTAACAGCGCTATCCATGTACTATTTTGCATGTTAAGTTTAATACAGTTTTTAATTGTTTATTCGTTTGTTTTTCGACTACCATCCCCACATATATATATATATAGCCTTAACAACAAAACGCTACAAAGAGATAAAGGTTTGAATTAATAACGCAGAAGTCAGTTTATTATATAGTCAGATCTCAATTATTAGACTCTCTAGGAAATTTCACAGCTCAAAAGTCCCGATATGTTTATATCATCTCATCTCAGCTTGTATTTCGAAACATCATGCTTCGTAAGATTGAAAATGGAAGAACTTCGTACAGGATTCAATATAGCAAAGGAACGCCGGATGGGAAGCCGCGTTGCATTCATACATGTTGAAAGTCATAATATGATTTGGAATCGAATATGGCAGCGTGTGTACGTTTTTATGGTCTTTGTAAGCTCTCCGAATAAAATTTTATTCAAATGTTACACCCATATCTTACATCCGTAAGCTTAGGATTATGCGACACACTTTCCATTTTATTATTGTCATTACTATGCAATGTCTCTAAATTTAGTTCAATAGAAAACCTCGATTTCCCAAAATATTGTTTCTAATAAAAGAATTTTAAATAGAAAACATTGCGAAAGCCAAAACATTTTCCGCAGTAACGCCTTTTAAAAAATATTATGTCGATTAACTTCCGAACCTTAAACTTTTTATGGCTCAACACGAAGATTTAAATACTTTCAAATGCCGTCCTTAAAATCAATAAAAAGCCTACTTTCATCAGCGTCGAAAGTAATAAAAGCTGCTTTATTGTTATCCGCGGCAATGGAATTAGATAATGTATATTTTAAACTTAACTTACTCTTAACTTATGTGAGTTGTAAGGCTTTTCAAATTACTTTACTGTCTTATATCTACATAACAATGTACGTATTCGAAAGAAAAAATCAATTAGATTTTATAACTATCAATTTAAAAAAAAAAAAAAATTATTTGGCAGCATGCAAGTAAGCTTCAAATTACTCTGAAACGATATATCAAACGATGTAATTTTTGGCCTTTTATATAATACAAAAAATCTACATTTAACGTCATTTCTATAGAATTTACGTTTTTAAGAGACCATGTGCCATGAAGGCTATTTTAATGTGCACTTATTAGGAAGCCTTGTCATAAAAACGACGACACTTCAACTATCAAAGGCACGCTAATAAAGCAAGCAGTAGCAAAGCGAAGTACAATGGCTGTTACTGTAACACTGTTATAAACTTGCTATGTTTACTCTCGTCGATAATTTTCAGTTCCGAGTTTTTTGTGCTAAGCTCTCCCGTTGTTCTTAAACAGTGTGCTTTAATGAAACAAATTACGCCCAAAGCTAATTTAGTATAAACAAAGCTTCAAATATACGGTACAACATTCTTGCAATTTTAAACGCAGTAAACTAAATGTATATATTACAAAGTAGATGACAGTACCAACCAATAATGTATACAAGCAGATGCATTTATTTTATTTTATTCTAGAGCCTTGTAATTGAACTGATTAGTATTTGCCGTTATTGTTCATATTATAGACTAATACCCGTAGTGACCGATTTGTAATGGGACGATTGTAGATTTAAGTCACGATGGTCAGTACCAATTACTTTTTCAGATTATAGGTACAGCGGTACACGAAGAAATCAATCAAAATCATTGACTATACAATATTACCCTAGGGTACTTTTTTATATCATTTGAAATGTATGTAACGAGTATATCTCCAACCAATTCTCTGCATTATGCACTAGTATCATAGTATACTATGGGATGAATATTAATGAAAAATTAATTTTGGACTAATTCATGCTTATGCATACAAAACTAAACTTAAATGCCTATAATAATGTTCCATTTGTATACGAAGCCACGGGAAGATTTTTAAAAAACCAAGTGGAAGTAAATACACATTAAGCGCAAGTACTTAAGAGGGTTTTAATTAAGGGGCTACAACGTTGCATGCTTGTAGATACAGATAGCGATTACTTCCAAGGAAAACTAATTACTGGTGACAGGAGACGATAAAAGCTGAAGTAGTCGCCATTTTGATCTGACAATTCATAGACTTCTCTTTAGTTTTTTTTTTTTTTTTTTCATACCACTTGGTTGGCAAACAAGCATGCGGTCCGCCTGATGGTAAGCGGTTACCGCCGCCTATGGACGCTTGCAACACCAGGGGTATCACTCGCGCGTTGCCGACCCTGCAGGAATCTTTTCACACCCTTCTTGAAGAACTCCATGCTGTACTCTCCAGGGAAAACCTCAACGGGGAGCTCATTCCACAGCCTGAGCGTTCGCGGAAGGAAACTCCTTTGGAACCGCGCAGTGCGAGACCTTTGTGGTTCCAAGGTATGGGGATGAATTCCCCGTCGATGGCGAGAGGTGCGGTGGTAGAAGGTGGAAGTGGGCATCATGTTTCGTCATCATCATCTTTAGTGCAGTAGTCAAGCGGTCTGATGTGGTGCTAGTGAATGCAGAGCTTAATAGATAACTAGACGAAAAACATTTTTGATTTGTTGTGATATTTTGTCACTGATACAAATTATATAGAACCAGCTCGATCTAGTTATGTTGTTGCTGTAAGGCGTCAGGAATAGTATGATACTAAAGTTTGATGGTGTGAGCAGTGGATAAGCAAGTACATAGGCGGCGGTGTTTACCATCCAATATGTAAATGAGACCTCAGTTTCATCTATTGAACCTAAAATTATTTAAACATATATCTTCAAGATTTCTCACAAGGGACCCCGATGAGGTATTGGGTTTGCAGGTAGTATCCACACACCCACTTTGGTAGAGATTTATTTTAGGTGCCAACGTGACGTTACTCAACCACGACTATTACATACGTCATTGAATTATTTCCCAAACATTTGCAGATATTCTTCTCGATATCTTCGATATCTTACTTCACTGTAAAGCTCGAGGTGCAATTAATCACTTTACTTGAGTTTATAAAAACTCATCGGTACAAACGGTTTTCGAACATGCAACCTTTGTGTTGCAGGCAAACATCTCACCACTCGGCCACTATGGACTATAGATAAGGCTATCTGAAATGAACAAAAGAAAAAGAATACTTTACTCAAGAAAACCTCTTTGGAAAACTCAGTTTCGAGATTTAGTTGTGTTGTTTTCTTGGGAATGCTTTGACAGATTCCAAAGTAATTCGAACGACGAATGTTTTTTGAACTGAATGATATGTACAAATTCACTTCTCAATCGAATAAAGATTTCCCGTATACAAATGGAACATTATTATAGGCATTTCAGTTTTTTTACTTTAGTTTGTATCCCTAAGTATGAGTTAATTGAAGCAAGTTTTATACCTCTCCATTTATTTTAATATTCAATATATATCTATACTAAATATTCATATAATAATATACTAAGATCTGCATAATGCAGAGAATTGGTTGAAAATTTGCTTAGATCAAATATTTCAAATGTACGTTTGTCTTTCAATAAATTACCCTAGATTCATATTATAGAGTCAATGCAATATTCGTTAATTGACTAATCCAATTTACATTGTATAACCAGATTATATGACGTGTTCATAGGTACACAACTCACGTGTACAATTTTAGCGCAAAAAGGGTACTTTAATAACCTTATTTCCCACGTCATTGTGTCAATTTGCCACAGGTGAAGAATGTGGCGGTGACATTTATTCCAGATTGACAGCAGTACCCGAGTCCAGAGAACCCCTGAAAAAACATTAATGTCATGACTTTTTATCCTCCACACAATAATTTCATATTTAAAAAAATCAGGTATGTATTTGCAACTTGATAAATAATAGCAACAAAAAACACATGCAAAATTTGATCGTAACTTTAATAAAAAACTAAACAATACAAAACAAATACTTTTACTGCGGACAAACCGTAGTAGAATTAATCAAAGTATTAACAAATCCAGAATCTAACCTATTTGAGTTGTCCGCATCTCATGAAATAACCTCTAGGTTGTACTAAATACCGAAATTATTACAAAGAGAACAACGTTAGGATAACTTCAAATCTGTACTACATTTAACCACAATGCTTCGTTCAACGCGCCTCGGGAATTGACCGAATGCAGTTCAAGATATTTTGCATACAATTTCTGTACAAACTATTAGTACATAGACATTTTCCCTGTAAATGAGAAATCTATGCGCTACATATCGATCGAGGAAGCGCACCTGTAAGCAGTGTAACACAAATAACGCAAGAAGTCCTGATAAAGCCTCGCAGTTCACACATGGAGAGCGCCGCCAAAGATTTATAGGACGTTTTTATAGTACGCCACGGACGCTCCTTGTTTTAATTTCGCCCAAGGATCTAAGCGTTTCCCGCTCGGCCGGCGGATGCGGGCACAGTGCGCCAGTACCTAGTACCCTTATTTTGCCGCGAGCCTAATGTCGCGAGGCGACGAAATTTATCGCGCCGCTTGTAATTCCGCCCTGCAGCCGCCACCCTGCCCGTCACCCGCGTCACCCCGTCACCCGACAACACACTTATAACGTTTTCTAATGAAATTGTCCACAAACTCCCGCTCGCCGCAACCCCCGGCTCGTCGACGCCGCCGGATGAACCGAAAAAAGTACAGCTCGCGTTACTAATGGCTTCATTTATCACAGTCACTAACAGTGATACACCGCAACGACGTTTTATATTTAATTTGGTTCTCTGCGGAATAAATTACGGCAATATCGAGCCTAGAGCGATAAAGGCCGAGTAGCACTGCTCATGAGTTATCGGGACGGGTCATAGTATTAAGACGGTAATCTTCTTGGATTAATTTGTTCGTGGCTAAGTGATAAGTTAGCGTCGGTGCGCCCTCGGATCGAAACGTGCGACAACACTAGACAGGAGCTTGTAAATAGGGAAGTTCCGAATAACATTTTTATCTGTTTACCACTAATACATTCATTGGACGAAGACGGAAACGCGTGCGATAACAACAATGAAGCCTTCCTAAGCTACGTACGTAGTGATAGCATACACGTTGTAAATTAAAACAACAATCTTACCAGTCCTGGTAAGATCTCGAGACTATAAACGGGTCGTTTAAGGAAAAATGACTTCAAAGTCATTGAAATAGGGAACGGTGACTTGGTACTTAACACAAATTGTGGCGCGTCTCTAACAGGTTGCTTTATGTGTATCGCAGTTCAGAGCCCATGGAGCCTAACATATAGTTCTGGTTTACTGGGAACGATAAACGTATCAGTACCGATGCACGAGCGCACGTTAGCACTTGTACATACGCCGGCTGATGTGAAAGAGCTATTTAGTCTTATCTTCAGAGCCGTTTCTGCTTATGAATTAATGAGGCCTTACCAACAATTACGTTGCATATCTATAATATTTAATGCTAACATTTCTGAGATAAAGGATACTGTAGAGTTATTGTTTGTTAGAGATTGAGTTGAAAAAATATATATATATACATATACATCATCACGCCGAGTCCCTAACGGGGTAGGCAGAGAGTATAGAGCATCAGTTCTCTCTAGACTTACACATCTCTTTCGTATATAATATCGTAATAAAAAAGTGCTGTAAAAGACCAATAACTCTAACTTAAGCCGATTAATTTTAACTGTTCTCAGCAATAAAATTCTCAAAGTATTTGTGTTGAACTCACACTTATACCCAATATGATATTATGTATTCGTTTATAAAATCAGCAACTATTAATAGTTTCAATTGAAACAGAAGAAATATATAGTAATATTGAAAACCATGAAAATTGCACTTTTTTCTTTATCTTTTGATAACTTTTGAGCATGGATCGAGTATCAACATTATATATTCTTAATTTGAAATCACCATTGCATCGAACAATAGACGGTTAGCTGGATAGGACAACCTAAAAACATATACTAAAACTTCGGTTTTTGTGTATTAGTTGGTCTAATTGGAACCTCGTACGTTTATAGCCAATTCTGCATGGGGAGTTTCTATAATCTGTGGTAGAGCCTGGCTCCACCGTTCTGTCGACTACATCGCGCGAGATTAAAGTAAGCCCACATTTAAACAGCGAACCGCGTAATTTGGCAACTGAACTGTGATTAGATAGTGCTTCAGTCTCGTTAGCGTAATGAGAATGGCTTTGTTAACCTTTGCTTTATACATTAACTAGATATCTAAAAGGGAAATCGTCACTGTATCTTTTAAGGGTATAGAAAATTTGATCTTTGTTTTATATATTGCGGTTTTATTATGAAAATTTCAGTTTTTCGTGAGTTAACCTTTGAGGGACCAAAACGTAATTAAAACGCTAGCAACGATTTTTTCTTTATTATATGTATACCTTTACACTATAGGTATGATGATACGATTGATTATAATAAAAACAATTGGGATACGTTACATTTAAAAATATATGAGTTAATATCACAGAGTATTTGCTACAATATTATGCGCTGCTTTTCATTAAACTGTACATTACAGAACAAAGTTGAGAATGCAAAAACAATGTAAATGTCTGTGGCTCGTAACTTTTTTCAACGCATTCTTCCAGCGGAACATTTGCAAACTATTTTAGTTTCCTCACATACAGTGAGTCTTGCATGCTAACCTTTGGTTGGAGTTGCATCTACGGTTTGGCGACTTAGTATTTCGGAAGCAATGTAAATCGTCGCGGGGCACGGCAAACTTCCCGAGATATCCAGAGGACAAGACGTTAATGTATGCGCAATCCTGCACCGTATGTATTGTTACCTAATGCACCGAGTTGGTCGGCTGCTTCTATTTACGTTCACCAAGTCGCGCTTGCCGAGATTCACTTCGCACTTGTTATGAATAGATTTTGTTTAGGAATGCTGGGATCAACTTGGATACTTTGTTTATTCTATACTTGTATTAGTTTACAATACAACTTTATCACGTTGAGTTTAGATAGTAGATATTGAACAACCGAGGTAAGCCCGATTTGTTTTAGGTACAAGGCAAAGGACATGCCTAAATCAACATAGAACATCAATCAGCTGATTAGCCCAAAACAAAAGACTACCTAAATACAAAAAACTAACACGCGTTTTTTTATGTATGTAATTAATTATTCACCCTTGATTTATTTACTTACTAAATATCAAACAGTAATTGAATACTATACACTACTTACTAATTATTTCAAGCTCACAATAAATATCACTGTGTAGGTACGTTTATATGTAAGCTCTTATTAACTTTTTTAAGTTCCATTGCAACTATATGACGAATTTTTAACGTTGCATAGTTTGTTTTTCAATATGATTTTCCTATTGTCCACATTAACAATGTAACGCGTATACATGAGCATACACAATTCCTTTGTATCTGCACCTTTGTCTAGACTCCATTAAAACAAGCATCACGGGCGAAGTTCCGGATCCCAGTTAGGACAATTTCTTAAGCTAAAAGGGCACAGTTAATTTTGATTAATTTATGCCTCGCGCATGCTAAGCTCATTGTAATACTAAAATATTGTATACTAGCTTATGCTCGCGGCTTCGCCCGCGGCTTGCCCGCGTGGAGTTCTAAAAAGTATCTTTGGAAGTTTTCCTCCTAGAATCGGTTCAGCCGCTATGCCGTGAAAGAGCATCATACATTTGCTGAACTTTGAACTTTGAATTTTTCGAATTTCAATTGAAAGAAAAAAAAAGAGTAGCCTATTTGCTATTCCTAGGTATATTTAAGCTATCACCATTTCAACTTTCAGCCAAATCGATTCAGCTGTTTGGCCGTGACAGGTCCGCAAACATCCAAACTTACAAACATTCACATTTATAATATTAGTTAAATATGTACATATAAAAATTTTAGTATGCACGTAAAAGTTGCGTGTGTGCTGTAGCTTAAAAAGAACTTCCTCATTCTAGTGTTAAAAGGAAATATATATTTTTTATTCTTTTTAATTCATATTAAACAAAACCATTGTATTACGTCTGTAAAAAATTACGAAGTAAATTCATTGAGCACAATTATATCGACACCGACCGAATTGTTATACTACAGTTTATATTTCTGCATCAAATAGCTTTCAACTGAATTCGAAGCGTTTCGGCGAGATATAATTGAGCCCCTAAAAATAACATAAATTTATAATAAATATTAGGATCCGTGTTGCGGTGTAACTGGTGCCTCTGTAAATAGAACCGTCAGATTTCCCTTAAACAAACCTGTGCACCGTGAGAATTTGACTGAAGAATAGTGTTTGTATTTCATTATCAACAAAAGCTTTGTATGAAAAGATGACGCTCAGCACAAATTCGAGGTACAGCTACATTCAGACGGAGCCCAAGCAAAGATATTTCGCAGTGGTGTTTACTCAGGCGTGCCTAAATTGTTTACTTACATGTTTGACGCGCCGCACGCAACGCTCATTATGGTGAACGGGGCTTTGTTCAGACTTAGACAACATATTGTTACACCCAATGGAGCTGAATGTTCCTTATATGTTTATTTTTATCATTACAGGTAAGTTCCTGAAGCGTTTGAGGCTCGGTAATGATTGCACTTCGGTGAGAATTTTCCTTTGAATATGTTTACTAAATAACGTTGGAGGTGAACTCAGTACACAGTTGTTTTCTAAGTGAACCTTTTTGAGTTAATAGTTTGCATACACAAACGACAAAGCATTAATTACATTTCTTTCCGCGTGTATCAGGTTAGTACATTTAATTGTTTATACAACAAGCCAGCTGGGAATTGGCTGTAAGTGTTTACTAGTCCGGGACGTAGTTGAACCACAAAACACGGTAACAGTTCAGCTCGGATTGCGCAAGCCAAAACCAACCGCGTGCTCCTGTTATTTAGCTCGATATTCGAGGCGAGCTTGTCGGGTCGGGGAGGCCGTGATGGAAAGCGCAATAGGCGGCCATTTACACCTGCAATTCTTCTTCATCTTACCCTAAACTGGCGCGCCGCTTTACCTAAAATAATTATGCTACATAACGTATTAGTCTTTTGGGAGCAAACACGTGTTGGAAACGCTTAATCACTTACTTTACATTTGCGTACGCAAATAATCCGTTAATTTAATTTCGGTTGTGGGTATTTATAACGATTATTAAATTTATTATCATATCAAAGTGTAGGCTTATTTATAAGGTTTTGTTTGCGTGTGCATAAACGTTTGTAATGAAATCATGTTTCAGTACACAAGGGAAAAATGTTAACTATTTCATAACATTTAGTGACCTTTTTCAACATTGTGACGTGAATTAGCCAAGTAATAACCATGTCGTTCTATTAATAATGTCCGTAGTTTTTAAAGGCAAATGTTAAAGTTTCCATGGAATAGAGGAGGAATATATATTGATTATTTCCGAATCACAGTATTATCTGTCGTAAAACGCATTCGGTTGCGTGTTTGTCCTCATTTCGTTTATGTCGCTTTGAGCCTCCGCACTGTGATATTTATGCTTTTTCGGGAGTCTCTTCCAAGGATAAGTTGCTTTGAAACTTTCCTTTTTGCAAGTAACGACTGGCTCCTCTGATAATAACTAGAGTGCTGTAATTGGTCAAGAAGTTTTCTTTTAGATACAAACATATGGCAATTGTGCAATGTTCTGGTCTAAATTATATTTTATTAACTTCATTTAAATCATTTTGCTCTTGGTAATTTTGATTATTCGTAGACATCGCATTTTTTACGTACATATTACATTTTACTGTAGAGCCTTCAACGATTATGTTTTTCTTTTACCTGATAAAACATATAATTAAAATGAATTAGAAAAGCATCGAATTTCATCACGAGTTTTGTTTAATATTAACCTGCACTAAAGGGTTACAAAACATGAGCAAAGATCATCAAAATTTATATAAAGAGACCTCGAACATTCTCGATCTTAATCTTGCTCCCAAAATAAATAACAAAAGCCATTCTATCTGACAGGGACCTTGTTTCAAATCATAACAAATGGCTTTTTACAAAACCGCATCCGAACCCAAAGTGTCCTACAAAAAGGGGTTCGTAAACACATTACAAATCTTTGGTACGGCCTTGCGGCAGTTAAGAGGGCTGTCAATGAAATCCCTCCCTTCTCTGACTATTCGTTATGTGTCTTAATGGATTACATGGAATAAAGTAGGCATCGACAAAACAAAAGGCCGCGCTCCCACGGAAATCTCTGACCACATAGTTTGCGGCCCAAAACTAAATTTATTACGTTTGACCTTAGTAATTCTTGCGCGAAGGTTTTCTATCCTAAATGTGTAATAGCCAGTTACGGTTTCAAAGGTAAGCTACGCGTTCGGCCTGTTGCGGTTTTATACGTAACTAAATATTTTATGAGTTACAAAATAGTTTAGTAAAACTTTTCTGTTTTCGTTGAATTGTGCCGATATGCTTACATACCACGCAACCTTCGCTGCTGTCAGTATTTCAAACAAATTGATTAGGTTTATTCAGTTCGCAGAAATAAGTAGTATTCTATGTACTAATATACTTACAATAATATACAGCAGCAATTACAAATGAATCGTCAATTAGCGTGGTTAGATAGAGGCTTCGTACATTGACTGCACAGTTGGGTGCCCATCATCATATGAAAACATAATTCTCCGCCGATCGCGGCGATTATCACGGCCCGTTCGTTTCGCAAGTTATACGAACGCGTTCCACTTTGAACGTGCTCATTTGCGCTCTTTGAAGCTGCCATGTTTAAAAGCGTTTGATTTCAACTCTTTCGGTGTGAAGCTAGGTGTGTCACACTAACTAATGTTCCATCTTTATATTCACGAACACGAACAAATGGCGAGTCGTAGGAGGAAAAGTTTTTAATTTGCCTAATGCACACAGAATACCTGTCCTTCCTTAACTAAAGTGCACTCTTGTAAGGCTTCTAGCGTCGTCGACGGGTCTGTGAGTGTTGTCGCATTGACTGTTGCATGTGACTTGTTTATTTTAGCTCTGTCTTGAATACATTCTATTTTTCTGAAGACGTACTCAGCACATGCTGACTGATTGTCCCTCTCTCTCCTGAAAATAGTATTTTCCAGCTATCCACTTAAGGGACGTAATGATAAATGTCGTCTTATTTTTCTAGCAATCATATGTTGAAGATACTATTTATAACACTTAACTCTATGAGTATATTAAAATTAATATTTTTTTTGTAATATGTGAACCATTTACCGAACAAAACAATGAAAATTGCTGAACATTATAACGATAGCGAACATGACAAAAACTAAGTTTATCTTCAAACATACTTAATTTGCGGATTGTATAGAAAATACAGCAACTGCTATGTATGAGACGGTTAATCAGACTTAATGATTACTTTGATTTTCATTTCTCGCGGACGAAACGAGAAACTTAATGAAAAGTCAAGCAACTCAGTCGAATACAAATTCTAACATTAGTATGCAAGAGTAAAGTTTTTATTCAATCTAACTTGCAACGCTTTATCTTTCGTTTGTCTTCCTGCATCAGCAATGCACGGGTTATTGTTACGTACTAATTGTATCCAAGCTATTGAAAATATCCTTCAGAATTATAATATGTAGTAAAGCTGATCCCAATGGGGACCAAGAGAACGTTATTATGATATTTTTTATTTTATTTTTTTATCAGATCACTTATAATAATATATCTTCACGCATTCTCACAAAGGTCGCCGAAGGTAGTCGGCTTCTTAGGTAGTGCCCAAGCACCCACTTTCCATCAGAGAAATATTGTAGATGCCAACGTGACAGATGGCCGATACTCAAGCACGATTATTCATGCGTCCTTAGATTTTCTTCTCAAACGTATGCGGGAATTTATTGTAATCAAATATATATTACGGTAAACACTTGCCCTAAATAACGATCAAATAAAGCAGTCACCTGCATGCAACATACAAATATGTTTTTATAATAAATACGAAAGTCATCTTACAAAAGTTAACATGTTACGTCAGAAAGATATTTAGTTCCGTAGTTGTCTTGCCGCGTGGCATCGAGTGCCTGTGACCTGCCATCAACAAATTTAATTCTGATATGAATATGAAATTATATGTAAATGTCTGCCAAATATTTCCCACGTAACTTGACAACTCGACAGGGCAGTAAATATACCAGTACTGGTGCACTAACTTGGTATGTATACCAAGCCATGCGAGTTCATAGTTTACGACCGACGACTGTTTGAATAAATAGTTAAGGTTGTCTTCCTTGTACACGGTCGCGAGTCTTGTCGCCCTTTCGAGAGGAGTCTACAATTGGTTCAGGTAGACAGTTAGTATAATGTAGAGAGCGCTCACACCGCAACAATCTAACGAGTGCAATATCGCCAACTACGTATAACAGAAGCACACCCCCTGTTTTAAACTAGAATCCATTTCACGACTACAAACTCCGCAAATGTGCATTTTCTCGAGCGGAGCGCTCCGCCACAAAGTTAAGTTTTACCACTTGCCATAATTACCAATAAAACGTGTTCCTTCTGATGGCACGTCAACGAGTGCCGCATCACAAATTATGAAGTTGCTGTTCGCCTCCGTGACACCGCGTTATTGCTGACAGTTTAGTCTGATTATCTTTAATTAAAAAGTTGTTTCAGACCTCCGTAAAATGCCAAGTTACGAAAGAAATTGGTGAGCCCTCCGGAAGTGGTAACTCAGTGAATTGTCATAATTGGATTAAGAGCCGCTTGGGGCTTACTATAATTTTGGAAGAGTATTTTTATATTATGTCACTAGAAATTTGGATTGTCTATATAGTGTTCTCTACTATTTGTACAACGGCTGTAGAATGGTCTTAAATGCATCGTGTGCTCAAAGAATATTGACAGATATGAGCACGTCTCGATTGGAGTTCAGCCAACAATGTCTAGATTTTCTGTACAATTTGAAACTCGATACCATCCTTGTTTCCGTTTGGAATAGATGTACCATTTTAGAGTGTTGCGTCTCGCATGTATTCGACATGCGTCCAGAGATATTTATGATATTATGTACTTGAAATATTTTCCAGTCGTTTATTATGCGGAGAATGATTATACTATGTTTTGCGATTTGGCACACTGTTGTAGCTCTGCACCTTCGGCTCAACACTTAGGCATTGTATGTACAGGCTCCTAAGACAAATGAGATGACAACCTTTGTTTTTGTATTTTATAGCGGGTGTCAAAGATCCCATAATATTAAAGTACTGGGCTATTTCCCACCCGTCGACTTAGATTTTATTGTAATTTTCAATAGAACACCCTATGTGTTAATTAAGCTTCTAAAACATGACTAGAAACCCTATCAAACCAAAAAGCTTATAATTAGTTAAGGCAACATAATAGTATATATATTGTCAGCTTTGTTTGATGATAACCTTTTATGTATTTTAATCAAATGCGGTGGTTGTTTTGATGCGGCCGGCTACTGTCGCGGCAGTTTTGCATGCTCTACATTCACCCATGAATTCCGGTGTGTGGACCTGCGGATAGATGAATGCTTTAACATTTTACATATCCGACGAATGAATTCGTTCTCGTAACTGACGGTTTTTTTTTATTTGATACATTTTTATTTATACCGTGTGGTATGTTGTCTTTGTCAAATTTACTCGCGGGATTGTTTTAAAATAATAGATATAGAAATACATACGAGCGTTAATAAAATCTTCATATCACTGGTGGATTTTTTATGAGGAAAAACTGATACTACTATATTGATGATGTAACAACATCTACATTGCCATAGCAGCAACAACATAGCAATTATAGTTCTGACCAACTATTGCACTATTGCCATTCAATTCCTAAATCGTCTTCACCGTTTGTTAGTGAAGAACTCCTTAGCAAAAGAAGTAAATGAAACTATTCCTGTATTACGATCTCTTATTACTACGACCAATCTCGGCATTATGAAGCATCGAGCAAAAAGACGAGAGAACCTACTCCGGCGGGATAATGAAAATCTTCCGAGTCGTATTTCTTTTTTGTAATTGGCTCACATTTTCTTTGTGGCGGTGTGCGTGCGCCGGGCTGCGGTTTGATTTTGCAAATAGAAGCACTCAATGGTTATGAGAGACTGCGGTGCAGGCTACGGAAAGAGGAGGGACAGTAATCATTTAAAAATGGTGTGCATTCACTGTGAAACGCATCTCGGCGATTGCCGTTTACGTTCTACAATCAGATAGTCCTACCTCCCTCTCATATCGACTTTTTCCACTTCGTTTGTTGCACCCGGTTTGGGAATAGTTTTTGTTTCTGTCGGACTAATCAACGCCTGTACATGGCCATCCGGCTGGCTTTTTCCATTTACGTTTTAGTATAAAATATTTCTTGTTGTTTATTCTGTTGTACAAACAATCATAATAGTTATGAAAATTAAAACACTGGTGTAGAGTTAACAAATGAAAAATACTTGTTTTGGCTGCTATATCAGACAAACTTATAATGTTGTCCACGTGAGGAAACTCATACATTTGAATTTAAATATCTATGTGAAGAGCGGCTGTATTGTCTTATAAGCATATAATATGTTTTCACAAAATGTGGGGGTATCTTTTTACTCCCTACCTACCTACTTTCACTACCTTTGCTAGAAACGCGTGAAGATGTAAAAAGAGACTTCATTTTCGAACGCTTTTTAACATTTTTACGTATAGCACTGATATTAATATGATAATAATTATTGTTATTATAATATTTAGGGACGATTCCAATACTAGATCCGATACTAAACTTATAATAATATATATAAATAATATAATATATCCTCGCGCCTTCCCACAAGGGTCCCCGAAGGGGTAGGCAGAGGTGTATAGGTAATACCCACACACCCACTTTCCGCCAGAGGTATATTAGGTGCAAACGTGACAGATGGCGAGTCCATCGCCGTTACTCCAGCACGACTATACATACGCCTTTGAATTTCTTCTCAGACGTATGCAGGTTTCCTCTCGATGTTTCCTTCACCGTTAAGCTCGTGGTGTGACTAATCACTGTACTTAAGTTCAGAAAAACTCATTGGTACAGTCGGGATTCAAACTTGCGACCTTTGCGTCGCAGGCAACTGCTCAAACCAATCGGCCACCACGGCTCAATATTAAACTTAATTCATATAATTATGTAATAATAGTCAAGAAAACTATTTTTGTGACAAATTACGCATCCTTAGTTACAGAAGCACACTTACGGAACTTAGCGTACGTACAGAAATAATTTGGTAGGTCTGTAATTGTGGTTGTGCGGTGCAAATATCGATTTACATGCCACTGTATAATTCAAGGGTTGAATAATGTATTACCTTTCATTAGCACATTGGCCGGTCCCGAGGCGTATTTGCACATAAATTCGCTTACTCACACCCCTCGAAGGAAGCCATATACGTGTGAACGATTATCCTTTGAAGCGAAAATGCCATATCCCTTTTGTTTTGTACTTGCATTTTATCACTCGTTGAGGCCCTTTTGTTCTTTTCATGTGAAATTCTAGTCGTATCCATTAAAACCATACCAGCTGTAACAGTACAGTTGAGTGGTCGCTGCTATTTATATTTTGTAAATATTTAATTTTGATTTTCATGTAACAGTTTTCTACGTCCTTGTCAAATTTCACGTTCGGATTTTGAAATTATATAAAAAAAATTGGTTGAAAACTCATCGAAGTGCATATTTTTTTATTTTCAATACATTCTTAAGTACACATAAAACATGAAAAACAATTGTCATAAAATTATTAATGCTCATCACTCGACTGTCTGTCCTCAAAAGGGATCGTATACCCAACCTTCAGGAGTTCTGATCACCAAGTGGAGCTTTTACATAAAAACACGTATCGATTAAAATATAAATTGACCTTTTACCCCTAAGGTTGAAAAGCCGACATCGAAACTCAATATAAGTCAAAGCAACCTAATGTAACAGTCTGCTCACGGATATTGTAGTTATGGATCGAATTAGATTAACCCTATTACATCGACTTTGGTGCCGCTCAATCATTGGATAATAACTGTAATGAATGACAATGATGGCACTAACTGGTTTGCTCTATTTGTTATGTAACATTTACTTTTATACATACATATCATCACGCCGAGTCCCTAACGGGGTAGGCAGAGAGTATAGAGCGCCAGTTCTCTCTAGACTTACATACCTCTTTCGCTTCGTCCACATTCATCAGTCTCTTCATACATGCTCGTCGGTTTCGAGTACTCTTAACGTTCCCGTCCTTGAGAGTCCGATCTATTTGGTCCAGGTAGTTGGAACGTGGCCTTCCTCTGCCTCTTCTTGCACACACTTTTGCTTTGTATATCTGTTTCGTCAATCTTTCTTCACTCATCCTTTCTATGTGTCCAAACCAACGTAACATGCCTTTCTTCATCTTTACAATCACGCCCTCATTCACGCCAGTTGATTTGCGAATCTCTTCATTGCGGATTCGATCTAATATCGTTACGCCGCACATTTTTCGAAGAGATCGCATCTCGACTGCATTCAAGCTATTTTCATACTTCCTCTGACATACCCAGGATTCGCTGCCATACAATAAGGTAGGTACCAATATCGCGTTGTGGACAGCAACTCGAGCATTCTTGCTCAGACTTTTACTGCCCATCAACGCCGACATGGCTCCATTCACCTTATTTCCGGCAGTTATCCTTACTTTTATTATATTTTATAATACAGATGTTAAAGGTAGAAATGCTACTGTTTCAATACAAACAAAAGAGTAAATGTGTACGACTCGTCAGATGTTATGTGGTTACGGTTGCACATTGTACATGCGCCTGCAATACTTTCCATTAGTCACGTTGGCGGATCTCCGGTGAAATGTAGAAATATTTACACTACCTACTATGCCTACTCTTTTGGGGGCACTTGTGCGAAAGCACTAAAATTACAATATTAGATTATGTATGTATAATATAAGATTATATATATTTATATATTAATAACTATATATATATATATATATATATAGTTATTAATTATTAATTATTCTGAACTTAAGTACAGTGATTAGTCAAACCACGAGCTTTACGGTGAAGGAAAACATCGAGAGGAAACCTGCATACGTCTGAGAAGAAATTCAAAGGCGTATGTATCGTCGTGCTGGAGTAACGGCGATGGACTCGCCATCTGTCACGTTGGCACATTATATACCTCTGGCGGAAATTGGTTGTGTGGGTATTACCTATACACCTCTGCCTACCCCTTCGGGGACCCTTGTGGGAAGGCGTGAGGATATATTATTTATTATAATTATATTAATTATTTTACGCACCTCCATCTATCGTACCTTAAAAATGACTAGTAGCCAGCTAATAAGGCGAGAGCCTGGGTTTTTTATATTCTACATATATACGTATTTCGGCTCTTATTATAATATATAATCGTTTTCAATAACAGTTAGTTGTTTCAGTGGCTGTAAAAATAATCCAGTTGGATTTGGGAAAACGGGAAAAAATCTTTAGACTAGCTCTAGGACTTCAGATGACTTAAAAATATGCTTTCAAGTACAAAGTGATACTGATAAGCGATATATGTTAGTATATATGAAGGTGCTTGCTCAGTTTTACCTTGAAAAATTTACAGCAGCAATATGGTCGCCGATACTAATGAAAGCCAATAATTGCGAGCTTAATACCGTACGCGTACCTCAGTAACTGCTCACCTCAATCATTTTAATGTCCGTTTAATTATTATTCATTGCGCGAACACCCTCTACCTTCTGGAGTTCGTCCTCAAATATCGATCTCTATTCTATATACAAAAAGCTGATACTCGCTGATTAACGCCACCGATACAAAGGGTATTAGTCTGATCAATGTAATTACAAAGCTGTTTTAGTTTTAATTAAGCTACAGTCGCCCGTCAGCTGGTCACATAACAGTGAACTGTACGCGTAACGTTTCCAAACCAGTTAACTGGAAACGTAATTAAGAATCTCTAATAAATCAAGCATTATGATAAACATTCCGGCTAACAAAGCTGCTCAGAGCTTGGGTTTGGATCTTAAATATTGTTCGGAAACGAACTGAATTTAATGTTACAAATAGTCTCAACCCAACTGTTAAAATAACGTTTGCACTCATATCTTGCGTTATTATCTGAAGCATTCAAGCTTGCATACATCGGGCCAGGTCGTATAGTGTAGGCGTAACCATTCTTAGGAACATATATATGAAGGATATTTTCAATGAAAACTGTTAGAGCAACTCGATCTAGGTTGGTAAGGCAATGGTGGTCTTTTACTGCTTTATCTTTCAGACACATATTTATTTACATATCTAAGTCTATATCGTCGTATCTTCTCTAGTTTCACCCTAATTTGATGCGGTATAATTTATATAACTGGCCGTTTAGTCTAGTGGTCTGAGCTCCTACATACCTTTGGGTCGTGAGTTTGACTCCCGCTCCCGAATAACCCAAATATTACTACTTGAACATTGTAGATAAGTATTTGTTTCACTTGTCCGTTTTTCATAGTACAAATATCGTTATTGTTAGGTCAATATATGTTTAGATATGAGAGTTTTAACTAAAAGTAATGTATCTAAATTGTTGGCAAATCGGAATTATAATAAACATTAACGTTATCGTTAAGTGTGTCCCAGCTCAGGTGGTGCCGCAATCCGCTTGGAATTTCAACGACTTCAATTATTGAGTGCGTGGAAACCGAACCCTTTGGGTTCCTCAAGGGCCGGACTGTCCATTTGGTCGACGATAATGCTACGGCGTGCGGGTAGGGTAGATCTACGTTAAATAAGCCCTTATAATATGTTCTATATATATATATATATATATGGGTAGGTATTTTGCCTTTTATGTTTTTCCGTAGAGAATAGAGAGGTATTAAATTAAAAGAGAAAAGTAAGTGCTATTTCATCTTCACTTCCTTAAATTGATTTAATAGTAGAAACATTTATTAATATTCTTATAAGTTTTCCTACCGATTTAAACAATTTAGTTACTCATTTAGCAATAACGTTGATCACCGGCAATCAAATTAAATACAAACCAAACATACTGGAAACGGAAAAGCAAGTGTTTGCAACCTGCAGGCAGTTTGAGGTTAAAGCATTATCGAAACTCGATTAGGGTGCTCACACACACACGTCACGTTGTCGCTAATCTCGACTCTTAGCGCAATCTCTAACAATACCGATGAGAAAACAATACAGCCATCTTTCACGGGAACAAAGCGGAAATAACAAAGAATGGACTGGCCGAATCGCTGTACGGAGCATTATCGGACACGCTAGGAACACACGTGCACCGCTGCCACTGACTGGCTATTAAAGCGAACTTACAAAGGAAAAAATAGCCCCTACTATAATTCAACGTGAATGAACAGTCCACTTAGAATATAATATATCTGAAATTTGATCTTAAAATAATGCACGCTATTTATATATATTGTATGTATTTTCTGGCACGTCCGTTAGAACTAAACAGGAGTTAGCCAGTGGATTTTCACCGATTTTTTTCTGTTTTATGATTGACAGCACACGAGCCGTGCTCGGTCGCGCGTTCTGTATCCAGCGGTCCGTGATCCGCTACTAAGAGACCTACCTACATATGTGGCAGGTCGGCGGTTTACCCACGTTGTCACACATTGCATAATACACACAAAAGCTCGCTGTATATATTTGTTACACAGAGAATGTAACCATTGAACTATTCACAAACTCGTGAGTCGTAAGCGGATATGCAGTGTGAACATAAGTTTGCCCGTAAATGAAACACGGCCTTCAATGTTATGCCTTACACAGAAAATGATAAATGTAACGTGTACGTTAAGCTCGTTAAAAATTTCGTCTGCAAATATAAAATTCAATTTCTGAATGAATGAGAGAGAAAAAAATCTTCAATCTCGTTTTTGCATTCATTTTGCATCAACCGACGTAGAATCCTAATTATCTTTCCCAGTTAAGCTTAAGTGAATTATTCCATCCGCCCAGTGTGGCGCACAAACAAAACGGGACCGAGTTCGCAACCTCAGTCGAAAATACTAAAACATTAAAGAGCATTCTGGGCGTATGTATAATATCCGCTAAGTAGTAAGTGTATACGCCGCGCATAAGCCCGCTATCTTGACGGGAGGTAACAGAGCTGTGCTTTAGCCGGCTCAACTTTTAATAACGCCCGCAAAATCGTCTAATTAATCTGATTACCAACGGACCCGCGCCCAGACGCAACACTCGGCACTAATGCTTACTTCTGAGCATTAAACCAACCTACTTGCCCCATGTATTAGTGGCCGGATTAGGCAGCCTCCAGGGTACCCTCCAAAACTGCTTAGATTAGTAAGAACTCACCAAATACCCAGAAATACCATGTAGCATTAATTTTATTTATTCAAATGGCTGGATCTTCAAAAGAATTTAATGTTATATTTTCACTATTATATTGTATTTTACTTCCCGTCAGCTTCGTAATATAAACTTTAAATAATAAAAATTGTACCACAAAATAATTTTCTGCTAACCACAAACGAAGCGAAACCTTAATAGATGAGTATCAGGTTTCAGAAAAGCTAGTGTATTTGTGTGCAGTGCCTATAAGTGTAATTACGTGGGCTTAAGATCGCTCCGGCCTCCACGCACACGATGAACGAGATCTGCGACTAATGGAGATCTTATCTCTCCCCGAGATGGAGTAAGGTGGTCGTCCTTAACAGTATAAAGTTTGTTATGTATAATACAGCAACTTATCTCAGCCAAATAGGACACTCAAGTCCAGAGCATAAATAAGGCCCGGCTTTGATTTCTGAAGGTGACCCTCGATATGTATAGCTCTCGCTTGGTTCTTTGAGGTCAGAGATTGTGATATCCCTTTTAATAGTTACTTAGGAAACCTTACTTAATTCACATAATGAACACGTAATCCGAACCTCTATAAATTATGTAATTAGTTTGTATTGTTAAGTAAGATCCCATTAGTAGTGCTCCCACGAAAACTTTGTTCTTTACCAACATAAGTATTAATTTCTCAACAATTACCCGCTAATCCGTTTTCTTCTAAAATTAAATATTTAAGGCGGCAATTTGTGGCGCTTCCGCTCTACACAACGCCGTACAAAGAAGAGAGGACTATTTGTAGAAAGTAATTTTCAAAATTATATTGTTACTTCGTCTTTAGATCTTGCAATAATTATCTCTGGTCTGCTTTAACAAGCGTTTAATTTGAGTAGGAAATTAAGCCCCGTTTTACGTTAAATTGTTCTGATAAGAAGTCAAACGTTACGCGTCAATTTATAATTTCATCATTGCTATTCAAATTTGACAATGATTCGTCGAATAGGTATTATATCAAAGGATCCATTTGCGTTTGTTTGTACAGCGAAATCCTCAGTGAACTACTGCCATTAAATTGTAGTCTATTAAAAAAGGAACTCGGAGATTTCGATAAAAGGTAAAGCCCATTGGCAGAGTATAGAGGGGCAGAATATAGAAGGAGGCTGGCAGCGGAGACGAGTACAGATAGGCAGCTAGAGCGACGCGAATGCGACATTTCAATTTGAGTATATATTATTCATGGTAATGCGTTAAAAGCGCGAGCACACAAGTTGCTCAGTACGGGCGGGAAGCAAGTAATCGCTGCGCACGTGCGAACGCCAGATATATAATATGTATATTCAATGTTGTGCTTTAAAATTGTCGTTTCGCGCCATTTGCAGTTGCCGCGCCCGGTCCGATGTGCTCTGCTTATAAAGTAACTCCACGAAATGTGGCACTCGCTTTTATTTATCACGCCTCTATAGAAAAGCGTTTTTACCTATCGCTGAATGAAAATTTCCGATGAAAAATTGCATGCACTGGCTTCAGCTCGCAATGAATTGAAGAAGTATCTACAACTGATCCCGGATGTGATACATTTATGATTAATGAAATAGCTGGAGTGGGGTTTGAATCAAGATATGTACATAAATCTCCGATACCGCTACAGAGCAATGTGAATCGTGTGAATTACCGATGTAAATGTTCAAATAATTCCTATGCACGCATACCACAGTGGATTCCAAAAGTGAAATCTATGCGGCCATGTTGGCTTAGAGCGTAATTCAATAAATGTCGAATACTTGCAGATTAATTTGTAAACGGAATTGCGGAGTGCCTTCATTTAATACTAAGTATAATTTGCATGATGCCACATCCGGGGCATATTACAAAGCCAATAACAAGGAACCTCCACTGAACAACATGCGGCAATTCAATTTCTCAAAAGAACTGGAACTTTACAAAATAAATAAACATATTTCACGTCAAAAACACGGTCCGAAATAACCAATCCTGTAAAAGATTTAAGCACCATACAAACCCAGGTAATATCCCAAACGAAATAAAATGTTTCCTATAAACATAATTTGGTTATTTATTACCGGGCCCGATACATAATACCGAACATAGTTTCCATTATATCTGAGTGTAGATACACGTTTAAAGGGCAGGCAACCCCAAAAATAAATCAATGGACAATGGTATCCTACAAATGTTCGGTACGAACATGGAAAGATAATATTGTGTTAGAGTAAGTGTGTAGTGTGCTTAACTGAATCGCATGAGTGTGTGTGCTAGGGAGGTCGAACTCAAGTTGTGGCCAACATCTATTATTCATCGGCGAAGACACGGGAACGAAATTTGTGTAAGTGCGTTGTGATCCAACCAATCTCGTCGTTTTTATTTCATTCACAATAAATGGATTACGTTGTTCACAAACCCTGTTGCCTTATCGGCGTTTTTTATTTGCGCCTTCAACGAGTTTCTTTGCTTTTATTGTTTTACAAACAGACATTACGAAGTTTCATAACTGATTTATAGAAGCCAAACATTGTGAATGTTACCATGGAATGACAAAGAGAGTGATAATTAACTTGCTTCTATATTCTTTCGATGGCTGTTTATTACGCACTTTAAATATATGCTTTGAACACAAGTAACGAATGGCTAAGTGCCATTTGTATGTTAAGGTCGAATCAATCAGCCATAGTTCCAATTTCAACTGTTATGAATAACTTTGTAAATTGCTAATGCAATGTTAGCATTCGTTTCTTTAACTTTCACATATACAAGATAGTGATAGTACAAAGGCGTATTCGCAAGTTTATATTCATCTGCTAACTAAAATATATACGTAGCAATTACTCACAGTTTTATCCAAACATAAAGTCGAGAAATCCACTCGAAGTCGGCTTACTGCCGCACCCATACAAGTCATCAATAAAACATCCGCACAGTTTGGCAAACGTTAATACACCAAAAGGCAAAGATTCGAAGGCAATCCTTCAAATCGGGCGATGTTTGAGTTTGGCGCGTGGGTACGCATGCAGCGCTGCGTCTCCCTTGATGGATGGCCGCCGATATATCAGACACATGAGCGAGGCCCAAGCCTCATCTCACGAATATTAATCAACTTTATTCACAGCCTTGTATCGTACACGGCGGGCCTCTTCATTTTCTTCAAGTGCCGAAGATATATACCCAGCTTTTAGCCTATTAGGATATTATTTTCTGTACCTAATGTAAGTCACTTATTTCTTTATTTGATTTTTTAGACACAAATAAATAAAATTCAAGTTAGTCTGAAATTTGACATCATCATCATCATATAGTATTTTAATCCACTGCATTCGAGTACAGGCTTAAAAAGCGTCCTCGCTACAATTATATCCTGTGACAGTCTCATTCAGGTAAGTTAAAGTTATAGAGTTAATAAACACCCTATCGGGAACGTTTGCAAACCATGGTGGTATTTTAGCATGATTTATACGGATTTAAAACCAAAACCTTTCCTGAAGATGATAAAAAAGAGAATTTAAGCACGACTCACCTGCGACCCGGTCCGTGACGTCATTTTATCGGTACCCCGAGACATAAATTACGAATAAAAGTAATCGTTGAAACTTTCCTGAAGCGGGGCGGAGAGCCAGAGGCCTGGAATTTGTGTTGAATTACCTGCCACTGGTTTTAAGACTTGTAATTTATCAGTGAAGAGCCCCGCACATCGATCGCCTAGCCGACCATCCACTGGGAAAATGGCCAATATCAATTCTTTAAGATTCTACAGTTCTAGAGTTACAACAATGATTGCAGCTATCAGCAATTGTACAAATCACTACAAAAATTCTGTTGAATAAAGACATTACGTAATGAAGTACAATTGGTACGTATATTATGGTATCTTAGAAAAAAGGCAGGATTTGATTGACGCTAGCAATCGGCTTAATGTAACCTCGGGGCAAGTTTTGCTGCGGCGCACAAACGAGTGGTTAAATTCGGAGGTCGACGCAAAACGACGCAATCTCTCACACGTCACGCAGAACGGGGCTCTCCATATAATACATTTCCCTATTCATATTTGTCTTAGACTAGTACGCGAACTACATACATTGTACCCAAAAACAAAATTCAGTATACGCTCAGAACATAATTTATTTTCGCCTTAAAGTATTTATGAACACCTTTTAACCACGTTCGAGTATAACGCAATAATAACAATGTAAAATTGTTATATTTTATTACACATGTATTCTGGCGTAAGGCCTCAGAGAGAAGTACATTAGTACGCGTAGAGGTCCTATATCCATCTATTTTATATTCGTCGTTCAAGATTACGTGACTGGAAATAGTAAAATCGGATGATGATGTTGATAATGTAGGTCGTAATGGGCTATTTCCAATAAAACCTTATAGGTAAGCGATGGATTAAAGGGAACTAGGTCAGGGCGAGGGCCGTACCTTACGAAAATAACGTATTTTGGTGCTTCTGCAGACTATTAAAGTCGGAAGTCGCTATCGAGTTATCTGCAACCCACTCCCCACGTACAAAATAACAATACGCCAACTTAAAGTAACGCATACACGGTACCCTTACTATATCCCAAACTATCGGTATGTTTACCTTGCTAAAGTTACGACCAAACTTAATGCCAGCAAAGTGGGCGAAGAAAGCCAAGTTCTTATATTAGCAAAAGTTATTTTTTCAGGTAAATTATTAGTAACCAAAAGGAACGAGCAATCACACTAAGTTAACATTACTTTGAGTACTTGGGACTAAGTGAAAAGTTACATGCACTCAATTGGTGAACGCTTAAAAAAATCTATCGAAACGCTAATGGAAAAAGCTGAGCACAACTTGCCAATACCGGTCAGTTGTAATAAAATGGTCGGCTAAATGAAGGAGTATTAAAATTTTAAAAATTATTTTGAATCTTTACGAAGTTTGAAAAGGGTCTTTTAAATAAATCATAAAGCCTATTTGGCGATTAACTTAAAATTTAGGAAAGGTTATATTTTTTCGAATTTATGTAAAATGGATGTATTATTTCCTTTCTCATTGCATTAAATTATATACTAGCTGTACCTGCAATTTGAGGGACTTTATAGATCCAAGGTAAAAGAAGCTGTACTTATTTCAAAACTAAGACTATTGTCCCAGGTTATTAGCTAATGTATTAAAAGGATTGATGAATGTGAATGAAGTGAAAAAGGTCGGTAAGAATAAGACATTTTGCGCTCTATTCTCTCCTTACCCCGTGTGGGACTTTGCATAATCATATGTATGTAAGCAATAGCCCTTCTTTTATTTTTAATACCCCAAGGTTGGCAAACAATTTAAATTGCATTAATATCTGCTCACCCGCTCATTATTAAATAAATATCCATAGTCACAAACAGTGTTGTTAATAATCTTAGAAATATTTGAAAACACTGTGTATTAGCTATGAAATTGGTAAAAAAGGATCAAATACTTTTCACGGAGAAACATAAGCTCCAATAAGTTATGGATAATTTGGCAAGTGTACGGCAGGCGGTGGTGTGGGCGCGGTCGTGTTGCCTGCGCGGGTCATTTATGTCCATCGTTACCAGCAGCAGGCGTTGCTCGCACGCACAACAATCTCTTCATTTTCACTGGCAATTTTACTCTCGTAGTAAATATTTAGCCTCAATTTCATGTAAATTTTTCACTTCCAACATTCCGTACAATATTGCAAAATATTATCTACGCTACCATTTAAATTCGTCAATAAAACTCGCTTACATTGTATACATATGTACCTATATTTATCCAATATCTAATGGACGGCTACTTTGCAAAGTTCGATATTTTCAAAGATACAAGGCCTAAGTCAATATCGTAACTTTTCCAAGCAAACTTAGTAGCCACAGAAGCCGGCCTGAAGTTTCATGTGGCTGATAATTTACATAATAGAAGACGGTAGGTCTGTCCACTATCGGGGTCATCCAAACTTGTCTGTGGATTAGGGTTTTCACGGCAAAGCTTATCGGATTTTGAATGAATTACGGGTTGCTTGTGATAGCGACGTCATTATCGATATCCGATTTATATGCAGATTGGGAGTGAGTGAAGTGGGTGCGACGTCACGCGCCACTGGGCGCACGCCGCCACACTGCGCCGCCGAGTCTGGGCCGCTCACCGCACTTCACATAAATAATCCTACTCGCCGACGACCATCTTCAACTTTGTCTTATTTAAAGATAATACAATTAATCTCTTCCCTTTACATCCGCAACGGAACAAGGTCCTTGTTCAACTTTTGCGCACTCGACCCGACGAAGACAGAACCTCCATTGTAAGGATTTAACAATTTCTCCCGCCTCGTTGCATTCCACAGAGTAATAATAAAATATCACAATGGATGTCAACTCTATTCAAGATAAGTATCCAAGACGGAGAGCGTCAGTAGCATAATTCAACAAATCAGATATGATGAAAGAATAATTTTCTTTGAAAAGGGCTGTTTGGGATTTGTTATGTTATTATAATATCTTTTTTTCAATACGAAAAGATGTTTATAAAAGGATGTTGCTTATTATTGAATTAGAAACTTATTTTTACAAATCGAATAAATACAATGTATGTCAGCAAAAAGTGTGAAGATTGAATATTCGATAATATTGTGTCAATCGCATCACGCTAACAGTTTCTTATAAGTCTTACAAGAGTCTTTCAGTTTCTAAACTTATTTTGTTTCCTAAGAATATAGATGTTTTATACCAACTATTACTCAACGACTTGCAACAATCTACATAAAACTAAATAGTGAAACTTCAATATCGTTATTACGTCTACGGAGATCGGTTGCACGGCATCAAACACCCGTCAAACTGCAATTTTTCACCCTCTTGTAGAATCCAGACAGGATTTATACTATATCGATATCAATTAAGTGTTCCTGCTAGTATGGTTGCAATTAAGCTGTTTATTTTAGGTATTACCTTCGCTTTATCAGCGCTTGAGTAGTGCAGGTGAATAATTAAGACGGAACAACACTAATATAACATTCATTTCCAGCCAGGGTTCTAATGTTATGTTATTGTTAAATCAAATATATATAAATATATTCAATATATTATTATTATTAAATATATTCACCTATTCAGAGTACTTGAAACTGGTTAAAATATATAAAGAGTCTGATGAAAGGGGATAATGCGAAAGATGCCTTTAAGGCCATAGAGGGCTTCTGGCTAACCCTCTCCCTACCCGGCGCCGTGACGGAGTTGGCGTGGTGGTGTGTATGTCTTGTAATGTAAAGTCTTGTCTAAGGGACGGTGACAGACTCGTCATCTCTATGTTTAATTGAACAACCTCGTAATTTTTTCACATATTTCCATTGTAACCTCTGAACAATATTTCTGTAGTATTAAAACTTTCCACGAAAAAGAAAGGCGAACTAAAAAGCCGACACATCATTCATCTTTCAACCGAGCTGTCTATTATGAGTAGCAGTTTTAAAAAGTTGGTAATTAACACCGGGCCGCGGTCCAGGGTAGGTCCCAACTTCTGAAGTGTTCGTAAAGTTATGGACATGGCTCAATAATTAAAAGCTTCGGGGTGAAATTATGATTTCATTCGTTCTCCAATGATCGAACGAGTTGCGTGATTAAAAAGGAAATTAGTAGTTGGGCTCCTTTATTAGACGTTAAAAGTAATGGAAATGACATTTTTGCCATCTCCTTTGCTTACTTTTTGAATAAGTCTTATTCCTTTAATAAAGAAAACCGATGTTATTATGGCGTAGTGAATTTCTTTACACAAAGCTCAGTGTTCCTTTGATGCTCGAGAAATCTATTGAAGTCTATAGACAACAATAGATCTGTCTTTTGGAGTGTCTCGACTCTTTCAGAAATACGGATTTTCCAATCACCTTTTATGGAGATCATAATTAATCCATTCGTGTTTAAGGTACCTAGTATTCTGAGACACAAAACTCCAACCAAAAACTGGGTTTAAATTAATGATTTCGTTTTATTATTAACTAAAACTAGGAACTTATTGGTGGTTTTACATGTACATATTGTTGAATAGTTTATCGATCATTCTATGCTGTGTCCTGGTTAATTAGTACTGATGGTTTGCTCTCCAATCTCCAAACTCCAATATTAGTTTGTATTATGTAATAAGTGTTACATTATAATTTAAGTTTTAATACTGAATTTCATGCATATTATCGCCCACTATACATTTGCGTGCGAGTTCCGCCGATCAGTTACAAAATAGGGGTACTCACGATTTAGAATTCCGTGAAAGCATTCGCCAATATTGACTGAAGGGATAGTTCTCGTAAAGGGTTCAACTAAAATTCAATCGGCCTTCTCCATTCCTCGGTGTATCCTATGTTTCCTGTTTGTCTCCCACTCAAGCGCAGGTTAATAAATAATGAACTGGATTCGACAGAGTTTTGTTTGTTAAAGTGATTATTCAAATACGAAAAACGTTCTTGGGTTTTCCTAAAGTTCTCTCATATTTTATTCACTGATTTTTTTACGGTCTGAGAAATTCGTAATTGTTTATAAAATTTGCCTCTTTATTTTTTGTAAGACAAGTAAAGCTTTAACTTTCTCTAATAAATATTAATTTATCGACCGATTCAAAGGCGTCATGGTTTTTTATACAAAATTATATACGTTATGTTTTAAATTGTATTAAGCGAAAAACATTTAGTGTATTTGACAGCCATCCGCAGCAGCCATCTTAGCCCTCTATTTTTCTAAGTTTCAATAAAATTCCTAGCTCGTATCTTGTCTGCACTATACTTCTCATTACACTTCTCACTACACTTCTCATTATACTTCTACTTATAGAATTTCACATAGCAGAATTATTGTGTCGTGGAAAATCACTAGGAAAATACGACAGAATTGTCGAGACTGTATACCTCGGCAAGGGGTGTTATTTATAGAGGGTGAAGGCTGGAGTGTATCTGAGTGGCTCTATTAGCTCAACTAATATTTTCTTCGTCAAGTTAATTGTTATGTCGCCTTTAAGAGCAGGTGGCTTGCCCCATTAGGCCACTGCGGGCAACTTAATGCCGCAAATGAAACTTGAGGCCCATCGTGCGTGGGTAAGAGTCTCGCGGAAATATTTATGAACGAAATTAAACTTTTTCTTTTTACCAATTTTTTGAGAGTATTCTTATTGTGATTCGTTTTGATTGAGTTTTATAACACTTTTGCAACGAAATCGGATAAAGCGCTTGACATAACTTTGGGATTCCTAAAGTACACAAACTCGTTTTAAATGCTATGGTAATATTGACTCGATGTACTTTTATCCATGTATGTTGTATCGTGTATCGAACGGTCAGTGACCTCCCACACACTGAATATTTGTTCGGTGTACGTTGGTTCAATCGCTGCCTTCCTATCGGGACAAATCGTAGCCGATTCAACAATTTTTTAAGCGATCTATTAACTGATGATGTGACTGCACTGATCAAAGGCCGACAAAGGCCACAACAAACGCCGAAAATAACATTCTGCATTTAATCATCTTTAGAATTACAAAATAAGGAAGTTTTGGCCAAGTTGAGCTTAATTCCATTTGCGGCCCTTGACAGTCCAGTGCTACCAGCACTGTGGTTGCTTGACTGACATGAGGCTGACCGACACCAAACGCCAAACTGTGCAAGTAACTGGAGTAAGAAGATGCATACTTAGTTAACTACCGACAGTTTGAAATTCCAGTATTAGTTCTTTGAGTAATTGCTTCTTGAGTTTCAGAAATTGTGGCTCGTTAATAAATGTGTCCTTAAAATAGTTTGCATATGTATGTATATATCTTCACACCTTTCTTTAAGGATCTGAGAAGGGTTATGCAGAGGTATCTTTGGATATATATTTTAGGTGTCAACGTGACAAAATTTAATGGCGGGTCAATCACCGTATTTCAAGCACAGCTTATACAACGTCTTTGAATTTCTTTGTAATAAAAAAATATTTTGCAGGTCACCTATCATTGTTTTCATTCACTGTAAAGCTCGTGGTAGGACATTCGAACTTCAATCGAACCACTAAGCCAGCACGGCTCAATTTTAATATACACTTTAAAATGTCAATGCCACGCCCATGGAGTAAGTTCTATTCGATGATTTCAATAGATACAATACTTTATTTAATACAAATGAATCGTGAAAGAATTGTAAACTTATAATCATAATTTAAATTTAAATTATAAGTTTAAAAACTGGCGCTCTGCTTTCTCTGCCTACCCCATGACCGACTCGGCGTTATAATATGTAAACCTGCTATACCTACAAATTTTGTTGAATCATATTTCTAAATTGTCTTGTATATTATATAACAGAATAGCAACTTAAACGCGTATTGAATACAAGTATAAACTATCATTGTTTAGAAATCACAGCGACCCATGAGTACGTCTGCGTAGTTGACACACAAACATACCGATAGCGCACGCAAATAGCGATTGTTCAGATATTAGTTCCACTGGCAAATGTTGGCTGTTCGCTTACCATCGCGATATCGCATTTGATGGATTACTGCAACGAATGCCTAGGTACGACAGGGCTTTAATGATACCTCGCGTTGATTTCATGAAGAAACTATGCAGTTCGTAGAAACAATTGCATTTATAGATATACAATTCATAGTCAAGCACTATTTATTACCGTTTAACTCTAATATCAGGTTTATTGTTTCAATACTTGTCTTCATTTTATATATTGTTAGTAAAAGCCATAGCATTATGTGTCGATTACGAAGACCACCATGTTGCTTGTTACCTATCTATAGTAGTCATGTGTTGTTCTGTTATATTGATTTAATTTTTAAATTAGTGTAAGTTTTCGTTTTTACTCGTGTTAAACTCAGGTTGTACTCACTTACCTAATAAATTATTATTATTATTTAGATCAAACATAAAACATTATCAAATTATATTTAATCATATAATTGCCTACAAAAGATTAAAACATACCCAGACGAGCCCAAGGTAAATAAGAACTGAATAAATAATTTGAATGTTTCCCTCACTGAATCATACATTATTAACGTCGACATTTATCATAATTATATTTGTAATACGAAACGTTTTTAAAAAGTAAAAAGAAATCTGCGATACAAAACCGTATCATTAAAAATAAACTGGGCATAATAAGCGAAAAAATAAAAATCCAGTGAAAATTAATTAACTTTAACGCTATTTAACTTTATCACCGTAAATCTGTTATAATGTTGGCGCTAAATCTTGTAAACAAGGGAGGCGAAAAAAATTAAGTAGATGTTCTTAAAGAGAGTACGTACACGTAGCAAATTACGACAGATACCTCCAGGGACACTCCGGACGTCTCCCCTTTAAATGTAATGCTTAATAATAGAGCCTGCAGCTTAGTTGAACGTGCTAACATTAGACAATTTGTTCCTTCTATCTATGTGTGTGTTTTATTTAATTTTGAAATAACAATGTCAGGATTGATTGTTTGATCCTCGTCTATTTTGTTAAGGGTAGAATTATAATTGGTTACTTGTTGACTCGATTGGTTCTGTACAGATGGGATAGCAAATTGAGACGAACTTGAAAGTGTTAATGAAACAAGAGCATCTACTAAAACTCTACTACTCGCTTAAACAGTTGAGGATAGAAGAAAAATAACCATGTAGGAAAACAAGCAGACGGCCAATGTTAATATCGCTGTCAGATCAGGACAAAGAGCTGAAGGTAAATGCAATGTATAGCATCGTTAATGCAGGCAGATTTCAAGACGTTAGATACATTTCTATCGCACTTTTATTAATTATGGCGATAGAATGCATCGGTAGGGTTTTAGCCCTTTAAATTTATGATAATGATGAACGATTTAACTAAATGTGTTGTCTTAGCATACTTTTTAGCTTATCGCCTAAAACTTTTAAATTTTCTAAGACTTTTTTCAATAGGTACAATACAAATTACACGAAGAATGAGAAAGCTATTTCTCAGCCCCATTAAATTCCACATTATTAATTTCAAATTTTATTGCAAAGTTCATATTGGCAACGAAGTTCGGAGTTTTATTTTCTTGAAAAGTTTCGAACCATCCCAATATTACATTAATGAATAAAGCATTGTTTTCATTTAATTTTATTTCTGTCTCTTTTGTCTCCCAAGTTATTTTCAACTGCAACATAGTAAACAATCGCGTAAATTTCATTTTATTTGCGCAGTGTACGGTAAGTATAAAAATTCCAGGCGTGTGGTAGGGACATTGTCTCCAATTTCGCCCACTTACTGGGGACTACTGTGAAAAATATTCGAACTAGCGTGGAATTAGCAAAGTTCTTGGGTATGACACACGTGGAGGCGACACTTCGACCGAATATTAAAAGGAGAGTTATACCGGTCACTCCCCTCATACCCTCGTTCGCCTACAACTAACCTAATAAATAATATACAGGCTGTAACGGTCCAATTCCAGCGTATTTTGGGTCTGTTAAGAATCGACGTATATAAGGCAACGAAAGTTACGATATTGTCGTGGAATACTTCATGCCAAAAGTTTAGGCGTAATGGTGTTTGTAATATATGCTCCATCGCGTAAAACTGGTTCCTTGATTTTGTGGCCGGTCCAATTAATTAAGGTTTTTTTTAAGATATGGCCACATACATTTGTTGAAATTACATAATTTTTAAAGTATGAATACATACAACTTGTCTGACTGTCATTGAGTTCTTCACGGGACTCAATAATTCCATCATAATATTATTCTGAGCCAAGCCACGTCTAATGTCAAAGCTTCGACATGTATGTTGAACAATTTGTATTATCCCACTGATACTCGAATCAGCGGCGTAACTGCGATTATCCGATATCACACAGCCTTACATTGAGTTTCGTATCATAGACATATTAAATGTATTTGTAAACAACAGTTTGACGTGGGATAATTTCGAAACTTCCCTGATCAAGGCTTATAGAGGCATTAGTTATTATGTATCTAAGTAGGTATATACCAGTATACAACGCCCGAGTATGCCTTTGACAATGCTAGTGCTTAAGGTAAAACAAATGTACCAGTATAAAAATATAAATAGAGCCGTGGTAGCCAATTAGTTTAAGTAGACATAATATATCCTCACGCCTTCCCACAAGGGTCCCCGAAGGGGTAGGCAGAGGTGTATAGGTAATACCCACACCCACTTTCCGCCAGAGGTATATTAGGTGCCAACGTGACAGATGGCGAGTCCATCGCCGTTACTCAAGCACGACTATACATACGCCTTTGAATTTCTTCTCAGACGTATGCAGGTTTCCTCTCGATGTTTTCCTTCACCGTAAAGCTCGTGGTGTGACTAATCACTGTACTTAAGTTCAGAAAAACTCATTGGTACAGTCAGGATTCGAACTTGCGACCTTTGCGTCGCAGGCAACTGCTAGAACCACTCGGCCACCACGGCTCTAAGTAGACATCTTAAGTGTATTGTAACTCACCAAAGTGAATGTTACAAGTTCGAGTTCAGCATTTTATCTAATAGTTATTCCTAAGTACAGGAGATAGTTAACATTGTAAGGTAATATTTATATGACTAAGAAAGAACATATAGTATTTATGAGAGACAGCTATAGACTCTTTATCTTTCATGCTGGCAGGTATGTACACCTCAAATTAAAAAAAAAATGTTTCATTGAAATACTAAGCTGATTTGCAATAATGTTTGCATCATCAACTGTCATCGCATTCGATTGGTAATCATACGTAAACATGAACCCAAAAAGCTCCTCAGAGGCTCAACATTGATCACCGGGCCAAACTTCGGTTTCACCGTAACGTCGCCCCAGGGAGTGACCCCGCTACCTATCCCTGTCACACTCACTCGATCACAAATACAAAAGAAGGTAATGACGCAACGTAGGCTTCACAAATTGCCGTAACAATACCGCATTAGGTCACAATCCATGCCGCTCGAATACAACATTAGCTATATTTTGTTTTTCGGTAAAATATTTATTGATTCCATCAAACGCGGCCGTATCATGATGAAATTGTGCTGTGACGATGTCTCACAGAACGATATATTTTTACATTTGTCTATTTGATGGAAAATTTATGCTACGTAATAATATTATTGACATCTTTTAAATTAAGTCTCGTTGTATTTTGATTTATTTATTCAAATTGTGTTCGTAAATTGTAGGCATATCATCTCAAATGTTCAAACTAAAAGGCGGTATTAGTAGTATTTAAATAGGTTACTTGGTCAATTTGCCTAAGCATATTTACGAATTAAAGTACCGCAGAAATACAGGTAATACTATCTCAGTACATCTATATAATTGGCTTTTACTAAAATGTATAGGTATTATATAGATGGTCTAAATATTACAATATGTGGGTTCCCAGCAAGCCTTGTAACAATACTGAATTCTGATCAAACAAATCAAAACTAAGCAAACATTTTACAGGTTGAAATAATTCAAGGAAAGGTCACCTGTTACGGGTATTCGACATCGATCATCGGGAGTGTGCTGCGCCGACCTTCCGCGTAATGTCGCCCTGGGGAACGGGTACGGAGCGGCCGCACAGACAAAACCCACAGGCACCCTCCTGTCAAACCTACTTGCCCACTTTTGTACATGCCAACATTTTTCAACATAGGTCATTCCAAAACCCCCGTGTATTCTCGGTACCCTTTTGTGTACCACCTCGCTGATATATGACATATCTGACACGCATCTGAAAACTTAATAAGGAAGGAATTTATAATTAAGTCGCACGTACAATTACGTACGCAGACTCGTCACGAGTTGCCGTCAACATGAATATTTACGATGCAATTTCGTTCCATTTCGGATTTATCACTGTTTTGGTAGTGGGCGGGGAATTTAAAAAAAATTCCTTCGTGGCCAAATTCAGATTCGCGGGCAGGTCGCGCCACGGCGGGCGGTGACAGCGCATCTGCGCAAGCAAGCATTGTTCGTGTCCTAACCGCCAACTTTCCATTTATTTCTCTATGAATACGTTATTACCTGCTCGCCCCCGCTTATCAAAGTTTATTTGCAGCGTGTGGTTTACTCTGTACCGGTGCTTATTCGTTATTACAACGCCGGAGTGTTTTATTGCCAGGGCGGGGCTCAAATCGCGCACGACGCCCTTGTTTTTCGCTATTTTTCTTCGCATTCTTTTCAGGATTTGAAGTTAACTTTATGTCTTTTTTTGTTACAGATCGAGGACGCCATGTTAATGTTCGACAAACAAACCAATAGGCACAGAGGTAAGTGTTACGTTAATATTTGGTTTGTAGAAAACTGGTTTGCTCTACAAATTTGCTTTTTGTATACTATCAGTAAACTACCAAATACTTTTCTTCAATTCAATGAACGTATGATAAATAAGTGTATTCAATGTCCGTAACAATACCTTGAATCAATAAAATATGTTTTTTCCATTCCGAATAATTTAAACAAAACATTCGTTTTCCGAATTGGTCATCAATATCACTGAATCTACGGGATAAATCGTGAAACAAATTCGGAGAGCAATACCATATATTATTTCTCGGCCGCCCGTAACTTAACGGGAAAAGCACACACCAGATCAATTGTGACACCTTGTTTTCCAAACAAAGCATCGAAACTATCTAAGGTTTGCATGTCGCACACGGAAGCAGATAATGTTTGTCGGCGTTTCGCCTCATTTATTCGGCTCCGCCACAAAGTCTTCGATGGTTAACTAGCAACGGATAAATACGAGCATCGACCCCGACGTAGTCAACCAATACAGTCAGGTATATTACGCTCCGAGAATGTTCGTTCACCTAACTGGTGTATATGAATGACATGAGGGGGAAAAAGAGTTCAAGTTATGATGGCAGAAGGTAGCGAAGCAAAACCAAGGCTCGAGGTGGCATCGTCGCTAAATAGACATACCGTTTTCTGTATTGTACTCCCTCCCCCATGTTACGACTATTCCCGGCTAATAAATAACAAATCGACACCCGGATAAAATATATGGTTTTCTCGTGCAGATTTTGTAGGTATGGGGTAAACAGAAATTGGGGAAAATCTACGTATTTCAATTCCGAAAGACCCGTATTTATTTTTATAAATAATATTGCGATAAATATACGCAATAAATTTTTGTCCAAAACATTAAACTCTCTGGCTCACACAATCACTTTCTTTCATTATCCTACGCCGTGTAATATTTTAATTAAAATCCACGAATATTATATCAAGGCGGGTCATCTTTTGTTGCCAACGAAGGTTCCCTTGCAGCAGTTACAACCAATATAATGTTGAATTTGCTTTTGTAATGGACATTACGAAACAGGTTGACCCAAATATTTAGGTAGCTTCAGTTAAATAACGCTGCGATGTCATTTTATGCAAGTTCGCAAAAACGAATCCTGTTTTATGACAAGGCCAGGGAAAATCGACCTTTTCTCGCTCCGCGTAAGATATGAAATAGTTTAATCACATTTAAACAAAAACTTGCATTGTGGTAAAACAGTGAAATTCTAATGAATTGTGTCTTATACAAGATATGTGTACAATATATGTTTGCCCATAAGATAATTAAACAAACCGGGTCGAATATTTTTTTATTTATTTACGAATAGCGTTATATGTAAGCATAAATTCCATCGGGTATAATTCATGGCTATGTTAGTAAAAATGGCGGTCATAATAATGTAATATAAATATTCCTTAGGCCTCCCCTAATACCACTGGCGGTTATTATCCCGAAACGTAATCAGTTGGGTCGGGTTATCCTGCGAAGAAATGTAAAAATATCCGCAGTTTATTTGTATCAAACTCGGGCAAGAGGCAACCCAAACGCGTATTCAAACTGAATATGAATGCAAACTGCTCTGGCGAACGGGAGAATGGCGAAAATCAAATTAGGTATGGCGTGAATACTTCACGGCGACGTCGGGAAAAAAAATTGAAATCAAATATTCATTGACTTTCAACCGGATAAGCCGGCCCATAGCCATTTCAATACATTTTATTATCTATTTCTTGGTAGTACGAGGACCATGCGGCGACTGCCAGCCACTTTCCCTACGCTTTCGTATATTCTTTGAATTATTCAGCGACATTACGCACTGAGCAATTCTTGAGCTCATCTTCATTAGTATATATATATATATCCTCACGCCTTCCCATAAGGGTCCCCGAAGGGGTAGGCAGAGGTGTATAGGTAATACCCACACACCCACTTTCCGCCAGAGGTATATTAGGTGCCAACGTCACAGATGGCGAGTCGCCGTTACTCAAGCACGACTATTACATACGCCTTTTGAATTTCTTCTCAGACGTATGCAGGTTTCCTCTCGATGTTTTCCTTCACCGTAAAGCTCGTGGTGTGACTAATCGCTGTACTTAAGTTCAGAAAAACTCATTGGTACAGTCGGGATTCGAACTTGCGACCTTTGCGTCGAAGGCAAGTGCTCGAACCACTCGGCCACCACGGCTTCTCACTTTCCCTACGCTTTCGTATATTATTTGAATTATTTAGCGACATTACGCACTGAGCAATTCTTGAGCTCATCTTCATAAGTACATTACGCATAATACTGAGCTCAGCTAAATATTTTTCCAATTTGTTGTCGTCCGAACTCTTAACTTCTGATGTATGTATGTATATTTACGATAACTTACATAGTCTCTCATTACAATATTTAAGCAATGTAGCGTCAAAAGGTATAAATTTTCGAATAAACAGATATATATAAGTATGTTCGTAACGTCTACATTCGCGTAGAATTAGTAATGGTCGTTAAGCAAAGCTTTCACAATCTTATTAAGAGTCAGAAGCTCGTCTTAAAAACAGATCAATTTCAATATCCGCTCCATAAGTTTAAATTTTGCAGGGTTTCTTTTTCGCCCAAGATAAGGGATAAGACGAGGCCCTCTGAATTCGACCTTTGGGATAGAAAGGGGCCCTAGTTTTAGAGATTGAATTGTTTAGAGGTCTTGTATGAATAGTAAATTCGTACACGTAATGTTCGAAATACACAGGTTACTTTGGCCTCGGTATATAGTAAATAATGTTTTATGCTGGATATTATATATTTTATATTACCTATATGAAAATCGAGTTCAATGGAAGCATTTACAGACTTTTTCTATGTTAAGCTTTATCTGCAAACCTTTTAGCCTTTTCAGTACATTAAATATGCGCGAATAATGCGTTTAATAGCACCCTTTACTTTTATTTATGACCTTTACCGGTTAAAAAAATAATTAACGATTTCCCCTTGCAAAATGTCTATTGTCCCTTGTTTATTTTATAATACATTTTGGTCGTTAATAGCCTTTCTAAATGGCTTTTGCCGCTAACAGAATATTCGTAGTTATCAAAGTATATTGGGTACAGATAAATTGTTTTCGTATTTTTTTGTTTTAATCATAATATTCATATATGTATATCAATATGCTGAATCCTTAGCCCTCTGCGCAGGCTTCTTTAGTCTTTCTAAGACTAATACATTTTGTTTAAGCCATTGACATTTATCAGTCTTCTAATACATGCGAACATCTACGTTTGTACTTCTCTTCGTCTACAAAGTTTCGCTTTGACATTATTTTTCAAATTCATTGAAAAAGTAATAACCATTATTTTTAAGTTTCACTAACGACTTTTCAATATTTTGAGCAAATTAAAACTCGGTACCCCAAAATGTCCATGACAACCGTACCCTATAATCAACGAGGCGTACCAAGGGGACGGTCACGTTTGCTTGGCATTCAAAATGTTACCGAAGCTTGAAGCAAATGCTATTATGCAAAGGTAAGACACGATATTCGTGAAGAGTTCATAAATATTAAAGAAAAAAACTATCTGGAGCAATCTCGGCGGAGCGGGACCGACACGCCACAGGGAAGAGTCTCGCACAGTGCGTGCTAGGACCGTGAAAATTCGCCCCACTTTGCATAAGACTGGTGTTATTTATATTTCATTCGACACTTGTGATGTGCGAGAAAGCCTATCAAGTGAATCATGAATGGCGATCGTTTGCGTTAGATGCCAAAAGTGGTACAAACATGGTTGTTTTGTAGTATATAGCGCAATGTCTTTCAATAACTAACTGTTTATTTAGACCAAAAACATTTACACTACCATTATAAAAAGTAAAGAGTTGATTGAATGTAATGGAAACACTCAGAAAACTACTTGTTAAAAATCTTTCACTTATGAAAGCTATTGGAATCGCTTATTAAAAATCGAAAAAAATGTACGCTGGCACAGCCGTGGGCCCATCTAGTTATTTATTGCGAAATTATTTTAATATATCATCATTATTATACCAAATATTTTCGTATTTCATTTCTGATTATTCGCAATTACATATTTGGTATTGAATCCTATTGGAATCAATATGTTTCAGGAAACACTTCAATTCCGCTATTTTAGTACATGTCAAAGCAATTCTAATATTAGCAAAGCTCCTGAAGTAGAGCTCTCTGTCTGGTCTAGGCAGCAATTTTACTTTGTTCCGCGACACAAAGGAATTTGGTCTTTATTTGAAGTACATAAATGCTGTTTAAAAGTTTGCGAACGTCTCTCGAGCAAGTGCTAAGTGAGTACACGTGGCTGCGTCCCCTGGGAGAGCCGGGAACACACAAGGCTTACATCTATCTTGTGGGGAACCAACAGCCCTGTTAATATTACGTGTATAACAATAAATTACGTTTATAACAATGACAACTTCCAGTGGCCTAAAGGCATTTAGACATTTGATGTATAAAGTTTAATTAGAATGGTATTGAGTCAATAAGATAATAATATATTTTCATTTAAAAATATAATATTGTCTTCTCCCTCATCATACATCCATTGTCTTTTATGTAAACATTGGGCGCTTGGGTTTCTAATAATCGTAATTAAAGACTTAATTAGGCTACGTGCCAGCGACTACGGTTGATAACCACAACCAAATCACTTTTTAAAAGTGTCACGTATACATGAAAATGTAATTAAAAAGCGCTTACAAAAGTACTACAGAGAACATTCTAAAGACAAATTGAATTGAAAATAATGTTTCGTATTAACGTCTACAGTTGCGACTAAAAAGTACTACGTCAATTATTGCTACGCTTTGTAGCTGCGGTCTGAAATGGCATCATCGCCACGAGAATTATAGGTGCTACGATGACACAGCTACGATCACTACAAATGCTACGAATGACATCAACACACGTCGCAGAACTGACAAGACGTGATTGTAGATATTTTGGGACCGCAGACAGGAACAGGAAATGTCGATATTGCAAACATGGAAGCTGTATTGAGACCCACCGTTCAGCAATGGGCTCTCTGGGGACGTTGCGGCTGCGAATGCAACCCCGCTTTTACCGTGATGCATGGATATGAGAAACAGGAATACGCAAGGCTGTTCACTCTTATTCACTGTTTTAAAATAAAATTACTCCGAGAGTTCCTTATAATATTACGAAGAGAACTGTAGGGTCTTGCGTATTTAGCGTAATAAGAAGGTAAAGAAAAACATCGAAAGAGAACCTACATACGTTTGAGAAGTAATTCAAAGGCGTATGTATAGTCGTACTTGAAAACAGTGACTCGCCATCTATCACCTTGGCACCTAAAATATATCTCTGGCGGAAAGTGGGTGTGTGGGTATTACCTATACACCTCTGCCTACCCCTCCGGGGACCCTTGTGAGGCGTGAGGATATTTTTATTTTATGTAACTTGGCTCGTTTTGGGTTAAAGTCAATTGTATGTAAAAAATCTGCCAATAAGAGGCTAATCACCCTTAACCTCTGAATTCTTAATTAGCATTGTGAAATAACAAGCGACCAAAAAGTACAACCCACATTATACATTTACCTCATAACCCGCGCTAAAATATTAATAAGCCGAGCTCAAATGGGTAGCCATCGCGATGCAATAAGTCTATTTACACGTTAGTGGGAGATCCAAATCCCCGCGGAGCACGCCTCGAGTAACGGTAAGCACAGAATACGCTACAGTATTTTATTTAAATGGTATTCTGAGTTCGTCTCAATATTTATTGTAATGCTTTTAAAATATTGTTTTTTTGAGAAGGACAAGTAATCCTGCCGATGGGTACTCACATCATCTGGTAACATAATTTTTTGTAAAGAATAAATTAAAACATCTGATATCAAGAAACATTTAATCCAAAATTGATGACGACGTAAGGTACACGTTTTCTATTCAGGGCTGTCTGTACACTTGTGTAATTCATCCGAACGGAATAACGTGCCGACTGGAACTCAATACGCCCAATAATTCCATTGGTATCAACAACAATAGCTCCTTAAGAACGGATAGCAATAAATCGAAACCGGGAGCATTGGTCGTCAATAGAGCATTAAAGAGCTAACGCTTTCACAATATACATTAAGAGTGTGTTTTAGCAAATCATTTCCTGTCGGGTTCAACCCTAAAGAGGATGGTAAAAAAATAGTGAGTGCGGGAAATGACACAGTGAAAACCAATTGACGGCCTACTTATACGCCAAGGTAAATAAAGTGCTGCCCAATTGAATAGTCATCCATTTAGTAAAGAAAATTGTACCAAGGTTCATTGTCTGTTGCCAACAAAGAAATTATGAAGTTCATACAGGTTGTATTTTTTTGCTTAATGTATTTTCTAAATTAAATAATACATTTGTACAAAGATAAAATATATGCTTACATATTATGTTTCGTTAACACTGACTCTTGGATTAAGCTATATTTTGTATTTAGGACCCGACTAGAAAATTAACATCTGAAGATACGAGAGATATGTATATGGGAATCAACGTGAAGAAGTGTGTGTCGCCGCTCTCGTGGGTGGCTTAATATACATATATCGTTGTATTTCTAATTTATATTCAGATTTCTCAGCGATACGGTCGTGGTGGGTTAAATCAATCAGGATTTGTACAAACAACAAATTGTACCTGCTATCCTACTATTTTATTACAGGCAATATTATATGAACCAAATAATGTAAATATATAGTTGTTTTACGCAACGGTGAGCCACACGGCAAGTGGCTCGTGAATACAAATTGCTTTGCAAAACAAAGAAGACAAATACTAACCAAATCTTCTATTTGATCTGACTTTAATGTAACGTATATATTTTACGGAGTATTTCCCAGGCTTCTGTTTGTTAGACAAAATGCTTTCTCACAGATTTGCTTACATTTCGTGTATTTAATACCTGTAGACATTTCCTGAAGCTTTACATTTCTTAGCTCTGAACAAATGAAAATAACTTCTGCTACATAAGCTAGGCTTAATTTTAGGTAAATTACAATCAACCAAAGACAAACACCGAAGTTGAACCATCGAAACCTTAACAACATCGTTATCTTCATTTTAATAATCGAGCTATTGCAGGCCACTCAACAGATAAATACCTGTTATAGTGGATGTGATTTAACTTCTTCGCTATGGTAGTCAGTTTAAGTTACCTGCAGTGCCAAGATTGCAAGGTTAACCCCAAGCGGGCTACAATAATCAGTGTTTCGAACAAAGGTAAATAGGTTCCGTTACTTTTTACGCTTATTGAATTTAAGCGATGGATAGCAGCGTGAGAAAAATTCGGAGACTTGTCTGTCAATGACACCTAAATATATACATGACTAAATTTAGGTGTTAGCTCTACCTTTGCCTCTTACCACAATAGTAACATTTGTAGGTATTAAGTTCAATCGATATTAGATCGGGACACTGTTCTAACTATATTCGTTCGAAGAACTTTCTCGTTTCCAATTCTCATCAAGTGGTTAAGTGTAATCTATTTAATAGGCAATTTCATCGTGGCAGCTATCCATGTTACCAGTTCTCCATCTGACAGGAAGTGGTGTGCGAGTCACCCTCGGGACAAACGCCGCACGCCTCGTAATTATTTTCCGTTGTGTATACAACACCACCATATAGCTGCACGTCAAAATCGTGCATACGATAATCAACTTTAGTGGTTTGCAACACTGTTTCATTTGCATAGTTAGTTTATGGATTTCGTGTAAAGCTAGCGACCGTGATTTAGCGGTGCTTGTGCTTAGATATCAAAACGAAACGGATTCTCAAATATAATTCAGCAGTAAATAAAGACTCACGCAAATGCAAAGTATCTAGTTGTTTTTTCATGGGCAGTAAAAACAGCAAAAACTCCTTTACCTATTTAATATACTTACATGCTATGAAGAATTGAGAGCGGAAGGTCCCTTTCATCCTAGAAAAGGCACTCTTCCCTATTTACCCCATGAAATACATATTTATGTACATAATCTAAGATATTTCTCCTCATAATTATTTATCGCTTTTAATTAGGTATCAAAACATATGTTTTTATATGGTAATATTTTTTTCCACTGTATTAGCGTGCTGGCTGAGTGAAATTCTCCCTTGTTAATATATTATATAACAATAACGAGGGATGTCGATTCAATCGCCATGTTAATATTAAGAAATATTTTTAAAGGAGTCACTAGCTCCATTCAGGTTCAATTAAAGGAACAAAATCACAGGATGTAACTGCAACAACGCCTACTCGATCCAATGGTGAAGTTAAACCATCAACTCAATTATACATACATACATATCATCACGCCGAGTCCCTAACGGGGTAGGCAGATAGATTAGAGCGCCAGTTCTCTCTAGACTTGCACCTCTTTCGCTTCGTCCACATTCGTTCGCCATCGACGGGGAATTTATCCCCATACCTTAGAACCACAAAGGTCTGGCACTGCGGTTCCAAAGGGGTTTCCTTCCGCGAACGCTCAGGCTGTGGAATGATCTCCCTGTTGAGGTTTTCCAAGAGAGTACAGCATGAAGTTCTTCAAGAAGTGTGTGAAAAGATTCCTGCAGGGTCATCACCGCGCGAGTGATACCCCTGGTGTTGCAAGCGTCCATAGGCGGCGGTAACCGCTAGCCATCAGGCGAGCCGCATGCTTGTTTGCTACCAAAGTGGTATAAAAAAACATACTTCGCTTTTAATACATTCAATAGATATATAATGAATTTATACAAACATAAAATAAAAAATAAAGACAAGTAATTTCATCAAAATCGTTTTAGGAGGAGTCCAGTGACATACACACGTACAGAGGCATTGTATATGTGAAGATAGCAATCCGTCTGACATCAAACCTTCGAAGCTTATAATCTCGGCGACATATTGTAATTCTAAGCGGAAAGTTTCCATGTTGAGCATAACTAGGGTCTCTCTGTCACATTAATACAAACACTTAAAGCGAAGTTATTTGCGCTTGTTTGGCTGTATTAAAGGATTCCGCGAATAATTATCACAAAGCAAATTACTACGTACCCATTTATTAACCATCTTAATGGCTAAGGCCAACTTAATTACACCGGGTAAAACTTAGCGCCTAAGGAGCGTTATCCCGTTAATTTAGTAGGAAGATGCTTGCGGAAATCTCTACGTGTCATTCTCTGTAGCGATACCTACCCCTAAGTTGCTTCATATCAGACGCCCACCGTTAATGCGCTCAACTTTTCTGTAATAAAATTAAAGAAAAAATCTATGGCTACTTTGAACAATTACTTTTATTTATGACCCTAATATTTTACTGTCACCAAAATTAAACCAATGTTCTTATGTGGGGACAAAAGCGCTTTTATTATCTAGTGGAATTTTTATATTCAGTTTTGTGAATTACTATTTTAGAACGTATGCGTTTATGCTTGAAATAAAGATATGTGAAATAATTAAGAAATATATACATACATCTGTAATGTTCCCATGTTCTTCAAAGTTAAAACTAACGATTTAAGTATAGAAATAGGTCGTGTTACCCTTCCAACATGAATTTTCACTTAGGTATTACCTATAAATAGACGTAGTACATGCGAAATTGAATTCAATAGGTTTCCCTGACCAGTATATGAATATAGGTAGCCGAGTATTTGGACAATGAGAGTGCGGTGGAGGGGCCCATCTCATTACCTCCCCAACCGCAGTTGAGTAATGACGCACCGAAACACTGAGTCACGCTACCAACGCATTTACCATTCCTGCTTTTTGTGGTTTACCTATAAACAAAATGAGAATACATAACACTTTAATGTTGTCCATTGTTTCCGAAAATCACTGGAAAAAATTCAGTAGGGACATTTATCATGAACCGCCACTATTACGATTTTGAACGTACCTTTTTAGCATTAGTATCGGGGTTAGTTGATTATAATTTCCATAAATATGAACTGTCAACCATGATGGTCATACATACGTAAACTTTATAATAATAATAATATATCCTCACGCCTTCCCACTTGGGTCCCTGAAGGGGTAGGCAGAGGTGTATAGGTAATACCCACTTTAAACGTAAACTTTATAAAATTATAGTATTTTTTTTTCATTTTATACATATCAATAGCGTGTTAAATGCATGTCTCAGCTGAAAGGATATTATTAACTAGGTATATGATATTTTTGCATGTAGATTAAGTGATGGGGGATGTCATTTTTGTCCTAGTTGCAATTTTTAAACACTGTCTAGCATACGTGAGACGTCTCGTACTTAAGCTCAAAAGCTTTAGATTTTTACAGACGTAAACCAGCACCGATTGTAAGACTTATCTAAGTAGAGAATTTAACTGGCTCAAGGTATAATTGATTCCATTTAGTGCCTTTATGACTTACGAATCTATGCTCTGTAAACTCTATCACAAAACCCGTGAGCTAGGAAGCACTATCTTCAATTACCCAACCCTTGACACTGGCGACCGCTACACTGTGACGCCTACGTTATCGTGCCGAGTAATCATAGTTTCCTTTATGTCAGCACAAGATATATTAAATTAATATCCTCTGTCTTCCGCAACTCATTAATCTTATTAATTATATCTGACAGAAACGTGTGTTGTCCTCTCGTCTCCTTACAATGTTACAAAAATGTCTGTCACGTGTTTATGCTATTGAGCTATTACTTTATACCACTAATGTGACAAACTAACAGCTTTCACGCTTATGGCACCTACTGCTAAAATCTCTTGTCATCTTTCGTCAAGAATCCATGTTGTATTCTGAAGGGAGAATTTCAGCGGGTAACTCGCCGGTAAAATTCCGTTATTTTCACAGTTAGGAATAATTTATTCACTCGAAAGGAGTGTGTTTCGTGGGATTGGCAAAGAGAGTATGTATGTATGATAGGAGACTCATGGCATAATGTCAAATCAAGAACGCGTTTACCTCACGAATCAAGTGCACAATTGCAATCAGCTTAATATGTTGAATAGTGTGTCCATCTCATTACCATGGACGACCACAGGTGAATGATGGCGCCGCTAGTGCGGCGACCGTTTTGTTTGTGGTCGATTTAACGCCATAGACAAATGCGTGTTTGCTGCCGCAGTTGAGAGATCATTGCAGAAACAATAAGATAAATAAATAGACTCATTACGCTTGTTTTATTTAAAATTTATCTTTTTTTTATACGAAGGCCAAATGCCAGCTTATGTTTCGCCTGATTGTAAGCGCTCACCGCTTATAGGCGATTGCAAAAGTGGAATAATGCTGTGTGCTCCAAATTGGTGTATATTCCATATTCAAATTTACAATGGTTTTTAATTTTCTGTGCGCTTATGCCTCATACAAATGTGCCAATATCACAAAACATAATGATTTCAGTTATTTGTTATAGGTAAGCCTGTTTTTTAATATTACACGTTTTAAGTTCATTTGGTAGTATTTTTTCTTTTGATTTGATATTAAAAGCAAACCCTCTTGTAAGCAGGAAAAATGTGGATTTAACGATTACACATACCTTCAGAAATACTTTTACTAAAACTATTTCGCCTTTTGTTGCTCGTTCATTCTCGAACAGTATAATAAAAAGCACCTAAAAATATCTACCCTTATAAAAGAACACCGAAAAAGTTCAAATTTATTTCCTTGTAGAAAACGAACTAACTCTTGTTTTCATCCTCTTAACAAGAAAGTAATCTGTCGACCTCCGTCGCGATAACGGGATTTTTATGTAACAAACTCTAGTCGCGCCTACCCTCACCTAGCCTGGGGCGCTCCAAAAATCCCCGCATTGTCAGATTCTACTAAGGATTCAGAGTAATATACATTTTCCCGTGTTGGAATTACAGCTGTATTTTGCTCATGCTACATAAAATCGGCGTAAAGGCGACGCCCATGAAAAGGCTCGGGTGGAAACCTATAGAGTTTATTTAGTTGGCTCCAATGTAACAATCCACTGAAAGTTTTACTGTCGGTAGTTCGAGTGCTGGCCGTTTCATAAGCGGAGCACACTAAAGTGTAACAGGGTACGTAATAATACTGGTACACTGCACCCGGAGTAAGACAAATTCATTCCCCACGTGACTCGCCATACGACGCCATTGGCCTCCATATAGTGTACTTTAGAAAAGCAAGTACATGCTTACATGATGGCCCGCATCTTGTTGTATAATAACATTTCAAAATATTATATTAAAAAAACGACCAAGCTCAAAGAATCCATTAACTTTTAGGGTTACCTGTCATGTGTACCCACCCTAACTAAACAAGCACGTCTGGAGTATGAACATGCAATTCAAACATAATGTGTTCCTTCCACTCAGTATACCCAAACTCGCTACTTAACCGCTCGAAAATTATATACAAGTGTCGCGTATAAGGCTTGTTACACGTATGCTAGTAAATTCTAGTTAAAGTCGTCGGCAACAGGTGCGCTAGATGAGCCGGTAGAGACCCGTAATTATCGTGACTGCCGTACATGTTTCTGTATTATACACGCACACTACCCACATACTAATTGATTAGGATATACACCACCCATCTTTCTACTTCTCGTTGTTGCTGCTTTGTGGCCTTTAGAAGCATTCTCTAGAGTTTTGGATAGTTCTTTACGTTTGTATCTCTCGCAATTTATGACTTAATTATTGAGTCATACGGTATAAAATCCCGTATTTAATATAGCTTAAACAATGATCCATGCTCATGAAATGTTTGTGGGACAGTAACCACAATTCTATATTAATAGTATAAAACGAGCATGAAAACAAAGGGACACTGACCAATCAATTAAAGCTTTTTGAGACATACGTAATTTTCCAGTAAAACAGTGATTCAATGACCGCAGAAAATTAATTTTCAATACACAGTTATGCAATCAATTTTAATTAAGTAGATTTGGTTCGTAAAACCGCCAATGAACCACCTTTTAGGTGGGTATTTTTAATTATTTAAGGTTTATTTATTGATAGTTAATCGCAACACCCACCCGGTCGCAACGCACGACCGATGCTCAGCCAACATCAGGAACATCACATTTTATTCACTTGTCAATTAAATGTCACACGCGATTCGCTGCGAATTTACTCATTGGCTCGCGAATATCAACTGTCCAAATGGAAATTTGCATAAAAACATACCCATCTGTAGGTACTCAGCTTTATAACGCGTCAGATCATTTAATTTCACACGCCTGTCATGACCACTCCGTCAAGCTTTATATAATTTATTAATCTCTAAGTGATAATATAAAACAATAAGTCTTGGATTTACCGGAAGTGATATGACTGCGGTATTTTCCTTTTTTTTAAGTTATTCTTATAATACCTGTGTGTAATATTGATGCATGCTATATGTATATATATACATACAGATAAAGAGGATGGATTCTACCCGATAACAAAAAAAAACCAGTAGTAATTTTTAAAATAAAGGATAAATTTCCAAATAAAAAGTTGATAGTTTGTAATCTTATTAAAAGCCTTTACGCTAGATTTGATGAAACCGTAGCATGAACAGAAATCTGGCATTATTAGGATTAGGATTAATTAAGGTTAAGTCACATCTCATATGAGAATACCGTGATTATTATATACACATAGGTTTTCTTTAAATCAAAACATTACAAAAGTCAATCATAATTTAATTAAAATTTTGATATCAACAGTGCGCACCCCAGAGAACCGACTGCCACAAATATGAATGGGCCATAATCGACTGCTATTAATCGGACAACACCCAATCATATAAACGAATCAATCAAATGTAGACTTTACTGTTCAGACATTAATAACCAAATTATAATAGAACAACGTGTACGTGTTCACGTTTTTATATAATTTTTCATCTTCAAAGCAAATCCATATTTGTTAACTTCGAAATCGAACAAACCATTTAACAAAAATGTAGTACATAAATCATAACCGCCATGCAAAGTTCTCCCCTTGGGGCTGACCAATTTATGTCTCCCGTGACAGGCGAAGGCGCCTACGAGACTTCAAGCAGTCTTTACCTCCTCTAGTGGTAAATTAAAAACGTCAATCAACCATAGCTATTACTGATAAATCACCGGTACCTTTTATTCGTAGCTATTAATTGCATTTGGCTTAATTGAGTTCATTCATTTGTGTTTCATTGTAAGAATATTAATGAAGTTACCACTCTGATGGCCAGAGTAGCTAAACAAAATAGACGGTGTTAATATTGCTAATTTATTTTCATTGTATTCGACTTGGTATACATATAATTTCCAAAAAGATTTTCTTTTCTTTAAGTCTGCCAAAATAAGCTAGTATTTTTTTGTAAACAACACTATATATATATCTCCATATTGTCTTACGCAGATGTATCCGCACCCTGAACAAATACCTACCCTATTAGCAAAGCAACAATACATCAAAGTGTGTTATATTTGTGTAATAAAAATTAACATTTGCTTTATAAAATGTTCTTGTAATCAGTCCTAACAATGGCCCGAGGTTGTTTTGATGTCCGACAAGACCCTCGATTAATTTCGTCTTTTAATAAAAATATATAGCTTTAAAATACTAAATGCCCTTTATTTAAGAAAAGGTTTTGAATGTAGAAACATTGAACAGATGTTTCAAATTTATGGACCAGCAATCATTTTCACCGCAGTTATTATATTATAATTTATATTTAATTCGTGTTTATCAGAGGATTCCAAAAGAAAATATGTAGTATAAATTCAAATCACTAATTTCAATTAAAACTTACACAATATACTGTCTTCTCTGTATTTTTTCATAATAATTTCATCATATAGTATTAGTAGTAAGTAATACTTAATAAGTATATGATTTTTGTTTAAAATAGTGTCAACGCGCGAATCATACTCCAAGTATTACAATTGAACATACTGTACGGTAACCGCTTATCATCAGATGATCCGTTTGGTAATTTGTCACCTTTTTTTTACCATAACACTTTTGTAATAGTATCTAGGAACAATTCTACACAAATAACTAATTCCCGAACTAAGCAAAAAAAATTGTTACAGGAAATAGACTTAGAGCCATATGATTTAACCAACATATAAATATATACATACTATTACTATGAACATACTTACACAAATACATGTTTTTTATTTCTATCCGACCGAACGGCAGTATTTTCATATATATTTATATAAATAACGACGAAAAGCAACAATTTCCTAAAATCATTTGAAATAGAACATCACTTAAATACAATGTTATTCAAACAATTATTATATTATGTATTACGATTATTACAAAGCAAGTGATGTTACACATGAACTATTATGATCCCACCGGGAGGCTTTCAGAGTGAGAATTCTCTTTGTAAAACCCCTCGTTACAGATAGGTACCTTATTTTCACCACAAAATGTTATTACTGTTACATACACTAAACCTAATGATATTTATACATTTTAATGCTTGTGGGTTATGATCTTTAATATGGATATTAAATCTACAGTTCAGCTTACATTAATAAAATACAATTTAAATTTAATTACCATTTTCAGAAAGTATCGCTTTAATATTATTCAATAAATTTTTCGGGCTGTTCTACGATACGCTTGTACAAACAGATTTTACAGTAGTTGTAATAAATATGAAATATGTATTACCTACATAACCGGTAGAATCAATCAACTCTTCGAAAATTATAAGTACTGCAGATTCTTTAACTGGCCGGCAGTGTAAAAGCCAAGGAGCTATTTCCGTAACGACTTTCAAAAGTCATCAGTTTCAGATCAGATCGCAAGCGCACGGTTGCACAGAGTGGTACGTCCCATTAAACATTTACGCCTTAGAGATAGCGCCTGCTTTTTGTGTACTACTAGCGAGGTTTATTGCTTTTTTATTGTCGATTGATCCGATCGGGCCAGTTTCTACTCACCTACTTCTGTTCAAAACAATGCCTGATTACGACATTTGATCACAACGTTCAAACGTACTTAACCTTATTTTAAGCTTTTCAGTCCACTGACATTTTAAACATCAAATATTTTAAAATACCTTTGTAAACATAACACAAGCTCTTTACGTAAAAGTTAAACTCTCACGTGTCCAACTAAATTAGACGCATGTTTATGATTAAGGAGTAGGAAGTATTAATGTTTATGCGAAAGCCAAAATCCGAAGCTATTACAGCCCGTTTTGACTTGTTGGAGTTCAACAAAAAGGTAATGTTTATCTTCTTACCTGACCGAAGTCCAGATTAAGCCCTTTCAACTCCATGTTACAAAAATGCGGTTGTTTGTGTCAATAGAGAGGGAAGTCGGCATTGTGTAACATATTTCCTACGTCGACCGTTCTAAGGATAAGAGTGACCGCCGATAACAAACAACAACACAAAAGGCGAAATAATGAATAGTCCAGAAAAACGGCGCGGCTCTCGTTATGAGCTACATGCATAAATGATACGGCGAATCTGACAAATGGCTCGGCAGAGTATAACAATGCTAGTGCCTCCAAGTGGTCGTTCAATTATGCAAATAGGCTGTGCGATGTTCGTCCAGCAATAATAAAACTGTTTAACAACTGACAAACGCCGCCGCATGCCACCCGGCGAAACATTTTTGTATTCAGCTGTCTAAACAATGGGGCCCGACCAGGTACCTACGTCATCCACGTCACAAGTCTCCCGCCAAATTAGACCTGGTCATTCGTTTTATTTTTATTTTCACCCTATGAAACGAAAATATGGTACGTGTTTGCTCCGTTCCATTTTGCCAGTACAACAAGCCACCGCTTTATGCGCAAGTCAATGTTTATGAATTTGTTAATAAACACGGCCGTCCGTGCGAAACCGTTCCCTACGCCATTTAGGTACGCAAAAATTCGCGACAAAGGTGTATTCGCGCGTTGCTGGAAGCCGTTACCGTTATCACTAATTATCCGGAGTGGGTTATTCGACTGAAATAAAAAGTAATCCGATAGTAATTTGGATAAAAGAGTCTCTTTTTACGATGTCTCGGGACTGGATTGCCGTGGGTATAGTCGCCTTTAAGGGGAGCTATCATGCAAGGAACACATAAACGCGATTGCGAGTCGTGTGTCGCACGACAGAATGTTATCGGGTCTTGGCTTTGAGACAATGTAACCGGTGGTACGACGTAATGTATAATTTATAAACGCTTCAAAATGTTCAAACTGTATCAAGCTTATGGATTGGATAATTATGTGGAAGTAAATGGATGATGCTCATAATGGAAATGAGATTATGAATTTATTAACAAAGAACAATTTTTCGTTGGAAACTCCTCATTAAACTGATCCACTCTAGGTGCTTCATCACTCAGTCAAATTGCGTTGCGCTTAATTTTCTTTCCCCGGCAGGTGTGTTCGACAGAGCAATTATTTACACCGTCAGCCGTGACGTCACTCCCCCGCACCCCTTTCCGCCGCTGTTTCCTTGGAGAGAGAAACTTGGTATCTTTGTCTAGATAGTTGCAAACTGTAACTTATTCTCTTTTAAGTTTTCCTATTTCGTTTCTTTTCCAACGCCTATCGTAACTTACCTTATTGCTAGTTCATCATCGCTATTTATGTACGCCACCCATTTGCTCGTAAGCAAGCATCAAGTGAATTTAAACAAATAATTTTTATCTCCATTGCTGCACAAGTATTTTTCTCGAATTTAGTACAGCTTTCTACAACTCTGGTAACCTTTGTTTCTGGAAAGCATCCGCTTTCATGGTGGCAAATAATTGAGAAGGTAACGTTATACCTATAGTTTTACACTAGTAAGGCTCAAATTATGTGACAAAATGCCTTTATCATAGCGTTAGTTCCGGGAACTTTTGCTACTTGTCCGAACAATAGTGAGACCGAAAGGCCTTCAGCTATAGTATGAGCGATTAAGTAATACCTACATGTATAAACAGATAACTAACAAAGGGTTTAACTTATACACCCGGCATTGATATTATGTATGTACTTAGAACACATTTTTTTGGTGTGGAAGTCTACCACAGAACACATATTAGGTATATTCTAAAGAGAAGTCAACCGTTGAGTCAACGAACTTTACTAATGAATGGCACGACTATATAGCTAATGTCCGATGGCTTGTTTATGGTTTTAATTTGCAAATAAGTTGTAGTTGAAACCTTAAACTTGTTACTAAGCTAATTTAGCTTTTACTTGATAATATAAACGCTGTAAATAAAATGTAGAACAGAGTTCAAAGTGGAGGATTCGTGAACATCTGTTCCCGAACAAACAACCGACAATAATAATTATGATTCGTAATGTCACTCAATTTTCAAGAACAGCTTTATATCACCGAGTTAGCTATAATGGAATGTTATGTAGTCGTAATTGGAGCCAGAAACCCTTCTGCTTACCCTACATTAGAACCAAGGTCGCTTAATACTCACAGAATGTCAGAACCATTTGTTCCCCTCATGTTTAGAAATGTCACTGTGGCTGATACGCCTATGGTTTAGTGTCTAATTTGACAGTGACATATAGGATTAAATAATATCGCGCCGACGGGTTGTTGCGCAAAACGAGTTCGTACTCAAGAGGATTATGTTGAAAAGCTGCTTTTCATTGAAATAGTTTTCAAAATTTGATCTATGTTTTATTGCGAAAGATTATAACGATTTAATGTTTTCTGCTGAAGCCTATTAATTCTCTAGAAACGCGACAACCTTATTGTTCTCGTAGTCAACCGATCAGAAGATGGTAGTTTTTTTTTGCCGTTTTTAACAAAAAATATTATAATTATTATAACTTACATTCATATCATCATGCCTCGGTATGACTCGTCATAAGGGGCTCAGCATGAGGGACTCGTCCCTCACGGGGTAGAGAGAAAGTAGAGCGCCAGTTCGCTCTAGATATGCAGACCTCATACTCTTAATGATAGTTTCACAGTTTAATTTAATGCCCAAAAAGATAAATGTTACCTACCGTGTTAGGTAACATTTATCATTTCATTCTATGTTCCTGAATCATTTTGAAAATAGAACCCAAAAAAATTTCCTACGTATCATGAAAAGCTCTTTAATGTAAAGACGTACAATTTCGTGTCACCAAGTATCTATAATTCATAAATACTTACAATACTAACTTGTACCATGTGACTATCCGCCTGCGACATCGCCGAAATATCGGAAAATAAAATTAGAAACAAACCGCATAAACCAGGGTGGATTCAACATATCCTACTTTATAAACTTGGTAGATATTGGTACATATATCGTGGGATTTGTGTGCTGACATTTGCACAGGTGGGGTACGGAAAGCCAACCAATAGAATCGAAGCAACCTTTTAACGCACTAAAAACGTTTAAGTCTATTTGTGACACGCGATTCCTCAAAGGTTAACAGTTTGCTCATAAAATCCTGGAACGTACCTACTTCCTTAAATGTTATTTGTTACTAGTAGAAGTTCAACATTATGTGTGGCTTAAGTATATTTTCACTAATGAGTTTAAAACTTAAAACTTTTTGCATTTGATAGCCTAATTCTTGAGGGAAGCTATACCTAGACTATCAATACGTCATGATTGTTAGAATTCAATCAAAATGAACAACAGTCTAATGCCAAGCGTCAAAAAGTAATAGTGCGCGTGGAATACGTCCATATATTTTCGAATATGTTCTTTATGTGTGTTTTGGGGTTTCAAGTATGTTATATATATGCAGAAATAAAATATATAATATCAGATAATTATAACAGAAATATTATCATCAAGAGAGGTAGGGCATAACGGGTTTCCCGTTCGAATTCGGAGCTGCCCGCTTGGGGCAGGACCTCCACCTTATAGAAGTCCGTAGCCAAATAACACAATTTTTTGTGTTGTGTTCCTACGCGGTGAATAAGGTTTCCAGTAATGAGCTCCTTGGGGAGGGGGGAGGATTGTTATATTGTGTTGGAAGCAGAGGGATTAAACCCATTATGCTGCCAACACACTATAACTCTCCGAACACAGAGTGGCAACACGCAAGTGATACTTTGGTATCGTGAGCGTAAATAGGCTGCGTTAACCGTTTCCCATCAGGTGGGCCGTATGCTTGTTTGCCACTCTTGTTGTATAAAAAAAAAAAAAAAAAAACAAAAACATCGCTGCTAAAGAACAAATCTAGATCATCTTGCCAGACTGCGGACGCAATGCTAACCATGAATAAATAACGTTAAACTTACATGAAATAAATATGTACCAATTATTGCATTATACATTTTATCACACAAGCTATACTCTGAATAAATATAACCGCGAAGCACTCAAAAGGTCAACGTTTACGTTCACTTTGTTGAAAAGGTGAAATTAATTTTACATAGAACACGGCATAATTTGGATCACACAGCCTAAAACAACTCGTTCGAGAAAAAAAATACAAGCTAGGTGCGTGAACGCGTTGGCTTTATGTCGGCCGCCCCGGCGTCGATCCTCTGGATATGAGAGAATAAGCGCCGAATGAAACCGTTTTATAATAAATTCTCTAGCTCTCGTTCCTCAGGGATTAATCGTCTTACTTTTCTCTCTCTCTGCCGTAATCCTCACAGGGAATTGTGCGGCCATGATCTACTGTAACCGCTACTAGCAACTCACACACGGCGATCTGAACGACTCACTTGCTGTCGTTCTAACTCGAGAAAAGCAATTTTTTTTACACGCTTTATATTAGCTTCACCTGTATGTATGTATGTATGTAACCGACTTTGAGCTCGATTTTGACCCACTTTAAACGGCCAGATTTCGTTCAAACTTTGTAGACTTATCGAGGACCGATGACAATACACTAATAACTAAAAAGTAGAAAATAAATAATAGTTAAAAAAAACTAAATAACACGCATTTTATAGAAAACCGAACTAAAAAATAGAAAATAAATTTCGATAATATCTTAAAAAGCGTGGGGTGCTTTTTAAGATATTACCGAAATGATAATCACTCTACTAATATCTGTCAATAAAATATTTATAACTATTGACACCATGCACCCCACGCTTTTTAAGATATTATCGAAATTTATTTTCTATTTTTTAGTTCGGTTTTCTATAAAAAGCGTGTTTTTTAGTTTTTTTTAACTATTATTTTTTTATTGTATAATGCAATTAAAGGTACAAAAAATTATAAATAAATGATTCAAAATAGGAAACATTAATTATTGACTATAATTTCATTCTAAATTATAAACTCAAGCACGAACAGTAACATAAAATCTTTGTTAAATGTATTCAAGCAATTGCACAATCATTTTAGAGAGTTTCCAATATGAACGAACCCAAAATCCCCGAGGGAAACAATTTAAGTTATATCCAGTAGTAAGAGCTCAGGTTTCCTAGTAAGAAGGGATAGTTGCGAAGTGTACTCTTAGGATTTACTGCATCACTAGTTGCGCGCAGATAACTATCGTCAGTAACGCTCTAACTTATGAATGGTCGCTTTGTGCAGTGCTCCTCCACGTCTTTGTTGACTGAATGCGAATAATTGCTTTCCTTCTGTCGGAATATGGATCGTGTAGTTTTAATGTAATGGCACAGTTTGTGTTCTTAGTTAATGGCTTTGTTGAGTGAGGCTTTATTTGTTGTGATAAAAACGTGAGCATCGTTAGTGGGGTTTAAGTTAGTACGTTAAATAGCATGTCAACATTCGTAGCATGGAAACAGCGAAAATATTAGGAAATACAAAATCCGTTTTTTCCCTACTAAGAAAATATGAACGTTCACGTACGTACACGTTCGTGTCATTTAATCCGGGACACAATATTAGGTCGGCGTAGAGGGTTCGCACCTGATGGGTTTACTGCTGGCAACAGGGTTTAGTTCGTGTCACAATCGGACGCCACTGCTGCAGAATTAACCGCCGCACCCAGTCCGCTCTAAATGTCACTCTTATTATCGTCTGACACTTTGGGATTACCTAGGATAAATTGTTTTAACGTTTTGGAAGCGGCCATTTCACTTGATGTCATTTGCTATCGTTTGAATTAAAACTCGCCAGTTCTATTTGAGCTGTGATTTCTATCAGCTCTTTTTTAACTCGTTGTGCCACTTTTAATCAAGTCCTTTGTGTACCAAGTGTCACGACTAGTCAATTTAGCCGGCATTTGATTGCCAACAACAATCACTTACGTATAACAGTGTCAACTTTGACATACGAATCAAGTTTCACGGCAGGGTGGGCCAGACTACGTCTGCTAATGCCATTTTCCGTTTGGCTAATAAGTTTAGCATGCGCTATTACCAATCTGCTGTGGAGCTCGGCGCCTGCCAAGCGGCTCTGCAGCAATCAATTAGTTTCACGTTCGGACGTTTTGATTCTCTGAAATTCACCGGCACACGTCACTCTGTGTATGCTCGTTGCGGCGTGTCTTCATTTGCAAGTTTGTACTCTTTGTTTGCGAAGTCTTGTGACGTTTATCTTTACGATTAAGCAGTGCGTTAAATTGTTGTTAATAGAATACCTCAAGCTGATCCCTCAGTTTGCATGAACTGATTGGCGGAGTACGTGTGCTCGGTACGAATATTCCTTTCCTCAAATTGTTATCGATACAATGTACAATATGTAAATGACGGGTCGACCTCTCAGCAGCAGGTCCCAGGCCTACAGCCGGGCGCCGGGCACTTGGCTTCATTCCGGATTCGGATCACGGACGCCTCGAACGATGGCTCCCATCTCAGCTCGCTCGCGTCGATTGCATTAATTTCACCGTTTTATAAACGTTTTGAAAGACAATCTTAAATTTAGCTATTTACCAACCACTGAAAGTGGAATGTTCGTTCTGAATACTCTGCTTCATTTATGTTTAAGCTTAGAGGCAAATTATAAATTACCCTCCTACATTCGCATTGCTTAAAATTGAGCGCGTGGCCGCTGATGGGAAGTATAATTTATTCATTACGACGCTGTTTTCCCCGCTAAGACCCGCTTTGAAATAAAAGTCGGTGAATAAGAATGCGGCTTGTCATTTTTGCTCTGGTCGCATTCTATATATCCTCGAGAGTATTCAAATCAATCTCTGAACATTTTCAATTTATTTCAGTGTCCTTATCTGTGACGGCTCGGCGCTGAATTAATCTGAGCGGACTGGGCGCCTCGCCGCCCGCTCCCTCTCACCGGAAATTAAACGAATTAACGCCATCCAAATGTACATTTTTCACTTTGGGACTCGCGCATCCTATCGATGAATCTCCAGTCTTTTTCATCAGAGAGAAATCAGTAGATCTGTGCGTTTATCTATCTTCACTTAACTTGAACAATTGATACGTCACTGATGTACATAGAATTGTAAATTGAATTCGCGTTATTGATTTGTTCCCGCTCCATTTATTTGGAAAGCGATTTGATTAAACACAACGTTGTATCTGTACTAAACGAAGCTCGAATATAATTTCATGATTTTGAGGCGTTGTGACTAGGTCCACCAACATACAAAAAGTTTAAATTTCTGGTTATGTTAGTGGTTTTTTACGTAGTATAGTAGAAATGAGGTCCTGTAATATTTTCTATGTAAAGAGTAAATAGATTAGAACTCAGAACATTTGCGATCGCTCAACGCGGCTAATTCCCTATGAGTTATCCCCTTGCTATATAAGAAGGCTCACCTACACGACCTCGTACGATACCTGCGAATTAATTCAGTACTGGTCATTGCAACAAATTAATTTACATACAAACATACATACATATCATCACGCCAAGTCACTAACGGAGTTAATTTAATGACTACTATTACTGCAACGTACCTTTCAGCTCTAGATAAGATGTTATATCATTTCCGCTTGTAGCGTGACGGGGCGTGGCATTGTATCAGGAAAATCTAAAAAGTATTTATCACTTTAACTAAATCAAACAATTTTTTTTACCAAATCAACGATTTATGATCATTTTGAATATGAATGGAAATTATACTCAACTCAACTCTCAAAGCAAACAAATGCTGTAGAGAAGATGTAAATATCATTAAATAAAACGATTGTTTACGTTAAACGAGATACATGCACATAATTTAAACGGAGAGCTTTACCGCTCATCCTCTTAACGAGCCTGCTCTGTACAATAAATTGCTTCAAACTATGTACATTCTGATTAATAAAACTGATTATGTTTATCGCCCGGTTTAAATTTTAAATTCGCCAGCTCATTATATTCAAAATGCATTCGTTATCGCGAGCAATATCCTCTGTATTGCGAAATGTTTTACCATTGAGCTTTGTTTATTTGTTGTATTGATGGCGCATGCATTGCATGCATGCACCATTGTTTCAATATGCCGCAGCAGCTTATCTGAGGAAGCTGCTGTAAAACACCTTAAATGTAATAGCCGGGAGCAGCTGCCCCGCTAACTAACCGTGATTGCGCTTCTCCCCTGTACCCTCCATGCTCCGTGTATCATTTTTTCAACCCTCTCTTAAGGACTGGCTCACCGTCGTCTCGAGATTGCTATACTTAGCATTAAATTGTGAGGCTCTTAAAGGGCGTTTCACCTGGATTATGCGGGCCGGGGAGATTTTTTCATTGCCCCGTCTAGATTGCGCCCGCTCAGCTGCTTTGTAAATACGTTAAAGGTATCGGTGGGCATAAACTGGCCCGGATCCGCGTTGACGTTAATGAGCCGGTCCCTTTCGCTATCTCGGAGACGTACGGTTATAACGGTGGATTTCGCGATACTTAAGAATTATCTTGGGTCGGGTGCTTATTTTTTGCTTTAAATTTCTACGTACCCCAATTTGCGAGAATCTATTCTGTGAATGCGGTAGACGGTTTCATATTCGACAACATAATGCCTTCTCATCAAGTAAATTATGACTTTAATCTCATAGAAAGTTCTGTCGAGAATTTACTCGACTTTACTTTTAAACTTCCCCCTTCACGCAATTCAGCGCTCGGTGATTTATGAAAACTAGAAAATTCTGAAGAGTATAAAGTATTTTTCATTGCTCTGGCTAACTTTGTTGTCATGTTTAACGAGTTTCAATATGTACAGTTAGAATTTTACAGACTCTTAAAGCAAATTGTGCACTGCCTATAATATATTTAGGTTTTGTTTTTATGCTCAGCTAAAGTCTAGTAAACCAATAAGTTTGACCGAACCTGTTGGCAATAGTGATCACAGATTATTATACAAAGTCCGAATAACCTGACCATCGGGCCACTTGAATATCGGCCTATTAATTTCCGTAGAAGCACTTTGGAATTATTTACTTTCCCCTATATTGTCTTTTTGGGAAGATAAAAGAAGTTAATTTTATAAATGGCCCATTCCCGTATAGGTAGGTAAGATTGCGTCGGCAATGTTATCTGGGTTCAATCGGGCAAAGACAGATAGCGCGGTCGACACGCGAGCAGCGATTGATTAACCAGGCCCGCAGTGCCCTGACGGGTTAATAAAGCCTATTGGTGCCCGCTGATTGCCTTGTAACGTACCCTCTACCCGAATTCTATGAATCGATTACTTTATGCAATCTATCATAACGTAGAGTTATTCAAGGAATTCTAATTACGTGTACACTGTATGGTCAAGGCATGTAATTTTCAATTAACATCAACAAACTATGGTAGTGTAACTATGGTATCTCAAAAAAAACATGTTCCGTGTATGAAAGCCGGCTTAATTATCCATTTGGGTGCTATCATGTGAATGTATATAAATACATTCCTTTTCTTCATGGTAACCTTATAATCCTGTTCAGTTTATGTAGTTGGTAACTTATTCCCTTTGATTAAGCTCTCTGGACCGTAGAAGAGCCGCTCCATTGATTTGTTTTGGACTAGAATTGTTTAGCTAAGCTTCAATCACGTTCATCGACTTATTGGATTTCGCTGCGTGAAAGTGAGCAAAACTTCAGTCAATGATGCTTATATACGGTCTTAGGTATAATCGCACGAACAAGTATCTGTTGCAGATTAAGAATCAACTTTCACGGTTGGTATATTTATGAGGATTAGAGCATAGACACAACAGTTCTGTTTTAGCGCACAAACTTTATTCCGGTTTGTGGTGTGAATGAATCAAAGTAGGCGGTACTGTGTAGCGGAAGATTATAAGGCGGGCGGGTTTGGGCGCGGCGTCCAGCACAACTTTGGGCAACATTTCTGCCCGCGGATCGGATTAGGCTGCGGGCTGCTCGCGGTCACATTCAGGTCTCGTGGACACGGTATACGTTTCACAAAGTTCCCCGCCAGTGGAATTAGAAAGTCACTCAACAACAAATCTCGATTTAGTTGGCTCTCTGTAAATGACATTTTAAAACTCCCATCTCAACATCGGTCGGGCGTGAGTGACGCGCATTATCTAAAGGCGCTATGAGCGGAGCTGCGTGGGATTATGCAACAAAAAATGTGCGTTAAAACATCCTTTTTTGACCCCTTTTTGAGCGCGAGGGCCGGTGTGACGTGAAGTTTCTTTCGGCGAGCTCGCTCGCAGACTAATTGTTTGACGATAATAAATGATTCACAAAATAAAAATAAACGGAAGTTTCGCGTTTCGTATTAATTTCTAACGTCACATTGCCTTCGGCCAGGACCTTAAAATGCCAGTTAATATGATTTTATCATACAATTGTATAAAAAAGAGTTTTCCTCCTCTGTATTTTATTGCCAGACATCTAACTTATTTCATATCGGTTTATTCGTTTATCTTTTATTTCACATCGAGTATGAAATAACTTAAGCGCCACACTCATTAAAATTGCGTTTAAACGTTAAAGAGCTCATAATAGAGCAATAACTTTGACAGAGCGAGTAGATAGAGGACACAAAAATATAATTACCTCGTGGTATATGTGTTAACATAAAACTCATTCTAACCGTGATTGTAAGCACGCAGGCCAGCGCGGATGTGGGTCAGAGCTTCCACGGCGCGTTTACGATTATTATTTACGTTAGTGACTCGACATAATTCCATCATGTTACACTCCTAATTGCTCAAAGTTCGATCCTAACAAAAATTAAGGCCATTAATTATAAAGCCAAATGCAGGCTCACAGCACTTGTTGTTGTTAACCGTATTGTGCCAGCTAATTTCCCTTCGATTTTTTTATTAACAGAGTTTTATTGTGTTTTCGAACAATATTTAATATTAGGTTAATCACACCTCTACAATAAGGTGGTCATGCTTCATGAAGTTATTTGGTAGTTCAAAAGGGGCAAGTGCCGATTACAGTATTGATTACAAAAAGGCATAAGAGATTTGTATATAATAGTGTATAATGCAAAAACAGTAGTTGGATACAAAATGTTTTATATTGATCTATTAGTAACGTGGTATTATTATGATTTTAATAACAAATATTAGTAATACACAAAATTGGAAGCTTTATTATAGGAAATGTAATGAAATTTAAAATTTGCTTTTCCGCATTAAACCCAATAAGTAAGAGCAATTATATTTCTAGACAAAGGATTAGCGTGTCGATGGAAATACTGGTTCTAAGGCTTAATATAGGTACTAAAATCGTGTCGTGAATATTAAATTAAATACAGACTGGCTTGAATATTATTAAAAATAGCATGACTAGATGAACTAGATGTCATCCTAAATAGTATAACCGTGTTTTTACCAGAGAGCGATTTCGTACATTAGATACTCCCTGCCAAGTCATTAAGTCGGCAGAAGGAAACCATATGATGGCGCGTTGAAGAAAAGAAAAGCGCCATCTAGTTTCAGTCAAGGAACTAAATGGGTGGTAATCTCAATATTCAATAACATATAGCCCAAACCGTAGACGAGTCTGATGACAAAAAATAGAATATCATGGCATAATTCGATATAAATAGTAAAGTTAGGAAAGCCAGTTCGCCCGAGTAGTCACCGCGAAAGCAAGCATTGTAGAGTCACGCGAGGTTAATCTGTCTTCATTTCCTATCTATCAAAACGGTCGAGCCTACGGAACTAACTAGTGCAAGCATTGATAGCGATCCATGAAAAATGATTCGCAACCACACCTTGCAGTGTTTGCCTTTTGTTCATGTATTTGTACAATTTTTTTTTTTGTATTGTCTCTCGTAGCGTGAGTTCCGGGAACTTTTGCTACTTAACCGGTCAATGGCGAGACCTAGGCCTCCAGCCAGGCACTTTAGTACTAAGCAACACAGCTAAGGGCACCCCCTGTGGGGTACGAACCTTGGCTTAGGGCGTTGCTGGATCGCGAGCAAGGGAGCTGGGCTGGACTGGTAATTTTATTTAAATATTATTTGGGGGGCGGGATTTGCGCGTCTGGCTCGGCGCGGACCGGCGTTTGCGGCGGAGATCGGGGGGGAACATTACGGCTTATTCGCGTCGAGCCTCGCCGGCGAGGACGGAACAGTGGTCGGTTGTGTGTATTTGTACAATTTGTGAACTCTTTAAATATATATTTTCTTGTAATATCCACTCTCGGTGGACTGTCCAACACTAGCATTGGATGGAAAGACGTGGTAATCATGAAGGAGGCCTTTGCCCAGCAGTGGGATGAACCAGGCTAACATCAAATCACATCACATCCATTCTAAATTATTTAATCACACAACACCATCTTTAGTAGATTTGGTCTATTATATAACATATCCTATGCTTAACAGATATATACAACTCATGATCTTTCTCTGTACCAAAATTGTGACCATTGTGGTAAGGCGTGAGGATTTTATTATTATTATTATAATAAGCACTATAGGGCTACGGTAAACCGTAAAGATTAGACAGCATAACGTAAAATTTATCGTGACAGAATATTTCTGAGTATCGCAGTTAAATAAAGCAGGCTACGAACAATGACTACGCACCATAATTTAACAAGCAATTTATATATACGTATTAAAAACAAAATAAACATTATTTGTGTCGCAATTTAACAAGGAGTGTTATTCAGTGAGTCTGTAGTTGTACAACAATAAAACATCCCTCGACTAGCTGGTGGAGCGGAGTGGGCGGATGATGTGAATTTTAATTACATTTTTATGTTACTAAAGCTTACGAGAGAATGTATGAAGGGTAGAGGTCAATGACACTGTGGTTTTCTCATTTTTAATGCATAAATGAAATTAACGAAAAGTATATTTTACAGAAGAGTAACTACAAGGTTTTGAACGTTACAAAAAATATATCAATCCTAAACCGTTTGATTTATCGCCACGCAAGAATTTGGACCAGACTAAAAATAAAAGATTGTAATTAAATTCATACTTTTGCCAAATAATATAATATACATTTCGATAATGCCAAATATTATAATATGCATTACCTGTACTAAACGATGAATTTATGTAGAAAACTATCCCGATGAAAATTTCTCACGTAAATCTGTCAGCACAGCATTGTTCAAAAATATTTTCCTGGCTACCAGCAAATACACATTGGTATGTTGCATCAATAAATATTATAACGCTTATACAACCAAACAACAAAAGCATGTATAAAGAATTACAATATAAGGAAGCTGTGTTGGACAAATAGTCACTTATTTTATAGTAGTAACATTTCTGATTATTAGTTTTCTAAGCTATAGTAAAGTTATATGCTAAAGGGAAACTCCATATTCATTCATAAAGAGAGGAAGGGCATAATGGGTTTCCCATTCTAATTTAGAGCTGCCCGACTGGGGCCTCCACCTCATAGAAGTCCGAAGCCAAATAACATTTTTTTTGTGTTGTGTTCCTACGCGGTGAATAAGGTTTCCAGTAATAAGCTCCTTGGGGAGGGGGATTGTTATATTGTGTTGGCAGCAGAGGGATTAGTCCCATTATGCTGCCAACATAGTATGACACAGAACACAGAGTAGCAACGCGCAAGTGATACTTCGGTATTGTAAGCGTAAATAGGCTACGGTAACTGTTTTCCTTCGGGTGGGCCGTATGCTTGTTTGCCACTCTTGTAGTATAAAAAAAAGGAGTAATCCAAGTACGTAAAGTCCAACTGAGGTCGACAGACTAACTATTTGTCACGATGACATTTTTACCCTGTACAAAACACTGTGGGAAAAAGTATATTTAATAAGTGCTTAGCTCTGCTATATATACGAGCTTAGTCCTTCTTGAAGAGTATAATGGGGGGCGATTGAATATGTCATCGGACCATATTTCACTGAAAGATATACGAGATGGTTGTAAAATCCGAGATTCTATGTGCAGGCGACCGTTTATGTCTTATTTCGTCCATTCCCGTTTATGCCCGAATGTTTTACGTTCACACAGGAAGATATATTGGCGATGCAAATAAGTGATATTTTTCAGTAAATCAACCTTGGTTTATGTTATCGACGTAAGCGAACGCAAAGAGGCAGTTACGGTATAGGTATATATATATATACCTACTTGTCAAATATGGTCAATATTGTCATTTAAGAAAGTATTTTGTATGCGTGATATGAACACGCCACGCAATTAGGATCTGTTCATTGTTAAATGGATAAGTCGTATAGGCTAAGTGTTTCGAGTAGTTACCCAAACACAAAGATTGCAAGTTCCAATCCCAAACTTATTTACTACTCTGCCTACCCTTTTGGTGATCTTTGTGGGAAGCGTGAAGGTATATGGATCCATTGAACCAATTACCAACTATATATACAGCCATACATATATATCATCACGCCGCAATGTAGAGCGCCAGTTCTCTCTAGGTTACAGACCTCTATCACTTCATCCACATTCGTCAGTCTTTTCATACATGCTCGCCGACTTTGAGTTCTCTTCACGTTCCCATTCTTGTGTGTCTGCTCGAATAATCTAGGTAGTTGGAACGTGGTCTTCATCTGACTCGCATTTCACTTACTTTCGCGTTGTATACCTATATGTTTCGTCAATCTATTTATCAGCTCTATGTAAATGGGAAAATTACCCAATGGAACCATCTTAAGGCTAGTTACGTAGCGCACAAAATCCGGGCGTACGTGCAGTGTCCGATGTTTTACCGGCATAAATCATACATCGCCGGAGCTAAGTGCGTCGGATGAGCTAACCAAAACACAAATCATTGCGCAGATCCCCGCCCTGACGATTGCGAATATAAAACGAATAGAAAAAATTAACGTTAAAATGAAAACCGACAACAACAATGAAACGTGGCTTTCCATAAATAACAGAGCAGGCTTTCGTTACGGATGTGGGTAGATTTTGAGAGTTTATATAGCCGCCGAAGCGTGGCCGGTAAACAACGAGAGAAATTTGAATTATGAGATTTAACATTGAAATTGCTCATTTTTTTACAACGCAATAACATGTTGGTGTTTACACATATTCTAGAATAGTGCTCTGATGTAGTATTATTAGTACGCATAGCGCGCATTTTCTTAGAACTTACTTAGAACTCATAATTTAACCTAGAACAAGAATTGTTTATCAGGTACAAATTTGATTTTTTTGCCTTTCAGGATGCTAAGATTACATAATCGGCTTGAACCTTATACAGTGTTCCAATCCCTAAATATATTCAGCGCTTATATTGGCTTACTCACTTACGAGAAATATTGTCAAGCAGACATTTTACTTTATCGACACAAATAGGTACTACGTTGTTCGTAAACGTCAAGCTCACTTACTAAGCTTTAAGTTCTAGTGTAGGGATGACAATGGCTTTATGAATTTTTAGCACGTAATCGGTTTACTTTGAGTTCTGGCAGACAATAAGGGTTCATTGAGTATGCGTGCGACCGGATGCGACGCGCATGGAGAGGTCGGTCCTTCATACATAGTAGAGTGGAGCCCTGGCAGGAAATTTAAAATTCACCCTATAATGACGGGAAAATGAGACTATGTTTATACGCGATCATCGCACAAAACGTGCTCACAGACACTGGCAACTGCTTCAGTGTGTGCAAGTACACCCGTATCTTACTACTAAGCAAAAAGCCATTATATTTCTTGTGTAACTCTTTATGTGTCCCCGGCGGGCAGTAATAATCTGCATTGTCGTTTACATGGACAATATTTTTTCATTCCTCGCAAAAACATTGGTACGAATAACATGCCGAGGGCATCGTTTGATATGGCCGGTTGTAACAAATACATTTTTGTAAGCTGCGATATGGCTGGGAATCGCTGCAACGATTGCATTTGCCATTGTGCGTTCAGTAAATGACTTACGACTGTACAGAAAATATTTTTTTTTAAATTGCGTTTCTATTGTGTTGAGTAAAAAGTTTTGTAGGTACGAGGTAGGCAGTCGTACCACATTCAACTTTCCCTTATGACCAAAAAAGATATGAACGCTTTTTTCGTAGTTATATAAGCTGACTAAAAAGATACATTATTATTATTACCATTCCTCTATCCTCATTATAAAAATTGTTTACTGTAAGAAGGGAGTATGAAAGTGTTCAGCAATTATTATATACGTACCGTTTTAAATAAAATAATAAATAAATAGATCGGTAGTAACTATGAAACACGTTAATTTCATCCGCTGTTACACACACGTCAGTGGAATTCCCTAGCAAGCTATTTCCTAAAAAAATATAAGAGAAAATGTATAAAACTTACATGATATCGATAGATAATCCGCTCCATAATAGATAGCTGAATAAAAGGAACTATCCAAAGGGGAGATTAAAAAATACTTGAAGCGATTACACAAGATCGTTCACGAGGCCGCCGCAACAATCCGCGATGGCCGCAACACAATATTACCTATGTACCAGTATCCGTTCTTATCTTTTGTACGGAGAGCACTGCATTTGATCCAATTTGCCAATACAATTGGATCCCGGGTACAGCAATGGCATTATCTCTGCCGTCCTGTGGCGCGATCTCTAATGCGATCGAGAGTAAGAACTTCGTTCACCGCCCACTACTTACGTGTATGGAGGGTTCACATGTAGTGAATAAGTCTAGAAAAATTACAGGTGCCTTATTTTAATGACCACCACAATATTATGTCAATTAAATATTTAAGAAGATATTACATAGCATAATATTTTGATTGGGTCGGATGGTTGGGCCGATCTTTATAGGTTTCTTTAAAAGTCAGGTAGTAACATTTTCAACCCTAATACGATTTCGTATATTTGTGTTGAGGCAACATTCAGCTTTTATTCCGACCCGGCAATAAAAACATCAAACTTATTATCATACTGAATGCGTGCCTCTTTGTAAATATATGGCATTTATAAAAGGCACTGAATCACTTGTTGAATGCACAAAAATATACGAATACCATTTGCGTGTGTGAAATAAATAAAATATTTTTAATCCCAATGACAAAACCCGGATAATCCCTATAATTCTGCAAAAAAGTAAAGGTAAATATGTAAATCTTTCGCTCGCTGAATACACGCATAATGATTTGAAATCCAATCTACTGCCCTGCCCTCGCCAAGGGAAATCGTTAAGGTGAGAGGGCGCTGGACACTGGAAATGTTGCCCTCCTCCCCCTGATAAGATTGTCCAGTGCAACTCCCAAAACGCAGAGGGATTGAAAAGTTGTACCGAAACGAAACCGAGAACACTATCCGCTGGGATCAATACGTTCGCAAATATAATATCAGGATAGTTCACGCTCGAATTGAGATCTTGAATTTGGTAACCTTTTTCTGTTCTTCCAATACAATATTAGTTTAGTACAATCTCTAGCCAAGTTTCCTGTCGCTTCGCAAAGCGCCGGTATTATGTAGATTAAACAAATACAAAATACAATAGTTGTTTCACTCAGTTACAGAAATTAATGGAAACTTATTTGTATTTTAGAGGTTTCAGAATAAATTAAAATTTGTAACAACTCCATTCTGTTATTGAATATATACGAATAACTTTTGCTTTTCCGTTTAATTCCATTTATGGGAATATCATGAATTTGTGTTGGTATATTATGCTTTGACTAACTTAGTTAGACGCCGGCGAACTAAGCCAGGTTTTGGAGGGCCTTAATCACTGTCAATATGGTTTTAAACGAACTTAAATATAAGGTCTGTACGTGATGAGACTTCTCATTATTAAAATTGTGATTTATCACACATTTACTATACGATCATTGCTTAGCCTTTAAACATGATGATGATATATGTATGTACAATATTAAATGCGTTTGAGAAGAAATTCAAAGACCTTTACGGAATATTACACCGAGTCTCTCATGGGGTCAACAGAGAGTAGAGTGCCAGTTCTCTCCAGACTTACAAAATAAAATATACTCAATCGAATTAAGCAACTTCTTTCGGCTTTAACTTAGCCGTACTTACCATTAGTACCATCTCAAGTGTTTGTAGTGTATATACTAATAAGATGGAAACAAATGCTAACTTCAGTATTTAACACAATCCTAAGAGTTAAGTGCTAGTTCAATCATCGCCTGAAACAAACACTTAGTTGCTAACTTAATTTTAACGTACGTCTTCATTATCGCACACCATAGCTACATCATTGTTATACTCCATGTATACCTTGGAGACATAAATAAGTGGGTTTGCGAATTTTTCCTGGTAAAGTTGAGCGGTTGTTTACACTGAAAGAGGAGTCGTTTACTTTGGGGCGAAGAGGGGATCACTAACGTAATTAGTGCAGAATGTGGCATCTGGCAAGCAGGGAAATCTTCAGATATATTTATTGGTATTGGAGAGTTCGCTATATAATATCTACACTGCATGATGCTCTTAGAGATAGCTACGGAAGTTCTTGTTTATACAAGTCGGCCTACTCCTTCAGGAGCTTTTATAGGACGATGTGTTAATATAAACAAATGGTACACTACGTATGCTTCTGATGAAATAAAAACGCTTTACAAAATCTACTTGCCGTTATAAAATTTCAGTGCATTGAAATAAGTGGGACCCAAACATAAATAGATTGTAGTCTTATGAAATACTATAAGATACTTTAAATGACTAAAAAACATTAATTGCACGAAAATATATTCTATACTGTTTATACATACCTACATATCATCACGCCGAGTCTCTAACGGGGTCGGTAACTTGAACAACTATATATATGTATATATTGTTGTTCAAGCTAGCGGAAACCAATGTCATCTTGAGCGATGAACAACTTTCTCTAATCGGATTTCCGCTTACGACGGAAGCCTAAAAATCAAACGCCGCGTATTCACGCACCGCTGGAGATCTAACATTATCGATAGCACAAGTTTATTTCTATGCCAGAGAGACATTCGATTATATCCCTGAACGTTTCTAATTTCCTGGTACCCAGTGTACCCAATGTGGTTAACGCAATTTCCGAGGTTGTATGTACAAGCTACCTGGGGAATCCCGGCCCGATCTAGGGCCATTATCGTAATATCAAATAAAGAGTATTTTTTAAATACACAGTTGATCTGTCTACAATATTTCATGGAAGCTCAGCATAATATTCCTGGAACATTTGTAATATTCCTAGAATTATGATATTGAAACTATCTTTTGCATTAATAATATATTTTAAATCGAATTCCGATAGATGTTTTTAATGTTGTGTATTCAACTGCATAACCTCCCTAGTGTGTATCAATTTTGATGAGTGCTTTGCTAATGGAGAGTTATTAAAGTTCTGGTAATTTGAAGTATGTCGCAAAGATGGCATAAATGGTCTCAAGAAAGATTTTTGTGATACTTAAAAAACATTTAAAATGTAAAAGATCATTATAATATATATAATTATAAGTTTATTTTAATATGATATATAATTATCTATACTAATATTATAAAGAGGAAAGATTTGTATGTAAGTATGTTTGCAAGGAATTGGCTCAAGAAGTACTGGACCGATTTTAAAAATTCTAATCACTCAAATCACTTCCAATACATTATCACTGAGTAATATAGGCTATTTTAATAGCAAGAAAAAAATTGTATGCCAAAATGTTTAAAAAATAAATGTCCACCCGTGCGAAGCCGGGACGGGCCGCTAGTTAGTAATAAATTAAATTCTCAATTTCCCCAATAAATTAATAATAATATATCCTCACGCCTTCCCACTGCCTACCGCAAATAAATAACTTTTAGTGAAAATCCGCTCAATAAACGTTTATTTAACAAATTTAGACCAAAGTCGTGAAATAGTTCACGAAAGTGAAGTCTCGATACCTAAATTCCGACATTGTTGAGGCCCAGATATTGACATAGCCAAGAATAAAGAAAAGATAAATATTTGACAGTTCGCAGTTGGGAAAATTCCCTTACTGAATGATTGACAATATATGACGTACTTTTCGCCGATTTTCGCGTACAAATCTTCAATGTGGTTACTTTATATCGTGGGAAGTTTTCTATGAAGCGGCTTCACGTGTTTATCTACCTATAAAAACCCATTCTTTAATTCTTTATTAAATGTGATCCCCACCTTGTTAGTACCTATATTATTTATAAATACCATACTGTATTAATTATCCACTATCCATATATTCTTACGGTTAGAAAAAACAGTTGTAGCAAAAATAGGACACTGTGTACAATCTAAAGGTTAAACTCTCTACACAGTTTCCTACAGAAATACTATATGGTCATTCATCATTATGAACACGGGTACAATAAGTATAAGCATTTTGTACTACAAGATAGTCTGCAGTTAGGAAGTTTAATTCACAAATTCGCTCTTCAATCGGGGATGGCACTTTGCGATTTCACCATTTATCATTTCACCATTTATCATTCACCATTTATCACCAGCTTCATTTATTTTTGTGCCTCAAGAAGATATGATTTATCTTAGTGAAGCTAGAGAGTAGGTTTGTTTTTGCTGCGCCCGCGAAGATATTAATCGTTATCGTGCGCGTACCGCAAGTCGTTTGTTTTCGTTACTCTGGCACCACCCATTAATTATCAATGAACGTCCGGCGGAGCTATGATGGAGGTTCTGTTTTGTAGCCCGTGGCTCTGCCAGGTGACAAGCCGACGCGATATCAACCCTTTTAATCCCACGCATTTAACGCCGAGTGCCTGATGTCATAAAAGTGTCCGATTTGGATACCTACCGTGGACGTTAAATTCGTGATTAAATGTTTCCAAGCCCCACTTTCCTGTTATAAAAAATAAGTACCATCTTTCCGAGGATGTGCGATTCTTTTAGACGGGATTTCACTTTTTTTTTGCATACTGACATACGTATCTTCCATAATAGATTTATTGATTTTTGATTTGTCAGAAAACATAAAAATACTCCGTTTTTCGGCAGTCAGAGACGTGTGTTATTAGTGTGAACACTTGTTTGTGTACATCAATAATGTTAGCATTTATCCCTCTCTAAGATACGTAAAGCACCTCCAACTTAATACTTGAATATTTCGACGTCATTAACAGAGTTATTTAAACACAAATTATAATCCGCGTAACAGCCGACCACTTAACTGGTATTATGTGTTCTTATGTACTTATCCGCGCTTAATTAGCAAGCGAATTTCCGTACGTAGGTATTGGTTGAAAATTGTTTTCTAATTCCGCCAGTGCTGCCATCTGGCGCGACGTGAGCTATGACACATTGATAGATAGCGGTAGTCACGTGACTGATTGATCGCTGGCCCCCCTGTAGCCGGCCCTGGAGTACTTAGCTTCCATATTATACGTCTGACGATACCTTAAAGGGTTTATAATAATACACCTAAATTTTTTTTGAATAAATAAATATGTCACAATAATTACCTTATCTTATTTTGGAACTTACAAACTAATTTTTTTAAGCTAATTAGAAATTGTTCGAAGTTTTTAAAGGGGTTGTATAAAAAGTATATCATCAAAAGTTCGGACACAGTTACGCAGGTCGAAGCCTCATGTACCTAGTCGTATTTTTATAATAAACTTTTTAACAGCACCTTGTTACAGTTTTTACAATTTCCCCCAAAGCAATGAACTTCTTAATTACCAAAGTTCTATCATCAAATCTAAACGACAATAGCACCAAAACTAATTATAATTTAACTTAATCTAAGCGCACATAATTCCTCGACTCGAAGTGATCTGCAAGTTCGGGCCGTTAATGTGCTTCTATAAACTATATTCACCGGATCGGTTCGCAATTTGAAACTTCTATCTAATTGAAGGTACCACCGAGCCTTCAATGCAATTTCCACGGTTAATGATCCATGTCCAACCAAATCGTCAACGTCAAAGCTAGGCTTACCAAATATATTTAAACGTTTGCTGAGGATATTACTCTATACCACATTTTTTTAAGAAGTTTACTATCAGAAAGGGAGTGTTAGTGTAATGATATCGTGAGTTACGATTAAAGTTTTACCTTGCTTGTTGATTAGCCGAGCAGAAGTTTCGCTCGAGTGTTATGTGCTTAATCGATTCCTAGTACCGACCGTCGACGTGCAACTTTGATCGTTCGCTTCAAACCAAATTGATTAATCAGTCCACTCTATTGCCCTATTTTGATATTCAAAATGTTTATAATGTGTTCAAAAACTTCAATGTGACAACGCTGTTAATTTAGTTGAAGAAAGGCATGTTACGTTGCTTTGGACATATAAATAGGATGAGTGAAGAAAGATTGATGAAACAGATACACTAATGACGTATACCATAGTTAATCGAAATTGGCGAGTATGTAGGTACGTAATGTGAACGATTTTTTACACGGTATTGAGACGACCGTGACAGGACTCGAACCTGCAATCTTCGGATCCGAAGTCCATTAGGCCACACGGTAATGTGAACGAGTCAAAACGGGTATATACATAGGTCTAGAGAGAACTGTTGCTCTATTATCTTTGCCTACCCCATTAGGTACTCTGCGTGATGATATATAACTTCATTAGGCTTACAAATTCATTTAATATGGCAAAGACCTAATGTATTATGTCATAATAAATACTTATGAATAGTAATCGGTTACTAACATATATTTTGAACTTAGCTCACATTTGATCAGCAGCATGAATAGCATTTGGTATGTCTGCTAGCACATCTTGTCCTAGGGTTTTAGTCCTAAATGAGTTCTAGAACCATTATTACCGGAAAACAACCCTATCCAATAGCGGCCAATTCGCTTATACCATCCTGGCGTCATTGGACAAGTCAAATTTTGAATGGATTGAGGCCCACTTCACATTATATTCATTACTAATATTAACTTATATTTTGCAAAATATGCGCGTTGCGATGCCATCCGCATATAATTAAGATAATTCAGTACTAAATTCCATTTAAGTTTTTGTTAAAACAACTTTGTTTTCTAAGTCATTAAAGCAATCCTGTGTAAGCTAAATGCTGTATAAATATTAGATATTGTACATCATATTAACGAAATGTATGTTAACGTTTTATAATGTGTTTTAATGGAGCACACTTCACTGGTGTAAAGCTTCATTCATTCATATAATAAATATGCCTACAAAAGAGACGTAGAAACCGAAAGAGCTACGTAAATTTTGTTAGAACAAAAGCAAATTAACGATGGAAGTGAAAATGCTAAAGCGCGTGGGAAGGCCGTACGCTGTATCAGGTGATACGTTTATAATGCTTATGTATTACTCTATTTGCTTCGTTCTTAGATAGTATAATCTCCGCACAACGAGCAATGTACGTGCGTTCAACCGAAAATTACGCTTTGACGAATAAGCCTTTATTTCATACGCGTATCGCAAAATATTAAGTCCTTTTGTCTTTGAAGCCGAGATATTTTTTCGAATACGACATACGTAGACTGAGTTTGTCGAATACTTTGCATTATGTTACATACATACCAAAACGATTAAGAATGTTGCTAAAGGAATAAGTCGATTTCAATCGGTTTTTTTATATGAAAGATAACTGGCGACGTTATATTACGTTTGTTGAAATTCTGCCTCTGCCTACCCCTTCGGGGACCTTTGTGAAATCCATTTTACATTGCATAGTCTGCGGCACATTTTTTACTGTCTAATCCTTTTTTTTTTTTTAATTTCTTAAAATCAATCGTGTATTTTTGATGACATCACTTTCCTCATCTTTATAATATTACCTACAGTCGATAAAGAAAAGAGGAAAGCCCATAAAGTTAATACGACGACTTTTGTCGTTATGTGATGAAAATAATTATTATACACGCCTACTTCATTCACCAAAACCACTTTAAGCCTACACGTCTACAAGTGGCGTACGTAATACGGCTACAAGTAACGTAGCACCATAGCATTCAGCTACGCCGTAGCCGCACTGCGTTACCTACGCGGCCTCATATAAATCTCACTCGAGGATTACATGGATTCGCTTACAAGTTCTTGGTTTCTCCCAAGATATTAATGCTGAGTGCACCAAAAGTACCGATAGACCGACTTAGTTTGATATGATAAAGTGTACAAGTTTGGTACGCTGTAGTATTATAAGAATTTATTTGTAACATTGTTTTATTGAGATTAATATTTTATAGTATAACTTCTTTGGGGAAACTCGAAGTGAAGTGTTTTGTTCAAAGTGACACTTTTTATTAGTTGAATGGCCGTTTGGTCGTAGCTGTACTTGGACATCGTGATATATAATTATATGTGATATGTGAATATAGTGTAATAAATTTGAGTAATATTTCTTGCCATAAAACCTTTCATACGTACCCCATTAATAAAGTATAAATTCAAAGTGATACTAAAATCAACAAAAGTACTTTTCAAGGCGTTGGCACTGAGTTATTATTTATATTCACAGACACAAACTTAGTCTTAACTGTTGCAATAAAAATATAGTGCCTCAAATAAAGTTTTCTTTATCTCGTATTTTTTGTTAGGTATACATTTTATTTACGAATTTTTTAATGCTAATATTAGCCAAACTTATTAAAATTACAGAAATTTTTACTTTACTCCATTACAAGAAGGTAGAAATTAAATAAGCCGAGGTTTTTATGTCGGAAACATCTTTAAAAACAGCCGGTATTGATCAGTGAGCCCCTTATTTGGGGTCGACGTCCTGTCACTTTCATGTTTAATTCGTGCTTAAGCGCAGTTGCAACTGACGCCAGCTTTATCAGTAATATGAAATATGTTTTGCCGAGCCGAGTGATTCGAGTAGTTGCCTGCAACACAAAGATTGCAAGCTCGAATCCTTACAGTGAATAGTCACATCAAGAGATTAATGGTGAAGGAAACATTCGATAGGAAACCTGCATACGTTTGAGAAGAAATTCAAAGGCGTATGTATTGCCGTGATTGAATAGAGAAGAATATGAACGACCTGTTTTGACCGCAGAAAAAAATTAACAATACCCTCTTTTCATTGGAAATATCAATATACTGATGTGACTTTCGGCGAGTCTATCGTAATTTCTCAAGCTCGATTAAACATACGCTTTTGAATTCCGATAGAATCTTATATACTTAATTATTTAAAGTAAAGTTCTCAATGTACAACATGAAATATAACGTTTAATTCGCAAACCGTCCTCCCTTTACCCATTTTAGATACAACCATAAATAAGAACACAAACTTAGCATAGATTATAATGCTATATAATACCGCGAGAAGGGTCAAATAAGGATAGCATCACAGTAATCCCGGGTTCCGACCTAATAGTTCGTGTTCAAACAGTGATAGAGCTACACTTTGGAAACTGAATGAGCTAAAGTAACCTACTAAATGGTAATATCGCCCTTACTCTATTTTAACTTGTGATCTCTGTTTATCCCAGTTACGTTATAAGTGAAGCTGAGTCTACATATTTATAAAGTGCTTTTTAGAATGAGCTTTTCAGAGAATAATGATGCTTTTAACAACAGAAATTGCAAACTTCACTATTTGCATTTTAGTTTGGCTTTGAACAGTCTGTATTTATATGGTAATTAGTTTTGAAAAAAATTATAAGAAGTTTGAAATCAATTTTAATTAACTGGCAATTTTATGTAATACATGAATATTGTTTCATTAAAGCTGTGGAATAGATATTTCAAATATCTTATCTTAAATTCTCTTAAAGTCAAATTCGTGAACAGTAAATTATTTTTAGCTCTGTCACTAAAATGTTACCAATATTTAAACTATTAAAACCATTGACAACACAATTTAACCTAGAACCGAAGTTAAAGTAATCTTATTCAATGGCGTAATCCGTGTTTATTTGCGGATAAGAGTAACATCAAACCAGTTTAAATTGTATTCCGATTTACAGCATTAATTAAGTCGATTGATTTAAATGTTCATTATTAACGTGTCGGTACAACGGTATCCTGCAAATTTGCTTAATAGAGTAGGTTAAAGAGTTATAATTTACGATTCAACTATGAATTAGTTTTACATAATTTCAGCTTTGTTTGTGCAAGAATCCAATAAATCACAGCAAATCAGCACTAAGCCGTCTTTTTAACAATGACACGCACGCACAAGTTGGCTAAGATATCTCGTTTTGCTTCTACAGAGACATGTTTAACTAAATTTTACATTCACATTAGGCGGAAATTTCGTCTCGTCCTGATTTACGATCGGCCCTCGAGGAGGGAACATCGAGAACTGCGAGATTATTTATTCCCGTGCTTGTCTAACACTCGCCGCTCAGCGCGCTTGGAGCCGGCAACAACAACGAGGCGACACCGATTTGTTTATGCTAAGCAACCTGCAACTGAACTCGAACTGCGCAGACTCAAAAATAATTTCCATATTTAAATAAGCTGCGACTCCACAACTCGCGCTCATCAGCTAAAACAGTTTTTCATGATTAGCCTGGGCATAATTTTTGGTGATAACTCTCGGAGCCGTGATAGAGACGTGACCTTTATTAATAACACGACGGCCAAGAAAAAGAGTTAGCAGTGTTCCAACACGATTGTTACTAAACCGACGGAATTTTAATTCGTCTCAGAGTTTATTAAGTGCGTAAAGTTTTAGCGGGGTCTCAGCGCGAGCGGTAAATTAAGTGAATTTTCTCGAGTCTGAGGGAGGTCGCGCTCGAGCCACTTTCAATCTGATCACCAGATATCAACCATTTTAATTGAAATCTGTCACTTTACATGCAATAACCGTACAATCTCTTGTTTCAGGTAAGAAACGCTCACAAATAAAGTGACTAATAACACGATTTACATTCGCCGTAAACGCCCTCTCAGTATACTAAGGTATCGGGGCCCTGCATAAAAAGGTAGGTAGTAAAATGGAGTGAAATGAGTGAGACCCGTAAACTCTTTTCATACAATATTCAATAGAAAATATTTTATTATACTCAGATTTCCACAATTTACCGATAAATTCCTGCTATATCCTGTTTTATATCCTTCTGCAGGGCAAATTTGTTTCTTTTTCACGTGATACAGTTATAAATCTAGCGCTATGCGTACGCTTCTTTGGTTACGAATCTATTTTATGACCGTACACGCCGAAGGTTAACCAATAAAACCTTTTAACAGCCGTAACTATTTCGTTATAAGTTCCGAGTACGCAATAAAAACGGCAAAACACAAATAAATGTGGGTGCACAACGCCTGTGTAAGCATAGTAAGTAATCACCAGGGGTTTCTTGTGAGTTCTTCCCCTGGGGACCGCGCCCCGAACTCACCTCCATTGACCCCCATTATGTCTCCCCCTCCCCCCACCTCTTCGCCCGCCACAATGGCCGACCCGGCCTTAATGGCCCATTTCTTGGACGGACTATTCAAGTCCGTCCCGTCCCTACTCCGGCACTTTGAGGCGTTCGCACAGGCGAACGCTCCCACCCCTACTACCCCCACCAAAGAAATGGTGGATGAGTCCCGCCGCGCCATCCTAGACCTCACCAACGAGGTCAATAGGAACCAGGCCTCCCCATTGTCCCCAGAGGCAGCCCCCGCTATAATTGACTCCGAAATGGAGTCAGTTTTCTCCTCAGCGTCCGAGAACTCCGAGAGTTCATCGGACGAATTTACGCCCGTAACGGGCTCAAAAAAGCGCGCCAGGCGCGCCAATAAGAAGAAGGAGGCTTCGCCCTCCCCTTCCCCCCCAACCAAGGCCCCCCGGACTGTGCCAGAGCCCTCCGCACAGTCCCCCCCGGCCCCCACCCCCGCCCCTCTCGCCTCACAGGAAACCGACGAAGCCACTCAGGCTAAGCGGTTCACCCCGGCCCCACGACCCACGCGCCCTTCCTCCACTCAGCCGAGGAAGGAGCGAGCCTGCCCCCCTGTCATCGTCCACAACAAAGACAAGTGGACAGAAATCTCCGGATGGTGCCAAACCAGCCGCATCAATTTTACCCGAGCCACGACCACCGCCGTTGGCATTAAAGTTCACCTGCCCAACTCCACGGAGTTCCGGGCTTTCACTAAGCTTCTGACGGCAAGAGGTGTGGAATTCCACACCTATGACCTGCCAGAGGACCGCCTTCTCCGGGTCGTCATCCGTGGCGTCCCCAAAGAGATCGACACAGAGTCGATCAAAAACGACCTCATCCTCCAAAAAATCCCGGTGAAAGAGGTACACCGTATGCACCGACAGAACGGCGGAGAGGCCTTCAATATGGTCCTCGCCGTGTGCGAAAACTCCCCCAACGGCAAAGCCGTATTTAACATTCGTACCATATGCCACCTGTCTGGCATAAGGGTAGAAACCCCACACAGAGGCGGCCCAATTGCGCAGTGTCACAACTGCCAATTTTACGGCCACGCGTCGCGCAACTGCAGCGCAAAACCCAGGTGCGTCAAGTGCCTGGGTAATCACGGGACGAGTGACTGCACTCGCCCGAAGGACCGCACGCTCGCCGACTCACCACCGAGTTGCGTGCTCTGCGGGCAATCCGGCCACCCGGCCAACTACAGGGGCTGTCCCAAAGCCCCAAAACCTAGACCCGTAATAGTTAAGAGGGCAGCGGCCCGCGAATTGCGGAACGCTCCCCCCTCTCAACCCGCCCCAAGCCGCCCTTCTCCATGGAAGGTACTCCCGCCGAGGGACTTCCCACCGCTTCCTAAAGCGTCCCCCCCCGTTTCACAGCAGATACCATCTCTGCTGTCCCTCCCTCAACAGCCCCGACCTCAGGTAGCTACGCCTCCGCGTACACCTCAAGCGGTCAAGGCCCCTCCCCCCCCTCTTACCTCTTCCTCCGCGAACGACACCTCCGCCAACATGGCGTTCCTGGTGGACCTATTCGCGTCGGTCAATATATTCAGGGTCAACGAAATGGCCCGTAGCTTAAGGGCCGTCCGCAAGGACCCTATTGCCCTCCTCCAATTGTTCGGCGACTATGCCGATGTAACAGAGTCCCTTGCCTCCTTCTCCGCGAATCAATAATGGATTCACACCAAAACAGCAGAACGAAACCCCGATCCCTCTTAATTGGCTATTTTAATGCTAATGGCATTAGTAGCCAAAGGGAAGAGATCGCCGCGTTCCTCCGCGATAATAATTTAGATATCTTTTTAGTGCAAGAAACCTTTCTGAAACCGTCACAGCGAGACCCTAAAATTGCGAACTACAACGTGGTTCGCAACGACAGGCATCGCTCCCGCCTCGGCGGCACTTTGATTTATTACAGGAAGTGTTTGCACTGCATACCCATACAACCTCCAACCCTCTCCCACATTGAGACCTCGATCTGTCGAATAGGATTGACCGGCCATCAGTCGATCATGATAGTCTCAGCCTATTGCTCCCCCGTCAATACAACGGCAGATATCAAAAATGATATCAAGGCCCTTACTAACCTAAGTAGCTCGGTTATTATCGCGGGTGACCTGAACGCCAAGAGCGATGCTTGGAACAGCCGCTCGCGAAATAACAGGGGACGTCAGTTGGAGGACCTCAGTGGGCTCCTTCAATTCGACGTCATTGCACCCATGCACCCCACCCACTACCCTACAAATATTAACCACCGACCGGACGTACTTGACATCGTGATCCTCAAGAATGTGAACCTTCGTTTGCACTCAATGAGGTCCCACGATAAACTAGACTCAGATCACAGACCTGTAACTCTAGCGCTCTCCCCCCGATTAGGTCCCTCAGACTCAGGTCGCCCCCTACCTCAAAAAAAGATAACAGACTGGAGGAAACTAGAGGAACTCCTCAAGTCCCCTTCATCTGTTCACTTAGATAGCATCCCGCCCCTATTAGAGTCGGCAGCCGACACCCAAAAGGCGATCGATTCCCTCACTGCTCACGTACAGTCAGTCGTGGACTCCTGCACGCGACAAGTTCCGGTGATGGAAGACCATCGCTGGAAACTTCCAGATGACGTGCGTGAACTGGTGACGGAAAAGAATGCCGCCCTCCGAGCCCATCGAGCTCAACCGACTGAAGCGAACCGCATCTTCCTGAGGTCACTCCAGCGCAAGCTGAGATACCGCATGAATGACCTGCGAGACGCTCGCTGGAACAAGTTCCTAGGGGAACTTGAACCAAGTCACTTGGCCTTCTGGCAACTCCAGCGTAAACTCAAATCAGACCTCACCGCGCCCATGCCTCCTCTCCATCGTCCGAATCAAAGGCCCGCCTTTGACGACGACGAGAAGTCCGAGTGCCTGGCCGACAGTCTCGAGGCCCAATGTACGCCCAGCTCCCTGCCGGTAGACCAGCTCCACCTCGAGCAGGTGGACGCCGAGGTCGAAAGCAAACTGTCCAACCCGCCCTCCGAACACCCGGACCACCCCATAACCCCAATCACGGTCGATGAAGTCCGGAAGGCGATCGATGGTCTCCACCCTAGGAAAGCCCCTGGCCCCGACGGTATCCCTAATAGAGTCATTAAACTCTTCTCCCCCTATCTGATAGTTTTGCTCACTGCCATCTTCAATGCAGCACTGAGCAACAACTTGTTCCCCCAATCCTGGAAAAGTGCGACGGTCATAGGTATTCCTAAGCCGGGGAAACCCAAGACCGAAGCCTCCAGTTACCGCCCTATCAGTCTCCTCACCGTTCTCGGCAAAATATACGAGAGACTTGTTTATAGTAGATTAAAGAGTTTTGCTGACTCTGAAAAAGTCATTCCAGACGAACAATTCGGTTTTCGAACCAAACACTCGTGTGTCCAACAAGTCCACCGTATTGTGGAAGACGTCAGTAGCGGCTTCCAACGCGGATATCCCACGGGTATGCTCCTCTTCGACGTGGCGAAGGCATTCGACAAGGTCTGGCACAACGGCTTAATATACAAGCTGTACCAGCTGGGCGTGCCGGACCGTCTCGTACGCATAGTACGGGACTTTTTGTCGAATCGTTCCTTCCGCTACAGAGTGGAGGGCACACTCTCTTCCCCTCGTCCCATACGAGCAGGAGTCCCGCAAGGCTCGGTGCTCTCCCCTCTTCTTTTCACGCTATATACGAGCGATTTCCCCCCCTTAAGAAATGTCAAAAGCGCACTGTTCGCCGACGACACGGCCATTTACTGCAGGGGCTTAACCCCCGAGGCGATTCGCGACAACCTCCAGACCGCGGCCGACGCCCTAGGGCGATGGTTCCGGAAATGGAGAATTGAAGTGAACCCCTCAAAAAGCGCAGCTGTCCTCTTTTGGAAAGGCAAGTATGCCCTCCGGACCAATCCCATAAAGCTCTTCGGCAATCCCATTCCATGGGAAGACAAGGCCAAATACCTGGGAGTGACACTCGATCGTAAGCTTACCTTCCGTCACCACGCAAAAGCGGTACGCGCGCGAGCTGCTTTCGCGCTAGGTAAACTTCATTGTATGCTAAATTCAAAGAGTAAACTCTCATTGAAATCCAAGGTGAGGATTTACTTGACGTGCATCAGACCGATCATGACTTACGCGTGTGTTGTGTTCGCACAATCCAAAAAGTCTGTACTCCACCCCCTTCAAGTGCTCCAAAGCCGGTTCCTCCGGAGAGCCACAGGTGCCCCGTGGTACATGAGAAACAGTCAACTTCACGTTGACCTAAAAGTCCCCACAATCAAACAGTTCATGAAGAAACTGTCGAAACGTCATTTCGATTCTGCTGAAAAACATCCCAACCCCCTCGTAGTATCGGCCGCCCGATACACTCCCTCCCTTATATCAAAAATAAGGCGCCCAAAACATGCCGTCATCGAACCGGATGACGACATAACGGTCCTCCAGGACGCCCGACGACACACAAACCACACGACACAAAACCGACCACTGTTCCGTCCTCGCCGGCGAGGCTCGACGCGAATAAGCCGTAACGCTCCCCCCAGACTCTCGCAAGTGCCGGCCCGAGCCGAGCCAGTAGCGCAAACCCCCTGCCCCTAATAACCAAATAATAATAAAAAATACCAGACCAGCCCAGCTCCCTTGCTCGCGAACCAGCAACGCCCTAAGCCGAGGTCCGTACCCCACAGGGGGTGCCCTTAGCTGTGTTGCTTAGTATTAAAGTGCCTGGCTGGAGGCCTAGGTCTCGCCTTTGTCCGGTTAAGTAGCAAAAGTTCCCGGAACTCACGCTACGAGACACCATACAAAAAAAAAAAAAAAAAAAAAAAGCCTGTGTAAGCGGAGGCAAAGTCAATCATGAGCCGACGCGTGCTTTAATCGTTACAATTGAAGTTATTCCTCTCTTGATAGAATAGTTGAACGTTAAATATTGCGATTCGTGGAGCGGCGGTACACAAACTTCCTCTTACGCGCGTTTACGGCAAGCCAATAAATCTCAGCCGCTTTGTGCGCGCGTCTCCCTCGACATCTTCAGCCATAAAGGACACGTGCGCTGTTATCTGTATTTTTGTAACGACCTACAAGTGAAAAAATGTTGTTAACGTCGCAGTCTTCCTGTTTCCCCATTGTTTCACTGCGACGCAGGTATTGTTTGGATTCGGACGATAATATTTTCGCCCGACTCCGTAACTTCGCTAGTCATCGTTTTTATTCAGTTATTCACCCGCACCGCTTTATCTCTCCTTCGAAAACGCGTCCCTGAATTAGAAATAAGCCGTCATCCGCGTGCTTCTGTCGGAGACAAGCTTCATTCCCTAAACTAACCCAAAGATAAATTATTCCAGCACATTTCTCATCACGGTCCATTCTTTTCTCCCTCAACAAAGCGTCACTGAATCCTTGGGACATATGAGCGTCCTTATCCACGAAATAAAATGAACTCGGGTGATTCGCAGTAACTAAGTAACACACGATGCGGTCATGTGGCGTAGGTATTGTCAAGTAAAAACCGAATAGGTTCATATTATAATATCCTCACGCCTTCCCACAAGGGTCCCCGCAGGGATTTATAAGCAGAGGTGTATAGGTAATACTCACACATCCACTTTCCGCCAGAGATATATTTTAGGTGCCAACGTGACAGATGGCGAGTCCATCGCCGTTACTCAAGCACGACTATACATTTTTTATTCATACGACGCCTTTGAATGGCTTCTCAGACGTATGCAGGTTTCCTCTCCATGTTTTCCTTCGCCGTAAAGCTCGTGGTGTGACTAATCTTTCTCATATTATGTACATATATGATACTTATATTTATCACAGCTGATAAGCATTGCGAGCAGATTTGCGGAACGCGGGCGTGCGTTTGCTGCCAAGTTTCTTACGCCACGCCTACACATTTGCATGTAGTAGATGCATCTCTGTAATAAACCCACTGCGTTCTAATTCATTTGAATTATCGCAATCATTTATGGTTAGTGTTCATTTACACAATTCACGCATTGAACATTTAACAGACTTTGTTATACGGTATGCCTACTCGTCTACAACATATATACATACATCCATATCATCACGCCGGGTCCCTAACGTGCAGGCAGACAGAATTGGTCGTCAGTTCTCTCTAGACTTGATACCTCTTTCACTTCGTCCACATTCATCAGTCTTCATACATGCTCGCCGGTTTCGAGTACGTCCTCTTATTTCGTTCCTCGTATTTTCGTTATTATTGTCGAGTAGTGGAGTGTATTTATATTCCATGTCGCAAACAAACACAATGTTTTTCGTTATCGTGAATCGCGTGTCAAATCAACCAAAATTAATATAATCGGCGATGTAATTATGAGTTTGCGCGGCTAATGCGAGAGGCGGCGGTCGAACCAAGCCCAGCGATAAATCAGCGTTTGTAGCGAGCGTAAACAACCACAACCGCTCCGCTCAATGTCCAATCATTACTCAAAGCACCCAAGTGCAGCAAAAAGTGAACTAATTGCGTTCTCCAAGGACAAGGGCCACTCCGTTCCCTCTGTCGCAAATTGTACTTAGTCACGTTCAATAGTTTTTCCATGTTTCACAGCATCTTCTCAACAACAGTTTTTGTTACATTTCAAGAAAGTATATTCTTTTGATTTCCAATTTATTTACATTCTGCAATTCAGCACTGTAAAAACTGTTTATAAAACAAATGCTGGATGGTAATTGAGGAAAATGCGATAGAATAGGCAAATAGGAGAGGGTCGGGAACACGAAAAATACAGCCAAGATTTTTTTGCAACAAAACTTCAATAATAAATTTGAGAATTTTACTGTTTACATTTTTTGAAAAGTTTTGTATTCGCTTTTTAATATTCTTTGTGTGACCTGTGAAAAAAATTATCCTAGGACAGATCCGAACAAACTTGTTAGGGAATGTTTTTCCAAAAGTTGGTCAATTTAAAAAAGAAATTTTAAGTGGTGGCGAACAAGGAGTGGTCTAAGTTTCGACTCAGAGTAAGCACCTCACAAGTTGCTCTTTCGGCAACTTTATAGAAATTGATTTTTAAACTGTGAACAACTTACGACGGGAAAGTGAGAAACATGAAAAAACTATTCTAACACGAAAGTTGGGAATTAAATTAGTTTTAAGCGACAAGTTCATTTCAGTTTTTTACAGCAAGGCGTTTCTGCAATTGCTTGGAGATTCCCGTGGAAACTTTCTCAGTGCAGATTTTGATTACACACGCTCCTTCAAGAAGTTTCCTGCCGGATAGGAATATTAAATCTTATTTAAGTTAGACATCCGCGGCGGTTCGCGTTGTTATTTCGAATAAGGTGCTTTATAAACTCTGAGTGCGCTGAGTGAGGTGAACTTGTCGGCGGGAACACTTTAACCTTTCTGTCGGGCGGTTCGTCTTAACAGAATGTTTCTCTTTCATATCCGCCGCCTTGTGACAATACTTAATTCACTCTCTCCACTGCTTCGCATCAGGTTTCATCTACTAATGGCTTTATACTTTATCTCGCTCTTCCGTCCACCGACCCAGTTAACCAACGTGTTTTCACCAAAATTTCAGTTATATTTATATCCGTCAGTAACATTCACTACAGATTTAGGGTACAGCCTTGGAGGGCGCCCGTTTCGCTTTGATGAGATGAAATGGAGTAGCGCACGATCTCCCGTATTTTAGGAACACTTACATTTTAATTGTGTAGTAAAAGAACAGTTATATAATGATTACTGCGAACAATACGCCAGGGAGGCGAAACGGTGCGGTCGCGAACCTCGCGTTACATGCTGCATTTGCCTAATTGCACTTAGGTTCACTGGAGTGACAATTCCTGATTATAGAAATGGTTATTTTCGTAGACATCTCCACTATTCCGTATACATATCATGACGCCGTGTCTGACGAGTAAGGCAGATCGAGATAAGGTCTCTCTAGACTAAAATTGTTCTTTCGATTCGTCGACATCTCTATTCGATATGGTTATAGTCATTTGGGCTGTCTCAATGATTGTAGTTTATTTTTAATTTGATTCAGCTCTACTATAACAAAAAAAAACATGTGCGATACCTGAACATTTTTAATACGATCTAAAATAGCGAGAAAACATTGTATGCATTGTCAAAAATACTTATTTCAAATCTTTCGAAAATACTTTCATATTTCTAAAAGTTGTGTTTAACAAGTTATGAAGTTAATATAATAATATAAGTCAGTCGTATGGCTGGCAGAGAAATAGAAGTCGAAAAAGAGAGTTAGTGCAAAGAGGCAAGGGCGGGAAGCGATGAGTGGCGCCGCTGGGGCGCTGGGGTGCTGTGCCGTGTTTCCTTATTTTTGGAAACAGGAAAACTTTTACAGCCTGCGCCATTGCATTCTAGTTATTGCAGGATGCAATACCTAGGATCGATGTATATTAATGAGCTTTTAGTATTCACTCAAAGAATCTATAAGCTGAAAAACGCAATCCCTAATCTTGATCATCAATTAAAAACGCCGAGTAGTTTAGGATTGCAGGTTCATCCAGTGATTTAATTTCTCATATCACCAGCACGGTCGATATCGTAATACCCATACGTCTAAAAAGTATTTCAAAGACATTAAGGTACGTCTTGACGCATGCTAGAGGAACAGCAACAAACTCGCCTGTCACGTTGGCATCTAAATGTATCTCCGGAATGTATGGATATTTATATAACTCTGCCTAACTTTAGTAGTTCTGTTTTGTCTCAAATTTTAAGTCGATTAACTAATACTTTATTTGTAGAGATCCTCAGATCTCTGTCCCCTACGTAAGGTTGAACTTGGAAGTCAGTCTTTTTACTCTTAAATTGCGATTATCCAACGAAAATGGGCAAGATTTTTTTCGTTCAAAATATACCAACGACGACGATTTAAGCGTTTTTCTGAGAGACGAGAGAAAATTAGAATCGAAATACTGTTACAGAGCCACCGTAAACATCGAAAAGGGCCGCACTCCGACGTTTTAATTTTATTAAACATCTCCCGGTGCCCGAGATAAAGTAGATTTCTTTCGCTGCCAAGTAAGAATTCGACTCGTATAATAATTTAGATTACGTAGCAAGCAGTGAACGTTCATTATCGTTCTTTTGTACCTGATTTCGTGGAGATCTCATTCGGATAGAGCGCAGTCCGCGGTGCGGGCGTTCTCTCGAAATGGAAAGTGCGAAAATGAAATTATAAAGCCCCGCGATAAAAATAAATTAAATCGGATTTCGCATTTGCAAGTAGCCAGGGATGAAGAGCATTTTCTAGGCTGCGAATTCCATTCTCTTTTTAAATATTTGTTTTAACAGTTGATTTGTGGTATAATGAGAAAATTCTCACTTCGCAATTTTTTCCTCGCCCTTTTATTACTTACTTATCTTTTTGTATTTCTATTCACGGGTCGGTTTTTAATCCGGATAATTGTTATTATTGCACATAATGAAATGATTATTTTTAGGGAAATGAGAATCGATTTCCAGGAGCTGTCTTACTAAGCGGCAAATCATTTTACATTCTCACCTACGATTATTCAAATTAGGGAACGGTACGACAAAGACGAATGGCCGTGATATCGCTCGCTAGCGATCGCCGAGTGCGATAGTACGAGGTACGTGCCTTACACACGCGCTACAGATTTCGTCCGCCGATAAACACCAATTGATGTATACTGAACGCTTTTTGCGTAAATATCCTCGCTGACTTACATTTTACTGGGTCATCTGCGGCTGAGGCGTAATGAAGTAAATTACAGTAGGTAATTACTTCGACTATATGACGGTATAAATATTCCAATTTGGTAAACCGTTCTGGGCCCGATAAGGCTTAACTCTAGGCTATTAGTAGAAAGTGTTATCACAAAATAATAAAAACATAACCGTACCGTACCATTGCGCCCGAAACCTTATCTGAAATCAAAATTAAATTTACGGGGCATGTTGAGTTCCGTACAAAAATATATTGATAAAACATTTGCCAATATATTTATTATCATAAATGTATGAAGTTATACGTTCAACTTGGTATCTTGGTAATAATTTGGAACCAGTAAACAATAACAATCAACATCTACTAGTCATTATAGCAACAGTCTTATCGATTAAATAAAAAAATATGTGTGGAATATTTAGCTGCATTACCATAAAAATAATTAATTTTACATTAAGGAAACCCCAGAGTAAGGTGTTTTATATTATATTTATATTCAAAATAAAAATCCGAAACGATTTGCCTTGCTAAACACGTAGATCAGGCGCCTTTTCGAACATTATTCGTTAATTCCGAGTAAAACAATGTAATTATATTTTTATTGCTCATTCTATGTCCAGTAAATCGGGCCCTGAATCCCTTGGGCCACTTTAAGTGGGCCTTTCCTACTTAATAGGACTACATAGGGGTCACGGGACTGGCCTGGATTCCTCTGCTTGTATTTTGTTTTAGTCCCAAGTGTTGTGTGATCATTACTTTAATTGCTGGTATTTAGTCTAAATTATTGCCTCGTCCTAGTGTACATTGATCACTCTGGACAAATACAAAAAAAAACTTTAATTTTATAACTGTAAAGTCTATTTTCATATGTTTTAAGCCAATGAAAAATCCACATTGAGACTGTTGATCATACATGTATCATCTGAGGTATATTCATCTTCTGAAGAATATCCGGCGAACATATCATCTGAAAATCTCTCCGGGAAATATTTTACGCAAGATTTATAACCGAGATTCAGCGCTCAAAGCCTTTCCGTCTTGTAAGGTGTCCATCTATATATATATTGATAAAAGTGCATTAGTAAATTGCTTCACACACCGTTTTGGACGAACGAAGGGATTGGCGTGTGGCGTTGGCGTATAATATTCGAGCAAGGTGCTCTTTAGATATGAATATTGCTACACATAATTATATTTGTATGGCACCTAAAGATATCTCTAGCGGAAAGTGGGTGTCTGGGTACTACCTATTCACCTCTGCCTACCCCTTCGGTGACCCTTGTAGGAAGGTGTGAGGATATATTATTATTATTATAATTTGTTAATATCTCAAAAATCGGTGGTGTTTGTGAGGTTCTTGTCACTTGCAACGCAAAAATTGGAAGGATGATTATGTACAAACTCTACAATGGATTCATATGAGCCGTGGTGGCCGAGTGGTTCAAGTAGTTGCCTGCAACTGACTGATTGCAAGTTCGAGTCCCGAGTCGAGTTTTTCACCACGAGCTTTACGGTGAAGAAAAACTGCATAAATACGTTAGTAATAAGTCATACTTGAGTAAGGGCGATGGACACGGCATCTTTTTGACGTTGGCACATGCCTATGGTTGAAAGTGAGTGTGTACACACCTTTGCCTTCCCCTTCGGGGATCCTTATGGGAAGGCGTCAGGATGCATGCAGAAGTCAGGAATGTTTGCGTGGATACTATATCTTTAAGTAACTAAATGTGTAATATACAATACAAACTAGACCAGAATAATTATTGCAAAAGTGAGCTCTTTGTGTGAAATTTTCACTCATATTTTACAAGTGATAAACATTTACAATGAGCATTTATTTAAGCGCGTAACAATAAAGTCACTGTGTCCCAATTCCACAAAACTTTCCCAACTACCAAGAAATCCCGTTCCAAATTTAGCCGGCGAAGAATAACCAGGTCTGGAAAACGAGGAACGTGTTTCTTTAATCTTGTGACAAAAGCCCACCTGATTCAGCCGCGCGGAGCACTCTCGCACAAACGTGAAGGAATGAAGCGCGAGAGCTCTCGGAATTACTTCCTAATGAAAAGTGCCGAGGAGTGGGCCATAGTGGGACATCACGCGGCCGCTAACGAAGCCGGTGTACCACTCGACTAGGCGGAGTGGTAGCCCCTCATGTGTCGGGGCGAGTCTCTGCTTATTAGTCGACACGAATTTTATGAACATTTCATACTTAATCTAGAAATTGGTTTAGTTAACGCGGCAGACGATATCTATTAGAGTAAAATAAATATTAATTGATTCAGCCAGTATTTTTTGGTAGAATTACAACATTATTACAGAAAATTAGTACAATAATATTATTATCTTAACTAGTATGTAATTCATTAACCCGGAGCTCTAACCACTCAAGTGTGCAATCGCCAAATATATACTCAGACAAATATTATACAAGACGAGATAAACGTAGCTAATCACACAGTAATGCATGTTGCGACGGTCGGACCCGTGTTAGCTCATAAGGCAGGAGAGGGTTATATCATCTTGCTAAGCGACCGGTCGTCTTAAATCTAAAAAGGCACTAAAGATGCAATTAAACACCAATCAGTTTCAGGCAAACATTTAGAGAATAAACTCTTGTAATCCTCTTTATTTATGCACATATATGCTTCATTGGTTGTCAAACGCACAACCTCTTAAGGGTTTTAGTTGCGCAAAGATAATTTTAGTTCTGAAAGTGTACAAGTATTCGGCACGTTACTCGCTACAAACATTTTTGTTATCAGTGTCATCGCGTTCCATTCGGTCATTTCGGAATATTAGATTTTACCTTTTGTTGAGCTGAAAATGTCATCCAGTGTAAATTCACGCTGGTTTGTGTATGTGGAAGTTTTTATGCACATGGATACCAGAAAACCAGTCTGTATCCCGAACAGATATTTTTTATATGTTTTTCTATGTAATTCCTTTCGTTCCAGTTTTAATTCCGACACTTCCAGCAATTTTGGCGTTTTATGTATTATTAATTTCTTGTATCGAGTTCATGGCGTATCATTTTATTTCATGCGCTTTCGTCGACTTAGAGAAGGCATTTGATAGAGTCGTACGAAAGGAACTCTGGGACGTGTTGCCTGGATATGGAGTGAGCAGTTCCCTACTGCATGCCGTGAAATCACTCTATAGTGATAGCGAGGCGTGCGTTAGGGTTAACGGTGAGATGTCACCCTGGTTTGATGTGAAGTCGGGGGTCAAACAAGGGTGTATCATGTCTGCCTGGCTGTTCATTATATATCTAGATAACTGTCTGAGAGCACTAAGAACGAACGGATGTGGAGTGAAAATGGGAAACTTAGTGGTCAACTGCCTACTATACGCCGATGACGCGGTTTTACTGGCGTCATCAGAGGGCGAACTGCAGTCACTAGTTACCATAATGAAAGAAGAATGTGAAAAGAAGGGGCTGCGCCTAAACGCTGGCAAGACTAAGGTTCTGGTATTCGAAAGAGATGAACAAGTGACCGAGTGTGCAATATCGGTAAATGGGCAAATTCTAGAGCAAGTGAATGAATTTGTATATCTTGGAAGCATGTTCACACGAGATGGAAAGTATGAAAAAGATATTGAAAGAAGGATAACTGCCGGAAATAAGGTGAATGGAGCCATGTCGGCGTTGATGGGCAGTAAAAGTCTGAGCAAGAATGCTCGAGTTGCTGTCCACAACGCGATATTGGTACCTACCTTATTGTATGGCAGCGAATCCTGGGTATGTCAGAGGAAGTATGAAAATAGCTTGAATGCAGTCGAGATGAGATCTCTTCGAAAAATGTGCGGCGTAACGATATTAGATCGAATCCGCAATGAAGAGATTCGCAAATCAACTGGCGTGAATGAGGGCGTGATTGTAAAGATGAAGAAAGGCATGTTACGTTGGTTTGGACACATAGAAAGGATGAGTGACGAAAGATTGACGAAACAGATATACAAAGCAAAAGTGTGTGCAAGAAGAGGCAGAGGAAGGCCACGTTCCAACTACCTGGACCAAATAGATCGGACTCTCAAGGACGGGAACGTTAAGAGTACTCGAAACCGACGAGCATGTATGAAGAGACTGATGAATGTGGACGAAGCGAAAGAGGTATGTAAGTCTAGAGAGAACTGGCGCTCTATACTCTCTGCCTACCCCGTTAGGGACTCGGCGTGATGATATGTATGTATGTATTTTATTTCATTAATATCTTGATACAACAACGTACAACGTACGCATTCAGCTACCACGACGAATCTTCTTCAATGAATGTCAAATCCGTGATCTACAGACCCTGATTTACAGTTTACATCACTATAGGCAAAACTCGATATTGATACCACTTTGTATAAAACAGAACTGTAAAAGGTAGATACAATAAAAATGTTAGTATATTATACAGCCGCAGAGGCGCAGAGCATACTCGGTGGAGCTCGTCCAATCGTAATGATTCGAATATCGTTCCAATTGCATAACCGGCGAGATCAAACATTTTTATTTGTTTGCGCACTGAACCACATGCCTGAAACTAATGAACAGAAGTATCGTTTAAATTAATATTGCTTTTATTTCCCGGTCTTGCGCCACGTGAAAGTAGGGCTGCCCGCTTACCAATAATAAATTGTGCTGTCGAAGCGGTTCATTACTATGATAAATTACTCCTGTTTTTTTAAGACTTCAATGTAGAATTTTTGTTTGAGAAATAAATAGAATTTTTGAATATTTTAATGTTATTTAGATAAAACTTAATATGAACAGAAGTTTGTTAAAACCTGAGTATAGTAATTAAATCTATCATCATATATCTATCTATCAAATCTGCATTGGACAGCCCTACGATTCTCGGTTTTTATTCTTCAGTTTGTTTCGTAGTAATAATTGCTAAATCTCGCCTCATAGGTGGATTTGTTATCCTCACATATCGTTTAAAATCGTATTTGCTGTTAGCGTGTGTTTTCTGTTGTTGCAATTTGTTATTATTGAATTCAACTCTTAACGGGTTCATTTAATTATACTGTTTGAACCATTGTGTTGTGTGTGCATTATATTTTAACTTTGTTTCAAAATTATATTAGATATTATTTTTATAATTAAATACCTGAATTGTTTAAGATATTAAGAATAAGCCTCTTATTGAAAGGCTCATTTTTTTATACATAAAAACGTTGCATACAAGGCTCACCCGATACTGTGAGTAGCAAGTATATCTTCACTTAATTTTGTAGCAGAGGTAAAGTACTTCTTCTCTTTTCTCTTACTTCTTACTCTCTTTCGTACTATTTATTCTCCTCCTCCCGCTCTTTATTACACACCGCAGGAACAATACAGCACATAGGAACAGTATTATTAAGCTTCAACCTTCCAAGAAATATTCCCAATAGAATCACTCTAAATTTGTACGAGATCTGTTGTGCCCTACTTATTATAAAATTTTATGGCATTAGTTATGAATAGATTCACTGGAATCAAAAGTAGCGGCTCTTTACTCCCTAAAGATTATGTAAACATCCTCTCAGCTCGATTATTTCAAGGTGAAACGAAGTTTAATAAGCAACAACTACACCGGCTTCCTCACTTGAGCTAAGTTCTGACTTAAGTTAACGAGGTAATGTGCTATACGGCATGTTTTCAACCGTTATTATAGCAATACTGTTCTCATCTGCACTAGTGTATAATAAGATACTTATTTTGATTCATTCATATTGTCTTGGTTTCAAAGTTTTCGTTTACAGGTATTTTTACTTGAGTCGTTTCTTTCGGTTAACATAAGTAATTTTAACCAATACATCTTTTAACTGATATTCAAGAAAATATTATTTGGCATATTTTAATTCGAAAAAACATATCCACAAAGTTATTTGTACTAATTTATCACTCTTTAATCAAAATATTATACTTATTTAAAGTAAGGGACACAGGGAACACTTATTGAACTTCACATAGTACCTCAATAACAAATAAACGTTACCGCCGTTTCCAAGAAATCAAAATCATACTTCAAATCAATTATTCGAGTATCCCTCGGCTTTTTAACAAAGCACTTTGGCAACAGCATGGTTAATTTTGTTTCTCATTGAAACATTGTAATAATCTATAGATACGTACCTACAACTCATCGTTTAATATAAGTTTTAATTAAAACGTCAAGGATGCCTGAGGGCTTGCTATAAAGGAGAATTTTATAGGAAAATCGAAGCCTATGATAGCGTAGGTAATCGCTTGGTGAAATCAACCGTATTGATCTCATTGAGAACAAACGCGGCGACCCTGTGAAATTTTCTAAAATGATTCAATAAACGCACAGGGTATTAAAATTCTAAGCATACTTATTGGATAAGTTGTGCTTGGAAGTTGTTGCAGTACCTATATGAGAAGTTTTGCAACAGGTAATCTAATTGAAACTTGGTCTTCTACTCTTTGTAATATTATGTTACGCGTTTATATTTTTTAAGGATAGTGTAGTATTTAAGTGAAATTGTGATATGTAGTTATTTCACTATTAAAAACACTTTCAACTCTATGTTCTGTATTATCAATGTTTTTGTGTTATTAAATGTGATATTGCCATTTATGATGTTGGTACTGGTGGGAGAAACAACCGTTACGATCTCGCTTTGATGTTTATCTGTTTGACAACAGTGACTCCAAATAAAAATCATGACATTTAACATGGGTTCAATTTTATTACTCTTTTCATTATCTACTGTATTTGCACAGTAATTGTTTTATTATTCCTTGACATCAAAAAAATTATGTCGATATACTATATTCATTCGTATTGAAATATAAGTTATTGTTTTTGTTGCCATTGGGTGGCATTCGATGATATAAAGTCTACGTTTTACCTGTACTTTTATCTACATTATATTGGACTTCCGTACAGGTTAGTATTAAGCACTTTATCATACTCTGGTTGTAGGATGATAACTAGAATTCATATTATAACATAATAATTATTCTTCACTTATTTTAATGATGACGTAATGATAAACCCTACCTATACTGGTAGTTGACTGCAGTGGCACACTTTCATAACTGATTACAAAGAAGTGGTTTGACGCAATGCAATAGTTTCGTTACTTAAAACTTAAATCTAAGTTGTGCACTGGCTGTGCTTGCGGCTGGACCACTCCCGCTGGAATGGAATTACCGTAGTAATCTTTTGTTCGAAATTCAAATCGGCACATAGCGGCAGATCGCACAAATCTAGCGGAACTCAACGAATCGAATCGAACAGTCGTTAATGAAAGTTCCTCCGTGCAATTAGGTAACCGTCTTGGTTTTATTAAAATTTAATCAAGAACTTGTGTAATATTACACAGATTGGGCCAATCGAGCCGTGTACAAGTTTCGATAACGCTGTAGTTGGGAACTAATTTCGGAAATAAGCGGAGCTATCTCGGTTTCCACTCGATCGCCTTATAAAAAGGGGATCAATGTTCTTTAACAAGATTCGCTGATAAGGCAGTTTCGGCAACTCCCGCACTTCTGTATTCTTCGTAGCTAAGAGCGGTTAAAGAGTTGGCTTGCAATAATAAACTTACTGGACTATTGCAGAGAGGAAGCATTACATCAATGTGTGCCCATAAACTACATACAAAGCACATGTCAGCAAATTGACTTTGACAGTTATCTGAGTATAGATCTCACAAATCAGGTTCGTGTACTTTCACCACATAACATATACGCTCATATAATGTTTTTCGATTTCATGATCATAAACATGTAGGTTACTGTACTCTCATGTTATTTTATAACTATGTGTGTCCCGCTGGTTCACCCGCGTAAAGTTTTCCATGGTAGAGTTTTTTGGGACTAGCCTATGTATTAAGCCAGCATAATAATTCACCATTCAGCTTTTCCGGCGTGAAAGAGGAACAAACAACCACACAAACTTTCGCATTTATAATGTTAGTAGACATTTAATCGATTAATAGCCTTGTGGTTTCAAAAATATTTTAGATTACTGATATGGAGTAACAAAATTAAACGGCTATTTCAAAAGTGGACCTATACATATTGAGATCTATAAATTATCTAAACTTAAACACCTAACATTAAATACTATAGAAAATAATACAGATATGCTACTTAATGCATACTGTACTGTTTATGCATAGTCGGTACACAACATATTTGATTTCTACATTAAACGGAACCGACCAGAATAACACACACAAAAGAATTCACGTCTTATTTACGTCTGAGGAAAATGAAATACTACCCTCATGTGAGTAGTCCTATCCACAATCCGCTTCATCCGGTAGCAAACACAATCTTAACCCACATAGTAATAAAATGTTCATCCATAACTGGGCTAACGCTAGAGCGTGTATGTATGGAGCCTTATCGGCGTTGATAAGAGGCCGGAACACGCCGCGGCGCGCCGTCCGCTGCAAGCGGCAATCTCGCTACGTACAACCTACAACAACATTTTGGTTTCGCACTTAATGTTCGCACTTGGGCTTTAACCGAAAATTTAACAAGCATTTGTAATATTGATGTCGCTAACGTGTATTAAAGCAGTAATTCAATATAAAAATCTATTTGATGAACTGCAACACCAAACAATAAAATTTGTATATTATTTTTTTATTTTATTTTAAAACATGCGTCAATTATATCAACCTAAAAATTATAAAGGCCTAGCTGTGTGGGATTACCTGCGTAAAATATAATTTATTGGGTAGTTTTTCTTTTTGCAGGAATAAAACATATCCTATTTTTTTTTATTTTACTTTATTTAGGAACACAAACAGTCTCACATAAAAAAAGAACATAAATTAAAAATAAAGTGAATACATAGACAAACAGTATCCACAGATAACATAATTCCTGTGGAGCATGTGGTTGAAAGAGCAGTAAACAGAAGAAGAAGAACCTATGTAGCACATAAAGTATGTATTATGTATGAAAGTATCTTGTTTTATGTATGCTTTGTATAGTAAGCAACGACCTATTGTCGGGCCTACGTTGTTCCCCCATACTTGGGTACTATTGCTGTAACGAAAAAAATATTGTATATGCCTAATGATTTGAAAAGAGTAACCATGGAGTTTCTTGCCGGTTCTTCTCCATGGAAGCGACCAACCCGAACCGTGCTTCTTTTTCGACGTTTTATAAGTGCCCATCTGGGCCTATGTGAAATAAAAAGATTTTGGTTTTGATTGATTTTGATTTTGAAAGCTAGCTCCAGCTAATAACTCTATCTCTACTATCTACTACTACCAGATTTTGTGTGAAAAACGAACTAGCATCCTCACAAAATTTTACATTTATGACATAAGTAGGATAAATAATCAATACGCATCGCGAATAATTTGTTTCAATTTAGATGTATTCGGACAACGAAAAAATACCTAGACACCACTGAAGAATTTATTTGACTGAAGCAAGCAATCATACGCTTGCTATTTATTTGCAGCACGTAGATGCATGCAGCGAGAATAAACATTGGAAGCCACAAAGCGGACAATGGCCACTAGGGTCATTTTAAACATGTACAAGTAAAAGTATCAGCCTGTATCCGTTAGCCAAACAAAGATTCCGAAACTAAGTCGTACTGGCATTGTGAAGTCACCTGAATACCTAAACTGCAGTTTGGAAACAGGTATTGCACAATTTTGAAACAAAACTAAGTATACAGTATTACCACAACGTGTGGGTCAGTAGGAGTTAAATTGCTTTTTTGAACTTCCTATACTGCTGTTATAATAAAAAGAACGGTTGAATAAGACGGTGTGGTGACTGAGAGTGTAGAGTTCTGAGTAGGCTAGTTATCCCAGAACGCAGTCGCTTCGTGCTGTTTACAAACTTGCATCTAACTTTTCAGCTTCGCTTTACATTATAACCATTCACCTAAGCCCGCGAGTTGCACGGACGTGCTTTTTAGCAATTCTACGACTTCTCCTTAAAGGAAGGAAAGCTATCGCGTTCCTCGCGATATAATCACACCGTTTTTGTTATTCATTCATGAATGTTCAAGAGGGTGCGAGCTTGGCAATATAGAGGGCTATCATTGGATTAGTTCTTGAACTTACCTACTTTAAAACTTTCGTGTGGGATATTAAGCAACGTAATTTCATTAATATGTTATACGGGATTCTGTACAATGTAATCTGTGGCATGTAGTGGTTCATTACTTTTGTTTTTTGAATCTGTCCGTCAGTATTCGTTACTTAATTTTCTTATTTTTATTTGTTAAAAGCTACGAATATTTTTAGTAGTACATTGAGAACTCAGTTTGGTTTGAGTATGAATAAAAGGGAAAGATATAAAATTATGATTGGTGCTAGTTTTTCATCCAATGAGCTATTTATAGAAAAACATGAATGTAGCGCAAATGTACAGAGGGTATTGATCTACATATCTGTAGATTGTATATTGCCCGATAATTTTATTTTTATGTAGACATACAATACTGTTATCTGTAATACGCTTTTAAATAAAGCCTCCATTTCACAAATGCGGGCTAAAACCGTTTGCGTAGATAGCCGCAAGGGTGAAGTTCAGCGCAGTATCGAGGCGTGCGTGAACATATTTTATCTGCTTCCGTTCTCGGCCGCGGGCAATTATTGCCGTGCGCTGGACTAATGCACGCCTCTTTGTAAGAAACTAAGCTTAGGTAGACAAAAAGTGCATGTGAATCGAATTGAAAATCAAGGAAATCTGCAGGCAATGGTCCCTTATCAGGAGATGTGATGTTGCCATTTTGTGTTGTGTTCCTACGCGGTGAATAAGGTTTCCAGTAATGAGCTCCATGGGGAGGGGGGAGGATTGTTACATTGTGTTGGAAGCAGAGGGATTAAACCCATTATGCTGTCAACACACTATAACTCTCCGAACACAGAGTGGCAACACGCAAGTGATACTTCATCGTATCGTGAGCGTAAATAGGCTGCGGTAACCGTTTCCCATCAGATGGGCCGTATGCTTGTTTGCCACTCTTGTTGTATAAAAAAACTTTATTATTGGGAAACGGTTGAATAATTAAATGCTAAGTCTACTTTAACTAACTACTAATATTTTATGGGTAATTCATAATTGTGAAAATGTATCAATATGATCATTTACTGGAAATTTGCATCCTATTAAATATTATATTTTACAATTGTACGTATTATAAACTGTCTTGTAGTTATCTTTTATACAGGGGACAGTGGTGTTACGAAAACAATATAACAAACTTTAATTACTCCAATATCAGCTTACTTATCGCTTGATTCATGGGCACGCACTCTTTCCTACTACGCCTTACAAATGTCTAGATCTTCTGATAAAAAAAACTTGTACACGTCATTAATTTACACCAGCCTGTAATTAAAGTTTCAACAAATTACAAACACTATATCACAAGATATCATCGCAGGCAGTAGGGAAGCGAAGACGGCGAATAGATCAAATTCAGAACGCGCTATGAGACAGATACACGCAACGTTATTTAGTGTTACTATTAGAGAAATATAACGTTGTAATTACAACGCTGAGAGGTTTTGCGAGGAAACATGAGTATGTAAGAGAAGGTACGGGTCAAATCAAGGCCTTGATTCATTCTAACGCTACGAAACTTTTTTTTTATCAAAACGCTTTATATTTTCGTGGTTGTGTCGAAATTGTTAAGTTATCAATAAACTTTTCCATACATATTGACATACATACATTCTTTCAGCTTCCATGTCAATATTAACAGTAAGTAGGTATGCGTAATTTGCATTAAGCTCCGATAAATTTGGGAAAGTTGGAACAGAAATATACTTGTTTCCGGTGGTACCTCTTACCTCTCAAATCCAAGCCCGATGTTGCCCGATCGGGATAGAACCTTTCTGAAAATATCATTATTTATACACGTGGTATTTTTCAAATAGTGCATGAGCAACGGCGATGGACTCGCCATCTGTCACGTTGGCACCAAAATCTCTGGCGGAAGCTGGGTGTGTGGGTACTACCTGCACACCTCTGCCTACCATGTCGGGTACCCTTGTAGGATAGCGTGAAGATCATATTATCATTTAGGTGATTAGGAAGTAACGCAACAGATTTTCCCAGAATTATACTAGAACGTTACCACATTTTCCTCGACAATTTATACGTTATTACAGGAGGTCAGAAAATATCTATTACATTATTGTTCATTAGTGTTGAAAAGCGGACCGGTATCTTGCTCTACCAATTAGGGGAAATAATTATTTACATAAATACTGGGATTTGGCAATTACAGCATAAAATATTAACTTGAGACGTCGCTTGAATTAAGTGGTCTATTACAGTAATTGCTTTACAGCATTGAATGGTGAAAATTGAATCGATATTATTGTAGCCAAGCTGCATGCTAATGTATTGAACAGTTATTATACACCAACAATATTAAAGACAAATTATAGGTAGTTTACTGCAGCATTCCCCATTAACCCAGCAATTGTCCTAATGCTATGTTCCAAAGTGATAATGTCGTTTTGGCTGTGGGACCTTTGCAAACCATAAAGGGGACAATAAAATGAGTCTTTAAAGGGAAATACGAAGCAGACGCAGTCTTGAGAGCAGCAGGCAATGAACTCGTTGTTCTTATTTGGTTTACTGTACACAAAAATTGTAAATATTACCAGCGTAATATAAACCAGCTGTAAAAAAAACCTAGCAAACACTCCGCCGAAAAATTTAAGATCAGAAATTCACGAGCGTCTGGTAAAACATATTATAGTATCTGTTTCGTGAACAGGTAGATAAGGATGTTTATTCAGTGTGTAAGCGGTGAACAAATTGTTTGCTCCAGAGCTCTCTTTACCTGTGGATACGGTTTTCATAACATGGCGTTGCCGCGGGCGCGCCGGCGACAATTTGCGAGACGCGCCTCGCGCTGGGAGGATTTGCTGACGAGGGAACTCCTTGTAAACATATTCTTCCTTTATGAAGTGGCCGTTAGCAACGACAATGGTAGCATGTCGAACTCAATATTATACAGAAAACGTCCATGTATAGGTCAGGGCAATATTTTCGAGTAAAATAATGAAGATAGCATTTTCGATAAAATTTACAAACATATGTACAAAAATTATGTAATTAAATACATACATATCATCACGCCGAGTCCCTAATGGGGTTGGCAGAGAGTATAGAGCGCCAGTTCACTCTAGACTTACATACCTCTTTCGCTTCGTCCACATTCATCAGTCTCTTCATACATGCTCGTCGGTTTCGAGTACTCTTGATGTTCCCGTCCTTTTGATTTGATCTAGGTAGTAGGAACGTAATGTAATTATACATAACGGAAGGTAATGTAATTACAATATAAATAGAAAACAATATAAAATGATTCAGTCAATACAAAATACCAAATACGTACCGCTAATCCCTCGATGGCATAACAACTGTATGTAAATTCAGTGACAAGCTTTGTATTAAACAATTTTAAAAAGAAGAAAGATATTAAATGTCGAGTATACAAATAAATTAGGTTTGCGAGTAGCTCTGTCTCATACACTTTAGTCTCGTCTCTCCGGGGAACTTTTAAGTTAGATAAAACCGGTCAAGTCTCAAGAGTGATCCTTCTATGAATATTTTGTTCTATTTTCCCAAAATTAAAAAAGAGATAACAACATGAATGAAAAAATAACAGGGTTTTACCATTATCATGCTGTGACCTCATTTTGAACACACATACATGTATATTTATCTTCTTGTGTGTGTGTGTGTGTTTATGTTTTATTCTTAAAAGGTTGACGTTTGTAAATTGTGTACCTTGTGAATTTCACGTGTTCTTTACTCAGAGAGTTGTCAAAAGCGGGAACTTTTTCGTCGTAACCGTGTTCCGACGTAGTTACACATTTTTCTCTGTTCGTAAAATATTTCAGCACTCGCAGTCGCAGCGTTAAACTCCATGTTATAATATTTAATTGCAACATATATTAAGGTAATGTTTGTTTTATTATTTTGTTTGGACTTTGATATCTTATGAATGCCTACCCACCAATATCACAACACCATAAATCTGCATATAAGAGGAGCGGAAAGGTTCAATTGTGTGAAATCATTTGTTTAAACATTATTTAATTGACAGGTTGTTCAGGCCTGTCTTCGTACACTTTGATGCATTAAGGGTTGTAACGTTCATGACAAAAATCCATATCATAAAAACCCTATCTTATATCTACTCTATAAAGAGATATCCATAATCAGAAACTTCTTATTAGATTTTTCAATATGTGAGCAAAATGTATACCTAAGGAGTTTCGCAAAGCCTCTCAATAAAACTTTATTGAATCTATGGTATGCAAAATAAAACACTTGATGGGGCTGAAAGCTATCGGGAGCTCGTGTAATTCGCTACTTGTGGTGAGCTGATCGCTTCATTTTTCCCTCATTAGTTATTCACGCGGAGCCCTCACGGCCCTCATCTCCCTCTAACCCCAATTCATATGTAGCTGGTGTTCTTCAAACGAGAAAAATGTTCACTTACATACAACTTTGCGAATTGTTCGCAATATTCACAAGTTTTTACGATGTTTGTTTCTCACTCCCCAGGGCGGGGATATCCAATGGATTCGTCGCATCTGCGTTCCGTTTCACGGCGATGTTTCATGTTGTAATATATTTCATCCTTTAAACATTTAAAAATGACACGCTACAATTCTGTCTTGCGAAAAGAAATATGAGATAGTGCGTACCTCTCAAAATGTTTTATGACACTGCAAGGTATTTCTTGGCAGAAACAAACTAAATATTAGTGAAGGTTTCCAAGGATTCGCTTCGGGCAATGTCTTGAATTGAGAACAAATCTTTCCTTATTTTTATTTCTTTTCCACAGCTATCGCGATAAGTCATTTTTATTGGCTTTTGACAGTTAAGTGCCTCGGAATGCTTAAGGGCATCCACATACTTACTTTTTTTCTATTATTAACTAGTTTCAGACCTGAACAAGTGGTTCCTACGAAATGTTAGAGCGTTTTTGAGGTGAACCGTATTTCTTGAGAGCATTTGTGGTCGGAACAACAAGAGTGGAGCGCTAGCCGCACGAGACTTCATTAAAGGGAACGATCCAGTGTCCAGAGATTGTGACGTCACTGACCAAACCGTACTATGTCCATTATTACCTAGTTTAGGAATTCCACTCTTTTGTCCCTAAAATCAAATTTAGTTATTTTTGTCCTCTCATCTATATTACCAGATTACATTACACACACATACAAAACCAAAGGAAAAACATTATTTCTTAAAAATTAATTACAGCTTGGGTCAAAAATATAAAAAAACTCCTAATAGTCCTGGTAATTATTTCAACTGACAAATATTTCAAAGTCCGCAATGATTGTATTACGCCACGGGCATTTTTCTCGCGTAATAAGCTCAATTTAACTTGGGTTCCCTCGAGAGGTATAAATATAAAAATGAAGTATTAGATGTTGTGTGCGTGGCCACGCGCCTGCTAAGATAAACATTGCGGTAGGTACGTAGTTAAAATCTGCAAAGCTGGCTTGCATCTCTCGAGACGCATCATTACGGAGGGTGTGGCGTGCCGCGGCAAGTCGAGAGGCTGGCTTGAGCTGCGTTTACAATGTTTGCATAAGCGTCAGCGGGGAAATTTGGGGAGGATAAAAATATGTTTGAAATTCTCTTGCTTCCTTTAATGGCGTGTAAGGAAAAGAAATGCCTCTGATGACAAGTGGACGGTTACCTTATAAACAATGGCTAAGTATACGGGCGTTTGCAATACTAGATAAATATGTCCATTGGCCACACATCCAAAATAATGAATATCTATACTGAAAGGTATGAAGAGCATAAGAGGTGAATCGATTCCCCTTCCATCACAACGAAATTCCGTAATAAATATATGAGGTGTATCTTAAGTGTTATATTATAATCAGTTTTGAATATTAATTTATTAACTATAAGTAAATTAACTGTTAACAGTTAATACGAATTTAAAATAGGAATTGAATAAATAATTTCCTATTAAATATATATAAAAGCTCAAATAGTATTTAAAAATATATTGTCTATGTATAGTACACATTCTGGTAAAATAAATATATATTGAATTAGCGTTAAATGTAATGTTCCGCTAAGCGTTATTTGTATATACGCAACCTTATATCTCATTTGAAGGTGTGTTTACACAGTGTACCAACACATCGCAGGCTTGCGTCTTTACCGAAGTGCATACAAGATACTAGCTTCTAGCTATCAACGGTTTGAAAAGTTTTTGAAGACCAAGATATCTAGTATAGTAAGTCTTTTTAATGAGTTCTCTTTTGGTGGATGAAACCATTCTCATTATCCTCAAGATATTTGTAATAATACCTTGTAGTAATATTTGCTTAAATATTTGCTGAAAATGTGGGAGTGTGGTTATTATCTATACACCTCTGCCTACCCCTTCGGGGACCCTTGTGGGATGGCGTGAGGATATATAATTACATAGACGACTCAGTAACGCTCTCAGTGTATATCGTAGTTGCCAAATTACATAAAAAATATCTAAACACTTCAGTGATAATTATGAACTATAATAATTATTAAAAACAATTAAGAAACGCAAATTGCAAAAGAAATATGTGATCAGGCTACGGTTAATCAATGGAATTATCAATTTAAAGATCAGTTTTCAAATATTAACTACATCCTTAATCAATCTTGGAAGATCTAATATGAACGTCAGTCTGCATCGTCCGTGAGTGTGTGCTGCCATTTCCACGTTATTAATATGCGCAAATCATGCAGATGGCTTCTTCGAGACGTTCCCCTGGAGGCTTAATGACTTGCCCTGACGCAGTACAGACACATAATAAACTTTGACACGACGTACTTACGTACTGGGTTATAAGTTTTATGTACTTTGTATACCTCTATTTACCTGGTATACAAATAAAACCCATACTAGACATACATGCGGAGTAGATTAAGTAGTCCTCACGCTTGCCCACAACGGTCCCCGAAGGGGTAGCCAGAGGTGTATAGGTAGTACCCGTACACCCACTTTCCGCCAGAGATATATCCGACGCCGTTACTCAAAAACGACTTTGAATGTATGTAATGACACTTTGAATGTATGTAGTAGTGATCTGTTAATATATCAGTGAGAAATATCAGTAGTGAAATATTTTTTTATTGAATATCGGAGAGCATGTATGGTTAGAGCTCGTACTTAGCATTTATTAAGTGGCTCAGGAATGAGGATGAAACGAAAGAGGTCTGTTGGTCTAAATAGCTGCATTTCTCTCTGCCTACCCCGTGAGGGAGTTATATTATACACTTAACGCTAAAAGAATGTGGTTGTCTTTAGGGGATTTATGGTTATCTCTGGTTAAATGTGCGTATGTATAAACTTGTGTATACCGCTTTCGGAATTTTGGGAAGACGATAATCTTTCTGTGTATTATGTATTATTATCTTGTCTAAAATATACTGGATTAATAAATATAACTATATTATATATTTTAGTCGTAAAGAATAATACATAATAATAATAATAATACACAAAAGAATAATATCACGTATACGTATACAGAAAATACAACACGTAAGTACTTATCTATAGAATGAAGAAAGTAATATCATTCCCGTGCCTCGTTCTCATACTCAACGGATTAACAATATCCGCCTGCAAATTTAATAACGATATAATCCTCCCATCTAAACACGTCCCACGTGTCATGTATTAATAAAAGTATACGCTTCATAGCTAAACTAAGTTTGGTTACCACACGATGTTTGTCTCAACGTCGTATTCATATATAAAAGTTGAAGTAACAATTTAAAAAGTAATAACCTTTTTTTTATCTCCAACGTTATCGAATTAAGCTAATCTACCAGAATTTCTCTATATATTTGGGTAGGCAGAGGTGACGCAACACCCTCTTTTGGCATTACTTAATATACAGTTTAAATACTACAATTAAAAAAGTAATAACCTTTTTTTTACTCCGACGTTATTGAATTAAATTAATATTCCAGAATTTTATCTATATATCTGGGTAGGCAGAGGTGATGCAACACTCTCTTTTTGCATTACTAAATAATCACGGTAAAGGTTGTGTCGTAATACAATTTAAATACTTAAGTCCAGAATAAAAGCTCTTTGATACAGACAGAGTTTTTAGCCTACAATCTTAATTAGCTCCAGCAAACTTTATTCCTTTTAATATATCCTTATATATTAGGTAATACTAAATAAAGGCAATATTAAACAGCACATAACGATAGTAAATGTTACCGTTCCCTTTTATTGATTTGTCCTCAATTTTCAATCAAGCACGACGCAAATCGTGAGCAAATCATGAACAGTAAATAGCGAATCACTACAAGTACGTACGTCTTCGATGCGATAGCGTCGCGAGCTCACTCGGATTAGCGTCATCTCCGGTTATATCGGATGTGACGATAACCGCCGTTAATCCTAAACCTAGCCTATCTCAGTCATTACCGTAAACGTTAATGACAACGACAATTACTGCCAACCTCGAAGCTCATCCACAGTTCGCCTCCGAAATTGAACATTCCCAATCTATTGGCCGATTCGTACCTCTATAAACTCCATCCATTTGTACGGGTTTGATTAAAATAGTTTCATGGAAAAATCTATGGGTATTATGACAATAATTAATTACAATAACTAATAATATAAAAAATATAATAATATATCCTCACGCCTTCCCGTAAGGGTCCCCAAAGGGGTAGGCAGAAGTATATAGGTAGTATCCAAACGCCTACTATCCGCTGGAGATATATTTTAGGTGCCAACGTGACAGATGGCCGCAGTCCGTCGCCGTTACTCACGCACGAGTATACATACGCCTTTGAATTACATTTTCCTTCACCGTAAAGTTCGTGGTGTGTGTAACCACTGTACTTAAGTTCAGAAAAACTCATTGGTACAGTTGGGATTCAAACTTCCGATCTTTGTGTCGCAGGCAACTACTCGAACCACTCGGCCACCACGGCTTTTACACTTACTTTTACACTTATTAAAATTATTATTTGACTATGACCAATTTTATTGTTAATTATTGTAAATATTTGATCTATTAGGTTTTATATAATATTTCATTTGCAATGTTCTTTTCTATGAATATCACTTTTTGATTACAATTGAATGCGGAGTATCAACGCAGGCCGCAGTAGATTGGGACATATTTTGTACCAAACGACGCAATTTGGTTTGCACACTGTGTGATTCAGTTAAATCGTAATATATATAATTACTATCTGTGCTTACGCAGCCTTCATTCTTGTTATGTAATAACCAACAATGCCTAAGTAACCAAATGTTAAGAGCAAACGACTGCTTAATGAGCCGCTACATGATATTTTCATTTAGAACGAAATTTAATCTAAAGTCCAATTCATTTGTGACGCGGAATGTTGTAAAGCGAGCTATTGTCGCAAATATACAAATATAACATTTTCAAAAGGTAAAGTTTTGAGTAAAGGAAATGAATAGTTCGTTTCCGTATTGGAGTCAACCCTTAATATACAAAGAGAGACGGCCACTCGAGAGACAATGGACGGCGAGTAACTTTCAATATTAATGATGCGCAGAGAATGCATACACAGGAGGCGGGCGAGCTTCAAAAGCCTCTCATTGATACTCATTAACTATTGATTCATAAGTAATACCCTTTTAGCGACGTGGCTGCCACTCTCTTTTTATACTACCCTCACTGACTTAACAAATTTAAATATGAAAGGTAAATTTCATTTTTACACAAACTAGTTTGAAACGAAGCAAAAGTTTGCGCTAATTGAACAAACAACCAACGCATGCGTTTGTGTAGGTATTCCAACGTAATTTGTTCTCAAATTTGGAAAATGTTGAATAGTTATTTGAGAAACTATTGAATATTTAAATAAGTTTAGGTATGAGCATATCAGACGGTAACTGTAACACAGCTTTATTGTGGTTTATCATCTTAATGATTACACATTAGAGTATCACCATCCGTAAGCAGAGGTATAATAGCACCCACATCGCTGGTAGTTTTATAGAACCAGTTCATATGCGTCTCATAATTTCTTCTATAATTCTATTCTATTATAAATTATTCTCTTCAGGTTTCCTTTAGGAAACCTGCACGTCTGAGAAGAAAGTTAGATTAATATTGCTTCACCCTGAACCTCATATATCATAAAGAATCATAGTATTTTTTAATCTACAATTTTGTAATAATCATTTAAGCTCTACGGCCGGTTCTTTTTAGGTAATATTTTTCAAAGCTTTAAATATTTCTTCTCTTCTTTCTTTCTTCACTTCTCTCATTCTAGTAGAATATAAACCTCTTATCCATACAGTTCTAGTCACAGAATTATAATCATGTATGTTGGGACGTGATATAACAGAAAATAGCAGACCGTTACCAAACTTGTTACAGTAACACAGGAATGAGGCATTAAAAATCAGATGTAATTCGCCGAACGCGCAGTTGTTTCATAAAACTCTAGTTGAACACGTTTCTAAGCCTTTAAAAGATAGATTTGACGGGAATAACAAGTAACAACTCGGCACAATACTGGGGTCTCTTTTGGGTTTATTGTCAGAACATCTGTCGGTGCATGCAAAGTCTGAATCGTAAAACAACAGCTCGCCCGCGATTACTCCGTACAGTTAACTCTCTCTTACTCCCGTCTTTATCGGCCAACCTACCTGTAAATTTGTAATGTGATGCCCTTAACGACTTTGATTAGATGAGCTTTACGAGCTTTTAGTAGTCCATGAATCGGATTCGAGGAACTTTTTCACGATTGCAATAACAGTTTTCGTAAAATGTTTTAAGCGATACAACGAGTTATCGCTTTTTTTCGCTCTGATATTATTCATTTACAGTACATAGCTTATACTATACATGTTGGACGCTGATATTTTTATTTTAAATTAAATTCACGTTGTCCGGCAAAACAAATAAGATCTATAATATAATCCCTTATTCAAACTATCCAGTTCTTTACCTATATGCAAAGCAATTTCCATTTGTTTGTTCATCCGAACAAATAAAAATAAATCGTGCTTTATAAAAGTCCAATTAACTCAGTACCAACATGTTTTATCACCGAGCAGTATAAATAAAACGGGAGTGTACAGAGAAGCATTCAAATATGCGATCTGCTATCACTAAACTCGAGGAAAGACGATGAATAAAATCGGTTTAAAACATTAAAAGAATCTGCGCGGTATTACGACTTGAAAGTCGGAAACGACAGCTACAGCCTTCATAAAAACATTGACTTGACTTTATTGAACTTGACTCGTAGCTTTTGGGGGGCGCTTATATAAAAACCAACCATAAGTAGTACCTACTACTGTGCAAGGTTAGAGATAATACATTTAAACTTATTCGATTATCTTACAATACACTACATAATCTTTCTACTATATAATCTTTATATATATAGTATATATATAATAATAAATATAAATATAAATAATATAATATTTAATATATAATCTTTCTTCTACTATATAATAAATAAAATAATTGAACTGTAAACAACGGTGCAATGGTGTAGTTTTAATAGTTACTATACAATGACATCATACTAATTCCATTACTTCATAGTGTGGCTTCAGTCTAGGTTCATATCTCTTTAGACTTACTCACCTCTCTCACCCCACCCAAATCCTCTTGCCCGCCAGTTTCAAATACTTCGAATTCTTACTGTATTTTAATTTAAAAGGTCATCACTTTGTACTATCTCATATTCCTATAAGTGTATCTATCGATTGGATCGCGAGATCGTGAGATGCGCACACACGGCGTACCTACAGCTGAAGTGGTGAGCAATAAGTGGTGAATGTATTTGCGTAGCGCGATTACGCCGTGCGAGCGCTGAGCTTTGAGCTGAATCAATGGAGTGTGTGATTTAAGCGAGCTCACGATTTTATGAGTTTGCGAAAAAGCATGCATCAATAGTTTCTCCATATTATAGTGCTGCAGCAGTACGACATTTCAATGTACTAGTGCCAATCCAACGTTATAATTTATTTTTTCATATAATATACTCATGTTTACAACTATATATTTCTGTCAAAATTGTGTATTCACTGAAGAGTTCACTGATTTTATTATCTATCTATTAGTTAGTTTATGGCAGCAATATATGTATTATTTAGTAAGCTGTTGTACAGTTATAGCTCAAACAAAATAAAATTGATCCACATTTGATGAACATAAGTAAATAAAGTATTTTACTTATGTTCAGAAAAACTTTATTTAGTATGTATATTTTGCCAGATGCCTTTAGCGAATATACACATACACATCATCACGCTAAGTCCCTAACGGGGTAGGCAGAGAGTTAGATCGCCAGTTCTCTCTAGACTTGCATACTTCTTTGATAGTATAACCATATATTATAAATTACCAGACGCTATGCAGACGCTAGTTACTGTATGGCACAGATTTAATTTTTACTATTCGATACATTACATTGGAGTGGATCTAGTTCCCTTAAAATTCCAACATTTACCATTAATGTGCTCCCAAATAAAGCGTGAATTTTCAGAAAGTACGACTGTAGTGGCTCAGGCCACGATATTGCCAAAATCAGTACGAAACAGAGTTGTAGTGCTGTGAAAACAAGAGCAGTCCCGTAATAAACCGACCGTGGGCTGGTCACTTGAGAACTCATCCGGGGACAGCTCGAAATACGACCCTCCTAACTTTACTCGGCAACTTTAAGATGGCTCTTTTTCGAGTGCAAAGTTTTGTATTTCGGATGCAATTGTAAATATTTGGTTTTCTCGCTGCGGGTATCTTAACAAGTGA